>CM041292.1:163720899-166120899 GCA_023052935.1 Piezodorus guildinii
ATTTTGCTAAGGATTTTGGATTGTAAGGATAGAATACGAGAGGAATTAGATGGATTAGTAGAACCTCAAAGCTCGATTCCATATGTCCAGATGGGTCTAATAATTGTAACATAAATGAGCTTTTTGTAATTAATTAGAAATTTTGTAGGTTAGTCGTATGTGTTGTAGTAATTGGTATCTCCGAGCAGTTTCCTAAATTTATTATTAAATAACAAAACAAACAATAAATTGGAAACTTCAATTTACTGGATTTTTTTTTTCCTATTCTAAACGAAATAACTAGTTTTACCTGCCCAAGCATATTTTCTTTGTACTAGCAAACTTGTTGGATTCTTAGACCTGATTTATCGCTCCCTTGGATCCTAGCCAACAGTTGGCAATATTTGTTTCCTAACGCCCTCCTAGAAGTTTCCTGTATGTTATTCGGACCATGCAAGGTCTTAAAGCATATGTGCCAACTCTTTAGTACAGAAAAAAAGGAAGAGAAATGTTAAGAATTACCACAGTCATTTCAACTTCCTCCTCTCCCTCAATGCATTGTTAAAAGCTCCACAAATAAAAATCTTTTGAGAAAAATACTACCATTAAAGTAAAAGCATAAGAGAAACAATAATTGAACTAAAATTTCACTTGTGTTTTCTTCATTTTTGGAAGATATTTTAATTCTGTTTTCATAATCTTTTTTTAAAATTAAATTAATTAAACTTGCCTTCTTCTTTATTAAATTATTAATCAATAATAATCATTGATTCATCTTAATAGAGGCCTTGTCTCATATTCAGGTACGATACTTGAAACACTATCTTATTATTTTATTATCTTATTATTATTTTAACCCTTATCATTTTTGTATGAAATGAGTAATTTTTCAATGTATTAAATCTGTTTATGAAATTCGCATATTATTTTCTATTTACCATCATTTTCGTTAATTTTTGGGGATTTGTTTGGTGTCGGGATAATTAATTTATAATGTAATCATCGGTTCCATTTTTTTTTCTTAAGGTTTTTATTACATCTTTCACAAATATTACCGAATATTATTTTTTATTCTTTATATAGTCAGAGGTTCTGCTAGATGTGTTGCCCTACAATACCCTCATGTGGCTAAATGGAATTCAAACATAAAGTCCGTTGACTTCTTAGAAATTGTTCGACCCCAATAAAATAAATATTTGACGTTTTCAACGGAAATACACGTTTTAGGATCTCCTGATTCTAAATAACCAAGTCCTGAAAAAAGGTCTGTGTATCCATCCGTCCGTCTTTGTGTGTGTGTGTGGTAAATCTTAACACGTAAACGAATAGTCGTAAGAAGCTGAATTTTCATATTTAAGACAACTATTCGCCCGAGATGTTACATCAACTATTTCACTAAAATCGGCTGACCGGAAGTGCTACTTTATATTTTTATATTAACAATTTATTTTCATCTCTAGATATATTTAAAAATTCTTCAATTGATTTTAAGATCGGTGGTAAGTGAAAGTTATGTGTTGCGCGCACCAGATTTTTAAAAAATGTAACCGTGTTACTGGTGAAAAACATCTCTTTTTTTAATTGTATTTTTTATGTACCTCTATAGAAATTTTTGCTTACACTTACCTATGTATGATTTATATGGCAAGAGAAAGTATTGCCATTATCGAATATATGTTTACACCGGAAATACATGCGTTTTTTCTACTCATATGTTGGCATGATTGATTATTTCATAAGGAAACGGCATATCCTATTTTGTTTTCATTTATTCTACCTGAGAAAGCTCTACTGTATTTTTTCATATTTAAAAAAGAATTCCCTACTTCGGTGACATTACTTATTGATTGAAAGATTTATTTACATATTTTATTTATTTCTCATTGACGTTTCGGGGGCTTGTTCCCATTTTCGAGGCTGTCATGTTTTTTCTCTTATTTATACATTAATTTTAATAACTTTATGCTACTTGTAACATGTTCACTACTATTCAGCCAATAGACATTAAGGAGATGATAAATAGCCATAAGATATTAAAATTTATTTATAAATAAATACAAAAATTATAAGTCTAAATGGGGACAAGACCCTGAAACGTCGATGAGAAATTAAAAACTTCTGTTGCGGGCAACACACGACTTTCACTTACCTCCGTTTTAAAAATCTATTAAAGAATTTTCAAGTACAGTTAGAGTACACTATGTTAATAAGAATGAAACCTACATTGTATTACTGCCCATCAAATTTTACATCGATATTTAGAGTTTAATCAAAATCGTGGAACCGTTTTTGAGAAAATCATAAAAAAGAGCAATATGCATGGTATAGAGTGGCATTTCTGGTTAGCCGATTTCGATGAAAAAGTTTTTGTAACATCTCGGGCGTATAGTTGTCTTAATTATAAAATTTCAGTTTCATAGAACTTTTCGTTTCCGTCCGGGAATTACCACACACAGACACATAGACCTTGTTGCGGGACTTGGTTATTTGGACTCAGGGGACAATTATGGAAACCATAAACAGGAGAATACTTAAGCTCAGCACTATTTTTTCCTGACAATGTATAAATACCCCACCCTATTCCTTCCTAGCAGCAGTCTAAATCCAGTCATGAATTAGTTCACACCTAGTTAGTAATCTGTAATTAATCGGTTAGTAGTAGTACAATAGATGTTTATGTAATTTTTGTTTTTACCAAATAAACTTTTTTTTAAGTCGAAGTGAGTGCGGGAGATTTAATTGACTCTAAAACGTGTATTCCTTGAAAACTGGAATTAGAAAATTTTCTCGATCGCAATACTTTCCCTAACTATGTATAGTAAGTGGAAGTAAAAATATTTAAATACATTTTTAAATTAATAAATAATAGTATGGTAGTAGAGATTATTTTTTTTAATTTGTAGAATATTAGTGATATCAAAATATATAACATTCTTATATGCAAATCGACATTTAGTTAAAACAATAGATAAAAAAATACAAAAATTATTAAATACGAATACAAAACATGCTATGAATATTTTAGAACATTTAAATTGTTTAATGGTGCATTTGTTTGAGGAAGGCGTTGGAAATTAGTCCCGTTGCCATTTTGAAAGGTACACAAGGTTGACACGGTCATTATTTAAATTGAAGAGGATTTTTACCGCCACCATTCATCTTTGCCCTATCCATTAATCAAGTTGGCCGTGCTCAAGTAATTGCTATGGCTGGTTTGATTGGGCCGGCTCAGTGGGCAGGGCACCCCCCTCGGCAAAAACGAGCTCCTACACAATCTCCAGATTGAAACCCACCGGTCAGCTCTGCCTCCTTTCAAAGGGAATGTTTCCAATGGCATACGTTCATCAATATAATTGAATAGTGTACTTCGTACGCTGATTAATGGATATTTCAGAAATCCATGTTTACGAATATTAGCATTTCATCAGTGGTATTATTTGCTATAATTCTTTAAGTATGAGTCTATGGAATATATATATATATATAATATATATATATATATATATATATATATATTATATATATATATATATATGTATATTTATATAACTATGCAAATAGAGGGTATATATTTTTTTTTAATCTTTATTTATTGTAATCTACAACTGTCACTTTTCCGCGACAAGAAGCAGGGGCGCTGTATATATATATATATATATATATATATATATATATATATATATATATATATATATATACATATATATAGGGGATATTAAATGAAATTAAGTTATAACTTAAAATTTGCTGGGTATAAAAAATAGGATGATTATTTTACTGGCTGTTAAAAAAAAAAATATAAAAGTAAATAAATAAATTGATGGAATGCAAAATTAATAAAAAAAACAAAAAAAAAAAAAAAAACAGATTTTATATCACACAACATTTATTTTTAATGATGAAAGAATATTTGACTGTATGTACAAATGAAGAATTTGGTTGGTGGTGCAGTCATATAGACACTTCGATTAAGCAAACCAAATTTATTATGCCGAGGTTTGGACTTAAATTTTAGTCTATCTTCAGGTAAATGTAAAACAAAAGATAACAAACACTTGTTTAAAACAATATAACAAGAAAAAAATACTTATAATATAGTTAAATAAATTACACATTTGGCTTATAATTAAATAAAAACCTTCGATTACAAAATTACTAGTAAATGGTCCTGTTATTATACCGACGACACTTCCATTCCATTCGCCGCAATGTTATTACTTCCATTATTTTTACTAAGAGCAGTTCAAGCAGTTCTACAACTGTCTATTTTGTTCAGTTGCCTCATTCTTGTTTTTTATAGTTCATTATCGTATTTTGAAAATATACTAATATACAGCAGATGAATGTAATCGAAATACAATAACGCCTTCCATACTTAGACTCCAATACAGTCATTATAAACAATACGTTCTGATCAATTACGTTATATCTGTGTCACAATAGTTTTAATTTCACTTACCTATATATAAAATGTATAATAAGGGAAAGTATAGCGATCGTGGACATTTTAGAATATCAGTTTTCAGAGGAAATTCACTTGGTAGGGCCCCTGATTCCACATAACCGTGTCTCGAAAAATGATCAGTGTGTGTCCGTTGGAAGTATGTCTAGCACGATACCGGAGAGTTGTACAATCTTTTACTATTTCCCCAAAAACAGCTCTAACGATTTAGATTACACACTAAACTTTATCTATGCAAACTCTAATGGGCTTTAACATCATGTAGGTTTTATTCTGATTGAAATCGTCTAACGTGGCTTAAGTGCCACGAAAAGTTTAAATTTTCTTTGTATTAAGTACGTTGAATTTTGTAGATTTCATAAAATTAACCATATCATCCTGTTAGCATTGATAAATAACGGCTAGATATGCAAGTTGAGCGAATTTCATACAGAACTAAAGAAGAAAAGTTAAAAAACATTTTTAATGCAATTTTTGTGTTTTCTTACACAAGAATAGTTAAATAGATGTATAATTAAGCTGGTATGTAGTACATAACCAATTACTTTGAATTTCAATTATTATTATTATTTTAATTATTGTAGTGTAATGTAATTTTTTTGTATGATTTACCACCTGTAATTGTGCCTAGGCCTGTTGGTGGATGATGTAAAATAAAAACAATAAAAAAAAAAACACCGTTGGAAAGCTGAAGATTATAGAAATAAATATTATCTGATACACGAAATTGTAAAAGTTAATAGAGAGTGGTAAAAAGCCGATATAACTAACTGATTGTCTCTCTATATATAAAATGATAACGCGATTTTGGTTTCCGCTAACTCCAACGTTATATAATAAATAAATATAATAAACATAATATTTTCTTGCTAAATGCACTTTTCGTAACGATGTGCTCTAAATACAAAAGTGACAAACTCTTATATTTTTTTTTTCTGCTGATATCAATAACTATGCAAGATATTAAATAATACTAATAACTTAAGTACATGAATGCGTTGCCCTTTTTTTATTTTGCTAGTTTGAAATAAAGTTTTTAACTTACCAGTTATCCTACATAAATTTGGACCTCTCTTGCAGCTCTCCTCCATTCTCTCCTACGTATGGTACTCGGGCAAGCATACGCCATCTTCCTTATGACGTTTTTAATTGACTGAAAACAAAATGCAGAATTTCATTAATTTATATATGAAATTAAATTTTTCCACCGGGAAAATTAAAGTGAAATCAAATCTTGAATTAATTGTTTTTGATTGCATTTATAAAGCACTTGATTGAAGTTGCATGAGATATTGAATTGGATGTTTCTCGGAAATTTACCTTAGGAATACGCAAAATTATGAAATAAATTATCATGATTTATTTTAAGGGATATTATATTTCATATTCATTTTACTTTCACTTACTATATATAGTAAGGGGAAGTATTGCGATCGTGAAAATTTTCGAATTCCAGTTTTCAACGGAAATACACGTTTTAGGGTCCCCTGAGTCCAAATAACCAAGTCCCGCAAAAAGGTCTGTGTGTGTGTGTGTGTGTCTGTGGTAGCTCCCGGGCGGAAACGTAAGTCCTATGAAACTGAAATTTCATATTTAAGACAACTATACGCCCGAGACGTGACAAAACTTTTTTCATCAAAATGAGCCTACCAGAAGAGGCACTTTATACCATGCATTTTGCACCTTTTTTCGATTTTCTCAAAAACGGTTCCGACGATTTTGATTAAACTCGCTATATCAATGTAAAATTTAATGGGCTTTAATATCATGTAGGTTTTATTTAGATAAAAATGGTCTGACAGGGCTTAAATGCCGATATTTTAAATTTTCTTCCCCTAAAGTACCTTTAATTTTGTAGATTCAATAATAATAACTAGATTGTCTTGTTAACGCTGATGAAAAACTGGTAAATGTATAAATTGAATAAACTCGATACCCAACTAAAGGAGAAAACAGAAAAAATATTTTTTTAATGGAATTTTTTGATTTTGAACATAGCAACAGTAATATACACTTATAATATACCGTTGGAAATCTTTGATTTTAGAAAAAAAAAATAGTATCTAATACACAAGAGCTTGTAAAAGTTAATAAAGAGTGATGAAAAGCAGATAGAACTAATTATTTTAGATAATAATGCAATAGATTTTTTAGTAAAACACATGTTTCTATATAAATTCAATTTAATTAATTCTTTATTAGTTTCACGTATTTTTATCTTTTAGTGTATTTGAAAATTCTTTCATTGAGTTTAAAAATGGTGGTAAGTGAAAGTCGTGTGTTGCCCGCACCAGATTTTTATGTATATATTACTTTTTAAATTTAACCTTTAACTCTTGTTATTGTTATATTTCAGGCTGACCTAAGCTGCCGTAACACAAAACAGGGCGTCGGTGCCATCTTCACTAGGACCAACTTCGTGACGCTGAAATATGTCACCGACAACTGGGGTACAGGCGCCAATGGTTTCGATCTTGTCATAACTGCCGTCAAAGACCCGAGTGAGTATGCTGTATATTTTATATGATACACATTTTTAATATACTTCTAAATTGCGATGTTTTCTAATTATTTCATATTGTTGACTTAGCAAGAACTTAAAAAAAAATAGAGGATCCAAGTGATAAGATGTAAATATTTAGTGGAGCTTAAAATGCAATTTAGCTTTCTTGACATCCTGCCCTACTGTCTCCTTCAATAATACTCCTCTTGTCCTGGTTGAACAGATCCGATATCTAGGACTGCACCTTGACAAACGTCTCCCTTGGAACCCTCATACAAGACTTAAACGACAAGAAACTGCTCGACGTTTTCGACTACTTCAACACTTACTAGACAAACGTTCTAATCTTCCACTTTACTACAAAAGACTCATCTACATGACTATCATAAGGCCGATATGTACTTACGGAGTAGAGCTTTGGGGCTCTACTAAACCATCGAATTCTTCCCGTATCCAATCCCTACAATCCAAAATCCTTCGTAAAATCCTCAATGCTCCTTACTTTGTCACGAATACACTAATCCATAAAGATCTTAATGTTCCGTATGTTGCTAATTTGGCCTGATCTAGATACCATTCCTTTCATGGCAAACTCCATTCCCACCCTAATCCTCTAGTTTTAACTTCTTCCTCTCATTCTGCTATTCCGGCGTCTGAAAAGGAGATGGCCCCGAGACCTTCTAGTTTAGAACATTTTTAGAGTGCTTCCATTGGGAAGCTTCTCTACATGTGTTTCATGCCTTTATATATTTCATCTAATTTACTTGTTGTATTCCTGTATACAGTTGTAAATTCCAATAAATAAAAAATAAAAAAAAATAAAAAAGCTTTTTTCTGATGAAATTATTGTTGTCAATGATTAATGATGGTTAATGAATGTCAATGTGCTAAAAGTCGACGGTTTAATTTTTGTTTATGTTATAAGATACTATGAATAAACTGATTGCGATAATACTGCAAAACACACAGAAGGCGGCCACAAAACTTCTGTCCTTCCTATAAGAAATTTTCATTTTTAACTAAATTTGAGACATAAAAAATGTTTTGAGTCTTAATTTTCTAGTATTTTTATTTTCTTACTTTATTTTGTTAAAATATTAGTATTTTGAATTTAGGGCAAAATAACCCTAGTGTTTGAAGGGTCTTGACTCATAAATAAACTGATTATTACACTAAAGAGACCCGAAGCTCCCTTCTGTTCCTAAAAGAACATCTTGCTCTGCTTCTTCCTCAGCTCAACAGGCGCATATAGCAGCCTCTGGCTTTCTCGAGCTGTGCCTTCCATTCCTCTCTGCTCCTCGCTTGCCTTGTCCTGACTCTGGTCTGCCGTATGTCCTGCAGAACACTGTCTCCCCAGCGGCCCTTGGGTCTCCCTCTGCTTCTCTTTCCTTCCAGTGTGCCCTCGTAAAGTCGTTTTGGCATCCTGCTGTCCTCCATTCTCATCAGGTGGCCAAACCATTGTAATCTCTAGATTCTCATGCTGGCTGAGACTGAGATGTTCAGATCTTCGAATTTGTTATAGAACTCTCTATTTTTCCTTCACCTCCTTGTTTGGCTTTCACTTATCGGTCGTAGGATGTACCTCAGTATCCTTTGCTCAACAGGTCCAGTTAATAAGAAAGAGCATCAGTGTCCAATATCTCCAGTCAAATTATAGGAAATGCCAGAGGAACCTCGTTGGTCATGAATCAGACTATCTTGATGCTAGGAGCAATTAGGTAGAAGAGTAGAGAGTAATAGTCACTAAGAAGGTATAGGCAATGTTAAAGAGATCGATTATTATTTGTATTTAGCTATCATCATAAAGAAGTCATGAGTTATTACTTAATAATAATAACCAAATAAACTCTAGATTAAGTAGAAAAATTAATTTATTTGATTCTACTTAGTCAAGTGTTTATTTGACTGCACCCGTAATCAACTTCTCTCCTATATATACACACATTCAACCATTGTTACATCATAATAATAATTACCTTTGAATAATTTTTTACCGTGAATTTGAAGAGTAACAATCCTCTTCAATAGCTAAAAATCTGAAAATCATCTTGGTGACTCCAACTCTCTACACTTCCACAGTATCCTTTGTTTTATAAACAAGGTTTAAGACAATCACTCTGCAATGGATCCCTGCACCCTGCGGTCTCGTTAAACACAAGAGTGTTGGGCAGCTGGCCATGGAGTGGGACATGAATCCACAATACTATTTTGCTTTGAAGAAGAGTTTAAACAAAGCCTCTGTCAGCCAACGATGGGTCGAGAGGATCCACATTACGTCTGTAGAGATTTAATCCAAGAATTTCCTTGGCGAGAGTAGATCCGCCAATTTTTCGCTTACGAACAGGGCATGACAGACTAAGCGCACTTGTTCAAGTTGTTTAGAGTTCCTAGTACGAGTGCGGATAAGGCAAATAGGATGCCAAGTACTTTCTTCGGTCGTGTAAGCAAGCTGCTTTATGTGCAGAGGAGGGTGATCATGGTGTATGCTGATTATCTTTGAATGATATGCGGGGAAAGCTATGTGGTGCCTGGAGGAAAATCTCAGGAGTAGCTCTGCATTCCTCATCTTAATCCATGAACAGGCCCTCTACGAAAGGTCGCAGAAAAAGAAGAAAGCATTGGATGAAAATGGATCAAATAACTTCATTTCTTTTACTTAGCGACGAACTTGTAGAATCGTCACAGCCTTATTATCCTGATCACAGAGATAGTTATGAAATCTTCATCTTGGGGTTCCTCTACTATCGAAGTTTGTTAATCAGCATGGCAATATGATGTCTTGTTGGCGGCTATCAACAACTCCTTGCTACTGCAGTCGAACCAATCCATGAGAAGTCGAATCCTGTTCACCTGGCCTTCCTCTAACTCTCTTTCCACATAACTTTACTTGTATGATGGGCTGTATCATTTTAAATTTATCTCCTTTCATGTCCAAAATATAGCAACTTTCTTGATTTAATAATGTTCATGGCTTCTTGATCTTTCCTTATTCTTCTTAATGATTTTATGTTGTACACCTCATCCATCCAGGATATGTTAAGTATCTTGCGGCGGCACCACATCTCAACCGCATTGACTTTCATGATATAAGCTTGTTTCATCGTCCAGGCTTCCATCCCTTACAGCTTATATTCTAATAGACGTAACATGTCAGCAATGTGGTTTTAAGTGCCAATGATAGATTTATGTTGGAGATCTTGCAATTTCAATTTTACATTCGTTTCCTTCCTCCGAATCCTCTATTTTAGCGCCATCAATAGATGCATCTCTTAAATCACCACTTAGAAATCTTGTAATGCGTTTCATCTTTGTATCACTCGATACCTGCAGAGCTCTATCATACCATGTTAGTATAAACTCGATAGCTGCTCTACACTTTGTTATGTAGCCAACATCGGGTTACTGATAGGTGCTAACATGATACACGGCCGAAGGGCGGAGGAGTGTTACCCATTAAATCAATAATTGAAGTAGAGAGCAACATCTTTGAAAGGCGAACCCCTCAGCTAATTAGTTGCCTCCCGAGGATTATAATTAACTTGTCGGAAATACGGCGCATACCACAACCCTGGTTCTTGTCGCTCCTCAGGAATACCTAGAGGGAAAATAATTTGCGCTAACGATGATAGTTAGGGCGAGCATCACATCTTAAAGATCAGTTTCTCTACTCCTGTTAAAATATAAACCTTGTGTCCTTAAAACCAGTTTATTATTTTTTATCTTTACCTTACTCATCATTATTCTTCATATTTATATATATTGTTAATCAGAGGAAAACTGGTTAACAAAATCTTAGTAAATACTATAGCTCATCCGTCAAATTATTAAGTATTCGTAAAAGCAATTTAAAGTTTTCGTAGGTTATACTGTAACATTAATTTGCTTATGTTTTTTTTTTGTTTTTTTTTGTCATTTATAAGTCATTTCAGGTTATAATTTTCAAAACAATTTCTTTTCAAATGCAAATATTTCTCTTCAAATAATACAACTTCTTCTTCTTCTTTGACTTCCTCTTCATGCCATAACTAGCGTCGAGGAGCCTCTATCCAATGCAGCCATGCCTCTCAGTCCCTACTAAGCCGCTTCATTTCTTGCAGTGCTTTGCCTCTCTTCTCTCCAATCCGCTAAATATATTCCTGATAGGAAATTCTGGGACGGCCTCTCGGCCTAGAAATAATACAACGCAAAATAGAAAGTGTGTATTTGTTAATGAGTGTGTGTGTATAAATACTTATTCAGTATTACTTATATATTTGGATATTCGTGTCTGAAGGGGAGATAATAATTTTGAAATGATAGAATCCTGTTCATTTAAGTCAGTACTTTAAAAATAAATGCTTGTTTTTCCATAACTGAACCGTCTGAATTGCTGCATATGGCGCTTGAAATATACGAAGTCTTTTCTAATGATAGTTTAAAAATGGACTGTCTTAGTGTGATAGAC
The DNA here is from genome assembly GCA_023052935.1 of Piezodorus guildinii. Lineage (NCBI taxonomy): Eukaryota > Metazoa > Arthropoda > Insecta > Hemiptera > Pentatomidae > Piezodorus > Piezodorus guildinii. Next base: position 163,732,288 of record CM041292.1, read on the forward strand.
CTTAGTTGAAAATTCTATTATTTTCAAACCGAATAAATTTTTTTGTATGTGTTTTTTGGCCAGTTGTAATTATTAATTTTTTTTTTGTACATGTGTATTATTCCCAAAGGGACTTAGTCCCAGAATAAAGTTCTATTTTCATTCATTCATTCATACTATTATGGAAGTTTTTAGCTTTCGGTTTAGAATGGATCCAGACGGCAAGAGCTTCCTAGAGGAACTAGGTATAAACACTTGGGATGTCGCGATTTTGGCCGAAAATCTGATCCCTGACTCTCTTGCTATTATCCATCACTACATTTATGGTTAGCAATACCCCAATCAACATATATATTGGGTTGTTTGGAAAGTTCGTAGAGAAATTCGGACACAAATTAAAATTTATGAACTGCTTACAATTTATATATTTAGTCTACGAAATAGTTACCACGGTTAGCGATTACTCTTTACCCACGGGTTGGAAGGTTCACTATCCATTTTTTCAAAAATCACTGTCCTTACTCCTGAAGAACAAAAAAGGTCCGTCTTGACGTCATCTTCTGAAGAGTAGGATTTCAATTGAAGACAATTTTGGAGGGAACGAAAAAGATGGAAATCCGAAGGAGCAATGTCAGGAGAGTACGGCGGGTAAGATAAAACCTCCCATCAGAAGCTTAATAACTTTTCCGAGTCCTTAAAGACGCATGGGGCCTAGCGTTGTCTTGGTGGAATAGCACTCCTTTCCGATGTGCCATCGTTAGATGACCAAAAACGGTCGATTTTCAGTCTGTTACCTACACAACCAACAGTAACTAGTGGATTGTTTGCGATGATCGTCATAATATCCTCGATGTCGAGAGTTGAACTCCGGCCAGCCCGGGTTGGTCTTCCAAATTGAAATCTGATCTAAACCGCGAAAACCACTTCTGTACCGTGCTATCAGCAATTTAATCGCTGCCATACACGGCACGAATCTTTCTTGCCGTTTGGGCTGCGTTTGTTTCTTTTTTTAAAAAGAACAGCATAATATGCTGAAAATGAACTGAATCGTCACTCATGTTGGTTTGAAATAAACTAAACTACTGGATTATTAAAGACGAATATAGACTTAATAAAGACGAATTCAATGTGTAAACATAGTTAATTCAACGAGGATGAAAGCCATATAAATAAAGATTAGCTTTTTGATTAATTTGCGGTAGAAAAAATAAGAGGTGAATTTTATTTTTAAAATCTCTACGAACTTTTCGGACAACCCAATATTTTATTATTCCTTTTATATTTTTTTTCTCTTGAGAAAGATGTAAAATATACAATAGATATTAAATAACCCCAAATAAGGATGATTTGGCATTAATTAGTATGTTGGATTAACGTTTAAAATAATTGTAAATTATAAAAATAATACTTGTACATAAATTTGGATTGATAAAGTGTGCTGTGTACAACAAAGCAACCTACTGTATTTAGGCAGCAATATGTTTAATAAAGCATTTTTCCGTCTTCTAAAATATTTTTTTCTCGACTTTTTTTTCGTTTTCAACTAAGTGGTTTAATCTCTCAAGCTACTGAACAAACTTTCTCTAAGCTGGTTTAGTGATTACCTTAAGGCGAAGACGTCAGGCTAGAAACAGGTATTGTTGAGTAAAGATAGAGCTTTCCATTCAACAAATCACGTCAGTCTAACCCCTTCCTCCTCCCACAGCGGTTATATCCAATATCGTTAATGCTGGAGTTCATGGTCCGTTTCTCAGTTGATAAATGTCAGTACCCCGCCTCGGTTTCCTAAGGTGCGTCACCTGTTTAGGTTTCCTTACTTTGTTATTGCATTTCCCACTCAAACCTAACGGCCGTATTACTTTCTCCAACTCATGTCTATCCAGAGATATAAAATATGTTATCTTAATAAATTATGATTAAATAATTTCCCGTTGTGATATGAAATCTATTATATTTATTTTGTGAGTTTTTTTAAAGGTATCAAAAACATTTTATTATTTTGTAGATTTGTTTATCAAAACACTGATGGCTGAAGTATGGTTGAGAAAATACTCAAATTAAAATTAACATTATTGAGACAGGAAAGCCTGTAATTCATCTGGCGACTGTGATGTACGAAAATTTCACATATTTCCTCCTCAGTACTTTCCATTTTCCACCTGTGCAAAGAATTATTTTAATTTGAGTATTTTATTTCTTCAGGCAACCAAAATAAAGTTCATTAAGTGTGCATATTTTATATTCGTTCCTTTTTAAATAATTTGTACTTTTTGTTTAAGTATTAACTCATCTCTAGGCTAATGTATAAAAATTTTTTTTTATATTATAAATAAATATGCATGGCAAGATTGCATTCAGAACAATTGATGGGCGTAGTATACTTCATAAGCATACCATTAAACCTACTAGGAGCGTTCCAATAGTCGGTGAATTACTGAAAAGGAGGTGGTTGAGATATCTTCATGAATAAAATAGTTTAATTGTTCTATTTATGAATTGGGCATAGTGGCAAAGCGGGCATCTGGTTCAGAACAGTTTGTATTTTATTCTCTTTTGAGTCATATAATTTTATTGGTTTATTTTTTGCAATAATGTACCTTTTTAATTAAACTAAACTAAATTAACGAATAAATAACCATCCAAAATAATAAATAATTATTAAAAATTAGCGTAGCCTGCAAAGCGAAAAAAGATTCATTGAAATCGGTTCAGAAATAGCAGAGATATAACGTTTTGAAATTAGCTGTGGTAATAGGTCATTTTAAGCCATTTTCCTTTAAATTATTATTTGCTTTTCATATTAGTTTATCTTCTGTAAACAGCTATATAAACCGTTATGCTCTAAAATAGTTAATATTATACCATTTTTTTTCCCTAGTGATCTCAATAAATATGCCTTGACACTCCTGTATCGGTTTATACAATGCGGAAACCTAAAGGTTGGCAAAAAGTACGGAAGGACACACTTGATTATTTCCACTACACTACCAATGCCAGCCCCATTATCAGTGCGTGCGATGGATCTTGCTTTCTTCAAGTCTGACATGTCAATTATACGATTCAAGATCTCATCTCCTTTTTGCGAAAGGCTGAGAGCTTGGTGTTCATACCTTAATGGAGTTGTATTGATGTAAGCTGATTTCTATCTTATTGCATTTCTAAAAGGAGATTTGGAATATATCTTATTTTTTCACGGTGTTAAACAGGATTACTGCTTTAGATCCTTCACGAACGCTTTAAATATTATTCGCGTCGAAACAATATATGAGTAATACTTATAGAGAACAAAATCCTTTCGGAAGAGAAAGAAAGTAAAAATTACAGTAAAAAACAACATTTGTCGTAAACGTACGTCATCCTGCCCTACATCCTTTATAATATTCCTCTTGTCCGATTGAAGATATACCCTTTCTAGGACTACTTAAGACTCCTGCTAGACAGTTGTCTAACATAGACAGCACACAATACTGAAACAACAAGAAACAGCTTCCGGTTACTTCATCACTTATAAGACAAACGCTCTTAACTCCCACTTAACTACGAAAGGTTCTTCTACATGACTATCATAAAACCAATCTGGACGGAGTTGAGCTTTAGGGCTTTGCTAAACCATAAATTCTTTACGTATCCAATCCTTACAATCTAAAATCCTCAACACTCCCTACTTTGTCACGGATAAACTGATCCATACGACCTTAATATGTTGCTGATTTGGCCCGAACCATTTATCACTCCTTCCATGACAAATTCCATTCCCACTCTAACCCACTAGTTTTAGTCCTTGCTTCCTCTACACTCCCTGACAATCCTTTGAGACGTCTAAAAAGAAGATGGCCGCGGGACCAATATATTTGTTAGAATCTATTTGAGTGCTGCCAATGATTAGCTCTCTACAAGTCTGACTAATGTCTATTGTCTATTTACTAGTTGTATTAAGTAATATAGTTGTAAATTTCAATAAATAATAAAATAAAACAAAACAATCTATTATGAAGCTTAGAATGCCTAAAACGAGGTCTAAGCCGAAGAATGTATATATCAGTTATACTTTATACTGTAAATACATCGGTTAAGTATGCATCTATTTGTTGTAAATAAGGAGAGTAAAAAAAAAAAAAAAAAAGAAAACAATGAATAGCTGCGGTTTTTTTCTTAATACAAGTGTTGGTAGTTTATCTTTTTTTAAGACCTCGAAAGCGAATACAGTCTGGAATGTTGCATAAGTTAGAATTTTTTCACTTAACGTACTTCGGAAGCTATAAATATAAATAAGTGTCACCTGTTGAACCATCCGAGCGTCCGCTGAATTTATGTTCCCCACGTTTTAAAAATAAACACCATAATCCACTGATTTATAATGTCGCAAAATTTATCAATTAGCATAATTTGGATATTGATAAAATAAAAGTAGAAATGCTTTGCTATGAGTTACGTCTTGTTAACATCTTTAAATAATTATTTTTCAAGGAAAGTGGAAATACTTTTTTATATATTTGTCCATCTTTCGATTCACATTCACACAAGTTTCGGTTCCTTATTACTAATCTATTATCCATTATTTATTTTTTAGAGTATATTTATCAACCAGTCAATTTATGAATTCATGAATTTCATTAAGATATAGCTCATAAAAATCATTACAGTTTTTACAAAAACATCGGGTAATTCTTATAATCGACTATAATATATATTATAATTTAATTGAAATGGTTCCTTTCAACGATAAATTCCATTTTATAAAACTTTTTATCACTAAAGAAAATCAAAATGAGCTTATTTCCATTCTATGGTCTCTGTGGCCGCAATAGAGTTTAACTATGAATAATGAACTATTGTTCTAAAAACTAATCAAAACTTTGAAAAAGCTATGTGAATAGTGGAGTAATTGCTTTTGAAGACGCTCTTTCTTATGTCTTCATATTAAACTAGTGAGTTAATTGAAGAACATCTAAAGAAACAGTAGAATGCTAAATATTATTTTTGAATAAAATAGTAGTAAAGTTAATTATCAGCCTCAAACTTTATATTTAGACTTTGACTTTCACCTAAAATGATCTACTCCTGATATTATTTTGCATTTTTAGGTTTTTCCGAATGTCAAAGTTAAAATTAAAGGTTGGTTTTTCATAAATGTATATTAGAGAAAAATGAGTTTGTGTATTAAGTGCAGAATAGATAAACCTTTTGAAATAAATTTAGGTCGAAGAAAATTTGTGGAAATTCCTATACAAATAAAGCTTCATCAAATAAAAAATATATTATTATTATCATCATTCAAAATACCATAGTTATGTTTTTTTCTGTTATTGTTGTAAAATACGTGAGTTGCCGGGTTCGAAATATTTTTGCATTAAGTGATATTAGACTTGAATTGTACAAAATGTAAAAATATTTTTGATCGATAAGCATTAAATTAAAGTTCACTTGGTACTGGTACTAGAATATCGGGTTGAATCGCTGTGAACTCATATTGTGGAATATATATTTAAGAAATTTACACCTAAGTATAATAGCCTTTGAAATATAACGAATAATAAGGTATTGAACTATAAATGAATTCAGAAATCAAATAATAATATCAAATAAAATTATAATATATATAATTTTCATATATGAATTATGAGAAATGTTCATTAAATTCAACACTTATTTTTTCATGATTACAATAGTTTCAATGGTGGATGTACGTTCTATGGAATATTATAAGATTCAATAAAAGATTTACTGTTAAAAAATATTTATAATTACTTTTTTAGGTTTTCCATTATATTTCTTTCTTTTCATTACATAGGTTACTATATACATTTACACTGGGTTGTTAATTTATTGAAATATATCAAAACCTAGATGTCTCAGTTACTTTATTTGTTTAAAAGAAATGAAAAATTTTGTATAAAATAACAGATTATATGAAATACAGACTAGACAACATAGAAAGAAGTTAATTAATCGACCATCACAATGAAATAATATGAAAAATAAAATAACTGGTATATAATATGAAATTACAAAAACATTTTTATCATATATAAAGTTATTATAATAACTGGTGTTAGATAATAATATATTAACGTTATATCATCACTTTATCATAAACATTTACAATATAACAGTAATTTACAAAATAACAAATATGAAATATCCTTCTTAGCCCGGTTTAATGGTTTCTGGAATACACTCAAAAAAAAAAAAACCGCCATGCTCAATTCAAATATTTTCTTTTTCAACACCTTCATGCTTCCCAACTAGACGTTAGCTAATTTGATTATGCAAATTAAAGTCATGTGAAAAATGTCCACAATTTTTAAATCCAATAAATAAAGATATCATTTTACTTTTTGTTTTTCTTTTGAGCATTTAAGCATAATTTTATATATTTATTATAATGAATTGTGTATTTTTTTTTTTTTTATTGAAACAATTCTTTATTGAGTTATATAACAATCAATCCAATTTAGGAGTACAAAACTCATACTACATTCACACGATATATAGAAAACAATAAATTTATATGATAATAATACAATATACATATATATTCAAAACAAAATCAATAAAAATATAATATGTATTTAGGTTAGCTGATTTTTAAAACAGAAGAGCCACTTTATACCATACCATACCATGTTATATACCATGCATTTAGCACCTTTTCACGATTCTCTCAAAAGCGGCTCAAACGATTTCTTTTAAACTCGCTAAATCGATGTAAAATTTAACAGGTCTTAATACCATGTAGGTTTCATTCTGATTGAAATAGTTTAATAGGGCTTAAATATTTTGAATTTTCTTTCATTTTTGTATATTTCATGAAATTAACTATGTCATTAAATTATTATTGCTTAATATATAAGTTGAATGAATTTGATAACCATCTAAAGGAGAAAATAGCAATCTTCTTGGTATTTCTTTTTTCCGAACATAAGAATTGTGATATAGATAAATATTATAATATACTGTTAGAAAGCTAAAGATTTAAAACGATAACAGTCGACAATATCTAGAGAACAAAGGCTATAGTTTCCACACTTACCAACCAAGAGAAGATAAACCCTATCGATTCGTAATTAGGAATTTTCATCACTCTACAACCCGCGGGATGATTAGATATGACGTAGAGAGGCCAGGATTCAACGTCCGTCTCATCACAAATGTTTTACACCCCAGAACTAAAGAACCTCTGCTACTCTTTTTTGTCCACATCGAACCTGCTCCGAACTGTGCCGAAGTATACAAAAAATGCCTTTTGCCGCCATAAACCAAGATGTGGGAAGTGCGGTCAAGACCATCCCAGTGATAGATGCCAGAAGCCACGAGAAGAGCCCCCAGTCTGTGCGGTGGCGCTCACCCAGCGAACTACAGAGGATATTACGAAATACATTTATTCCAAATGTCAGCCCTTAATTATATTACTCAACATTCACTAAAACTCCTCCTCTGGAATGCTAATGGTGCCCTACACCGAAGAAACGAACTTGATATATACTTGCACGAACATGATATAGACATAGCACTGCTTACTGAAACTCACTTTACGAGGACCATACGATTTTATATACAGAGGTATATAGTGTACCGTGCTGATCATCCAAGCGGAGCTGCCCGTGGTGGCTCGGCAGTAGTTGTGAAACGAACATTGTGTCACTATCCTCTACTAATGACAGCCTTACCTGAACTTCAATTATTAGCAATCTCAGTCGAAATTGATCACACACCTATTTCTATTGCCAGTGCTTATTGTCCTCCGAGACAAAGACTTTCACAAGATATACTTACTGACGTATTTACTGTTTTCACACCTAAATTTTTATGTGGCGGGGACTTTAACGCCAAACATCCTCGTTTCGATAATAGGACTCAAAACCCTAGAGGAAATGTTCTTCTTAATACATGTCTGAACCTTGACTGTGACTTCATTCTACCACAGAACCGACTTACTGGCCGACAGACATTAATCGACAGCCAGAACTACTGGACTTCTTTATCACTTCTCGCCTAAATACTTTACATCATCACATCTCTATTGATAATGACCTTTCATCTGACCATTCTGCAGTTATGTTTTCTCTCTCTAGACACATCTTATCTACAGCCCACATGCCTACGTTAACACCTGGACCAATATTAATCAGTGAATTTCATAGTGCCATAAACAATAAAATTGCTAATACTAGCTTAAAGACTCAATAAGACATCGACAATACTGTAGATACACTTACTAAGACTATACAAAATGCTGCCCGGTAATCAGCAGATAAACCTGATACAGACCATAACAAACAGTATTTACCCCCTGAAATACGGTCACTGATGGTCGAAAAACGACGGACTCTGAACCAATGGAAAAGATCTCGCTATCCTAGTGACAAACGATTACTTAACCAACTTACTAACCGACTGGAAAACTTATACAACAATATAAACACGACACCTACAACACACATTTGAGTAACTTACAGACTAGTAACAATACTCTCTGGCAACAAACACGAAAGATACTACATTATCACCATACAAAGAACCCTCTTCGTAAACCTGACAACACATGGGCTAGAAGTGATAAAGAAAAGGCAGACCTATTTGCTGCACATCTTACGGATGTATTTCATCCTCATGATGACTTGCTAGACCAACAGCACTGCTCAGACATCCAACAAATTCTCACTTATTCTCTTCCTCTTTCTCGACCTCCTCCACCTATTACTCCTTCAGACGTAAACTTTTGCATTAAAAATTTACCTCATAGAATAGCTCCTGGTTTTGACCTAATCACCCCTAAAATTGTACGACTTCTTCCTAAGAAAGCCATAATCTTCCTGTCATCTATTTATAATTCTATTCTTCGACTTACTTTCCTCTAGTATGGAAGTTTTCAATTATAAAGATCATTATAAAGTATTTCGATTCCAAATAAACCGTTAGACCAAGTCACTTCATATAGACCAATTAGTTTATTACCCTTATTTTCCAAAATGTTTGAAATAATATTATTAAAGCGACTATATTCTTTCTTAGAGTCCAAATCCGTAATTTCTAACTACCAATTTGGCTTTAGACCTGCACATTCGACCATACAACAATGCCGTAGAGTTGTTCATTCAATTATTGTGGCATTAGAGAAAAAAAGAATTCTGTACAGCAGCATTTTTAGATGTCGCACAGGCATTTGATAAGGTGTGGCATGATGGCCTCCTCAGTAAAATCAAATCAATTTTACCACATACATATTATTTAATAATTAGGTCGTTTCTTGACGACAGGTTTTTCTTGGTTAACCAAGATGGTAAACATTCCGACTACTGTCGAGTTGGTGCGGGAGTTCCGCAAGGCAGCATTTTGTGCCCAGTTCTGTATATTATATACACTTCTGACATACCACAAACACCCGACACATTACTTACAAAATACGTAGACGACACCGTGATACTCTCAACAAGTACTGATTCGACCATAGCCTCACACAATGTTCAGACTCATTTAAATTGACTTCAAGATTGGCTTGATAAATGGCGTATTAAAATAAACATACACAAATCAAGTCAAGTAACATTCACGCTTAGGCATTCTGATTGTCGTCCACTAACACTTTACAATGTTCAGTTACCCAAACAGACAGAAACAATATTGCTTTTCTATAATATATATATATTAAGAAGATTTTTTATAATTTCGACAATCTAAATAGAAAAAAGATGAGAAGAAAATGTTGTTTTTATTAAAATTTAAAATTGTATATATAGTTATACAGAGAAATGAAAATAATGTAAATATCTAATAAAGAGAGGAAAGAAATGTAAAAATTAGAAATTTTGTATTATATTAGGAAAAAGGGTTCGAATCCCGGCTGTGGCAGAATATTGTTTATTCTGTTAAATCAGTCAGGGGAAGACCCTAGGGTATGGAGGCCCTGCTGGGACAGACCCAGCTTCTATAAGCTCAAGACCCTCCGTGGGTTGTAGTGGTACAGACTAGGAAATAAATGAAAAATTGAGCTTGTATATGCAATATGTTCTTAAGGGATTGATAAGTATGCTTTTTAATTTAAATAACCCGATGCATTTGGGCAGCATTGCCAAAAAAAATAAAGAATTTCTCTCTATTCAATTTTAGAGAAAAAATTTAATTTGAAACATATGTATTAATGTGTGCTTCGCTTTTAGTAGGCGAAATTTTCGATTAATTTATGAAATAATATAACTTTGTAAATATTTAAAAATATTCTTCTGATACTTCTAAGGTTTTGTATAATACAATTTATAAACGTGTATTGTTACATAGAAAGGTCAGGCTCGAAATATAAAACGATAAAATGTATTTTCAATAGCATTCATTGAATATTCTTCTCCTGTTTCGCAAGTAATTTAAGCCGAGGCAAGAATATGATAAGGGAATATTACGGGCGGGGCGAGGGGTCAGTAACCGTATTTGAATAAGATTTCTAAAGAACTCAACAAAGTTTCACTTGTTAAGCTGCATTAGCTCTTCTCAACTTGCTACGGCCAACTTGATAGAATGGGTAGCCTTCTCTTCTGGATTAACACCCCCGAGATATTTTCCTTATGAAAATTATTTAAAATTGATAAATAACTAGCAGCATTATTAATAATAATGGGCTAATCCAATAAACAAGATCGACGCTGATGGGAGATATTTTTCATAAAGGAGACAGATTGAAATTGATGGTCTCAACTGCAATCTAAAATATATTATCTTATAACATTTTCATGTTGTAAAGAATAATTTAAGAAATGTCATATTTAAAATCATCAAAGAATTAAGGAATCATTAGTTATTGTTATTAGAAAACACAGTATATAAATGAATCATACATTGGTACGTAGAATCCAAACAATGAATAAAAAAATAATCCGTTTATCTTCGATCGCGGCTTTGCTCCGAAACCACTGGACCGATTTTTTTAAACTAAAATAATAGCGCATCCAACGATGATCCTAAAACCTAGACGTTTATATTCACGAATTAGTTTTAAATTAATTAATTATTTTGAAGATAGAGGAAATACTTATTTTTGTAAATTTCTAACCGAGAAACCGCGAATAATTATAAAAAAAAGAAAAGAAAAAAAAATCGAAATTTTGTCTATATATATGCTTAAAACGCAGTTATTTTTTAACCCATTCGAGACTAATTTTTTTTTTAACACGCTCCGCAGGAGCTAAATTTTTTTTTTCTTTGTAAGAAATGCTTCAGATAATTTTTAGATTTTTTGGTACAGAGTTAAACCAATGCCAATTTTGTTTTCCTGTACTTTGCACTACTACAGTACGACTAGTTTACTCAAAATTACTGATAATAGCACATTGCTGTTAATGCACACACGGTGCAATCGGTCTCGAATGGATTAAGATAGAATAGATTGTATATAGTTTCAGAATCAGGACACTAAGACGAATAAAAAAAATAAGAAGGAAACAGATAGAAATAAAATTTCTCCTATATAAACCCCATTAACCCAATTATTTTTGAATATAAATAAATATTAAATTCATTGTTAATTTATTTTATAACTAAACATTTTTGGTAACAGTTGTTAGTTCAATTCGATATAGAATTAAGTTTTTTATGAAATACTTCAATCCTTTCAAGATTAAGACTAAAACTGCTGAAAATATTTTTCACAATTTTAATGCTGTTCTTATTAGTGTTAGAAAAATAATTAATTGATAGCATTTTTTATTTTTTTTTATTTTTATTTATTTGACAACAAGTAATATACAAATGCCTTTAGGCATATATTGTAACACTGATGACCATTACGAAAAACCTCCTTCAGGATTCTTATGAATTCGTGAGTGAAGAAACCTCCCAGTGAAGGCACTCCTTGGCGTGGAAGATCTGCTAAAGAAGTAGGTCTCTGCTCCAGAGGCGTTTTCAGTCTCCTTGGTGGGTTTTGTGGTAGTGTATCAGTCAGTAATGTTTGTACAGTAGGTTTGGATGTCCAGCGAGTGAGTCGTGAAATGTTTGTAATATTTTTTAATGATATCCGTTACGATTGGTATGTTGAGGTCTTTGTGTAATGCTTTGTTGGTTACGTAAAAGGGACAGTGAGTGATGAAGCGGAGGAATTTAGATTGAAAGATTTGAATTGTCTGCAAGTGTGATTTTTTGCATGAGCCCCACACCTGAGTACCGTACGTCCATATAGGTTTAAGTAGCATGTTGTATATAATGATTTTGTTGCTTAGTGATAATTTATTTTTATGGTGAAGAAGTCGTCTAAGTATTGATAGTCGATGATTCAGTCTTTTTTTTAAGATAGTTACGTGTGATTTCCATGTCAGGCGTCTATCCATTGTGAGTCCTAAGTATTTTGTTTGGGTAACTGAACATTGTAAAGTGTCAGTGGAGGACAATCAGAATGCCTAAGCGTGAATGTTACTTGACATGATTTCTGTATGTTTATTTTAATACGCCATTTATCAAGCCAATCTTGAAGTAAATTTAAGTAAGTTTGAACATTGTGTGAGGCTATGGTCGGATCAGTACTTGTTGAGAGTATCACGGTGTCGTCTGCGTATGTTGCAAGTAATGTGTCGGGTGTTTGTGGTATGTCAGAAGTGTATATAGTATACAGAACTGGACCTAAAATGCTGCCTTGCGGAACTCCCGCACCAACTCGACAGTAGTCGGAATGTTTACCATCTTGGTCGACTACAAAAAACCTATCCTCAAGATACGACCTAATTATTAAATAATAAGTATGCGGTAAAATTGATTTGATTTTACTGAGGAGGCCATCATGCCACACCTTATCAAATGCCTGTGCGACGTCTAAAAATGCTGCTGTACAGAATTATTTTTTTTCTAATGCCACAGCAATCGAATCAACAACTCTATGGCACTGTTGTATGGTCGAATGTGCAGGTCTAAAGCCAAATTGGTGGTTAGGAATTACGGATTTGGAATCTAAGAAAGGATATAGTCGCTTTAATAATATTTTTTCAAACATTTTGGAAAATAACGGTAATAAACTAATTGGTCTATATGAAGTGACTTGATCTAACTGTTTGTTTGGCTTTGGAATCATCTTTATAATTGAAAACTTCCATACTAGAGGAAAGTAAGTAAGTCGGAGGATAGAATTATAGATAGATGTTAGGAAGATTATGGCTTTCTTAGGAAGAAGTCGTACAATTTTAGGTGTAATTAGGTCAAAACCAGGAGCTTTTCTAAGAGGTAAGTTTTTAATGCAAAATTTTACGTCCGAAGGAGTAATAGGAGGTGGAGGTAGAGAAAGAGGAAGAGAATAAGTGAGAATTTGTTGGATGTCTGAGCAGTGCTGTTGGTCTAGCAAGTCATCATGAGGACGAAATACATCCGTAAGATGTGCAGCAAATAGGTCTGCCTTTTCTTTATCACTTCTAGCCCATGTGTTGTCAGGTTTACGAAAAGGGTTCTTTGTATGGTGATAATGTAGTATCTTTCGTGTTTGTTGCCAGAGAGTATTGTTACTAGTCCCTTAAGTTACTCAAATGTGTGTTGTAGGTGTCGTGTTTATATTGTTGTATAAGTTTTCTCAGTCTGTTAGTAAGTTGGTTAAGTAATCGTTTGTCACTAGGATAGCGAGATCTTTTCCATTGGTTAAGAGCCCTCGTTTTTCGAACATTAGTGACCGTATTTCAGGGGGTAAATACTGTTTGTTATTTTCTGTTACTGGTTTATGTGCTGATTGCCAGGCAGCATTTTGTATAGCTTAGTAAGTGTATCTACAGCATTGTCGATGTCTTCCTGAGTCTTTAAGCTAGTATTGAGGTTAATTTTATTGTTTATGGCACTATGAAATTGACTAATTAATATTGGTCCAGGAGTTAACGTAGGCATGTGGGTTGTAGATAAGGTGTGTCTAGAGAGAGAAAGCATAACTGCAGAATGGTCAGATGAAAGGTCATTATCAATAGTGATGTGATGATGTAGAGTATTTAGGCGAGAAGTGATAAAGAAGTCCAGTAGTTCTGGCTGTCGATTAATGTCTGTCGGCCAGTAAGTCGGTTCTGGTGGTAGAATGAAGTCACAGTCAAGGTTCAGACATGTATTAAGAAGAACATTTCCTCTAGGGTTTTGAGTCCTATTATCGAAACGAGGATGTTTGGCGTTAAAGTCCCCGCCACATAAAAATTTAGGTGTGAAAACAGTAAATACGTCAGTAAGTATATCTTGTGAAAGTCTTTGTCTCGGAGGACAATAAGCACTGGCAATAGAAATAGGTGTGTGATCAATTTCGACTGAGATTGCTGATAATTGAAGTTCAGGTAAGGCTGTCATTAGTAGAGGATAGTGACACAATGTTCGTTTCACGACTACTGCCGAGCCACCACGGGCAGCTCCGCTTGGATGATCAGCACGGTACACTATATACCTCTGTATATAAAATCGTATGGTCCTCGTAAAGTGAGTTTCGGTTAACAGTGCTATGTCTATGTCATGTTCGTGCAAGTATATGTCAAGTTCGTTTCTTCGGTGTAGGGCACCATTAGCATTCCAGAGGAGGAGTTTTAGTGAATGTTGATTAATATAATTAAGGGCTGACATTTGGAATAAATTTATTAACAAGCGTGGTGAGCAAAGTTATGAGTGGATTTATCATCGATTTAAATTCATTTAGAAAGGAATTGAAGTGTAAAGAGAAATCTTGAGTGGTAGATTGTGCATGAGATGATGTGTTATTAGGTCTTGACTGAGATGAAGGCATGAATGGTGGTTGTGTGTGATGAGGTGTTGAAAAAGGTGGGGACATATTCGTAGATTGAGGTGTTATGTGTTGCGGAGCAGTGTATTGAGGTACTGTATACTGGGGTTTAGTGTGTTGAGGAGTCGTGTATTGAGAGTTGTATTTTGGGGTGTAGTGTGGTGCAGAGGAGGTGAATGTTGATGTCTTACCAATTGAGGTATTGCGTAATGAGGTGTTGTGTTTTGAGAAATTGAATATTGTGGTGATGTGTAGTTGTATGTAGGGTTATTACATACCGTCTGATGTTCTTCTGTTTCAAGAGGAGGGTAAGTAAGTCTGTCTCCCACCTCTGGAGGCAGAACTTCTGTTACTTCTCGCCTCCAAGCGCCCTGGCTTCGCACGTTGAGTCTTCTTCTCTGTAATTCGAGATGTACGGAGCATCCTCTGTAGTTCGCTGGGTGAGCGCCACCGCACAACGCACAGACTGGGGGCTCTTCTCCTGGCTTCTGGCATCTATCACTGGGATGGTCTTGACCGCACTTCACACATCTTGGTATATGGCGGCAAAAGGCTCTGGTATGTTCGTATTGTTGGCACCTCATGCATTGTACAATCTCCCTTCTTTTATGAGGTTCCTCAATTTGAACCTTTGTGTAGGCTATATTCGTTATTTTGAATACTTCGGCACAGTTCGCAGCAGGTTCGATGTCGACAAAAAAGAGTGGCAGAGGTTCTTTAGTTCTGGGGTATAAAACATTTGTTATGCGACGGACGTTGAATCCTTGTCTCTCTACGTCATATTTAATCTCATCTCGTGGGGTGTAGTGTGATGAAGATTCCTAATTACGAATCGATAGGGTTTATCTTCTCTTGGTTGGTAAGTGTGGAAACTATAGCCTTTGTTCTCTAGATATCGCACACTGGCTCTATAGGCATCACTATTTTGTGTTTTTAAGGTAATAATATTTTTATTCGAAATAAATTCGAAATTGTTTTCTCCTATTAAACTAATGATGTCTCGGCAAAAGAGCTGGAAATTTTGTACGCCTTTAATTTTTATTGGAGGTGGCTTGTGAACAACTGGCGTTACATTCTCTTCGTCTTCTATTTCAGCGGATAGAGGTTCAAACATATTACTTACAGGTATGGCAGGGATACTCTTTAAAGTGGTTGACGTAGTACTATTAGTAATATGAGAATTAGTTGTTTGTTGAGGAGTAGATTTAGAAATAGTTATACCAGAACTATTATTTATGATATTAATTGGAGTTGTTTCATTGTTTTCTTAAGCACGTTGGTTATTGAAATTAACATGTGTTTTTATTTGGTTAGTTTTCAGTAATGAGGTTTTTATCTGGGAATCTTTGGAATTCATACTTTTCTTTTCAATAGGGCTATCTAGTTTTGAAACATTAGAGTTACTTCTTAACTTTCTCTTCAAAAGGGTAGAAACTACAGCTTTAGTAGATCCGTTACTTGTACCGGGCAATGCACGGTCGTTCATGACAAAAGTGTCCTTTTTCACTTAAAAAAACAAAAAACAAACTCACCTGACTGTTTCAGGACACCACATTGTACAAATTCAGCAAATAACCAGTCAAAGAACAGAAAAACTTAAAGACCAAATTTGTTGGCAACTTCACAATACAAGGGTTAACAGCTGTTTAATTGAAAGCATGGTATTAATTTTTTGTAAACTAACCCCTTAAGCTTATAACCTAAAGACCTTGTTCTTTGGCCGGTCTTGCGGTTTAACATCTAAAGGCCTTGAAGGGGCAAATCAGACCATCCTGTACTAGGCAGGCAACCAACAAGACAGATAACTTCATAAGCAGGCGTTTAAAACTATGACAGGTATTAAAAATAAATTAAATTTCATCCTTATTGGTGCTGCACCCTTGAATTCCTTTACAGCATAAGCCATATGCTGTGTGAGCCTGTTGTAAACGGCGTCCTCCGGTTTATCCTTATTTTTCTGATATAATAATATATCAGTAATTAGATTGATATATTATTATTAATGTTGAAGTTTATTATCATCCTTTCTTTCAATACTTTTTGGTATTTTCACCGCTTTTTCTAATCTGTATATTTTAAATATTTCCTTAAAGTCACTTTTTTTTTATATATATGTTAGAATGCTTCGCGCTGAAATATACTGCCAATCGTAAAGTCTCTTCAATTTTCTCTACTCCACATTTTTAATTATTAATCTTTCGTTATCCTACCGTAATCTACAATTATTCTGTTAATTTCACAACGATTAAATTAACCATTCATATTTGATTATCTATGTAATAAATTGTGTATTAATATTGATACTACCATTACCATTGTCCTTTATTGAGACATTATGTAATATTACTGAGCTAATTATATTTCTTTTTAGTAATAATACACATCGAAACTAATAAACTAATAATGAACTGTCTGTTAAATTTCTCAAAATGCCATAGAAAAAAACAAACATATTATACGAACCCAATGTCTGTTTCTGATGTACAGCTTTTACACATCAGTCTTGTTGTTAATAGAATGTTATGCTTGACGAGAAAGTTAAACAGACGTTCAACTCTAATTACTACCGTCGGAGTAGACGTTTGTGCAATATCCAAATTGAGAGATAACTAATTCGAGTAATACTCGGTGTTCTGGTAGGTTGCATTAAACGATAAATAAAAGCGTTGTGTATAATAACGTGGTATATATCAGTTAAAGCCCCACCTGTGCAAAAGGTGGCTTTACGAGACCAATCTCGCTTCGGATTGAGCTGTTTGTCAACGTCCTTAGGTTGGATGGATCCAGGATCGGGATCAATACTTTATAAACGGCTTTGACTTTTTCATTATTTATTTTACTTCATTTCATTTTTTGGTGAATGGTAATTCAATTAATTATTTCCTCTCTCTTAGAAAGATTATTGAAAAACTATTTTTGATTATTGCTGAAGTTTCCTGTTGGGTTTTAATGAAAAATATTGAAGCGTGGTTAGAACCGAAACCCCCAAGCACTGAATTGAGCGCCAGAAAAAAAAAATGTGGATGGCCTATATCGAAGCTGTTCCCAGATAAGGAACCCTGGGTTAATGAAATTAGTCAGGAAGAATTATTATACAGAAAATAAAATGTGCTGTTGACAAAACATAAAATAAATTGTGGATAATATATAGAAAACAAATAACTAAACAAAAAACAAAATTTATTGATATTGAAATATTAACGCGAATGATGGTAAATATATTCATATAACAAACAAAACAAAACTTCTACAATGTTGTAAAAATTCAAAATAAATAGTTTTACTCTAGATTAATAAAATCATAATGAAACAAAAAAAAATGAAGTAAACAAAACAAAAATGTGAATCTAAATTAACATAACTAAAACTAAACTATTTTTCCATAAATAGAATAATGTGCTCAATAGCGGACGAAACAAAAACATTGGCTGATCTGTTACCAGCAGTAATGGCGATATATTCCCTTAGTATTGTACGGGCAGCCACTTCGCAAAAACACTATGAGATGCGTCCTTCTTGGAGTCGCAAGACCAACAGCATTACAGACGGTAGACAGAGGCTCAACATTAAGATAAGCCAAGTCCTTTAGTCCCGTCGATTACAAAAATAATCTATGATAACTTTTACTCACGGTAATTCATTCAACGAGTATATTTGGCTGCCATTTATCAATGCTAAAAAGATTTTATGGTTAATATTTTAGAATCTACAAAAATAAAGGTACTTTAGTGGAAGAAAATATAAAAATTCCCCATCTAAACGCTGTCAGACTATTTCAATCAGAATGAAACCTACATGGTATAAAAGCCCATTAAATTTTACAATTATTTATAAAATTTAATCAAATTCTTTAGAGCAGTTATTGAGGTAATAGTAAGAAGTGGCAAAATGAATGGTTTCCAGTAGCACTTATGCCCAGCCGATTTTAGTGAAAAGTTGCTGTAACATCTCGGGAATATACTTGTTTCAAATATGAAATTTTAGTTTAGTACAACTTTTCGTTTTCGTGCTGGACCCCATCAGACACACACATTTTTTTGTGGGACTTAGGTATTTAGACTTTAGGGACTCTAAAACGTATATTTCCGTTAAAAACTGGAATTTGAATATTTTCACGATCCCAATAATTTTGCTTGCTATATATTTCATATGGACTTCTTTCAAGGTTACTAGACAAACGTTCAAAATTATCATTGACGAACAAATTAACTATTTATAAAGTACTATTAAAACCCATTTGGACTTATGGCGTTGAGTTATGGGGAACAGCAAAAAAGTCAAACATCAAAATTATTCAATCATTTCAATCAAAATTACTTCGGAAAATTATAAATGCCCCTTTTTACGTATCTAACGAGACACTACATACTGACCTAGACATTCCATTCGTCATTGCAACTGCCACTGATCGCTACAATAAATTTCATGACAGACTGACCCTAAATTCAAACCCGCTGACTCAAAACCTATCAACTGCCACAAACCCATATAATCCGCCCAGAAGACTATCGAGGCGCTGGCCAAGAGACCTGAAATATTGAAAGTTATTATTTTTTTTTTTTTTTTTTATCTGTGTAGTTAGTTACATCTGTTGTTAGCATATTTGCTTATTGCAAAAAAAAAGCAGATAGCAAATACAATTGTAATGCCAAAAAAAAAACTTCTATGAATAAATAAAAAAAAAAAAAAAATATTTCATATATAGATAGTGAAAGTAATACACTTCTACGAGAATAGCTACTATAACTTAAAAAAATAAAAAATAAAAACAGTACTTAAATTATGAAACTCGGGTAATCCTTAGAAATAGTAAAATTAGTCCTTTTCGGGCGTAACACACCATTTTTTTTTTTTTTTTTTTTTTTTTTTTTTTTTTTTTTTTTTTTTTTTTTTTTTTTTTTTTTTTTTTTTTCCAGATCCCCTATTAACAATATGAAATTTAATTATTAATTTATGTAGTTAAATATCTTGTACTGTAACTATGTTACATTTTAAGATTGTGTAAGGGTGTTATGTTACTGTGTTGTTTACAAAATCGATTAGATTGAAATTAGATTAGAGCTGATGGGCTCACCCATTTTTCGTGTTCATGAAAGACTTATGACTAACTTATTACTAACTTAACTAACTTATTTATAACTAAAGTCCTAATCAAAACTAACATTTATTTATGTGGTGTTTTGCCATCGTACTGGAGCTGGTGCTGGAGTCATCGTGTTGAATAGTGGGTTAGTTAATGTTTTTAAAGAATCAAAAAAATTAACATGGCGTTGCCTAATGTAATCTGAAATTGTTGGTATTTCTAAAATTTCGTGGAGGAGATCGGCTTTCACCTTTTTCATTGAGGTCGAACGGGTCATTCTTCGGAGCATTGTATTTTGAAATCGCTGAAGGTGTTTCAGTGTGCCTTCAGTTAGGTGCGTAAACAATGGCGCGCCATACATCAGTGCAGGACGTAATATGCCTTTATAGACTAACAGTTTAAGCCTTAGTGAGAGCGCTGGAGAGGTTAGAAGGTGATGAAGTCGGTATGATTTGGTTCTAACCAACCTTGTTTTATTATACACATGAGCAGAGAGCTTCATATGGCGATCCATCTTGATACCAAGGTATACAATAGCGTGAGAGGGTCGCTGAACTGTGCCGCCGACTCGAAAAACTTTTGGTAGTCTAGACTTTTTACCTTTTTGGATAGAGAACACTATACAGTCCGTTTTTGATGGATTCACTCTGATGTTCAACTGCTCTAATTTCCGAACAATGGTTTGACAAACCGATTCAGCCTGAGTAAGAGCTTGAGTTGGACTCATACTGGAACTGTAGACGGCTATATCATCCGCGAATGCGGCTATTGTAGCGGTTTTATAGTTATGGCCTATTATGTCTGCAGTATATAATTTTGGTGTTCGTACTCGTTATTGTAAAAAAAATATTTTATTTATTGAAAAGTTACAAGATATCGATAATAACACTTTAAAAGACAATAATGACAATCTTGATAATAACAATATGGCTATACTAGATCTGACATAGATTACGTACCGTAATTACTGCGAGGACTTGAAGAGAGTGTGCTCCCTGGGAGAAGGGACAGGGTATATAAAGGCTAATAGGACTGCTGAATAAGATTCAAGGAATATGGTGTGATCTGCAGGTGCACTATGGCCTCATGGTGGCGTGACTCCTCCGTCCTTATGAGAGTGAAGCCCACTGAACTCTAAATTTAAGGATTTGGGACGGTTTGTCTATTCTGTAAATATTGAAACCAAGCTCTGGCTCTGCCATCAAAACATTCAGGTGGTTGAGGATGGGTACTTGGATTATCATTTGAAGGATTAGAACACAGTAATTCCAGTTTACAATACTGACGATAAAGATTATAGCATAAAAGATATAAACATATTACATAAAATATATAAGAAATAAATTGGGATACAGTTATATCATAAGGTTCTAATTCTTCTATTTCTATATTACTTAAGTCTATTTGTTGTAATTCCTCAAAAGTAAAATTTGTTGATACAATAGTTTTATTATTAACAGAATGATAGGAAATAAAAGGAATATTTACATTGTCAACATAAGAAAGTGGTACATTTATATTTACAAATTTCTCATTTTCATTAAGATTAAGGAGGCTAGTAGATGGTAGATGATACATTTGTGTGTTTGTTACACTAGTTGTTACATTGCTAATATTAAAGGTTAAATATTGGTGTAGTGTGGGTATAAGTTTGATTATAGGGTTTGTTCTTATTTCTACAGCTTTACAATCATTTAATTCTATATTCTTACATAATTCTAAAATACATTTGTCCTTAATCTCTATCATGTCTTTACAGTAATGATGATTATTGAATTTAATACAATTTCCATTGTAAAACGAATTTTTAAATCTAATGATTAGTTGTTCTTTAATCTTTAGAGTAATGACTTTATTATTCCTTGTAACTGGATGGACATAGCATAATAAGTTGTTTTTGGCAATGATTTCAAAGGGATTTTAATAAAATAATAAATTAATCCTGTATCTGATAGGGAACAAAATGTGGAGCTAAGTAACCAGTTTAATTCTACATTTTCTGTGATTGGTTCTCCGAACGGTATGTTTAATTGTTCTAGTTCTCTAGTCGTTAATATGCTTGGATGGGTAATTCCTAATTTACATTGTTCTAAGGAAAATTCTATATCATTTAATTGATTTTCTACTAAATCTAATACGGCTAATAAATCATGATACATTAACTTAGTAAGAGCTAAATCTGTAAAATTATTTATTTTTTCTATACTATCCTTATATTTATTTAAAACAATTATTTCTTTATTAAGTTTAGATGTTAATTCTTTATTTAATCCTAATCTAACATTTTCATTATGCTCTATGTGATACATATTTCTCTCGATTTTATTTAAAATATTATCATACTTTTCTTTGTCATCGGCGTCCATATTGCCGGTGAGCCAACTAATAGCATTGCCTAGTCCGTTAATTAAACCTCTTTTTGATCGGTTATTCCGATTTATATTTACAATATGATTAATTTTTTCTAATATCTTGTTATATTTTTGTTTTATAGGTCTTCTATCGTATTTGCCTTTTCCACATTTGTCACATTTGTTTATAATTTCTGTGATATGATCTTTCATATTGGGCCAATAAAATTTGGTTTTCAAAACTAAATATGTTTCATTTATACCTCTGTGGCATGTCTTGGCGATATGATAATCAAGGATAAGTAATTTCTGGTCTTCCGTGTTCTTTACATCTGGCAATAGTTTATAATATCTTTTAATTCTATTTGTGGGAAATTTTTCTCTAATGAGTGATGCAACTTTATTAAATAATGCATTATACCAATTATTTTCACTTTCTATAGAATCTGATATGGGTGAGCAGTATATGCCGTAAGTTATATTTGGTCTTAAGATTTCTAAAAGTTTTTCTTCTATTTCAAAATCTTTTTCATGATAAGGCCAAGTAAATTCAATTGTTGTTCTTTGCTTATTATTGAATATTGTTTCGCGTTGAATTTTCGCGTGTCCCTTTTTTATTATTATTTGATTTTTCTCAACATTTACTGGTCTAGATTTATCATCAACTATTAAGATTCTGTTATCGGAGGATTCTGTGGAGTGCTGCGTTGCTAAAGAAGATATATCATCTTGAATTATTTCTTGGTGTTCACCATTATTATTTTCTTCTATGTTTTCATCATTATTAATTCCTTCTAAGTTTTCATTGTTAGCTTCTTCTTGGGTTTCTTCTATTCCCATTTCTTGTAATAAATCTACGATTTCTT
The DNA here is from genome assembly GCA_023052935.1 of Piezodorus guildinii. Taxonomy (NCBI): domain Eukaryota; kingdom Metazoa; phylum Arthropoda; class Insecta; order Hemiptera; family Pentatomidae; genus Piezodorus; species Piezodorus guildinii. The sequence goes on from CM041292.1 coordinate 163,755,274, forward strand.
GTGAATAGTTATTAGGAGAATTTTCTGTATGAAAAATATCAAATTCTGGTTCTTTTAATTTCCTTTCTTCAATAGGGTAACGGGATAAATGATCGGCGACTTTATTAGCCTTTCCTTCAATGTATTTTATGTCATATTCGAAATCTTCTAACAATAATTTCCATCTAATTAATCTGGCGTTCTGTGTTTTACACGTTCTTAAATATTCTAAAGGTTTATGATCTGAATATATGAAAAATTTTCTACCGTATAAGTAGGGTCGAAAATGATTGCAAGCCCAAATAATGGCTAAACATTCCTTTTCCGTTGTTGAGTAATTTTGTTCTGCTTTATTAAGTGTTCTGGATGCAAAACATACAGGGAGTTCTTTTCCATCTTTCTTCTGTGCTAATACTGCACCAATGGCGAAATTACTTGCGTCAGTTGTTAAGAAAAAGTCCTGATTGAAATCTGGAATTTGCAAAATGGGGCTACTACATACAAGTTGTTTCAATTTCTCAAAAGCGTTTTCATATAACTCTGGTTTGATTTCTTTTTGATCTTTTCGAAGACATCTCGTTAATGGGAAGCTATCTTTGCGTAATTTGGTATCATTTTCCTATAGAAACCAGTTAATCCTAAAAAGCTTTTAATTTCTTTTTCATTTTTAGGGAGTTTAAAATCTTTTACTGCTTTTATCTTTTCTGGATTAGGTTCTATGCCGCGTTCGCTGATAATATGTCCGAGGAATAACAATTCTTTCTTGCAAAATTCTGTCTTATCGAGCTGAATCTTTAAGTTATGTTTTTCTAACTTTTTAAGAGTTTCTTCTAAATGTTTCCAATGATCTTTGTAATTTTCAGAAAAAATTATAATATCGTCCATATAGACTAAAACGTTAATAGAATCTGAAAAAATGATATTCATGGCTCTTTGAAACGTTGCTGGGGCATTACTGAGTCCAAATGGCATGCGAAGGAATTCAAAGTGGCCTTGATCTGTAGAAAATGCTGTTTTTGGGATAGAACTTTCTTCGACTTTTATTTGATGGAAGCCTGAGCAAAGGTCCATTGCTGTAAATATCGTCGCTTTTCCTAATTTGCCTAAAAGGTCTTCAATATTAGGAATGGGGAATTTATCCGGGGTTGTTTCTCGATTTAATTTCCTGTAATCAATCACCATTCGTATTTTTCTTTTTCCTGATGCGTCTGGCTTTTTCGGGACAATCCAAACGGGAGAATTGTAAGGGGAATTGCTGGGTCTTATTATTTTGGATTCTAACATCTTTTTAATTTCTTCCTTAATATTTTCTTTGAATTGGTGGGGATATCTGTAATTTTTCGAATATATCGGGTCTTCGGTTTTTGTTTTAATCTTATGCTCCAATAAATCAGTGGCTGAAAGGGGATCATTTTCAGTCTTAAATACTGATGGATATTTCGATAATAATTTAATTAAATTTGATTTTTCTTGAGGAGGTATATGGTCGGTTCTGATTAGTTGGGGGATTTGTTTTATTATTTCATGGTTTCCTTTTTTATTAGAATCTGTTAATTCTACTTCTTCTTTTTGCAAATAGTATAAAGGTAAATATATGGTTTCGTTAACTTTACTGTCGATTATTATATTTTGATCATAGATGCCAGGTTTAATTTTAATCTTATCATCTTCATAGTCAATAAAATATAGATTTTTATTTTGTTCTACTTTTATCTGATTTTCGCCTTCTTTCAAAACTAATTTTAAAACTTCGTCCTCCATAATAAAATCAAACTCTGTATAGCGAGTTTTTATTTTGTTGGTTTCGAAATCGATATTAAATTTCATTTCCCTCATTGTCTCATTTCCTAGTAGTATTTCGTAATTGGGACTGAAATTAAATAGATAAAATTTTATTTTTTCGGGGTTTTTAAGAAAATTATTTCTGCAATAAACTGAAATAGATTCCGTGCCAAGTTCTTCTCCGGTTGCTGTTTTTATTGTAAAATTTTCTTTTTCTCTTTCAACATCTGGTGGTACAATGTCTGGTCTTATATAATTCTTCCAAGATCCGGTATCAATAAGCCATTTACGATTCGCGTGGTCTTTAACATAAGGCAGTTGGCTTTTATTCTCTTCTTTTATGTGTTTTGATTGTCTGGCGGGCCTTTCTCTAAAAAAGAATTATTTGGATCTAATTTTTCTAATTTCTCTCTTAATTCTCTGATTTCTTGGTCTTTCGGGTCTTCTTGCTGAATTTGGAAATTAGGCTGTTTCGGTTTATTCCCGAATGCGCTAACTGTTCTCATGGATACAGTTGGATTTTCATCTTTCTTATTATTATTATAATTTTGATTCCGGTATCGACCTGAACCGTTGAAATACCTTTGTTGTTCTTGACGGGGCCATTGTTGGTAATAATTATTATTATTATTATTCTGCCGGTAGTCTTGTGGAGGTTCTTGTTGTCGATATTGATGCTCTTGTCTTTGATTATGTGGGTTATACGGGTTATTGGGATTTTGCCAATTATTAAATCGTTTGTGATGTTTTTTATCGAACTTTTTCTTATGGTCGAAGCCTCTTTTGTAATCATGTTCTCCGGGTCTTCTCATATTTCCCGAATTTATGAGGTCATCGAAGAGTAGATGGTTCTCATTCTGAATTAAATTTCTCAAATCATCTAATGTTCTTAACTTTTCTGCTTTAGTCATAAGATATGTTCTTATGTGAAGGGGCATGTTAGTGTAAAAAAAATAAAGAATACTTTTCTCGAATGCGCTAATAATTGTTTCTCTATTTGGTGTGTTTTCTATCCGATGTTTAGAAATTATTAAAGTGCGGATCTTATCAATTCTTTGAAGGAAATCAAGAGGGTGTTCCTTATGATGTATTTTGTTATTAAATAATTCATGCGATAATTGTTCAATTGAGCGGCTGTCTCTGAAGGTTCTTTCGAGATAATTTAGTAATTCTTCAACACGACTAAATTCGCACGTTGTATTTATATAATCAGCTTCATCCGTAAGTTTTGCTAAAAGTTTACTTAATAATCTTTGTTCGTTTAGTTCCTTAAACGAGTTGTCCGGTTTACACACGATTTGGTAAACTTGTCTACAAACTGTCACGAATTTTAACAGATTGTGTGGATTTCCATTAAAATTAGGGATATGATCGTAGTCTGCCGATTTAATTTGAAAGCTTGCCATATTTGTAGTTAATATTAAATTATTTACTCGCAGGATTAAAGAATTTAAATAATCATCAGACATAAAATTACAATAGTAAAGGAAATTAACTTACAAAAATTGAGTACGCTGTCAAAATAATCTTCGACGGGGTGTGAAGATCTGTCCTTGAGCTGGATACCTGACGACAGTGAAGTCCGGCCAAGGTTGAGTGCAGATAAGAGACTTTGCCTGCGTTGCGAGATGCTCGGGGTGAGTGAACTCGTCCAGAATCTGAAGATCTCGAAGTTGGTAGTCCTCGGTAGGTAAGCCAAAATCTTGAGTCTTCACAGGTGAGGAATCCTAGGCGGTAGTCCTAATTCTGGATTTGCGGAAAAAGTTCGGATCTGCGGAAACTCGGTTCTTAAAACTGCGATAAAAATATGCAGTCCCTGTTCGGGCGCCAATTTTGGTGTTCGTACTCGTTATTGTAAAAAAAATATTTTATTTATTCAAAAGTTACAAGATATCGATAATAACACTTTAAAAGACAATAATGACAATCTTGATAATAACAATATGGCTATACTAGATCTGACATAGATTACGTACCGTAATTACTGCGAGGACTTGAAGAGAGTGTGCTCCCTGGGAGAAGGGACAGGGTATATAAAGGCTAATAGGACTGCTGAATAAGATTCAAGGAATATGGTGTGATCTGCAGGTGCACTATGGCCTCATGGTGGCGTGACTTATATATTGAACAAGACGGGAGATAAAACTGCACCCTGAGGAACACCGCAAGTAAGGAGAACATCAGTAACACACCATCCATCCCCAATATAGACTTATGTTATTTTGGACCGATTCTTGCATCGGGAAGAGAGTTTCTATAGTAAAAAGTGTACTTCTTAGTGTAAAAAGGAAAATAGAGTCATAAATGGTGGTTCTCTTCCATTCTGAATCGTATCCTGGTTACAATAAATGTGGTTACACTAAATCCTGGTGGTTACAATAAATTTGGTTACAATAAATCCTGGTTACAATAAATGTTACAATAAATCCTGGTTACAATAAATGGTAAAATTAGTCCTTTTCGTGTGTTAATTATCATCTGTACCTTATCAATAATTAAAAAGAAACAGCAGGGAATTCTACTTTCCCAATGTATATGAAAATAAAATATAAAATGTTTGAAAAACAAACAAAATAATGTAAAACTGAACAAATATTGAAATTACTTTTCTTAAGGAGGAAAATAGACGATGATCTATTTGTTTGTTTCATTTTCCCCAATGTTTTACTCGTTTATTTAGCCGCCCGCACTCCATAGTCACAATGTAGATTTATGATTCGGCATGAAGAACGCTGTTAAATAATTGATCGTGTAGGATGTGAGCTATGAAGGACATGAGCTTTAAACACAATTTGAAAAGGGAACACATGTTGACAAATAACTAATGAAAGGGAAGAGAAATGGTATTAGCTGTCCTGGCTTCATTGTTCCCACTCGTCCTGATGAAATATTGGAAAAGTTTGATGTTTTGTTTACTCTCACTTAGGATTTTTTTAATATATTTATCCGAGAGCGGAGCAGAGGAGGAAGGGGCGAACACACGTAGAGGAGGGATTACAAAAAGACATTCGGACGAACACAAAGGCTGATTTTAATAAGTAAGCTGAGCCGGCCGGGCAGCCCAGCGCCTTTGTCTGCTTTAATTAATTAATCTTTTGTTTGGACTAATTGAAAAGGAAAGGGGGTTGTTGGGGTCGTCGTCGGCATTCTTCTTCTTTTCTATCCCCTCCTCTGGGTTCCCGCTAAATGTTATCGCACCAACTTCTGGGGATTATTTTACTAAAAATGTTTATGTTAGCTTTTTTAATTAACGTTACCAATTAAGGCACATCAGCAGTATTTTGGTTCTGTTTTTATTTTATGATGCACATTTGCATAATACCGATGAACCAAATGAGAGTGAGTAACAATGAATATTTAAGAATTCCACAAAAAAATAAAATAAAATAAATAAATAAAAAAATAAAATAAAAATGTGGAGACTTATGTAAGGGATGTTTCATAATCATAGGTGACTATAACTAATTTGTAATGGGATGGCCGTGCACTTAAGCCTCTCAGGCTGTAGTACATCCGTGATTTCTTTTTCAAAAATGATTTCTCATTTCAAAATTAAAAATATCTTAAATGTAAACAGACCTGATCAATTACACCATTTATTTTTGTAGATTTATGCCATTACTATATTATAAAACAATACAATCAACCTGTAATAATCCAATAGTATGCTATTATAGTGTATTATGTTATTATAGTGTCAAACTCTTGTACATATTACATTTGTATTTTTATTTTGTTTGAAAATAAAACCAGAGGGTAAGAAAAAAAAACTCTCGTGTCAAAATCTATTATTTTGTTATCTAAAAACACATTGTAATTTTTCTTAATAACTAACAAAAAAGTAAAGACAAATAAAGAAAGAGAAAACAATAATAAAGGTAGAATTATTTATTTTTCATATATTTACCATGTTAATGTCCTTATAGTGCATAATGCATTATAAACTATCATGTTTTTAATTCTCTCCCACACACACACACACACACACACACACACACACACACACACATATACACACACACACACACACACACACACACACACACACACACACATACACACACACACACACACACACACACACACTCACACACACATACACACACATACACACACACACACACACACACACACACACACATACACACATACATACATACATACATACATACATACATACATACATACATACATACATACATACATACATACATACATACATATATACATATATACATATATATATATATATATATATATATATATATATATATATATATATATATATATATATATATATTATACATATATATATGCATTTCTTTCATTTATGGTAATCTTTTATGAATCTACTGATAGCTTATGAAGATTATGGAACTAGTTTTTTTTTTTTTTTTGGTTTGTCAAACATAATTTAATTTTGTATATAAATAATGTTGTCCAACTTAATTGTAAAAGCAATTACTTTCACAATAAACATTTATTCTATTCCGCATTCATATTATATTTACGATTATAGCACAAAATAAATATACTGATATATTTAATGAGCAATTTACGCCATACTTAGGAAAAGTATCAATCCCTCCCTACAAGCTTTAATAGTTACATAAAAACTTTAATTTCTTAGTTACGATGTCGATGCCTTAATGGAAAAGTGTGGGTTTGATTCTTACCTTTGTCTTTATTTACCAGTCGGGGTTTCATGTGGTGTAGTGGCACAGCATAACAGTCTTCTATGCCCAAGGTTGCGAGATGAAACCCGTTAGGTAGCCCTAGGTATTTTTGATAGCAGTGAAAAATTCTTAATCGTGTTGTCTTTCGGAGAGGGCGTAAAAGGTTGTCCCGAGCCTGTGATATTATAAATCAGGTCAGGTATTTGTTATAAATCCCTATCCTTATTAAACCTGCATTAGAAAAAATTAGGACTCCCACTTTAGCATCGCACGATTAGCCATAGCAGCATAACGTGGCGTTAAATGAATAATAAAATCAATTTTTTACTTTTTAGCGATCTCGAATGACTCATGCAACTCCCAATCCGGTTGTTATAGGGTTGCGTTTAACCTTCCAGACGGTCTGTGAGACCGCTATAGTTTACAAGCAGCACTAAGAACCCTGTAAACCAACCCCCTCCTTGCTGGCTTTAGTTGAGAATTCGTGCACGTAGATATAACTTCTGAGTCACGATCCAACTTCTTAATTTAAGTTGATTTCAATGAAAAATGGGGAGTAATATTTTTTGGAAGGTGCCAGTGGGCATTTTCTCTACACGTATATCAAGCCATTGTTTACTATATTATCACATTTACTGGATGTATTTTTTCAATGCAGTTGTAAGTTTTTATAAATAATATTTTTTAAAAAATTAAGAGAGCAGTGTTCCAGAAGGGGTTGATCTTTACTTCATTTGGCTGACCTATTTCCTAATCTATGATAATAATATGTATGTCGTATTTTAAGTGCTCTCTTCGATAATGATGTAATCTTATATCGTGGAATGTATAAGAACCAACTGAAAAAAAAAAAAAAATCATTAGACTAGCCGTCTTAGATGTCGGTGCTCCTGAAATGCACGATGGGAAGATGTTCCGACGAGAACCCTAATAAGTGCCCGTTCTATGAAATGTCTTTTTAAATACTGAGTTCCATATTCTTTTGGCTGAGTGAAATTAGCTTTTTATTTACTAGTATGCTATGTTTTGTTCCATCTCATGAAAACTATGCAATACCTAAGTGAAATATTTGACAATGCTGCTCAGTTCTAAAACTAACAGTGTACAGGGAAGTTGGGTTGCATTACTGTGGCTCAGTGTGCTCGGTTTGATTTCCGACCGGTAGAAAACCCAATAAGCTGAGGGTCGGCTCTACCGTGTGTTGGAAATTCCCAGTCAAACTATTAACTGAATTCTGAGAAATCGGAGTCGAAAACTCGACATTTCACTCCATTAAATTAATGGCTTTGTAACTGCTAGCAGCACTTAGTGAAACTGCTTTATTCCATTTACCCCCAACCCTCATTTACTCAGAATTACAAATATGAAGACGATTTCCAACGGTATTTGTAGTGTATTGTTCGCATGATGTTCCATTTGTTTTTGTTAATCTAAAAGAGCACCATTTGCCCAAAATAATACCTCTCTCTTAGTTCCAGATATAAAAAAGAAATTAAAATTAGATACATTACCTATTTTAAATGGTGAAATATATCGTCCATTGTATTACTAAACTATATATATATATTTGCCCGAAACGTGTTTTTTATATCGCGACCTGTACGAACATGATTTTTCCAAACAAATTGGATAAAAACTAAAAAGTGACCAGCTAAGTGTGGTCCTCACAAGAATCGCAGATTACCAGGCCGTTTCAGTGCGTGACAAAGAGGCTGCGGAAAGCGTAATCGGCAGCATCCAGAGGACATTCGAAGAATTGGTCTCGCTATCAACCCGAGGAAGTGTGTGGGCATCGTTATGAGCAAAGCAGAGTTGGAAACAAGGATGCTCTGCCTTGAGAATGGAGATAGCATCCAGAGTCTGAAGAAAGAAGAAATAAAAAAATACTTGGGATGCTCATTCTCGGGAGAGTTACGATTTAATGAAGATTCGGTGACTAAGCTAAATTAATGAATGAAAAATAAATTTTATCCTGGGACAGCAAGTCCCCTAAGAATAACATAAAAGTACATTTTTGAAATTACTCTTCTGACTATACAAAGTTTATTATATTAGGTACATACATAATGTAAATACATATTGAATAGCATAGATAAATGAAAACCTAAATAAGCTGGTCAACTCATCCTTGCTGAAGCCTGTACAGGAACTATGCGTGGTCAATCAGTACCGGGGAGGTCTTACCTATCCTCATCTTGTAGAATCTTTGTGGAAGGGTGGATATTGGGGACGTAGCTAGGATGGCAGAAAATATGAAATTGGACCCCCTAGGTATCATCCACCACCACATGCACGGTGTCCAGTAAGGGGCATGTGTAGATGTAAATATTTTAAATATGTTAGGATTAATCTGAAAATATTTTTTTGGTTATTTCAAAGAGTTTTTTACGCATAGAAGAGAAAAAAAATATAAAACTAAATTAGGAAAAAAAAAGATGTAATTATATTATCATATTATATTACTATTATACATAATATTCCAATTATTTGAACAAGTATTTTAAAAGAAATTGTAGTATGCTGTGTTTTGAGCAACCCAATATAGTTGGGCAGCATTACTTTGTAAATAAAGTATTTTCTCTCCATTTTTTTATTTTTCAAAGTCCCTAAAAGCAATATTAGTCCCTTTCAACAAAACATTATTTTTCTTGGGTATGCTTCCTTCTGCTTAAGCACAGCTTCATTTAACGGATGTTTAGTCATTTACAATGTTTTGCAGTTTTTTTTTTTTTTTTGGTAATGTTCTTGAAGTGCTGGGGCAGACTTTTTGGTTGAAATCGGGAGATGAAATCTAAATAGCTTAACTCTAAAAATATGTGTCCGTCCCAGTTGTGAGCTATAAGTTGTTGGTTGTTCTAACTACTTCCTGCCATCTACGTGGTAGTGGTGCTGGCTTCAGAGTTCATAAGAGGAGGTTAGATAAGTATTTTAGGGTATCTAAAAATGTGATATGTCTTCTTCGAATGAAATCTGGTATCGCTGGAAGGTCTAGTAGTGTTTGTTCGTTGTCTTCCAAGCTGTGGTCCTCACTATTTCCTAAGTATTAGTATCTTTACTTAGGAAACGTTGCAGGTGATGTTGAGTGCCCTCAGTTAGGTGGGTGAAAATGGGGGCTTCGGTTAAATGTGTCGGTCGAAGGATACTTTTGTAGACTTGAAGTATCAGTCGGAGTGAAAGTGCAGGTATAGTGAGTTGTTGGTTGAGGCGTTATGATTTTTTTTCCTGACGTTACTTTTCTTTTGGTAGAGTATCGGTGTATATCTAATTTCATACCTAGGTATACTATTGAATTTGATACGACGATGTCTACCACGCTAAGGATTCTGATTTTTGCCATTTTGATTTATTTATTTATTATATTACCACTTTATTAATTAGTTTACTTTCTACAATCATGAGATTTTATATTATAATTTTTATTTATTGAAATTTCAAAATATATTTAAGATATATAGTCGACTGTAGAAACTATTGTAGGTGGAAATAATCGGGAGTGAGTCTTTTTTTCTAAATATTTTAATTTTGCCGACGTTCCGGCTCAAGCTTGTGAGCCATCATCAGGGCTACAAACATCAGAACAAAAGAGATACATATTAATGTGATTATGAACATTTTTTTTTAATGTAGTGACAATGATAACATTTAAAATGAAACAGAAAATACACCAACATACTTAAATATTATAGATACAAATAATGATAATATGATAAACAGTATGATGATGATTAGTATAAAAACAAAACTTTAGATTTTAATATAGAAGTAAAAAATTATATATAAACGTACCACTGAGCCATGTCCAAGCATAGACTGGATACAATCAAGATACTTCCAAGCAAAATACTTAAAAATACTGGGGTAAGATGTCGTCCCTCCCATGTCAAACTAAGGAATGTGAAAATTTCAGGGTTTTTTTTTTTTGGCTACTATGCTATTGTATAGAGTAAGACACGCCTTGTGGCAAAATAGACAGTTCGTTGGAATTTTCTAGTAAAAGAAATAATATCTTTATAAAAATTATCTTTCCTATATTGTTTTCGTTTTTTTTTAAGTACAAAGGTAGTGAGGTAGAAAGGGATGAAGGAAGGGGGTGTGGTTGGAAGAGGTCGCGTGCCAGAGAGTTATGAAAGAAGGAAGGAGTGCATCAATGGAGCCGCTCTGACCTTGAGCCGGGTCATGCGAGGTCTCCAATGCTCCTCTTAAATAATGAATGAGTGCAACTTGCACCGATCAATGATACTGCTCCCATTCACAGTCCTTCAACCTCGCTAAAACAGTGAATGGGTGCGATGAGCTGTAAAGGTTTAATTATTGAGTGCTTTACTATTGTACTCAACATTTCTCTAAAAGCCAAGGGTCTGATGTTCGTTGGAAATCTAGATAATGAATTGAATGCTGATGATGCACAAGAAGGTCAAACTTACTATTCTCCCCCCTTTGCCAAAAAACGTAACCTCAGAACGTGTAATTGATAATGTTACACACTACCTAAATGTTACACTGCAAAATTTAGGACTCCGACTATAGATAGCATGGTCCGATTAGCACAGTAGCATAAACTTATGATTAATGAGTAAAAAAACTACGTTTTAAGCCTTAACTTAACGTCTTATATTGCTTTGAAAATTAAAATCAAACATCTTTAATACCATGATATCATATCGAGTTTTAATCGTTTTTATTCGTAAATGTTACGGATGTGTGTGGTATCTATTCAAAACCAAAAAAATATATACTCTACTCAACTAAATTTTTTTTATAAAAAGAAATTCAACGTTTCATCATTTCAAGTATTTTAAGAACCAAAAAAAAAAAAAAAATGAGATCAAATGAATATATGAAAAAATATTTATTTCTATTTATGCTCTACTTCACTAACTTTTTGCAAGTATAAAAATATCAATATTTTTCCATTTTAAGTATTTAAATACCTAAAATAATGAAATCACATAAATATTGAAAAGATGTTACACGTTTCACATTAATAGTCTGAACATTAATATTGTTTCAGTATATGAAAAGGCAAAGGAACAAAATTCTGCAGCTCTTAAACAAATGAAGGGTCATGGGTTCAGTACATGTAGAGATTAGTACAGTTACTAGGCCGAAGTCCGTGCAATGAGGGATATATAGATTCCTCGCCGCCAGGTTTTTTCTCTATTTTGGATACCCACTTTATGGAGCCTGATTGTGGAGAGTTGTTATGAAAGGAGTGATTCCATCTCTCAGAGTAGCCCTCCGGCTGAAATAATAGAATAATTAAATGCTCTGCCACAAAGTTCATGTGACGCATATTCCGATTCTTAACGGGTTGGTAGACAAATCAAATTATTAGTGTTTTGGTATCATCCATGGTCTTCATCACAAAACTAAAATATGTCTACTTGATGTGCGTGAACAGGCAAATAAGTGGTAACAAATGAAAAAAGAGTAAATTTCCCATAAGCATAAAAGTCGAAAACTCAAAAATAAAAACTAAGTGTCATACAACGTCGAGGATAAAAGTAAAGTTTTATATTTCTGAGAATATTGTAACATATCAAGCAGCTATTGCTCTTGTAAAATCGAATTTTGAGATTTTTGCTGCTCAATGAAAAACAATAGATTGAACGCTCATAGAAAACATCACAAATTACATACTTTTAAAAATAAGTACAAGGTACGGATTGTTTTTAGGCTCAACAATGATTCGTGTGGGTCGGGAGTTTGGTATCAAAAGAGGCCTATCTGTTTCGGGATATTTCTATGACAAATGAGATATTTAGTTCATTGTGGATGATTTTATTCGTAGCGAAATAAGGAGCATTTAGGATTTTACGAAGAATTTTGGATTATAAGGATTAAATGCGAAAGACAGTGTAGTAGAGGCCCAAAGCACGATTCCATATGTCCAGATGGGTCAGATGATGGTAACATAAATGAGCTTTTTGTAATAAATTGGAAGTTTTGAACAAAAAGAATATTAAATCTGAAAGGTATAGCTACTGCTGTCCAACCGGTTAGAATCACAGATAAAACCTGGCCGCTGGGGTTGAGTCTTAAACCGGTTATTTCCTGTTAGTTAATCCTAAGTAGATAGGGCCGGGCAGCCACTGTATGAAAGGGAACAATTGATTAGTGGCCTTTAATTAAAACAAAAGAGACTTTGGGAGAGGTGAGGGGGAGGACATATAGAGCAGGACCAAAAGCTGATTAGCCTGAGGAGCCAATAAAGGGCTAATGGAGGAAAAAGGTGGGAGGAGGAAAAGCCCTTTTGTGCCCAGTCCGCTCAGCGCTCTTTTCTAGCCCCGTCGTCATCTTTTACCTTTTTTCTCACTTTATCTCTCTCTCTTTTTTTTTATTTCCTCTACTTTTTCCTAACTGTTAACTTTAACGTTGTCTTTGTTCATCATTGAGAATCTATTGAAGAAGAAGACTGATCATTATGACACAAATTATACATAAGTAGAATAAAAAACACAAATCTTGACGCCCAAGTACAGCTGCCAGTATCTTTCGTCTAATGAGCCCAACAGAAGCATTTCACTTACATCTGTGGTTTAAATAAATTTAAGAACTTTTAAGTAAAGTAACACTAAAGATACGAAGCATTCTAACGACCACTTCGTTCCTGCACTCCGCTGAGAACTCCTATTTGATCAACAAGTTTTCATAATTCGACACTATCCATGTAAACTCAGCTTGTTATTTTCAGTTTAGCTGTTTCGCTTTTTATCTGTGCCGGCACCTAAGCACCTTATCAAATATTTTTTATTTATTTAATTTATTTCTGTCCATCCTGACCTTATGACCGTAAAATCTCATTATTCGCTTTCTCACAGGTGTCATATATATATATATATATATATATATATATATATATATATATATATATTATATATATATATATATATATATATATATATATATATAATAAAAAGATAGAGGAAGCTGCATGGAAAGTTAGAAAACTGTGTATGAAAAAAAATATTAGGGGTACTCACTACGTTTGCTATAGCATGCTATTTGTGCTATTGTGCTAAACCCATCAATTTTATACAGGAAATAACTGTAGAAACTCGACGGGTTTAGCAAAATAACACAAATAGCATGCTATAGCAAACGTAGTGAGTACCCCTATTTTATCTTCCATTAAAAGTTTTTTATACATAAATAGCAAACACGAGTCAACTAAACGCTGGGTCAACCTTACCCTTCTTCAGAGCTCACTGACAGCGATGTAAAGATTAAAATAAATTAAATATCCATTTTTAATCAAAATTTAGTTAATAATTTATTTGGCAATAAAATTAAAAAAAAAATTACCACTAAGAAAACCACCCTTTCTAACGGACATATTCTTTGGCCCATCTATAGCATTTCCAAGTCAATTGTAACCTTTTCCAAGTCAAATGTAACTTTTTCCAAGTCAAATGTAACCTTTTCCAAGTCAAATGTAACCCTTTCCATTTCAAATGTCACCTTTTCCAAGTCAAATGTAACCCTTTCCAAGTCAAATGTCACCTTTTCCATTTCAAATGTTACCTTTTCCAAGTCAAATGTCACCTTTTTCTTCACTTCTAGCCTCAAATATTCGGTTTTATTTATTGAAAAATAATTAGTTTAATTAACATTATGACTTTTTTAATAATTTTGGCTATTCTATCGCTATCTTTTTGTTTTTTAGACATTTGGTATCAAGTTCTATTTTTTACTAGCTATATTTAAAAAAATTAATTATCGTCTATTTAGTTTTAAGATAGTTATTGATTTTGAGTTTTTTAGAGGGGAGGGGTAGTTTTTGTGAATAATTAATGTGTTTTCGGGTATTATAATTACTTTTTTCGAGCTGTATTTTTTATCGCTCGCGTGCATGTTAACTCGCATTTACTTTTAACGTTTTTAATTGGTGTAGGAGTTGATAGTTGAGTTTTCGGGTATTATAATAACGTTTTATTTTTTTATTGCTCCCATACATTTTAACTCGAACTTACTTTTCATATTTTTTACTTTCATAAGGGTTGATAATTGTCTTTTCGGGTCTTATTATTACGTTTTTCGAGCTGTGTTTTTACCGCTCGCGTGCATTTTAACTCGAATTTACTGTTAATATTTTTTAATGTAATAAAGGTTGATAATTGAGTTTTTGGGCTTGTGATTACGTTTTTCAACTATGTTTATTATTGCTCACGCTTATTTTAACTACAATTTACTTTTTATGTTTTTTATTAATATAGGGATTGATAATTGTGTTTTCGGGTCCTATAATCACGTTTTTTGAGGTTATATTTTTTTATCGCTCCCATGCAATTTAACTCGAATTTATTTTTAATGTTTTTTATTGATATAGGAATTAATTAATGTGCTTTGGGGGGTTATGATTACGTTTTTCGAGCTGTATTTTTTATCGCTCTCAATTATTTTAACTCGACTTTACTTTTAATGTTTTTTATTGATATAGGGATTAATTATTTTGCTTTCGGGTGGTTATGATTACGTTTTTCGAAATGTATTTTTTATCGCTCTCGCTTATTTTAACTAAAATTTACTTTTTATGTTTTTTATTGATACAGGGGTTGATAATTGTGTTTTCGGGTCCTATAATTACGTTTTTTGAGTTTTATTTTGTCATCGCTCCCACGCATTTATCTCGAAATTACTTTTAATGTTTTTTTTTTATATAGGGATTAATTAATGTGCTTTCGGGGAGCTATGATTACGTTTTTCCAGCTGTATCTCTTATCGCTTATGCGTATTTCAACTTGTATTTACTTTTAATATTTTTATTTTTATAGGAATCTATCCTTGTGTTTTCGCGGAGTTATGAAAATGTTTAACAGCTTTTTTATTATCACTCGCGCGGATTTCAACTCGCCTTTATTTTTAATATTTTTTTATTGATATTGGGATTGATTATTTTGTTTTTGGTTCTCATTATAACGTTGCTGGAATATACATCGTTTAGCTTTTTTTTTTACTTTTTTTTTAGAATTATTATTTTATGAAAGGATTAGTTATAGTTCTTTTTCTAGCGTCCTGAGTAAGTTTTTTCAACTAAATCTTTTGTAAAGGACCCGCTTCCTATTTTGGTCTTACAATTATTTGATAATTTAATTGAGGAATCGTTTATTCTATTTTCGGGTGTTCTGATAATATTATTTGAACCAAATTTTTTATCGTTTTTACTCATTTTAAGTTACTGTTCCTATTTCATAAATATTCGATAGAGGGATCGTTTATAGTGTTTTCGGGAATATTAATAGAGTTTAAGACATTTTTTTATAGCTAGTGCACATTTTAACTTAAATGAAAAGTGATCTAGAAGAATGCGCAATCGCGATGTAACGTCCAGATCAAAAATGTAATCAGATCCTGCAAAAACACAATAAATAATTTTTACATCAAATTATACCATAATACCTACGGTATATAGATATTCCCAAGCCCATAAAACAATAAAGTTTAAAACACGTAATGAGAATCCCCTACAACCAAAACAAAAAAGACCACTGCAAATGGAAGTTGAAATGAGAGCAAACGACAATAAAAACAGCTTAAAAACGTAATCACGAGACCCGAAAAGATAATTACAAACCTCTATAACAATAAAAAATATTAAAAGTAAATACAAGTTGAAATACGCATGAGCGATAAGAGATACAGCTGGAAAAACGTAATCATAGCTCCCCGAAAACACATTAATTAATCCCTATATCAATAAAAAACATTAAAAGTAATTTCGAGATAAATGCGTGGGAGCGATGACAAAATAAAACTCAAAAAACGTAATTATAGGACCCGAAAACACAATTATCAACCCCTATATCAATAAAAAACATAAAAAGTAAATTATAGTTAAAATAAGCGAGAGCGATAAAAAATACATCTCGAAAAACGTAATCATAACCACCCGAAAGCAAAATAATTAATCCCTATATCAATAAAAAACATTAAAAGTAAAGTCGAGTTAAAATAATTGAGAGCGATAAAAAATACAGCTCGAAAAACGTAATCATAACCCCCCAAAGCACATTAATTAATTCCTATATCAATAAAAAACATTAAAAATAAATTCGAGTTAAATTGCATGGGAGCGATAAAAAAATAAACCTCAAAAAACGTGATTATAGGACCCGAAAACACAATTATCAATCCCTATATTAATAAAAAACATAAAAAGTAAATTGTAGTTAAAATAAGCGTGAGCAATAATAAACATAGTTGAAAAACGTAATCACAAGCCCAAAAACTCAATTATCAACCTTTATTACATTAAAAAATATTAACAGTAAATTCGAGTTAAAATGCACGCGAGCGGTAAAAACACAGCTCGAAAAACGTAATAATAAGACCCGAAAAGACAATTATCAACCCTTATGAAAGTAAAAAATATGAAAAGTAAGTTCGAGTTAAAATGTATGGGAGTAATAAAAAAATAAAACGTTATTATAATACCCGAAAACTCAACTATCAACTCCTACATCAATTAAAAACGTTAAAAGTAAATGCGAGTTAACATGCACGCGAGCGATAAAAAATACAGCTCGAAAAAAGTAATTATAATACCCGAAAACACATTAATTATTCACAAAAACTACCCCTCCCTCTAAAAAACTCAAAATCAATAACTATCTTAAAACTAAATAGACGATAATTAATTTTTTTAAATATAGCTAGTAAAAAACAGAACTTGATACCAAATGTCTAAAAAACAAAAAAGATAGCGATAGAGTAGCCAAAATTATTAAAAAAGTCATAATGTTAATTAAACTAATTATTTTTCAATAAATAAAACCGAATATTTGAGGCTAGAAGTGAAGAAAAAGGTGACATTTGACTTGGAAAAGGTAACATTTGAAATGGAAAAGGTGACATTTGACTTGGAAAGGGTTACATTTGACTTGGAAAAGGTGACATTTGAAATGGAAAGGGTTACATTTGACTTGGAAAAGGTTACATTTGACTTGGAAAAAGTTACATTTGACTTGGAAAAGGTTACAATTGACTTGGAAATGCTATAGTTAGGATGCTTGGTATCCTTAGTGTTAATTTTTATTGCCACATAAATTATTGACTAAAATACAATTAAAAATGGATAACATTTTAATTTTTACATGGTTGTCAGTGAGGCCTCAGAAACTTTGACTCGTGATTGCTGTTTATGTATAATAAACTTTTAATGGAAGATGAAGAAAAAATTTTTTTTTTTTTTTATTATCATGTTATGTCCTTCCGATTAGTTAATTTTATTAAATATTCTTAAAGTAGTATTTAATTTTCTAATGTAACCTTCTCAATGATTTTGACAATACATACTTTTCTAATGTTACCGTGTGGCGTTTAATTTTTAATTGTTGGAATGTTGTATTGTGGAATAAATAAATAAAGGACTGCTTTTCGCTAGGTTTTGTTCTTTTAAAAATTATGGATTTTCATATTCTACCTCCGAAATCTTCATAATTATACATCTTGAATCTGGAAAAAAAAATTCTCACACACACAATTCATAATTATTTTCAGTTGTCGCGTTTGTTTCTAGTTGCATTATAGTGTGCGTCAAAGGGTTCGTAATGTAAGTCATTCGTTGGGGAAAATAATTTAAATGTTCTTTAGTATTCTCTGAAATTGTTAAGATGTTAAATAACCCATTAGGTATTTGATTATTGTGTTTTCGTTTGTCCTGTATTTGGTATAATAATTTCTATTAGAAAGACCTCATTCTTCAAATTTTACATATTTTAGCAGAACACAAAGTTATACCTATGATTTGTATTGTTTGTTTTTTGGTAAACTTCATCAAACATTTTCATAGCTAAAGTTTATTCCGAACGAAGGTAATTCTGAACTCACATATAATTTGAATAGAAGTTCGTTTCGTCCTTCTTTTTAATTTGTTTTGTCTACTTAAATCCTAACATTCTAGAAAAAAAAAGTTAAAACTACAATAGCCTTTATTCGTTTTATTTTAAATATGTTTAGTCACACTAGAGAGCATTCAAAATTTGTATAAAAAGACTACTAAGTTAAATCGGTATCCATCATGCTATGATAAGCAGTTTATAAATGTATTATTGTCATATAAGAGTGTATCTATTTAATTATAAATTTGATAAATCATAATTTATTTTAGTTTATTATAAATAGTTATAAATAGAATTTATTTTTAATTACATTATCAGTAATTAAACTATCAGGTAGGTAAGATACTTTTGGTCTAATATTTTGGTGTTATTCTTTGAAAAATTACATAATTTTTAAATAAGGTCTATAATTTATAAGGAATTTCAGTATTTTCAGAAAAAAAAAGTCTTGAAATTTTCTTAAACTTTTTGAACGATGTCGCAATATTTGTTGCCAAAGAACTGGCTGGAGCTTCGTTCTTTAGTTCTCCCTCAAAAACCTCTGGGGTCGGGTTTTCCGCCGGAAAGCCTCATTTGAATAACATCCCATACGTGTTCAATAGGGGTTAGGTCCAAAGAAGCAGAGGACAAAGAAAGTTGCTTTTTACCAAAACCGGCCGTGGTTTCAAACACAATTTTATCATGCGAGTTTGTGTAGCCACCCAGTAATCCCATAAAGTTCTTTGAAATGGCGAATTTGCCGATGATTTTTTCGCATCGTCAAATGTGTGTTTCTATATAATTTTAAGGCCGAATAAATACTCAACCACAAAATCATTTCTTCTTAAAAATTAGCTAGAATTGAATATTTTTTGCTTTATTTGTGACTTCGCCGATATTAGGACAGGATACAAAGTCAAAAATGTTTTGCGCAGAAAACAGTCTAAAAATAAATATTTAGAAAAGAAAAGTGTTAATGCATGCGATTATGGTATAACTTAAATAAAAGTTATATTTTATAATTTATTTTGTTTGTAAATATAAAATGTTCATTTTCTAAATTTCTGAACTAGGACGTTGGCTAATCTGAAACCTTGTTTTATTTAGCATCTCGATTGATTCTTCATTAGGCATGAGTAATATTAATTTATTTTATAGATTTACAGCAAAGCTAAATTATTTTATTTTAAATAACTTGCAATTGAGACATTGTAAGTTTGGTCATTAGGTATGTAGATACCTTTACTAATAAATCAATTTGAAGTACTTCTACCCTAAAGGGTAGATCATGGGTTTTCAAAGTCTTTTATAATTTTTTTTTTTTGGTAGGAATTATTCAAAATCCAATCGGGACATAAAAAATGTATGCATTGCAGCTGACTTCCCATAAAAAGGTAGTAGGTAATGTTTAGGAAGAGGCTCAACATTCTGATGCATCAGTGAACATCGCTCTGTATTTATTAGATTCTTTCAAAAGTAGCGAACATTTTCTGTTCTATAGAAATTGTCTAATATTAAATCTTCGAAATAAATAAATTTATATTCGCATTTCAATATATATCACTAATTTGAAATATTAATTTTTCCCCCGAGCATACCTAAATATTTCCGTTAATGAACAAACTTCGTATAATTTGTTTCTTACCAAGTTTTGGGGCTATGATCTTAACCTCATAAACTACGTAGATACGTTAGTTTCCAGTAGAGTAATAATATCAATTTCAATTTTTTTTTTTTTTTTTTTTTATTTATTTAAAAGAAATTTACAACTGTATTACAATAAAATACAATAAGTAAATGTGCTAAGAGATCAAGTGGGCGTGATACAGGCATGTGAAGAAACTACCCAGTGGTAGCACTTCAAAGTTTATTCAGCTAAGTAGATCTCGAGGCCATCGTCTTTTCAGCCGCCTAGAAAGATGATCAGGAATAGGACATGAGAGTTTGCGGACGAGTGGGTTGGAGTGGACGGGTAATTTGGAATAAAAGGAGGAATATCTAGTTCGGGCTAGATCTGCGACTAATGGGATATTTAGGTCTTTATGAATTATTTTATTGGTGACAAAGTAAGGGGCGTTTAGGATCTTTCGGAGGATTTTGGATTGCAAGGATTGAATCCGGGAAGAATTGGATGGTTTGGTGGATCCCCATAACTCAATCCCATATGTCCAAATAGGCCTAATGATGGTTATATAAATTAATTTTTTGTAGTATGTGGAAAGTTTTGATCGTTTGTCCAGTAAGTGTTGTAGTAAGCGGTATCTACGAGCTGTTTCTTGTCGTTTCAGTCTAGTGTGAGGATTCCAAGTAAGACGTTTGTCTAGATGGAGTCCTAGGTACCGGATCTGTTCAACTGAGGTGAGTGGAATATTGCTAAAGGAAATAGTGGGACAGGCGGACATAGGTTTTCGACGAAGGGTGAAGGTAATTTGATGGGATTTAGTAGGGTTGATTTTAATTCTCCACTTTTGACACCATTCTTCAATGGAAGAAATGTGGGACTGAAGGGTTTTGGAAGCAACAGATGGGTCATTATTTACGGATAACACACAAGTGTCATCTGCGTAGGTTGTGAGGACAGTACCAGGATGGATTTCAATTTTTTTAAAAATTAATATAGTTAGATACCCTATATATATAGATATATATATATATATATATATATATATATATATATATATATATATATATATATATATATATATTAATATATATTGGTGTTCTATATAAACAGACCTATTAAAATTACATTTTTTTTTTCGTTATTATCGTACACCGTGGCACACCATTGCTATTTTGAAGAACGTTTCTCTAATCTAATATATGGAATAAATAATAAATATAAGAATTAATATTATTTTTTTTTGGTTTTTAAAATAATTAAATCATGTAAATTTTCTTCTGCGAAATCGTAACTTTTTTGGCTACTATATTTTAATGTTCTATTGCATTATCTTTACTATCAAGTCTTATATATATTTACTCAACAATATTCATATGCTGGAGAAAATCAAGGTATCCACTAACTAGTCACCATCTGTGCTTGTTTCCTGATGAAGGACTACAGTTTAGACCGAAACGTCGACGCTCAAATATAATGTTTTGCTTATTAGTGTGTTATATCTTAATTAAGCTCACCTTACCAACTTCTTTCATAATTTAAACTCTCCCGTAAACAATTACTCTAACATTAACAGTATATATTGAGTATGACAGTGATTTCCACAGTTCTAATGCCCTCGAAACGGGTCACCTCTTGTTTTTTATTTTCTAAGTATAAATTAATAGAGTGCCACTTTATCCTATATGATAAAAGATACCAATACCTACTGGTTTATGACCTTTGAAAAATTTCGGTACATTCATTAATTAGGTAGAAAGTAGTTGAATGAAGAAAAATATTCGACAAGGTTTTCTCAGTTAACAGTACGGTTTTTCCGTATACACATCATTAGCGAGTTATGACATAACGCTGACACAGCCTCTCAATTCAATAGTATGAGCCGAATGAATGATGAAGGGAATGATCCAGTGAAATGAAGTAAAATCCTTTGGTAAGCTCTTACAAAGGGACCTTTGAGGAAGAATAGTAGCCAGCTCAAAGCTGTCCTATCAGCTCGCTACATTAACTGCGGGTCAGCCCTTATCAGTTGATATATAAACGTGTGTATATATAGGCAGGAAAAAATAGGAGCTAGGTTAGGACATAAAAAGCCAATCCATCATATAGAGCTCCTTAGCTCCTGTCGCCCTTTTGATTAATGCCCTCCTGTCTATATAACCTAACCATTATCTCTGGGTAGATAGGAGGCATCTAATCACCGGTTAGTCTCATGTATTAGCTTCGGCCAACTATTTCACAACTTTTAAAACACTGTCAGTATACATATTTACCTCCCCTCATCTATATATGAAACATTTAGTAAGGAAAAATATTGAGATTTAATTCGAGTTTTAAACGGAAGTACACGTCTTAAGATAACCGAAATTCTAACAAAATGGTTCCAAAATCAGTCTGTGTGAGTTAAGTCAATTGTTTATTTTTTATATTGTTAAAATTTACAATGATATCATAGAAATTTTACTTTAGCGTCGAATTCCCTTGTAAAACCATATCTTTGACTTGCAAAAGTAGTTTCGGGTATGAAAAATTAAAATCAAGCCTCTACATCGAGTCACGTGAGCTTTTTTCTTGGGAAAGGTAGGTAATATGTCTAGCGGTGAAATTGACTACAATAGACTTTCAAAAACGTATGTACTATACTTAGGACTATATTTATATAAAATACTAAGTTAAAACATACTACTTTCACATCTATTGGATTACTGATCATAAATAAATTTAAGAAACAAGCGACTAATATTCACTACTCTACTCAGGCCTGTCTGGAAACACGGAATAAAACTTTAGGGTTCTGCAAAACATGTACACACAAACTACTCAATTCAAAATCGTACTAAAACTTGTTCACGCACGATGACGAACATCTCAACACTAAATCCTTACATTCTCTAAAAGTAAAACAGGTTTCATTCATCGGCCACCATGACCATCCATCTACCTCTTACTTTTTATCTTTTCTCTCTTGTTACTAGGCCAACCCCAAACAAGATCAAAAGAAAATTGCCGAGAGGTTACTAAATTCAACCTAAGAACTTCATTTGCAGGACCCATGAAAATCACTACAAAATTAATTAAAACATTCGCTAGATCCGCAGCATACTCATTTGCAAATTAAAAAATAAAATGGCATCTACTATTACAGCTATTAAATATGTAAATGATTAAACAAACGTGATATTACCTCTTGGTAGTACTCCAATGAGAATTTTAAGTCACAAGGTTTTCCGTAAACCTCAGCAGGATTATCAGGAATTGTCCTACACTTCCTAAAGTTAGGATTGAACACGTGGGTCAGTGATGTGGAAATTTTACTAGTGACAATGTAAGGAGCATTAAGAATTATTGATTGGAAGAATTGGAAAAGAAAAAAAATATTAGTGGTTTATCCTCGTTAATATGTATCTCCAAACCTCAACTTCGATAGTCCAATAGGTCCTATTATTGAAGAAAAAGTGTAGAAGTAGCTGGAAACGCCGCTGTATCCGGAACTAAAATTTCATGTTTAAAATAGGCATAATTCTTGAGAGATATTGAGGGAGCGGCGGGGTCAAGTTGATAGAGCTCTATTCACATCTCATCGAGTCTCGGGTTCGAGCCCCGGTCAAGGCAGAATTAAATTATTAGTCATTTCAGTCGTGGAACAGCTATAACTAATAGCTATAAATAGTGTAACTGTGATATTGAACTAAACAGTGCTCATATTAAAATGATACACTGTGTATAGATTAATGAAGAAATAAAGCCAAGTAACAATCAAATAACTTAATGTCTTTGATGTTATGAAGAATAATTTCTTTACATAATAAATTTCCTAATACTAATGTTAAGCTAATGAGGAGCCTGTGGCTGATGGCTAGCACGCTCAAAGGTTGTGAGTTCGAATCCCAGTACCTAGTTTTAAAGGATAGAATTAAAAGGGGATTCACTCACAGCCTCTCCCTCGGGTATGTGAACCCGTCCCGTCAGTGGCACCAAAATTGGTGGGGCCCACTGCAAACCAAAAATTTAGGCGTACATGGGGAAAATTGTATGAACCCTAACCCCTATAATTAAAATACAATTTGAAATTAATTTATTTCCATATTCTCATAAAGAAATGTCCGCATATTCCATAATAATTTTTTTAATTAAGAATTTTAAAGTAATTGCTTAGAACATGTATGGAAAATTAATTATTTTTATTGACATTTCAAAGCATGTTAATAACAAGGAACTCATTTTTTTATTTATAAAGTACAGCTTACTTTAAAATTACGAATCACTCGGGAAGGTAAAGAAATGAGATTAAAAAAGGGTACAATAAAAGCAAAAAATTAATAAAAAAAAAAAAATAGAAGAGGAAAAGAAAGTTTTTACTAGCGCACTTTTATCTCTTTAAAAAGTTGGCAATTGCTAAATAATTCTTCTTTATCTCGCTTAGAAACTTTTACCAATTAGCCACTATCCATTAACTTTTATTTTTTTCAGTTTCCTCGAGAATATTAAATGTCCTCGTTTTTCTTCTTTTTTTTAAGTATCTTCAAGCATTGATACCTTTTATTATTTGTTTCAGAGCACGCGTGCACGGAGTT
This sequence comes from Piezodorus guildinii, assembly GCA_023052935.1. Lineage (NCBI taxonomy): Eukaryota > Metazoa > Arthropoda > Insecta > Hemiptera > Pentatomidae > Piezodorus > Piezodorus guildinii. The sequence goes on from CM041292.1 coordinate 163,779,725, forward strand.
CAGGTGTACCTTAAAAGAGTTCTGCATCGCCAACGATCTTGTATGCGATGGGGTCAACCATTGCGCCGATGGCTCAGATGAGCTTTTGTCGTCGCAATGTGCCAGTAAGTAAATTTATCAATAGAGTAAAATATATAAACGTCATTCCTTTGTATTAAAGATTCCTAGTATATTCTCTAATTTATAACAATAAAGTTTGTTCGAAAGAAATTTTTAAGAACAGTCACTATTTTTTTTTAGACATTTTTAAGCAACTGTCTGATGAAAATTAGAAGAAATTTCTAGGAAATGATCAAAAATATAGGAGGATAAAAATAAAATATTCATGAGAGAGAGAGATACTTAAAAATGGCCGGTGCGATCGAAACTTTGTGAGGCTTCTTGAAAACAAAAATTGATGTTTTAATGACTGGCTATAAAAATTGAAATTCGAAAAATTGGAATCGAAATATCGCACTACTACCGAAAATCTATTTATTTTTTTTATTTTAATATATCGAATCAGTTTGTTTGAACATGATATTTTTTATAGTCTTTTAGTTGTTTTTTTTTTTTTACTTAGAAAAATTTAGTTTATGTACTGCTTTTTTTATTACTAATAATTCTCATTTGAATTTTATATTTTATGTACATTTATTTTTTATACTATGTATGGTAAGCAATCTAAAAATCTATAATATTTCGGAGTAGAGCACCCCCCAGAAACTAAAAGTACACTCACCCATATAGAGATTATGTCAGATAAGTTAAAATAAATTAATAAATATCAAAAATATGTATTTTTATATTCATACATCGAAAAAATCAACATTTTCTTTAATTTGTATTAACTAAAACATAAACATCAAATCCTTTGTCAGGAACTTGAGCAAAACCACCCAGACCCTTTTCAATATTCTGCAACAACTTTCACAGGAAGCCTAATCCTTAAACCCAGGATATTTCAAATAATCTATTGACTGTTAGCTCCATGCCTGTCCATGACCACTTAAAAAGGTGAAAAGAAGCTGTATGAGGACCTCCCGACATAACCTTTATCCATTATGACAATACATCCGAAGTTTGCCAGAAAATCACTGATTGGCCCCAGACAGGTTTGAATAAAAATTGAAGGATAAGATGACGAATTATCATGACCTTAAGTTGGCGGCCATAGATGGTTAGGGAATAGTAAAAAAAAAAACTATTAATTATCTAATCTTTCATATTTAATACACTGTCAACTATTTAATCTTAAAAAACAAAAAAAAAAACTTTTTTTTTTATTGAGCTGAAAATAAAAGTCTCGTTTTGACTTTTATTCTTTCAAGTTCGGATACAAAAGTCATTTCTTGACTTTTATTCTCTGATCCCGAAAAAAATTAGAGCTATTTTTGGATATCTGCCAAAAATTACAATTTTATTTTGTATATTTTAAAATCACTCTTAGTATAAAATTGGTACTCTCTTTGTAAAATTTGAGCATGACATGTCATAAAATGTAACTTCACCAAATTTCTTAAACCAACTCTGTAGTTTAATTATATAGGACTAACACTCGATCGAAAGATGACTTTGGCCCAACATGTCCAGATGAAAAGAAAGCCTCAACCTGCGACTGAAAGTTCTATACTCTCTTCTATTTAAATCATCAAAACTAAAAATTAGACAGAAACTGAATACATACCACTTAACTACTTCAACCCGTATTTACTTAAGCTTCACAGATTTATGGTTCAGGAAAAGACTGACATGCAATCATTTCAATCAAAAAATTTAAGACTCATAACTCTACGTAAACAACAAAACCATACATAAGGACTTACAACAACAAAAAATTTTAACAACACACACACATGAACTCTCTATTCCCGTTTTCCTAGTAAACTGATGGTTCATGACTATAGTTAGACTTATAAATGACTTGTCAATAACTGAAATGCCTGAAGAGAAGGCTAGGGAGAAGCTTGATGAGAGACCTCCTTCACTACATTCAAGCCTATGGAGGATTGCTGCTGGGCACTTTCTTACCCTGTAATGTCTGCTGCTTACGTTTTATATAGCAAGTTTGATTTTTTCAGATAGCTTCTGATAAATTCAAATAGAAAAATATAGAGAGAATAAAAAAAAAATATTACGACCATGTACATATATTTTTTCCTTTAGGAGGCAGCGAAATGGGCACCATCTTCGGGGTCAGCATGACCCTCTTCGTGATAGGCTTCGTGTCCTCGGTGCTCATCCTCTGTGTTTTCCTCGTCGGCCTCTCGATATGCCTCTGCCGCCGTCCTCCCCTACAGAGGAACACCACCACCCTTCCCCGTAAGTACTATCTTTTTCATATAAATTTACTTTTAAATGGCTCCTGTGCTTATTATTAAAATATACAAATAAAAACATATTCAACGGAATCGTTCACCTGTGCATATGCATTAGAAAATATTTTAATATTGCATGAGAAATGTTTTATTTTATAAATAACCATAAACAATGATATCACTCTGTGTATGGTTTGGGAAAATTCTTTCACAAGTGGTTGAAAACATTTTAAAACCTTTAAGAAAGTGTTAATCGAATAACTCAAGAACTATACATCCCTTAAAAAAATGTAAAATAGAATAGAACAGAAACTTTATTCGATGTCCCTTAAGAATAGCATTAATGAAGTCTGATAGTCTGACCAGTAGAAGCAAAGACCCTAAATATATGAAAACATATTGGGACTAGGTATATATCTTTTTTGTACAGAATGTCATGAAAACGTATTCAATTGTTAGTGTTTTTTTAAAATGATTTAAAGCACGGTTTAAAAATATTTCGCTGCTGGATCACCTCTTGTTTAGTGGCTAGGATAATAGCCGTCTATGTCCAAGGTCGCAGGAATAAAACCGGGCTGGTGGCTTTAGGATTTTTCAATGGGAAAAAAAAATCCTTAGTTATGACGTCGTTCGGAGTAGAGGTAAAAAGGAGGTCCCGAGCCTGTGTGATGTCAGGTAACCCCTGTCCTAATCAAACTTGGATAGGCAAAATTTAGGAACCCCACCGTAGCAACCTTCGATTAGCCATACTATCATACATAACATAACATATAAGAACTAATGTTAATAACCTAAAAACCACTTTTAGGTGGAAACATTACCCATGAATGATATTAATTCAAATTTGAGTAGCAAAAGAGGTATGATGACAGACAAAGATTATGTTTAAAAGCTAAAACGTATTGGGTAATTATGGGTATAAGTACAATCTATCTTTAAATAATAACTTTATATGTTAAACGTAAAAAATAGCTTAAAAAGTTAATGATTGACCATCAGCTTTAAGTATTATGGTTACTCATACAATGTCATAAACGTATTTATCTCAATATGAAATATATTAGCAAGTGAATATATGGTTTACAGCTTGTTTATTTATAAATGTTTAAAATATTAAAAAAAATGTCCATAGCTACACTTGTCTAACACTAATATTAAGGTTGATGATAACAAATTCAGTTGCTAGAAAAGGCTCACATTTTTCTTTTAGAACACTTCGTGATGGCATTTCAGCAGAAGATAACTGACTAGTGGAGGACGGATTTAGACAGATGGCATTCTATTACCAGGATGTAGTACCACGTGCCTGGCATTCAATATCCAATGCTCTTCCTTACTCCATTTCTTTTTTTATAGAAAAAAACTATTAAAAAAAACAATATTTATACATAAATTTTAATTTATCGTTTTCTTCACACAGTTGGGTAGCATGTTTAGGAAAATAATTGAATAAAGGAAATCAATTTATATTCAGGGAAATTTTATCCTGTAAGTATAACCATAACACAATGAGCATAAAAGGTCCAGTTTGCCTGCCTTCATTGAGATACATAATTATCTAAACAGCTAATAAATAAAGAAGAAGAATAGAATTAATAATTATTATTATAATAATTATTATAATAATTATAAGACAAAGTTTTATACAAATGCACTACATAATATACAATTATAAAACAAAACCTCTAGATCTCCATTAAAAAATACATTATAATGTTTTTATCTATCTTCAAAAATAACTGAGTTTTGGGCGTATTTATGTGTAAAATTTTAGTTTTTGTCTTCTCTTTGTTATAATTATTCGCGTTTTGTTTTGGTTAAAAAATAAGTATACGTTTTTTCTCTATCTTCAGAAATAACTGAGTTTTTTTATTAAATCACGTTTAATCGGCCGCTATTTTAAAAGTAACCAATTGATATCAACGTCTAGGTTTTAGGATAAAAAGTATGTCTTTATCTTATTGTTAGTTTTTGTTTTGATTTCATATCTACAAAATTACAAGAATTATAAAGATTTTCCCTACTCATGTTTCAGCCGCGAAGCTCAATTAAAACGGCTCCAACACTAAAAGTATTGGCCAGAAAAATATTTTATTTACCGTTTCATATTCTGGATAGTATAGAGAATAACTGGTCGAAAAATCATGAAAATAAAAAATTTCGAGCGGCAAGATCTGGACGGTTTCGAATGCATTGACCCATATTCAAATTTTAAACAAAGTTTGAATTTTACTTGGTAATATGTAAGTAAAACATACTGCCAATTTAAAAACACAAACAAAACGAATAGCCAACATTTAGATATTTATTTTATATTTTTACAGTTTCTGCGTGAAATTAAACATTTGCAAATGCAATTACATAAAAAAACAAAAACAAAAAATCAATTATATATATATATATATATATATATATATATATTAATTAATTAACTAAACTTCTCTTTCTCATCCACAAACTTGAGAAAGTTTTGGATATATAGATTGCCTAGGCCTTTGGGTATATAGAAAAAATCTGGTGCGGGCAACACACGACTTTCACTTACCTAAATTTTAAAATCAATGAAAGAATTTTCAAATACAGTTAAAAAATACGCGAAATTATTAAGGAATTAATCAAATTAAATTTCTATAGAAACATGTGTTTTATTAAAAAATCAATTATATTATTATCTTAAATAATCAGTAAGCTTTATATTCTTTTCATCACTCTCCAATAACTTTTAAAAGCTTGTGTATGAGATGATAATTTTTCTAAAATCTTTAGCTTTCCAACGGTATATCATACATGTATATTACTGCTCTTATGTTTAAAAACAAAAAATTGCATTAAAAAAATATATTTTTTCTGTTTTCTCCTTTAGTTGGGTATCGAATTTATTCAATTTATATATTTACCAGTTTTTCATCAGCGTTAACAAGATAATCTAGTTATTATTATTGAATCTACAAAATTAAAGGTACTTTAGGGAAGACAATTTAAAATATCGGCATTTAAGCCCTGTCAGACCATTTTTATCTAAATAAAAACCTACATGATATTAAAGCCCATTAAATTTTACATCGATATAGCGAGTTTAATAAAAATCGTCGGAACCGTTTTTGAGAAAATCGAAAAAAGGTGCAAAATGCATGGTATAAAGTGCCTCTTCTGGTAGGCTCATTTTGATGAAAAAAGTTTTGTCACGTCTCGGGCGTATAGTTGTCTTAAATATGAAATTTCAGTTTCATAGGACTTACCGTTTCCGCCCGGGAGTTACCACAGACACACACACACACACACACACAGACCTTTTTGCGGGACTTGGTTATTTGGACTCAGGGGACCCTAAAACGTGTATTTCCGTTGAAAACTGGAATTCGAAAATTTTCACGATCGCAATACTTCCCCTTACTATATATAGTAAGTGAAAGTAATAAATTAAATTAAATTTCTATAGAAACATGTGTTTGATTCAAAAATCTATTATATTATTATCTAAAATAATCAGTTAGTTTTATGTTCATTTCATCACTCTCTATTAACTTTTAAAAGCTTGTGTATGGGATGATAATTTTTCTAAAATCTTTAGCTTTCCAACGGTATATCATACATGTATATTACTGCTCTTATGTTCAAAAACGAAAAATTGCATTAAAAAAATATTTATCCTGTTTTCTCCTTTAGTTGGGTATCGAATTTATTCAATTTATATATTTACCAGTTTTTCATCAGCGTTAACAAGATAATCTAGTTATTATTATTGAATCTACAAAATTAAAGGTACTTTAGGGAAGACAATTTAAAATATCGGCATTTAAGCCCTGTCAGACCATTTTTATCTAAATAAAACCTACATGATATTAAAGCCCATTAAATTTTACATCGATATAGCGAGTTTAATCAAAATCGTCGGAACCGTTTTTGAGAAAATCGAAAAAAGGTGCAAAATGCATGATATAAAGTGCCTCTTCTGGTAAGCTCATTTAGATGAAAAAAGTTTTGTCACGTCTCGGGCGTATAGTTGTCTTAAATATGAAATTTTAGTTTCATAGGACTTACCGTTTCCGCCCGGGAGTTACCACACACACACACACAGACACACACACACACAGACCTTTTTGCGGGACTTGGTTATTTGGACTCAGGGGACCCTAAAACGTGTATTTCCGTTAAAACTGGAATTCGAAAATTTTCACGATCGCAATACTTCCCCTTACTATATATAGTAAGTGAAAGTAAAAATGTTTTCTGTGCGCAAGCCAAAGCCATTGCATAAAATAGATAACATTAGGGTTAAAACTCCTTATCATCCTCATAATATCTGAAAATATTATCATATTTGGAAAAAATGGTGTTGCACACTTTAAATGAATTTGATTACGTGGAGACGCCAATGGACACAGCGGCAGATAAAAATAAATAAATAAAAAGGTTATTGAACATTAAAAGTTCTATATCCTATATTAAATATCTACTGCAATAGTACCAATACTCTTCTTATATATATAGTACTTTCATTTTTATACTATAGTCATTGTAATTTAATTAATTGATTTCTTTACATTTATATTTCTTTCTTATTTTATATTTTAATAACGACATTCTCTACCTCAATAGTTTATATAATATTGTATTTAATGTTATTTAAATTGTATTTCTCTTATATCTTTTTGGCCCTGATGATGACCCACAATGGGGGTCGAAACGTTGGCCGAAAATAAATGGTCGAAACTACCATTATTATTAGATTAATTATTTAATTATTTCATTCATCGACCGCCACCCAGACTAATTTCCTTTAGTAATTCTCAACTGTCAACTAATTATATCCAATTAATTATTTAATCGGGAATATGTTCTGGAAATAAATGGGATAAGGAGTTTAGTTAAGAGTTGTGTGATTAAGGTTGTTTGAGTTAAACTGACAGGAAGATCTATCGCCCTTTGAGATAAGATATCGGAAAGGAACCACTAAAGGACTATTATCACGCCATTATTCTTACAGAAGAGTCTATTGTTATCTCGGCCCAAGAACGATTTTTCGATAATTAAAGGAGTTGATTTGTTGTTCGGGCTACCTTCGTTATTTCTTCCTCAAATTCAAGTTGGGATAGGTCCAATAAATTATAGTTGTTTGCATAAAAACACTCAAACCTGAAGCCCTTTCGGCAAAGACAGGATTGTTGAATCGTATTCCACCGTGAAGTTATGAGTACTTTGACAACTGTGGTTCAGAGTGAAGACACCGCTTATCACAATTACTACTTTTGCAGCTTCACATGTGCAATATCTGCTATTTAGTAAGAATCATTGGAAATTATAACAATGTTATTTATTTAAATTGTTTTGATGGTGTCCTCGGTTAAATACAAAAATCTGGTGCGCGTAACACACGACTTTCACTTATCTCTCCGTTCTTAAAATCAATTTAAGAATTTTTAAATACAGTTCGATATGAAGATAAATTTTTAAATAATTAATTACATTGAGTTTCAATAGAAGCATTTGTTTTAACAAAAAATCTATTATATTATTGTCTACGACGATCAGTTATTCTTAATTGTTTTTCATCACTCTCGGTTTACTTTACAATTTTGTGTATAAGATAACACTTTTTCTAAAATCTGTAGCTGTCTAGCGGTATATTATACGCTAGATTTAAGCTCTTTTGTTAAAATACAAAAATAAAAAGCTCTTTTCTCCTTTAGTTTTAAATCTAATCGTTCTATATTTTTCGTTTTTATCATTCTTAAAATTATATGTAATTTTTATAGAGTCAATCAACAAAATTCGACGTACTTTAGAGGATGAAAATTTAATATACCGACATTTAAGGCTGTCAGACTGAAACCTACGTGATATTACAACCCATTCAATTTTACATCGATATAGTCAGTTTGATCCAATCGTTATAGCCGTTTTTTAGAAAATCGTAAAAATGGTGCATAATACGTGGCAAAAGTGGCTCTTCTGGTTCGCCGATTTTGATATAAAAGTTTCTGTAACATCTTGGGCCGTATGTTTGTTATAAATATGAAATTTCATTTTCGTGCCACTTTTCGTTATTGCACTATACTTACCACACACACTATTTTTACTTGCACTTACCTATATATGAAAATTTTCGAATTCCAGTTTTTACCGGAAATAAAACCTTTTAGGGTCCCCTGAGTACAAATGACCAAGTCCCGTAAAAAGTCTGTCTGTGTGTGTGGTAACTCCCGGGAAACGAAAAGTCTTGAAATAGATTTCCACATTTAGACAATAAGCCAGATGTTACAGCTACTATTTCATCAAAATCAGCTAACCAGAAGAGCCACTTTATACCATGCATTTTGCACGATTTTACGATTTTCTCAAAAACGGCTCTAACAATTTTGATTAAACTCCCTAGATCGATGTAAAATTTAATGAGGTTTAATATCATGTAGGTTTCTTTATGATCGAAATAGTCTGACAGGGTTTAAATGCCGATATTTTAATATATAATGTTCCTTTTATTTTGTATATTCTATAAAAATAACCATATTATTTTGTTACCACTGATGAAAAACAGGTAAATATATAAGTTGAATGAATTTGATAAACAGCTAAAGGAGAAAAGAGCGAAACTATTGTTTAACGTATTTTGTTTTACTATAAAGACATAATATAGATATATAATATCCGTTGGAAAGAGAAAGATTTTAGAAAAAATATTATCTGATACACAAGTTGAAAAATTTAATATAAATTGACGAATGGGGAATAAACTTATACTGATTAACAGTTTAATATAGTTATATTATTTAATCTAAATCATATGTTTCTAGCGAAAATGAATACACGTTTAATTAAAATTAACTTCAAATATTTTTCAAATTGAAGATATTAATACTTTAAATTGATTTTAAAAGTCGAGGTAAGTGAAAGTCGTATGTTTCCCGCACCAGATTTTTTTTAAATTCGTTTTATGGAATCTGTGTATCGCAATTAATCTTAAGTGATAAATCGAAAGGTGATACCTCAAAACATTGATGAATGGTGATTTTTTTTCTTCATTGATTTAAAAAGGTTCATTTTGGAAAAAAAATCAAAATCTATTTCAAACCGTATGTTTTTTTGTTAATTAGGTTATATATAAAATATTACATTTGATTATTTTTCATTTCATTATTCCACTGTAATTTTACACTCGTGTCTTACCATTGAAAAAGCTGTTTAACTAAATTTGAGTCATTTATTCTTAAAATGCGTACATTTCACAACGGTTAGGCTTGTAATTCCAACTCTAAACCTAATTGCTCTCAGCTAATTATTATTTTTTCTGTTAATTCCAAGAATCTCGAGACAGCTCTGAATAATATCTCCCATCTCGGCGGTATGAAATTCATTATCCGGCCCGGCCCTCACTGCTCCAGGGAAGGGACGTTAGTGGAAAAAGAGAGGGAAAAAAACCGGGGGAGGAGGAGGAAACGAGCTCTAATTTCCCCACAGAGAATGGTAAAGGATTATGTAAACAATAAGCAGTTTTCCTAGCAGAGGGATCTTATGGAGAATTCATGGCTGCCCGGGTCCCTAGCGGCCGATCATCATGAGCTCTTCCCCTACCCACTTTCCATCATATGAAATTTCCAGGAGCCCTTTGAGTGCGAATAAAGGCTAACCGAATTTTTTCCAGCTCTTTTGGAGGGTATCTCTCCTTTCCTTCTTACCTCCGCCGAAAAATATTCCCTAAGTACTCCGTCAATAATTCTCCTTAAAACGAAGCGAACTAAATCCTTCGTACGACATACTGCTGGTCTATTTTTCTATTCGATTATGATAAATCTGAATATTAATCACACGAGCTTTAAAAAAAAAAAAAATAAAAAGCCTTACCTCTCTCAAATAGTGCTAAAGAACTAATCGTTATTCGTTTAGAGCATCTTCAGTGCTCAGTCCTTATTTATGCACACCACGCATCTTCTCAATATACATTAGAAAAAACTCTAAAGATTAGCGTTTGAACAAGGTGTTCTAAATATGGAACATAGATTGCGTTTGCATAAGGTGTTCTGAAATATAGAATCAATTGGTAAGCTCTAAAGTCGTGCATTTGTCTGCTTAAGGACGCTACGGCAACCCAAATATTTTCAAGAAGAATTATTGTCTCTGTGTAATTATAGCTTTTATGTTAACACCTTTATGATGAGGTAACTAGCTGTTAGGATGCGTTTAATGTAACATATAAGTAATATAATTATTAATTTAATATATATAGGACACAGGACTCTACGTCTTGACAGAGGGCTATATTCCCTCAGCTGACAACCAAACAAAACTACCAGTACTACAAAACTTTTGTGTGCGGGTGGAAAGAATGTGTTGGTCCAAACCTCTTCTCCTTGGGTAGGGGAGAAGATTGAAGAAGGCCGCCGAAGATTCGCAGACGCTACTTACTGCGAAGATTGAATAGCTGCTGTGTGCACAGCCATTAATGTTATTAGTTTCCTAGCAGCTGTGGGTTGTATCTATGGTACGTTCCACAACTGTAAGTACCCGTATTGTCTCAAGGCAGGAAACGGTTACAATAAATTAAAAAAACAAAACATATTCAGAAGCCAATTTTTCTTGTATCATGTGCTTGTTTGTTTATTCATTTAACTTCACGTCATAATAATGTGGCTAACTGACGATGTACGATGCAGTAATAGTCCTAAATTTTGACTATCAAGCTTTATTTGAGATAGGGATTTTAACCAGAATCTGGCGTATTGTAGGCTCGGAGAAGCCACTTTACGTCTTCTTCGAAGGATACCACAAAAGATATTATAATCCCTTTGCAAATTCCATTTTGCATGTGCCCATGACAATGGAATCACCTATGCTGTAATGGCCTGCATAGGATCCTACGCCCAAGGTTACAGTTTAAAACCTGATAGATGACCCTAAGAATTTGCAAATGGATTAAAATATCCTTTGTTATGGTATCCTTCGAAGGAGACGTAACGTGGTGGCTCCGAGCCTGTAACACGCCAGATTCTGGTTAAAATCCCTATCTCAAATAAAGCTTGATAGTCAGAATTTAGGAATATTACTGCAGCATCGTTCGTTAGCCACAGTAGTATGACGTGACGTTAAATGAATAAACAAACAAGCACACGATACTAGACCTGAACAAGATAATTGGCTGCTGAATATGTTTTTATGTTCTGAAGATGAGGCGATAAGGCCCCGAATCGTTGATGTATAATTTATGTGATAGTAAACATATTTATGAGAAGAGACTGTTATAATCTGCCACAAGAAAATAAAACTAAAAATATCATTTACACAGAAGTACTTTGAAATATAATCTTTTAAAAACTTCTCAATAGCGATCATAATAATATTGGGTTGATGCAAAATTAATGCAGGTTTCCTCTATTGCAATATCTTAATTCCAATTGTGTAAACAAAGCTAATCCTAACATTGATCATTATTATACCAAAACAAACCTTATCTAATACCCTCTCTTTCATCATGAATTTGTTTAGTAAAATCGTTTTGTTCAGTGTGTTCAAAGGTCTTGAATCGAAAATGTCAAAGTGCGATTTTCGTCAAATTTATTTTTACGAATTTAAATTAGGGCGCAGCGCTGCGCAAACGGCTCGTAATATTAATGAAGTGTGGGGTCAGGGGGCTATTAATGAGTGCACGGTGCAGCGTTGGTTCCAGAAGTTTCGCAGAGGAGATTTCGACCTCGAAGACAAGGAAGGTCGGGGCCGTCATCTTGCTCTGGACAACGACCAGCTGAGGTCAAAAGTGGAAGAAGACCCAACCAAAACCACACGAGAAATGGCGGCGGAACTCGAAACTCAAAAATTGCAACGTCTTTGCCCAGCATTAATGAATCGGAAGGGGCCGATCATGCTCCACGATAACGCCAGACCACACGTTGCACAACCAACGCTTCGACGACTGCACGAGTTGGGCTACGAAGTTCTCCAACATCCGCCTTATTCACCTGACCTCTCTCCTACAGACTTCCACTTTTTCAGGCATCTGGACAACTTTTTGAGGGAGAAAAATTTTCAAAACCAGGACGACATTGAAAATTCTTTTCGTGATTTCATTGAGTCCAGGGATTCGGATTTTTTTTCTGGTGGAATAAGAAAGCTTGTTGAACGTTGGCAAAAGTGCATTGATTCAGATGGAAATTATTTTGATTAAATATATATGGTTAAAGTAAAGATATGGCGTATTTACAATACCTACTAAAAACCTGCATTAATTTTGCATCAACCCAATAGAAATTAACGCTGACGAAGTAGCGGGGAACAACTATCTATACTAATATTATACAGCTGAATAGTTTGTTTGTTTGTACGCTTAGTTAGTTAATCTCAGACACTTATGGTTCGAATTGAAAAATTCTTTTTGTGTCGAATAGTTCATTTATCGAGGAAGGCTTTGGGCTGTATACCATCACGCTGCGACCAATAGGAGTAAAGAATCAGTGGAAAGTGTGGAAAAAACGAGGAAAATTAACCTCGCATCGCAATGATTCCAAATTATTTACCTTTTAATTTTAAAATAATTCATTTTCCCGTCAATACATTTTTTGCCGTAATAATTATTAAATCACAGAACACAACATATCAACACGTAGGTATCGATTTACGTCAAGATCGGGTTGCGGAGAAAACCAGTATGTTCTTCTGCCACAAGAAAATAAAAATGTCATTTACGCACAAGTACTTTAAAATATATTCTTTTAAAAACTTCTAAATAGCGATCATGATAACAGAAATTGACACAGACGAAGATGCCTGTTGCCCGCATCTAGTTGAATATAATATACATATAATATACATTATATAAGTCTAGAGACTTTTTTTTTTAATTGATTAATTCTGGATGATTTAGTTCTTTTAATTGGTTAAAAAAAAATACAGGAAATATACTATGGATCGAAAATTGTTTTATAACCATTATTCAAAGTGTCCTTTAATGTGACAAGTTGTTAGGGGCTTGTTAGGAGCCTGCTTTTAGTCAGTTATAATGAGCTGTTAGGACAGGACCAACATTTTTCCTTCTCGGCTCATGGATTATTTGCTCACTGGGGTCCAGTCAATACACAAACTACTTCTCAACATTTTTGGGCCCCTCTCGCAAATCTATAATTATATAGCTATTTTTGCCTTCCAATCACTCCCAAATATAAGGATAAAACATATTTTTGGAGTTCTGTAAACTTTGCTGATGAACGATATGGGGGTCGCCATCTGTTGTCGTATGGACGGTCTGCCGTTGACTTCCGTTCTTAAAAGTTTCAGCCGAAACATGTTGATAATATTAATACATTCTTTGGGAGTAAGAAAGTTTTTAACAAGAATTACTTTGGTAATGTCGACCAGCTTCGGAAGAGTTGGAAAAGTTGGAGCCTACTTATGTCTTTCCTAAGTTAAGGGGGTATAAAATTAAACCATCTGTTACAATTATTAAAGTTATTCAGTTAATGAGATTATAGATGTTAAATTTCTTATATGTATTTTTTTACTTTGGCTGACTTATATATGAAATATATATTAAGAGAAAGTATTGCGATCGTGAAAATTATTGGATTCGAGTTTTCATCCGAAATACTTCTGGTCCATATGACCGAATCCCGCAAAAAGGTGAGATAATTTAAGCTCAAAAACGATGTTTTATAAAATTGAAATTTCCTAAATGCCTGAGATGTAACAGCAACTTTTTTGTGTTTCTCTGTAAAACGGCTCTTACTATTTTGATAATCTCACTTAAGTAGTAATATTTAAAATTTTCTTTTTCCATTGTACCTTTAATTTTGTGGAGTCGGACAAAGTGAATATATCATTCTATTAGGATTGATATAAAACGGCTAAATATACAAGTTAAACAAATTTGATAACCAACTAAAGAAGAAAAGATCAGACATATTTTTTATTTTATTTTATTTATTTTTTCAAACTCAATAATATAGATTTATATAATACACCGTTGGAAACTAAAATTAAAAAAAAATATTATATACTAAGTAGTGGAAGGTATTGTAAAATAAAAGATAAGGCATTCATTTAGGTTATTATTGTAGAAAACAATTTTATACCGTTATATTATTTAATCTAAAAAACATGTTTAACCAACGAAACTGAATCTTGTTCTTTTTACTTTTTTTTTACTCTAACTTTATTTAAACGTTCTTAAATTGATTTTAACAACGGATGTAAGTAGGAAAGTCGTGAGTTGTCCACATCAGCTGTTTTTAATGTATGAATTTCTTTATAGCATTTATATTTTATAAATATAGGCATGCTTACAGAGAATCAATTTCAGTTATAGCACAGAATTTAGATCGTGGCAATGCTACAGTAATTTTAGATTTGCTAGTTACTGTAACCTTTGATTTGACCTCAACGCCCACGCGTGTCCGCCATTCTGGTGAACTGTCCCACATTATTCATCTATCGACCTTACTTAAACTATTAAACCGTATGTTTCAATTATTTATAAGCTTGAAATTGATTTTGTCCTACGCATTTTGAGTTATAAAATTCTTGTAGGATAAATAATTACTATATATTTTTATAGTACAGGGTGAGCTATATTGAACTTTTCGATTTCAAAGAGGTGAATAATAAAAAAAAAGCAAAAAGCAATGAAAATTATTTTACTATTTGAAAGATTGTAGAATGCAGATTTAGTTTATTATGATTTGAAAATGATATCTTTTAAATGTCTGCCTCTATATTCCAAACACTGATAGAGCCTTCCCTGGAAGTTGTACATGACTCTGTGAATCATATTTAGAGGAATAGCATTAATTTCTTCAGTGATGGCAGCCTTCAGTTCATCGATAGTTCGGGGACGATACTTGTACGCCTTGTCCTTGAGAACACTCCAAAGAATAATTCGCATGGGATTAAATCAGGCGGTCTGGGGGGCCACCCAATATCACCTCGCAAAGACATAAGACGGCTTTGAAGTTCCCTTGAACGACAAAATGTATCTTGTAGCACCAACTACATGTCATGGCGCGTCTGACAGCGCCATCCCCACCCTTCCACTCCTCCAGTGTTCCGGCAATGGCCTTGTGAAATCAGAAGATTGAATATGAATCACCCTGTAGTTGATATATATCTATATAGTTAAGTCAGCTGTTTTACGACCAACATTCCAACTATCACAAGGTAGGTAATCCATCTTATAGAGAAATATATTACCGGAATTTCACATTGTCACACTGTATTGCAACAATAGAAATGTCATCTTGTACATGAGGCAATGTTTTTCGTCTTTTCAGTTTACAGAGTTTAGTTTTCATTTTTTCTAAACATTGTTTTTCCAAATTTTTATTTATTTAATTTTTACTTTAGCAAAAAGGTATGTAGAGGTTAGAGATATTTCAAAACTAATCACCAGGGTATAGTTTTCCGCTTTTATTTCAATTTGTCTTCTGTTTTTTGCCTTTGAATTCCAACTTAACCAATAAACGAGTTTTCGCCAATTTCTCATAATAAAGATTAAAAATACATTTTTTCAAACTCTGTATAAGAGCTTAATTATCCATTGTTCTACCAATTTTGTTTGTTTATTTAACGTCACATTATAATACTGTGGCTAATCGGCGGTGCTGCAATGGGTGACCTAAATTTAGAATATTCAGGTTTAATTAGGATTTTTAATGAGTACCTGACATTGCACAGGCTCGGAACCACCGTTTTACGTCTCCTCCGAAGGACAGCATAACCAAGAATTTTTTACTCCTATTAAAATATCCAAGGACCACTTGCGGGTTTGTCCCGTGACCTCCCGTTTGTTCCGTGGTATAGGAGGCTGTTATGCTAGTCACCCTGCTACAGGTAATCCCTGTCCTACCAATTAAAAACCTTTAACCAATTTTCAATGAAATACACAATCAGTAAATAAAATGTATCCGTCAATTCACATAATTAACTCATCTATAAACTCGTGGCCTCATTGTTATGAATTTCTATGGTTAATTATAAGTAATATTAATTATTTTAAATACTTAATAGTAGTAATTAGTTTTGTTAATTAACTTAATTTCTTTTATTCGCAAATTATTCATCGGTTGTTTAACAGTCATTGTCCTTCTTTTCCTTTAGTATAATAAACTGCACATTAATAAACTATTTTTTTTAATGTACTATCTCTATTCGTTTAGTCGGTATTTGTGGTTTAGCTCTCCAGCTACTTGAATTCGAGAAACATTTACTAGGTAGAATTTAGAGACTTTGATCTATTGAGGGATAAGGTTTTGTTTTGAACCTTCCAATAACATTTTAGTAAAGATTCACTGATTCAAACTGTTTCATTTTCATTGGGTTCCATGACGAGTAAGGCTAAAATTGTTAGAGGCAAGAAGAAAGAAAATCATCATTTGCCGTAAACGGGGAAACGTTTTATCATATTTTATACGAATTAACTCTAAGAAGATAATATTTTAAATATTAATATGCTATCTAAAATGAAGATGCTCAATACCAATTAAGATACGTGAGAGAATCCAAGAAATTGTTTTTTTTAATGTCTAAAAATATAAAATGATAACGATTTTTTAGCTTCCGCGAACTCCTTCAATACCACAAGACAGATTTTGATACGGTTTTCTCCATCATTTAGGAAATTTTATGCTGAAGGTTTATAAGTAAAATGCATTACAACTAAGTTTTACTTAAAACGGGAAAAATTAAATATCGGCCAAGTCATCAAAACATTATTCCTGAAATATAAGTAGTAACATACCTAATTGAACTTTTCGTAACGATAAACTAAAACTTTCTAAGCGTTAACTCTAAATCGGTCAGACGGAGGTTTATAGGAAAAAAAAAAAAAAAAAAAAGGGCACCTCATTCTAATTGCATCAGTACGATGAAGAGGCGGGTCTACTAGTTCTATAATAAAGTGTATTATAAACCAGAGCACTCATGAACTCAATAAACACATTATTGTTATCCTCCTTATGTTCTCTGATTTATAAACATGAGATAGATCAAAAATATAATCTGGGCGATATTTATAGATAATTAATCATCTAACTCTCTGAGGCCTGATCAGGAAATCCGTAATTCGAATGACTCAAAATATGCAACAGACACGGATGTTCGGATCAAGACCATGAAAGAGACGAGAGAATACCATCAAAGAATCCTTTATCAGTAGAGGATTGGATTGACAAATGAGGCATGAAATGTCGATTGGCAGAGGGCTCTGTTCCAGGCTGTGTAAGCTCCTAATAACATGTCCTAAGGGGTCGGCTGAGTTAGCAGGAGGAGATAAAAGTAAAGATTAACTTATTTCAAATAGTGTTGTATAATAATTTGTGATGCTAAAAAGAGCAATAAATTGATCAAATTACAAATTCCAAAAATTATGAAAGAATAGAACAGGATCCCTGCATAACATAACTTCCAATTATCTACCAAGTTATATTAATTATCTTGGATATAATTAGTTGACCGTTGAGAATTACTAGAAGGAATTAGTCCGGGTGGCGGTCGATGAATGAAACAATTAGGTAGTTTCAACCCTCTTTTTTGGGTCATCATCAGGGTGTATTGTAGGCGATTGGAAACTGAGTTAGTCAGTGGGGGGACATAGTGCATAACGTAGACTTGAGACTATCTTTAGGATAGGGTCAAGATAGAAGTGATTCCCACCTCAATAAGGAATAAAAAATCTATTAGTATTAAGATAAAACAATTGATAAACCGAAAAATCCTTAAAATGTATCATGATACGGTTAAAGGAAAAGATTCAAGACATTTTTAGCATAAAAAGACACTAAATCGAGGTTAAGAAAAAAAAAAATTATTTGTCACCCTGAAATGGCTTTTTTAAAAGATTTCTTAGAAATTCAATTTAGCTATCTTAGGAATTCTATTACATAATATAAACGTAAAAATTATCTACTACGAACATAATTTATGTGTATTAGGTTAAAGCATTTTATGTCTCTCTATTAAATGGTTGAATATAAGTTAAACATTTCCTTTTTTAATATTTAGCTTTTATACGGTATTATTTACAGAAATTAATTTTCGGCCAAGGAAAATATTGTTACCATATCGGACATAGCAATGAATGACAAATTAGATTGTTTTCAGAAACAAATAATGGTATTAAACGTATAAAAAAATATAGGTAACGAATATAATTTACATGTTAGCTTTAATTTTGAATAACAATAAATAGGATATTTGGTCCGTAAACCTAAGATTCCTATTCATATTTCACATGTTCCTCCGAGGCGTCTGAAAAGAAGATGGCTTCGAGACCTTCTAGTTTAAATTACCAAGTAGAGTGCTACCGAGGGGCATTTTATCTTCATGTATTTTATCTGACAGCTAATTTACTAGATGTATTAACCAACACAGTTGTAAATTTCAATAAATAATTTTTTTTTAAATATTTCACATGTAAAATTAAACTATGAATTATACTCTTAACCTTATTTTCATTTCAGTAAATGGTGAATTATGGCCACACAGGAAAAAGGTTCGCTAGAAAAATGAATATAAACAAATTTCTGTTGTTAAATACTGGCTTTCATTAAAGAACCTTATCGTATTACTTCTAATAAATGGTGTACCTTATATGTGATTTAAGTATTACTTTTTTTTTTCTCTCTGCTGAACGTGTTTTTTATTTGTATTAATTTTCCTTTATCAGATGAATACATTAACCTGCAACAGGTATAATATCCATGTGTCTTTGATCCTTCAAACAGAAAATTAGCTTTTAATCCTCTCAAGGTGAATCCAATCTCTTTGAAAATTTAGCCATCCTTGCAGAATATCTGCAATAAACATTTCACATCGTGTTCCAAGCCAAAGTAATAACATTATTCGTGTCTTCCTTGAATTTTAGTGTGCGTTACGAAGAAGAATAGGTGATATTTTTTGCTGTAAAACTGTATTAAGTGAAATATACTTACCGTTCTTTTTCTTTTTTTAATAAAATTTTATCATTGTGCTGCTTGTGGTCGAAATTTCGACCTTTTTTTAATTACTATAATTTATTGAAATTTACGACTGTTTTTGATAATGTAACAAGTAAATATGATATAGGATAAAAGATATGAGAAAAAAAAATGTAGAGGAACTGCCCATCGGCATTACTACAGTAATTAATCTGAACCAGGTCTCGAAGCTATCTTCTTTTCAGACGCTTCGAAGGATTATTATGGATTGAAGATGAAGCAAGGATAGAAACTAGTGGTTAAGAGTGGAGATAAAGTTTATCAAGAAAGGAATAGTATCTGGTTCGGGTAATTGTAAGGATTGTACCGATTAGATACTGTATGAATTCCTTCGCCCCTCCCCAAACCACAACTCCTTAAGTCTAGATTGGTCTAATGAAAGCCATGTAGTTGTGTCTTTTGTTGTTAAGAGGGAGGTTCAGTAAGTGTTGAAGTAGCCGAAAACGGCGTAAATTTCGGTCTTGAAATAAAAACGTCTAGCGGCAAAAAGCATCCTCTAAAGTATCCCTAATACTTGTTTTTTTCTTTTAAAAAAGGTAATTTATTGCTTACATGAAATTTTTTAAGTAAGAATATGCGGTTTCTGAAGAAGCACGTTGATGCTCTGATTTTAAATAAACAACATGCTCCTGACAGAAAAATGGTTTCAAAATTTTGGAATTACTTTTAGTGAATACTCTTTATTTGCAGACTTCCTGATTTCGTGTCAACCTTACTTTCTCCATTTTTATGTGAAATTGATAATTATTTGATTTTAGATATTTTACCTTCAATTTCCATTAATTATTTTTTACATTCTTCGTAAGTTATTCTTTATATGAAATTTTTGTAGTATGAATATTTGGTTTCTGATAAAGCGTGTTGATGCTCTGATTTTAAATAAATATGTTCATGGCAAAAAAAAAAAAAAATTGTTTCAAAATGTTGGAATTACTACTTTTAGCGAATTGTCTTAATTTGCGGAACGGAACCGATTTAATGTCAACTTGTATGTTACTTTTTCATTTTTATGTGAAATTTATATAAGCAAATCATTTTAGATATTGTGGATGTGATTAGTTGACCGTTGAGAATTACTGGAAGGAATTAGTCCGGGTGGCGGTCATTAAATGAAACAACTAAATAGTTTCAACTATTTTATTGTTTTGCAACGTTTCGACCCCCTTTGTGGGTCATCATCAGGGCGCATGGTGGGAGAATGGAAACTCAAGAAACTCAGTTTAGTTGTTTCATTTAATGACCGCCACCCGGACTAATTCCTTCCAGCATTTTAGATATTTTAGCTTTATTTTCCATCTCTTATTTTTTTTTAATTTCGTTTTAAATTTGTTTTAGTTTTAGAAAATCGTTAATACTAATGTGACCTAAGACATTAATCTCAAAAAAATAGAGGGAAGGTTGAGGAACGTTATTTTCTGCATATTATACCTTTGCCTAATTACCTAGAAAAAGGAATTAGAATGGTTTAGCATTATGTGAAACCCAGATTTAGAGAAATGTGTTATGGCTCAAACAGCATAAAATTGAAAAAACAAAACAAAAAAAAACCCTATATAACTGTTAAACAAAGAATAATTACAACTATTATTTATCGAAAACTGAAAAACAGACGAATTTGCTATGCATTTATTTTTTTTTAATGTTATGTTCTTGCTGGGTGCCTATAGGATCACTATCAAAGTGTTATGAAGGAAACTATGAAATCTATATTTAATACAATAGAACTTTTTTAAAGTCTATTAATTCACTGTAGTTTAACACTTAACTCTCAGTTTTTTAAAACGAAATTCATTAATCATATTTATTCTGAAACTATGTAAGTCCAAGGAATACAATTGATGTTACTTTGGTCCTACTGTTTTTTCATATAAATTCCTGATCAAATACAAATTTAAACATAAAGAAAAACAAATAATAACATAAATATGCCTTAATCGATAGTTGATGATGTTGATAATTAAATATTTTTTTAAAGAATCTGAATTGATGTTTTGATGATTAAAATGATTTGGAAATTCCTAAAGTCATGTATGATTTTTAGTAACCAGGATAATTGCCTCCTGTTTTTCTTCCTCTCACTTGAGAAGACATCTGTTGTAAATTAAAACATAAATAATTTTTAAAATTAAAATATACAAAATGTGATCCTCTTGCTTGTCCTATTTTTTTAAAAATGTACCTGAGTCAATATTTATTAACTTTTGTACGGTTTTTATCCAAATGACTCGTTCCAATGCACATCTCTTGTAAAGAAAGTTTCAAATAAGTTTGCCGTTAGTTGGCTGTTGGCATATCTCCGATTTTACAGCCTCAATCAAGAACAAAATATCATAGATTTCCTCTTGTCCAAATATTCTACCATTATGTTGTCATAATTTCACTTCATCAATTAAGGGATATGCTTATCCAAACAATTTTTCAAAAACTTTTTAAAATACAATAATCTTCACTGTCCTGACTAATTCTAAATCTAATACTTAGAACTGAAACTTCACTATTTCTAATGTATTTTTATATTTAAATTTTTCTTCTATATTATTGTGATTTTCAAGAAATGGAAAAGCTTCTAAATTTTGAGGAGGGAAGGAGGTATACACACATAGGATCTGAGACAGCCCATCACATCTATGCAACTATTGTACATATCACTACAATCATATGTAAAAAATTCTAACAGTATACGAAAATCGGTGAACAAGACACTCTTGCGACTATTTTGCACCCAAATTGAAGAATATATGAAGGCATTGAGGGGAAGTGAGGGGGACTATAGTCAATTATCAATTAAAGATTGATGGGACTAATAAAAATATAAGATAAAGAACTTTTTTTTTTTTTAATTATGCCTTCCCATTTCGACTTCCGCCATAAGGGATCTGGCAGCCCAGTACCACTCCGATCTGGATGGGGTTTCACCTCTTATTTTTTGTAATCGGTGGCATACTTCTAGATGCGCTGCATCCATTTCACTATTTGCATGACAAAGGCAGCAAAGTGGAGACCCTACCACTCCGATCCGATGCAAGTTTTTTGCGAGGTAGTCATGGCCAGTAATCATTCGGAACTGTGCAACAGCATCTTTTCTCTTCAAATCTATTATTCATTCTTCTTATATAAGGAGTACCTGGGTGGCAGTAGAGAAATTTTTCTCTTGGAACAGGGATTAAACCTGTTTTATCTCTAAGGCTTTCTAATTTTTCAAAAAATGTGACCTGCATCTTGAGTCTTGTGGGGGGGTTTCACTCTACTTGACCAGTAGTCAACCGGGAGCCTACATAGGTGTTCATAAAGGCTTATTGAGCTCACTTCTCTACGCGTCTCCAATGGCTCGACATTTGCATGGAGCTGCATAGATACAATAGGAGAGGACTTTGGAGCACCTGTTATTATTCAGAGCACTGAGTTTTGGACCCGCTCGATTTTTTGTCTGGCACATTCTGGTGCTATTATTAAAAGCTCTACAGCATATTCCAAGGACGGGTGTACATATTTTTTGTATGCCAAAAACAGTACATCTTGCGTTGTATCCCACTTTGTTCCTGTGATTCTTTGAAGCAGGTTTAATCTTTTTTGCCTTTTCTTGGTCAAGTTCCCAGCATGTAGATTCCAGCTTAATCTGTTATCTAGCTTGACCCCTAGGTAGGTGATAAAGAACTAAAATAAAGAATTAGGATAAAATATGAGGTTAGAAACTTTTTTTACTCCCAAGCACATGTGTAATTTTCTAATTTATATGCGTGTAAATAGTGTTTAGAGAAAATAACTATTTTAGCCTCTCTTAAATGAAATTCTGCCTACACCCTTGCTAGACAGAGCACTCTTGTATAAGAAATTAATTTGGGGCATTTAAAGATTAAAAATGCACAGGCGTTGATGACCTTGAGGTTTTACACCTTAAATCCGAAACAAAAAAACAATAATTTGGGAAAGAGTTTGAACATATCAAGAGGTTACTATATAATTTACCAATTAATGAATTTTTCGTTAATTTAATGAACTCTATGTATGTGAATGTACAGAATAGAATAGAAAGAAACATTATTCTGGGGCAAGGTCCACTAAATGAACAAAACTAATGATTACAACTGGCCAAAGATACTAATAAAATTGAAAATAATAATAAAATAAATGTATATAATTATATTCGAATAACTAAAAGAGAGAAAAAAAAAGTAAAATTACAGCTATATGGTCACATATAGAAAAAATGAAATTAATTAACAATAAAAAAATTATATGTAGAGCAGTGGTTCCTGACAAAAATGTTCATGGACCCCTTCATACAATCATTTCAATGGAAAGGAATTAAATCTTAAATATTCAGCATATATTTTAATTTTTTGTTGGACTACACTGTATTACTTACATTGCATGAAAAATACCTCTACCGAAACTCTATATTTTATAAATGGCCTAGTAGAGGAAATGGAAATGAAGAAAAAGAACCAGGCTCTAGTTTACTTCAATCCGCGGGAACGTAAAATGTTGGTCCAAAGCCTGTACTAAGTCAGGTACTTGTTAAAGATACCCATCCTAATTAAACCTGGTTTGTCAAAATTTAAGACTTTCGCTTTAGTATTTTCCAATAGTCACAGTAGCAAAAGAGGATGTTAAATAGATAAAAATGACATACAATTTAAAACAAGAAGGTGTTAATTCAAATACTCATAAATAAATCAAATATAGTTCATTATCCTCTGTGATACATCATACATCTATTGCTCTTTAAGCTTATTACTTTCAAAATGTTAGAAAAGGGCCAATTTTAAGGTTGTGGTTGTAAAAATAACAATTAACACTAGCATTTATATAAATTATAATGTTCAAATTGTATGTGTAGAGCATGTGATTTTTATTAAAAGCCGAGGTTTTGGAAATATTTTAAGTTAAGATAATTTAAAATAATTCCCCAATGACATCTCGCAGACCCCCTGGTATCGTCTGTGGACACCTAGGGGTCTGCGGACCACCAGTTGAGAACTGATGTAGAGTATGTATTCCTTATTAACTTATTATTATTTACTTGCTCTTTCTCCTATTTTTAAATTTCTTGTTATTATTGCAGTATTATTGACATTCAATTAAAAAAGGAAGTGTTTCTTAATTGGTTAATTTGATATAGTTTTAATTTTATATGGTAATAATGATTATTGCAATCTTAAAAACATGGCATTTTGTTGTTGCAGCTGACTGTGTGATTGGTCAGGCAGGAGAAGGGGCGCCCAACGGAGCCGGGCGGACCGGGTCGGAAAACTGGGCTCACCCTGCGGGCCGGGGGTACACAGGAAACCTCCGGGTCACCCTCTACACACTACTAAACTGAAGGGAAACACTTCAGATAGGTGAGAGTCAGCCTTCCTTACATGCTCTTTATAATATGGAAAGGCAGGGCTTACAACAGCTTCCTAATATAATAATATCTTATTATTGGGTTAGCAAATAAGTTCTTTCCATTTTTCGGGATTAAATAAAACTCAATGTATTATAGACATAAAATTTATTTACATCTACATCTATATATCTACAACATACAATATACATAAGAACAATAAATACAATATATATTAGCATGACAACGAACAATATACTGACCATTATTTAATATGACTTTTTCCCATCTTTGCACTAACTAGAAAATACCATGTTTGTAGTATATCTGGAATTTATTGTAAAAAAAAAACTGATCCAAGTGGTTTTTTTAAGCCCTCTTTATTTTGGAATTTATTTTCATTCATGGAGTTCTGCAGAGACTGGTATAAGTATAAGTGGTAGTCATTTGAAGCTAGGTCTGGTGAATAAGGAGGGTGAGGCAAAATGTCCCATCCAAGGATCAATTATTTATTGCGAGTGACCAATGAGGTGTGGGACCTAGTATTGTCTTGATGGAACACAACATCTGATTTGCTAGTTCTGGGCATTTATTTTTAATTGATTGATTCAATTTTGTTTATTGTGAGAAGTATAGAGTTAAATCAATTGTTTGTACTGATGGCAATAGCTAATAGAAAGTAAAATCCTTGAAATCTCATTATCTTCTTTTGATGCAATCCAAGTTTTGAAATTTTTCTAGAAGCCTCACTAATAGGTCCCCATTTTTCTAAAATATCAATTTTTTATTTCATGTTACCATTTCCAAAAGTGGGGTGTTTTTTGCCGTTTTTGTAGTGAACCACAAACAGAAATGCAGTGTTTTTTGGCAATTTGACTAAGGTTAAAGTGTAAGGGACCCAAATATTAAGCCAGAAAACATAGTCAAGCTTGTGCAAATAGTTATGTGTGACAAATTTCAGGCCATAGCAATCTTTCCCACTGATTAGGTGGGATCCTGATCAACAATGGTCAAATTCCTTAACATTGCTTGTTTCAATTTCATTAGGCATTATTGATAACAAAATTTGACAAAGCAATTTTGACTGGTGTGTTCCCCATAGACACTACAAACAGAACGCTTACCTTTTTTAAAATAATACAACAAAATAACCAATAATGAATGATATTTTCTTCCATATTCACAGTGCAATTGCAAACACAATACTAAGCTTGTTTCAACAAGAGTTAACAGATATAGTAGTTGACATATTACAAACAGTATAAACAACCCACCTTAGGGATTAATTCATCAGATAAGAAGTGTATCATAGTGACATAGAAATAAACAGAAAAACCAAAAGGAGTTATTTTCCAGCCCAATATATTAAATCATCTTATTTTTAATATTATAAATTTATACTATCAATATTATTTAGACATGTAACCTAAAAAACCTCAGAAATCCCTTTTAAAAATTGTATAAGAGGATAAAATTATATGATAAGTTTTTCTTAATTAGCTGTCTTTTCATTTCTCTACAATTCCTAAATAAGAAAATTAATAGGGTAAAGCTGTTGCTGAAAAGTTTTAAAGAAATTTATATATATATATATATATATATATATATATATATATATATATATATATATATGTAAAAAATTAACTTTAAAATGTTTTTTTTATTTTAAGAAAATATCCGATTTAAGCTACCAAAACAAATTAATCATTTATAAATCAATAATTCCTCCTCAAATCACATATTCCTGACCCATCTGCAGCTCAACCAGTTTAACAAACTACAGAAAGAATAGAAATTTATCAATTTCATTAATCAATAACTATCCCTGGTACACAAAAATATCCTCAATGCTTAGAGGAAAACAACAATGCCTCACAATATCTTGTGTAATATTTAAGTATCCTGAAGTATCTTTTTTTCCAAACTGACTTCCTGTGTACCTAAAATGGTTTTAGCTATCTGATAATGAATTACATTGGCCTTCATTACTTAATTAAAAACTCAAATAAATAAAATTTTAAAGAGATAAATGTATCAAAAATTATGATGGTTAAGGGTAATTATTAGTGCATAAAGTGTTATTATGAGTATACGTATAGGTATATAAGTATTAAGAATAATAATAATAATAATAGGCTTACCGAACCCGAAGGTTCGATGCCGATACCACCAAACTTCGCCTGCACAGACTCGTCCAATGTTCACCGGTCAAGCCCAAGCCTCCGAGATCAGCCTTAATGCAATCCTCCCATCGACGCTTCGGCCTACCTTTTGGACGCCTGCCAGTCGGTTCAGCGAATACCAACTTTCTCGGAATCCGTTCCTCACCGAGCCCAACAACTTTACGCGCCCATTTGAGTCTCTGCGATATTAAGAAGAAGGGAAGAAATTATTACTCAATGCAGTTTATTTATTTATTTTTTTTTTTAAGTTCTCTACTGAAGAGAAAATCAAAATCAATAAATAATATTCTTACTTTCTGTTTATATTCTGATTTAATAATTGGTGATTTTGGCTTTTCAGGTTGTTTATTTATTTCTTCTTATTATTATAGTTGGAAATTTTATTTATTATTCACTCTTTATTCTAGTTTGTTTAAGTAATCAATTGTCAGTTTGAATCTCACTCTCAATTGGACATTGTAGAATTTAATAATAATTCAAGGGGATTCACTCACAGCCTCCTCCCAGGTAAGCGAATCCCATTAGCCAACTGATACTAATTTACAAAAATAGGGGTAAGGAGTAATGATCCTACCCAGTAATCTATTATCGAGAATCATGATGTGGTCTCTGAGGAGAACTCATTGCACGGCCAACGAAGGAAGGAAAAAAGATATGTAAATACTTAAACAGCAAAAAGTTAAAATGATATATAGTTACACTTACAATAGAATATGCTCTAGTACAAGAAGGGTTTAGCTTAATTTTTAGTATAATCATTAACACATCATTTCAATGATTGTATTTTTTTTATTAAACTGCATGAGATTTTGTTTTCAAATAAAAATGTATACATTTTCTTCCTGTTATTTCTTAAGTTATTTTATTTTATGTTTTTTCTTAATCAAAAATTTCAATGTTTCAGTGATGTTTCATCTAACCAAAAGGATGAATGGTTTGTGTAGGTAAGTTGAACTGACAATTAAATAGTTGATTTCAATAATGATAGGATCAATAAAATTTATTTATAAAATTAAATAAAATGTATCTATAGTTTACTTTTGTTTTAAATTTTTACACCTAAAAATAAATACATAAAAAAAAACAAATAACTAATGTAACAATAGAAATAATAATAAGCTAGTAATACATAATAATAATGGCATAAAAGAGGTTTAAGGTTTATGCCTAAGCCATTTAGCTGAAAATTTCAATTAAAATATATATATGAATTAATCACGATGCCATTTTTGTCTTTTTATCAATATCATGCTCAAGTCAGCTGTTAGATTAACCAAATGGTAGAATCTTACTCATTGTATTTGTAAGTTCAGTTAAAAATGTATTGTCTAGAACTGCATATATTTTCTGTTATGCTGAAGTATTAAAAATTAGATTAGAACCGAGGGTATAAGACTTATTTTATTAAATATTAACTTTGTTATCAGGATATAAATTCATTATGTTCTCTACTTAAATAATGTTGACATTAAAAATATTTCTATTTTGCAGAGGATGTCCCGGAGCCCAGCAGGGTGGGTCTCGTGATGGCAGGTACCCCCCAGTCAGCACGAAAATTAGAACTATCTGCGGGAATGGACGCTATCCATTTTTTTATCATCTCGTCTGTATGTCTGCGTGTGTGCAAGTGTGTGTGTGATTGTCTAGAATTCTTTTACAGCAACTCAAGAATAAAAATTTAGTAATAAGAAAAAATAATTCAAAACAAAATGTTGCCTGTTCGGCCACTTTGATTTTAGTAAACCTAATAAGAATGTATTCATGGCAAAAGTAAAATCATAATAATATGTATTGTATAAATTTGTATACGTGTTCACTTTAATGAATTTGTGAATAGTTGTTTCCCACACCAAAAACCTATCTCTTGGAAGCAGCTCTTTGAAACTGCTGCTACCCACCGCGAGGAGTGCTAGTCTTAGCAGTCTTCTCTAATTTTTTTTCAGAGATTCTTTTAAGTTAAAAAATTGTCAATATATGATTTTTTTTTAAATTACTAATTACATATATACCTAAAAATCTAAACTTATTTTTATCAAATTATTTACACTGATTCATGAGAAAGATAGTTAAACTGTTCTGAATAATTTTTTGTGACATCAAAGATAAAATCTGTAGTTGACTGACTTTTTCTCGGCTAGTTCTCCAAACGGTTCCCTCCGATTAGAAGTAGATCACCTTTTGTCAATTACTTCTAGTGAATCTCTCTAAATGAACAAAAATAATTTTAAAAACTCATAAAACTGTGTGACAATAGATCTTATACAGGACATTTTTCTATAGAGGCACAATTATTGCATATATATACTATACAATGCGTGTATATAATATATAGGATGTAATGTGTTTCAATGTGGCATTTAGACGATTCAGAAGGAGTTTCATAGCCCTATATAAATTTAGCTAGAGAAGAGATATCATTTGTTGATGAGCTTTAGAGATTTTAACTTGAATGGAGTTCTATTGTAGTTTTCAAAAAAAAAAATTTTTATTTCAATGTTACTGTTTCACCTCGAATTGTAGTGAAACTTCTTTTGAACATATTTTAATACATGCATATAAATATATGTATTTCTAATACATATGTGTGAAACATATAAATGATTTCATGAAATCATTACTTAATTGTATATAATTGAAAAAAAAAAAATAATAAAACTGCCATAAATCTTTCTCACTTCTACTTAGAGTTATCATTATTTAGATAGTCGCATCTTGTTTATTTTTTAACTTTATGTTTGCTCCTGATATCTCGACATATCAAAATACCAAACCTCAACATTTTCATATCATTTATACATATTTTAACCTTAC
Organism: Piezodorus guildinii; assembly: GCA_023052935.1. Taxonomy (NCBI): domain Eukaryota; kingdom Metazoa; phylum Arthropoda; class Insecta; order Hemiptera; family Pentatomidae; genus Piezodorus; species Piezodorus guildinii. Next base: position 163,809,297 of record CM041292.1, read on the forward strand.
CATATCTGTATAGTTAGAGTTACTCATGTAAACTATTTTGTATACATATTATTTATATCATAATTTTCCCCATAAATATGCTTTGTTTTATAATTATGCTTATTTAATTTTATTATTATAATTATATGATACATAAAACTTACATCACTCGAGCTGTGGTTATGAAACCAATTTATGGTGCCAATATAATGGTATATTGTCAGGAGAAAAACATTTAAAAAATATATGGAGCTTTATTTTTATTAATAATTTTATTTTACACTAAACTATGTATCAAGTGAAAATGATTAAATAGCTATTGTTTAAAATGTGTTAGCAATTAGTCACTTTAGTAAATATGTCGTTGATTAGATAAACAAAAAAAAAATTAAATAAAAAAGCAGACATTTCTAGAAATGCTTACATTTTGGCCCAAGGTGGAAAAGTTTTATTAGATAATTATATTTAAAATAAATATTAGAGATAAATTGTTTATGTTTCTATAACTAAATTGTGATTTTTCTATTGAAAGATAAAAAAAAAAAAAGATATATGTTGAGAAAATCTATTTTAATTGTTAAGAGAACAAACATGTGAAATAATGATATGAACCTATTATCTATTTGGATAAGTTTATTTTATTGTGAGAGGTTTGGGGATTTTAAAAAAATATCACCTAGGTGGTGGATTATTGGTATTCATTTTTTATAAATGCCAAAATCAGAGTAACATTACATTAAAGCAATAACAAAGTCTTACATATCTTACCAAAAACTGCCAAAATCGTTTAATATTTTCTTCAGAGTTGAACTAAAGATACAGCTATATGTTTAATGTCTTATATTAAAAAGGATTGAATCCTTTTTTTTTTTAGGTAGGATTAAAAAAAGGAAGATATTTACTTTAGACCTGAAACATACAGCTGTATGCTCACTTGAAAAAAAAAAACACTTAATTTTGGAAAAATCTAAATTATATTTATTCTTTTTTCAACAACTTTAATTGATGAACAATTGTAAAACCATTCGAAATTACATATCTGATTTTTTTTTATTTTCAATTAATATGAACTCTTTTACTTTGTTCTCTGATATTAGGATTTTTTCCATATCAAGTAATCTTCACTTCCAGAAAGTCATTTTAATAAATTGATTCTCACTAATTCATTCTCTTAATGTTGAATTAAGTTTGAAAGAGGAAAAAAAAAAGTGATATACAGGCAATTAATCTGGAAGAACTATTTTGAAGTTATATTTTAGAAAGAAAAAACTTATTTTCTTGCTGGATTATTACTGGTTTATAATAACGACTGTTGGATGAAAATTAATCTATTCTTGTTAACCTGAGTAGAAAACAAATTAATTTTTTATGAATGATTTATAAAATGTTTATGTAAGAAATTGAATTTCCAAAATTCCTTGTTCAGTTAAATTAGTTTTTATTATATACATAGATGTACCTGTCTGTTTTATACATGCTTGCTTTACATAATTAAAATAGTTTTATTCATCAACATTTTATGTTGAATTAACAATTTCTGTAAAACCTCGATTATTTAAAGTTAGATCGTAGTAATGTACTAATAATCAATAACATTTTGTTGAGATTGCATTACTTTGAAAGAAGGGTAAAACAGGGTTAGGAAAAAAAAATGACTATGTTTAGAAAATTGTTTTTATCAATCATATGTAAATCTATCTAAAATTTTCAAAAATGTTTTTAATAAGTTCGGTATATAAACTGTTGACATTCCCCATAAAGTCTTAATTTATCATATTTATGCATATCTTATATTTGTTTCTTTTGTGATTTATTTAAATGTATTTTTTTTTAAGATAATCTATGCCTATTTTTCCCCCTCTAGATCGAGGTTTTACTGTCAAATTAACCAAAACAAACAATTTTTGTTTTGTTGTGATAATTATTGTTTTCTCTAAAGGAAAAGATAATATTAAGATAAACGTTCATGAACAATTAAAAGCAAAGAAACCATGTTTAAGACCAACATTATAGTTTGATTCCACGACAATACTTTTTACCCATGATTGAAATCTCATTTGGAACCAGACTATAGCATGTGTTCTTCTTCAATATTTATAGATGTTTAAGTATATTTTATTATTAATTCATTATGTTAGTAATTACAGTTTTAGATTTATCTAATCATCAAATAATGACATACTTGAGAGTCTTTTATTTATTTAGAAAGTGAAAATAATTTTAAACATTCTTTCTGTTATATTATTTTTTTCTAAATACTGTTAATCAAACTTTCAATCACTCACATCAATCTCATCACAATCTATTAGACAGCAAACAATGAGCTGCATATTATATCATCCCCATTTACATCTATTCCACCACCAAAGCACTCATCCAAAATTTCCCTAAGCTTTTGTGTTGCTAATGAACGCTGCAATGACAGTTCTTGCACACACTTCTTCAGAGCCTTGATGCTATTGAAACAAATAAAGAATTATTGAATGCTGACACTTGCAACTCACATTGCCATTCAATCTATTGTAAATAGTTTGTTGGATTCTTCGCATTGCACAGGATATTTTCATAGAAATCAACTCTAAAAATCGGGTCACATCGTTTACTTATCATACCATTTTTTGTTTGTTTTTGTTTCGAAAGTGTTATTTTACCAATAAACTTTTGGTATGATACGATTGATCCTCTGTTTCTATTTAATGTTTAGTACCTTAATTACAAAAAAACAAGAAAAAGTAATAAAAACATTAAAAAAAAAAAAAAAAATTGTAGCACTTTATTGTTTGTATAGTGCTTGAAATAAGCTGTTAGCTTCAAAAAGAAAAGCTTGTCATTATTACTAATACTAACAATGGTCAGTTAATAAATATCTTAAAAAGAAAAACGACTGCATTGTGCTTCAAATCTCTATTTATACTTAGCAACTTGTCATTTTGTATCACTGAGAGAAATATATTCAAATTCGATTAAATTTTTCTCTCTCACTGAGCTGCAAATTTTTATATATAAAAATATAATTTCAACTTTCTATTATATAATTTGTACTTTGTAATTATTTTAATTATAATTTGTAAGTGATTTGTGATCGTTAAATACACAGGTACACTCCAGCCATAGTATGCATTTTTTTTTTTTTTTTCCATCCTTATTTTCCTTTTCAGCTCTGAAATAAAACTGTCAAAATTGAATGTATTATCTGAGGCCCTGATGGCCAATCAAGTTGGGGCGAGGATCTCAGGGTTGAGCACCTAGTCACACTCAGCAGCGGGCCTGGGTTAGAATCACACCTCCTATTTTGGCCTCAAAGAATCAGACCTCTCACTCAAGTTAATTTGAGGTACTTCATCTTGATGGTAAAACAGCCTTGATACTTCAACTGTACAATACTTTTGCTTTTTAAAGGGCTGTTTCTATTCATATATTCCTGAAAAAATAACCAAAAGGTTGTGTTTTTAGTTTAATAATTATTGAAGTATAACCTTTGTACTTCCAACACTATCTTTTTACAGCTGGCAACACCTCAGGTTTTATTTCTTGCTTATTATCAAGTCTTCTAATTATTAATGACATTTCTAATTAAAATTAATTTATCCAATATTTTATTTTAATACATTATTGATGTTAACCCAAAAGTAATTATACAAGCGTCTAAAACGTGTGAAAAATTGTCGCTCTCACAGGCGGTATCCATTATATCCTTTTTTGGTAATTAGAGTGAACCCTTAAGGCAACATTTCTGTGGTAAAATTAAAAATAAATACTTTTTATGAACGGATCAAATTGAAACTTTTTATAGCTCTTCTTCATCTATCCTTCTAAATACCCAAGAATTTTTTTTGGGTCAAAAGTTCAATAATTTTACAATTTGGCTTTTTGCTAAACTTTAATGTATTATAAAAAACAATTAAAATATTCAACCTTTATATTGAACATTATAAATAAACTATTTTAAATAAAACAAAAAAAATGATGAAAAATTTCCTGTAGATATATGTAACATAAAATAAAATAATTAATTTACATTCCATCATCTTTATTCGTATCTTCATCTTCATTTATATCTGGATCAAACTCCTTGATGTAATACGCAGGGCAAACAAATAAATCAGACTCGTCACTTTCATATGTTCATATCCTTTTGAACATATTTTGTGGTGGATCTTATTACATAATGAACAATCAAAAGAAATCTCCTTTAGTATATTACATAATTTGTAACATAGGGTTGGTTTTTTTTGGGGGTTTGTTCATTTTTCTTTCTTTGGATTTTTTTCTCCACCTCCAACCTTTTTTTTTTCTCTATTGGCTTCGGTCATTAGTTTCCATTGTTTACTTATGTTGAATAGTAGAAGCCTTTTAAATTTTCCTTTCAAAGATTCTGGCCATTATAGCACTTAAGACAAGGATCACTCTTCGTTGCCAGGTGGACCAAACAGATTTCATTTTTGATATCCAGTTTTATTGGCATTGAAAATTCTTTCAGGATGAACCAATACTTTTAAGCATTGCTCTTCTTCTAATATATTTTGGACGTTCTTGAACCTCTTTCTAACAATGGCTTCAGAAACACAAATGCTGGCTTCGGAAGTTGTCTCTGCTATAGAGGGTTACCTTCATAAGAATGCCTTATACTAGCCATCACCAAGACAATTATCTTTAAAAGGAGTGGTCATATTTTTAAATTCAATTAATTCTTTTACTGATTGTTATATGTTTTTCCTCCTCCGGAATCCCTTTTTCGCACATTTTTCAATCCAGTTACCTAGAGTAAGTTCGTCTTCATCTAAAAGAATCGGCTGTGATCGAAACGAAGAATTAACAAATTCAAATAATATACCTTCCTCTCCCACTCACACGAATTGATATAATCAATAAAATCTACATAGTTGAATTAATAGTAATTCATGATTGGTAGTAATGTAATATCATTTACTATTTTGTTTATTTTATTGAAGAGATGACTGCATGAACCTAAAGAAATTGAGCAGGTTGGAGTGATAAAATAATCTCATACCATAATTATTGCTACAGCTTAATTTTATTACTTTTTAGTAAACTAATATTAAAGGTACTTAAGTGGAAGGTATTTTGATAGTTCACCGTTTTTTTGTTTTTTTTTAAATGGTCCCCTGTCTGGAGTGCTTTCATATCACGTAGATTCTCTCTATTGTTGAAACTTGTGGAACAATTTATTAATTATTGGAACTTATTTTGAGTTATATTTACTGCTATTTATTTATGTTTTTGACTGTTTTACTGTACACAATGGAATATATGTAATTCAGCCGATATTACTTTGACATATCTCTTGCATGCACAACTTGACCTATGAAACAATTTTTTTCATATTTCATTCTTATTAAGCCCTATCAGACTATTTCAATAAGCATAAAGAAGCTACTACCTGACACTAAACAACATTTAATTATGGGTTGATTTAAGGAATTTAATCAAAATTTTATGTTGAATTGTGAAATGTATGGTATACAATGACAATTTGGATTTTGGTGACATTCCTAGGTATATATGTTAAATATGTAATTTTAGTTTAGGATCTTGTGTTTTTGATCTCGACTTTTCATCTACACATATATATGGAGTATTTTATTAGGCATGGTTACTTGAACATTTGGGCTCCAAGATGTCTAATTCCATCCATTTTCATTAACCAATGATTCCACTACGTATTTCATATATGTTTAAGTAAGTGAAACTAAAAATAGCCCAAAAATAAAACTGTAGGTAACGAGGTGATTAGGCCAAGATCATGCTTTTTCACCAGGATTCCATCCCAATTTCTGGGTACCCACTTTATACAGGCAAGGTGAGTCCCAGGAAGGTCCTCCTACTCAATGTTGGCCTACAGCTAAAAGAACAAAATTTTGGGTTGGCAAATAAGTCCTTACAGTTTTCTGTTTATTTTTATGTCACTATGACACTCTTCTTATCTGTTGAATTAATCCATTAGGCGGATTGTTTATTCTGTCTGTAATATGTCAACAACTATATCTGTTAACTCTTGTTGAAACTAGCTTAGTATTTAGTTTGCTATTGCACTGTAAATAAGAAAATATCATTCATTATCGGCATAGTTTGTTGTATTATTTAAAAAAAGGTAAGTGTGCTGCAAAAGGTGGTATTACAGTTCATGGGGATGATGGTTTAACCGAACGCACCTGTCAAAATTGGTTTGCCAAATTTCAGTCAGGAAATTTTGACATCAACGATGCTCAATGTGCTGGTTGCCAATATTAAATTGAAACAATGTTAAGGCCATTGTTGATAAAAATCCCACCCAATCAGTGTAAGAGATTGCTATGACCCTAAATGTGTCGAACAAAAGTGTAGAAAACCATTTTCACAAGCTCAGCTATGTTTGGGTCCCTCACTCTCTAACCGAAGTCAACTTGGCACCACTCATTTCTTTTTGTGATTCACTACGGAAACGGCAACAAAACAACCCTATTTTGAGAAGATTGGCAACAGGGGATGGAAAATGGATATATTCAGATAATGTAGTCCTTAAAAAAATCATGAGGACTTAGTAGTGGAGACTCCTAGAAGAATGTCAAAATCCGGATTGAATCCAAAGAAGTTAATCCTTTCCACATGGTGGGATTTCAAGGGTATTATTTTCTATGAGCTACTGTCATAAATTCAAACAATTCATTAATCTCTATACTGCTCATAATTAACCAAATTAGGTCAATCAATTATAAATAAACGCCCAGAACTAGCAAATCGGCTGTTGTGTTTCACTAAGACAACGCTAGGCCCCACACCTCATTGGTCACTCGCAATAAATTATAGATACTGGGATGGTACTTTTTGCCCCACCTTATTCACCAGACCTAGCTCCAAGTGACTACCACTTATTCTGGTCTCTGCAGAATTCTATGAATATATAGAAATTCCAAAAGGAAGAGGACTTCAAAAACCACATGGATCAGTTTTTTAACAATGGCATTATGCATTAATGGAAAAGATTGGAAAAATCCATGTTAAATTATGGTAATATATTGTAGATTAAAACAAATTTTATTTCTGCATTACATAGAGTTTTATTTCCCTCTGAGAAATAGAAAGGATTCACCAATTCTATAAATAATTATCCTGCTACATTTGGGTTCGAAATGGAGACCTGAATAACAGTAGTCTAGGGCCCTATGGAACCACTTTACTCCTATAAATATTTCAAAAGCAGTCGAATAGCATAAAAAGTGTGATTGTATATTAGAATTAAAATATGATTAATTGGATAATTATAGAACTCACGTGTCGGAAACCTAACAAAAATTTTAATAATTAATGCAAATGTGTTCTTTTCGTTTCAAAAAACATACCGCCGTTTGTAAGGTCGTTCCCAGATTTGGTAAAAATAATAATATTTAATTGTTGCGGGCAATTATTTTTTTATAATTTCAAGGCGAATCGAGCGCTCTTCAGCTGCTTCATATTTGCTGACGCTAGTCGTAAGAAGCCAGTTTGTTACTATCATCAATAAAGGATGGTTATCGTCGAAGCACAGCATGAGGCCGACGTTATAGCGCAAGTGCGAAACTTGCTTGAAGGTGAAAATTCTTTTATTTATTGTTAATTAGGATTTTTTGTTTTATTGTGTTATGTTTGGCCAGTATTCATTGTTATAATCAATCTTCGGTATTGTAGGCTATTTTAAAATCAATAATATCACATTTGAGTAATTTCCTTTAAGTGATTTTCAATTTTTTTATTTTTTTTTTTATTACTTCTAACAATGAATGACAACCGATTATTTAAAAAAAATTAAAGGTGTTTTAGGGGAGGAAATTCAGAATACTTAGTACTTAAAACCAGTCAGACTAGTATTAATGAGGATATACCCTTTTGAAATAAAAAAAAACAAAAAAACATATAAGAATATATTTATGTAAGAATTAAATTTTAAAAATATTTTATTTGGATTCAAGGAAACCTATAACGTTCATTAATGATTGATTACGTTATAAACGTGTATTTAAACTGGATTTTTTAATTTTTATTATTACAATTATTTCCCATTATAACGTATTTAATTTATAAACAGGTGGAAGTTAAAAGTTAAATCTACCTGCTACATGTATATTTCGAATTCACAATGGCGATTTTATGAGCTATTCGAAAATAAACCTAGTAAAAAGACTAATTTACTGCACTGTCAATGCATATTGTTCAAAATACAAGGTTATTCGGAATATGGCACGTACTAATGGCACAGAGCTTATCTAAAAAATATAATTTGTCATGACTATAATTAATATAAATCTTTTTTATTGAATATATGTAATTTAAGTCTTTATGTATATATTTGTTGAGATAACATTAATCAGAAAAATAAATTAAGCATTTATTAAACGTGAAACAGAGAAACGGAAGTAAAATCTCACGAGCATTCCGAAGAATGGAACAATTAGGTTTCATGGTTTTTTTTAAAAGGTTTTCTCAGATGGTAGCGTTTGAAGTAATTAAAAATTAGAAACTATCGAAGAATTTATTTGAGTTATAATCCTTCTTTGGTTATACGGTATTAATAAATAATTGCTAAATATTTGTAAGATAAACCTGATATAATTAACTGCTTACTGGTTAGTTACAAGAATTGCTGATGCATTCTAACTGTTTAAAATAAGTATTGTATGGAATTTCATTGAACATCTGATTCATTTGAGTTAACCTTACCAATCTTCATTTTATTGGTTTTTAAAAAATCTGGTGCGGGCAACGCACGACTTTCACTTACCTCCGTTTTTAAAATCGATTAAAGAATTTTCAAATACAGTAAGAGATAAAAATGAGTGAAACCATAAAAGAATTAGTTAAATGGAATTTCTATAGAAACGTGTGTTTTATTAAAAAATCTATTATATTATTATCTAAAATAATCAGTTATATAATGTTTATTTCATCACTCTCTATTAACTTTTAAAAGCTTGTGTATGAGATAATATTTTTTCTAAAATCTTTAGCTTTCCAACGGTATATCATACTGCTCTTAAGTTCAAAAACGAAAAATTGCATTAAAAAAATATTTTTTCTGTTTTCTCCTTTAGTTGGGTATCGAATTTATTCAATTTATATATTTACCTGTTTTTTATCAGCGTTAACAAGAAAATATAGTTATTTTTATTGAATCTACAAAATTAAAGGTACTTTAGGGGAAGAAAATTTAAAATATCGTCATATAAGCCCTGTCAGACCATTTTGATCAGAATAAAACCTACACGATATTAAAGCCCATTAAATTTTACATCGATATAGCGAGTTTAATCAAAATCGTCGGAACCGTTTCCGAGAAAATCGAAAAAAGGTGCAAACTGCATGGTATAAAGTGCCTCTTCTGGTAAGCTCATTTTGATGAAAAAAGTTTTGTCACGTCTCGGGTGTATAGTTGTCTTAAATATGAAATTTCAGTTTCATAGGACTTACCGTTTCCGCCCGAAGTTACCACACACACAGACCTTTTTGCGGTACTTGGTTATTTGGACTCAGGGGACCCTAAAACGTGTATTTCCGTTGAAAACTGGAATTCGAAAATTTTCACGATCGCAATACTTCCCCTTACTATATATAGTAAGTGAAAGTAAAAATAGTTCAAGAAAAAAAATCACTTGACATTTTCCAACTATTCCAAGTGATTACGTTTATCACTTCCACTCACCTAAATATATACTAATGAAAAGGATTGCAATCGAGAAAAATTTACTTATTCAAGGTTTAAACGGAAATATATGTTTTAGGGTTCCCTGAATCCAAATGATCTAGTCCCGCAAGAAGGTCTCGGCGTGTGTAGGTGGTAATGTAGTTCGAAAACGAGAATGTTAAAGCAACTTTCCACCGCAATTAAGACGTTAATTTTCAAAAGTTACTTTATCCATTCTAGGAAATTTTACAGTTAGCGCAAATCTCTCAAATTACTATATTATCAAACTAATATATTTGATTCTTTTCGCATTAAAATCTAGAATTGTTTTAGTTGAGGAAGATAATTGGGGGTGCGGTCATTAGATATAAACACACTAAAACAAGTGTTATTTTAATTATGTGCCGACGTTTCGACCTACGTTGTGAGCCTTCGTCAGGGTTGACTCTGAGACGGTATCTAAAGAAGACACCACTTCTTTACACAGCGTCTCCGATAGTCACCGATGAAGGCCTACATTGTAGGCCGAAACGTCGGCTCATAATTAAAATAGCACTTGTTTTAATGTGTGTTTCTATCTAATGACCGCACCCCCAACCACCTTCCTCATCTAATTTCTTAACGGTCAACTAAACTTCACCATTAGAATTGTTTTAGTTAGATTTGGATCGAAACCAAATGCTTAATTATTACCTTTAGAATAGAACTGCATTTTTAAATCGCGTTTTTCAAGGACTTGAGAGTTCATTAGATGAAATCAATTAAAAGATTTAGATAAAAATAAACGACGAGAATATAAATACCTCAAAATATCAATTTCGTAAAAAATGTCCTTTGGCACCTTTTGGAAACCAATTTCTTAAATGACTGAACCGAAATGCCATGCATTTTTACCTTTTTAGAGGTTTCTCCGAAAATGTTTCAAACGCTATTGATTAACACGTTCACATCGGCGTGACCCACCGATGGATCACACTTTTAATGTTCTGTGGGGCAGTGTGACCCACTGGTGGATCACGCTTAACTATCCCGTGGGGCGATGTGCATTACTGGTATGTCACTTGTTTTCAGAAAATGAGCCGTTAAAAAAATAAGTTAATTTTATTTTGTCTCACCATTATATGGTGTAGGAATTAACAAGCATCATGGTTTATTTATTAAATATTTTATAACCTTCAACATCTCCCCTTAAAGGACTCTTATCGGTTATTTTTATTTGATTACTCTTCGTTTATTTGATTATTCTAATTTTCTTCAACTGTGCGTGATTCTTTTTATATTTTTATTTCCCAATTCTAACAGTATAAGAATCATTTTTAAGCATTTCCATGACCTCTCCTTCAAGTCTCCCATTTAGCGGTTTCGAAGCCTAGAATTGATGTGGCCTAAAACTTGCAACAGCGTCGCCCCACCCCACGAAGTGTAAGCAGCAAACACAGTCCCGTCCCACTAGGCGTCAACGTTTTAAACTCACTACATTGATGTAGAATTAAATGAGCTTTAATTTGAAACATGTTTTCTTCTGATTGAAATACTGTTTCATAACTTTAATGCCAAAAGTTCATAATTTTATTCCTCTAAAGTATATTTAATTTTGTTGATTCGTTATAATTAACCATTATCTTATTGTGAGCTTTGATAAACATAATGGTAAATATAAATGAATTTGATTACCAAGAAGGAGTTATACAGTTGATCTAAGTTTTAATGTATTGTATGTATCTTTATCTTTATTGTATGTATCTTTATACTTTTTTATTATTTTTTAATTTTATGTTTTTGAAATGAAAATTAATTATTTCTTCTTATTTTCCGTGAGGAGATGAAACTCATTGTTTATTCACTTTATTCCCATTAAATTCCTACTATTGTACTATGTAGAAATATATGGTAATTGGAAAACTCTTTTTCTAGCAATGCTTGTAAATGGAAAACCATTATAACCATTAATAATTTAATTTCTTTTTTTTTTTTTTTTTTTTTGGCAAGAAATGGTAATTGGAGATTTAAATGATTAGCTCTCATGATCAGACTCAACTTTAATGAAACTTCGTTCACTTATTTCTTATCGGTAAACGAAACGTTGCTATAAATACATCAAAAATTCTTCCAACAAACCAGTAAAAAAAATAATCATATAAGTTTTCCCTTCAAGCTTATTCTGCTTTACCCCTTATGGATCAAATGAAACAAAATTTGGTATGGTAATTAGTCTTCGGCAATAACTCTACTAGCCCATTAAAAATGGAATTTGTGACTTAACTGTAAAGACAATGGATATAAAACCGATTTCACTGACTTTGCAGAACACGATTCAATGATAAAGCGCAACAAATTCAGTCTCAAAGAGCAGGAATTTAATAATTCTCTTCAGTGTCCATGTATTTCCAAAATATTTTTCTTGAAATCCGTGTGCTTTTTAATCAATTGAAAATTTATTTTCATACAATTCTTGTTCCCACCGAAATTTACATTAATCTCCATAATAATGTTACTACTTAAGGAAGTATTCTAAATTTATAATTAAAGTAAGAAACACCTCTTCGTATATTTATACATTACTGGATAATTTGTTGTTACCATTCTTACAATAATATCGACGTTTCTAAGAAATTTCCTCATTTTTAGGTGATTTTTTTTTTTTTTAATGTTAAAACACTAAGTCTCATATTTTCCCTATGCGTTTCTTATAGTACATGTATATAATCATCTGAATAGTTAGTTACAAAAAATTGATTCAGGGTGTAGTTTTGAACGCTTTAAATTCGACAGGATATCTCAGTTTTTTTAAGATGAATTTTTTCTTGATATCACCATTTCATAAAACTATCATGCTTTCGTAGTCATTGGACTTAAAAATTGATGCTCGTTAATTTGTTATTTCACTGAAATTTATCATCCAGTTATTTTTTTAATATAATGAAAAAAAAATCAAATCATTTTAATCATTCAGCTGCCAAACGTTTCCTCAATTACAACCGAGTTGGAATTTTGTTTTTTACTTTCACTTACCTATATATGAAATATATAGTAAGGGAAAGCATTGAAATCGTGAAAATTTTCGAATTCCAATTTTCACCTGAAATATACGTTTTAGGATCCCCCGAGTCCAAATGATGAAGTCTCTCAAAAAAAGGTCTGTCAGCAAAAACGAAAAGTCCTATGAAACAGAAATTCATAATTAAGACAGCTGTACGCCCGAGATGTTACAGCATTTTTTTCCACCAAAATCAGCTAACCAGAAGACTCACTTTATACCATGCCTTTGCACCTTTTTACGATTTTCTTGAAAACTGCTGTAACGATTATAATTAAACTCTCTATATCGATGTAAAATGTAATGGGCTTTAATATCATATAGGTTTCATTTATTGAAATAGTCTGACAGGGCTTAAATGCGGATTGCTTAAATTTTCTTCCTCTAAAGTACTTCTAATTTTGTAGATTTGAATAATTAAGCATATCATCTTGTTACATTGATAAAAACAAGATTTATATTTAAGTTGAATGAATTCGATATTAAATGAAAGTTGAAAAGAGCAAGAATATGTTTTCATGAAATTTTTGTATTTTTGTAATACATTGGTATACCTTATATTTATATATATACCACTCGAAAGCTAAAGATATAAAAAAAATATATAACTTATACAAAAAATGTAATGTTAACAGAGAGTGATGAAAAGCCGATAAAACTAACTGATTGTTGTATATAATAATCTATTAATTTAACATTATCTAAATATTTTTGTATTGAAACTCCAGATGATTAGTTCTTTTACAATTTTTTTTATATCTAAATGTATTAAAAAATTCTTAAATTGATTTTAACAATGGGAGTTAAGTAAAAGTTGTGTGTTGCGAACACCAGATTTTTTACCTGTTAAAATAAATATATAACAGCTGATATTAATCTTAGGTTTCATATAAACTCCATACTAACTGGCCCAATAACGGTGTTCCTAATTTTTCACAGCCTGTATACGCTTTGTTCGTTACACTACCTGAATCATGAAGTTAATTAGTGGATATTTTATTAATACAATTCAATCGTTGATATATAAATAAAAATTCGTAAATAGGAACTTGTTACTGATTTCCTTTACTGGAAATAGAGGCAGACTGAATAGAAGACATTTTTCACACCTACGATCAGCATTTTCCTTGTTTCTGACCCCAATGATATTTTTAGGACTGACAGCACTTATTATAACGGTCATTATTAATATCATCATTGATAACTTCTGATTTTATATTACTCCACTGAAAATAGATAGAATTTTTCTTGAAAAATACTCAGATTATCAAATTTGACTTAATTCAAGGTTCGGTTATACAAGACTATTACGTTGATTACATGGTGGCTGTGAATGTGCAGCACAGGTTTGAGGCGGAAACCACCTCACGAAATAGTCCTTTGAGAATGCATTTACTTCAGATAGAAAAACAAGTGAAAGGTGTGAGATGCCCATAACAAAGTTTTTGACAAGATTCATTCAACGCACAGTGGGAAAAAAATCACGATTTAGTGGCAAAATTTCTCTCTTGATCTGATCATGATAAATTGAAATTCTTTTTTCTTTTATGAGTAGAGGACTTGCTTTATTAGAGAGGGTAAATAAATTACTCTCGTTACATTTTTTAATTATTTTTCGAGATTGCTAATTTCATACATTTTCTTGTATTTGAACAATTTATTCTATATAGGAGCATTCGAATCCACAGAAATGATCTATTATCCGCTAATATATAATTGTCTTACTCAGGAATTAACGACGTATTCAGAATTTATAAGGAATTATTGTTTAAAGGCAAAAATCGACAAATTTAACTTCACAAAATAATATATATTTGATACTTAATCTGTGAATGTATTATTTTTTTTGAAATTCCAATAGAACAAAGAAAAGGCAAATTATGAAATACGAGGCATATTTTAGGGTTTTGCCTAAATTAAGAGAAACAAATTTGGCGTCAAATCTTTAAATCGATATAACACTGATCGATCGCATTTGATTGATCCAATTGTATCATGGCATTTTAGTACCATTGATTCTCTACAACATTAAAGAAAAACTAAAATCAAATGTTTCCAATAAAAAATTTAATGATTTTTTAAAATTTATTTTATTTTTTTTTAACCTAGTATATCATAACTTGTCTTTTCCTTGTTACATCCGAATAAAAAAAAAATATTCTTAGGATAAGTATCGAAAATATATTATTTTGTTAAGTCAAATTTGTCGATTTTTGCCTTTAAACAATAATTCCTTATACCTCCTGTATATGTCGTAAATTTCTGAGTAAGGCAATTATAAACGCAGAAAACTATATAGTAGCGGATAATAGATCATTTCTGCTGATTCGAATGCTGTAGAATAAATTGATGAAATATTAAAAAAATGTATGAAATCAGAAACATCGAAAAATAATTAAAAATATTTTTTTTTATTTATTTAAAGAAATTTACAACTGTATTGATTAAATACAACAAGTAAATAGGATTGATATATGGTTAGAACACATGATAGTCCTGTGAAGAAACTACCCATTTGTAGCACTCCAATTAAAAATGTAACGAGAGTAATTTATTTACACTAACAAATAAAGCACATCCTCTACTCATAAATGAAAAAAAATTATTAATTTATCTTGAATAGATCAAGAGTTATAGAATTTTGGCCACTAAACTGTGAATTTTTGCGTGCGTTGAATGAATCTTGTCGTGATTATTCCCTCTGTGCAACACTAAAAAGGAAGCGAAAGCAAAAATTAAAAAAATTGGTAACATTTAATTTTAAAACTATATTACGTATTACACTTTTACTTGTTGTATTTATGTATATACAGTTGTAAAATTCAATAAAATAAAAAAATATTACGTATTCAGTTAAAAATAGTTATGTAATAATTACTCTCCGTTATTTCCTTATTCTTTTTTTCTTTCATTAAATTATACAATTACCGATTCACATTAAAGTTATTATGAATCACGAATTCCAATGAAAGGTTCAAATATAAGGAAGATCAATACAAATTTCTGATTTCATTTGTGTAAATATTTGAAATGTTTAATGTATAAAGGAATCGCTAAACAAAAGCTTTCTTTCTTTTCAAGAAGGTGCAAGAGAGATCAGTTAAATGTATATTTTTAGCTTTATTGTAGGCGCGTGATTACTTCTAGCTGTTAAAGTGCCTGAGCTTCATCTGTTTCTCACAAGATAAAAAATAACTTTAACTCAATTTTCTTCCATTTTTTTTCTGTATATGTTTAAATAATAGTAATAGTAATGATAATGTGATTTATTGATTAAATTTACATACATAAATTTACTATACATATATATGTATATATATATATATATATATATATATATATATATATATATATATATATTGCACACTATGTATAGACTTTAGTCCATCTGCAGAATAGCGCGCCTTAACAAAATATTCTTTAGAAATATTATATAAATAATAATAAAAATAACATAAAACTGACTAATGAGAGAAGTTGGTTCAGGGTGCAGTAAATTTAACATACATTAAGCGTAAACTTAATTTATTGGTGCCGACGTTTCGGTCTAAATTACAGGCCTTCTTCTGGGCTATAAGAAAAACAAAGATAACAACCAGCAGTGGAATACAATATTATAAAGATGATAAGAAAAATAAATTATAATGAAGATTACAAACAAAGTGAAATAGTAGTAATGGCAATTGATAAAAATGCAATAATTTCTAAAAACAAACGGGGGAGAAAGAAATGTTAATAAAAGGTGTGTTATTTTTTTTTTAATTAACACACCTTTTATTAACATTTCTTTCTCCCCCTTTTGTTTTTAGAAATTATTGCATTTATCAATTGCCATTACTACTATTTCACTTTGTTTGTAATCTTCATTATAATTTATTTTTCTTATCATCTTTATAATATTGTATTCCACTGCTGGTTGTTATCTTTGTTTTTCTTATAGCCCTGAAGAAGGCCTATAATTGTGGCCGAAACGTCGGCACCAATAAATTAAGTTTACGCTTAATTGTGTGTTAAATTGACTGCACCCTGAACCAACTTCTCTCATATACGAGTACACACACAGTCAACCATTGCCACTTCATAAAACTGACTAAAATTTTTTTTACAGGTGGAATAGTCAGGAATCAGTCATTTTTGAAAAGTTTTTAATTTTGCCAACGTTTCGGCTCAAGCTTGTGAGCCATCATCAGGGCATTACTGAGCCATGTCCAAGCATAAACTATTTACCTATTCTAAACTATTCTACCAGTTTATGCTTGGACATGGCTCAGTAATGCCCTGATGATGGCTCACAAGCTTGAGCCGAAACGTTGGCAAAATTAAAAACTTTTCAAAAATGACTGATTCCTGACTATTCCACCTATAATAGTTTCTACAGTCGACTATACACCCTCAATAAAATTTTTTTTGCACATTTTCCCTCTTTCATCAAATATTGAATTCTGATATAATTATATATCTATATTTCCAGGCCCTTACATGATAATTATACAATGCTACCCAATTTTCACTTAGATACTTTTTGTATTGCTGTTTGGACAATACTGCCCCTCTCCACCACGCCAACGCATCCTTATTTCTGATAACACAGAGCAGACCCCTACATAATGGTACATATCGTCTATGTCCATTACAATTAAGGTATAGAAGTTTTCCTCTTTTTTTAATTATTGATTTCATGAGTCCCAGGCCGTATCTATCCGAGATATAACTGTTCTCCCGTAAATCATAATTTAATTCTTTATACAGTTGATGGTGAATAGATTTGTTGACTTTAACCAGTAAACTATTTCTAAAGTCTTCTCTTAAATATTCTATCAATCCTTGAAAACGTTGCTTCCTTCCATCAACTAAATAACCACTGTTTTGTCAGTCATATCTCCGACACAAAGACCGGAAATCATCACACCACAATATATTTCTTTTAATAATTTCCTCTGACAAAATCTTAGTCAGTCAATGGCTGGATTACATCAATACTTTTTGAATATATTGAATATTTAGGTGCAAGGTAAACAAAACTATAGGGTCAATATTAGTTTCCAAAGATATAACATAGTGTGGTGTGCTCTGCGGAAGTGTAAACAATTTTCTAAAAAATTATGCAGACAATTTCTCTATTCTATCAAAACATCAAAAACCCCAAACATGGGCTGCATAACATAAAATAGCTCGGGAGACAGCGTTATATACAGATAGCTTAGATGAGAACGGTAATTTATTATGTGTAAATAATAAAATTAAATATTTAGATATATTTATTTTGTATCTTTATTTATTTTTTTTTTTTTTTACCTAATATCAGTATCCCGCGTTTTGGCTCTAGAATATTTCATTTTGTTTTGATTTACAGTCATCTGGGTCAGCGCTTAAAGTAACTATAATACGTCAATTAGTTACCCTTTTAACTATGCACAACGAATACAGTTATTATTTGTGTGTAAAGTAAGATGTGACAATCTTAATTTTATTTGTCTAATTTACAATGATACACCAGTAGAAGTAGGCATATCCAAAATTACTATGTTTTAGTTTCTTAACGCAATCTTTGTATATCGTCCGTCTTTTTTTTTTTTAAATAAATGTGAATTAATCCCATTCGTGAGTCGAGTTTTTCGCCAAAAAATATATTCGAATTTTAGATTCAAAATAAGCTCTTCTATTTGTTAATAGCGAAATCATTTTAATCACTCAAAAACATTTGTTTTTTCATTTAACGTCACTTTATGCTATCACTATGGCTAATCCGACGACGCTACTGTGTAAATTTTGCATATCCAGGGTTTAATTTGGGTAGTGATCTTTAACGAATACCTAACATCGAAAGGCTCGGGACCACCTTTTACGTCCTCTCCGAGGGTCGGCATAATTAAGGATTTTTTACTCCCATTAAAAAATCCTAGAGCCGCCTGAAGATTTGAACCATGCCAGCCACTACATAACAGGTGATCCATTCGAAAACATAAAAATCAATAATAATGGAACTGTTTCCATGGGAGCCTGCATAAGAAACATAGATAACGAAGCTCAATGTGCTTAAATCTAATTGTAAATTTAGTATCGAAGCTAATACTGGTCAAATAAAGATGAATTTGCTTTCATGTGGTGAAGAATTTGATAATATTTTAAATGAGTAATTTTAATTTTTCAGGAAATGTATAGTTTTTGAGTTATTCGGAAACAAATTTTGTAAAACTGTTTTAAAATTTTGTTTGCATTTTCTTAGAGGATGAATATGTATTGAATAGGTTCACTGCTAAAGCAAACTGGAGGAGAGGTGCCATGTCAAGGAGTGCAAATAATATACCTACTGAGGTTTACCAGTGTTCAGTTTCTAGAAAGAATTAGTCCGGGCTTCGGTCGCCGAATGAAACAATTAGTTATTTTCAACCATTTATTTTCTGCCAATGTTTCGACTCCCATTGTGGGTCATCATCAGGGTGTATTGTAGGCGAATGGAAATATTGTAGGCGAATTGGAAACTAGTCTTCATTCGCCTACAATACGCCCTGATGATGACCCACAATGGGGGTCGAAACGTTGGCAGAAAATAAATGGTTGAAACTACCTAATTGTTTCATTCAGCGACCGAAACTGGGACTAATTCCTTCTAGTAATTCTCAATAGTCAACTAATTTTATCCTAAATTGTTCAGTTTCATTTACCATTGTTTAAAATAGTCTATTTGTAGGAAGTAATGTTGAATGGTTTGTGAAGCCTTAAATATATCTGTCTTTCTTGTAAGTATAGATCTTTAAACAACATAAGTTGTTATAATTGCTTTTGGACAAACTGGTATATCATGGGTATATTGTTTAAAACAATGGTGAAAGAATTTACCCCCGAGGAACATTGACCAGAGAGATACACTTTATTCATAAATAAACAAACAAAATGATGCTGCCCAACTTAATTGGGTTGCTATAACACAGCATACCGATTCTTTCCTACAGGAATATTCTTAACATTTTATCTAACTATAAATACAATATTTTTTTTTTCCTTTTTTTACTCTTTTTAATTTTTTTTTTCTCCCTACTTATTTTTCCTTTTTTTTTTTTTCCTATCCTTCTCTACCGTTTTACATTTTCTTTCAAATATTTAGATATATCTATACATATACATCGAACATTAAATTAAAAAAAAAAAAACAAAAAACAACAACAAATTATATATACATTAAACAACTAAATACTAAAAAATCACACTATCATAAATAAAAACAATACCAAAACACTCAGCACCCAAAATCAATATCTGTATATATAAAAAAAGAGACTTATAATTCTTGGAGGAGAGATAAATCATGTTGAATGGTAAAGAACTAGTGTATGGTAGAAAAGATTTAAGTTTGAACTGTAGTTTATTGTGCTAGACTGTAGAATTCTTGAGCTACGTCCAATGGCACTCCTTATTATTTTTTATCAATCAATTTAAAAACAGTCTATATATACATGTAGCATATTGTTTGTTATTTTTAAATATTTAATACAAGTAAGAATGTAAATTATTCCTTCACAGAATTTTTGTTTTGAAAATTATAAACAAGGTTATTCACAAATAAGAAAGAAATAATCTATTAAGGAATATAAATTTTTTAAAAAATAGCAAATTAATTATACCTGTTATTAGAAAATTAAAAATAAACAAATAAAATCTCACTTTCACTGTTTAATCATTATTTGAATTTTAACATCATCTAAAGGCATTGAATAATGAGCATCTTAAGATTATTAATGTTAATTATGGAGATTATGTAATGATTAATGGATTTTCAGAATAATTTCTCTTAATGACCAGACAGATTCTTTCATTTTTTTTTCTTGACAATTAGTGCTAGTTTAATAGAACTGTAGCCATTATATGGTTATAAATAATAAGAACATAGAATATAATGCCATCATCATCAGTTTAAAAAAAGTCAAATTTTTTTCAAAACACCTTATAATAAAATTTAACATCTTCTATTTTTAAGATCACTATGGCTTTCATGAAACAAATATCCCTTTACAAACATTTTGATTTCAAATTGCCATGTAACCTCAAATTTTAATATCATTTTATTTATAATTTGAAATAACTTACTATTGTATTTCTTGATGATCTTATTTAAAAATGGAAGAATAATATTGAACTAATAAAGGATAATGAAAAAAAAAGTATTTTCTCTCATTGAATCAAAGTTATGTAAAATTAAAAACAATTAAAGGTGGAATAATCGGGAGTCAGTATTTTTCGAAATATTTTTAATTTTGTCATCGTTTCGGCTCAAGCTTGTGAGCCATCATCAGGGCATTATTGAGCCATGTCCAAGCATAAACTACTTATTTACTTGAGTTTATGCTTGGACATGGCTCAGTAATGACCTGATGATGGCTCACAAGCTTGAGCCGAAACGTCGGCAAAATTAAAAATATTTAGAAAAAGACTGACTCTTGATTATTCCACTTATAATAGTTTCTACAGTCGACTATACATCCTCAATAAAAACAATTAAATTGTACTTCACTGAAAATATTCATTTTAATATAAGAATATAACAATCAATGAAATTATCTACTGCTATGATTTAAATATATGCACTGTTAATGAAAAAGTAATGGACCTTCTATAGCATTGTTTGTGAGATAATTTTTTCTTCTAAAATCATTGGCTTCCCATCAGTATATTTCATATCTATGTTACTATTCTTGTTTTCGGGGAAAAAAAAACCTTCTCTCTTCTGTTTTAGTTGATTCCAAATGTCTTTTTTCATACTTCATATTTATCTATTTTCTAACTTCTTTAAATTAAACAAAATTAAAAGTACTTAATTTTAATAATGCCAGAATGTAAAATTAAATGATCAGTTTTATTTAATCAAATAAAACTTAGCTAATATTTATTAGCATTCAACTAAGTATTGATATATTTAATTTAATATCACGGTGTCAAATCACTCTTTAGACTAGTCAAGTTAAAAAAAAAAAAAAGTTGCTTTAGCACATACTATATCTATCTTAAATATGAAATTTCAGTTCTGTTGAATTTTCTTTTTTGAGCTAGACTTGCCAGATACTCACAGGCACTTGGTTATTAGTGATTTATTAAAAAAGTGTACTTCAATTGAAAATTTACTGATCGTACTGGAAAAATTTTGATAGTCGCAATGTTTTCTCTTATTAAATATTCATATATAGATAAGTGAAAGTATAAAAAGTAAGAGTGAAAAAATTTATTTTTACATTTGAATGCATTGACTGCCCCCACAATGATAGCATCAATATTCAGTTTCAAAGTGTATTTATTAATACAATTTGAGGTGTTATTCCATACACAGTCATTCCAAATCCACTTGGTTCAGTTTAGGAGAGGTGTAATTGGAAGCTCCAGGATTCTCTTTCAGGAACTGTGATTGCTCTGTAATTGGTATTTATTCATTGCATTCTTGCCAACATTAAGCATAATTACTTTTATACAGTTTTTTTTATACCTTACAAGTATTGCAAAGCAACTATTAAAAAAGCTATTAATGTTTTATTACTTCATTATTTTTAAGACCATTGATAAAAGTAATAATGATTATCTGGAATACATTTTCTTATGTTTACACTTATTATTTTTATAATTCAAACTTATTAATTATTATTTATTTATTACAGGAGAAACAAAACTTGTATGCCCAACATCAGATGAATTTCTTATCAGATTCATTAAGGCGAGTAATTATGATGTGAAGGCCTCATTCACTTTGGTAAGCTTTTTCTTAGATATTTACTATTTATAAATGAATATTCTCTCCTTTTCATTATACTTGATTTTATCAATTACAATATTAAATATTTGTTTTGTTTTTCTAAACAATCATTCCAACAAATGACAAATATGAAAATATATACAAACAAAATATTTATACTGTGCCAAAAATACATCAACCCTACTAAACAAAAGGATTGATTTAAATCACAGCCCCAATAATTATATAATAAAAAATAAATAAATGAAATAGTGCTCATGCAAACAAAACAATAAGCCATATTATCAGGCCTATTTGCTAACTGTAACACACAAACCGGGTATAGAAATGATTCCTGTAGTCCATGTATTTCAATCAGGAATCAAGTTTTGGTTTTCCAGGATGTCAAATAACTGACAGGAGGTTTGGCTCAGTGATGTTCTAATTCAGGTTAAAAAAATACAGGTCCTGAGCCCCTTGTACCTTCACTAGGTCTTGTACCTTAGCAGGTCTTGTATCATAACCAATCAATCACTTTGCTTGAACCCAAATATAATTCATTGGGAAGGAAACTGCTGAATCAGTTCTAATGGAACTGGTTATGCAGCTGCGGTAACTTATCCCTGTACCAAGGAAACCATTGTTTCTCGCAATTTAAGGTTGAGTGACCTCCTGACGGATGATTCTGCTATTGTAAGAAACACTTCTCTTTAAGATGACATACAACATATTCTCAAGGTCTATAATAACAAAAAAAAAAAATTACTTAATTAAACATATTTAAATATGGCAAACATTATATGCTTGCTTAGATGAAACCTTATAATCTATTTAAATTTCAAAAAGATACAGTCAAAAAATTTTTCATTAACATTTTAAAAGTATATTTTATATGTTAAATGTCATGTTTTCTTTAAAACATAACTCCTGCCCCCAGGTCTTTTACGATAATATTCTAATACCAGTTTCAGACACAGTACGTTATTTAGGACTTTACCTTGACAAATGACTAACATGGGCATACCACGAACAAAAAGAAAAGAACTAAATCAACGATATGGACTTCTTTCAAGATCACTAGACAAACGTTCAAAATTATCATTGACAAACAAATTAACTATTTATAAAGTACTGATAAAACCCATTTGGACTTATGGCATTGAGTTATGGGGAACAGCAAAAAAGTCAAACATCAAAATTATTCAATCATTTCAATCAAAATTACTTAGGAAAATTGTAAATGCCCCTTTTTACGTATCTAACGAGACTCTACATACTGACCTAAACATTCATTCGTCATTGCAACTGCACTGATCGCTACAATAAATTTCATGACAGACTGACCCTAAATTCAAACCCGCTGACTCAAAACTTATCAACTGCCACAAACCCATATAATCCGCCCAGAAGACTATCGAGGGGCTGGCCAAGAGACCTAAAATATTGAAAGTTATTCGTTTGTTTTTTGTTTTGTTTTTTATCTATCTTATACAGTTTGTTACATCTTTTGTTAGCATATTTGCTTATTGCATAAGCAGATAGCAAATACAATTTTAATGCCATAAATTTCTATGAATAAATAAATAAAATAAAATAAATATTACAAATGTAATTTTATTGTAATTATTATTTTTTCTAGATTAAGGAGTATTACAAAGCAAAAATTGAGTTGCCTAATGAATTTGTCTGTAAAGATGCATCATCTTATATAGATATCATAAGCAACCTAGATTTAGGTTTTATACTGCCACATGAAGATTCATTTGGAAGGATCACACTTTTACTGAGGCTTGGTACAAATGTATATAATCTTTAAAAATGTAGTTCAGTAAGTCATCTTAACAAAATTAGCAATAAAACGTATTATTTTATAGATTTACTTTATTTTCAATACCAAACAAAAAGAAAACAGAACAAAGTTTTTTGAGGTAAGAGTAACTACAGGCTAGTATATAGACAGTTTTACACTTATTAGTTTAATTAGTGTTATTTTTAATAGCTGGCAGGTTAGAGGAAGCTTAGATTTAGTTTCATTTCCGCATTCCAATTATAATTATAATTTTCTTTAAAATGTAATAACATTATTTTAAAACATCTAAGTTCAAGCACATTAGTATCTGCTATTATAAAAAAAAAAAAAAAAAAAAAATTTCCAGAGTATAAACAAATTTTTTTTTTTCATTGATTGGATGGTTGATTTATTTTAAGATTGAAAATTTATCACAATATCTGTTCACCTATTCTACTATAAGGGATTAGTTTTTAGCTGAAAAAGCTTTACATGATTACATCATGGGAACAGTTTGTAGAATGCTTAACTTGCTTTTATTCATCATTATTTTCTAAACCATCTATGATGGTATTTGCCATATTTTAAACATTTTTCATTTATTATAAATATTTGGCTACATTAATATTTTTCTGATGTTAATTCTTGCCTTTCAATTGTTGAGGATTATGTGGAATTTATGTATTTTTTTTCTTTTAAAGATGAAATACTACCTATGTTTTCTAGTATACATTTATAGTTCAATGTTAAGACATATTGTCATTGAAACTCTGAAAAAAATTAATCTTGTGATTTTAATTTCATTATATGTTAACTTACTTCTAATGTGCTGTTAAAAAAATACTCATAATTATTTAGATGATTATTTTCATAATGTTTATAATTAGATTATAAAATTACATTTTACAATAAAGTTTCTCAGTGGTTTGAAGTCATACTTTTGTCACAGCAAAGTACTAACTTGTATTCACATTTCTCACCTAAGCATGTTGACACTGATATTACAAAGTTAATTAGATGATATTTTTATAATTTAACTCTTCTCACCTGACTATGAAAGTTACTTTAAATATTAAACTTACAATTAATTCTTTAACATTTTTATATTGTAACGAAATACATATTGAACACTTTTGAAATTCAGTTTTGTTTTAAAAGTAGATCTACCTTCCTGTCTTTGACATATAATTTTCAGACCCTTCTAGGATCATTTTCAAAGGCTCATAGCTCCCCTTCTGTAAATATTAAATGCAAGAGTTGAAAAAATTTACCATTAAATATCACAAAAAGGATTTTTGTATTTTGACAAATGATGAAAGCACAGTAAGGCAGTTAAGTAGACCGATTTATAGTTAATGATTAATTTAATTCAATTTCAATTCAATTTATTAATTGAATTAATCTAAAATTTAATTGTAACATGTATTTATTTATTTTTTTGCTCTAAAAGAAGCAGTCCAAGTTTTCACATCTTACAAATACTGTACTTGTGGTAAATATGGCCACTGTCAATTTTTTAAAAATAACAGTAATTAATTTATTATAGGCGAATCAGTTATACAACTTAATTATAAATTTATCCAATGTATTTTAAATGTTTTCATTGCCTTTTTATAAATACTATTTTCATTTACAGGTAATTTAGACACAGGTGTGCTTAATTGGGACAGATGTATACAAACAGTGATTCTCATCTTGGAATACATATCATATAAACCCAATGCCCAAAATAATGGCATAAGTATGATAGTTGACTGTACAGATCTTACTATAAAAATAATGAAATGGGCAACGCCCCATAAGCTCAAAATTATAGTTAAGATATTGCAGGTATCTGGTTAATTTGTAATCTTCTTTTCTATTTTCTTATTCAGTTGTGAAAAAAAAAGAAAAAAAAAAAAGTTATATTCAATAATTCTACCTTAGGGGGAGAGAAAGATTATTTAATATATATATTCTCTCTCTCTCTCTCTCTCATTGAAGACCTCACTGAATATTTCCTTTGGGAATGAACTTTTAGTATATAATTTGTTTCCCTTTTCACCTTATCTACCAGAACAAGGTCATTAATCATTAAGTGAGCTGAAAAAGAAGGGATGTGGAGGGATAAAGCTGCAAAGAAATTACACCCTATTGTACTCTGGGGTCTGGAAGATGTTGGAGTGGTAGTAAAGAAAACAACCTCCTCTCGAAAGTGACAGAATGGTATCCGGTATCCTCCAGGATGATGGTCATAAATTTGAATTCTCCATTGGACAAAGTACTATAATTCAAGTATGTGCCCTTACAGGAGACTCAGATTTACTGGAAAAGAAACAGTTCTATACCAGCTTGGAAACAGAAGTGATCAAAGCCCAAAACAACAGAAGGGATGTCATAATTATGTGTGATTTCAATGCGAGAATGAGATGCGATTTCAACAGAGTCCATGGAGTGATGAAGAGACACAGAAGAGAAACCATTAAAAATAACAATGGCCAACACCTTATAAATTCCTTTATAGATCATTTCCTAGTAATAGGAAATTCATTCTTTCCACTCAAAAAAGTGCACAAAATAACATTTGCTGCCCACAAAAGAAATGCAAATAGCATAATTGACTAATTTATATACAAAAGGCAAATATGAAGATTCTTCACGGATGTAAAAGTAATAAGAGGTGGAGAAATAAGCTCTGACCACTGAATACTAATCCGCTGACACTCAAATTATTCAGCTAAGAATGATACCATGCAAAAAATACAAGAAAATTGATGAATCCAAACTTCTTGGATATGAAGGCTTAATTTAGTTCCCAGAAAAGAGATTTGGAATGCACTAAGAAAGAAGAACATCCCAGGAGACCTTATCAAAGCAATTCAGTTTACGTATTAAGACTCAACAGGTATAATAAAAATTAATGGGAAGGATCTAAGAGCTTCAGGATGGATTGAGGAGTCAAACAGGGTGATAGTCTCAACCCCTTACTCTTTATTATTGTCATGGATGAGATCCTAAAAATCTGTAAGTGTAGAACAGCAAGAGCAGTAATAGGCAAATGGAATTTGAGAACAATCCTTGCCCAAGCTCTTGTATATGCGGAAGATATTTTCCTCATAGCAGAAACGCTACAGCAAGCCATTATAGAATGGGAAGTTGAACTGGAAAGAAAA
The DNA here is from genome assembly GCA_023052935.1 of Piezodorus guildinii. Classification (NCBI taxonomy): domain Eukaryota; kingdom Metazoa; phylum Arthropoda; class Insecta; order Hemiptera; family Pentatomidae; genus Piezodorus; species Piezodorus guildinii. The sequence goes on from CM041292.1 coordinate 163,836,624, forward strand.
GGAATGCTGATAAATGAGGAAAAAGGCTAAGTTGCGCAGATAGGGCATGTTGCTGAAGACGTACACATAAACTATAAAAGTAGGACTCTAGAGACAGTTGAGGAAGAAGTGGAAAAATAGACCATGAAATATCAAACAGAATACAAAAAGCTAATGGCGTCTATTATTAAATCTATAATACTGTCATAGGGAAACCAGAGATAAAAAATAAAACAAAACTGATCATATCTAACTCGCTGTACCTTCCAACCATGATAAACAGATGTGAAAGTTGGGTCCTACTCGATTAGCATGAAAGCAGAATGACCACATCCAAAATGAAATGCTTAAGGAAAGTATCTGGCTAAACCAGAAGAGACCACATTTGAGATGAACAGATATGAGCAGATTTAAAAGTGAGGCCATTGTTAAAAATTATGGAAAGTAAAGTGCTCAAATTGTTTGGCCATGTGAGAAGGATGAGTGAGGAAAGGGAGCCCCAAAAATCTTCTAGGCAAGAACGACTGACAAGACGCCAAAAAACATGGTCGTACGAGATTCCCAGAATGAGGTAGAGGAGAGGTAAGCAGTTGGGTGGTTTGAGGATGATGGCAAAGGACCCTGATGGCTGGCAAAAATGGATAGATGAGGCTCATCCACTTTGAAGAGCACTGAGGAGGAACCTTGGATCTTCTGGTTCTATTTAAACAACTTTCATATTTATTAGCTATTAAAAATAATAATAAATGGAACATAAAAAAATAAACTATATATGTTTTGTAAATTAACAATAAAATATATATTAATTATATTTATTTTTCAGGAATGCATTCCAGTTAGGTTTGAGGTTCTACATATTGTAAATCATCCTGTGGTTTTTAATATGCTCTATGCCGCCATAAAACCATTTCTTGGAGATAAATTTACTGAAAAGGTATTTATATATTTTACACTTTATGGAGATACTTTGGCTCTTTGATAACTCAATAACTCTTTAATATTTACCCACAAATTTCGTATGGTTATGGTTGAAAATATATTTTAAAAAACTGAATGTCAGATGGCACAAAAAACATGATGAAAGTTTCTCAATAATTGGCTATTAATGAAACTAAATAATGATTGAAAGGTGGTGAATTCTTGAATGATGAAACCCACTTATCTGAATTCAACCTTATAAAAGTGGACCAATGAATGTCGAATGTTCTATTGTGCTTATCTATATCCTTTGAAAATCTTGATGTATCATTAGAGGCCTACAATCTAGTAGTTAACAAAGTCATAACAATACTTTCTGTTAATTGGATAAATATAATAGTAACTCATAATTATTTGTTTATTTCAGTTTAAGTGGCATAAAGCCCCCTATAAAGATTTATTTGAATCTGTGAATAGCGAAAATATACCAAGTTGGCTAGGTGGCACTTTAGATTTAAATAGTATTAAATACTGGTATAATGATGTTTTGAAAGAGGAAACTTTGTTAAAAGGTAAGTGAGTAGAGATAATAAGATTTCTAGAATTCATTTTTGTTATTCAAAACAGATGTCTTTTTGTAATTAAACTATGTTCATCATTTTTTTTTTTTCAGAAGACCTATCTTCGGGTTACAGAATATTTAAGCAATAAAGGTGATTCTTCCAGTAAAGATATTACCCTCAAAATTTGGTTGTGGAAAATCATAGAGAGAAACTATTTAAGGCATCACACCAAAACAATAAAGGAAATATATTAAATGTGATATATTCAATTGGTTTTTTATTTGTATGTTCATTAATTCATAGCAATTGTTATTTCTAATTTTTAACAACTCATGAATGAATGAATTCATAATTTTGAGTATTGATAATGGCATTGATTTAAATGAAGTTTTAACTGTTCTTCTCTTTTAATTTGAAATACATTCATTGTATTAATTTTGTCTAGTTTCTCTAACATAACTTCTTTATTTCGTAAATATTATTTTTTTCAAATGTATAAACGTTAATACAATGTTTATAATATAAAAGCAGGCTCAATAAAAATTATTTCACTTTATTGTTCATTTTAAGTTGTTTAGCTTCCTGTTTAAAAATAATATAATTAATAAAAAACAATCCGTAGCAGAATACACTTAACATAATTTTAACATGCCATCTTATGTTCATTTTCCATTTTTACTTTCACTTACTATGTATAGTAAGGGAAAGTATTGCGATCGTGAACATTTTCGAATTCCAGTTTTCAACGGAAATACACATTTTAAGGTCCCCTGAGTCCAAATAACCAAGTCCCGCAAAAAGGTCTGTGTGTGTGTGGTAACTCCCGGGCGGAAACGGTAAGTCCTCTGAAAATGAAATTTCATATTTAAGACAACTATACGCCTGAGACGTGACAAAACTTTTTTCATCAAAATGAGCTTACCAGAAGAGGCACTTTATACCATGCATTTTGCACCTTTTTTCGATTTTCTCAAAAACATTTCCGACGATTTTTATTAAACTCGCTATATCGATGTAAAATTTAATGTGCTTTAATATCATGTAGGTTTTATTCTGATTAAAATGGCCAGACAGAGCTTAAATGGCGATATTTTAAATTTTCTTTCTCGAAAGTACCTTTAATTTTGTAGATTCAATAAAAATAACTATATTATCTTGTTAACGCTGATGAAAAACAGGTAAATATATTAAATTGAATAAATTCGATACCCAACTAAAGGAGGAAACAGAAAAAATATTTTTTTAATGCAATTTTTCGTTTTTGAACATAAGAGCAGTAATATACATATATGATATACCGTTGGAAAGCTAATGATTTTAGAAAAAATATTATCTCATACACAAGCTTTTAAAAGTTAATATAGAGTGATGAAATGAACATAAAACTAACTGATTATTTTAGATAATAATATAATAGATTTTTTAATAAAACACATGTTTCTATATAAATTCAATTTAATTAATTTCTTAATAGTTTCACGTATTTTTTAAAATAATTTGAAGAGTTCATAAATTAATTATTTATCATAAACCTGGACTACGAGTCTTCTTTCAAAAAGTATAATAAAAAAATTTAAAAATATTTCAGAGGGTACTTTTTTCTGTACGTATAAAGTCAGAGTCAATATTATTTGTATACGTGTTTTAAAATGAAAATCACTAAAAGTTTTCATCACAAATATTTCATAAAAAATATTGATATTATTTCAAGTATCTGACAAAAAAAATGGTATAAATATTGTAATAGTTAGAGTATTCCTTTTTTAAACCAATCATTATAGTAAAGCTATCGCATGCTGGTCTTAGAATGGTCAGAATTAGAAGAAAATGTTACTTAGTTAGGCCTGATTACATAAGTTGCTAAAGCAATCCACAAATGGGAAAAATAAATCAGGAAAAAAGGGATTAATCAACATATGATGAAGACAATATTTATTTTCAACAACTACAAATGGATTTGATATATTGAGAAATCCTTAAACAATTATTATTTGTATATTATAAACATCTTTCTAATGTAACCACTAAGAAGTTTTTTTTTTTGGTTATTTTTTTTGTTTGGTCCTTAAAGAGGAAATTGAATGTAATATATTTTTCTACTTATTAACTACAGTATACAAATGGCTAACGTTCAACACCAGTTAAAAAGGTCTAATTTTGAATCAGATTTGCTCATCATATAAATATTTATGGAACCATTAAGGATTTTCAGATCACAGTAAACATTTCTTTTCTATTAGATACAATTCTTATCATCTCTTGTACCAAATTTGAACATTTTAACACTAATTGACAAAATATTTCGATATTCAAAGTTTAGTTCCTACACACGTTTTCCTACAATATAGCTCTCTATAACATTACCATTATAGTTATACATTCAAACTTATTTATTTAGTTTATACATTATTAATTTGTTTTTATGAAGAGTAATATAGTCTCCTCAGCATAAAATTCGAATTAAATTTCCTCTAAGTACCTACTAAAATTATGTGAGCTAAGTTATTTGTTTACTACTTACTGTTGTCATTTTTGAAAAAGTGATGATAGTTTTGTTTGTTTTAAGCCATATTATATAATAAAAACTTGAACCTTTTATACATTGAACAAGGTTGCTTCTTGCATGACTTTGATGCCAGCATGGAAAGATATTTATTTAAATATTCTTAGACTTAATTAATTTTCAAAATGACAAAAAAAGAATCCAAATATTCAAAAAAATAAAAATAGAAATAAAATAGTTTTAAGTTGTTTTGATTTTTTTTCAAATAATTTTCTTTTCAAAATTTAATTTTAGAATTGATATGTTTATATTCAGATAAATATAAAAAAAAAAATAAATGAGTACTGGGGATTTCAAAATTAATTAATTAATATTTCCATTACATATTTGTTTCTGATAAAGCAAATATTTTAATTTTTAATTTTCAACATCATATTTGGCTTTCACTATTGGATTGAGGAAAGCCTTCTGTATTTTACTTTTCAGTATAACGAAATATTTCCATGTGCAGTTTTTAGCAAGTGTATTTTAAATATTTTTAAAATGACATTTTTTAGTCAGTCAAGGTAAAATTTTTTAAACATAATAAATTACTTTCAAATTATAAATGTTTGACGTGAATGATGCATCACAGAAAATGACTGACGTCAGTTCTAATTTTTAATCTAATCCTACATCATTTATACATAGTTTAAATAAAAAATTAAAATGTTACTATTTACAAAAAGACAAAAAAAAAAAATATATATATATATATATATATATGCAAATTTCAATATTAAGTTGAGATGAAATAACAGCTCATACCCCTTCTGTGAAATGAAAAACTATTTTACATATTTATAATTGAATTTTAAAATAATATAGTGCTACTTAAAATTGCTGTGGTATCACATTATTGATTAAATTTAATAATAAAAACATTTCATAGAGAAATATACAACTTGCATTATATACACATATTGACTAATCACAAATCCTTGTGCATATTACTTATTGCTGTTTGTTTTGGCACAATATATTGGAAATAAAAATTACAATTACATCTAAATCACTTCATTCCCACCCAACTACCCTTGCTTATACTTATAGAATTTATTGCATCACTGAAAAAAAATTATTAACATAGGTCATAGGTACTACAATCATCATATTATCACATAAATAACAATTGTTTAAAAAGGAACCAAGCCATGACGACTGACTAATGATGATCTTACTTTATCATGTATGACTAATGGATGTAATTGAAATGTTAAGAATATTATTGTTATAACCATTGGAATATACAAGAAGCTCATTTAAGAAGGCAAGTGTATTAATTGCAGTATTAACTTATGTAATAAGAAATATTCCAAAACTAAATTATATTCTGTACCTGAAAGTTATGGCTGGCTGGCAAGAATCAAAAAAGGTAGTATATGCAAATAGATATTAGTAATAGTGTTAATAAACTTTTTCCTCAATGTTATAGGCTTGAAAGAGACCTGAATTATAAATTGCAGAAATCAGTTAAATAAATTAAAAAAATATGAGAATGAGAAAGCTAAGAGAAAAATCAACAGAACCTTTTAACATTTAAGCAACTATAAAACTTTTTTAGCTTTAACTACAAAGAATGTCTTTCAAGTTTAAGAGAAAATAAAATGTATATTCACCAACTAAGAAGTAGTAAATCTCGTTTATTTTCACAGGATAAAATATTTCATAACTTTAAAATAAGCAATTGTTCATTGGCTAGAGTTTTCATTATGAAAATAATATATAATTAACTTTATCATTTTTTTCTATGATTAGAAATTGGAATTTTTACTATTGTCATTCTAAAAATTTCTGATTTGAAATTTTCAAGTTAAAAAAATAAAAATAATTATGAAAGCTAAACTAACATTTCATAACTGAAGCTAATCCAAAAGACAAAGTACTATCTTTTTTTGAACTAATCTTATATTCAATTTGTATAATACATATTAGGAAAATACTTTATGATATCAGAGTTACACAAATTGCACATGATATAATTACAGATATTATTTAAGTTATTACAATAAAATAATATCTTACATTTCTAACTAAATCATGACTCTCTGAAACTATCTTTTTCTAAACAAATCGCTAAAGTAATACTTAAATTATGAAAATCTAGTGTAAGCTAACTTACATCAAGAAAATATATTTTGTTTAGTATAATTTTTGGAAATGCAATAGAACACTTTAATAAATGGTGGTCATTTTTAAAACTTATTTCACAAAAATAGGCATAAGATTAATTGCTTTAGTAAATGCCAACTTTTCCTGGATATTAAAACCTTACATTTTTCGAAGATTAAGCAATAGTTAATCTCAATATTTGGAAAAAAAAGAAAAGTGTATTAATATTAAATGAATGGAGGTAAACTGAATATACAATTATAATTAAATACAGTTATGTTATTTAATAATTGTTGACATCTGTAGCAACATTAATTTCAGCATTAATACAATAATACAACCAGTCTATTGTTTATAAAATCACAATCATAACCAGACTTCATGAATGAGTTTTGCAAAAAAAAAAAAAAAAAAAAAAAAAAGAATAATTTTATACATTTATCATTAACTAAGTAGTCATAATCAAACATTAGCAATCAAGTTTGAATGACAGTAAATTAGAATTAAAGTTAAATAAAATATTTATCTAAAATCATATCTCTCTACTGCATAATAAATTATAAAACTATAATGAATAATTAAATCAATTGTTGCTTTTTATTTTGAGTATAACGTTGCTGTAAAATAACCTATTAGAGGAAATGAGAACAAATATTATAAATAGTTTAATTTTTAACTACAGAGCATAAATAGTACTTTAGACGTAACATTTTGATATTTATGATTGTTTTTTTATACAGTTGTAATTTTTATAATTAACATAAATGCACCCATGAAACACTTTCTTCATAACATTTTATCTTAGTTATACACTGACTAATTCATCCCCCCATATCATTATATAAAAAATTAATTACAGTTCATTAAAGTAAATTAATGCAAACCCAAATCACTGTTTGCTTTAGTCCATTGATTAAACATTATTCTTTAAATCCTAACTTATAACACAACGTGGTTTATAAGTTACAAGATTTATTCTATTTAACAATAAAATAAAAATAAAAACAGAAATCAAACAGTTGCAGTTACACTATTTACATTAAAACTGATAACAATGCTAAATAACTGGATATTCAAAACATAACAATTTACAATAAAATAAAATTTGAAGAAAGACAATATATAGAAAAATATATCCGATGCATGTTAAATAAATAACAATAATTTGAGCACCTAAAAGGAATGTTACTCAATTGATAACTGTAATAAACATCAATTTTATTACTAATAATATAGATTTTATAATATTATTATTAACAATCAATTTTTTCAATGTTGAAAATAACATTATAAAATTGTTGTTTTAATATTTAACAAATATAAACTAATAATATAATAGTAATGAAATCTAATAAAAATATCTGACACAATGGGCATAAAAAAATCCTATACAACAACCTAACGAGCAAAACATTAACTTTGTCTAAACATAGGCTTTATTACATTATGTTGAGGTACTGCATTGGAAATACACACTATGATTAAATTAGTTTTTAAATATTTACATTTAAAAACATTTTACTTTTATGAATTGAAGAATGATCCCCCAAACTAAATGTTTTGAGTCTTTTTTTCTTTCACTATTATGTTTTCGTTTGAAGAGATCATCGAATTGGAATTCCTTTGACAAGGTTAAGTAATTATAAGTACTTTATTTATTAACATCTTCATTAGACACTGGTGCCGACTCCAGATTCTTTTGCATTAGAATGCTCAGTTCCTTCACTCATATGCATGGAAGTTTCATTTACAGCTACAGCCTTTTCTGTAAAGTGACATAATTAATGATTTTAATAACTTATAAGAATGTACAATAAATAATATAGAATATTTAATTAAAAGATTAATTGAAATTCCAGAAGCTTTGTAGCATTAAGTCCTTCATCTAAGGTGGAAAAAAATATAATTTTTTCAAAGATATATCTTTTTAAGTACACTTTATCTAAGAGTTTTTTAAATAATTGAAATTTGTATCCTTTTATCTATTATGGGAGTGGCGTGGTCTAGTGGGTAGAGCGCTAGTCTACTGTGCTCCGGGTCCTGGGTTCGAATCCCGGCTGTGGCGGAATATTATTTATTCTGTTGTTTCAGCCGGGAAGCGATCCTGGGGCACACCCAGCCTCTATAAAATGGGTACCCAAAAAAGGGGAAAAAACCTGGCGGCTGAGCGTGATCTTGGCCGAATGACGTGATTGCACGGCCGTTTGCCCAGAAACAGTACGAATCTCTACATGTACTGAGCCCAAAACTCTTCATGGGTTGTAGTGGTACAGGTTTTTTTTTTTTTTTTTTTTTTTTTTTTTTTTTTTTTTTTTATCTATTAGGCATTGGTTAGGATAATTTTTTGGTTCCATTGCATAATTTCATTGTTAGGATAACTATCACTAATCATTGGAAACAGGAATGAAGGATCTGTTTAATAATAAAGTTTTATCCCAAGTACTTGAATTCATTTGACACAGCTAGCAAATATCAAAGCTTATAATTCTATTGTATTTTTACTTTCATCTACCTGAGTAGATTATATAGTAAGGGAAAGTATTGCGATCGTTTTCCAAATTTTCAAATTCTAGTTTTCAATGGAGATACACTTTTTAGGTCCTCTGAGTCCAAATGACCAAGTCCCGCAAAAAGGTGTGTGTGTGGTAAGTCCTGCGCGAAAATAAAAAGTCTTATGGAACTAAAATTTCATATTTAAGATAAATATACGCCCGAGATGTTACAGCAACTTTTTCATCAAAATCCGCTTACCAGAAGAGCCACTTTATACCATGCATTTTGCACCTTTTTACAATTTTCGCAAAAACCGCTCAAACGATTTTGATTAAAATCGCTATATCAATGTAAAATTGGATGGGCTTTAAGTATCATGTAGTTTTTATTCTGATTGAAATAGTCTGACAGGTCTTAAATGCCGATATTTTAAAATGTCTTCCTCTTAAGTACCTTTAATTTTATAGTTTTTATGAAATTGACCATATCAACTAATTAGTATTGATAAAAAACAGGAAAAAGTTGAAAGAATTTGATATACAACTAAAAGAGATAACTGTAAAAATATTTGTATAATGCAATTTTTTGTCTTTGGACTTAAGAAGATTAATATACATGTATAATATACTGTTGGAATGCTAAAGATTTCAGAAAAAATATTATATTATACATACTATTGTAAATGTTAAGAGATAGTGATGAAAAGCCCATAAAACAAACTGATTGTCCTAGATAATAGTATAATACATTATTTAATAAAACATGTTTCTATTAAAATCCAAAGTAAATAATTCTTTAACAATTTATATTTCCTTTCTAATTTTTTTTTAACAATTCTTAAATGGATACAAATGACGGAGGTAGGTGAAAGTTGTGTGTTGCACGCACCAGATGTTTCTTATAACAATCTTTTAACTCAAAAATGACAATCATGTATAAATTCTGAGGATCAAAACATACCTTTATCTTTTAGAGGTTCATTAGATAAAAGAAGAGGTCCAGTTAATGATATGCCTATGGATCCAATTGGAGCTGTCAGCAATATTGATAAAACTGCAATCGTAAGCATCTGTGCTCCTCTTTTCATGTCTAATGGGTTAGGTTCTTCTTGGGTTCTGACCTGATCCAATGCCTCTGGACCAAGTGCGGCCTAAATTAAAGAAATAGTTGTAGTACTTGAATGCAAAAATAATAAAATGAATAAAAAAACAAAACAAGCTAATCAATAAAAGCAAAGATTTTCTATTTCATCTGAAATACTTGAAGTAAAAAATATTATATTTTAGTAACAGTACACTTTTTCAACTTCTGATGTTATAAGTACTTATAAACTGATTGACATTGTAGACAAAAGGAGTAGTCCTTTACACATCATAGGTATACTTAAAAAAAACCTGTACCTCTAGAACCCATGAACTGTCTTGGGTTCAGTACATATAGAGATTCATACTGTTTCATGGGCGATGGTCATGTAAGGAGATGGTTAGGCCTTGATCACGTTCAGCTGCCAGGTTTTTCCCCCAATTTTGGGTACTTACTTTATAGAGGCTGAGTGTGCCCCAAGAGGGTCGCAATACCCTGGGGTCACCCAGAAAGTGTATGAACCGCTATAAGCACTGAGCCCAAGAATCTTCGCGGGTTTTAGAGGTAGATACAGGTTTTTTATAATAGGTAAATAAATAAATATATCTCAAAATTATTTTAAAATCTGTTGAAAAATAAATATAATTGATAATTACCTGAACAGTAGCTTTTGGTAGCCATGCTAAATTAACAAATAAAATTTCCTTCCAATTAAGTTTACTTCCTAGCAGAACTGTACAGCAAACGATGACCCTGAATACCAAAGCACCAAGGATAACAAGCAGTCCCAGAGCCACTGTATTTAGTTCGAGTATTGTTAGATCTATCTCTGCGCCAATCAGACCAAACAGCATTGGCTGTAGAATTTGCCAAACTACTGAGAAAACATCTGCCACTGGGTTCTGAAAAGAATTTAAAAATAATTAAATCAATGCTTAGTCTCAAATGATATGTTTGATTAAACTAATTGAAATCATGTCATTGATAAGATAATAAAATACTTTTTTTTTTTTTTTGAAAAATTATATTAGAAAATATTTATAATCGAAATACTTTCCTTACAATAATTTAACACATAGGTACACGGATTATGAAAAATATTCAGAACTGAAATGCAATAAAAATAATCATGATCATTGGTCAGGAAAGTGGGATAAATGAACGAAATAAAAAAAAAAAATCATTAAGAGTTGCTGGGTTTGTGGTTTTCTATAGTAGATAAAAAAGAAAGTTTTTCTAGGCAGTGATATGATTTTTGTCATTAGCAGTGAGAAGTTTTACATACAGTAAATCATTAAATGAAAGGAAATAAATTAAATGTTTATTTATTTAAGTGGATCATTATCAGGTCCTAGAATTATGGATGAAATTAAGATGCCATTAGTGGAAATAACAGATAGAAGAATTTCTAGGCTAGTGTTAGAGACAAGAAGAGGGATAGGGAGGAGGCAAAGTGAGTGTTAATATGATCAATGGAAATGGAGATAGGCTGAGTATGACTTGGTTTATTTAAGGACTGTTTGATAAAGTCATTTTGGAACACAGCACGTTTTAAAGAATTATTCTGGATTTTGAATTTAAAAATGTTTCCTAATAACTAATTGTATACTAATCTATATGTTTTATTTCCGAGGGTTTTTAATAAAATGGGTTACATCACTACCTACAATTCATACAGATACAGGTTTGAATCCTAGCATCTCAGACAATTGGTGTTCAAGGGAATTGGACCATTAAAAGATAAGATAGTTATACTTTAGAAGTAGTAATATCTTGTAAAAAAAAAAAAAAAAAATTAAGGTTGTAATTACTAAAACATGCCTTATAATGAATACTGGCTATATGCTACTTTAAGCCATTATAACTATGGTAATAAATGATTTGTTGAGATACCTTGTCTCATTCACAAGATTTTAAGCCTATGATTATAATTATTTTTGTAACAGCATATTAAAGTTAAAAATATTATTGTAAGACCATGGCTCCTTAGCAAATTTTTTAAATATCTTTACCTGAAAAAAATGCATAACTTACATGGGAAGAAGACCAACCCTGCAATTTCCATGATAGACAGGCAATGAAAGATGCAACGATGCAAGCAAGTGGTCCAGCACCACTGTAGTGAATGAGTTCTGAGCCAAGAACTGCACACAAACCTCCAGCTCCTATCATTACTGATCTTTTTGCCGTCACATAATTCTAACAAAAAAATCAATAATTAAATATGCAATATTAACAGTAATCAACATGATAAAACAAGGAATGTGTATTTTTCCACTTTCAATATCTGCAAGTTCTACATATGTATATAACAATTGTGGAGTTCATCAAATATTTATAATCTTATTTAAATACAATATATGTTTTAATTTAGTTCCATTCCAGAATGATATTAAGAGTAAGTGTCAAGAGTATTTGTGAAAAAATAAGAAATTAAGATAGATTTATAAAAACATGGGATGATGAAGTTGAGAAATCTCTGAAGGAATACAACATAACAAAAGGAATGGGCCTAAGATAAAATAATCTGGAAGGAATTCATAAAATCTAATTTAGAAAACTAATGGCTTTATTGGAAAATACTAAAAATTAACTTTAATTAAAAAAATGGTGAAGTTTATACCAAGGACAACTAAAGCCATCGGAAACTTTCATGGAGTATAAAAAGTCTCAGATTCCATAAAACATGATGACTTGACAGACCTCACAGCAATTGTGTTGGGGAGGGTATCAAATTTTATAGACATTTTTCATATTGTAAGGAAAAATATGAAGGCTTGACATGGTTTATGAAGGCAATAGTTCAAATAGGATTGAACTAAAACAATACTCTATTGATGTGAGGTAACATTTTATTAATTTTTCCGTGGGTTACTAAATCTAATAGTATTAATTTCTACAGTAAAATAAACATACATCACTTCGGTGAGGAACAAAAGAAGCTACAAGTCCCCAAAAAACACCAAAGGCAAGGCCAATGAGCATTTCTATTGGTCCTTGTAGTATTTGTTGTGTTAAGTCACCTGAAAAAAAAGATAAGTCACTTACATTATATTCATAAAAATTCCCTTTAGTATTAATACTCCATTAATAAATTGGATGCCAGCCATAAAGTATTTATACAAATTTAAGTATAAATATATGATTTAAATGAACAAGACAGTTTGTTAAAGGTCTAAGGCAGAAATATTATTAAAATGAATGAAAGGAATCAAGATGGGAAATGGGGATAACTACTATGTAATAATAAAATAAAATATTTTTAAACGATTAACAAAAATTATAACCCAGTAAATAAATGTATACACAAGTCTACCTATCCCCTTAAAAACATTCAACTTTGAGGTTTCCTAATAAATATAGCAATGAACTAAAAAGCTTTAGTACTTTTCAGATCAATGTTTTTACCATAAAACCTCCAAGTCTAATGTGCCAGCAAATAAAGTATTTATCAGTTTATAGCCCATAAAGAAGAAGGAAAACTCGAAAAAATGCTTTTTTTTACAGTAGATGACTTATTGTAGAAAAAAAAAAATGTTCTTTGGAAATGAATGACTTGCAAAAAACAAATTAAAAAAAAAAAACAGCCACATAAAGAAAAACGATAAAATTGGAGAGTCAGATTTGATATGAAATAAAACTACCAATGGGTTGACATATAATATATATATATATATATATATATATAACATTTAGGGAATGGCCAGAGTGGAAATGATTTCCAGAATCTTTTTTCAACAAATTGACAAAAAGTGTAGAAAAAAAAAGGAATTATTTTTTGTTTGTTTTCATGTATTGGGCTAAAAATGACCAGGATTAAATTTTCTGTTCTATACTTACAGGTACTATTCTTTAAGACCTTATACTTGCTATCAATAACAATATAAGAATTATCCTTAATTTAACATTGTGAAAATTTAATTTTCTGTTGCAAAGGTTTTAATTAAACATACCAGTAGAAAATATCATTCCCAAGAACACCCCAAAGATAGAGATGGCCACGATGTCATCCAGGCTGGAGGCAGCTATGACAAGGGTCGAAATGCCTTTTGACTCACCGTAGCCCTTTTCTTGCAATGAGAGGAGGACAGGTACTAACACGGCAGGTGATACTGCGCTCAGCATAAACCTGTGAAGAATACAACATATCTATTTTATGAATTATAATAAAATAAACCAAAAATTTAGCCAAAGAGTTCATATTTACGGTTTTAGTTCAAATATAGACAGAACATTATTTAAAAATCTTTAGCCAGGATGAAATTTTTTTTTCTAATATTTGATAATAAAAAATTATAATTTTTTAAAAAGTATCCACCATCACGTGTGACAAATAAAAGACAAGGTAAATTTATTTATTATAGGAGGAGGTACTGCTGGGTACTGACCTTCCTCATGCCACCTCTGAAAAATGAACAATACACAGATATATATATATATATATATATATATATATATATATATATATATATATATATATATATATATACAGCACATCTGCTTATTGTCATGTGAAAAGTGACAGGTGTAGATCATAACCAATAAGATAAAAAAAACATCATTTATAATAAGTGTAACATTTTGCGCACTAAAGGACTAAATTTTAAACTTAGTTAAAGAGAGGAAAAAAAAAAAATATATATATATAATATAATATATATATATATATATATATATATATATAGATAGTCAAAGAGAAACTGTAAATAATAGAAATTGAATAATTATAATAAGTTACAATGAACAAAGGAATATTACAAGCAACCTGATGTATTTGGTATTTGGGCAGGATTTCCAGGAAGTAAAGCAGTTCTCTCTGCTTGATATGGATACAAATGAACATATTAATTTATGTTTAGGCTATTAAATAAAATATTATTAAAGTATATTGTTTATTAAAGTTGAAAGTACGTTGCATAATAACATAAAAGTCTTCAAAGGCTCAGTTGCTTCCATAAACAAGTTTTCCTTATTCAAAATTTAATATTTGTGAATTGAATTTTAATGAATCACTTTTTAAAAATTATAATTGACCTAAATCCTTTTAACAATCGAATTGAGAACAAAAATCATTGAACGAGAGTTATTAGCTGAGATTAATTTGGGCTCCAGCATTATTAAATGGTATTTTGTCTTAAAATGAGTTAATTTTAATTGGTTAATTTTAAAACCCAATGGTTTCTTAAAAATAAACTTGGAACTTTATATGCATACACACACTCCCATATATATTTAAAGAGGATTCAATTAAACCTTTATAAAACTTGTAAGAATAAAATAATTTTTATGAACATACGATGGACGTAAAAATCAGTTCAATTTTTATAGATACATGACAAGATTACAATCAAGTATGGGAAAAAAAGTATTAAAAATATGAAGTAGTATGAACACAGAATTGACTGAATATTCTGCTGAATTGGCACTTTGGCAGTATGACGTTTGGCATATCTTGGTTATCAGGATTCCAATGCATGAATGGCTTTCATGAGATAAATAGATGAGCATTCCATTGTTTGAAACCTAATTTAATCTTTGGAGGTTGAATGATCTGCAAAGATACCCAAACAGATATTCACTACACAATATAATTCGATTAATAAAAGTCTTACTATCAATTACATACATCAAAGTACCTTCTACTAAACAAATTCTGCCAGTAAGGCACCTTTCTCTAGTGCAATAAATTAATACGCTGAGAGGATTGTCTTTGAAATAATAAATTCGGTTTCACCAGATACAAATTTAATGATAAAGAAATGTCAAATCATTAAATTAATTTCTATTGCATAATAAGGTAGCAAGGATGCACTGAAGCATGGTTTGAATTTTATTTGGTTGGCGCGACAGGCACTCACACGATGTCGATCATTCCCATTTTTTTAAAATTCTGAATGATCAACAAAACAAAGCTGAACAGGTTTCCGTCATTGTTACTGTTTGAACTTGAATTTATTATTCACCTAAGATTAAACGGTCATACTTAGATGGTAAAGTTTACTCTCAGTTAAGAATTTGAACCTGGTTGGGAAAAAGACGATATTCGACTTTGACCGATATTATGGTTATCTCAGGTTGAAATATGAAGGTGCAACATGACCTCATTACAGATTAGACACCGTAGTCAATCATCAATATATACAAAAGTTTTAAACATTTTAATAGATGAACATTAAAATTTAATTAAAAAGTCAAATGAGGTTAAAACTGAAGTTATCCTCTTTACTAGAAGAAGATCTGACTGGAAAAGGAAGAATGAATTCGATTTTTAATAGTTTTAAATATCCTGGAGTAAACATCTCAAATTCTTTCATTAACTAATTACCAATTAAAACGAATCCCAGATATAGATAGTCTAATAGAACAGTTACTGGAAACATTGGCTCCCATCATGAATGGATTTAAATTCCAAAAATTAGTGACCAAACTTATTATTTACTCCTGTATCTATCTAATTTACGCATAGGTCTAATTATTATTTCACTAATTATAAAATGATAAAAATTATACAAAATAAATTTATGGAGTTCATTGGACCCTTTTCTAGATTTTAGTAAGGATGTATAAAGTTTTAGGTATTCCGAAAATCCAACTTTATTTATCAAGCTTGTAACTGATTTCTTTAAATCTTGTAGCAATAGCCCTTTCTGCCACCATGAAAAATAATTTCTACTATAATGCGAGTAAAAAAATAAAATATGTACAATTATATAAAGCTTAAGGTTATTTAACTCTAGAATTAGAAAGGAACGTTTGTTTTATTTTATCATGAGAGGAAGCTTTTTATAGTTTATTTTTTTTAAAGGCCGCTGGGTTACCTCTTACTCCGTAAAATCCATTAGAACAAATAAGGATGATAGACAAATACAAGGTTTAAGGCATAAAGGTGTGGTTAGACACTGCTTTTTTTTTTTTTTTTTTTTTTTTTTTTTTTTTTTTTTTTTTTTTTTTGCTTACAATAACGTTCCTAATACTCAGGTTGATATAATATAGAATGTTTCGAAAAAACAAAACATTTGTCTTAATTTAAATAGTATATTTATAGTCCTAGTTCCCTACCTCCTCACCATTTTAAACCTAATTGTGTTTCCACCTGTAGAAAAATTCTTGCGTAAGCCCTTGAGTGAAGATTACTTGTTATTATTGTATTATATTCTTCCCAAAATAGCACAATTTTTGTTTATATAAAGGTGAGTGTAATTCAAAACTTATGAACTGAATTATTTATAAATAAAGAAAAGAATCGTAGCCGTTCTTATTAATATTAAGCCTAATTAATATTAGCTCCTACCCGCAATTTAGAATTAAGCTTCCAGAAAAAAAATCTTGAAAGAAGTTAACGTTTGTTAATGGACCATGTACAGTAGAAGAGAGAGCCAAAAAACCAACAGATTGGAGAATTTTAACCCAAACTACAAGGAGCTTTCAAATAAAATTAAAAAATAAAATAAAAAAAAGTTTGTTTGAGAAAGTAAATCTATAAATTTTAGCGATGATTTTAGAGAGATGTTATTACACAGAGAGAGTCATTTGACTACAATCATAATTTTAATGAACTCTAAACTTAGATAGATAGAGAGAAGAAAAAAACTGAATGACAGGAAAAAAATTCAACGTATTTATGTTACAGAACAAAGCAGGAGGTAGATTGCTTGTTGGCGGTCTGAAATCACCTCACAGGATCTCAAATGAAAGTAACAAGGAATAATTTAAGATTAAACTTGCAGATATTGGAACCAATGTCTTCGGGTTTATTTTAACTATCAGAGAAAGGATCACAAATGTGTCTCATCGATTTTGTTGAATTTTTTAAAGATATAACTAGACATTTAACCATTAGACTGCAAAATAGGAGTCGATTAAAAAAAAATTCAGAATGTTTGCGCTCGAAAAATACATTTTACTTAATATATCTAGTTATAGTAAAGGTAGAAAAATAAGTTTGGTGTCAAAATTACTCTACTTCAAAGCAGAATGATTAAATAAACAAGCTATTAAAATATTTAAGTTTTATGCTTGATAATAACCCTAAAATATAAATGATCTCGTCAAAACAGTAGTTTTAATAAGGCTTCTTAAAAACTGTCCTTCCCCCTAAAAAGTAATCTTGATATGAGTACAGATTTTAAGAAACCTTGTTAAATAAAAGTGCTGTTCTGACGAGATTATTTATATTTTTAGGGTTATTACCAAACATAAAACATAAATATTTTAATGGCTAATTTTTTTTAATTATTACTCTTTAAATAGGTTAATTTTGACACCAAAAAAATTTCTTTTTATTTTCACTAGAACCAGAAATATTAAATAAAATGTATTTTTTGCTCGCAAATTTTCCGATTTATTTACGCAACTCTTGGAAAGCATCAGCTCCTAATATTTTCAGAGTATAATAGTTTAATGTCTAGTCTTACCTAAAAATTTTTTATCTAAATGCGTTTGGCACATATGGGATCCTATCCTTATTGGCGTGTGAATTCTAATTCTTATTTTTTCGAAGTATAGATAATCTTCAGTTAAGTGTTTGAATAATATCATCGACAGATCCAGATGTAATAATACAGTCAAAATAATAATAAATATATTTGATCATAATATTCTATTTATAAGATATAATTTTTGGTTGAGAATAGAAGTCCGCTATTGAGAGAGACATGGACATTGCAGCCACTTTATCTAGAGGATATTAAACTCAAAGTTTGACAGCACTTTGTTGTATCAGTTGGCAACATTCGCCAGAGAGCATTTAGTTTAGAAACTTTTTAGCATAACAAAAACTATAAATAGAGATATTCTGGTATGTACTTATTTATTTTATTTTTTAAGAAATATCATTTAATTGAAAAATAAGAAAAAGAATAATTGAAAAAGAAGCTGCCACAATAAATAAGCATAAGGCCAGAAAGTAAGAATCTGTCCATTCAAGATAATTGAAAACTAATTATTAAAAAAAAAAATGTTCATCATTAAGGAAATAATGCCTGAATAAGTATTGATAATTTTTAAGTTAAGTTGATTAAAATAAATAAATTCGCATCAGAGCTTAAATATTAGTATTTTAAATATTTAACTTATACAAATAATCATAATTCTTTACTAACTAATTTGTTATGGGCAGCGTGGAAAAATTCAATCATTGGCTTAGTACACGTAATTTTTGAGTAATACGACTTATCTAGTTTCCTATAACTTCCATATTTCTAGCGACTTAAATATTAAAAAAAAAAAAAAAAGACTTTCTAAATCAAGAAGGTATGTTTTAAGGCTTCGATTGGTTGAATTCAGCCTTGTGATCAATGAGTAGCCTTTTGAAAGTAATAAACGAAATTGAAAGGAAATGAGAGTTTCTCGGTCCAACACTTAAAAAAAAAAAAAAAAAAAAAAAAAAGAAAAAACTGCTCTCTAATTTGGAAGCGGGTTTAGTTTACCTTGCATTAGATTTATATTTTTTTTCTTGTCCATAACAGACCATTTTGTGCTATAACTCATCCTCCAGCTATATGTGTAACTTTAATTTATATTTTCATTATAACTACGTAAACCCTTACATTCTCTCGCTACAATATATCAATGTATAGGTAAATATATAATATCTTGAAACCGCAATCCTTTAAACACTAATAGTCCTGATCAGAACATGGATTCCCAAACTTTATAAAAAAAAAAAAATTTATTTAATCTATCTAGTTCTGCTATAAATACTGTTACAAAAGTTGAACTTTGTTTACATACTTAGAGGAAATTTTGTTTTTGTATAATCACAATTAGTTTGTATTTTTTGTTTATTTTATTTTTCGCTTATTTAACATGGAGTGGGGTGATAAAGAAAACCGAATAACATGGTCGCCTTACACAAAGTTGAAAAATGTAGATTAGAATATTTAACACTTTGAAACCTTTAGGTATCAGCCGTATGTTTGTGTACCACACTATAAATGGATAGGATCCTATGCATGTGACAATATCCGTTCTAAATGAAAGAAGTGCTGCGTGGCATTAGACAAAAGGCATTTTAAGTAATTATTTTTTTGTTTTAGTCTCTATAGAAGATATGCATCTTATTTTCTAATAACGTATTTGAAAAAGTTAATTTTTTTTGTTTAAATATGTATTTATGGCAGGACTAGGTTTGAATTAAAAAAAAAAAATTATGTTTGGGATAGAACCATCGCCTTAATTTGTGATAGACTCCCTATTGTTTTCTGTATACAGACGTCAAACTCACGCCGTTACGCGAGAAGAGAGGCTTGGTTCGCCTTGGGGGGCACCGTCTGCTATGATGGCCTTGTGTGCTCATCTAGTTTGCCGATCTTTTAGAAATAATTTCACGACAGGTAATTTAGCCTAAACTGGTCAATGTTTTGTTCATTTATAAATTATTGCACCGTAGAAGTTTGGGTGCTTCAATCGAAAAAAGGATTGCTGTCGGATTGGACGGAAAAGTGGAAAAGAGGGCAAACAAAGTTAGTAGCAGTCAAACCTAATTGCTGAAAATGGAAAACTAGCTCCAGAAAGTCTAGGAGGGAAGAAGTCATACTGTGCAGATTGATAATTGGTCATTGCCAATTTACCATAGATACATCCTAAAATGGCTGGAAATACCCACTTGCACAAAATGTGAAATCATACAAACAGTGAAACATTTGGTGATAAATGCAAAAAATACAAGAATTTGAGAAAAAAAGATTGGATTACCACACACACTGAACAAAATATTTGACGGCGAAGGAACAATATCATACTGTTATTTAAAAACTATTTAAAGATTGTAGGGTACTTACAAACAGGGTATAATTTATTATGATGATTTATGACGCTGTAGGTTAGAAGCGAATAAAAAAAAAAAAAAAAAAAAAAAAAAAAAAAAACAATTCAGGCATTCATAGGGACTGCTGTTAGAAGTGAAAACTTTTTTAAATTTTTCTGGAAGGAATTAGTCGGGTGGTGGTCAATAAATAAAACAACTAAATAGTTTCAACTATTTATTGCTTGCCAACGTTTGACCTCCTTGTGGCTCATCATCAGGGCGCATGGTGGGCGAATGGACAAATTATATCCAATCAAAATAACAAATTTGTATTAAACTAATTATATCCACATTTTTAAATTTGTTGGAAAGAAGAGTGCGTTCGTTAAAGTAGATTATGTTGAGAATGCATGTTTTTTTTTATTATTGATTCATTTAATAGCAAAACGTCATCACCTTGTAGATGTATATCATCTTTAAGGCTGTAATCGTATTTGAATGTGACTGTAGACTGTATGGGTTGGTGGTACACATTTTTTTTTATTGATCTGAGATTTGAATCAAGGCAATTTAGACATTTAGGAATAAACTTTATAGTTGTTTCACAGAGATAACCTCAGTTTCTCTCTCAAGTAAGCAAAAGACATATGTTTTAATTAATAATGGAATGAAACTATATTAATAAAATGAATATAATTTTCAAATGTCATTATTCTTGCTTATATGATCAAGATATTTTTTTCGATTTCGATTTACTACGATTTAAATATTGGCAAGTTTGTTTATGTAATTTATTATCATGTATTAAATTTAATATTTACAAATATCGATATTTTAGAGTCAAGAAAATTAAGATATTCATTATAGTAACTTATAGACAGTAGGAGGTAAGTTCTAAGACATAGTTTATCTTCATGTCTTTACTCATTCATTTGCAACTTAATTCAACAAATACTGAAATAAAGTATTATAAATATAGCTATTTTTGTGCCGACATTACACCGGAATCGATAACGTTCAAGGAAATTGATATCGCTATCCTATATCTAATAGACAGGTATACACAGAGCGCATGCGCCAGTCTACAGCATGTTGGTGACGTTACTATGGTTAAGAAATCAAAGCTTTACCCCTGACTATGACCCTAAAATGATGGAAGAATAGTTGACTGTAGATGGAACATAAATATTGGTTATAGGTGCAGAAATTGAAAATTAAGTTCACCAATAAATTAATAAATTAATTAATACATCATGTTCGTTTAATTGAAGTGTTTACATGACTGCACTCCCAACCAACTTCTCCTTATATAAGTTATTTATTTTTTCGTTTTAATGAATTTGCTCTAATCTGAGTTTCCACTATCGCTGACCACAACAGCTCTCCTATTGTAGCACTCACCCTAGAAGGAGGCCCCAGAGCCAGGGGTAGTCGAGGAGGTAGTAGGAGACGAGGGCTGCGGCGACTGCCTCCCCGATGCAGGGCAGGAAGGCCAGCCTCAGGACCACCAGGCTCAGCTTGAGCAGGGCAGGCGCGTCCAAGCCCAGCCCCGCCTTGATCAGGATCACTGTCAGCGCTGTCTCTCTGCAACAAGGAAAAAAAAAAATGTTAATCCGAGTAGGTTACTGCCGTTGCTTTCAACACGCGTTGCCTAGCAACAGAGAACCAAAAACTTGTAACAAAATGATTACAAGTTCGCTCCTCGAGCTTGGGGGCTTTTATCTCAGCATTTATCCCCCGCCCTCACCTCTCTGGACCGATAAACCTCCGTATAGCCTTCAAAAGCGAGGTAGGGGTTAAAAAAAAAAAAATTAAGGAAAAAATAAACGCAAAAACGTTTACAAAAAATGTATACATAGTTTATCATAAATACCTCGTCATATTGCGAGAGCAGATACTAGATATTAAGTGTAAGGAAATAGTTCATACTACCTACAGTCCTATTCTCAATGGTTAGGGAGGAAAATCAAATTTGAATTTTTTTGCTGTTATCTATCGTTTTCAGGAAGCGGCAAAAATATCAAAATTTCTAAATAAAAGATTTGGAACTTTCTCTTCTTTTTATTTTTACATTAATGAATCATTTTTCATTTAAATTTTATAAATATTTATATTCTAAATCTCTACCATAGATAAAAAAATAAATAAAAATAAAAACCTGTACTACTACAACCCATGAAGGGTCTTTGGCTCAGTACATATACATATAATCATGATTAGCCTTTACCCCGGGTTAGTTAACAGCAAAAGTTAACTTTAACACAGGCTGTTGGTGCAACCAGATTCGTACTTTTTCTAGGCCACCGGCCGAGCATTAAGGTGATCAAGGTCTTCATCACGCTCAGCCGCCAGGTTTTTCCCCATTATTAGGTGCCCACACGACTAGGTCTGACCCAAGGGGGTCTCCATACCCTAGGGTCGCTTCCCCACTGAATTAACAGCATAAATAATATTCTGCCACAGCCGGGATTCGAACCCAGGACCCAAAGAACAGTTAACATACGTAGTATGTATACATAATAGAATAGTGCTCTATCCACTAGACCATATGTATATATAGAGTATTTATTATTAATATATATAAACATTAGCAAGTACAGGTGTGTCTACTTCATACTTGCTAATCCAAACAGTGCAGATATTTAAACTAGTCAATATATGTGATATTGAAAGTAATTGAATAATGACCAAATTATTATGAACAACTGTGTGACTTATAGAAATTAAGGTATGTGATAAAATTGACCTATATTAATTCAATATGGAAAATATGTAAGTACTATATATATGTATATATATATATATATATATATATATATATATATATATATATATATATATATATATATATATATATATATATTTTTTTTTTTTTTAATTGAAATATATTACAATTTGTTTCTATATGAATGTTAGTAATAGTAATATAAGATCCCATTCACACAATATATACAGTATACAATGATAAAGTAAAATTAAATAAAATATAATATATATACAAAATAAAAAACAAACAATAACCTATAATTGAGATAAATACAAATAAATGATATATATATATATATATATATATATATATATATATATATATATATATATATATATATATATATATATATATATAATTAAATAATAATAAATATAACAACAAAACATCAACCTATAATAAACGTTTAAATTGGAGTTCTGACACTGGTCAGATCCTCCACTCATGTAATGAATGTTTGTGGCTATTGCGCCCTAGTTCGGCCACCACTGAGTCACACCAGTGACGCGGCTGAGAGCGGGGCGCTAGGATCTCTTGGATTCCGCTTTTTCCTCCACAAGTGGAGGGAAAAGCCCAGTCTGGGGTCCCTATAGCAGTTTTATATATTGTATATAGTTATGTTTGTTTGTAAGTACTATTAAAATACAAATATTTTATAAAACAATTTTAGAATATGATATAGATATTTATTGGATTGTAATTTTAAATTTTATTATTTTGTTGAAACTATGATTCTATTATTAAATTGTTTGGTTTTTCATTAGTGATTCTGAATATTATATACCACCAAAAGATATAAATGATTTATTAATGTAAAAATAAAAAAGAAGGCAAAGTTCCAAATCTTTTTTTTTTTTTTTAGAATAATTATACTCTTCAATGTTAGGAATTGATATTGAAATTTCATTTTTTTTCCCTAACCGTCAAAAATCTGACACTGAGTCATGTGAACTTTTTTTCTCATTAGGTCTAGTATAGTCTCCCACAATATGACTAGACATTTATGAGGCACATATTAAACACAAATTTAAGCTAAAAGGTATAGTAAAAAGAAAATAAATAGACAAAGCCAAATGGTGTTAGCAGAATGATAACGAACAACTTCGGTCTGTTAAATAATGACTAAGTTGATTCTAACACTTTGTGTGAAGTAAATAAGCGAGAGGCTAGGACAAGATTAACAGAGCTAGTTAAGATCTAATTCAATGTAGCTATGCCAACTCGTTTATCACCACTGCTGTTTTTGTTAGTGATCCTGAAATTCACTCCTGAAGTTAATCATGAAACCATCCATCATACGTATTAATTAATTACACATGCACAAAGACTCAGATTTATGCAGGTCTTTTTTTTTTCTTACATCATTTTTAAAATTTATTAATTTTTATAATTGACTGAAATGATGGCTCTTAGACATGGAGCACACAAACCCACACACACACACACACTCACACACACACACACACACACACACACACACACACACACACACACACACACACTAACACACACACATGTATATACAATAAATGGTCTTTATGTGTATTTACCATAATAAAGATTGAAAGCAAACATCTGTTCTATAGGCCAGCGTAAAGCTTTCTAATTATCGCTATAACTTAAATGCGGTAAAGATATTAAATTTAAGAATTAGTGTAATCAAATCTAGAATTATGGTATAAATTATCCAAAATTATTGACCATTGAAACATAATAAAGGACTGCTGTGCAAATAAGTTCTATTTAAATGAACAATTTCAAAAAAGTTATGAACGATTAATTTATTACTAATATGGACATCTAAAAGAAAAGAACAACAAATTAAAAAAATATCATTAAATTTTTATTGTTGAATTGAAGGACTTATGAAATAAAAATAAATCACAAGAATATAAAAAGGAAAAATTCAAAAGGTATTATTTATCTTTGAATAATTATTTTTATAAAATAATTACTAACCATATAATATAATTAAACAAATAAAATGTAGCAATATTTTTACGAATTAATTCATAGAAAAATTAAATTTTAAATTTTAAGCGGCAGGTGGATAAGGTTACATACGGGCTTGGAACACAGATCAGTACCTTGATGTCTTCTTTGCATAACTCCACTGAAATTTATTGATTTTTAAAAACATTTTTTTAAAAATTTGAACTGTTCAATTCGATTACTCTTTCGTTAGACAAACAAAAACAAAAATGTTTATTAATATCAATAATGTGTTTGAAATTGTAATATTTCCATTAATTTTGCTACTCATGTTTTTAATTCTCATAATTTTCTCACCATTCATTTTCTACCCTATCATATTAACAAAGGGTGGATAACATTTTTTTCTGGCTATTACTTTTAAAGTTGCAGTCGTTTTAAGTAAGCTTTGTGGTTAAAACCATGTGTTAGTAAAATCACTAGAAAGTGGTTAAAAAATTAATAAAAAACGAGACTTTTACGGAATTAAAAGTTTATAAAGGAAAATAGACTAACCTTTGATTAATTTTTCATTCATAGCTTAGTCATTCATAGTCCTATCTGCCGTCAAAATTTCGATGTTGAAAACATAGTCCTTTTTTGTATATGAATTTGTTCTTCGCGATCTTTCAAAAAAAAAAAATCTCAAAAGGGACTGAGTGAAAAAAATATAAAACTGATATAGATATTACTTCTATACGGTGTGTATGAGCGATATTAATTAAGTGACTGAGACTGAACAGATTCCTGAGTCATATAAATCTCTATGCAGTTAAAATAACGTTTTCGTTTAAAATTACTAACTCCGGCAATTTTGTATATTTCAGAACGAAAGCATTGCAAGAGTGATGATGAAAGAACTGTATACAGTTTTGGTCCTTAAAACTTATCACCTAAAAAGCCAAGAACAATTCTTTTTAAAAATTCTAGAGAATTTACATTAAGCTAAACGTATAACGCAGTATAACAAAAGAGGTTAGAAAGGAGTCTCACGCTTAATTTTTTTTTCTTGTGTAATATTATCGTTGCAATACTTGTAGAAATTTTGATCGTTTAAGCATTGTCCTTTTTTTAACATACATTTTCAAAGAAAGTTTATTTCCATACTAGGCAATATTTATAGAGAAATATCTTAAAAGGGACTGAATGAATAATTATCGAACTCATACAGATTTTACCTCTAAATAATAATTACTATATTATGAAATTTGACGGCAGAGACTCAACAGGTTTTAGTGTTATTAATTTTGTTTGGCTTCAAATAGGTTGATAAAATGAGGGCCTCACTTGCAGTGCAGTAAAGTGTAATTTATTATATTTCGAAAACAAACTGAGTCTCAGCCAATAAATTTTATCCCACATATCGATGTAAATTTAATGGGCTTTAAGGTTTTATATAGGTTTTATTCAGGTTGAAATAGTCTGAAAGGCCTTAAATGCTGAAATTATATTCTTTTTTTCAGTACTCTTAATTTTGTAGATTAGAAAAATAATTCGTATGATCTTGTTAGTATTCATGAAAAAAACCAGTAAATATTCGAGTTAACCAATTCGATAATGAACTAATAAAATATATCATTGGAAAGCTAAAGATTTTAGAAAGAAATATTACCCTAAGCACAAAGCTGTTTAACATAATAAATAAGGAGTGATCAAAAGCGGATAAAACTATGGTAAGTGATTGTTGTAGATAATAATATAGTAGATTTTTTTTTTTTATTAAACACCTGCTTCTATTGAAAACTCAATGTAATTTTTTAACCTTTTTTACTTTCACTTTCCTAAATATGAAATATATAGTAAGGGAAAGTATTGCGATCGTGAAAAATTTTGAATTTCAGTTTTCAACGGAAATACACGGTTTAGGATCCCCAGAGCCCAAATAACCAAGTCCTGCAAAAAGGTCCGTGTGTCCATGTGTGTGTGGTAAATCCCGCAATAAAACGAAAAGGTCTAGGGAACTGAAAATTCGTATTAAACAACTATAAGCCCTAGAAGTTAGTGCAACTTTTTCATCAAAATCGGCGTTCCAGAAGAGCTACTTTATACCATGCAGTTAACATCTTTTCATGATTTCCTTCAAAACGGCTGTAAGGAGTTTGATTAAACTAGCTAAATCGATGCAAAATGTAATGGGCTTTAATATGATGTAAGTTTATTCTGATTGAAATAGTCTGACAGGGTTTAAATGGCGATAGAGTGCATTCTATCCAAAAGTTTCCTTAATTTTGTAAATTAAAAAAGAAATAAAACATATCTTATTAAAATTGATAAAAAACAAAACAAAAAAAAACTGTCTAAATATATAAGTTGAAAGAATTTGATAATCAACTGAAGGAGAAAATAGCAAACATATTTTTTTATCCTAATTTATGGACGTATAATATACCGTTGGAAAGAGAAAAAATTAGAAAAAATATTATGTTATACACAAATTTGTAAAAGGTAATGTAAAAAGATGGATAGTTCATAAAGTTATTACTGATTCGAGTTGAACGAATTGAATAACTAACTAAGAAAATATACTAATGGAAAGCTAATGATTTTAGAAAGCAATTTAATATTGTAGCACGTATCACGTATCAACGTTGCAATTTAATATTGTTGTATGATTTGATCTAAATCATACATTTCTAATGAAACTGAATACACATCTTATTTAAATTAAGTTAACACTTTTTTTAACTTTAAGTTTATTTATTGGTTCTTAAATTGATTTTAACAGCCGAGATAAGTGAAGGTCGTGTGTACCCGCACCAGATTATTTATCTTTAATTTTGCTTAAAAGTTTTTAAATTGAATTTAACAACGGAGGCAAGTTAAAGTCGTGTGCTTTGCGCACCCGATTTTTTAAGTAATATTTAAAGTTTGATTAACTGGATTATTAAATTTATATGTAATAATCGGACAAGAGCCAATAATACTACTACAAGACTGTTTATAGAACAGATTCGACAGATTAATATAATTGATTTAATCCTATTTATATGTAAATGCATAGAGAACATAGGATGACACTCCATTTGCTAACAGAGCGGGTTCAAACGTTCCATCAATATAAATAGAGCTAAGTGATTTGACGGAGATTAAATGGACTTAGAGATGGCAGGGCTCTCTCCACCGATCGCTCAATCTCTCCAATCTTATCCTAATTTACTCTACGTCGTCAAAGAGATTTTGAAAAATGGGATAACCAGAACTAACACAATGGTGAAGGAACTTTTATAGGGCATACACTGATTATATTCAGAAGGATTTTTTAGTTAGTTTTGGAATATCTGGTATTTAAAATTATTTGGAAGGAAATTAAGGAACCTAACACAAGATCTTGCTTTTTAGAGGACGATATATTGACGTGTTGGTAATAAAAAATAAAAATTAATTAAAACTAAAACGTACTAAAGAACACATTTTTTCGAAATTGATATTTTGACACATTTGTATTCGAATGTTTTTTATTTAAATCTAATTCAGCCATCAGATTTCATCAAAAAAATAATATAATAATCATTTTAAAATGTATTTGAATATTATAGTTTATTTCGAAAGGTACTAAATCCACATTTCATGTTATTCCAAAAGGTACTATATTTCCTATTATACAGCAGAAGCATCTTAATATATTACCAATAATTTATTGTGTTCTCATTTTTTGAATTTTTATTGGTTTATTTATCAGTTTCATAAGCTGAATTCATTACATTTTTTTTATTCCAATCTAAATCTGATAAAAAAAAATGTTAGATACATCAAGTAAATGTGATACAAGATTATACTGTCATGATTCACAGGTAGGGCTACTACCCATTGACAGCTCTCCAAAAATTATGCTAAACTAGAAGGTCTCGGAGCCATCTTCTTTTTAGACGCCTCGGAGGATGATCAGGGAGTGTAGAAGAAGCAAGGATTGAAACTAGTGGGTTAGAGTGGGAATGGAGTTTGGTATCTGGTTCGCGCCAAGTCAGCAACACAGGGAACATTAAGGTCTTTAGATGAGGAAGATGGTTGGGGGTGCGGTCATTAGATAAAAACACACATTAAAACGTAGAACTTATTTTAATTTATTAATATTAATTATTAATAGGCACACAATTAAAATAAGCACTACGTTTTAATGTGTGTTTCTTTCGAATGACCGCACCTCCAACCATCTTCCTCATCTTATTTCTCAACGGTCAAATGAACTTTATCATTAAGGTCTTTGTGAATGAGTTTATATGTGACAAAATAAGGAGCATTGAGGATTTTCCGGGGGATTTTTGATTGTAAGGATTGGAGACGGAAAGAATTCGATGGTTTAGTTGAGCTCCAAATCTTTAGTCCGTAAGTCCATATCGGTCTTATGATAGTCATGTAGATGAGCCTTTTGTACTTAGGCGGAAGGTTTGTCCAGTAAGTGTTGAATTAGTCGAAAACATGGGCGGTTTCTTGTCGTTTCAATCTTGTATGAGGGTTACTTGTAAGACGTTTGTCCATATTTTTAAAATAAAATTAGCCATTTCGAAAAAAAATGTCTGTATGAATAATATTAGTTAAGAAGCATAAACCAAATGTATATGAAATATATAAAATTATTCCATGTTTACCTGTAGAAATTAATTGCACATTAATAATAATTTTAACCTATTGATGTAACTTTTTAAAATTACCACATATAATATATATTAAAATCAATTTTTTATGAAAATAAAATACATAATTGTTGGGATCATTCTAGTAATACCAATGCCTTATGCTAAGAATAAAGTTTTGAATTTTATATTAATAATATTACCTGTAGTGCTTGGTTTCAACGAACCCCGAAAATTCCCTAATCTACTTTATTTTCATATATTTTTTTCACCTCCCTCCACTAATTAATTAAATTCACCTCTTGCTTTTAAAGGTAGTTTTCACTTTTTTGAGCCAAATTTTATTTAAAAGAAAAAAATACCTTTAAAATATTCTGTCAAAATGTGTGAGAGACATTAAAAGTTCTGTCACTTTAGAGTCTCTTCAATAAAAAAGAAAAAAAAAAATGTTTTTGCCAGTCCTTTACTTCCAGTAAGTAAGCTTTTTTCAGAGCTTTTATTTCATGGACATTTTTATGTGACGACTACTTGGTATTCTGATACCGTGCCGTGCAACTGTTTCCCTCCACTCACATCATGGATAATTCAAAGTATGTCTTCAGGTCATTTATTTCTGAGCCACGGGGAAAAGAGTAAAATATTGAAAACTCTACGTTACTAGCATGGCACCGTGAGTGAAGTAGGTTAATCATAAAAATTAACTATAATCCAATCCAAACACCAATTATTATAATCAATAAATGTATTTTTAAAAAAGCTGCACATTATTACAGAATGGTTTATTATTTTCAAATAACAATATTAGGGTATAACTGTCTATAAAGCTGTATTTTTGGTATTTATTTATTAATTAAGAGAAACGGATTTTTTTTATTCGTTTTTTTTTTATTCTCCCATAACATATTCAGAAAACGATTAACGTACCTATGATGAGAAGAGAAAAAAAATCGGTTCTAAAAGGACGAAATCAATAAAAATAAAACAGAACAATAAACATTATGATTTAATCGGACTGCAAACATAATGATTAGCAACAAAAAGTAAAAATGAAAAGTGTGAGTAATATCAAAAAGTGCGTCAAATAACCTGAAATGAGGTGATATAAACGAATGTTCTTCACCTATTGAATGACACCGTCGACGGCCCGATCATTATCGCTTAATGCCTCAGAGACTTTACGTGGTACGCTAAATTTTACAAATTCCCTATTGTAACGAGGACACTCTTCGAAAATATGACTTACTGTGAGAGTCACTTTACACAGTTGGCATTGAGGTGGATCCCTTCGTGCCATGAGGTGCTCATGAGTGAGACGGCAGTGTCCTATCCTCAGGCGGGCGATAACTACCTCCTCACGCCTGCACTTTCTTGATGATGAGACCCAGCAGCTGATGGTCGGTTTGACATTTTTCAATTTGTTGTTTTCAAGAGCGGTTCAAGACTGTTGCCATTCGTTTATGATCTTCGCGTTTATTGGCTGAAACAGCTCAAATGATGAAATAAAAGAGGGCGTTATTTCTTCTAGCGAATGTGCCTCTGTTGCTGCTCTGTCAACTTCCTCGTTCCCTGATATTCCGGAACGACTGGAAATCCAAAAGAAATTTATTATTTGTGAGGAGTCAGTCCTCTAACTGTTTGATTGCGAAGTGGACCTCCTGTACAATAGGGTTTGCTGAGAATGGATTGAAAATGGCTCTGAGCGAGTCAGAAAAAATAATTATTGATTTTTATGATGTAGATCTGGCTAGATGGACTGCTTTTAGAATAGCTGTCAATTCGGCAGTAAAAACACTACATTTACTATCAAGTTTGTACATGTGAATTTGGTCGCCGTATAATACAGCACATGCCGTCGATTCAATTGTTTTGGAACCATCAGTATAAATGATTTTGTAAAACTGATATTTATTAAGTTCTGTAAGGAAAGTTTGAGCTATTTCTTGTGGGGAACACTTTTTTTCCTAGGAAACTTTTAACATTTCAAAGTTGACGTGAGGAGGTGACACTGTCCCTGATGGTAACTTTTTCTCTGCTTTTGTAAAATGGTACTGCACCAATTCTGAAATAACACATCTCATACAGTATCAGAGAGGAAGAGAGGAATTTTTCAATCTTTCATATTTTCCAGCATTTTAATGTTGAAATAAGGAACT
Source organism: Piezodorus guildinii (assembly GCA_023052935.1). Taxonomy (NCBI): domain Eukaryota; kingdom Metazoa; phylum Arthropoda; class Insecta; order Hemiptera; family Pentatomidae; genus Piezodorus; species Piezodorus guildinii. The sequence goes on from CM041292.1 coordinate 163,868,523, forward strand.
GTAAGCAGGGTTCTCTGGTTGTTTGTGCAATTTAGTGTACACACATTTTTGTTTTATTCGTTATTTGGTTTTTTTTTTTTTTTTTTCTGGTCGATTACAAAGGTTCATTATTGAAAATAATAACCCAAAAGCATTTATACTAGACTGCGTTAGTATTTCATATTCATTCCTTTTTTTTTTAATTTCATTCAAATAAAATTTCCAAATTCTAGAACACCTTAAATTTGTTCTCTAAATTACGGCGGATAGACGCATTATTTTATAATCTTTAATCGTCTCTTACGTATCTTGAAGCGTGAAACTAATTTTAGGGAAGAACATTTTTTTTTTTTCTTGTTGGATTACAAAGGTTTATTATTAAAAATAATGAACCAAAAGCTATACTACATTTATTTACTATTTCCTTTTAATTATCTTTGAAATGATTCAAATAAATATTACTGATTCCAGAAATTTTTTTATTTGTTCTCCATCTCCAATAATAATCAAGCTATGGAAGAATTATACCTCTTAAAAGTTGTGACTTGGCCATATAGATTATTTTTGGTTTATTATTTGCCATATGTTTGAGGGCTTCCGTTTCGAGATAAGTTGACTCGGGATAACGAATAAAAAAAATCAGTTTGTCCGCCGTTTGCGGCTTTTCTCCGAAAATACTTTTTTCTTTTTTTTTTATTCATATTTTATTGAATTTTACAACTGTATTAACATAAATACAATAAGTAAAACTGTTGAATTAGAATAAAGGGCGTGAAAGGCTTGTGAAGAAACTACCCAGCGGTAGAACTTCGATGTTTATTTAAGTAAGTAGATCCCGAGACCATCTTCTTTTCAATCGCCTAGAAGGGTTGTCAGGAATATGTGAGGTTGATAGGTTGCGGACAAGAGGGTTTATATGGGCTGGGAGTTTGGAATTAAAAGTGGTATATCTGGTACGAGAAAGGTCTGTAATAAATGGGATATTATGGTCGTTATGGATAATTTTATTTGTGACGAAATAAGGAGCATTTAGGATTTTTGAAGGATTTTGGATTGTAAGGATTGGATACGGGAGGAATTAGATGGCTTAGTAGAGCCCCAAAGCTCGATTCCATATGTCCAGATGGGTCTGATGACGGTAACATAAAAGAGCTTTTTGTAATGAATTGGAAGTTTTGAACGTTTGTCGAGTAGGTGTTGTAGTAATCGGTATCTCCGGGCAGTCTCTTGTCGTTTTAGTCTCGTGTCAGGATTCCATGTAAGACGTTTATCAAGATGGAGTCCTAGGTATCGGATTTTCCGAAAATACTGAACTAATTTTTTTTTTTTTTGAAACTCGGCACAAAAATACTAACGCATCACACGATGATCTTTTCATCTAGACGTTGATTAGTTTTAAAATGGTGGCCGATTAAATATTATTTAATTCAATAACTCAGTTATTTTTGAAGATAGAGAAAAAGTTTATTAGAGTTTTTGAACCAAGAAACCGCGAATAATTGTAAAAAAGAGTAAAAGTAAAATAAAACAAAATTAAAATCTTGCCTATATACGAGTATGTTTGTAACTCAGTTATTTTCGAAGATAGAAAAAATATTCTGTTGAGTTTTAGAATTAGTACAACACTAATAATTTAAAACAAAAACAGGACCACTTGTAGCTGGGTGGCTAGCGTAACAGCCTCCCATGCTAAAGGTCACGGGTTCAAACCCGCAGGTGGTCCTAGGATTTTTTAATGGGAGTAAAAAATCCTTAGTTACGCCGTCCTTCAGGGGGGGACGTTAAAAGGTGGTCCCGAGCCTGTGCGATGTCAGGTACTCGTTAAAGATCCCTATCCTAATAAAACCTGGATAGGCAAAATTTAGGACTCCCACTGTAGCATCGTCCGCCATAGTAGCATAAAGTGACGTTAAATAAATAAACAAAACAGAAACTAACTTGAAATTTCACCGATGTACGCTCTTAACTCATTTATTTTGGAAGACAAAAAAATACCCAAAATTTAGTTGTTATGCTATTCGATAGAGAATTAAATTTTCTACAAAACGAAAAAAAAAATTAAATTAGCAGTGGTTATTGACCATTTTCCTTTGGATTATTCATGGCTTTCCATATTAGTTAATTGCCCATATAAATTTATACCCTAATATATTTATTTGGAAATAATTAACCATTATGTAATAATTTGCTGCGTTTTTTTATGTATGTTCTTGGCGGTGTCATGATCCCGGAAAACTTCGATAATAACCGAGTTGAGGCTTATAGCTTCTGTTATGGTTTTGTTTTTTCTTCTTTCCTGATCGATTACAAAGGTTCATTATTGAAAATATGAATACTCTAAATTACCTTAAAGCAATATTATATTCATAAACACTATAGCCTGACAGCAAATAAATAATAGCGTTCGACTTTTGGCGAGAAAGTGGTGAAAAAGGTAAAAAAACAAAAAAGCAGCCCTGTGACAGCCCTGATTCGAGAAACATCGTGGACGAGGTGACACAAGCAACAGGTCTTGGCAAACATATTTGTCTCTTGATTTTCGAAGTCCGGGAAATTACCTTTCATTTCCATTGATCCCTATTGAGTTTTATTAATCAGAAAAAAAAAAACTGAATTAAATTAAAACGCACACACATACCCATTGCAATAACTACTTTACATCTTATTTTGAGGAGAGTGAAATTTAAAATTAAAATTGACAAAAACAAAACACTGATATTAGTATTGTTTGGTTAAAATACGGTTGATTGCAGATTAACATTTACGTAATTCACATTCATGAGTGGTAACTGGTACTGCCAATTGACACAAGACGTTGAGTCAACATAATCGACAGAGAAACACAACACGAAGGGAAAACACGAGCCCAATCGCTAGGTGGCACCAGCGCCTAGTAATGATGTTTATTTTGAGGTAGGATACAGCCAATTGATCATCTGGCTGCTTTGTTAATTGGCTGAATTTCCGATTGCAGACGGGAAATTTTGGAAAAAAAATGTAATATATTAGAGTGGGTAATACAAAAAAGTTCTATCCATAGCTACTTTACTTAAAAAAATGAAGTAGTTTTTTAAAAAAAAAACAGTAAAAATTTTGAAATACATTTTTGTATCTAAAGAGAACAATTTAATTTTTTGAGGATCAATACTAAATTCTTAAGATAATATAGAAATTAAAAAACCAAACTTTTCAAAAATCGGTCGTTTGGTTGCCGTCCGTAGTGACACAAGTTGATTTCGGTTAGAGAACGAGGCACACAAACATTAAGCCTAGAAACATAGCCGAGCTTGTGCAAATGGTTTTCTACGCTTGTTTGCGATACATTTACGGTCATAGCAATCTTTCACACTGATTGGGTGGGATTTTGACCACTATGGCCTTAACAGTGCTTGATTCAATTTCATGTGGACAACCATACCGTTGAGTATCATTGATGTCTAAATTTCCTGAATGAAATTAGTCAAACCTATTTTGACAGGTGCATTCGGTCGAGGCGTCTTCCCCTTGAACAATAAACAGTTTTCTGCGAGCTTCTGCTGACTTTTTTAAAATAATACAACAAAATATGACGATAATGAATGATATTTTCTTCCATGTTCAAAGTGCAATAGCAAACAAGTTTCTACTAGAGTTAACAGATATATTATATATATATATATTATATATTATATATGTAGTATAGAATAGAATAGAAAATAATTTTTATTGTGGGAGCCTTTTCTGGGGAAATATGCAATATGTCTGGCCAACAGATAAAAGGAACACAATTAACTAATGTTTACAATCATGGATAAATAGATATACAATAAAAATAATGAATTAATAAAAACAATTTTTAGAAAATAATTGTGTTAGACAAAATGAAAAAATATATATATCGATAAAATAGTTAAAATATAAAATAATAATAAAAAAACAAGCAGTAACTTTATTCTACAATAGTACTTAGTCTTCAAGAGTAACGTTAGCTTTGACATAATTAAGGATCAATATCTGGCCAAGAATTAATGAAAAATAGACCAATTCGCCTTAAATAAAAATAATATACTAAAATGAAATGAGTTCTTCTAGTGACAATGTAAAAAATAATTAAAAATAAAAAAGTCCTTGCTCGGCACTTTAATGCTATATTTTCGGTAGCTAAGTCTTCTAGATATTAGATATCCTTCTAGACCTTCTAGATGATTTTCAATCTTACTGAGCCTCTCGTTAAGCTCAAAGCTCATTTCTCCGTATTTTTCAAGCGACGATTTTATTAGCCGAGATAATATCCGATAGAGAAGGTTCCTTAGCTTGTTGTTGGATGCAGACTTCTTTCCTTGACCACACTTAAGGCACGGCCATGATTTGTTATGAGCCTTGAGCGTTTTAATTTATCTTTCAGATAAATTACTACACCTGCCGTGAAAAATGACACGGCACTCACAACAGCTAACATTTTTCTTTTCCTCTCTCGTGATGGCTTATATTACATATTAAGAACAGGATAAACAATCCACATTAGGGTTAAATCATCATATAAAAAATGTACCATAGTGAAAAAGAAACAGAAAAACGAAAGGACTTATTTGCAACCTAATAAAATGATTCAAAGGAAATAAGTTAATTCTAAGATAAATTGAAACTTAAAAACAATTGCGCTAAGAGGCTAGGATTTATTTTTAAACATATCTGATTCCAATTGTCCGTTTCGCACTAGCTTGGCGGTAACTTCGAGAAAACTTTTAGACTAACTTTGATTAGAAACGTAAAGGTTTTCCAATTAGCCTTCCTCCACGTATTATCCACCAATAGCCCGATTGGTGAATGGAGTTATTTTCATTCATCGATGAAACCTTTTTGAATTATTTGAAAGTATAAGCTTATGGCAATATAAATCCCAATAAAAAACTATGGTAATCAATAAAATCAAGTAAACATCCTGTTCTCATAAGAATTCTAGATATAATTATAATCCTCTAAACAAATGTTTAATATAGGTTAAGGAGTATGCGGAAAAAGCCACCTAATCGTCAAAAACATTTTAAGTAATTAAAAGCCTATTAACATGAAATGTGACGTTTTGCTGAGGATCACACATTAATCTTAAATTAAGCTTTAAACTAAAAAACTTGTTCAAAGATTAAACAGCACTGGGGTTAAGCACTTTCCCCTTTCAATGGGCTATAAAATTCTTTCATATTACATATTTATCCAGTTCGTCTCAATAGTAATAAGTTGAAATGATGAATTATTTTTAATTTAAAAAAATTAAGGTACTTTAAGGTGAAGAAATTAAAGGATATGGCTTTTAATCCCTGTCATACTATTTCAATCTAAATATAAACTACATCGAAGTAAAGCCATTTAATTTTGCATTATTAAGTGTGTACTTGGTTGTTAATCAAAATAGTTTAAACTGGTTAGAGAAATGTAATTCAGAACAACTGGTATGTTAAACATTTTAGTAAAAATATCTCAAGCTTTATACAAAATTTGTCCGTAGATTTCATTTCGAACACACTCACCACGCACATACATACAACAAACACAACACACAACACACACACCACACCACAACAAGACACACCACAACATACACACATACAGACACAATATAACAACATATTATGATTTTTTTGCTTTCCCTTACCTATATATAAATATATAGTAAGGGAAAGTATTGCGATCGTGAAAATTTTTCGAATTTTGAGTTTTCACAGGAAATACACATTTTAGAGTCCCCTGAGTCCAAATGACCATGTCCAGCAAAAAAAAAAGTCTGTTGGTGTGTCGGTGGTATGTCTTGCTCGAAAACATAAATTGCATAAAACTGAAATTTCATATTTTAAAAGCGTACATGCATGTGAAGTCACAGCAATGTTTCTATAAAATCGTCCAATCAGAAGGATCACTTTACACGCACTTTGCACTTTTTTTTTTTTTTTACGACTTTCTCAAAAACTGCTAAATCTTTAATTAAACTAGCTAAAGAACTCAATCGACGATTCGGACAGTTATACAGATATTAAACAGAAAATCTGAACTTACAATTGACAACAAATTATTAATTTCTAAGACAAGACTGAAGCCCATCTGGACCTACGGACTTGAACTGTGGGGGACAGCTAAACGTTCTAACATCAAACGCATTCAATCCTTTCAATCCAAAGTCATCAATATATCATCCAAATAATAGTAAATGCTCCTTATTATGTATCCAACTATACCTTGCACCACGACCTTAATGTTCCATTTATTTCAGACCTAATTCCATCCAAATTTTCCAAATTCCATCAGAACCTCATTCATCATCCTAATCCTTTAGCACGATCCCTATCCAGCTCCACTCATCCATACAACCCACCTAGAGGTTGAAACGGCATTGGCCCCGAGATATATTGTAAATATGTATACTGGAGTTCTGACACTGGTGATTGTGGCTATGGCGCCCTCACTTAGCTTCCTCTGGCTCTCACCAGTGATGCGGCTAGAGGGAGGCGCTGGGATCTTTGGACTCTGCTTGTCCTTCCACAAGTGGGAGGACAAGCCCCGTCCGGTGTTCCCTAGCTGACTGTAAATATTGTACATACGTATGAATGTGACATTTTTTCTTTTTTGTTTATTTATTTATTAACTTCATTTATTTGTATTTATTTTACCTACAAATTTTGTTATTTATAAGTTTATTTAGTTTAGTTTCATTTTATGTAATTTGACATTTCTTTTGTTTATATTTTAACTATTGTATGAATGGGATCCTTTAGCAATTTTATTATTGTCCAGTGTGACAAACTGTAATACATATAAATAAAAAAAAAAAAAAAAAAAAAAAAAAAAAAAAAAAAATTAAACTAGCCATATCTATGTCAAATTAAGTGGGCTTTATATGATTTAGGTTTTATTCTTATTGAAATATTCTGACAGAGCTTAAATGCAGATTTTTTTTATTTTCTTCCTCCAAAGTACCTTTAATTATTTAATCTAGCTTCCAAAAAAATAACTATTTATTAGCAATAAAAAAAAAAATCTAAATATATGACTTGAACGAATTCCATCACCAAATAAAGGAGAAAAGAGGAAGCATATTTGTGTAGATAGTTTTCCGAACATAAGAATAATAATATAGATGTATAATACACCGTTGGAAAGCTTAAGATTTTAAAAAAGCAATATATTATATAAAACTTGTGGTAGGTAAAGTAGTGAATCAATAGGGCATAACATAAATGGTTATGTTAATAAAACTTTTATATTCTTTAATTTAAAAACATATTTTCCAACGAAACTTAATCTAATTATTTAAATTCTTATCAACTCTAAATTATATATATATATATATATATATATATATATATATATATATATATATATATATATATATATATATATATATATATAATATAACTAGAACTATTAGATATATAACTCAAAATCATATATCTAATAGTTCTTAAATTGATTTTAACAAACGGGGTATATCAAATATATATATTGTGTATATCAAATATATATATAACGGTATATTGTGTTGCCCGCACCGGATTTTTGTAATTATACTTACCATTTTATAAGTAGTTACGATTCTGTTAGATTAAAAAGCTCTTGAATATTTTGAACAAAAAAGAGACACGGCATTTTTCTCCCTTTTTCTCCTATACCACCATCCCGGAATTATTTGTGTAGAACCCCTTAAGCTTGGCGGTAGGGTATAAGAGAATCACAGTATTTCCTCCAGCGAAAACAACTCGTAGCATGCCATGCATGAAAACGGTATAAGACGACCGTTGTTATACTAAGAAATTCCTCCCCTTAGGTACAGGAAGATTTTTACGGTTCAGTGCTTTTTCTTTGTAACACGATATGGGAGAATACAATTTTTAATTAAACTTTAACATTTCTGTTCTGGGGTAAATGATATATAAAGAATATTAAGAAATTAAAATATGTAAAAAAAAAAGTCTTGTTTTTTTTTTTTAAACAAATATTTTAATTATATAAATACATCAAGTCAGATTCTGACAACGATGAATCTCTATTTAATTAAGAAAAAAGGCGTCCATTATTCGCAGATACTCTTTTATGATTATTTTATTGTCAAGGAAAGACGTCATGCAGAAACTATAAAATAAAAATGCTGAGTAGAGTTAAACAATTAACAGACCATATAAATGAAGAAGCCTTGAAGTTTTTCAGAATGATATGGTTCAACTACGAATAAAATGAATCATGTAGTTTTGTTTTTTTATTTTCAATAATGAACCTTTGTAATTGACAAAAAAAAATAAATAAAGAAAAATAATTACGTTTTAAGATACGGAGAATCCGGATTCGTTTGTCCGACATCCGTGGCATTTATCTGAAACTACGAGAACAATTTTTTTGAAATTCGCCACAAGAATTTGGGGAAGCTGGTATGATTTTATCCCATGATTGCATTTCACGATCATCCTTCCATCTAGACCGGCCGATTAAACGTGATTTAATTCAATAACTCAGTTATATCTGAAGATAGAGAAAATATTTATTAGTGTTTCTTAATAAAAAACTACGAATAATTATAAAAAATTAAAGAGAAAATTAAAATCTTACCTATAAATACGATCTAGCCCTCAACAACTAAGTTATTTTTGTAGATAGAGAAAACAATTATTAATATGTTTTAATCCACGAATAATTAAAAAAAAACATAAACAATTGAAAACACATTAAAAATTACATTAATACGCCCATAGCTCAGGTTTTTTGAAGATAGAAAAAAATATTTATTGAATTTTAGAATCACTGGAAAAAAACAATATATAAAAAAATCACCTATAATATTTCTGCAAAATGAAAAAATCTGGTGTGCGCAACACAGGACTTTCACTCACCTCCGTTATTTATAGTAATTTAACAATGTTTAAAGGAAAATAAATTGTCAAAGAATTATTTACAATGGATTTTAATAGACAACATATGTTTTATTAAATAATCAATTATATTCTTATCTACGACAATCAGTTTGTTTTATCGGCTTTTCATCACCCTCCATTACCCTTTACAATTCCGTGAATCAGATAATATTTTCTAAACTCTTTAGCTATCCAACGGAATATTATACATCTATATTACTATTGTTGTGTCCAAAAACACATAAAATGCATAAGAAAATATTTGTTCAGTTTTCTCCATTAGTTGTGAATAAAATTCGCTCAACGTGCATATTTAGCTGTTAATTATCAATGGTAACAAGATGATATAATTATTTTTATAGAATCTACAAAATTAAAGGTACTTTAGAGAAAGAAAATTTAAAATAACTGCATTTAAGCCCCATCAAACTATTTCAATCAGAATGAAACCTACATGATATTAAAGCCCATAAAATTTTACATCAATATTGCGAGTTTAATCAAAATCTTTTGAGATGTTTTTGAAAAATCGTAAAAAGATGCTAAATGCATGGGATAAAGTATGGACTTTCGCTCAGCCGATTTTAGTGAAAAAGTTGATGTAACATCTCGGGCGTATAGTAGTGCTTAATATAAAATTTCAATTCCGTATGACTTTTCCTTTTTGCGCTAGAGTTACCACACATAGACGCACGGACACACAGACCTTATTGTGGGACTTGGTTATATGGACTCGGGGGACCCTAAAACGTGTATTTCCGCTGGAATTAAAAAATTTTCACGATCGCAATACTTTCCCTTACTATATATTTCATATATAGGTAAGTGAAAGTAAAAAGTATCATTAAAATTGATTGATATAGCGTTTTGAAATTAGCAGCGTTGATATTCCATTTTCCTTTGAATTACCTATTGCTTTTCATATTTTTCAATTGCCAATAAACGGTTACACCCTAATATAGTTATTTGGAAATAAAATTATAATTATATTAACGATTACTTTGTTTATTAACTTTTCTAAAATCTTGCGCTTTCCAACGGTATATTACACGCCTATATTACTAATTATATTCAGGAATTTTTTTTTCATGACTTGGTTACAGAAAGTTTATTTTTCCCGTTTAAATCATTTTATATAAATATAGCCTAAGTGGAAATTAATTAAAAGAATGTAAAAATTAATATTTGGAGGATAATTGGAACTAGCCAATGGGCTTAGACTTGAGGAGAAGGGAGAGATATATTACTGAATAGAGGAAAGCCTGACATTGTTCCTTAGGGTTTAGATGAGTTGGGTGGAAGGAAGAGTTGTTTCATATCAGCATTCACCGTTCACTAAGGGATACCATATCCAACAGGTATTCACAAAGGCTATTGTTCAGAACATATCCCGGAGCTCATAGCAAACCTGCCTACGGAAGTGGTTACTGGAATGGTCTGGAACTTCCAGAGATCGCGTTCATCGGAAGAGCATCCTGTGACTGAGGCTTTGCGAACAGGCTCCATCTAACTGGCGGCAACTTTTTTTTGACAGGATGCAAATTAGTGAATGCTAATGAGCCGAGGACCATTATTCAGTGTTCTCTCTCCAATCTGCCATGGCCTTGTTTATATCAACCATTTTCAATTTTATCGTGAACAATGAATAGATGAGTTTGGTCGTTCTGAAAATGTTTACTTTCATTTATTTATATATTAAATACCTAAGTAAGAGATACTATATAAATATTAAGGGAAAGTATTGGGGTCGTAAACAAATTTTGAATCCAGGTTATAATTAAGCTGGATCCGATGATTCGAGCATGGAGAAAGGAAAAATATAAAAGTCGAACAAATTTAACAACTAACCAAAGGAGAAAAGCGCAAACCTTTTTTTTTTTTTTCTTCTGAACTTAAGATAGTAGTAATGTACATGTATAATATACCGTTGGACAACTGAAGGCTTTAAAAAACATTATATATCGTATACAAAGCTGTAAAAAGTAATACAGAAAGACGTTTAAGGGCATAAAATTTAATGATCATTATAAATAATAATTTCTAATGTTTTATTACTTAATCTAAAACATATGTTTCCAACTGAACTGACGATAACGAAACTAAATTTAATTTAACAGTTCTTCAATATTTTTTTTTCAACTCTCACCAACTTTAAAGGTTCTTAATTTTTGGCGCCAGCTCCGATGGTGACAGTAGAAGTGCCCTACCACGACCAGGGAGAGTGAGAGTTTCTTTGGCAGTCTTATCTGTCATTTCGTTTCCTACTATCACCATGTTATATGGTATCCGCACATAATGAATTATTTTCCCATTTTCAGCCATTGATTTCGTTAATTCCAGGATTCTTAAATTTCCTTTGAGATTCCAGGATGACTGGAATACATATTTTCTAATGCTTTTAGAGCGCTCAATGGATCTGAGACTATGGTGACCTTCTCTATTGGGAGTATTTTGGAATAATCTAGGGCTATTGCGATCGCATTCACTTCAGCTGTAGACGGAACAAAATTTATGAAGTTTCGACTTGTAAGTGCAATCTGATACGACAAAAGTATTGGATGAGTCCGATTTAGAACCATCTGTGAAAGTTAACTTATGGCTAGGAAATGCGCTGATGATCTTCTTAACGCGGTCTTTAAAATTTATTGATTTGAATTACAACTGGGTAACTGCGGATGATATTCTTTCTGCTAGTGTTAAAGCTGGGTTAGTCTTTAGTTGAAATCTCGTGGAGTATGTAGGTTTAAAGATTTATCCGTGAGCAGGATGGGTTGGTTGAGTGAATAATCTGGTGATGTAGTTGATGGCCAGTTTATCGTGTCGGTAAGATAATTGTGATAAGCCAGATTCTACGCAAAGACTTAGTAAAAGACTCGTCCTGAAAGCTTCCATGGTGTACTAAATCAAGTTTGGCCAGATAGTTTCTTCTTGCCGAGCCAAAAACAAAACAGCCATACTCCATCTTGGTACATATTACTGAAAGGTATAATTGAGTAAAGTGATGCGATTTACATCCCAACATGTTCCACTTAAGGCTTTTAGTATATTAAGTTTTTTTTAAACATTTGTCTTTCAATTTTTTTATGTGGAGGACATGAGCGAAGAACAGGAATGACTGAACTGAAGTCCTTGGGAAGACCCGGGTTCTTTTAGGACCGTAGTGCCAAGCAGTATTTATATATATAAATACACTTTTATTTTTAGTTAGTGTCTGAGGAATAACGAGTGAAAATGTAAATTAACCGAGTAACAGAAACGAGGAACGTTAAAGGGGATGATATGTCTAGTACCATAGATTTAACTGTTACTGCTTTCATGTCTTCTGAATGTTTGATTTGAAATATCAACAAGGTGAAATTCTAACTAGTGAGTTCACAAGCTTTCCACCATGGTTGTTTGTTCGAAGCGAAATTTCTAAAGCATACACCAGCAGTAAAGCTCTGGAGTTGTGAAAGGGCGCTCTAGGATATCAAAGGTGTAAAGGGGATAGAAGAAAGGACTTGAAACACAACCACATGATAGAGCAGTAATGATACTTTGTAATGAATATAATGATATCTTTGAAAGTAATGAAATCTTTCATGAAAAAAAGATACTCAGAAGATTTTGTGAAGAAAAAAGGTATTAATGAATTAGTACAGTGTTGAAAACGTTAGTACAGTTTTGTAGAATTTTCCAGTAAAATATACTTTCTTAAAAATCCTTTCCTGCAACACCGTTTTTCTGATTAAAACATCCCATTTTCTAAAAGTTTCATCATCATCTTTTTAGTTCCTTTGAGGAGGTTTATTGGCCCAAATTCATCCCCTCCACTTTTGCCCTTATTTGATCTTCAGAGGCAAATACCCTTTGTATCTTCCTAGCCACACAGATCTTCAAACAACTACTTGTAAGCTGTGCGTTCAACAAAGTCGCTTCTACAGATATTAAATTTACGCTTCAACTTTAATAAAAATAATTTTTCCAGCTTAGCAACCGTTTTAGTAACTTTTAATAATTCAATTACATAAATAATTGTTTAATGTCGGGACAGAAATAACAAATAAAACTAGGATTGATCATTAATACATCAAGTTATCATTCATAGATGTTTCTAAATGATTTCTTTTTTGTATTAGAAAAAAATAAATAAATGTAAAAATTTTTGTTGATAATTAAGAAATTATTATACATACAATAATGATAAAATTATTTCTATAAATTTAATATTTGTATACTTTAGATTCCTTTACAGAATTCACTATATATATTTTTTTAATCTTACGAAACAGTTATGCGTTATTATCATAAGTTTTTACTTTAATTGGTCTTACTTGAACTATGTATGCGAATACTATTCTGCATTTATTTTTCCAATTTTCAGTTCTTTTTTTTTAGGATTTACAGTAAAAATATGAAATTTTTAAAATATACTTCTGAGGGAACACAAAAAGCAGGCGAATTTTATTTTCGTAAAAATATCGGATAGTATTCCTTTTTTCAAAGGTACTGGATATAGATATCCTGAGGTTTAGGAATAAATCCAAGGAACCCAAGATATCGGTCTGAGATAATGATGGTAAATCGAAACTCTCTTCTCCATCCTTCCTACAAACATATCTATATTATTTATATTATTGTATCCCATTTTTATAGTAATACAAGTAATAAGTATTATACAGGCGAGAGTAATTATAATAAGTAAGTAGTAGTAGTTATTACGACAAAATATAATTAGTTTCAGTTGCCAATGACCCTTCAGGGTAGAGGCAAAAAAACAAAAAAATAAATAAATAAAAGTAAGTTGAATGTGAGTAAATAAGGTTTCATTAATGATAAAAGTAAAATACATAAAAAAAATAGAGAAATTAATTCATTCATTATGATTCCTGTCTAAAAGTGGAGAGAAAATGAATGTTATATTATATAAAAAAATAAATATATCTTAATTAGAATTTCCATTTCGTTTTATACAATTGTAAGCAAACCCTAAGGTTTTTATAATAGAGGGATGTTTTTCATAAAACAGTCCGTAAACATTTTTTTGATTTAATTTAATTTTCATATCACTAGAAAAGAATAACTCTAATCATGGAAATATATAAACAAATTCGTGATTTTTTTTTTCTGTGGCTGTGATATATTGGGTTGATGCAAAATTAATGCAGGTTTCCTCTATTGCAATATCTTAATTCCAATTGTGTAAACAAAGCTAATCCTAACATTGATCATTATTATACCAAAACAAACCTTATCTAATACCCTCTCTTTCACCATGAATTTGTTTAGTAAAATCGTTTTGTTCAGTGTGTTCAAAGGTCTTGAATCGAAAATGTCAAAGTGCGATTTTCGTCAAATTTATTTTTACGAATTTAAATTAGGGCGCAGCGCTGCGCAAACGGCTCGTAATATTAATGAAGTATGGGGTCAGGGGGCTATTAATGAGTGCACGGTGCAGCGTTGGTTCCAGAAGTTTCGCAGAGGAGATTTCGACCTCGAAGACAAGGAAGGTCGGGGCCGTCATCTTGCTGTGGACAACGACCAGCTGAGGTCAAAAGTGGAAGAAGACCCAACCAAAACCACACGAGAAATGGCGGCGGAACTCGGAACTCAAAAATTGCAACGTCTTTGCCCAGCATTGATGAATCGGAAGGGGCCGATCCTGCTCCACGATAACGCCAGACCACACGTTGCACAACCAACGCTTCGACGACTGCACGAGTTGGGCTACGAAGTTCTCCAACATCCGCCTTATTCACCTGACCTCTCTCCTACAGACTTCCACTTTTTCAGGCATCTGGACAACTTTTTGAGGGAGAAAAATTTTCAAAACCAGGACGACATTGAAAATTCTTTTCGTGATTTCATTGAGTCCAGGGATTCGGATTTTTTTTTCTGGTGGAATAAGAAAGCTTGTTGAACGTTGGCAAAAGTGCATTGATTCAGATGGAAATTACTTTGATTAAATATATATGGTTAAAGTAAAGATATGGCGTATTTACAATACCTACTAAAAACCTGCATTAATTTTGCATCAACCCAATATATAAAAAAAAAAGATAGATCTAAACGCAAACATATCAACAGGCCTAATGTAGAATCGATTTCTAGTCCCTTGGTGAAAAAAATCATAAATTATTCTTTTAGGTTCTAGAATTATACATAAGTCAGTGAAAATACAACCCATCTATTTACTCGAATACTTATAAATCGATAAAAAAACATACTACAATAAGATAATATTAAAAGTGTTTTCTTTTAGTTTACTTTTTTGCCGTCAGTTTATTTGACATATACATGACGCGTTGTTTGATTTTATCCAAATTACTCTTTAAATAAAAATTAGGTATTTAATAAAAAAAAGGCGCAAAATGCTAGGTATTAATTAGCTTCTAGTTTGTAGATTTTTTTGTTAACGTCGTTGTAACATCTGCTATTAATATATGATATCTCAGTATTATACAACTTTTCTTTTTCGAGCTAGACCGACCACATACGACACACGTAGACTTTTTTATGGACTTGGTCGTTTGGACTTTAGAGAACTTGAAATATGTTTTTTCGATGAAAACCCGAATTCGAGAAATTTGATGATCGCAATGTTCTCTTTTACTATATATTCCATATATATATTAGTGGAAGTGAAAATAAAATAGAATTATTGTTTCTTTTCTTTTTTAATTTTTTTGGAAGTTTTCTTAATATAAACATTTAAAAAAAGCACAGAACTGCCTTCCATTTCTCACCCAATCACTTTATTTCATAAGCTTTTTATCAGTTTTTCATATTAGTCGACGTTTCGGGGCTGTTTCCCCATTTTCAAGACATTTCTTTTCCATTATATAATTACTATATCTTATTTCACCCTTCATTCCATCTTATAGCACACTGCTACTTGTCCATATAGGTGTTCATCAAAAACTGATAAAAGGCTTGTGAAATAAAGTGATTGGTGAGGAATGGAAGGCAGTGTGTGCTTTTTTAAATGTTTAGAATTATTGTTGTATAAGAAATATGATCAAACGATGTTGTCAACGTTTCAAAAATATTTTCACTATTATTTGGCAGAAGAACACAAAGAAGGTGAGTTTTTTTCTGAACTGACTCAAATGGTTTCTCACAAAATGGGGCCACTCTGGCAAAGCAGGTAATATTTGACAGTTAAAAGAATTATATAACTCCGGAACCAGCTTAGCCTCAAAGACCAAATTTATATCTATTAAATATATCGTAAGATAGGTAATCTATATTAGATTCATATTTTTTCGCTCAATCCCTTTTGAGATATTTCCGTGTAAACATCGCGAAAGATTTTGATTAACTTTTAAAATTCATACTAAAAAAGACTATGTTCTCAAGATCTACATTTTTACAGAAAGTGGGAACTGAGAACTAAGCTATATAAGAAATAATAATTAAAAGTTATTCTCTTTTCATTATACACTTTTATCTCGTAAAAAATTTTCGTTTTTTATTAATTTTCGAGAATTCTTTAACAACTTCATTCACTGTTTAGGTAATGAGTTGTGGGGACAAAAATACAAAGCATGTCCTTATCTTATTGTTAGTTTTTGTTTTGATTAAAACATCACAGGAATTAGGAAGATTTTCCCATCACATGTTTTCGCTCGTGAAGCTGACTTAAAACGGCTGCAACACTAAAAGTATTTAAAAGTGTATTGAAATAGTTTTACTATTCACGAAAATCAAAATTTTGAGCGGCAAATTAATGAAAATTGGACGATTTCAAACGGATTGAACCGTATTATTAGAAAAACACTTTTGATCAGCACACCACTAATTTTATTTAAGAACCACCACTGGTTTATGGTCTAGTTTGGCTTAGAGCATACATAAGAGAAGATAAATTATTAATACTCTTGGTTGCTAGTTAAGTAGCGATAACCCTAAACGATGAGAAGAACAAAGCTACCTGTTGCTAAGGGTTTAAGCTAAGACTATCCCTTTGGCCGATGGGCTGTGTGCTTAGGCTGAGTTATCTAGTGCTTGGCCTCCCTCCATCCACCACATCTTGATTTACTACTCCCTGCCGATTAGTAGAATCAGTTCCTTACTCTCCTGTTAGATTATAAATAATAAGTTTTAGGTCTAGCTAGATGAGCTACAGAATAAGGAAAATTACTACTTTAATATTTTCACAACGATATATTTAAAGATACACTAAACTCTGACCAACTTCATCCACCATTAGAAATAATTTCAGTCATGCATAGAACGTACGTGGTTAAACAGTATCACACTGTAATGAACGTTTTAATTTGAAGAGTTAAATAAGAAATAAATGTGCATAGCAGTAAGAATTATACATAAAATACACGAAAAAAAATCAAGGATTTCTGATGTTTTCGGAAAATTTTTGTTGAATCGATAATTTGAACTATAATTTTCTAATACTAAATATCTTAATAATTTAAAATAATTTCATCATTTCCTCTTTAATGTAAATGTGTTTAAAAAAACAAAACATTTATATTATTATTTTGCTTATTTTACTTATTTAGTTACGATCATCAATAGTTATTTAGTTACTGTTTTATATTATTATTTTGATTATTTTTAATGTTGACCATACCTCTCCCAAACCTTTATAATTCAAGTAAAATAATATGCGTTGATGACCTCAAGGTTTGCGCCTTTAAGCAAAAAGAAATAATTTAAACTTTGTTTAGTCTATTTTTAAATAGAATGTTACACAGATTTATTTAAACACTTCAAAATACAGTATAAAATCACCGATTATGTTTAATGATGTCACTCTTTTAATTAACATACTCTTTAGGCCTAACGTATTACTGGAAAAAACTTTTAGTATCATTCTTAAACAAAATAAAGATGTTTCTGCGTTTTCTTCAATTTTTTTTTTACCCAAGAAACCATTGGAAAAAACAATTAAATATTTTTGATCAATCTCTTATCACCCAAAATATTTTAATATATATATCAGTGACGGTCATAAAATTAAAACATTGTTTTGTTAACTTTTTTATTACGTATAATATTTTATGCTCGCTAGATCCAAGGTACGAATCCCGGTTGAGGCAGAATTATTTATTTTGTTACTTCAGCCGAGGAGCGACCCTGGGACACACCCATCCTCTATAAAGTGGGTTCCAAAAATTGAGGAAAACTTGGCGTCTTTCAAGTTTAGGCCTAATCACCTCCTTGCATGACTGTTGGCCGTGAATCAGTATGAATATCTATAAGGTGAACTCGAGACCCTATATGGGCTGTAGAGGTATAGGCAATTAATTTTTATTATTTCTTTTTATAATAGATTAAATTTTAAAACATTGGAGCTTAATGCAAGTCACTATTTTAAGATTACAGCAACGCTACCTACTTTTCACGAATAAACTCATCCATAAGAACGTTTGTTGCTGATTTTACCCGAACAAGATACAATTCCTTTTGATGATAACTCCATTCCTTCTTTGACTCAATAGTTTCTGTTCTCGCTTTCTCTTCGATTCCGATAATCCTCAAAGCGTCAGAAAAGAAGATGGCTACGAGACCTTTTGATTTAAAACATTTTATGGAAGTTTACCAATTGATAGTTTCTCACACGTGAACACATTTTCTCAAACCATTGTTTTATAACATAATTCACTTTTATTAGATATACTAATGTAAATAAAGATATAAATTTCAATAAATATATTTAAAAAAAAAGAAAGAGAAGAAATTACAGTATTTGAAATGTATAATAGGAGTAATATTATACCTACTAATTACAGTAATTTAATGTGAAATTGAAACAATACCATTCATTTGAGCTTTATAAGCAACCTGTCCTTAGTGAGACATTGCTGAGTTACGATGTTCCTATTTTATGATGAAGTAGCTCTTAGCAAGACTCTCCACGAATAGCAACACTAAACTTTATCACTAGAGGTACACGTACACTGGCTCAATGGCCTGTCAATAAATGACAGTGTAGCAGATCTTGACAGAATGGTCTGTCAGTCACGTTGAGTGATGTAAAATGAATGGAAATATCTATTTAATCCTGATTTGAAGAACACGTTAGAGATGTACACAACGTTTTAATAATTCTATACAATACAAAATACATATCAAAATATCTGGTTTTTTATTCACATGAATTTCCATTACCAATTTGAAGTACAGACCAACCAAGTATATTTACTAATAAGTATATTTATGATACTATATCTTTCACTATATTTGTCCAATTTAGATTTTTAAAATATGATCTTACATATGAGTTTTTGATCATCCAGGTATATAAGTATGGATTTTAGTCATAAAATAGCTTGGAAAATATGAAGAGGTGCAAAGTGAGGAAATAGCTCAATTAAAGAAAAACCGATACACTTAAAGAGCTAGGTAGGAGAACTCAATCCAATCTATTGGAAGCGGAAAGCAAACTTAGTTAGCTTTAAGAGGAGAAGTTCAAATCGAAGAGGAAAAAACCTAAAACAATACAGGAGTGTAAAGGGAAGATAGTCAAATGAAATGAAATAATATTTAAATGTAAAACTTATTTTCCAGATATTATCCTAATACTAGTGCTTACTAACACCAACGTTGACAATCATAAATGTAATTGCCTTCACTTGATAAATAACAATAATAGTCCAAATATTAGTTGAGCCTCCGTAAGTGCATTAGGTAATTCGAATTTTATTATATTTATTTTATGTGATTTTAGACGTTATTTTATTAATTTAACCGATAATAGCACTAAAATAGGTTATTTACGTATATTTGCTTAGCAAAGAAATCATTTCAAAGTGGGGTATTTTCAGCAACCGATTGTATTTGAATTCGTTAATTTTAATTTGAGTTGTAGCATACCTCTGTGAAGTTATTAATTAATCAAATTACAAATCATTACTAACACTAATAGTATCTTGGAAACTACTCTTCCTACGAAGATCAACTCAACGGTGCATTTAATCGGTTTTAATGTGAGGATAATAATAAGGATAATACGTATGATAGTTTCAGAGATATGGTTTTTAAAAACCTTTTAAAAAAACTCAATGCCAAAAACAGCACTTAAGTATTTTCGCAATGAGTATTTTATACTCATATAGGATAATCTTGTTAAACTGTGGATTTAAATGAATCCGTTGCAAAATATTGCAATGTAATTAAGTATTGCAATGACTTAAATTACAGGTGCTCGTAATATCACTTAAAATAGTTCCTATAGGCACTTGTTATTGAATTTAGTTAAATTTAAGAAGCAATTGTAATTGAGAAATTTAATTTATTTATCTATTTGATTAAATATTTAATTAAAAGTTGAGTAAATTAAAGGATTTTCTAAAACTTATTATATACCATAATAAGAATCGGTTAGCTGTTATTATTTGTTTATTTATTTAACATCCGTTTATGCTGCTGTGGCAAATCGGACGATGCTACAGTGGGGGTCCTAAATTTTGCCAGGTACCTGACATCACACAGACTCGGGACCAGCTTTTAACGTCCGCTCCGAAGGACGGAATTACTAAGGGTTTTTTACTCCCATTATAAAATCCTAGGACCACCTGCGGGTTTGAACTCGGGATCTTGGGCATAGGAGGCTGTTATGCTAACCTCCTACAGGTAACCCCTAGTTGTTATTGAATATTGCAACCACAAATATTCATACTAAGATTATTTTTAAAAGTGATATTTATGTTTTGGATCATTGGTCCGTTTTCATATTAACGTTACAATCCACTTTATGAAATGATGTTCTTAATTTTGGCCCAAATCAACCATTTTATAAATTGCGAACATACCTACCTATCAAGAACACGTAGATAGGTCAATTCGATTCACCCTTCTGATTTTTCTCCTTATTTCACGGCTTCTGAAAACTACAGACACTTCTTTCGGGTTAGTAACTACTAGATTAGCACAAAATAAGAGCCCAGCATTTTTTTTTTTTTTTTTCAAACTTTACATAATTGAGTTAGAGAAAAAGGGAGATATTGTGTCTGTAATGTAACTCCCTAAATGTAATATTATCATCTAGAATATAAGACTACGAAGAGAGTATTGGGTAAGGAGACGACCTATATATGAGAAGATAAGTAAGGGCTATATAGCAGAGCCAGCGCGCCCCCCTCAGCCCCACTAACACGATTTACCAGCTCCTTGCGGCATAATTCCTCTCCCCTCTCCTTCTCTCTTCGTCTCATCTTTCATATACCCTCTTCATTGATACGAATTTTAGCTGTCGAATACCGTAGAATCTGCAATCATTTCGTGATAAATATAAATTTAAAAAGCATAGGAATATTGTTGAAGTTTGCTTAAGTTATCGTCATCTTGCTGAAGCCTGTTGTAATCTTGCTTTTATCACCAAGGATGGAGATTCGTTTACTGTGACATGCTGAGAAGGGCTAGAGAGTCATGTAACCAGCAATTTCACATGTCTTGGCAGGATCGTTGCCAAGGGATTTCAAGGTTGTTGCACAAGACCTAAGATGCCTCTTAAGTCTCAGAACAGCAGCGTTAGTACCAGCCGATCTGTAGTGCTGTTACAAGTCTAATTCATCTTTTCCCCACACCCATAAACGAAATCTACGGGCTTTAGATTAATAAATAATGCCATCATGAGGTCTGCGAAAGAAACATACAACAAAAAGAAAAATATTCAGGAAGTTCTAGAGCAGTGGTTCTCAAGAAACAAAAATTCGCGGACCCCTTCATACAATCATTTCAATGGTAAGAACCCCCTGTCCAAAATATTAGGTATATATTTAGATTTTTCTTCCTGTGTCTTGAAATCGACTCTCCTGTTCTAGAGGATGGAATAGAATTGACCTCTTATCTTTCTCAATCCTTATCCTCATCACATCTCCCACCTCTTCTTTTCAAAAGTACTATTTTGGCTGACATGCTAAGTGCCCGAAGTCGGCGGTCCAGCCTTTGTAGACACTACTTCTAAGAAATATTTCTAATATATCAAAGACGACGTTTTAAGCCTTTGTGATATTATTTTTATCTTTTAATCACCCTTAATTATTAATTTTTCTTTTTGTTGTCAGCTGCCGCTGGGGAGAACTAGCAGGAGGGCCTAGTACCGCGGTGGGCCGATGGGGAACGCAAGGGAGTTAGGTGTACGCCTTTTGAACTTTTGCCGATTAAGGTTTATTAAGATTTACTTGATTAATATTAAAATTATTCAGTAATGAGTTCACAGCTCTCAGTATCCTCAATAAACAACACTCTATATTCTAGATATAGCCTAATTGGGAAATGGAAATAAAAAAAAAAAAAGGCTTTAGGAGTTTACATCAATCCGTGAAACAATGAATACCTAAAATTTAATGTTGAAAATTGGCAGATGGCTCGGATTTTTCAAAGGAAGTGAAACTTTCTTCATTATGCTGTCCTTCAGAGGAGACGTAAAATAGTGGTCTAGCGCTTGTTCTAAATTAGCTACTTGTTAAAGATACCCATCATAATTAAACCTGAATAGGCAAAATTTAGAGCTTCTACTTTAATATCGCCCAATAGCCATTTATTCAAATACTCATAAAGAAATCAAATATTCTTCATTATCTTCGGCAGTACATCATACATCTTTCGTTCTTCATTTTAGAATTGTAGGAAAATGACAAATTTTAAGATTTTAATTGCAAACAGTAGCAATGAAGCGATTATCTAAGAATGTTATTTTTCTCCGTGTAGAGCGTGCAATTTTTATTAAAATCCAAGAAATCACAAATATTCTACACTAAGGTAACTTAAAAGTATTCCCTCGTTGAGCCCCTGGATATCGTCTGCAGGACCCCAGGGATCTGCAGAGCACTAGTTAGGAAGTACTGCTAGAGGAATCGAATATTCAACTTAGAAAACGTAAAGATTTAAAATTCACTTCTCTGCACCACTATGTCTTTTAATTATGATCCTACTAATCCATGTATAAACTAATCCCATACCTAAGACTCAATCTTGAGGAACGCCTTACTTGGAATCCTAAAACAAGACCTAAAGAAAATAGGTAGCTTTTAGATACCGATTACTAAAAGCTCATTTATGCTAGCATTATGAGACCAATTTGGAGAAATGGAATTGAACTTTAGGGTTCAACTAAACCATCTAATTCCTCTCGCATCCGATCCATACAATCCAAAATCCTTCTTAATATTCTGAATGGCCCTTATTTCGGCGCAAATTCGTCAGAGACCTAGACTGAAATAGATATACCCATCTTAATTCCAAACTCTCTATCCACACTAATCCCTTTGCCTTTTTCACCACTGCACATCCATTACTTAAAATTATCTATAGTGCGAACAAAAAGTAGTTGTATCATAAGCGCTTTTCATGTTATGTATTCATACCACACGTTAACTTGTTATATAAGATATTTATATTTTAATTTACATTTGTATTCATACAAATGTAAACTACAATTAATATAATCTTTAAAACAATTAATTAATACTTTGTTTTGTTTTTTCAAAAAAGAAATGGTATATATTTAGATATAAACTGTTTCTGTTTTGTGAGTTCAATATATTTAGATATTTGACCTTATTTTGATTGTATTTAGAATGTTTATCTAAAGGTGACAACAGGTTCCCTTTATTTCCAGTGAGGTGGCTGAGAGAGAAGTGCAGAGATCTCCTAAATTCTATTATTTCCACCGACAAGGCTGGCTCGACGCTTTTCTGTTTAATTTTAACTAATATTTTGTTCGGTTATTGTTTTAATGCATTTCAGCAAATATTCTCACTGAGACAGAATATGATATTACTGAATTAAAAAAAAAAAATTATTATAAAGTCCTAAATATTTTTCATTTTATAATGTTAGATTTAATTAAAATCTGAAAGTTATAACATTATATTCGTTATAGCTTTAAATTTTCGTTAAGTATTGTGCTATATTATTAAATAAAAATTAAATATTCATTAACCCAATTTTAACGAGTTTGAAAATTAAGTTTTCAACAGAATAAATTTCCTTAATAAAGCGTTTTATGAATATGTATAATTCAATATTTGATGCAACAATTTTATAGTTACGAGAGTTATAAATATTAAGCGAAACTGGGAAGTCATTTTTTAACCATGAATATACTTTTTTTTTTTTTTTAACCAATTGTCATCGAAATCCGTAGATCTAAATCACTGATTGTTGGAGGGTAGCATTCCGTCGATCCGCCTTTGACAGCATCTCCAGCGAGCTGGAAAGCCGATAGTGCCTCCAGCAGCCCACCCAGTCTCGACAAGTTTCAAACTTGATATCAAATGTTCTACAGTCACGTTCAAAGGGCGACAGGTTCATGATTAAATAGATCGACAAGTGTTTGTAATTAATTCCGTAAACATGACCTGTACCTCTACAGCTCTTGAAGGGTCTCGGTTTCAGTCCTTAAAGATATTTGTACTTTTTCTATGCCAACGGCGGTGCAATGAGGTTAGTAGGCCTAAATCGCGCTCAGCCGCCAGGTTTTTCTCCAATTTTGTGTACCCACTTTATAGGGCTGGGTGTACCCCAGGAGGGTCTCCACATCTCAGGGTCGCTCCACGGCTGAAATAACAGAATAAATAATTCTGCCTCAGGATTCGAACCTGGGACCTGGAGCATAGTAGCCTAATGCTTTTTCCAGTAGTCTTTATTTTTATATAAGCTTTATTTTGACTAGGCAAATTTTCTAAAAAGTGTAATAACTTTATCACTTCCTTGTAGAGCGGTTGGTCTATAAACAATTCCTAATATACAGAACTTGAATACTGCATTATTCAAACCTAAATTTATATTAAGTTAAAAATTAATGAAAAAATAATATATCTGGTTCCGATCTATTTAAATTCCAGTAATTGGAATAGTGAATTTGATGAAGTAATAGAATTAATTGAATTAACTATAAATTATGATGTTGTTCTTATCGGTGACTGGAACGCTCACACTGGAAAATTGAAAATATGTCCTAATGGAATTTTAGAGGGAACAAACTTAACAACTGAAATCAGAAATTCAAAAGACGGTAAAATAGATGAAAGAGGAATTAAAGTCGCGGAATTTTGTGAAGATAAAATACAGAAATTTTTTGGTACAGCATTTTAATTATTAAATCTTTACAATCAATAAAAATAAATCATAACGTTACTAAAAAAATATATATATATATAAATTATTATCAAAACTGAAAAAAAAAAAAAAAGAAACAAGGGTGGCTAAGCCGTCTGTCGAGTTGCAGACGGCTTAGCGCCATTGTCTTGTGGGCTTTGATCTTAAAAAAATGTATATATATGTTATTACTATTTTGTATATTATGTAAATAAAGCATTTATTCATTCATTCATTCATATACAGAACTCTTTAAGAGTAGCAGGGGTAAAGGTTTATTAATTTTTATATTTATTTGAAATTAATTATTTCAATTATTATTAATTTATTTATGACGCCTCCCCCCGTGTGGGTCATTGGCGTTTACACTTACATTTTATACTCGATTATAGTACAAACATAATCCATCATAGTCTTAGTCATTGCAAAATAATTTGGTTATGTTAACAATTTATTACTTTCATATACGTATATATGGAATGTATAGTTAAGGGAAATAATGCGATCGTGAACATTTTCGAATTCCTATTTTCAACGGAAATACACGTTTAGGATCCTCTGAGTGCAAATAACCATGTCGCGAGAAAAAGTCATTGTGTGTGTGGTAAGTCTAGAATGAAACCGAAAAGTCGTACAAAATTTAAATTTCACATTTATGCATTCTATACGCTTTTCAACGAAATCAGCTGACTGGAAGCGCTACCATATACCATCCATTTTGCACTTTTTTTTTTTTTTTTTAAACATATTTATTGATATTTACAACTGTATTAAATAAAAAATACATCTAGTAAATGTGATGGTAATATACAAAACTGTCATGAAAAACATGTAGAGACACTACCCAGTGGCAGCACTCTAAAAATATTTTAAACTAGAAGGTCCCGGGGCCATTTCCTTTTCAGGCGCCTCGGAGGATTATCCGGAATTGAAAAGGAAGAAAGGATTGAAACTAGTGGGTTAGAGTGAGAATGGAGTTTGTCATGAAAGGATTGATACCTGGTCCGGGCCAAATCAGTAACATAGGGAACATTAAGGTCTTTATGGATAAGTTTATTCGTGACATAGTAAGGAGCATTGAGGATTTTACGAAGGATTTTGGATTGTAAGGATTGGATGCGGGAAGAATTTGATGGTTTAGTAGAGCCCCAAAGCTCTACTTCGTAAGTCCAGATTGGTCTTATAATAGTCATGTAGATGAGCCTTTTGTAGTTAACAGGAAGGTTTGATCGTTTGTCTAGTAAGTGTTGAAGTAGCCTAAAGCGGCGATCAGTTTCTTGTTTTAGTCGTGTATGTGGATTCCAAGTTAGGCGTTTGTCAAGAAGAAGTCCTAGGTATCGGATCTGTTCAACAGGAACTAGTTGAGTGTTATTAAAGGATACTTTAGGGCAGGAAGTCAAAGGTTTACGGCGAAGGATAAAAGTTATTTGATGGGATTTGTTGGAATTTATTTTTATTCTCCAGTTCTGACACCATACTTCTAGGTCTTTGATGTGGGCTTGAAGGGTATTTGAGGCAACAAATAGATCTTTATGAACTGATAACACGCAGGTGTCATCAGCATAGGCATTTTGCACTTAATTACGATTTTATCGAAAACGGCTTTAACGATTTTCATCAAACTAAATGAATCAACGTAAAATTTAATGAACTTTGATATCATGTAGATTGCATTCTGATTGAAATAGTTTGACAGGACTTAAATTCTAATATATTACATTTTCTTTTTCTGAAGTATCTTTAATTATGTAGACCCAAAAACATTAACCATTCCATCTTACGATCATTTATTAAAAACCGTCAAATATATAAGTTGAACGAATCAAATATTCAACTAATGCGGAAAAGAGAAAAAAATTAAATGCAATTTTAGTGTTTGTTTTTTTTAACATAAGAACATCAATATAGTAGTATAATATACGGTTGGAAAGCTAAAAGTTTTAGAAAAATATATTATCTTATACACTAAATTGTTATTACTTATTGTTCCATTACTCGAAGTTAATGGAGAGTGATACAAAGCCGATAGAACAAACTGATTGTTGTATATAATATAATAGATTATTGATTAAATTCAATCTAGTCTGATTCTTTAACCTTTTTTTTTCATCTCTGTATCATTCAACTGTATTTATAAATTTTTATTAATTACCTGAATTAAAGAATTCAAAATTCTTGATGACGGAGGTACTTGAAAAACATGTGTTGCACGCACCATATTATTTTTATCCAAATCATTTCATTTCAGAAAAACCGTTGGGTATGTCTTGGCGGGGTGCGTATTTAGCGGCTTGGCTATAGCAGATAAGCCTTTTTCATTTATATCAGCACGAAATCGATCTGAAGCCGATAGGTTATTCTGGGGCATATCCAGAATCTATAATGTGTGTACTGACCATGGATCAGGAATATCCGTTCGTAGGGATGAATACTGAATACATCCCTCGATATTTCGGTTCGTCGGAAGCGAGAACTTGGGTTCAGAATTTTCATGGGCTATGTCTCGTAACTGATTTTTTAAAAAGGTAACGGAAGGTATCACATGATGATATAACAGGATATTATTTGTTTTTAACTTTGTTTTATTCTTTGGTTTCATCGATATAGAAGGAAGGAGAGGCGTACGTGGTATTGCCAGAGAAGGTTTCTGCTTTAATTTAACTACAGAAACCCTCAGAAAATCACAAAATAAATTAATTAAGATGTAAAAAAAAAGAAAAACTAGCTACATCTGTGTTGTAATATTCGAAACAGAATGGTGCACTTATTGACACAGGGTAGGGTAGAGAATTTTAAGAAACCTGTCCTTCTTCTTCTGAAAAATAGTTTTAGCGATGGAGAAATGGAGGTGTTTAATTGCCAATATTAGCCAATAAGAGCTTTTCATATTGTATCAAGGTTTTGCGTTTAAATAACACCGATGATTAAGAAAAAAAAATCTGTGTTTCAGCTTGGATGCAGGGCATGTCAATTAGGATCCTCTGACTCAAGACTAAAGGTTATGTAAATTGTTAACAAGCCATAAAAAGAGAATCAACCAGACCTAGATAAAGATCTTAGAAAACGAAATAGACAACCGTGACTTCGTTAGTTTTAGAAAAAATAAATCAATTTTAATGGCTATGAGATTGAACCTCAACCAGTTCCAGGGCACAAAGCGGCGACCACCAAGCTTTCTCCGAAGTCCGTAATTAGGAGAAATGATTATTCAGTCTTTGCTTGAATGAAAAACAAAACGTTCCTTATACGTATCTACTTTCCTAAGGTTTGTTATACGTAATATTCAATTAGAATTCTACTCTAAAATTATTTTAAATAATTATCTATATTCAATTAAGGTCAATAAAAAAAAACAACCTTAATCCGCATATTTTTCAACTTCAGGGTTGTAATTGTCTTTTTTAAATGAAATATGTCTTAGGTTTTGGGTGTATAACATAATGACTCTTCAAAGAGCATCAAATAAACGAAATTTAAGCATAGTATACCTGTTTTTAGTTTATATTTATATCCATTTCAAATCATGGAGGAAATACAGCATTTTTCGCTCTTTGAGTCAGAAACCACCTCTGCCGTCCATTAATGGAGTCTCTTTCATTCTCCTTTGTTTTACGGTAGAGCTCATCGTAGGCTGAAAAAAGGCATTGGTTCACAATTCTCCTGATATATCAATGATGCAAAGCAATTAGTACAAGAATCATCGGGATGGGATTATTCGAGTAGAAAGTAAAATCGAATTCCAATTGTGCGTTCAAAATAAGTTCTTAACGTATTGTAGATAATTATGTAATATTTATGTTTGTTTACGACAAGAAACTGCTCGTAGATACCGTTTAAAACAACACTTACTTGACAAACGATGAAAACGACCTATTTACTACAAAAAACTGATTTATATAACCATTCTTATACCTATTTGGACATATGCATTGAGCTATGGGGCTCTACCTAACCATTAAATTCCTCCCGCATCCAATCCTTGCAATCCAAAATCCTAAGAAAAATCCTAAATGCTCCTTATTTTGTACTATAAGAATAAAATCATCCACTAGTTGCAGACTTAGCCCAAAAACGATACAGCTCCTTTCATTTTAAACTACCAGCCTACACAGACCCCGCTTGTCCGCAACCTCTCATCTACACACATTCCTGATAATCCTCCGAGGCGCCTGAAAATACGATGGCCTTGAGACCTGCTAATAAAACATTACAGTGTTACCTAAAAGAATGATTGAAGTTTTACCACTGGGTAGCTTCTTCACAAGTCTATTTCATGGCTATATTTTTAATTTTAGTTCTTTTAATTATTACCATATAAAATAAAATACAGTTGTAAAAATCAATAAAAAAATTTTTGTGTATTTAATAATCTTGTTATAAGTAAAAAAAAATATATAGGAATGTTATGCAAAATTTAAATGCTATTGAAATATTTGCAAGCATATAGTTGTTTTTAATAGTAAAAGTATTTAATAGTAAAAAGTTTTTTTCACATTTAATTTTAGTATAAAGGAAACCAATTTTTACCTAAGTCACTGCTAAAAGTTTTAAAACAAAATTTCAAATACATATAGTAAAAACTGACACTTTAGTTTTACTTAACCACAGTACATAGTAAGACTTGTAATGTAAAGACGCCGCATTAGAATCGACAAACGTTGATGAAAACTCACTTCAAAAATGTTACCGTGATTTCCTTTCACGTTGATTTCAATTTATTCCTTTCTGTGTTACAACTTCTCGTTCTTGATTCGAAGAAGGAATTATCGGGTGGTAAAAAAATTTTAGCATTCAGTATTGACTCAAGTAACTGGGCGGCACTTTCAAGTCACGAGTCAATTATTTAGTCAAAATAAACATATAGTTCTATGCAAATGTTCGAAAATAGAAGACGATATATTTTCGCAAATTTGCAAAAGGTATCATTTTGAGGTAAAATAGAAGTAGTGAACAGTAGGAAATCATAGCAAACATTTTTATTTTGATAATTTTATTTTGTTTTGTAAATTATATGAATGAAAATAAAGACCTAGATTTTTATTCTAAAAAAGTAGTTAATAGTAAATGTATATATAACCAAACTTATTAGGATTATCATCCTTAATTACGATGCTCATAATTATTAAAAATAAATATAATAATCGCTTTGTTGATATCAGTATATTAACAAAATCCTCTCCTATAGGGAGGAATTTAATAGGAGTTGGCTTTAGAAAAAATAAATGAATAATTAAAATATTTAATTCCAAATATTTTTTTCTTAATGAAATGATAATTTGTGGCAGAAGTATATTATTGATAATTCATAAAATCTATTAATATTATAATTTTGATGGTTGTTTATTCATTTAACAACAATTTATCCAACCGCGAATAATCGGACATTGTTACAGAGGGAGTAATAATTTTTGCCCACCCAGTTTCTATTAGAATAGAGATCTTTAACGAATACCTTGGCGCAACTATACAAAGAGGCTTGGAACAACTATTTTACGTAACTTCCGACGGACGACATTAACAATGGGTTTTTACCCTAATAATAAATTCCTAGGACCATCTGCCGGGTTCGAACCCCCGGTCTTTTTGCTCTACTACACAAAATCTTGCTTCTATATAATTAGCATTGTAATTTTTAACATAAAAAATTCTTTATGTTTATGATGTACTTATTTCGATCCTCATTATGGTTGTCATTCTCAATTATGATTATCATAACTGTAAGAAATTTTAAAATAATAAAATTTACATATTTAAAAAAAAGTAAGCGTTTTCATTTATTTTTGTAACATACTTAAAGTATCATAATGTTATTTTGTTTTTGCTAGGTAGAGTTCGTGAGAGATTTTGAACAGAAGTGTGGCAAGCTTATTTGTATTCCATAATAACTAAGGAGGGAGGTATATCATAATAAATGAGATATCTGCTAAATCTGGAAGATAGGCCAAGCCAGATTTGGTTTAGCAATTCAAATCTCCAAGATATTGGGAAAGCAATGGGGGCGGAACAAATTTAAACAAAATAGCCGGGAGGCAATTATATACAATATTAATGCTAGAGCAGTCGTTTTGATTATGTTTTCAATAAGATATTAAGTAATATTTTAAAAAATACTCCAACTTTTGAAAAATCCTAAATTGATCCTAAGGACCACCTTTTTAATTAGATAAGAATCTTTAATAACTAAGGGTCCCGTTATCGCGTTAAGATCTCTCTGATTTAACAGAAATAAGGCAATCTATTTTTTCAGGAACTTTTTAAAAATAAGTTTTGATTCTTATATTCATATCAATAACATGGAATAAAAAATATTTAATTCATACCGAAATTTACATGATAATACAACAAAAGTCAAAGCCAAGCGATAATAGTTTTTTAATTAAATTATTTTAATATTTTTTGTTATATTAAAAACTATGAAATTATATATTATTTAGAGCTTAATATAAGAAGTGCTTCCAATAATCTAATGGACCTCAATGTTGAGAATAACTAACACCAGTTCTTTAAGAAAACTTATTTTTAGTTAAGTTAATTGCATAATTAACATGACTTCCAAAAGATACTTATCGGGTGTATGGAAAAAAATATGGATGTTACCTAAATGTGAATTATATTAATTTTTTTGAATCAATAAAGTTTGGATTTGAAATAGAATAAAAATTGTATTTGTACTGGGAATTGTTTAGACTGAAATTGAGCGAGTGTTTGGTTTGGTTATATATAGTTGTATTGTATATCTTAAGAAGTAAATGAAAAACGTTATGTAATGAGTAAATAATAATAAATGAATATGTAGGTTACCACGTTTAAGGAAGTTAACAGCAGCGAACATCATACCTGTAAAAGAAAAAAAAATATATATTAAATTTTGTTAGTAAAGACATTTTTTCTTTAAATTATTAATTTATTAAGAAATGTAGAGTAAACGAAATTAAATAAATAATTACGAAGAAGAAAAAAAATAAATTGCGATTCAAAACACGAGAACAACTAGTGGCATAATGCCGAGAGATCCCAATGCCTCGCATTCAGACGCTTCCTTGGTTTAGTGTAGAAATTAAATAAATATTTGAATGTAAAACATCTTTAATCATCTAAAATTTATTACCTGTATTTTTTTTTTTTTTTTTTTTTGAGCTCTTGATGTAAGTATATGTGTACATATGAAGAAACTGATATATTTTAAGAATGGTGGAGTTCAGTTGACCGTTGGATATTATGAGAAAGATGGTTGGGGGTGCGGTCATCAGAAAGAAAACACATTAAAAAGTACTTATTTTAATTGTGGGCCTTCTTCAGGGCTAAGATGAAGAATTACTTTTCACCGCTCATTTTCTTACTCTCCTCTTTTCCTATTCATATATTTTTCCGTTATTTATCCTCACACATAATTCTTAGTTTAATATTACATCACATTTAAAAAAATGTTTATTCATATTGTTTCTCATTTCTAATGATTATGTTCTTTTTAAATTCTTTCTGTGTTCTTTACTATATATTTTTATATATTACTTCAAAATTGGTAATATTTAAAACATTTTAATTGTTCACATATTGTTCTTTAACATTTAATCATTTGCTTAATTTCTCTTTAAATATTCTTATTGAAATATTATCATCTTAATTTTATTTACTTTCATAATTTACGACAGCCATCTAATTATCATTTTATATTAAATTTTATGTTTCTTTCCATATTATATTACTGTCACCATATTATTATTTACCTAACATATTATTATGTTTATAATTACATTGGCTGTTATCTTGTTTCTATTAGTCCTGAAGCACTGAATTTCTATTAAGTACTTTTTAATGTGTGTTTTTTCTGATGACAGCACCCCAAACCATCTTCCTTATCTATATGTTTTAAGATGTGCAAAGGCACAAAATGTGATAGTAAAATACATTTATGATACATTAACGCCGATGGACTCCTGTAATTTACTTAAGCTAAGTAAAGTTAACCTCAGGAGCTTCATCTTCCCGAAAATTAGGTTAAAGCTGTCATCTCTTTGGGGACTTTGATCCATGGAACTAGCGACAGTGGCTACAGAACTTAGCCTTCAAAGGGAGCAATGATAGGGCAGGCACTTTAACTAGAGGGTAGCGACACAATGACTTACTAAGAAGAAGATCAGAGTGTTCTCTGTGTTTCTTCTTTGCCTAAAGATTAATTGGGCATTAATTAGTCTGAGAGGTGAAAATCTAAAGCAGTGCTGCTGGACTTCACTAATAAAATATCCTTAGGGTGTAACAACGAATATTTGACCCAGAGGGATGAAAGATAGGGTGAGCAACAAGTTCCGCCATCAAGGTTGAATTTTTATTAAACTACATAATTGTTAATACCGAAGTTGAGGGGAGAAAAAGTTGAAACTCTATTAAATCACTTCTCTAAAACTCGCTCAAACATTAAAGATCGATCAAGCTCGTTCAGGTTCTCTCTATCTTCTACGGACTATATTTACGTATCCTAATTCAAGAATGCGAGCGACCCAAATTTTATCGTATTCGCTAAATAGATTTGATACCGATATCAGTTCTAAGATAGTACAATATTATTTTATTATAGTGACCTTACGATTGTCTATAGGTTGTCTATTAGTAGCTATTTTACTTATCTATTTCTTAAATTGAACATTCAAATATGTTTTGATTAATAGGAACAACAAAATTAACAACCTTAGAACATTTGGAGGAATTCAACATTGAATCGTTGCTAATGACACGGAAATAGGTTTATTATACTAGGTCAGGATTACTGGTTTAATTAATAATAATAATAATGTGTTTTATTGATTAAATTTACATACATAAATTTACTATACAATATATATATATTGCACACTATGCATATACTTTATCCTTCTGCAGAACGGCGCGCCTTAATAAAATATTATATAAAATTTGTAATAATAATATAAATAATAAAAATATATTATATAATACATAAAACTAACTGACATATTTTTTTTTTTTTTCCATTTTCCATTTCTTTAAATATTGAGTTCTGATATATATAATCTATATTTCTAGGCCCTTACATGATAATTATACAATGCTACCCAATTTTCACCGTTCAGATACTTCTTGTATTGCTGTTTGGACTATACTGCCCCGCCAAGCCAACGCATCTTTATTTCTGATAACACAGAGAGACCCGTACATAATGGTACATATCCTCTATGTCTTTATTATTACATAAACTACAATAATGTAGCTCAGCTGCCCTGTAACATTACAATTAAGGTACAGAAGTTGTCCTCTTATTTTAATTATTGATTTCATGAGTCCCAGGCCGTATCTATCAGAGATATAACTGTTCTCCCTAAATATATTTAATTCTTTATACAGTTGATGGCGAACATATTTGTTGGCTTTAACCAAATAAACCATTTCTAAAGTCTTCTCTTATATATTCTATTAATCCTTTAAAGCATTGATTCTTTCCATCTACTAAATAATCACTATTTTGCAGTTATATCTCCGACAAAGACCGGAAATCATCACACCACCATATATTTCTATTAATAATTTCCTCTGCCAAAATATTAGTCAGTCTATGGCTGGGTAACATCAATACTTTTTGAATATATTGAATATTTAGGTGCAAGGTAAACAAAAATATAGGGTCAATATTAGTTTCCAAATATATAACATAGTGTGGTGTACTCTGCGGAAATGTAAACAATTTCTGAAAAAATGGCAGATAATTTCTCTATTTTATCAAAACGCCTAAAGCCCCAAACCTGGGATGCATAACATAAAATAGCTCGGGAGCCAGCGTTATATACAGATAGCTTAGATGAGAACGTAATTTATTATTGCTGAGAAAATGTTTATAAGTGGTGTGGAAACTAGAACAAGAGGCGCTGAAACCTTTCATCAAAATGTTATTTAATAATAATTTCGGAGATAGAGTGGATTAATGGTTTATTTTTTAAGGATTGTTATAGTGGAAACTGGAAAAAAACAAAACCATGATATTAGCAAAATTTTATTCAATATCCCGGTATCAACTTTGTATCACATATGTTGAATAAAAGGAATGAAGGCTTCTGTTTTGGTAAAAAGACTAATAGTAAATGTATTTAAACTAAGGCATGAGTGATTTCTTGACTTTGTTGTATTGATTCATTATTGTGTATATATTTTATTGTAATTTTATGACGTGTAAATATTGTATGAATGTAGTATGTATTATATCTTTTACCACTATTTTTGTACCATTATTGATGTCCGAATTGGGACAGATTGTAATTTTACTCAATAACATTGTTGTTGATTATAAAAAACTAAAAGCGTGAAAGACACTGAGTCGATATACTAGTAAATATGCTTGGCGCCACAAACAAGACCATCACACGAAGAAGAGCAACTTGTTGGACCTGTTCAGTTGTTGCATAGGGGAAAAAATCTATGCCGTTCTATTGCCAAGAAAAAAAACATCTTTACCGAAGTTTAGATCATTTGTTTGTTTGTGTTTCACGAAAACCTGATGCCATAAACGGCTATAAACTCATTTATGGTTTTATTCAAATTATGAAGGTTTGTAAGTTATTTGATTTGTTTAAATAGATAAATAAATAACTTATACAAAATTATGAAAATTATTTATGCGAAAAGTATATATTTATTTATAATTTGATACCTGGTTCGTGCTAAACCAGCAATATATGGGATGTTAAGGTAATTATAGATGAGTTTATTCGTGACTAAGTAATGAGGATTGAGGATTTTTCGAAGTATTATGGATTGTAAGGATTGGATACGGGAAGAATTTGATGGTTTAGTAGAGCCCCAAAGACCAACTCGGTAAGTTCCAGATAGGCCTTATGATGGTCATATAGATGAGTCTTTTGTAGATAAGTGGAAGGTTACAGCGTCTGTCCATTTATAAAATTAAAATGAGATCATTTCTCTTCTAAAACCTTTTTTATTTATCTCAATAATACATTATTTTCATTTTCAAAATTATGTAAACAATTACTTCTTGATGTTCCCTTAAAATTTGTCTTAGTTCGAAATACAAAAGTTCTTCTTACATTTCTCATATGGTGTTCCACATTATAGATTCATAATAAAATTCTTAACGCGAAGTGTATATATTTGTTTATAAAATTAAATTTAAGAAGAAATTTAGTATTTGCACTAATAACAATTTGAAGTGAACATCATGAAGCAATTGGTTACATAATTTTGAAAATAAAGCAGTTTGATTTCTAAGCGTTAAATTGGTAATAATGTATTATTGTTATGAATAAAAATCTGTGCGGGCAACACACGACTTTCACTTACCTCGATTTTTAAAATCAATGAAAGAATTTTCAAATACAGTTACAGATAAAAATACGTGAAACTATTAAAGAATTAATTAAATTGAATTTATATAGAAACATGTGTTTTATTAAAAATTTATTATATTATTATCTAAAATAATCAGTTAGTTTTATCTTCTTTTCATCACTCTCTATTAACTTCTAAAAGCTTGTGTATGAGATGATGTTTTTTCTAAAATCTTTAGCTTTCCAACGGTATATCATACATATATATTACTGCTCTTATGTTCAAAAACGAAAAATTTCATTAAAAATATATTTTTTCTGTTTTCTCCTTTAGTTGGGTATCGAATTTATTCAATTTATATATTTACCTGTTTTATATCAGCGTTAACAAGATAATATAGTTATTATTATTGAATCTAAAAAATTAAAAGTACTTTAGGGGAAGAAAATTTAAAATATCGGCATTTAAGCCCTGTCAGACCATTTGTATCCAAATAAAACCTACATGATATTAAAGCCCATTAAATTTTACATCGATATAGCGAGTTTAATCAAAATCGTCGGAACCGTTTTTGAGAAAATCGAAAAAAGGTGCAAAATGCTTAGTATAAAGTGCCTCTTCTGGTAAGCTCATTTTGATGAAAAAAGTTTTGTCACGTCTCGGGCCTATGTTTTAAATATGAAATTTCAGTTTCATAGGACTTACCGTTTCCGCCCGGGAGTTACCACACACACACCACACACACACACACACACACACACCACACAGACACACACACACACACACAGACCTTTTTGCGGGACTTGGTTATTTGGACTCAGGGGACCCTAAAACGTGTATTTCCGTTGAAAACTGGAATTCGAAAATTTTCACGATCGCAATACTTTCCTTACTATATATAATAAGTGAAAGTAAAAATGAATATGAATTCGACAAAAAATATTTCATTTTCAAGTTATTTCAAAGAAGTCAATATTTTTTTGAGCAGGAAGCGATAGATTAAAAAAAAAATTTAAATAAATAAAGTTCGGCAGTACCACTGTAGAGTAGAAAAATCTAATCTTCATAGAAGTAGTTTGGCTTAGCTGAATCTATTGGCAGAGACCTCTCGGGTGGAGCAATTTATAGTCAGTAAATGTGCTTAATGTTCTGAGTAACATGTATAAATTTTATTTTTGTTCGAAGCTATGTAAATGACAATTTCCCAAAACAAATCTTGTAAAAAAAGAAGAATTCTTAAAAACATATATCTCATTCAGTTAAGTAAGAAACAAAATTTGAATCCTTAGAGTTAGATAATTAAGAAATATTTTACGAATAAGAAAATAAATCATATTAACTATTTATAGAAATTACAGTAACCAAATTACTCGATTTTCATCAAACCAATCTACACTTTTGATAACTGTCAGTTTCCACTGATCATCTCCAATCAACCAGAGGGGTCAGGTCGATGTATAAATGAACTAACTATGGATGTGTTAGTCATCTCGGTTGCGCAAGCAAATGTTTAAAAGATCAGATAAAGGAATCCGATGAATTATAGCTTTTGATAGGAGAATTGGAATTGAAAACAACTGGTGAAAAAGTTTGTCCTGATTGCCAAAATCTGCCCACTGTCAATCCATTATTCATCGAACAATTAGTTACGCAAATTTTCTATGAACAATGTTTTTTTTTTAAACTAATTTTATATAGCAGTGTAATCAGCAGTAGCGGAGAGATTAAAATATTAAATACCATGCGCTTAAGTTTTATCTGACATAGAGGAAGATTAACATTATCAAAGTTATGTGATGCAAACATCGGATGCAATTACTTCTGGTAATAAATTTTTTTCCTTACAGTTTCCTCTTAGTTAGTTATCAGATTTACTTCGTAATTAATAATCTTTGGATGAGTAAAAGAGGTTGTTGATCTAATAGGGAAGAAAAAAAAGTGTTTTGCTAAACCCAATCCATCTTCAAATGTTAAGAGATGCTTAACGCAATAAAAAACGCAAAATAGGAGTTTGTTATTTGCTAAAATACATAAAATACTACTGTACGGTAGTAAGACCAACTATATTGTATGGTATGGAAACAGTTTGCCTTCCGAGTCTTGAGAAATTTCTCAAGTTAAGAGAAAAATTCTTAGGAGGCTTCATGGACCCAAAATAACTCAAGAGGGCTATAGGCTAAAATCCAATGAAGAAATATATAGAAATTTGGAAAACCTTGAAGTAGTCATTAGAACTAGGAGACTGAGGTTTTATGGCTATATGGTAAGAATGGACAATCAGAGGCTGAACAAACAGATTTTTGACAAAGTTCTAGGCTATAAGAATATGGGTGATTATGCAAAGCAAATAAAAGAGGAGCTCGATTGGTTAAAAATCAAGAAAATAGACTGCTTAGATAGAGAGATTTTCGGGAAGAAAATAAAAGAAGTTGGGGTTCTTACAGGAAAAACAAAGAAACAGGGGAGAAAATGGACAAAGGAAGAGCGGGAGGAACAGTGCAGGAAGATGAAAGAATATTGGAGAAAAAGGAAGATGAAAGATTTGAAGAAGACAGAATGATATTCATGTGGTCCTTGATGGCCAATTCGTGCAAAAAAAAAAAAAAAATTGAACTATCATAATAAAAAATGAAATGGAGAATCGGCATTTACTTCTAACTAGGATTTTTGAATAATTTTTCTTTAGGAAGGCCCCTCTTTCTTCCACAGCTTCTTTGGATATTTTCTGGCATATCTATCGTTGCCATGTTTTGTATGATATAGTTAGTATGCAAGTCTGTCATGAAATTTTATGTTTGAAGTCTGAATGTGATCTTTCACCATTGGTATGTATAAGTCTGAATGTAAAGTTTTATTACTGACGTACCAGAGTGAACGAGTGATGAGTCTTAAAGTTTTTTATTGAAAAGTTTGGATTTTTTAAAAATCTAAGTCCGTTTCGTAACTCCACAAAGGGAAGACATATGAAGGTGAGGCATATGCCCATGAGGGTTTTATTGAGTGGGTTTAAGTATTTAGTCTTTTTCTCACTTTTTTTAAGAGGAGAGTTTGCGCAGCAGTGGATATAAGAGTCTTAGTTGATTGCCGAAAGTTAGTCGCTCATGTTAAACGCGAGGTCCCCTTGTCATTTTTCTGTCCAGAGTGAGTCGCAAGTAATGAACTGTGTTGGTTATTTTAACGGGAAAGTTGTTTACGTAGACTGGAGGGTGAGGGTGGGGTGACAGTGATGTTGAGGGTGTTGAGTCGAAGGGTGAAGGTGATGTGTTGTGATTAGTCACTGTTGGGGTTGTTTCCATTATTTAAAATATTCTTGTAAATGTAAACATGAGAGTTCTGTTCTAGCTGTCCGTTTGTAGAAAACTAAGTTCTTTGTAAAAGTCACAATTTTAAAAAGATTACCTGTTCCAATAAGCTCTCATTAAACTTAATGCTTTCTTTTTTTTAACACAGGACTTTCACTTACCCCCCTCGCCACTCCCTCCTTTAAGTTTTAAATAATTATTGAAGTTAAAACAGAATTATCTTGAGCAGTGGAATTACTCAAGGAATAGTCAATTAAAAGAAAAAAATATAGAAAGCATAACTAGGAATGCTAGAGGTGATCATTCAAAAATTATTAAATAATATGATCAAAAGTTTAAACAAAGAAGATGAATCGCTCTCACATATCTTTTTAAACTAATAAAGTATAAATATTCTAATGAGAATTTCCGGGCAAGCTTTTTTTCTACAAAAAATAAAAATTTCTTTTTGTTAATTTTTGTATAGAATTATTTAAAAATAATGATTTGTTGATTGATATTAAAAAAATGTAATATTCTATAATTTTATCATAAACACTTATAAAATAATTTTACTTTCTTTGAAATTTTTCATTCCTAATAAAAGGAAATTGAAAAAAAAAAAAGAAAATAAATTTTATAAAGTTTTAGAGATTTATTGTTTAAAATGTACTGTGGTGATGGAAGTCTCAGAGATATGGAAAGTTTAAATATGAAAGCGTTACATTTATAAAGAAGGAAAAGATGGAGGAATGAACAAAAATAGATAAGAATCCATCAAGGAAAGAGAAGATTCAAAGAATTAAAAATTAAATAGAAATAAGATCAGTTGCCTATCATATGGTCTTCCTCTCTTGAGGAAAACAATATTATTTTTCCTTAGAAGACGATTGAGACAGATGTAGACTAGAGACAGACAACACGTGCTTATCACAAGAGGGTATACACTTTTTTTAATGGAAATCATTGAGGCTATATTAGTTCTGGTGGTGATTTAGTGTCGGAGAATACTGTATTAATCCTGCAAAAGTGCCTATTCTAACCCAGCTCTGATTTTCGTAATTTTTTAATTGCATTTTCTTGATCACATAGTTTATATGGAACATTTTTAACCAGCACTAGTTGAAAAACAATTTTTAGTTCATATCGCCCCTGCATCTGAGAATTTGATTATTAAAGGCATTTTTACTAATGAAATTTATGCTGTACAATAAAACTAAAAAATGGTATTTTTTTTATTTTACAGTATAATGTACAAAATCACAATTTTTTTTTGTATGTTTATATATTTAATGAAATACATACAATTTTTTTTTCCGTGGCGCGACAGGTCGTGCAGGCCCTGGGCCTCGCGGTGTAATCTCCTGGGAGTTTACACTCGCGTTTCACGATGTAATTTATAGTGTAGGGTCATCACTCCCTACGCCTAATTTTTGTGAGTGGCCACCATTTGGCTGACAGGTCTCACATACCCGGGGGAGAGGCTGTGAGTGAATCCCCATTATATTACATCCTTATAAAAGCCCCGCCGGGACTGGGATTCGAACTCGCAACCTGTAGCATGAGAGACTAGCGCTCTAGCCACTCAGCCACGGGCTCCCCACATACAATTTTTTTTTTTTTTAATAGAATTTATGCTGTACAATAAAACTAAAAAATGGTATTTTTTTTATTTCACAGTTTAATTAAATACATACAATTTTATTTCATTAAAATAGACAGATGAGAATGGAATTCTGATTTTTCCTCTTTAAAAACCTTAAATTTTTAATATACGAAATAATTGAGCCTCTCCTATCTTAATAGTCTTAAGGAATGATGTATATAGTAATTATGAAAGAATTAACTACAGGATGGGAGTTGTAATGAATCTTCCTAAGCTTGAAATTTTTTTTACTGGATTAATGAAATTCGCAACCGTACTAATACAATATTACATGTAAATAAGTTAAATGAATGACTAAAACACATGATTGTCTTAAGAAGAAACTACCCATTGTTAACTTATAATTCCACGCTAATTTATACTAGTATGGCTAAAATGGTACAGTGGGAGTTCTACATTTTGCCTACCCAGGTTTGATAAGGATAGTGATCAAGTGACCGAGTACCTGACATAATACAAACTCCATTTTATATCCTTTCCGACATAACTCCCCTTAAAAAATTCTAGGGCCAACTGTCGGGATATATACTTTCAAATCATTTGATGTAAACATAGTTATATAGATCTATAATATTCCTAAGAAAGCTCAAGACTTTTGAAAAATTATTGTGTAACACATAAATTCGTAGAAGTTAAATGTGAGTATGATCTTAGTAATTGTCGAAAGGGAATGAACATACAATGTTCTAGAATAAACGAAGTTGCACCTGTTGTTACAATAATCCTTACCCGAACGTACTTAGGTATTTAACACACCAAATCAATAGAGTACGAGAAATTGTTTCAATTTAAAATAGTACCTCAAGGTAGTATATTGGGTCCTATCGTTTATACGGT
The DNA here is from genome assembly GCA_023052935.1 of Piezodorus guildinii. Classification (NCBI taxonomy): domain Eukaryota; kingdom Metazoa; phylum Arthropoda; class Insecta; order Hemiptera; family Pentatomidae; genus Piezodorus; species Piezodorus guildinii. The sequence continues at coordinate 163,910,495 of CM041292.1, forward strand.
ATATATACAGCTGACATCCCCATCCATCCAAGCACTGTCATCACTAAGGATGCTGATGACACACGTGTGTTATCAGTAGACAATGACCCAACTGTTGCATCCCAAAACCTTTGCATTGAACCCAAAAGTCACACATTGAATTCATTGAAGATTGGTGTTAGAAATGGAGAATTGAAATCATTCCCAACAGATCTCATCAAATCACGTTTACCCTTCGTCGCAAACCTATGAGCTCCTGACCCACAGTATCCTTTGGAAACATCCCACTAATCCCTGTTGAACAGTTCCGCTACCTACCACACCATCTTAGACTAGACTTAAAAGACAAGAAACTGCTCGCAGATAGTGATTGTTACAACATTTACTTGACAAACGCGTAAAACATCCCATTTATTACAAAAAACTAAGTTATATTGCCATCATTAGACCTATTTGGACATATGGTATTGAACCATGGAGATCCAACAAACCATCCATTCCTCCCTCAGCATCCAATCCTTGCAATCCGAAATCCTCCGAAAGATCCTAAATGCTCCTTATTTTGTCACAAATAAAACTATCCGTAAAGACCTGAATAATCCATTAGTTGCAGACTTAGGCATATTTTGAAATACCTCCTTTTATTCTTAACTACCAGACCACTCAAGCTCGCTAGTTATGCCGTCCTTCGGAGGGGACGTTAAAAGGTGGTCCTGAGTCTGTACGCTGTCAAGTACTCGTTAAAGATCCCCATCCTAATTAAACCTGGATAGACAAAATTTAGGACTCCCACTATAGCATCGTCCGATTAGCCACTGCAGCATATAGGGACGTCAAATAAATTAACAATCAAACTTGCTTTTCCTGGCGCCTGGAAATATGGTGGCCTCGAGACCTGCTAATGTGAAATAAAAATTGAACAGAAATTTTTGGGTAGCTTCTTCACAAGAGTATATCAAACCAATTTTTACTTTTTTTTTTCATATTTACTAGTTGAAGGTTTTTTTTTTTTTTTTTATTACAATGTAGTAAATATCAATAAATAAATTTTAAAAAAAATTACATAAGAGTAACTTTTTACATCCTTATCAAACACTCAGACCACTTGGGCCTCATTGCCCCATTATTCTATATTTTATTGACCTGTGTTATCATTAGGGACTTTTTGAAGCCGAGAGAGACCACATGATTGCCTCCAATAGTCCATCTATAGGGTTAGTAGTTTTTCAGATTGACTCTCTCTATGTGTGAAAGACTCAGATTTTTGAATGGATACCGGAAAGAAGACGAAATAAGGGATCCAAGGGACGCTGTTACGAGTGCGTAAAGGATGGTATGATGAACATGCCAGAAGGTTACTGGCGAGACTTATGTTATAACATAGGACATGAGAATATAGCAAAGACTTATGTTGACGATATATGACTATAAGTTGTGAAATAGAAGAAAATAAAAAGTAGCTATAATATTCTTTATGATTTGATATAGTTATTCGGGAAAAAATGTGTAGACTATCTATGTGATAAAATTTTATCATATTCTAAAGTATGACTCATCCTTTTGATTTCAAGGTTGAGACGTATTTGTAGCCCAATTATATCGACCGCCCTTCAAACTCCGACCAACTGGCACAGAAATGAGAAAGTCGATAGCAATAGATTCCATTGAAATTAGAGAGGCTCTTAATATCGATTCTAGCTCCATTTCCACTCCTGTTGCACGTTAGCAACAAGCCGGCTAGGGTATAAATAACTTGGTCGCTAAGCAATTATCTGGTCTATTAGTGTTTTTTCAAAGTAAATCAATTATATACTATCGAACTTAAGGGCTAAGTTTGCCAAAGAACTAGGTCAATATAGCTTCCTAACAAATTTTTCTATTGGCTACTAAGGAATAGGAATGCCAACAGCAAATGAGCAAAAGAAAAAAAAGGCTTATAAAATACTGAAAGTAAAAATGCGTTCGAGCTCTGGTTCTAAGCCTCTCTATAGTTTGGGCTTTTTAGGATAAGCCGAAATATTTGCGCGTCACGTATATACGCAATCTCATGACTCAACAAACTAAATGGATCACATTCTATTATTAAAAAAAAAAAAATCTGCACCTCTAAAGCCTATGAAGGGTCTTGGATTTATTACATATTGAGATCCGTACTGTTTCTAGGACAACGGTCGTACAATGAGGTAATTAGGCCTTCATCACGCTTAGCCATCAGGTTTTTTTCCTCCGATTTGGGTACCTACGTTAAAGAGGCTGTATCTGTCCCAGGAGGGTCTCCATACCCTAGTGTCGCCCAGTATACGTAACAGTATAAGTAATAATCGGTCATAACCGGGATTCAAACCCAGGACATGGAGAACAGTAGACTAGCTACGCCGCTCTTTTCATTATATTATAAATATCTAAACTTCAATAATATATTTTAAAACATCAGGTACTCAAAACTTTTTTTGAAGTTTGTATTTTCATACTAAGAATCATAAATATATAAAAGATTAATAAATTAAATATGTATACAATTACAATTAAGTTCTGTGCTTTTAGGTAAAATAATAATAAATATTTTAATGTATCTTAAAAATCATTAAATCTTATAATTCAAAAATAGATTGACGTTAATTTAATAAAATTTTACAACTAAATTATAATAAAAAATACATTAAGGTAGGAAGTCAAAAGACGTAATTATATATATATATATTATATATATATATATATATATATATAGGAGAGCCCGTGGCTGAGGGGCTAGCGCGCTAGTCTCTCATGCTACAGGTTCTGAGTTCGAATCCCAGTCCCGGCGGGGCTTTTATAAGGATAAAAAAAATTTGGTTTCACTCACAACCTCTCCCCGGGTATGTGAGACCCGTCAGCCAAAGGGTGGCCACTCACAAAATTAGTCGTAGGGAGTGATGACCCTACACTAAAAATTGCATCATGAAACGTGAGTGTAAACTTGGAGGAGTTTACACCGCGAGGCCCAGGGCCTACACGGCCTGTCGCGCCACTGGAAGAAGAATAATATATATATATATATATTAACATATTAAAAGGTGGCTACTGTGGCGAAACGTTGTTGAAATTTACTAATAAAGTAGAGGGGAATAATACAGCACAGGTCGATTTCACAAAAAAATTTCAACTGTTATATTGATGTTTGTAGTAAGATTAGTTTTATTTCTGACCCTCGTATTTCTATCAAATCGGAAGAGATGATTTCGAAATAAAGGTGTGTCAAGGAAATTTTCTCATGCGTAAGAAAAATTAGAAGATGACATTTGGTGGAACTGTTACTGACCCCTTTCCAAACTAACCTTTATTTTTGTCTAACATTGGTCTAAATGGTTTTCGAAACAGGGGTGTGTCAAGGAAAATATGTTTCCGCATGGATAAGCAAAATCGATGTTTGACTTGTTTACGAATTAACTCAGAGGATACCTGAAAATGTCATCGAAATTAGTTCAATAGCACTGACAAACTCGAAAGCAAAGTTATTCTTTGATGCCTAAAATTTACGACGTGAGTGAACATTAGAGAATCGAAGAGTATACATTTTTATCATTTTAATCAATGATAAAAAACTTTCAACCCTAGGGAAGTGAGGTAAAAATAAATGTTCAATGAAATAGTACAGACTAACAACATAATCATACATTCTTGGCTAACAAATAGAAGAACAAGATTAATAAAAATAAACCAATATGAAATAAGAAGACTGATAAAACAGAAATATAATATGCATAATATCCACTGTTATACAGTAATTAGTTCGATTCCCAGATTAATTTTCAAACTGATACACCCATTCAACTCTGGTTAATTAAAACGAGAGGGATAGGACGGTAGAGAATCAAGCTGCTGCTACTTCGTTATACCGTAACGGAAGCAATTTAACTTGATCCAACTCCTGTCAAGTTCAAGGGATTGTTCTGAGGCAAATAATTAAAATTAAAAAGATTATATTATTATGTAATTTAAATATAAAATAATTATTAATTTAAATGTAACAGCTGACGACAAAGACTTGTAGAAACATACCAAGAATTTTTCAAATATATATTTACAGAGAAATAAGAGAAAAAAAAAAAAAAAAAAAAATATATATATATATATTATATATATATATATATATATATTTAAGTTAAGAACTGATAAGCTAGAATATCAGCCTTAATTTCAAACCACCTCTTGTAAACATTGGATTAGAAGACCAATAAAGTCAGTGTTTAACAAGTCATCATGTGAGTTATTATTGTGCCCTTTTCTTTATTTTTTTAAGTTTTATGTAGGCCAGCTCATAAGTTTTATATATGTATGTACAACTAAAATAAAGTCATAATTAGAAATGTTTAAACAAATCCTTACTAATTTTTTTTCAAACTCCAACTAGTTATCAAACCGTGAAATTGAACCAATGCAAGCCGGAGATAGCACGTATTATTTAAATGTATATGTGAAAGCGAAAACTCAAAAACAGACCAAAAAATAATGTTAGAATATAAATAAGAATGCCTTGAATCCCTAAGAGAATAGAAAACAATTTTATAAAAAATCAAATTTGTTTATCTATTCTCTTAGAAAGATTATGCTTCGTAACTAGTAATAATAATGATGATAGCTTTCCATTAATATTCTCAAGAATATATATATATATATATATATATATATATATATATATATATATATATATATATATATCCCTCTGTGTATTAATCATTTGGCTTTAAAATGTTTAATGAAGTATAGAATGATCCTTGGAGAAAATCCTAACATTCTTGAACTACATGGAAGTTCAATCCTAGGAAGAAGTTAAATATGTCAGTAACATATTTGTTTAGATTTACGATCTAGCTTTCCAGAATTTGATCATTTATGATTATCTGCCTCGTTCAGTGTCTGTATATGGATTATGCATCGAGTACAGATGTTGAGCTTATAACAAACAAACAAGCTGGTTTCTCACTAAATCTGCTCTTGAAGGAATACTTTGTTTGCACGATAATTCTTCATTTTTTTTTTCCTTTTAAAAATTATTCTACGATATTGTTTGTTAAATTATCAGTCTGTAAATTTGTGAGAAATATGTAAATAAAACTAAATTGTACCGAACAAAAAAGTGTGCGAATACTTTTCAGTTCAACACAATTTGGATCTATGAAGGGAAGTGCTTCGTCAAGCGAAGGGCTGCAAACGCCTGTATATTATTTCTTTATTCATTTTTTTTCATCGACGGAGATTACTTAGGATTATTGAGCCATTCGCTAGGCAGCAAGTCTATACAAGAGGCTTTCTTAGCGAACAGTCACGATTTTTAAAATAAGACCTTGGAATTAAGGTCGTGCAAGCCATTCTTAATTGTTTTTTTATTACATCGCGATTAAATTTAGAAAGTGATGAGTGGAAGAGTGATATGATCTACGGGAAAAGGCAACCCTTAGCGATGTCGAGTCTTTAGATTGCCTCTCTCATTGTAGTGTTACGGTTTTCCTCATTACAGTAACCCTGCATTGGGTGCATTTATTTCTACGCGTACCATCTTGCGATACAACGCGTATTTTTATTACATAATATAAATTATGTTACAGAACATTAAGTTACATAAAAAATAAAATAAGTTAAATAAAAATGATAAATTAATCATTTGTTATAACGAATTAACAAAATAATATTAACTAATTGTCTAAACATTGTAGTGTTATGATTGGAAAATTTAAATATATTAAATCAAATATAAATATTTAAATTATAATTTAAGAAAATTGAATATGCAAAGGAAAATATCCAATTATCAATTTATAATCAAAAGAAACATTAATATGTTACACTTTTCACTTTCAATTACCTATATATGAAATATATAGCAAGGGAAAGTATTGCGATCGTGACAATTGTCGACAGTAATACACGTTTTAGGGTTCCAAAATTAAATAAATAACCAAGTCCCGAAAAAAGATGAGGGTGCATGTGTGTTTGTGGCAAGCCTAACGCTAAAAAGAAAAGTAGTACGAAAATGAAATTTCAAATTTAAGTCCGAGATGTTACAGCAACTTTATCTCATCAAAAGCTAATCCTCATCTCATGATTTTTTGACCAGTTATTCTCTATTCTTTCCGGAATATAAAAGCGTAAATAAAATGTTCTTCTTGCCAAAACTTTTAGTGTTGCAGCCGTATTATGTCAGCTTCGCGGCTGAAAACATGTGTTGGAAAAATCTTTATAATTCTTGAAATTTTGTCGCAGTGGCCCCGCGACGTTTTGTAAACATTTATCTGGAGTTCTGACTCTGGTCAGATCCTCCACTCATGTACTGTATGTTTGTGGCTATTCCGCCCTAGCTCAGCCTCCACTGGCTTACACCAGTGAAGCGCTGGGTGAGAGGCGCTGGGATCTCTTGGATTCGGCTTCTCCGCCCACTTGTGGAGGGAGCAGCCGAGTCTAGGGTCCCTTTAGCAGATTGTATATATTGTATATAGTTAAGTTTGCTTGTTTGTTTATTTATTTAACGTCACTTTATGCTACTATGGCTAATCGGACGATGCTACAGTGGTAGTCCTAAATTTTGCCTATCCAGGTTTTATTAGGATAGGGATCTTTAACGAGTACCTGACATCGCACAGGCTCGGGACCACCTTTTAACGTCCCCTCCGAAGGACGGCGTAAGTAAGGATTTTTTACTCCTATTAAAAAATCCTAGGACCACCTGCGGGTTTGAACCCATGACCTTTAGCATGGGAGGCTGTTACGCTAGCCACCCAGCTACAAGTGATCCCTAAGTTTGCTTGTATGATTTTTATTTATTTCCCAACTTGTATTTATCTCTACTACAGGTTGTTGTTTGATTTGTTTCTTGTTATTTTTTTTGTATATATTTGAATTTATTTATTTCCGATTTAATGTAATTTAACCTTATCATTATTTTTTGTATATATTGTATGAATGTGTACTACATCACTATTACTAATGTTCATTATATAACAAATTGTAATATTTCTCAACACAAAAAAAAAAAAAAAAAAAAAAAATCTTGAAATTTTGTAGATATCAAATCAAAACAAAAACAAACAATGAGATAAGGACTTGCTTTGTATTTTTTGTTCCCCCCTACTTATTACATAAATATTTAAGGAAGTGTTTTGAAAAATTCTCGAAAAGGAAAACAGACATGGGATATTTCTTTTTAATATATAGCTTAGCCATAGTCCTACTTGCTCTAAAAATTTGAATCTTGAGAGCATAGTCTTTTTTTTTTTTTATAAAAAATTTCATGGTAAAAATTCGCAAAATTAATAAATTTTAGACGATTTCGAATGGATTGACCCATATATATATATAAAACTTAAGTTCAGCCGAGAGAAATATATTATAAAAAATGAAATTAGGAAGGAGAAATGACACTCACGCTTGCTAGATAACAACTGATTTATTCTTCCTTTTTATCCTCTATTTATAATTTTATCATATGTTTATATTTACAGAAAATAGGATTAGATCTATATTGGTAGTCCTCTCGCCTTAACTTTATATATATATATATATATATATATATATATATATATATATATATATATATATATATATATATATATATATATATATATATATATATATATATATAAAATAGTCAACCTTACATGCTGACGCAGCTGTGTGCCATAGAATATTAAGATGTACAGATAAAAAAAAGGTAATTGGAATTTAAATATATATTATAAAAAAAAAAAATTAATAAAAAGTAACTAAAAGCATATTGTTTTAAAAAAAAATTTAGTCTTGAAAATGGAGAAAAGGCCCAGAAACGTTTGACTACCATTTATGACAATTTTGTGTATCAATGAAAATAAAAAAGATTTGGAAGAAAAAATGTGCTATTTTATTATGATAATTAATGATATTTTGAGTCAATTACATGACGTATTATTCCTTTCCGTAAATTACGACGCATGTTAACTTCAGATACTTCGTCGTAAACTTTTTTTTCTCCGTTTAAGATTTTACAAACTGATATTTTAAGCTTTACATATTATACAATCCCATGCTTCCGAGATCCAAAAACCAACATTGGCTCACAAACCGCAACCCTCCCTAAAACCCTCAACCCTTCTATAGAATTATATAGGAGATCTCTGGAATAATCCAGTTTTATGGCTCATAAATAGTTACTCTTTCCCTTGTTTGAGTTGTTGCTTTTCTCTTTCGCATTCAATATTGCCTTCCCTCTCCAGATCCTGAATTATAATTCGTACCTTACGCCGGTTTGTACCGATTATTATTTATTCCAATATTTGTCTGAAAATGTGTGGCAACAATGTATAGTTAGTTAGTTACGGCCATAAGCCGATATTATTTGATTTCCCTTTAGAGCAATAGTTTTTTGTTTTTTTATTTATTTAAAGAAATTTACAACTGCATTAAATCCATACAACAAGTAAGTAGGATTGATATATGGTTAGAACTGGGGTTTATCGGTTTTTAAAAACAGGTTTTTGTAGAAAATTATGAAATACGAAACCGGTTTTTTGGTATAAAATATCGGTTTTCAATGTATGAATAACACTAAAAAAAATTTAAAATAACAAATGTAGCGAAATGTAACAAATTGATGAAAACACTGTTGCAAGCGGTTTGTTTCTTGGAATTATTTCGGTCGGATATGATTTCATGAAACGGTGTGTTATGTCTATTGGATGAATTAATTTAGATTTTATCTCAGTTTATTAATTTAGAGTTTATATCTGTTTGTCCTCAGGCTTCTTTATGTACAGTTCATAAATTCAGTGTCCAGTTCCATTGATCGATATTTGATATAGATGATATTATACAAATGTTAGTAGGCAACATATTTAAATATTATAAAAATATAAATTTTTAAAATCAGGCTTTAAAAACGATTAAGCCTAGTTCGGTTGCAAGTGAGAGGGTATTTTATATTTCGGGGAATTTTGTGAATAAACTAAGGACACAGCTAAATAGCAAATCGATAGATGTCCTCTGTTTTATAAAAAAATATTTCATTAAAAAAATAAATAAATAGAATATTTAAATTTTTATTAAAATTTCTCTGGATAGAAGATATTCGATCCTTTGCTTAATTGTCTTTAAAACTAAAATTTATTTTAGTAAGTATGTATGCATAAACTTTATTTCCTCTAGTTTTTCGGCTTTGATTATAATTTACATTATATAATACACAGTTATATATAAGCATACATCTGTATCTAATAACATTGTTTTTAAAAAATTAATATGGTTATTATGAAAATATATTATTTTTATTTATTCCAACCCTTTTCTGAATAACTCGTTTTACTATTATAAAAATATTTACATCTTTATAGTGAAAATTGTGCATAAACAACGAATAATTGTTTTTAACGTTATTTAACCCTGGTCAACTATTATTATTCTTTGTTATACTAAATTGCATAAAAATATTTTACTGTCAATAAAATTGAACAGTAAATAATTTTAGTCAAAAACTACTATTAATCACTCTAAATTTTGTGTTAAAATTTTTTGTTTAAATTACAGAATATTCGAGTAAATGTTTTTGTTTTTTTTACAAAATTCGAAACCGGTTTTCTAAAATTTCGGTTTTTGTATAAACCCTAGATAGAACACATTGGTAGCACTCAAACGTCTGATATATGGTGGGAGGTCTCTTGGTCATCTAGAGCAATTGTAAATTAAAAGATAGAATACAAAAAAAAAATAAAACATCCAAATAAATCTACCACAGAGCATCATAATAGGCACCTTTTTTATTTAAGTGAAATAATAAATTTATTTTTTTATCCTCATATTTTTTTTTTGAATCTGACAAAAGCAATAAATGACAATAAACAAATGTGCTATAGAAACATAAGCAGCAGTCATGATAGGCAAGGGGAAGGTAAGTGCCCAGCAGCACCCCTTCCTAGGCTTTAATTCAGGAGAAGAGGTCTCTCATCCAGCTTTTTTTTTTAGCCTTTTTCTAACAGGCATTTCGGTTAATGACATATTCTCAATAAGTTTATTGCCGTGTTGGTTTAGTTTGATATGAAAACGCCAATAGAGAGTTCGTATGTGTTCATCAATTGTATGTTGTTGTGTTCGGTATGTAGAGTTTTGTTACTTCGTACCAAGGAGCTGTCGTTATGAGTCTTAAAATTTTTAATTGAAATTATTGCAGTTTTTGTGTGTGAGTCGTTTTTGCTGAACCATAAATCTGTGAGGCGTAAGTTCTTACGGGTTTAAGTAGTTATGTATATGTATTCAGTTTTGTCTAATTTTTAATTTGGATAGAAGAGTCTTCTTGAGAGGTTGAAAAGAAAGTCTTCTTGACATGTAGACCCCAAGTCATCCTTTGGACTAGTGTTAGTTCTAGGTAACGTATAGAGTTGGTATGATGAATTTGGTTATCACTAATACAAATAAAAACAGTCTTAACTATTTTTTTAATACAATGAGATTATTATGGATAGCAGTGCCCTTTGTTTTGAACTTTTTTTTTTTTTTCATTCAATATATGAAATAAATGAATAAATGAATAAATTTCATTCAATATATTTATTCCAACTTATAATTTTCTTAGTTTCTCAATGGAAAGAAAAACAAATAGATCACCTTTACAACTGTCTAATATCCACTGAAAGGTACGCATTTTTTTTTTAAAGTTTTTTGAAAACATATTGGCCAGTCATTAAATTAATCATGATATCATACAGATTTTCTTAGTATATTTTAATATAGTTTTATTTAAACTAAGCAGTATTTCTTAGGTAGTTAATATTGTATTATTTATTATAACATCTAGTAATTTATTTCTACGCTATTATATTTTTGTTTACTTTCAAATATATGCTACTCAAATTATTTTTATTTAATTAGGTTGTATATGAATAGTCTAATTTGCTTTTTTATCCAGGATTAAAATTTGAAACTGTGAAATAGTAGAGAAAAGAAAAGTATTGAGTATAAACGGTATACGGAGCCTGCATACTGTTGAATACTAAACCTGCAGTACCGCGCTGTGTTGCAAGGTTTCTTGCTTCCTAAAGGGAGGGAGGGTACTATGTATTTTTAGTTTTCCATCCAAAACAATTGGAATCCTGACGTATACATATGCTTAAGTTTCGTGTGTATGTTTATTTTTGAGAGGGAATAGTATTACATTCCGGTGTGCTTAATAATTTCTGTTACTTATTAATTTGTATGTTTTTAGTATTTTAGCTTGTGTACACCTACAAATCGAGTTAAAAGATTTTGAACCTTCGTATCGGAAATTATTTAGTTATAGGTTTTATTGATGAACAGACCAAAGAAAATATAATATTAAACACTTATTATCGATATTAAAAAAATAAATAATTTTAAAAACTTTCTAAAAAAAAGAAAAAAATTCTAATTCTAGAGACCCATCACCATGTGAATAACCCATCATTGAATAACTGAAATTAATATTGCTTATAAAAAAATATTAAAAAAACTATAGACAAAATTAAAACTTTTTTGTATACAATAAAAAGAAAGTATTATAACTAGAGACAGGATTTTCGTGAAGAAAAAAAATTGATAGAGTTGAAATTCGAAATATTATACACTGATGTATTTTGCGGCCTATCATTCCTATAATTGGGGTGATGGATGTTCTCCATAAACAGAATTCATAGAATGTTTTTATAAGTTTATAGTATACAATTGTAGTTGCATATAAGGTATAAATAATGTAAAAGTTGAGAAAAAATCGCCGATGGTTCCTTGCCAAAAACGTTTTGGCTTGACATAACTTCTGTTTAAGTAGAACATTCGTTATCCCAATTATATAGATCAATCATTGTCAACTTTTACATTATTTATACGTTATATGCAACTAAAATAATATACTATAAACTTATAAGATTATATATTTATAAGAACGTAATCCGCATTTTATTTTATTACCGTTAGGGTTTTGTACCGTGTTTTAAAGATCCTTCCTTGTATGCCGACTTTGTATGACCAAATGTCTTGTTCTAGGGAGATGTATTTCATTTTTTTTCCAATATCACGCATATAATAAACACTATTTTTAGAACATCGTTATTATCCTCTCAATCATTATTTGCCTTTTATGAAATTTTTTTCTCATAAAGTAAGGTTTATGAGTAATAAAAGATTTAACTTATTAAATTAGTTCAAATATTGATATACAGACATATGCATGAAGGTATCTCATTACAGATGTAAAAAACGTTCAATATAAAAACGTTATATATTGTTATCTAGTTTTTGAATGGAATATCTGTTCGGGTTTCAAGCTAATACACGCAAGCAAATAGAATATGCAAAAACATATAAATCCGGTTTCTTATTATATTATAGGTATCAATATTTAACGTAGTGTCAATTTTACTCATAGTCTATGATCTGAATATAACTCAAGAATCCTTTAGTATTTAAATAAAAAAGACTTTTATTCTCTCTATATATCATACATTAAATAATATATTATTTTCAACCGCTATCAGTGATATTGAAAAATAAGATTGGGGTATATTGAGAGTACGGCAGGGGATGGTGGAGGAGCTGGAGAGGAGAGAGGGCCACCCCAATCGATATACCGTGCTCCCTCCGCGTACCCTCCTAAATTTAACGCCTCCTCTCCACAACATTTTTGTACCTATTTATAGCCGCCTTCGGGGACCTTAAATAAAATTTAAAATAAACAAACAACCATCATAACGGTACAAAATCATTACCACAAGTTAAATAACTAATTAAGAAGTACATTACTTAAACACGACTTATTATTACAAATTTGTAATTTGTTCATTTCTGATTTACCAGCCCATCCATTTGTGACGAGGTCATTATACGCCGATGATACAGCATTGTATACCTCATCATATCGTATTGATACAATAGTGAATCGCCTTCAACAATATTTTAAAAAGTTTCACAAATATTGCATAAAATAGAAATTGAAAATTAATCCCACCAAATCCGAAGCAATTCTTTTCACTAAACGTCACCCAAAAATTAACCACCAAATCAAGATAAATTCAGCTCTCATCCCTTGGTCAAAATCCGTACAGTACCTAGGCATAACATTAGACAAATCTCTTACATTCACAGACCATATCAATAGAAAAATCGATAAAGCCAAAAAATTAATATTTAAAATGTTCCCATACTTCAACAAAAAATCCCATTTGAGCTCTCATAACAAATTAATAATATACAAATCAGTTATTCGCCCGTTAATTACATATGCCTCGCCAGTCTGGAGCCCAACCTGCTTGACTAACTACCAAAAACTTGAAAGAATTCAAAATCTATCAATGCGGATAATTAACAATTACCCCCGCTACACTAAAATATCATATATGCTCTAGGACATACTGCTTCCAACAATTAAACATTTTGTCCATACTCAAACAGCTTCTTACTTCAGTAAAACACCAGTCTCCAAAAATCCATTAATAAAGGAAATCGGTAACTACAATAAAGCATCTCTAAAACGCTACACTCATAAAAGAACTAACTTAAGCTATTTTATTTTAATTTCTAATTTTATATTATCAATTATGTTATCTGTTATTTGTAGGTTTTTTTATAATTTTTCCTACAACCATATATAATCACAATCTAATTTTACCACTATCTATAGATTAGTTAATTAGATTATAACTACCAAATGAACTAAACATTTACTGATTGTAAGGATGTCTCATCCGAAATCATTTATAAAATTTTTTATCAATATGTAAAAATGTAAATAAAGTTTATTTTCTTTCTTTCTTCATTATTACATAAAAGGACAGCCGAGCTTAATTCCTCTATGATTGTTAATCGTGAAAAACACTAAACCAACAACTAATTGTTAAAATCTGGTTCTGACAACACACGACTTTCACTTACCTCCGTTGTTAAAATCAATTTCAGAATTTTTAAATACATTTATAGATAAAAATAAATTGTTGAATAATTAATTAAATAAAATTTCTATTATATTATAAGAAATAATCTATTATATTTTATCGACAACAACCAGTTAGTTTCATCGGCTTTTCATCAATCCTCAATAACTTTTACGATTCCGTGTATTAGATAATACTTTTTTTTTAAATCTTTAGCTATCCTACGGTATATCATACATCTATATTACTATTCTTGTCTTCAAAAACACAAACAATTACATTAAACAATTTTTTTTTTGTCTTTTTTCTTTCAGTTTGATATCGTATTCGTGCAAATTGTATTTTTAAACCGTTTCTTATAAATTCTAACAAGATGATGTACTTATTTTTTTGAAATCTACAAAATTAAAAGTACTTTGGAGAAAGAAAATTTAAAATATCGGCATGAAAGCCCTTGTCAGACTATTTCTATCAGAATAAAAGCTACAGCATATTTAAGCCCATTAAATTTTACATCCATATAGCGAGTTCAATCGAAATCGTTAGAGCCATTTTTGAAAAAATCGTAAAAATGTCCAAAATCCTTGTAATAAAGTGGTTCTTCTAGTTAGGTGATTATGACGAAAAAGTTGCTGTAATATCTCAGGCGTATAATTCTCTTAAATATGAAATTACAGTTTCGTACGAGTTTTAGTTTTGCGCTAGACTTACCACATACGGACGCACACGAACAGACACTTGCACACAGACCTTTTTGCTACAGACGCTAGGCCATTTGGACTTAAGGAACCCTAAAACATGTATTTCTGGTGGAAGCTCTTATCCAAAAATTATGATTTTGATAAAAGAATTTGGCGTAACATCTCGGGCGTATACGTTTTTTACGCTAGACTTACCACACACGCACAGACCTTTTTTTCGGGACTTAGTTCTTTGGACTCAGGGGACCCTAAAACGTGTATTTCCTTCGAAAACTGGAATTCGAATATTTTTACGATCGTAATACTTTCCCTTACTATATAATTTATATATAGGTAAGTGAAAGTAAAAATGTATAGTTGTAATTCTTTTATCATTTGACATTATTTACTTCATGAGCTAACTAGAAAACCGAACACTAAGCAGCTCAATCGGACCACCGCAAGATGATTGGATTCCAAATCTCCAAGTGTCTAATGCACCGGAATTGAATCAAACCCTTAATCTCTTCGGGCTGCCGCGACCTTTGTTACAAATAACTGCGTAAAAAATGTTATTTCCGTTTGTTCCTGTCTGAAAAAAGTTCTCTCTCTGAGTAATGTCGGGACTTCTGCATTAAACTTTACACCCGTCTCCATCTGCTTTGGATAAGACTTTGGAACCAACTTTTCCTTTTTCCATCGACAAAAAAAAAAAAACAGAAAAAAGTTTGAATACCTAATTTTTTACTTTCAAGAGCATTAAAATGATCAGAATAAAATTAAAATATCATTAAAATTTATTACAGGGTACAGCATTTCTTAAAAGCACATCAAACGGCTATGTATTAATAAAGTGGTGCTCTGGCCATGATGTTTTGTTGATGGGCTAAAATCACGGATGCTTTCACATTGAATGTTATTAACTAATAATTTATTTATAAAAAGAAATATAATACTCATGCAACTCTTAATGTATTGTTAAATATCGCTAGTTTCATTGTATGTCTTCACCTGTATATTATTTTTTTTTTAAATATATCATAAATAGGATATTATAAAATATATGTTTAGGCTTATGTAAGGATATTTAATTTGTATATATTTATTTCTCCTTCATCTTTAGTTTTTAAATTGATTTACAACTCAAGATCTTATTTATATTTCATGAAATTGAAATTTTCATCAACACAATCTGTATGATAAGCTCCGTACACGTATTTCCTTTCTTACAATTGTATAAATGTAATTAGAAATTATTATTAAATAGAAAATAACTTTATAAATATAGAACATTTCAAATATTAATTATTTTAATAAGCAGAAGTAAAACATGGATAATTAATTATATGGGCGGGGTTGCTTTACAAGCTCCGTCTATTCCTTCCTCCTACCTATTTTATAATTATCCAATCCTACCACGCTGATAGATCTTTTAAAATAAATCACAATAGTTCCTACTCCTCCATGTTTTCTCAATTTGCTGGTGTTCCTCAAGGTAGCATCCTAGGACCCGTTCTTTATACAGTCTAAACAGCTGATATCCCAACCCATCCAAACACTTTCCTTTCTTACAATGCTGATGACACGTGTGTGCTATCAGTAGATAATGATCCTGTTACAGCCTCCCACACTCTTTAATCCCACATCTGAGACCTCGAAGTATGGTGCCAGAATTGGAGGATTAAAATTAATTCTAACAAATCCCACCAGATAACATTTACCCTACGTCGTAAACCAATGACTTCCTGCCCTACCTTTAATGACACTCCACTAGCCCCTGTTGTACAGATTCGATACCTAGGACTTCACCTTGACAAACGTCTGACATGGAATCCCCATACAAGGCTTAAACGACAAGAAACTGCTCGAATTTTTCGACAAATTCAACGCTTACTGGACAAACGCTCCAACCTTCCACTTAATTACAAAATACTTATTTATATGACCATCATAAGACCGATATGGACTTACGGAGTAGAGCTATGGGGCTCTACTAAACCATCGAATTCTTCTCGTATCCAATCCTTACCATCCAAAATCCTTCGTAAAATCTTTAACGCTCCTTACTTTGTCATGAATAAGCTTATCCATAAAGACCTTAATATCCCATATGTTACTGAATTAGCCCGAACCAGGTAATCTTCATGTACTACATGTCAATTTACTATGTCCATCAAATTTACTTGTTGTATATAATAATACAGTTGTAAATATCAATAAATATGTTTAAAAAAAAAAAAAAAGTATATGGGGATAATATTTTAATACACCCAACACATTTTTTTTTTCTCATACCCTCTGGTTTTATTTTTAGACAAAATACAATACAAATATGATATATACACATGTCACAGATATTGTCCTTATATTACCCGAAGGTATTCTGAAGAGGATTTCTAAGCGCGCTGCATGTACTATTAACATTTCAAGAGCTTCTATGCCTTTATGTATCAATTATAAAAGTAACATTTAATATTTTTGAGCGTATTATTGTTATGATAAGCTTATTCAGTTATACGGGATTGTGTGCGAAATATTTGGGTATGTATTAATATCAGAAAACATAATTTAAACGAATCCGTATTTTCCAGTTATGTATTTACTTAATCCTTTATATAAAAAGTTATCATATTGGTGGGGTTCAATCAAACCAGAGCGTATTGAAAACCAATACACAATATACTATACTAGATTCTTTGCTCAAGCCGTTAAATAACTATAAAAATAAAAACCATGATATATACACTACTATTATATAAAAGGCCTGAACTGTAATAAACGAATCTGTACCTCAATTGGATTATTACTAAACGTGCAAAAAATAGACTAAATTATTAACATTAACTCTTTTTCTTGAATTTCTAAATATTTTAAAAACTTAAGTCTAGTGTTAATATTGATAATTTAAATATTTATAAAGGAATTTTGTTTTTCGCAGATCAATTGGTTTAGAATTACTTTAATACAGAGGATATTAATTTGACATAATAGGTTTTTATCTAGAATTTGTCAAGTGGTAATATAAAATACAACTTAAACATTTATTATAATTGTATTTAAATAATGTTTTTTCCTATATTAAAAGAAACGTATCGAAAATAAATTCTATCATGAAGTGCTTTAAAACAATATGAGTGATAAAATATAAAAATATCAGAGCTCCCCCATCATGTAGGTATTCATTATATAAGTTATATATATCGAATTCAGTATAGCATGCTTGGAAAGTTATAAAAAGTTCCCTATGCCAGTATATTCTGGAAAAATAATCATTATTTTACAAAATACTTATTTCAAATGGAATTTTCAATAACAAATACGCTAGCGTGCACACACAAAATATAATATAGGACGCCTATAAGATCTAAAATAACTAAAATAAAAATATTTCAGCTCTAATAAATAGTAAATATTAGCACTTAATATAAACTATATAATAAAAATATTTCAAATACTATGACCATAATTATTTAAAAATCCATTATTGAACTAAAATTAAAATTTTTTTGACAATCATATTCTAAGTACTATAATTTGAAACATTTTTTACTATAAGGAAATATTTCAATAATTATTTATATTAATAAGAAAACAATACACCCGAGATGTTACACCAACATTGACTGACCGGAAGAGCTACTTTATAAGATGCATTTTGCACTTTTTTACGATTTTCTCATTAACGGCTTTAACCATTTTTATTAAAGTTGCTATATCGATGTAAAACTTAGAGGCCTTTAATACCATGTAAGTTTAATTCTGAATAAAGCAGCATGAAAGGGCTTAAATGCAGGGTTTTTTTTTTCCTTCTTTAAAATTACCTTTATTTTAAAAATATCAACTTATAACCATTGGCAAAAAAAAAAAAAAAAAAAAAAAAAAAAAAAAAAAAGGATAAATATACAAGTAGAACGAATTTGATAACCAACTTAAAGATAATAGAGCAAAAATATTTTTTTATGCAATATTTGTTTTTTAAACATAAAAATTGTAATGTAGATGTACAATCAAGAGTTGGAAAACTTAAAGATTTCGGGAGAAAAAAATGTGATCATTGTATGTAAGGTTGATGTAATGTGACGAATAGGGCATACACTAAAGTGATTATTGCACATTTTCATTTAATCTAAAACATGTTTTCAAAGAAACTAATATAATTCTTAAAACTTCTTTCAACTCTAATAATTATTAAATAGTTATTATTGATTTTAACAACTGAAGTGAGTGATAATCGTAATTTGCCAGCCCGAGATTTTTTAGTTTATGATACCATCCCCTCCTCACCCAAAGCCAACCCCTGAAGTTGCCATTTTTTAAAAGTCGTTTAATATAGTGGATGGGCCACGGTTTATATCATGCTACAACCCGACATACATTTCAGTTGGCCCAGCAGGGAATCGAAACCACTTCTCACTCAAGCGGCCGCTCTGGGACCAACCGGCTCTGCAGTGCCGGATTTGAAAATTGAATAATGGTGTAAAAAGTTCACTATTCCTTAATAACACAATCGCTTAAAATTAAGTTGCAGTATTTGAAACTAGATATGTTTTAATATATTGAACACAATTAATTTCATATGAATATATCTACATATTGTAGGAGTCACCTGCAGTACAGTGACTGGTATAACAGCCTTCTATGAACAAGATAAAATGAGGAGTACAAACTTTCAATGATTTTTAATGGAGAAAAAAAAATCCTAGGTTATCGCGTCCTTCGGGGGAGACGTAAAATGGTGGTTTTGAGAATTTTTGGTGTCAGGTAACAACAACCGAGGTAGGTGAAAGTCGTGTGTTGTCCACACCAGATTTTTTATTATTTATTGTCAATAAAATCTCTTTTTACATTCACTTACCTATATATGGGACATGTAGTGAGAGAAAGTATAAGCGATCTTGAAAATTTTCGTATTTGAGTTTTCATCGGAAATACACTCTTTATGGTCCCCGAGTCCATATAACCACGTCCTATAAAAAAGTTTGTGTCCGTTTGTGACAAGTCAAGCTCGAAAGTGATAAGTTGTATAGAACTGATACTTCATATTATAAAAGCGTGCATGCCTGAAATGTTGCAGCAACTATTTTCATCAATACGATTTTGAATAAACTTGCTACATAGATGTAAAATGAGGAGAGCTTTAATATGATTTAGGTTTCATTCTGATTGGAACAATCTGACAGGGTTAAAATGCCAATTTTCAGTACATTCTTCTTTAAAGTACCTTTAATTTTGATGATTCCAAAAGATTATTAATATCACCTTATTAGCATTGATAAAGAGCCGCTAAATATACAACTTGAAAGAATTTGAAGACCAAATAAAAATGAAAAGACCAAAAGTATTTTTTAAATAATAAGAACAGTGTTATAGACGCACAATATACCGTTGGAAAGCTTAAGATTAAACAAAAATGTTATCTTATGTACAAAGTATTGGAAGACTCATACCCTCAAAGATTAGGCATCCGGTAGTGGCAGAAATCCATAATATATACCGTGAAATCCTGATGAAGAATAGAGAAGTGGTGTTAATATGGGTTCCGCTCACAGTGGCATATATGGCAATGAAAAAGCCGATGCCGCCGCAAACTGTGCTCGTCGTTTAACAACACCTCAAGCTACGATGGCCAACCAAATCCCTCTGCAAACTGGACAAGGCAGTTCAGCTCTTCACAGAAGGAAAAGTGGCAGGTCGAATGGAATGCAAATCCATCTAAATTAAGTTAAATAAAAAGGGCCCGTTGGAAGACCTCAAACAGAAAGTCAGCGAGGTGTTATAGTAATTGCCCCAACTTGTACGCAATGTGGCACAATGAGGACAGTAAAACATATATTATTAGATTGTCCGATTTTCAATAAATTGAGAATTGAACCTAAAAATGGAAAAAACTCTAAAAGAATTATTACAAGATGATGAAAACAAAGCCAATATTCTCTTCAAATATTTAAAAAGAAGTTTATATTACAACAGAGTATAAAATGTAAGTGTGAACGCCAATGACAAACAAGGGTAGAGGCGTCATAATTAAATAAATAGAGTATGTGAAAGTCATGTGTTGCCCGCACCAGATTTTTTTAAAATGTTGTGATAAACTTCTTACTTTAGCTTGTAAAGAATATTATCTAATTGTTATATTGCGGTTCGATCTGAATACTTCAAATTCGAAAAGATTGATACGTGAATGTTAGGCAGTATGCTTTCTCCGTACTAAAATAGGCTATAGCAATTTAAGAAATCTATTCTATTGTATTACAATAAAACAACTGGTACTGGTATGTAAAAGTCGTGTATTCCCGCACCAGATTTTTTTTTTAGTAGCATACAATGTAAAATAAATATTTATGAGTAGAAAACTATAAATGGGAAATCAATCCCTGAACTGAAGTAATTACCAAGGCTTCCGCTTCTCCTAGACAATGAGCGTCCCATTTAGGGTTCATAATGTCCCCGTTAATTGTCGGGAGTGAGATTGGGCCAGGGGCCATTGTGATGGTACAGCCAGGATCTTCGTCCCGTTTATCTTCCAGCTCGGGAGAGAAGAGATCTAAGTTCCAAGGGAAAAGTTTTACTTTCTTAAGAGGCTTGGACAAGCAACACTTAAAGGCATTGCATTTGACAAGTAGACACTTCTTCCAGATCCAATATCCGTTGAAAATTTCTAGTTTATGATAAAAATATAATAATATATAATTATTAAACTTTAATGATTTGATTATATTTTTTTCAAAATAATTAAAAATATTTACAATATAAAATTCAACAAATTCTAGCTAGACCAAAAGTAAACAAATAAATTAGTTTTGACAAATTTTCAGTTATAAAATAGCCCTAATTCATTAGGCACCAACGAATACGTGGCCACATAAGTAAATTTTATTTATTTATTAAATTACTGCTTGAAATTATATATTTTTCAAATTGAATGAGGAAGTTATTGGCAATGAATTTGAACACGGAAAAGTAATAACACACAAATAAAACAAGAATTCAATAAATAAAGTCTAAATACAGATGAAATAAATCTGCTAATAAGTTTAAAAAAAAAAATCATTCGATTTAGTGGTTTAGCCTGATTTATTAATTAAAGTGTTATTTCCTTACAGACCGACTTCTTTGCTATCCAATGGAATGTGATTGTGAATTGCAGTAGATTCATCTACAGTCCTATTTATTTTATGTGAACAATTTATGTTGATAAAAAAGTATATTATTAAAATATTTTGTTTTCATTTATATAATTAAGATTTATTATAGCTATCAAATTTTATTCATCATTTATGACATTTTAAAGTTTGAAATCTGTCTCAATTTATAAGATTATTTTGTTTTTTTTTTCCAGATAATTTGATTATTTTCTATTAACCGAATATAATATAATTTAGTAAAGTCAATATTCAATTACATTAATCTCAACCCTATAGCTGTTGAGAGTTTAACTGGATAATTCGATTAACAACTTAAAACAAGCACACTTAATTACTTCACAGACGTAGACAAACTGACAAACTAAGGTAATTTAGGGAAATTCTTGATATTAGAATAGAACGTTTAATTGAAGATTCAAATATTTCCAACAATCAGTGCTGGAACTCATTGGAAGTTTGACATTAGAGCTGATTTAATAAATCTACCGTTTTCATCTCCAAATATTCCTTCATAATATTAAACCATAAAAATTAATCATTCATTTCTCCTCAATCCTTAGTAAGTGAATGAAATTAAAAAAAAATAGAGCAAATTGTATATAATATCTTAATTAATAGTTATAGATAAAGCGCTCTTACATAGATATGGCCATCAATAATATATGGTGTGATCAAAGAGAGAGAAGTGCTGTGATCTCTTGATTCCTGCCTTTTCCTAACCAAGTGAACAAGCCTGGTTCAGGAAAAATTTCGAATATTATATATATTATTATGTTTAATATTTTTTTTTATTTTATTAGTCCAACTTATATTCTAAATTTTATATATTCTTTTAGCCTCTATATTTTTTATAATATATATTATATATATATTTCATATATTATTAAAATAATACTTACTTTTTTTTTTTTTTTTCTGCCCCTTTTAGTAAATCATTAGTATTTGATAGTAAATAATATTTGTTCAAATATTATTAAGAACTCACTTACACATTGTAATATTATAGTATTCATATAAATAGATTTGTTATAAATATATTAATACTACATTAATTATATATATATAAATATATACACTTACACGAGTATACAAACTGAAAGGTTCTAATGTTCGATAGTTTTTTTTAATTTTATATTGTATTTTGGACAATGAATACGTCGAGTGAAAGCGGAAGTTGGAACGCTCATTCGTGAGCGCTAAGAAATGTGTCTCGATCACGAAAAAAGTAATACCATCTAATAAACGAAACATGCACGCATTAAAAAAAATTTATTCCGAAAGCAAAGTCACATAAATATGAAGCCGAATAATTTAATGAGGAATATTATACTAGTAAAAAATCTCTAAGTTGACAAGATAGTAAAAGAGTTTCTATTAAAATTAGTACAAAGAAAGGAATAAATACTACATAAAGTAATTGCGATAGTAAAATATAAATTGAAAAGAATATGATTCATGATATAAAACCATATTTTGTTTGTACTTTGAAAACAGAATGTTTAGACAGCGGTTTTGGTACTGCAGAGGGACGCTAAATGAAGGAAATTACTTCAGAATTACCACCGATAAAAAATAATAGTAAGGATTAGTTCAAAATACTAATGAAACGCACAGCCAATCGAAGAAAAATCTTCTTAAAAACTGGGAAACAACGTGGAGAACAACCCAATATAAACTGTTAGATATAAAAAAAATACACCAAAAAATGGACCAAGAGCACTAGGATTTTCAGGAAAGAGGAGATTATTTTATGCCTGCTTCGTATTGGACACTTTATCCACTGTCACCTTCTTAGAAATCTGCACGCACCCACTTGCGAATATTGTGATAACGTCCCACAAACTGTCTGACATCTATTGTTAGAGTGCCCCTTTCGAATCAAACAGGCGAAACTTTAAATTGACAGGAACCCTAAAAGGTGTATTAAATAATGATGGAGACAGTATAAAAAAACTATTATGCTATGTTCAAGAATATTGAATATTAAATATAATAAGCCTCATTTGCCAATGACTATTTAGGGTAGAGGCAAACAACAACAACAACAAATAAAAATAAAAATAAATTGTTATTCTCAATAAAACAGTTTGAAAATAATTTTGAATAAAATTGAGTAGTAATAATATTTGCTGCGTATTGTTTTTTTTTTTTTAATGTATCAGTAATAATTACCGGTTATATCCGTAATATAAATATTTCTAAAGGTAATAATAACAGTACCATCCAACAAAGATGATGTTCGAAATCTATACATAACCTCATTTAGAATGTACTTGGTGGGACCTAATACCGTCCTCTCATTTCAATTTTTTTTTTTTTACTTGGGATTGCTTAACTCTTTTGAGCCCATTAACCGTTATGACTAATAAAAACTTTATATTTCCCGTTTAATAGACTTTAAATTCTACAACCGAAAGCTTTTGGCGCTATCCTCCCCTTTGTTGTTATTCATCAAGTTAATCATTCGCAAAGAGCAGTATAAACGTTTTATACATTTATTTGGTACTTCTTATATATTGGGTTATAAATTAAGTTCGTAGCGTTTTTCAATATTTCAATTTAATTCTCTCTGTGTTTATAATATCATCTTAACTTGGTAAATAATGTTTATATATTCTAAAAAAGGATAGTTATAGGTAATTTTATGCATAAGATTTTCACTTATTTCGGGTCCTCTCTTAACGAGAAACACTTTAATTCGCTCGAAGACTGCAAAATGCACATGGAAGGGCTCATTGCGCAAAATTCTGGGAAGTTCTTATTAATAAAGGAATAATAAAATTATCTGAAAGATGACAACATGTGATAGATTAAAATAGGTGATACATAATTCATCAGAAATATTAAAGAACTGAAGTTTTTATTGAAATCGCCTGTAAAAAACGCTATCAACTTATTTTACAACAAATATAAATGGAGAAACTTAATTTCAATCTTAATAAGTAGCAAATAACTTAATCAAAAATTATTACAGTTTTAATAGCTAAGCAAGTTTTAGAAGTTATTAGGAAAAATCGATTCTAAATAAATTATTTCTACTACAAATAAACATACCAACCATCATATGAAATATTTTTGTGTCAATTATTAGAAACCGTCAAGTAAGTTCAATTTTTTTTAAATTTCTTCAAATTTTCACCAGTTATTATCTATCCTTTTTTACTTAAAAAAGTTTCTTTGGCTAATAATTTAAGTTTTGCGGCTATTATAAGTTGGCTTCGCGGCTGAAAATATGTTTTAAGAAATTCAAGCAATTAAACCAAAAGCTATAATAAGGCTTTGATTTAAATTTTTTTTATCAAAACACATTAGCTAAATGGTGAAGAAAGTGAATAAATAAATTCAAGAATATTAATTAATTAAAAAAAAACTAGACACTTAGAGAGTAAAAGCGTTATATAGGAGACTCTTTGATTATTACTTCTTACATAGCTCAATCCTATCCAAGTCCTATTTGCTGTAAAATTTCAATCTTGAGACCATCAAGTCCTTTTATCGCGATACTTACAGAGAAATATATAAAGAAACTGGGTGAAAAAAATATGAAACTAATACATACACAACTACATGAGGAGTAACAAGTGTCATACATTTTGTGACTGAGAACAGCTGGTTTTAGGCTATGAAATAATCTTCGCAGCTAAAAAAAAAAATGTTTTCTTTAAAAATTACGAGTATCACCGGAGGTAATTTCAATAAAATTTGAATGAGAGTATTGCATACAGTTTTAGTCTCTACAATAATCTATGTAGCGAGAAAGAAATATCGACCGAAATTTTTAGCGTATAATTAAAAGAAAGGAGCCTCACGATTTTTTCTCCTTCTATAGCCTTATCATTGCACTACATATTTTAAAGATTTCGACATTGTAAGCCTTTTTTTAAGTAAAATTTTCAATAACAATTTTTTTAAAGTAGTATTTATAGCGTATTATCTCAAAAGGGACTGAGTAAAAATTATTATAAACTTTAACATATTATACATATATACAATAACGGTCATACCTATATACAACGGTCATACCTATATACAATATTATACTTATATACAATTTACGGTCACTTTATGCTGCTATCAGACGACAGTACAGTGGTAGTTTTAGATATAGCTTATCCAGGTCTAAATAGGATAGGGATCTTTAGCGAGTAGCTGTCATTGCACAGGCTCGGGACCACCATTTTACGTTTCCTCCGAAGGACAGCAAAACAAAGGATATTTTACTACCATTAAAAATCCTAGGACGACTTGCCTGATTTGAGCCCGCGATCTTGAGCCTAGAAGACTGTTATGCTGGCCACTACTCCATGTAGATGACCCTTTTTTTCATTACATTATTTATTCACGTTTTTACCTTTACTATTAAATACATCAAGTAAATTTGAGGAATACATAAAATCAAAGCAATACTAAGCGTCAAATTAGTTGAAACGATTCCAAATCGATCGACTCACATACATTTATCTTCAAGTTTATAGCTGTCGAATATTCCAGAACTTAGTTGAACATCCTATAGGCACCTGACGTAAAAATCTTGTCATTTCCTTATCAATCAATAACCCATCTCAGTTTTCCTGGAAAAGGTAAAAATCCCTCGGAATCCCTCCGCCCACTTTCCTCACCCCCTTTCAACCCTTCCTCTTCCTATTTACCGGAAGATTCCCGCTCGGCAACGCAAGGGCTAAATATAACACCCGTCACGTTTCCAGGTTTTATAAAAACCGTAACAGTCTTATCTGAGGGAGCTCTTAGGTATTGATTTTATCTCTGTCTTGAAGGGATTGAAGCGAGAAATGCAATTTGCTATAAGAGGCTGTAAAAACTTTAACAGAAATGGAAGAATAGTTTTAAGTTTTATTGTTTGAGGTCTGCGGGATCGTTCAACTTTAAACAACCTTGGTTGCATCCTAGATTAATTTTTTTTGTGTATTTACATCATTGTTAATAATAAATAATTTTTGATGTTTAAAAAAGTCACAGAACATATATGGGTTTTATGCTAGATTAAAATACAGACAGTATGTGCATTTTATTTTTCGGTTTTATCACTGCCCCTTTAGAAATAAACTTTTAGGAATGTTATCTATTCTAATATTACTCAGCCGTGACTGTGTGGCTAGCACACTAACCTACCACGCCAAAGGTTGCGAGTTCGAATCAAGTTTCCGGAGGGTCTTTTATAAGCATATAATTAAATGATATTAGATTAAAACAAATCACTTTGAACAGGCTCCTAAAAATCAACAGTATGTTGAACCTGCTAGGAATTGAAATAAAATTTTATAAAATATCAGTTTTGTTTGCTTATTAAGTGTAGTGTGGACTGCTCAAGTTGGTTGTCGCAAACCGTTCATGTTATTTGCATATTAAGGGAAATCACCATTATTGCATCGTATTGATTGTCGTGAAAATCGGTATAGCAGTCCCAAGAGAGAGAGGAAATCACATTGCGAGTAGCGAGGTGAGAAATTCGCTACAAAGGACAGAAATAGTCGCTTGTACATGTACCATATATACAGTGTATTTTTTTTTCTTTTCAATTAATATAAATTTAATTTATGTTAAAACAATTATTATTTATTAAATATAACTTCAACGCAATAAAAAAAATAAAAAGCGACGAAAAATTCAATGACTCAAGCCAAAAACCGAGTTGAGGCTGCAGCAGATGAACTTTCGCCCCTCTTCCCAACAGGAACCTTGTGAAAATTTTAGGTTTTCATAAGGAGACATGCTGGGAATCCTAAAACGTGTATTTCCGTTGAAAAGTGGAATTCTAAAATTTTCAGGATCACAATACTTTCCCTTACTATATATTCCATACATAGGTAAGTCAAAGTAAATATATTAATAACTAAACCTTTCATTTGTTGTTTGTTTGCTTTAAAAAAGGAATATTTACCAAAAATATTTATTGAATTTACGTTCGGCTCTAAGAAAAGCCACAAATCGCATTTGGAGGGAAAATAGGGTTCTGGGGGATAGAGGGTCTATATATATAGTTCTACGGTTCTAGGAGTTGAGGAGCATTGAGATTTTCTACCATAGATTTTGTTATTTTATTTCTTTGTTCTCTTAACGTAACTTTTATGTGACTGTGGCAAATCGGATGATGTTGCAGTGGAAAGTCATAAATTTTGCCTATCCAGGTTAAATTAAGACAGAGATATTTAACCTAGTAACCTACATCGAACATGCTCGGGACTACTATTATACGTTGGTTGTTATGCTAGTCACTACACCACAGGTGACCCACCTTCTTTTCATTAATTTAGTTTCCATTTTATTTCTGTTTTCCACCTATAATCGGTTATAATATGCAATTAAGTAATACAATGATCTAAAAGACCACTGCGGCATTATTTGTTATGGAAAAAAAATTCCCAATGGTAACATAAAAAAACATAATAAGTTTTGGAGGGGTCGAGTGCAGTTTTACAGCTCAAGGATCCTTCAAACCGAGATATTGCTACTTAAACAAAAAGAAAAAAAAAAGTGAGCGAAATACACGAATTTCACTTACCTTTGTTTTTAAAATCTATTAAAAACATTTTCAAACAAAAAAATGAATGAATTAAATGAATTTTTTCAAGGTGAAAACAGATCAAAGAATTAATAAAATTGATTTCCGATATAAACATGTGTTTTTGATTAAATAATCTATTATGTTATTATCTACAAAAATCATTAAGGTTTATTGAATTCTAATCACTCTCCATTAACTTTTATGGTTTCGGGTATAAGATAATATATTTTTTTTCTTAATCTTTAAGAGTCCCAACGATATATAACACATCTATATTAATGTCCTTATGTTCAAAAACAGAAAATTTGCATGACAAATTTTTTATTTTAATTTTTGGAATTCGTTTAAGTTATATATTTACCGGTTTTTCATAAGTGTTAAAATAATGATATGACATTTTTTTCGATTTTATAAAATAAAAGATACATTAGAGAAAAAGAATTTACAATATCGACATTTAAGCCCTATCAGACTATTTAAGAATGAAACCAATATTATATTAAAACCCCTTTTAATTTTTAATCGATATAGCGAGTTTAATAAAAATCCTTTTTGACAAAATTGTGAAAACGAGCAAAATGTAAGATATAAAGGGGCTCTTTTAATTCGGCGATTTTCGTTTTCGTGATAGAATTACCACACACACGCAGACCTTTTGGCGAGACTTGGTTATATGGGAACACTTAAAGGTGTATTTCCTTTGAAAACTGAAATTTGAAAATTTTTATTACGATTGCGATACTTTCCATTACTATATATTTCATATATAGACAAGTGAGAATAAAAAAAGCTTCCATCCATTGCGAATATAATACTAATATACTGTACTAATATTTCAATAATTATTTTTAAATGATGATTCTGTAATAAAAAAGAGTGAGTGATATTTTCAGTTATAAAAGACATTACCTAGATTTAATCGAAATGACCGATCGATGAGAATCGCCCCTGAACCGGGTATGGCGTCAGGGACAGTAAAGCTGTTACCGGGAGAAATTCAGTTTGCAACGGGCCAGAGGAAAGTTAATTACAGAGTAAAGATTAGGTTGGATTCCGCAATTGCTCAGAGTCACAATGTCTGATTCCACTCCAGAACTAATATCTGGTGTAGATATTTCTCTAGAGTCAGCTGATTACATGACAATAGGTTTACATTAAGAATAAAAAACTTAAATTAATACGACATGTGCTAATCAATTATGATAAATGGCACTCTGAACACTTCCTTTTTACTAAATTCAAAACAGAACTACTGAAAAGAAAACGAACTGATTTTGAACGACTATCTAAATGACGGAACGAAGGTCAATCAAAATTCTCTCTGTCGGGCTAGTTAAAGCATGACTATTCCTTCCATTATTTCTTATCAAAGGATTTTATATACATTTTATTTAACATAAAGCACAAGATATATTATATTTACTGATGGATATAATCATAGACTACAAATAGTATAGCTTTGGCATAGAACATGCAGATAGTTTTACTCTTAATAGGTAATCAAGTAAAATATAACATTAGATTGTATAATAATTAGAACATACAATTAGTTTCAATCAAAACGTGTATTTTTATCGCAATCTTATACAGCACGAAAATAAATATTTGGGAGGATTTTGCACTATATTGCATGTTTTAGGGTACTCAGAAAGATTTGATATATATAAGTGCATTTAAGGATCAAAGTAAAAAAAATGTATATAATATAAATGTGAACGTATATAATTAATATAAATATAAAACTTAATATCTAATATAACTTAATTAGTCATGATTAAGAAATGAATTTCGAATTTTTGAATTTCGAAATAAAAAAAACAAAACAATGCTCCATTTTATTCAAAAGTGACTGCTAGATCTTTAGTTCATAACGCCTCTGTTTTAAGCCTCTCTTGCTAATATTTATTTAAAACTTGCCAAATAATTTAGAACAAATTTATTTAAAAAAAAAAGAAAATCATCTTCTGTAATTTTTGTAGTTTTTAAAGCCAAGGGTTATGCAAATACGATCTTACTAAGCTCGTATACATACAAATATCGTTCTATGAAACTAAACCATAAAATTCCTCCCGCATCCAATCCTTGCAATCCATAATGCTGCGAAAAATGCTCCTTATTTTGTTACTAATAAAATCACCCAGAGAGACCTCAATATCCCACTAGTTGCAGTCTTAGCCCAAATTCGATACATCTCCTTTAATTCCAAACTACCATCCCACACAGGCCCTCTTGTCCGTAAACTCTCATCTCCTGATATTCCTCCAAGGCGCCTGAAAAACCGGTCGCCTCGAAATCTTGTTATCATCACCGTAGCCATCACCACTGGGTAGCCTCTTCACAAGGCTATTTCATGCCACATTTTTAATTTGTAAGCCTTTTTACTAGTTATATATATATGTATATACAGTTGAAAAAATCAATAAGAATATAATTTAAAAAAATATGATTTTACACGTCTCAACATTTTCATTGCAAATTTAAACTCAGCCATTTCACATTTTATCATTTGTACTCGGCTAAAATTCACGTTATATTTAAAATCAGATATAACATATTTTTTTGGGATTCAAACTAGGGAAGTGCTTAAGGTTGAAAATATTTTATTCAGCGGTATTCAGTGTTTTCTGGAACATTTACGTTTTTATATTTTTAAGATAAATCATTTAAGATAGGCTGTAACCGTTGATTTATTTGTAATATTTTCCAACAATATTTTGTTTTCCTACAAGTATCTCAGAATATACAATTCCACAAAAGTAATTTAAAATCATCGAAAACCGATTCGTATGAAAAGATATGATCGTTCTATGATTTCTGTTTAAAAAAAAATAAATACATAAAATATATATATATATATATATATATATATATATATATATATAAGGATCTTTAGACAAGGCGTGTAAGACGTGTGTGTGTATTTGACTGGGATTACAGAATACTTATCTTATATCAGGTATCGGACTCCTATCGGATCAGAGCCCTGTGGAAAATTATTTATTTTTTCTTTCAATGCCGAATCAGCTTTGGATTAAGTTCAGAATCAGTTTTTGTAAGCTGGGCAAACGATCAGTTAATATTCATGGGATGAGCGATCTGTTGCTCTTGCATGGTTTTGCATATCGTTCTCCATATCCATTTTTTATTTGAATTTTCTCTTACTGATAAATAACAAATATATATTTTTTCAAAGGATTAAGGTTGAAAATATGCTTGGATGACTTGAGGTATTCAGTGTTTTCTAGAACATTTTCGTTTTCATATTTTTCAAAAAAATCCTTAACGCTCCTTACTCTGTCCTTAAAGACCTTAATGTTCCATATGTTACTGAATTAGTCCAAACCAGAATCAATCATTCCATGAAAAACTCCATTTCCACTCTAATCCACTGGTTTCTATCCTATCCTCCAAAACGTCTGAAAAGAAGATGGCCCCTAGAACTTCTAGTTTAGATATGTTTAGAGTGTTGCCGATGGTAGCGTCTCTACATGTATTTTATGTCAGTTTACTATGTCCATCACATTTACTTGATGTATATAATACAGTTTTTAAATAATGAAATTTGAATATGTTTTTGAAAAAAAAGTAACCGTAATCATTTTTGATGATGACAGCTGAGAAAAATCTGTTGCGGGAACACACGACTTTCAGTCACCTCAGTTTGAAAATCAATTAAAGAACATTCAAATAAAGTTAGATTGAAAATATTTTAATAGAATTACATTGAGTTCCCATAGAAACATTTTTTTTTTTAATTTCAAGGATAAAACGTATTATCCATAACAATCACGTAGTTTTATCCATTTTTCACCATTCTCCAGTACTTTTACAACATTATAAATGAGATTTTAAGATTCGACGTTTAGCTTTCTAACGTATATTATATATATATAACTATTGTTATGTTTTGAAAATAAAATTCTTGAAAAATATGTTTGCCCTTTTCTCTTGCAGTGTTTGTCAAATCCTTTAATTTTGTAATTTACTCGTTTTTATCAATACTAACAATACGAAAAGGTTATTTTTTGAAAACTACAAAATTAAAGTACTTGGAGAAAGGTAAAGGATATATTACTTATTATAACAAACTTTATTTATAAGAACTTAGTTAGGTACATTTCAAAATTAATAAACTAAAAAAAAAATTATGATATTAATATATTGAATATAGTCCCAAAAAGTTATTTATGTAACTTCTAAAAGAAAATTAAAATGTCGGCATTATGGCATGTAAGACTATTTCCAATAAGAATGAAACCTACATGATATTAAAGTCCTACTTAAATTTTATACTAATGCTGGATTATAATCAAATCTTACAGCTTCTTTGGGCAATCGCAAAATAAATGTGCAAATGCATGATATAAAGAATCTTTTGGTTGCTCATCAACAAAAAATTCGCTCTACATTTGAGGCATAACGCTTATATAATATAAAATTTACTGTATACAACCCAGTCTTTAGCTAGATTCACCACACACACAGAACATTTTTGCGGGACTAGGTCATAGGACAGGGTGCCCTAAAGTGTATTTTCGGTAAAAATAGAATTAAAAACTTTTAACAATAGCAAAAAATACCTATAAATAGGCTTTTATGTATAGGTAGTGAAAGTTAAAAAAAAAACATCTCTTATAACCCATAAAGAGTCTTGGGTCAGACTTAATATACATTCACATTGCTTCACGGCCAACGGTCGGACAAGGAGATGATTAGACCTAGATCACGCTCAGCAGCCAGGTTTTCCCGCCTTATTTTCTGTTACCCACTTTATAGATGCTGGGTGTGTCCCAGAAGGGCCTTCATACCCAGGGCCACTGAAATAAATAATATTCATCCTCTGCTGAGGTTCGAACCCGGATCCAGAGAACAATTGAGTATTGCTCAACTAACAGACCACGCCGCTCCCTAAAATCTTAATGAGATAAATTAAATAAGAGATAATCTTAATGCTAGTAATAAATTACAATAATCAATAACAACTCGCTATAATTGCACGTTTAACTTTCTAATCCGATTTTGAATATTGGATGACTTCGTAAAATTGTCGGAAAATCACATCTACATTTAACAGAATCAGAACCCAGTTCCAGCTTGCCCTTCCCTTTGATCTGGTAGCCCTGTTTGGAAAGGGCTATATTCGGCTCTTTACCCTTTTACTGATCCTTAAAAGCGATTTTCAAAGAACTCCCAGGTGCAATTAAAGATAATTAGAAGATAGATTCTAAAAAGAACTGACATTCTTTGTGACATCCTTAATAGCCCCTATTATGTCATAATAGAATTAAATTAAATACCACAATCAGGTCAAAACGGAATAAAGATCAGATGTCACTCTTAAAATAATTTGAATATTAAGGAACTATCTCGATTTTATGAGTGTTGTAATTATTATATATTTCTGGACTATTATGACTCCAATGTAGATTATTCGGATTCCCTTGTAAGTGAATTAAATTTGTAACCTATTTATTTCAATGTGATTAATTTTAAAATATACAGTAGAATTATACAATGCATTTCATGTTTTTATCATTTTTTTTTTCAAACAAAACACAACTCATTAATATTTGTATTTTATTTGGTAATGAAACATTGAAGAATTTTCAATATACTTTATTTGTTACCTTCTGGACTATTTTTTTAAGCATAACGATGGAATAAACCGAAAATGGGAACTCCCATTTAACAAGTCTTGTAAGATATAAGAGTTTTAAAATTATATATGGAAGAAAGGGGGAAAGTCAATTTTTTTCCGAATTGTTGTAATATACGTGTATATATATATATATATATATATATATATATATATATATATATATATATATATATATATATATATAAATGTATATATATATATGTATATATATATATATAAATGTATGTATGTAATAATTGTATTATTAATTTTTTATATGACTATATTTTTTCGAAATAGAAAATATTATAATTAAAAGAAACTACAATAGGCATTTTTTTTAAATATATATTTATTTATTGAGATATATTACAATTTGTTTCGTAATGAACAGTAGTAATAGTGATGTGATACACATTTATACAATCTATACAGAAAATAATGATAAAGTCAAATTACATAAAATCGGAAATAAATAAATTCAAATATATACAATAAAATAAAAATTAATAAAAAAAAAAACAAACAAATCAAAACAACAACCTGTAGTAGAGATAAATACAAGTTGTGAATAAATAAACATCATACATACAAACTTAACTACTTACAATCTGCTAAAGGGACCCCAGACTGGGCTTCTGGCCGCTTTCAAGAGATCCCAGCGCCTCTCTCTCAGCCGCATCACTGGTATAAGCCAGTGGAGGCTGAGTTAGGACGCAATAGTCACAAACATATAGTACATGAATAGAGGATCCGACCAGTGTCAGAACTCCAGCATAAATGTTTACAAAACGTCGCGGGGCCACTGCTGTTTCAATCTTCGAGGAGGATTGTAGGGATGGGTGGAGCTGGAGAGCAATTGAGCTAGAGGATTAGGATGATGAAGAAGGTTCTGATGGAATTTGGAAAATTTGGATTGTACCAGGTCTAAAATAAATGGAATATTAAGGTCGTGGTGTAGGGTACATTTGATAACGTAATAACGAACATTAACTATTGTTCAAAGGACTTTGGAATGGAAGGATTAGATACGTTTGATGTTAGAATGTTTAGTTGCCTCCCATAGTTCAAGTCCGTAGGTCCATATATGTTTCAGTACGGTCTTGTATATTAGTAATTTGTTGACAACTGTAAGATGAGATTTTCTGTTTAGTAGGCTGTGTAACTGGCCGAATCTGCGGTTGAGTTCTATCCTTTTAAGTCTTGTATGTGGGTTCCACGTCAGTATTTTGTCTAGTAAAAAGCCAAGGTACAGGACTGTGTCTGAGGAAGGAAGCGGTATGGAATTGAATTTAACTGTTGGACAGGATTTACGTCGAAGGGTGAAGGTGACGTGTGTGCATTTGCTTTCGTTCACCTTAATACGCTAAGCATTACACCAGTCTTCGACAAGGGAAAGGTGCCTTTGGAGATTTAGTGATGCTACTTCAGAATCGGATTGGATGATAAAATGGCTGTGTCATCAGCAAATGTTGCCAGAAAGGTATTGGGATCGGTAGAGATATCGGCGGTGTAGAGGATGTAGAGGACGGGTCGTAAGACGCTGCCATGAGGTACACCGGCCTCAACAGAATAATGTTTGGAAAATTCGGAACCACAGCGAACTCGGAAGGAGCGGTTTGATAAATAGGGTCGGAGGATTAGGTACAAGGATTGAGGGAAATGGGTTTTGAGCTTAACGAGCAATCCCGGGTGCCACACCCGGTCAAAAGCTTGAGCTATGTCCAGAAAGGCACCCGAACAATACTCCTTGCACTCAAGGGCGGAGGAAATGTGGTCCACAACTCGGAGTCCTTGCTGAATAGTGGAATATTGAGAACGAAATCTAAACTGGTCAATCGAAACAGGAAAATTTTGAAATTTGGCTAGGATTCGTTTTAGTAGGAGCTTTTCGAAAATTTTTGAAAGGATCGGAAGTAGGCTAATAGGTCTGTAAGATGACGTGCTTTTGGAAGGTTTGCTCGTTTTAGAAAAAGGATGATAGTTGAATGTTTCCATAGGAGAGGGAAGTAGGTAGTGCGTAGGATGCTATTATAGAGATATGTAAGGAATGTAATGGCTTTCTGTGGAAGTTGTCTTAAGATCTGAGGAGTGAGGAGATCGTATCCAGGAGATTTACGGAGAGGAAGCTTTTTAAGAAGATATTTGACCTCAGAGGGATTACCTACTGTAGGAGGTAGGGAGAGTGGTATTGTTGAAGTAAGGAACTCTTCAACTGTTGCAATATGGGTTGTATTGAACTCAGGATCAGGAATGAAAACTTTGGAAAGGTGCAGTGCAAATTCCTGGGCTTTATCCTGGCCAGAAGCAGACCAGGAACTGTCACCGCGCAGGAGAGGATCGGAAATCGAGTGGGAATTTAGGATTCTCTTCGTGACATTCCACAGGGAATTGGCACGAGTCGATAGAGAGGAGAGGTAGGAATTGTAGGATTGGGAACGAAAGGTCGTCAACTCCCGCTTTAATTTTCTACAATAAAAGTTATAGGAGCGGCGATCTTCTGGGGGGTGGGTGCGTTGCAATAATGTTCTGGCTCGGCGTTTGGTGTTGATGAGGTCTGTCAGGTGTTGTGGTAAATGGCTTTTGTAAAGAATTATTTGGGATCGTTAGGGAGAGGAGGAAGTCCAGGCAGCTTGTTGAATCAAGGTTGTAAAGGAGTATACGGCATCATCAAGGTCAGCAGGGGTTTTGAGAGTCACTCTGAGGTCGATATCATTGGTGAGGATTTCGCGGAAGAAGTTCCAGTTGATGGGGCCTCTGATGAATGACGGTGGAACAGGTTTCGGGATACGTTTAGGATCAGTGTACTGTGGTCAGAGGATAGTTCATCAAGGCGAGTTACGGACAAGTTCAGGGAGCCTAATCCGCTGTAGATGAAGAAGTCGAGGATGTCTGGATTACGGTTAGGATCTGTTGGCCAGTAGGTAGGGGAATCGGGAGGTAGGAGATTGAGGCGTCTGGAGTTGAGTGCAGACTGCAATGTCCGTCCACGAGTATTTGTGGCTCTATAACCCCATTGTTGGTGCTTGGCGTTTAGATCTGCACCCAGAATAAAGTGGTTCCCCAATGAGTTGATGAAGGATTCGAATTGGGTAATGGAAATAGAATAGGCATTTAAAAATATGAATTGCAGCATCAAATCTTGATAATATAGCGATGGAAAGGATCACCTGAACACTAAAAACGACTAAATCTTTAATTTTTGTGATTTAAAAAACAGAATATTTGTACCTTCATATCTGATATTGATGATTAAGTTGGATTATTAAAAAAAAATCTTATTGTGCCTGATCTCGTTTGAAACGAGAAAAAAAACCAAAAAAAAAAACCTTTATCTATCCAATCTATGAAAGGTATTAATTTCAGTACTCACAGTGATCTGTACTGTTTTACGGTCAACGGTCGTGCAAGAAGGTGATTAGACATAAATCACGCCCAGCCACCAGGTTTTTCCCGACTTTGGGGTACTAACGTTATAGTGGCTGGGTCTATCCCAAGAGGGTCTCCATATCACAGAATCATACCACGGCTGAATTAGCAGAATAAATAATACCACCTAAGCCAGGATTCGAACCTGGGACCCAAAAAACGGTAGCCTAATGCTTTATCCCCAAGACCACGCCGCTCCCTGAACCCATAAAAGACATTAAAAAAATAAGAAAAAAACAAAGGGAAACAACATGTTTTTCTTCAATTTCCAAGGTTCTCTGTGAAAAATTGACTCAAAAGATATTTTTCTCAGAGAGGTAATTGTTGTTTTCCAGGGATATGCTATATTTGTTAGTTCCATACCTAGTCTAGTAATGTTTTATGTTAAACCTCAAATTAAAAAATTTGTTTATAAAAACTATTCAGGTACAATTTTTCGAAACATTTCAATGAAAGGTGTGTACCTTAATTCCGTCTAATATGTGATTCGTAAATTGCGGAAACTTAAATTACCATTTATTGTAAATAATATCATCTTAAAACGTATAGTGTCAGCTTTTTTTCTGATGCCATCAAGATCAATTGATGAACGAAACAAATAGATCAGATGCTAATAAAATCGTACAATAAATTACCCGTGATAGGAATATTTTATTATTTACTATGTGATACTTAATTTGTTCAAGTCGAATAGCACGTGTTTCTGCACACACACACACACACACACACACACACACTGTTCTGTGTTTTTTGAGCAAACGCGTGAGGTGTTTTTTCTTTTTCACTCTGAAAAAGCTTGTTGTCCGTCGCTGTTAGGCCACAATATAATTTGTTTACTCTTTTTGGAGATGGAAAAATACGTTTCACGTCAACTTAATTTTTGTATCCACATTTTCATGGTTTAACTAATTCCCAACCGGTATTCTCTTCTTCAATATTTTTATTTCGGAGGTTCGTTTGTTTGTAATAAATAGTTTATAATATTTAGAAATATTTTAGTACGCTTTTCAATTATTTAGAACCTCCTTTCTTGAAGGTTCGTAAGTAAAATAGATTGAAATTAAGTTTTTTTAGAAGGGAAAAATAAATTGTTTGTAATCAAGGCATCATCAAAAGATTTTTTTTTAAATATGAGTCGTAATATAGAAGTATAATATTCCGTTGGAAAGCACAAGATAGTTAATATGCCATGCGGGGAGCAGCATGGTCAAGTGGATAGAGCATCAGTCTACTGTTCTTCAGCTCCGAGGTTCAAATCTCGACAGTGGTAAATGACAATATTATTTATTCTGCGATTTCAACCGTGGGGCGACTCTAGGGTACAGAATCCCACCTGGGGCACTCCCAACTTCAATAAAGTGGGTACCCGATGATGAAGAAAAATCTGGTGGTCGTCGGCCAAGAAAGAGTACGAATCTCTGTATGTACTGAGTCCAAGCTCAAGACTCTTCGTGGGTTATAGTGCTACTTTTATTATATTATTATTATTATTATTTTTAATATGCAATAAAATAAGTTGTGAAAGTTAACAGAATGACGTTATAAGCCCAGAAACTTACGAAAAAGGTTATTTGTAATGAGAGACGTTATGGGATTCAGAGTTGCAACCGTAAAGTATCGTATAAATTATATTCTTTCACAGTACGCAAGATTTTAGAAAAAACAGTAATACCATATCGCAGTAAATAGTTGAAATTCACCCTACGCAAAATAGAGCTCCTATAGAAATAAAATTAAACTTTCAAAATGTATTTTAAAAAGTTCATTTGATACATAAAATAGTAAAAATGGAAACCGTCATTATTTTCGTTTATTTTTTATTCTATTTTTTAATATTAGTCATCCCATTTGATTGTTTTAAATGTAAAGTTATCAATGAAAGCTAGTATTGAATACTTTTGTCTCTTTTTCTTTTATTCTAAGTATATTTTTCTCTTCTCTTCCTATTTAGAAAATCCTCAAGCGATATATGGTTTCTGCAATAAACTTTAAACCGTCAAAAGGGGCATTTTCAAACATTCAAATTGCACCCGAGCAAAGCAGAGGCCACTCACTAGTAATATAATAATATAGGAAAAGTTTGAATCCAATACAACTAATAATTACTAGCTTCACTACTCCCAACTGGAACCAACCTGCAATGTTTGAGCTTAAATAACCCTCCTCCCTAAGTCAAGTTATGCCCCCGAGGCGTTACGGTTCATTACTAATTACCTTTTTAGGGATTCATTTATTATCCAGCAAAGTTGCTAAGTTGTTGAGCATGCTAAATTCGACCGACTCACTGTTCTCCTCAGTTAGAGGTATATGTACCTAGTTTTGCCAAAAATACTGTTACAAAAGTTGGACTTTATTTACATCTTGGGTATTATTTAGAAAATCCTTACCTCTATCAGGTTATTTTCTGTATGTGTCAGGGTATTAATCCCAATAATTTTGTATTTTTTCTTTAGCTCAGTTAACATGAAAGGGGGTTATAAAGAAAATAGAATAACAGTAATCGCCTTAAAGAAAGTTGGAAAATGTAGGTCAGATATTTTCAACACTTAAAAACCTGTGGGTATTAACCGTATGTTTTTACACTGCATTATAAATAGGTATAATGAGACTCTATCTCTATGTGACAAACCTCGACCGGGTCGTCCCCGCAAATACAGAGAGAGCAGTCGTTGCTCGAATCAGAAGAAATCCCAGTCGAAAGCAACTAATCCGGTATCGGGAAATAGGAATCTCTGTCAGATCAATGTCTCACATTGTAATAAGTGACCTTAGGATGGGTGCATTTCAAAGAATGACAGGACAAAGGCTAACCGCTTCCCTAAAAATATTATAGTGGATAGATGCAAAGTACTCGTTGGTCGTTACATCAATGGTCTTCATCAAAAGATTTTGTTTAGCGATGTGAAAATTTTTACAATATAAAGAGTTTTAGTTCAACAAACATGTTATTCAAGTAACATGTAACATACATTTCTATAAAAGTTATCTTCCTCGCCCTATTTAAATCACTTTATGCTCAATACCATATGTTAGTCCTAAATCGATCGTTACACTTAGAGAATATGACAGTATTATCCATACTCAATATCCACTACAACAATTAAAGATAAATTTAATCACTAAAATGATCGTGTGTAAGCACACAACACTAAAGAAGCTCAGGAAGTCAATACATACATACATCCCCGGCGCTACAGCCCAGTTCGGGCCCTGGCCTCCAGAAGAAACCTTCCCCACTCTTCTTTATTCCTGGCCATCGTCCACCAGCCTGACGCCCCTAGCTGCACTGCATCCTTTCCAACCTGGTCCAACTATCTCATTCAGGGTCTCCCTCTCTTCCTTTTGCCCACCACCTCATATTTTGCTCATTATTCTCTTAGGGATACTATCATATGCCATCCTTTGAACGTGGCCAGCCCAACGAAGCCTGCTTATCTTTATAAATCTCACCGCTGGGACATCCTTATACTTTTCATAAAATTCTCGATTGTGTCTAATTCTCCAAAGACCATTTTCGCATATAGGCCCATAAATCCTTCTCAGTATTCTTCGCTCGAAAACAGCAATCTTTTGTTCATCTGTTTTCCTTAACACCCAGGATGCAAAGCCAGGAAGTCAATGGGGAGTGGAAAGAAGACATCAACCTTCCTTAGTGATGGTTTGGTGGAGAGTTCTCTTTGGTGGCACCAAAAACCTACATTTAGTGAAGAAGGAGATAAAACAGCCGCTTACTATCAGGACGATATTTTGGAATATTTTGTCAAGCAACTAAATGATACTCCGTTTAATGGAAGTAATTGGATTTCCCAACAGGATTCTACACCAGCTCACAAGGCAAGGTCAACTCAGGCTGCAAAAAAGAGCATACCACAGTTTATTTCTGCCTTGGGTTGGCCCTCAGGTAGATCTGATCTTAACCCACTCATTTACCGGATTTGGTCTAAAATGAAGGATGGCATGCCACAGAGCACACTCTAACTTGGAAAGCCTCAAACAATCTCAGGTTCGAGCAGTTGAGCGCTTTCCTCAAGAAGTGCTGCCTGCTGCCATTGATGACTCGCCACGGAGATTAAATGCCTGTCAAGGTAAAAGGGGGGGGGGCATTTGGAGTAATTTATTTTTAACTCTCAATAGATATATATTTTATTTCCCTATAAAGGTTTTGAAAAAATAATTTTTCTGTTTAAATCTGCATATATTTACTTGTAACAATATTTATAAAAGGACTTGGTACAAGAAGCATATACTGGTATGAAAAATCTAGACAAATATTTTCTGTGTGTCTTACTTAATTATGTAATAGTTTCATAATCTATATACATTAGCAGTAATAATTCCAAACCTATTCACGTCAACTACGATGCTTTTGATTTGTATTAATATTTGTTTCTTTTATATAATAATTGATTTCATTAAATTATTAACTACTTTGCCAACATGTCTTTACTATTCACCATTTCACTAGTAATATATAAATAAATAGAATAAAATAATCAATCTACCCGACCTCATCTATTTCTTCCACAATCAATTCTTTTTGGTTGGCTGCCAAAGAATTTCAAAAATCCTCAGAGGGATAGAGTTAACTTCTACGCTTCCTTTGCAGTCGATTCGCACTTGACAACTTCATGAAATATTCATTGAGGGCTTACCGAAGGCAAACTACTGACAGATATGCAAAGCCTCTTTTCAAGAGTTCGGCCCGGCTTCGAAGAAACGAAAAAGAAGTTAGATAAACAGCCAATATAGAAAAAAAAAATGTAAATTTTAGCCTTATCTTCCTCTCTGAAGATGAATTTAAAATCATTTATCACAAAATGACCACATTAAATCTGATCATCATAAAAAAGTTAATAGATAATTTTGACATGGATATTTTGGATTTTTGTCTGGTCATTAGCTTTCATTGTTTAACTTTTTTTTTTCAATCTCAGTTTGACACGATCTAGCTCTGTTGGTGTTAATCGGATCGAAAATTTGACGAAAAGTTCTCTGTAGGAAAATATTTTGGTCTAATAAAAGACTAGGAACTGCTGTTAAGAAGCTATTTTAGTTCGAAAAAAAAAATCTCATGGGATCAGATGTAGCAGGTTGGCTAGCATTACAGCTTCCTAAACCAAAGGTCGCAAATTCAAACCCGCAGATAGCCTTGGATTTTTTAATGGGAGTAATAATCCTTAGTAATGCCGTCCTTCGGAGGGGACCTAAAAAGGTGATCCCAAGCCTGTGCGATGCCAGGTTTTACTCGTAAAAGATCCATATTCTAATTAAATTTGAATATGCAAAATTTAGGACTCCCACTGTGGCATCGTGCGATTAGCAACATTATCATAAAGTGACGTTAAATAAACAAAAAAAAAAATCTCATTTTGCTACATTTATAAAGAGTTGGGGCTTATTTTACACGCTCTGAGTAAAAGAAGCAGTGTTGATGCTACTTGAATTAAAATTTTTAAGTTATTTTCTTATACAACATATGTTGCTAGGATCTACTGTTTAGGAACTATATTGTTTTAAATGAAAAAATCACGCTTTGCCTATATTTTTTTAGTGTTTTTTGTCATACATTATTTATGCTGGTGTTGCACCGTCAGAAATTTAATAGAGAATATT
Organism: Piezodorus guildinii; assembly: GCA_023052935.1. Lineage (NCBI taxonomy): Eukaryota > Metazoa > Arthropoda > Insecta > Hemiptera > Pentatomidae > Piezodorus > Piezodorus guildinii. Next base: position 163,953,379 of record CM041292.1, read on the forward strand.
TTTTGTTTAATTTCTTGCTAGGACCTACCGTCTTGGAGGTATATAGGTTTCAACGAAATAAATGACTGTTTATTATTATTATTTTTGGAACTGTTTTTTACCCTCAAGCATTCAGTTTGAGAGAATTCTGGCAGTATCCATTTTTATTTATTTTATTTGTGGTCTCAAAAGCTCTCATAACTTAAGCCATTTTCTTTCTAATGACGCGCTGAGATAGAAGCAGAATCATCCTATAAAACTTTGCATTCTTCCAGGCATGGTGCTTTCTAGGTTATACAATAATTGATGGTTAATGTTTAAGTAATATGAAAATTGTTCAATATAATTTTATTTTTTGTGATATAAGTCTTTAACTTTTATAGAGCAGGATTCTCTGGCCGAGAATGTCTCTGCTATTAATCTGCTGGCTCAGGGTACGATTCCGAAAGTAGTACATAATTTTTTTTTTTTTTTCATTGATGTTAAACCAAGAGGTAGGAAAATCCTTCCGGTGCACACTCAGCCTCTATAAACTGTACATCTTATTGTGTAAACGGAAATTTTCTAATTCAATTTATCAACTGAAACACACGTTTTAAGTCCCACCGATTCCAATGACTAAGTTCCACTATGAGGTCTGTGTGCGTGTAAGCCTAGCTCAAAAACGACAAGATGTATAATATACTGTTGGAAAACTAATAAAAATAAACCTTTAATACGTCGAAACTCAACGTGATACTTTTAACTTTTTCAAACTCTTTTAAAATGTATACATTTAATTTAACAAAGGTCTATGCTGATGACACCAGCGTGTTATCAGTTCATAAAGATCCCTTTGTTTCTTCAAATACCCTTCAAGCCCACATCAAAGACCTAGAAGTATGGTGTCAGAACTGGAGAATAAAAATAAATTCCAACAAATCCCATCAAATAACCTTTACCCTTCGCCGTAAACCTTTGACTTCCTGTCCTAAAGTATCCTTTAATAACACTCAACTAGTTCCTGTTGAACAGATCCGATACCTAGGACTTCTTCTTGACAAACGCCTAACTTGGAATCCACATACACGACTAAAACGACAAGAAACTGCTCGCCGCTTTAGGCTACTTCAACACTTACTAGACAAACGACCAAACCTTCCTCTTAACTACAAAAGGCTCATCTACATGACTATTATAAGACCAATCTGGACTTACGGAGTAGAGCTTTGGGGCTCTACTAAACCATCAAATTCTTCCCGCATCCAATCCTTACAATCCAAACTCCTTCGTAAAATCCTCAATGCTCCTTACTTTGTCACGAATAAACTTATCCATAAAGACCTTAAGGTTCCCTATGTTACTGATTTGGCCCGGACCAGGTATCAATCCTTTCATGACAAACTCCATTCTCACTCTAACCCACTAGTTTCAATCCTTTCTTCCTCTTCAATTCCGGATAATCCTCCGAGGCGCCTGAAGGAAATGGCCCCGGGACCTTCTAGATTAAAATATTTTTAGAGTGCTGCCACTGGTAGTGTCTCTACATGTTTTTCATGACAGTTTTGTATATTACCATCACATTTACTAGATGTATTTTTATTTAATACAGTTGTAAATATCAATAAATATGTTTAAAAAAAAAAATTAACAACGGAAGTATGTACAGTCTTATTTTAAGCGAACCATTTTTTACTTCCACTTACTAGTAAGGAAAAGTATTGCGATCGTGAAAATTTTTTAGTTCCAGTTTTCAACGGAAATACACGTTTTAGGCTCCCCTGAGTAAAATAACCAAGTCCCGTAAAATGGCATGTGTGTGTGTGTAAGTGACAACTCCCGGGCGGAAATAAAAAGTCTAAAGTATGAAAAACTAAAGTTTCATATTTAAGACGCCCGAGATGTTACAAAAACTTCTTCATCAAAATCAGCTAACCAGAAGAGCCACTTGATACCATGCATATTGCACCTTTTTATGATTTTCTCAAAAACGGTTCCGACGATTTTGATTAAACTCGCTATATCGATGTAAAATTTAATAGGCTTTGTTTAATATCATGTAGATTTCATTCTGATTAAAATAGTCTGACAGGGCTTAAATGCCGAAATTAAAATTTTCTTCTTCTAAAATACGTTTAATTTTGTTGGTTCTATAAAAATAACTATATTATCTTGTTACCACTGATGAAAAACAGGTAAACATATAAATTGAATGAATTCGATACTCAATTAAACGAAAAAACTGAAAACATATTTTTTTAATGACAATTTTTGTATTTTAACGTATGAACAGTAATATACATGTATAATATACCGTTGGAAAGCTATAGATTTTAGAAAAAATATTATCTTATATTCTAGCTTTTAAAAGTTAATAGAGAGTGATGAAAAGAAGATAAAACTAACTGATTATTTTAGATGATAATATAATAGATTTTTTAATAATACACATATTTATATATAAATTCCATTTAACTAATTCTTTAATGGTTTCGCTCATTTTCATCTCTTACTGTATTTGAAAATTCTTTAATCGATTCTAAAAACGGAGGTAAGTGAAAGTCGTGTGTTGCCCGCACCAGATTTTTTTTATATTACTTATAAATATTTTATCGAAAATAAGGTATAGATTAACATATGTAATAGATACAAATATATATTTTTTTTTTAGTAATTTGGAAATATGAACTAGCTTCAACAGCTCGACCGAAACGTAAAGGAGATGAGTGCGTTAAGCCTAGCCTTGAAGATTCCGGTTCTGATGCAACTCTGTGAATGGAGGTTTAGGTTTGGGAAGTGTCAGTGATTTTATAGAAATCGAACTTCCGGATTCACTGTGTCTGTTTATACAGTTATAATAAATAGTATATCATATTGTGGAGGATTAATAGAACAATTGATTTGTATTGATTTGCTAACGATTACATACAAGTATCAACAGTATACTATAATTATTAGTTGATTAAATTATTATAATTGTTAGACGCGACTATTATTAAAGTTAAAAAATCTGGTGCAGGTAACACACGACTTTCACTTTTAAAATCAATTGAAGTACTACTAAACAAACACGAAGTTGAAAAAGTTTGAAGTTAATTTAAACGTGCAAATTGCATGGTATAAAGTAGCATTTCCAGTCAACGAATTTTAGTGAAAAAATTCGAAAAAAAAATCTCGGGCGTATAGCGAAAATATCAGTTTTGTACACCTTTTCATTTTTGTGATGGACTTACCAAATACACACAGATCTTTTTGCGGGAATTGGTTATTTGAACCGAGGGGAATTTAAAAAGAGTATTTCCGTGAAAAACTAGAATTCGAAATTGTTCACGTTCGCAATACTTTCCGACTATATTATATATTGGTAAGTGAAAGTAAAACTTTTAAGTTAACATTGTTGTTATATTTTGTGGAACAATGGATTATTAAGGCATGCAATAACTTTTATCTTAACCGTTTCTACTTTCTATAAAAACTAATAGATTTCACTGTATATAAGATTTAATAATTGTTTGAAATTTTCATAATCAGTAGTTCAATTGTATTAGTTATTTATCTGAACAAGGTTTTATTGGTTTAAATAATTTCAAAGAAAAACAACAAACAACGAGAATATCAAAGTTACTTGGCGTTAGTTAAATGAGTTGAGAAACTTATTTGTTGGTGCTTCAATTTGTAACGAAGGAGATTTATTTATAGACCAAAATTCTAACTTACAGAGACCCACGTGTACCGTTTGGCGTACTCAACCAACTAAATAATATTTCAGACAATTAAATAAATCTTTCTTTCATCTTTAATTTGAAACAGCACCTATACACATATATTCAAATCACTCAACTATAAATAAAAGAGAATCTCATTAAATAATATTTTTCTTATCGCGAAATAATATAATAATGGGACTTTGTTAATGAAAAATCGATAACAAGAACTAAAGATTTTACTTATTTGTTGTCGTTACTGCTGATTTGTTTAAATTATTTCAATAATGATATCCTTAGGTACGTTTGACAGTGCCCGTCGTTGAGATACACTTAAATCCGTTCAGTTTTGCGTGTTTTGCAGTGCTGTTCCGCTATTTCAAAGTTATTTCAATAAAATATTCTGAATACCTGACTGAATTTTAAGAATAATTACAATAACTTTACTGATATTGAACCTTAATAACTAACATAGTTATAGATATTATATTTAGTATTTTCCCTAATGACTACTATTCCCCTTACAACGAAATTTCCCATAATTTATTGAGATAAAACCGTCTCTCAATGTTATATTTAAATAGTGTACGAGCAGAAACTGTCATGGTGGTTTGTGGTAATACAGGAGTCCCCTTTTGATCTTTGGGACCCTTCAAGCTAAAACTGTCTCTTGAAAAGATAAAATGAAAGATAAGTCGTATCGTGTAAAGCCGTCTTGCCATCTAAAGAGGTAGGTAACACACACTTCCTTGTAAACACATAACGCGCTACGGGGGGTCCTTTTAGACACGCATCGACACCTCTAAAACATATTTATATCTGTGTTGTGATAATACAACGGGATTATGTTTTATCAGACGAAATCAGCTCGCCTTTTTACTTAACAAAGACTCGTAGTGAGGACCTATCATCCTCCAGCTTTCAAATTTAGACTAAAATTTGTATTTTCCTATAAATTTCATGAAGATAAAATACTCATTTATGAAGGAAGAAATTCAGGATTTAAAATAATTTTTCAAAACTTGGGAAAATCCGGAAAACTTAACATTCCAAGACTTAAGCTCTTTTGCCCAAACATCAGCGATATGTAATAATAATTTATCTAATAAATTTAATTTCAGATTCCTATTAAAATATGTATTTAGAAGCAATACGTCTACTGGAGCCCTTATTTTCGAATACAACAGTACAGTAAAAACATTTAGATGTATCCAATTTCACAGATTCTAAATTCATCTTAAACTAAAAAATCTGGTGCGGGCAACGTACGACTTTCACTTACTGTTTTTAAAATAAATTAAATAATTTTTAAATACAGTAAGAGATAAAAATTAGTGCAACTATTAAAGAATTAATTAAATGGAATTTCTATAGAAACATGTGTTTTATTTAAAAAAAATCTATTATATTTTTATCTGAAATAATCCGTTAGTTTTGTCTTATTCTTATCACTCTCTATTAACTTTTAAAACCTTGAATATAAGATAATATTTTTTATAAAATCTTTAGTTTTCCAACGGTATATCATACATGTATATTACTGTTCTTATGTTCAAAAACGAAAAATTGCATTAAAAAAATATTTGTTTCTGTTTTCTCCTTTAGTTGGGTATCGAATTCATTCAATTTATATATTTACCTGTTTTTCATCAGTGGTAACACGATAATATAGTTATTTTTATAGAATCAACAAAATTAAATGTACTTAGGAGAAAGAAAATTTAAAATATTGGCTTTTAAGCCCTGTCAAACCATTTTAATCAGAATGAAATCTACATGATATTAAAGCCCATTAAATTTTACATCGATATAGCAAGTTCAATCAAAATCATCGGAACCATTTTTGAGAAAATCATAAAAAGGTGCAATATGCATGGTGTCAAGTGGCTCTTCTGGTTAGGCGATTTTGATGAAAAAGTTATTGTAACATCTCGGGCATATAGGTGTCTCAAAGATAAAATTTCAATTTCGCAAAACTTTTTGTTTTCGTGCTGGACTTACCACAGACACACATAAACATATACCATTTTGCGGGACTTGGTTTTTGGACTCATGGGACCTAAACGTGTATTTCCGTTGAAAAATGGAATTCGAAAATGTTCACGATCGCAATACTTTCCCTTACTATATATTCCATATATAGGTAAGTGAAAGTAAAATACTTGTAAAAATTAAGTTATGGGCGTATCTTAGCTTCATCAATTTTGTTTTTTTTTTCAATTTTTATATTCGCTGATTTGAAGTAACAATCAAGGAATTGTTATTAGCATTTAGTAGATTAAATTTAGCTGGAATATACTTTTATGATCCGATAATCTTACATAAGGTAGAATAATACAGTCTATTTACACTGGTCCCAATAAAATGTTTTAATACTGACAAAAAAAGAAAGATAATTGCAGACTACACTGACAAATTGAGGAAGTAGTGTATGACACCAGTATCTATTACGAGTCATGTCATCAAGGTTGTGCTATTTACTCCGGACGTAGATTTTGTTTTTTTGAATTCCGGAATACCATCAAATAGCAAAAAAAAAAACATCATTACCTGAAATATCCATAATTTAACAGCAACAATGTAAAAAAAAAATAATGGGGATCTGTCGGCATTGCCAAAGATGTATATCCAACATGTGTCTAAACAATAAAATGAAAATATTAGAATTGATTCGGTCATAAATTAATCATCAAATATTATGATTTTAGTTAAAAATGTTTTTAAAAAATAATTAGGATTCAAGAAACATGTTAGTTATTCAAAAATTAAATAGCATCATATCACGACAAAAACTTATCATTAGTCGTTCAATAGTTCTTCAATAGTTTAGTAGTTCTTTGATCTTCAGTATTAGTAATGCTGAATAACTCGGAATTTATAAAAATATATTTTAAATCACCGCGATTGACAATTTCCAATTGGTTTCTATTTTTTTTTTTTTTTTTTTTTTTTTCTTTTTTTTTTTTTTTTTTTCTGTCGAATTGATTGGTCTCCGCAATGAACCCACGTTAAACAAAACACGCTGCAAATTATTACACAATGGTATATTATTTCCAAATAACTTCATTAGGGTGTATCTGTTAATAGCTGCTAATATTTTCGATTGCTATCTATCTTCAATATTAACCGAGTTTTAGTGGAATTACATCTATTATAAATTTTCACTTGAATTGATAAATCAATTTAAATTTGTTTCCTGTTTATGGCGCTTTACTGATTCAAATTATATACATATATTTCTCTATCTTAAAAAATAACTAAGATATGGGCGTATTTATGGGTAAAATTTCCAATTTTTTTCTTATCTTTTCAATAATTATTCGCGGTTTTTTGGTTAGAACACACCAATAAATTGTTTTTATTTTTTCCAAAATAACTGAGTTACAAGCGCATAAATAGGTAAGATTAAAATTTTGTATCTGTAGTATTGTATAGGAGAAGTAAGTTAATTTACAAGATAAGTAAAAATTAATTTAGAATTAATATTAAACAATATGTGTTGAGATAAAAAAAATGTTATGCGTAGAGAAAAGGAACATGAATTATAAAAAATACCCAATCTTTTCTGTTATTAAAATATCTGGTCATTGATCGATAATAACTCGCGAGTGAATACTAGCAAATGTCCTTTCAATGTGTGAAATTGGGTCGATTTTCGCGCTTTCCCATTCAGAACCGATCAATGATTACACCCATGTTGAGCGCGAAGAGAAAATAAATAAATGAAGGTCAGAAAACAAATTTTTAGACAAGCAATGGCTAGAAATTGCACGGATATCAATTACCAATCCTGTATCTCATGTTTTGGTATAAAAAATATAAGGTGGTTTAGGATTGACTTGAAAATGAGTAAATACTTTTATATTAAAATCCAAAACTGTACTTTACGTCCCAAATAATTGTAACCTGGGAAGCAGAAAGCCAGCGATAATTGTAACCTGGGAAGCAGAAAGCCAGCGATAATTGTAACCTGGGAAGCAGAAAGCCAGCGATAATTGTAACCTGGGAAGCAGAAAGCCAGCGATAATTGTAACCTGGGAAGCAGAAAGCCAGCGATGAACACCCTGACTAATAGTAAACCTTGGTAAGGTATTCAGGATGTCGACTATGACGCAATTTAGAAACGTTGCAAAGTATCCACCTCAGCTTCTACAGGCTATTGTTCTCACTGAACACGAACACACCTTTTCGGCGCTAAGAGCAAGGTGTAAACAACATTCTAAAATTAACCATCAGCATGATTATAAAACAGTTAAAAACAAGAAATATGAGTAATCCAAAATTATTCTCCTATATTTTTCAAAGCAAAATATAGGAATTATGCCGTTATGCCGTCCTTTGGAATGGACGTAAACAGGTGGTCCTAAGCCTGTGCGATATTAGGTACAAGTTAAATATCTCTATCCTAATAAACCGTGGATAGGAAAGATTCAGGACTCCCATTGTAGCATCGATCGGTTAGCCATAGTAGCATAAAAAAAAAAAAAAAAAAAAAAAAAAAAAAAAAAAACCTGTACCACTATAACCCATGAAGGGTCTAGGGCTCAGTACATATTGAGATTCGTACTGTTTGTAAAGGCCACCGGGAGAGCAATGAGGCCTTAATCATGCTTAGCCGCTAGGTTTTTCCCCAATTCTTTCGGATGCTCACTTTATAGAGGCTGGGTCTGCCCCAGGAGGAAGGGTCTCTATACCCTAGGGCACCCACCGAGTAGCATAAAGTGATGTTAAATGAATAAACAAATAAACAGCAAATAGAGTCAAGTGGGGGAAAAGATAGACGCATAAGGTTGTGAGTTCAAACCCCAGTTACGGGAAGGAATTTCGTAAGCATACAATAAAATGAAGATTAACTAACAACCTCTTCCACGGGTATATGAGACCTGAAAGCCAACTAGTGGCCACTCACAAAAATAGTTGTAGGGAGGGATCACCCTACCCTGTAACATATCATGTGCAGTTCCAGATGATTGTATGTAGAATTGATGTAGAATTCTATTCGGAATCACACCGCGAGGCCAAGTTTCTATAAGGCTTGTCACGTCATCGGAAAAAAAAAACAACACATAAACTTTCTCGCACATTCTTTATGAGAATGGAGTTGTTGTCTCCGTAAAATAAGTATCATATTCGGTCTGGACATGTTAAAATTTATTTCGGGTTGGTGTGACAGAATCTTAACCTTCTCACTTCGTTCACAATATGTTGGTAGTCAGTTCAGTAAACCATTAAAGACGAAAAATGTAAGTATGGAATAAGTTTTATAAAATAAGGTGTAGATTCTTAAAGGTGAAGGTCAAATTCTGTGAATAAAATTGGAGGCTGATTTATACTTCACCACTCTTTTATTAAAAATAAATACTCGACGTTTCGGCTGAAATGCCATCTTTAGGTGCCAAGGAACTAATTTGTCTAGTGTGAGTGGATGACTACAACCAGAAGCCTCATGTCTATTTTTCTTTTTTATTAGACACAAGTATAAATCAGCCTCAAATTTTATTCAAATTTTATAAAATACTTATACATTAAAGCATTTCAGGTACAAGAATTACTTAATTATCATAATTGGGCAGTTTGTATTATATTATATTTAATAAATAAAATATAATATAACATATAACCATAATTGTATAATATAAATATAAAAATAAGGTGTCAGAATGTGTTGTTTATAACAAGTTAAGTTCAGACATTAACATTGTATTTCTCACTTATTTTTATACGAATACGAGAAGAAAAAATATCCAGTACTGATATTATTTAAATTTATTGAATTCTTAATAGAAAGAAGATATTGTTAAACAATTCAGCCAACCACATCCATAAGTCCTAAGAGGCCTACCCAGGAACCAAAATTATATGAATTCAAACAATTTGTATTATCATTCTTCAATAAGTTATCGTATACCACAATATTAGAAATGAGAAAACAGATTTAGGTTAATTCATGTCTTTATTGTTCATTCATTTATTTGTATTAGAGAATCATCTAAGCACCTGTTGTGCTTTAAAGTAGAACAGGAAATCTTTCTCTTGCTTTAAAAAGGCGATTGTTCCTGGCCAGGGTCTCTCCCGTCCATCGATCATTGGAGTGTTGTTCTACTTGTTGCGATAAAAAGGGAGAAATACTGAAAATAAAACCTCTACCTTCAGAATTCAACCAATGTTTAAATTATCATAACTAAGTAGCTATATCAGGAGTACAATTCCTTATTTTCATATTTAGTCATCGTCGTCATAAATATTATTTCTTCTTAAAAGATTCTTTTTTTTGGATAGTTAATAAACCAATCAATCAACACGATGAAGTTTGAAAAAGATTTTAATTTTTAATGGGTAAATTTACTTTAATATGTTATAGAAAAGGGTCACCTGTAGCATAGTGAGAACCACAACAGCATTCTATTCTATGCCCAAGATTACGGGTTCAAACTTGGAGGTGGCCCTAGGTTTTTTAATGGGAGTAAAAAATCCTTACTGATACCTTCCTTTGCAGGGCACGTAAAAAGCTGGTCCCGAGTCTGTGCGATGTCAGGTACTCGTTAAAGAAACATACCCTAATTAAACCAGAATAGAAAAAATTTAGGATTCACACAGTAGCATCGTCCAATTAGTCACAGTAGTATAAAATGACGTTAAATAAATTAAACAAACATAAAAAAATTGTTGTTACGTATATTATTTTCAACTGAATAAAACTCCCAGCTGCAATTAAGTTATCAAACGTATCAAGTATTTAGCTCGAATAGAAACATACATATTTTCAATCTTATCTTGTGTGCTTTTATTTTATTTATTTATTTGAACACCCTTCCTTGCATAATATGCAACACGGGTTGTGACAACGTCTAGTCGCCATTTATAGCAAGAAGTTGACGTTGCCAACAATATTCTTGAAGATTGTCTGTCGTCTAATTTTTACTCTTAAGGAGCACCTTCTCTGCCTTCTATTCTTTCCACTGGTCTTCTCCCGATCCTAAAATGGTCTGGGCCCACGGCCCACGTTTTCCACCCGTATACAAACTCTTTGTAGTACGGGTAGTTTCTTTTAGACACCAGCTGAGGAAATTCGTTGTCTGATAAGACGTAGAGTCCAGTTTTCCTCAGAAGTCTGATCCGTTGGGGTTCAAAGGCGGTGCAAGTTGACAGGATATGCTCAGCAGACTCGAGTACTCCACAGCTAGGGCATAAGGGATCGATATCTATCCCAAAGCCTGAGAGTTTAGCTCGAAAGCCCCCATGCCCTGTGAGAAATTGCGTAACCCAGTAGTCCGGAAGGACCCATTTTGCATCTAAACGAGACTGGACGGTGGGAAAGTATTTCCTTAAGGTAGCGCCCTTTTGAGATGTCACCCACCGTCGATTCCACTTTTCTATAGTGTCCTCCCGGAGAACGGTTTTCCATTTTCTGGGTTCCTCGTCAATTTTAATTTTTAGATAATCTGGCAGGCCTGCTGAGCCTTTCCTCTTAAACGTGTACCTCAATCCATCCTCCTCCTGAACTAGGTCAAGAGACACTGCTCCTGCGAGGACTTGCACCGCCTCATGCGATACAGTTCGGTACGCCCTAGTGACCCGCAGCAGAGCTTTTCGTTGAATTGTCGCTAACCTGCTTTTTAGGCGTTGTGAGAGGTTCTTGTACCATGAAGAAGACGCGTACCTCAGAATACCCAAAATCACACCCTTATATATGGCCAATGTAGCTGGGTACCTGAGGCCCCAGAAAGCGCCTCCCACACGACTAAGGGCATTTAAGGCGAAGGCCAATCTATTTCCCATATAGTCCAAATGAGGTGTCATGTTGAAATTTCTCCCAAATCTTATACCTAGATAAGTTACTTCTTCACTTGGACGTATTCGATCTCTGTTAATGCAGAGAGTTATAGGGTTTGCCCATCTTGTCTTGCCTTTTAAAAAGATTGCTTGTGTTTTTGCCGAGGCCATCTTCAGCTTGTTCCTCTCACACCATTCTTTTATGAGGTTTAGCGCATGTTTCGGCCTCTTCTTTTAATCTGGCTCTGCTGTTGGCGGCCACCAAGACGGCCAGATCGTTCACATAAGCTTTGGCAGGGAACCGCTCTTGTTCAAGTAGACCCAGCAACTCGTCAAAAACAAGTTTCCATAGAGCAGGACCGAGAACAGATCCTTGAGGACACCCTCGCTCTATGGATGCTTCTGTTTCATAAAAGCAACCTCGTACTTTTACACTCCTGTCCTTGAGGTAGTTAGCAACGAGGGCATACAAGTTGCTGGGTGCTTCGTACTTTTGCAGCTGCTGAAGTACGCGAGGCCACCAGACGCTGTCGAAGGCAGAGGAAATGTCAAAGAGCAACAACATGACATATCGTTCCTCCCTCTGCTCAACATCTGCGCGGACCCTCAGCAGTGCATCAGCGGTTCCCTTTCCCTTTGTAGAGCCGTATTGCCGTGGATGACTTGCTCTTTCAAAAACCGGTCTCAGACTGGTTAAAATGAGGTTCTCCAGGACTTTGCTCATTACAGGGAGGAGACAAATGGGTCTATATGACTTGGGAAGATGTTTATCCTTTTCTCCCCCCTTGTAGAGGAATCTCAGATCAGCGGTTTTCCATTTTCTTGGAATGTATCCCTTATCCAGACAACTATTGAAGATTTCTAACAATCTTTTCTCAATGTAAGGGATACTATTCTTCAAATTGCCGCATCTATAGCATCAAGTCCTGGAGCTTGACCATTTTTCTGTTTATCCACGGCAATACGTAGATCATTTATGTCCCATGGTGGGTACAAGTCTGTACCAGGCGGGTATATCGTGGTACGTCTTACAAAAGCTTCCTCTTCGTTTTCCTGAGATGGATCATCTTTGGGGTAGGTCGCCTCAATGAAAACGTTGGCCGCTTCTTCAAGAGTGGTTGCTTGCACAGCTCCATCCTTGAGGGCTGCCAAAGTCTGCAGTGGAGTAAGCTTTCCCAAGGCTATTCTATATGGAATACCCCAAGGGTTTTTTGAGGATTCTTGAACGATGAACTCATCCCAGGACCTTCGCTTTTGTAAGCGCACCTCATTTCGATATTCCCTCGCTTTAGACTTGTACTCGTTCCGAAGTGCAGCGCGCCTCTCATCACATCTGCACTTTTGATACGACCGCCGCGCCTTGTAGAGGTCTCTCTTCAACGCTGTTAAGGCCGGCGTCCACCAAGGGACTGATCTTGCTCTCGTCTTTCGGCATCCAAGGGAGTTTTCAGAAGCGTCTCGGATGATATTGGTTAATCTAGATACCCTATGATCTAATTCATCTTATCTTGTGTGCTACTATTCAATACGAAACAGTCAATAAATAATAGAGTGAGAACTAGAACTTCTTTTTTTTTTTTCTGATGTAAAACTTTAAAGTATTACGACACTTCAGCTTTCTTTATAGATGGGTTAGAATAGATTGTCTACTGACACTCAATGATGTGATAAATATTTATAGGTAAAAATAAAATCAAATGTAAATAATTAAAGTTTTTTTTTGCACAGTTCTACTTAATAATTATTATTTCTCATTGTTTGTGATACTAGAGTATTGAACCGATCAAGATGTAGTTATTATGTTCAATAATATATTTTTTATAAATAGTGGAAGAATTGACTTAAAATTGTTTTTTAAATGCAACCTATATTTTTAATCTTATTAAAAAACAAATATGTAATAATATTATTTCGGTTTACAAATTATTTTACAAACAATCCAACATTTACATAAACGATATTAACATTATTTTCAATGTTTCAGAAAATAAATAACTCAGATTGAATAGAAATATATTTGTTTTTTAAAAACTTCCATCTTCATTTGTAAATCACAGATGTGTGTATTTACATTACAATGCAGGAATCCAAAAATAATGATTTTCAAAGCGAATTATTTTTTGTTATCTCCTTTATTGAACAACAAACATGTAACAAATAAAACAATTGCAAAACAAATAATGAAACAATGCAGGCCTTTCAGAACTTAAACTACCTTTTGAGGTATCCAAATCGAAGTATAAAAATTTATACTAAATATTGGTATGCAATTTTTAATATGAAGAGTGTTGGGTCTTCTTTATATGGATTTCTTATAATCTTTTTTAGTCATTATCGCTAAAAGTGAGATATGTATCTCGAGTGAACATCATTGCCACAGTGTATTCATCAGAGTGTCAATATAGAGATAGAATCTGACAAGGGTTCAATCTATTGACCGTGTAATGGCTGTATTACAAAAAAAAATAATAATAAAATAAAAAAAAAATAATAAAATAAAAATAAAAAAAATCGTAAATTCATCACAATCAAAACCAGTCTGAAAATTATATAATTGTAAGGTTTATTAGAGTGGTGTATCTTTTAATTTGTTTCGTTGGTATGATGTCGAAACATGTTGCCAATTTGATTATGACGTATAATGTATATTGTATTATTATTTTATAAATTTATTGTTTTGTATATATTGTGTGAATGTATTACGAATGTTGTACTTGATCAATATTAAAAATGTCCTAATTAGGACACATTGTAATATTACTCAATAAAAATTGTTTCTCGAAAGAAAAAAAATTGAGTATGAGCGTTCTTAGAAGTGTTTCTTAGAACATCCTAGATTTTCGTAATACGAAAGACATTTAAATTATTTGGTTATTGTTCAAACAAAAAATACTAAAATTGCGATTAAAAATGCAAGGGCGGAGAGTAAGGAGGGTAAAAACTTGGATTAGAGGTTTTTTTATGTCAAATAAAATAATAAATACAAAAGACATTCCCGTTAAAAAAAAAAGAAGTGATTTTTTCTATAGAGGCACTTGAACCACCTAGCAGTATGAAATATACTTTAAGACCGATTTTCATACCTACCAATTATGTATACAAAATTTTATTAAAATCGGGCAGGTAGGTTTTAATTAAATAATTATAATTACCAATATAGAGTATTTGTTGATATTAAATATAATTTAACTCAACCGTTTTTTATGTTTTCATCAGATGGCGTTAAATTTTTAATTTTTGTTAAAGACAATTTCTAGCAAAAGTTAAAATTTATTATTCTATATTATTAAGCGCCTAATGAACTAAATTAATTTCTCTGCATAGCAATAATAGAATTAGTTTACTAAAGATTAAGATCTCGAATTAAATACAGATTTCTTCTTTTCTTTTTAAGTGGTGAGCAATCAGTACTAGAAATAATGCATTATATAAACAAGATTGTCCTTCAATATAAGGCGGGTGTCAAGGTAGCCAGCAGCTGCTGCTCGTGATTGCACCTTAATTTATCTACTATTTCATTTATATCCGTTCTGAATGTCATTATAGAATTAAATTGGCGATAGCCACGAAGGGAACTTCATTTACCAGAGGGAGGTTCCCTATAGAAATAAACAGATAATATTTCTATAAAAAATGAAAAGAATGTTGCTGAGGAATCTCATTAAAACATGTACGTAATTAATTTGACGTATTTTGACAAAATTAAAAAAAAAAATCGTTGGATGGCTTATTTGTATGATAAGAATTAACAATGTAATGGAAAGTTAACATAATCACTAATTTATATGACTTCGTATAATATACTAATTATTTAAAACCAAACACCCCGCTGTGACAGTTTATTCAAATATCTACATATCTGGTCTCACAAAGAATATTTTTTTAATTCAATGATATAATAAAAATTAGCTCTCAGTTATATGAACAAAAATTAAATATGAACCAGCTAAATGAATTGAATAAAATTTTTTATAGTTTTTTTTTTTTTGTTAAAGTAGGAAAAATATAAATTTATTTGTTTTTTCTTAGGTTATTGTTCAGATGTTTGGTGTAATTATGCGAGTTGTTTTTTTACTCGTTTAATGTTACTTTATGCTACTGTGGCTAATCGGACGATGGGAGTCCTAATTTTATCTATCCAGGTGTAATAATAAATTTTGCCTCTCAAGAAAGGGATCTTTATCGAGTACTGGCATCACACTGGCTCGGGAGCACCTTTATACGTCCTCTCCGAAGGACAGTATAGCTATAGATTATTTACCCCTATTAAAAAAAACATAGAGCCACCATCTAATCCATGCCAGGTTAGAACCCGTGACTTTGGGCATAGATGAGTGCTATACTAACCACTACACCATAATTGTCTACATCCTAATTATATAACTTGGGCTTTTTTTGTCATGCAATTTTATTTTTTTTAGTTTTATGATTTATAGTTTTATACCATTTGGGTCAAAGCATAAGATTTTTTTTCATTTATAAAGGTATTGTAATTAAAGCTTTTGAATGCCTTTTTTTCCATCTGTATATCTACTTATCTAAATATATCAAATAAAAAATAAAATTTATAGAAAGAAATTATCTCTGTCATTAATTCTGACTATTTGCATTAATAATGGTTATAGACAAACTCAACTCTATTATTTTTCAGTCTACTAGCTAGAGGAATAAAAACGAAGCATTCACCTCACCAGCTGTCTTGCTTCATAATAAAAAAAAAAAAAAAGGAAAAGTAAACAGCTACCTAACTATTACAGTGGTAGCTTGTAACCTCACTCAGTCCCTCTTCGATGAGAACCAGCCAATTTAATTTTAAGTGTTCCTTGATCAATAAAAAACAAAGACTGATAAAAAAAAAAAAAAGAAGACCGTTAGGCTGCCTTCTTTGGAAAAGGGCGTTAAACCCAGTATTGCAGTCAGTCTGGTTTGGTTCTCATTGTGAGTTGGTTTGTAAGTGCTTGAGAAAATGAAAATAATATTCGTCTGTTAAAGAATTAATAAACAAGTCAATAATCAAAATATTAATTAAGGGACAAGGTGATACTAATCACTAAAAAGTGTAGTGTGCTCCACAACCCACTTTCACACACTTCTTAAAACAAATTAAAAACGTTAATGAATTAGATTGAGTTTCGACAAAAACATGTAATGAAATGTTTAGTTTCTACTTTATTTCAAACTGTAATATAAAGATACTTCTAAATCTGCCCCAGGGAGTCTTCATACCCAAGAGTCACCCCTTGTTTATAATTCATAATTAATAATCGTAGGATGAAATGATTGGGAGTCAGTCGTTTTTTTGAATATTTTATTTTTGCTAACGTTTCCTCACAAACTTGTGAGCCATCATAAGGGTATTACTGAGCCATGTGAAACATAAACTGTCAAGAGTTTAAGCCGAATATGGCTCAGTAATGCCTGACGTCGGCAAAATTAAAATATAAAAAAAATAATAAAAAACAATAAACTCCCGATTATTTTTACTTACGATTATTTCTACAGTCGACTATGCATCCTCAATACAAAATAAATAATGTTCTGCAATAGCCAGGATTCGAACTCAATACTCGGCTAAACAAAGAAAATTTTAAATATCGGTATTTAAGTCCTGTCAAATTATTTCCTTCCGAATGAAACCTACGTGGTTATAAATCTCACTCAAAATTACATAGATTTAGTGAAATCAGTCAAAATTGTTAAGGCCAATTTTGAGAAAATTGCAAAAATGAGCAAAATGAATATTATTAAGTGGTGCTTCTGGTCAGACAATTTTGATGGAAAAGTAGCTTCAACATCTCAGGAATATGCGCTTCTAATTCCAGTTTTATTCAACGTATCGTTTTTGAGATAGAATTACCACGTAAAAACCATAAGCTTTTACGGGACTCGGTCATTTGGATTCAGGAGACCTTAAAACTTGTATTTTTGGTTAAAAACTGAATTTGAAAATTTTCTTTATCGCAATACTTTCCCATACTATATATTTCATATATCGGTAAGTTAAGATAAAAAGTTAAAAAAATAATACTGTAATTCATACCATATGCATAACCCTGTAAAAAATCGGTTTAGAAACTTTATAGTCCAGGAGCCGAGGCCGAAAAATGCGAATTATAAGAAGAAAATTTTCAATGTGATTTTCATATTTTAGCCAACTTGTACGACAACATTTTTTTTGTCTGCCAGCTCATACTGGTCGGAATCAAAAATGGCGGCCATTCAAAACGGTCACTAAAAACCGAAAAATATGATTATTTGAAGACGATTCTTTCTTTTCATTTATTAAACTAGGTCACTACCTGATACAAAAAAAATTTGTCTGCCCATTCTAGGTGGTCGGGTTCATCCGGCAGACATGATTCAAAAAGCACGCTCTAAGAACCAAAATTTTGTATTATTTGAAGACGTTTCTTTCTTTTCTAATATAAAACTAGGTCTTTACCTGATACAAAAAAACTTTGTCTGCCCATCGTAGGTGGTCGGATTAGCAGAGCAGACAAAATCCAAAAACACGCTTTAAGGACCGAAATTTCGTATCATTTGAAGACGTTTCTTTCTTTTCTAATATGAAACTAGGTCTTCGCCTGATACGAAAAAACCTTGTCTGCCCATCATAGGTGGTCGGATTAGCAGAGCAGACAAAATCCAAAAACACGCTTTAAGGACCGAAATTTCGTATCATTTGAAGACGTTTCTTTCTTTTCTAATATGAAACTAGGTCTTCGCCTGATACGAAAAAACTTTGTCTGCCCATCATAGGTGGTCGGGTTCAATTAGCAGACAAAATCAAAAAACACGCTTTAAGGACCAAAATTTCGTAATTATTTGAAGACGTTTCTTTCTTTTCTAATATGAAACTAGGTCTTTGCCTGACCAAAAAAAAATTTGTCTGCCCATCGTAGGTGGTCGGGTTCAACTAGCAGACAAAATCAAAAAACACACTTTAAGGACCAAAATTTTGTATTATTTGAAGACGTTTCTTTCTTTTCTGATATCAAACTTAGACTTCACCTGATCATAAAAAACTTTGTCTGCCTATCGTAGGAGGTCGGGTTCAACTAGCAGACAAAATCAAAAAACACACTTCAAGGACCAAAATTTTCTATTATTTGAAGACGTTTCTTTCTTTTCTTATATCAAACTAGGTCTATACCTGATGCAAAAAATCTTTGTCTGCCCATCGTAGGTGGTCGGATTCAATTGGCAGACATGATGCAAAACCACACAATAGGTTAAGACCCTAAATTTTGAATTATTAGAAGACGCTTTTTTCCTTTCTTATCTGAAACTAGATCTTCACCTATAACAAAAAAATTTTGTCTGCCCATCCTAGGTGGTCGGAATCATGTGACAGACAAGAACCAAACAGTAAGCATTGAGACTTTTTTAATGGTTATTTTGTTAGATACGGGGTTTGATATTAGCATAGATGAAATTGAATGATTTCTAGGAATCAATGTGTGTTTATGGTGGCGGATCCAAAGGGAAAAGGTCTAAAACGATCTAGTTCTGTTTTTGGAATAGATGGGGAGAAGTAATAACGTAATTACCATAACATTATGTATAATATGGACAAATATATCACGGTACCTATAATACCTACAGACATCTATCAGATCTCGAATTGATGCTTATTCAATTTCCATTAATGTATATTGTAATGAGTATTTTCGTATAATGAGTGGTTTCGGTGATATTTACCTTCAAACGTTAATACGTTAAAAAGAATTATCGTATTTAGAACACAATACATTATATGGACAAAGATATATCGATATCTGTATGATTTGCAGACGTCTATCACTTCTTATCTTAAAGCTTATTAGAAGCTTGTTATTATTTTATACTTATTTTTATTATTATGAGTATTTTGGTAAAATGAGCGGTTTCTATGATATCGGGCTGAAGACTGTTAAAAGTCGATCAATTCCTCTGCTTAAGACACAATGCATTATATAGACAAAGATATCTCGGTACCTGCAAGACCTACAGATATCTATCAGCTTTCAAATTGACGCTTATTAAATTTCGATCAATGAATATCGTAATGAGTATTTTCGTATAATAGGTGTTTATTGTAATATTTAACTTCGTAATGCTGAAATGAGGCAATTCCTGTATTTCGGACCCAATGCATTCAATGGACAAAGAAATCTTGGAAACTACAAGACCTACAGGCGTCTATCACCTCTTATATTAAAGCTTATTAGAAGGTTGTTAATTTTTATTATTTTGAGTAGTTAGGTAAAATGAGCGGTTTCTATGATATCGGGCTGAAGACTGTTAAAAGTAGATCAATTCCTCTGTTTAAGACACAGTGCATTATATAGACCAATATATCTCGGTACCTGCAAGACCTAGTGACATCTATCAGCTTTCAAATTCACGCGTATTCAATGTCCATTAATGTATATCGTAATGAGTATTATTCCATGATAGGTGGTTTCTGTGATATTACCTTCATAACGTTAAAATTGGGCCTATTCTCGTATTTAGGGCACAATCTATTATAAGGAAAAATATATCTTGATACCCATAAGACCTACAGACATCTATTACCTCTTATATTAAAGCTTATTAGAAGCTTGTTAATTTTTATTATTATGAATATTTTGGTAAAATATGCGGTTTCTATGATATCGGGCTGAAGACTGTTAATAGTAGATGAATTCCTCTGTTTAAGACACAGTGCATTATATAGACCAATATATCTCGGTACCTGCAAGACATCTATAAGCTTTCAAATTGACGCTTATTCAATGTTCATTAATGTATACTATAATGAGTATTGCTGTACCATGGGATGTTTCTGTGATATTAACCTTCATAGGTTAAGATATGAATAATTCTCGTATTTAGAACACAATATATGGACAAATATATCTTGATACCTATAAGACCTACAGACGTCTATCACTTCTCATATTAAAGCTTGTTAGATGCTTGTTAATTTGTATTATTATTATTAGTTTTGTAAAATAAGCGGTTTCGCCGATATTAACTTGATGAAGTTAAATTTCGGTCGACTCTCGTATGACGGACACAATGTATTATATCGAAAAAGTTATATCGATACCTAAAAGACCTATAGACGTCTCTTAGGTCTAAAATATAATAATTGGTCCTTAAAGCGTGTTTTTTGATTTTGTCTGCTAATTGAACCCGACCACCTATGATGGGCAGACAAAGTTTTTTCGTATCAGGCGAAGACCTAGTTTCATATTAGAAAAGAAAGAAACGTCTTCAAATGATACGAAATTTCGGTCCTTAAAGCGTGTTTTTGGATTTTGTCTGCTCTGCTAATCCGACCACCTATGATGGGCAGACAAGGTTTTTTCGTATCAGGCGAAGACCTAGTTTCATATTAGAAAAGAAAGAAACGTCTTCAAATGATACGAAATTTCGGTCCTTAAAGCGTGTTTTTGGATTTTGTCTGCTCTGCTAATCCGACCACCTACGATGGGCAGACAAAGTTTTTTTGTATCAGGTAAAGACCTAGTTTTATATTAGAAAAGAAAGAAACGTCTTCAAATAATACAAAATTTTGGTTCTTAGAGCGTGCTTTTTGAATCATGTCTGCCGGATGAACCCGACCACCTAGAATGGGCAGACAAATTTTTTTTGTATCAGGTAGTGACCTAGTTTAATAAATGAAAAGAAAGAATCGTCTTCAAATAATCATATTTTTCGGTTTTTAGTGACCGTTTTGAATGGCCGCCATTTTTGATTCCGACCAGTATGAGCTGGCAGACAAAAAAAATGTTGTCGTACAAGTTGGCTAAAATATGAAAATCACATTGAAAATTTTCTTCTTATAATTCGCATTTTTCGGCCTCGGCATCTGGACTATTATATATGAAAGCTTAAAGAGTATTAACTGCCAGGAACTTATTAATGTATGTGTGAATGACTCCGTCTACCAAGCATAATACATACATCAATAGCTACAATACGTTTTATCTAGTTTCTATTATATATATATATATTATATATATATATATATATATATATATAATATATATATATATATATATATATATATATATAATATAAGTATAATAATATTAATGTTTTGTTTTTCCATTGTTGAAGAATGATTACGAGAACAATAAATTCTCGAAACGTTGTGTAGATAAAATTTTTTATTCATTGACTGAAACCTGAGACCAACAGAAACTTAAATTATCAACAGTGGAGAACTGATCAAACATAATCAAACATATATATATATATATATCAATGATAACTGGCTATCACTCACTATTGATTCATATCAAAGACCTTGAGAGTAAACACCATCATCATCTGCCTGGGGTTATCGCTACTAATTTGGTCAAACTGACTGTGAGTTCGGACAAGTCAGTGCTCTACTGTTACACACTAAATCACTTCCCATCTTTCCTCTATCAAAGGGGTCTCTGTTCTATGCCAATTTATGTTAATTCATTTCAGGGCAAGGGTATTTGGAGGATCTAATAGGAGGGTATAGTCCAATGATGTGGAGGCATATTTTCTAGTCACTTAAATATAAAGCAGGTGGGGCCATGTCGTCAATACAACTAAATAGAAGAGGTATTTAGAACATAATTAGAGATCTGATTTCCAAGATTTATCACGTTCTATTTGCCTATGTGTATCAGCTTCCAACCCGAACAGTTTCCTATTGACGCTTCATGAATAAAAGTTCATTTACTACGAAATAATTTATTAAAATTTTATATTGCACGAAATGACATGTTTTACTCTTACTCGGGATTAAAATCCATTTTCCCACTTATTAGTTAAATATTAGGATCACAAATGATCGAACAAAATTATCAGCAATAAAATATATACATATAATGTATATTATAATATAGGGAACGGCGTAGACTAGTGAATAGAGAACTAGTCTACAATTCTCCGGGTCCTGGGGTGACCCTAGGGTATGGAGACCCTCCTGTGGCATACATAGCTACTATAAAGTGATTACCCAAAAGATGGGGAAAAAACTGGCGCATGAGTGTGATCTCGCCCTAGTCACCTCATTGCATGGCCGTTGGCCTAGAAACAGTACGAATCTCTATATCTACTGAGCCCAAGATCCTTCATGGGTTGTAAAGGTACATTTTTTTAAATTATAATAATATACGTAATATATATATATATATATATCGATTAAAAAAATATCGTTCTATTATGTTTCTTTCACGATATTTTATATTACCATTACATTACAATATTAATTTCCAAATACTCCCTAGCAACTGATTAATAAATATTTGAATATTCCCTTTGCAACAAATCTCATCTATATTGGATATTTGCCCATCTACAACAAACTTATAAATTAAATAATCATATCAAATCAACGTCGGGGAACGATACTTTAGTCTGAATCATTAATTTAACTTTATTGATCGACTGCAATAAATATATCCACATTAAAATGAAGGGAAAGAACGTTTTTAAAGAAATGAAACTCCAATTCGTTTTTGATTTATTCCTGAAAATTATAAACTGGACACGTAAAATGTGATACAAAGGGACCAATCTGTTTAAACATTTTAATTGGCTTTTGAAATGCATCGTTTTTACATTGTCTAATGCTTCTTGAATCTGAATGTTCCCACAAATTGTACATTGGTTAATAATTATTTTTCATTAGCATTAAAATCATGAATTAAATAAATATCATCTATGTTTAAATAATAAGTTAACTTTCCACCATGAAAGTATTAAAATATATATGCAACAGCTATAAGTCAACAAATAACTTCAATTATTTTTTTAATTAGTTTGAAAGAACATCTGTATGCAAGTAACGAGTTAATTTAAAAACTATATCCCCATTAAATGACAAACTTATAGGTAAACTACCTACAGATAGTACTCCAATAACAACCCTATTATTTCAGAAGTTCCCTAAGCCATTTATGCATATATATATATATATATATATATATATATATATAAATGGATGAGTGTGTGTGTTTTGTTGTAGGCTGATTCAAACCGGGAGAGTTACGAAAGCACGTGTTGATAATGTTATCGCTCGTTACGATAATATTCACATTAGTTTCTAGTAAAATATAGGATGTCGGTAACCCTCTTTATACCAATTCCTTAAAAAAAATATATAATAAAATTTTATTAAACGAAAACAAAACTTGTAAAATGAAATTTGAATCAAAATCTCTCACCATTTTAAATTATTTATATAATGGTCACTATTTAGATAATAATGGTAAAAATATCTACTACTCTGATTTTCTTAATGAAGTCTTCTCAAATAATAGGTAAAGTCTAAAGTCATATTCCTTAGGGTATAAATAAAGGTATAAAATATCTTCAGGTGTAATAAAAACAGAAAAGGAAAGTTGAAGGCCAAAGCGGTGCATGCATTACCAACTAGCTCCAGCTCAGGACAACCTTAACTTGAACCTCAATTCATGGAGCGGTATCGTATGGTATGGTGTATGTGTGTATATATACAAATATATATTATTTCTTATTTATTTTTTTCATACATTGTAACCGTTTTAAATAAGCAACGATTATTGGATTACATCATGTTCCAGACTTTAATAGTAATATGATAATGTTCATCAACAAATGAACGTAATTATTGATTGTAAACAATTAAGTAAAAACGGATGTAAAAAATAAAAACAAAAAGGAAACTGAATCCAACCAAAAAATAATATAAAAACGTAAAAGAATCATCCACGCTGCCCATCTTTGTTGAGTGAGCCGAAGTATATGTTTTTAATGAATTTAAGTAAGTCTGTCTTGAATTTAGAAAAAAAAAATCTGGTGCAGGCAACACACGACTTTCACTTACCTTCATTTTTTAAATGAATGAAAGAATTTTCAAATACAGTTAGAGATAAAATACGAAACTATTAAAAAATTAATTAAATCGAATTTATACAGAAACATGTGTTTTATTAAAAAATCTATTATATTATTATCTAAAAAAATCAGTTACTTTTATCTTCTTTTCTTCACTTTCTATTAACTTTTAAAAGCTTGGTATAAGATAATATTTTTTCTAAAATCTTTAGCTTTCCAACGGTATATCATACATGTATATTACTGCCCTTATGTTCAAACACAAAAAATTGCATTAAAAAAATATTTTTTCGGTTTTCTCCTTTCGTTGAGTATCGAATTCATTCAATATATATATATATATATATATATATATATATATATATATATATATATATATATATATATATATTTACCTGTTTTTCATCAGTGGTAACAAGATTACATAGTTATTTTTATAGAATCAACAAAATTAAAGGTACTTTAGAGAAAGAAAATGTAAAATATCGGCATTTAATTCCTGTCAGACCATTTTAATCCGAATGAAACCTAAATTATATTAAAGCCCATTAAATTTTACACCGATATAGCAAGTTGAATCAAAATCGTCGGAACTGTTTTCGAGAAAACCGAAAAAAAGGTGCAAAGTGCATGGTATAAAGTGGCTCTTCTGGTGAGCTTATTTTGATGAAATATATTTTGTAACGTCTCGGGCGTATATATGTCTTAAATATGAAATTTCAGTTTATAGGACTTACCGTTTCCGCCCGGGAGTTACCACACACACACACACACACAAACACACACACCCACCCAAAAACACACAGACCTTTTTGCGGAACTTGGACTCACTAGACTTACTATAAATAGTAAGTGAAAGTAAAAAATTGTTCCTTCTCTGGCCAATTTCCCTTTTTAAGTGTAATGCTGTTGTTTAAAGAAACAACTCTGATTTAAATGTTATACAGCAAGAGTTGAATAATACGTAGCACTTGACTACTAACGATTCTTCTTAGATATCAACTCATTCATTTAAGGCTCATATAATCAAACTATATTGATCCTAGAAATCTATTTTACTTTATTAACATGGCAGTATTTATTATTCGGAACATTATTTTATTTATTGTTTGGCAGTACACTCATATTTATAAATAATTGCATTAAATTTAATTTAAGACCATAGTCACTATATATAACTAAAATTTTTAAAACTAATAAAATTCTGCATACCAACTTTTCCGACCAACAATTTATTATCCCTGAGTATTCTTTATTGGGGTTTTAGTATCAAACTCAACAGTAAATAGACTAGACTCATTAGTGGTATAGTTACTGCTGAAAAATACTATAGGCGCCTAAAAAATGATCTGGAAGGGAGAACTAATTTCCTGAATAAACGGAGGAAAATGTGAACAGAATGAGGGGACTAAATATTTAGCTAAAAGAGAAATCAAGTAAAAATTATTAAATAAATTAAGTAAAAAAGTATCAAAAATTAATTGTAATTAAATGAATTTAATAATTGCAATAAAAATTAAGCGTTATTTTCGTTATAATATTTGTAATTCACCATGCCATGTCTCCTTGTTTATAAAATCCCATTTGCTTATTGTAAACAGGTGCAAATAAAATCATTAAACACACACAAAAAAAAAATAATGTTTTTAAATAATAATAATGTTTTTCTTTCACTTAGTTATATATGAAATAAATAAGAGAAAGTTTTACGCTCGTGAAAATTTTCGAATTCCAGTTTTCAACGGAAGTACACGTTTAAACATCCAAATGATTCCAATAAAAATGTGCGTGTGTGTGTGTGTAACACGAAAACGGAAAAAAGTACGAAACTGAAATTTCATATTTGAGACAACAATTAGCTCGCGAGATGTTATACTAACTTTTTCATCAAAATCAGCTGACCAGAGGGGCCACTTCATTCCATGAATTTGCCACATTATGCCTCACCGGAAATATCAAAAATGGCTCCTAATTAATGTGGATAAAACTAAGTATATGTGTGTGTGAATCCAAAACACGATATCCGAGAAGCCTTTATTCAGTTGGGTTCACACAGGATAGAAGTGGCACAAGAATTTGTCTACCTGGGCTTCCCATTGAACTCTTGGAATGACATTAGTGAAGAAATAGACAGACGTATCGTGGCTGCAAATCGATGTTCCTTCGCACTTCAAAAGCAACTCCGGTCTAGCAACCTGTCAAAATCCACAAAGGTGAGAATATATAAGGCTTTGATCCGACCTGTTCTAATATATGGCTCTGAAACCTGGACATACTGGACTGAAAAAGGACTCAGGAACTGGAACTGTCCAGGTTCGAACGGAAGATCTTAAGGAGCATTTATGGAGCAGCATGTGTCAACGGAGAGTGGAGGCGAAGGACAAATATATCCCTAAGAAGACTTTACAAAAACTTAGACTTGGTCGATGTGATTAAGTTCTCTCGATTACGATGGGCGGGCCACGTCGCAAGGATGAATCCAGAGGAAATCCCATCTAAAGTCCTATCAGAGAAATTGTATGGAACACGGAAGGTGGGACGACCAAGGCTCCGATGGAAAGATTGTGTTTCTACCGATGCATTTTATGTTTCTACCGATGCCGTATAATAAAATAAATATGTGAGCCCTGTAATGGAGGAGGATGTGAGCATTGGTATAATGGCCGTTGTGTAAAGCCAATAGGCAATTTGGGATTTTGGTCCCTAAGCAATATTAATATCATTTTTGCATATCCAAAGACATTTGAAAGCTTTACCAGCAATGTAAGAGATAACTACAGCGATGTCAATTTTAATGTTTTAATATCATGTAGATTTCATTCTGATTGAAATGGTATGTCTGGACTTGAATACAGATATTTTAAATTTTCTTTATCTAAAATACAAAATCTTTAATTTTGTAGATTCGAAAAAATTAACTATACAATATAGCTATTAAGCATTAACAAAAAACGGATAAATGTATAAGTTGGACGAATTCGGTATCTAACCAAAGGAGAAAAAGAGCAAAAAATATTTCTTATACAATTTTTGTGCTTTTGAACATAAAAAACATTAATATGTAAGATATCCCATTGAAAAGCTTAAGATTTTAGAGAAAAGATTATATTAAAGACGATAAAACTAATTGATTTTTGTAGAGAATAACATAATAGATTAGTTAATAAAACATATGTTTCTATCAAAACACAATTTAATTAATTATTTAACCTTCCTACTTTCATTTACTTATCTATTTCATCTCTAACTATATTTGTAAATTCTAAAATGATTTTAACAACGGAGGAAGGTGAAAGTGTTGTGCACCAAATTTTTTATGTTCCAAGAATTTCAAGTTATATATATTACGAAAACTTGATTGAATCGTTTGTTTTTCCTCTTCTTCTGAGAGACCGTAGTTAAGGAGTTTGATACCAAACTAAAAGATAATAAAAGCCAAAAATATTTTTTGTGGTTTTGAACATAAGAACATTAATATAGGTGTATAGCATCCCGTTGGAAAGCTAAGAATTTTAGAAAAAATATGATCTCATACACGGAATTTCGAAAGTAAAAAATGAGCGAGAAAAAGCCGATAAAACTAACTGATGTTGTAGATATTATCTTAGATTATTGAATAAAACACATGTTTCTATCGAAATGCCATTAAATTAATTCTTTAATCTTTTTACTTTCACTTACCTACATATTTCATCTCTAACTGTTTATGTAGACAACGTACAAAAATGGTGTAAGAAATGGAAGTTAAAAATTAACCATTACAAGTCACTACATACTACATTTACACTTAGACGCGGAATCTGCCCTTCAGTTTACATAGACAATTACTCTTTACCGCAAACAAATACAGTAACGTACTTAGGACTAATATTTGACAAAAGATTGAGATGGGGCCCACACGTCAAGACAAAACGCTAAACTTTCGACTTAGACTATTATATTCAATATTACATAGACGTTCTAAATTATCCACCAGACAGAAACTGAATGTTTACACTCATCTATTAAAACCAATATGGACGCGTGCCAAATATACGGACCCCCTAAAAAAGACACACATACGAAAAATAGAAACCTTTCAATCGCAATTTTTAAGACTAGCAACGAACTCACCACCATATGTATCAAACGATACCCTACATACTGACTTACGTATTCCAACTACAATAAACCACATTCGACTGACTTACAAACGATTTCACGACAACCTAAATGGACATAGAAACAAACTTGTACAAAACATAGCTACAACTGACATACCATACATAACTCGGCGTAGGCTGAAAAGGAGTTGGATGAGGAACCTCCTAGCCTGAAAAAATAGTTTGTTTTTGAATGTCAGGAGGATGCACCACTGGGTACTATCTCCCTCATGCCAACCCATACTATGTTTATCATATATAACTCATTTGCTAATTGTAACATATACAGGTGCAAAATAAAAAAATATATATTTTTTTTTTTTTTTTTTTTTTTTTTTATTCGTATATATTACAATTTGTCATAATAGACAATAATAATAGTGCTACAGGATCTCATTCATACAATATTTACAATATAAACAAAAGGAAAGTCAAATTACATAAAATAAAATCAAAATGAATAAACGTATACAATAACAAAATTTATAGACAAAATAAATACAAATAAATGAAGTTAACAAATAAATAAACAAAACATGTCACATTCATACCTATGAAAAAAAATATTAAGTTTAAAAAAAAAAAACTGTATATGTAGATTCTTAAATATATTTTAACAACGAAGATAAGAGAACGTCGTGTGTTGGGCGTACTAGATTTTTTCATTATGTTTTATCGTTTCTTATTTAATACTTTATTGCTAATAATTGAAATATTTGTCGTTCGTGATAATAAAAAAAATTATACTCGATTACTTTTCAAGCAGGAACTGTTGAAAAGGCTCAGCGGTAATAGTATCATGTAAATTATGATTGAAACATATGCAATTATAACCGTCAAGTTTATTGTTCAGCATTGGTTATCATCAATATTCGGTCAGTTAACTCAAAATGTGTACAATAAATGTGATGTTCTTAGAAATTTCTGTATGTATATTATACACATGAGAAATAAGAGTGAACTGTAATTTGCTTTACTACTTAAATCCCTCTCATACTATTTAAATGTTACCTATTACGCAAATATTTAGAGGTGACACCTATATTTAATTTTTGTGTAAAGAATGCGAGATAACAATTTCTATAAATATACTTAGGTTGTTTTGAGTGGATAAAGAAAAGGTGGTTGAATCTGGAAACCATAATATTTTCCATGAGCGCACGGTTGAGAAGGACAACAAACCTAACTTAATACCTACAGAGGTATCTTTTCTGAACTGCCTTCTTTCAGTTTGAACCGGAAAACACAAGTTTTGTCCAGGTTTTTCCATCCTAAGACGGACCTTGATCTGGAAGGTAGAGTGGCTATGGAAATTACCATTTCTGACAGGTGATACTGTTCTACGGTCTCTCATAGGAAAAACAATTAATTGAACCAAGTTTTCAAAATATATTACTAGAAATCCTTTAGATAATAATGTTTGGGCTTATGTTGATTATTTAAATAAATTATATTTTGGAACTAAAAAATCTGGTAAGCAACACACGACTTGCAATAACCTCCGCTTTTAAAAGCAATTTAAAAATTGTCAAACATATTTAGAGATGAAATATACAGGTAAGTAAAAGTAGGAAGGTTATTTATTTATTTAACGTCACTTTATGGTACTATGGCTAATTGGACGATGCTACAGTGGGAGTCCTAAATTTTGCCTATCCAGGTTTTATTAGGATAGGGATCTTTAACGAGTACCTGACATCGCACAGGCTCGGGAACACCTTTTAACGTCCCCTCCGAAGGGCGGCGTAACTAAGTATTTTTTACTCCCATTAAAAAATCCTGGGACCACCTGCGGATTTGAACCCGTGACCTTTAGCATGGGAGGCTGTTACGCTAGCCACCCAGCTACAAGTGATCCCAAAGTAGGAAGGTTAAAGAATGAATTAAATTGTTTTTCATTTTAAACACGTGTTTTATTTAATAATTTATTATTTTATTTTTTACGAAAATCAATTAGTTTCTTAGCTATTCATTAACTTTCATAAATTTGCAGTAAAATAATATTTTTTCTAAAATCTTTAGCTTTCCAACGGTATACTATACATATTTATGTTCTTATGTTTAAAAACATAAAAATTGCATAACAAATATGTTTTTGCTTTTTTCTCCATTTAGTTGGATACCAAATTCGTTCAACTTAAACATTTCGCGGTTTTTTTTTATTAATGTTAACTAGATGATATGGTTAATTTTTTGGAATTACAATTTTTTCATGTGAAATAACATTTTCCATCAATTAGGAAAGAAACTGGGAACAATTAATTCTCGAAACAGTATTAAATTTTTAAATTATAATGAAGTTTTAAATTAAGACGTCATTTTCCATAAGGTAATATTTTATCTTTTTTTTTTTCGAAATTGATAAATCGACATACCCACCATCCGATTTCATTCTTTGAAAACGCGATTCAAAAATGCTAGATTTATAAAAGGTACTAGTTACATATTTCATTTGTCTCCGAATCATCCTTAATAATTTTCTCACATTACGTACGGAATATTTTATCAGTATATGTTAATAAAACAATAAGAATTGATAAACAAAAAGAACAATTAATTACAATAAGAAAAGAATAAAAAAAAATGGTTGAATAATAAATTATTGAATGATTATTGTTCTCTTAGTAAATTTTTCTAAAATGGTTATATTACTTATTTGAAGTGAACGCCTCAATTATTGAAATTACTGCAAGCACCTTAAAAACCTACATTAGGGGTACTCACTACGTTTGCTATAGCATGCTATTTGTGCTATTGTGCTAAACCCATCAATTTTATACAGGAAATAACAGTAGAAACTCGACGGGTTTTGCAAAATAACACAAATAGCATGCTATAGCAAACGTAGTGAGTACCCCTATTATTTAAAGTCAAAAATAAACATATATGTAAATACAAATATTTAGATAACTCTAAACTAAACAGCTTAGAAGAAACATTACTCTATAATAAAAGAAAATATTAAAAAGATAATTTGATTTAATTACATTATAAAGTCGTCTTACGTTCTCAGTAATCGGAAGACGTTAGTTTAAAACTTTATTATGTTATTAAATAAAAATGTACAATTATAACTTGTGAAATTACTTGTTAACGAGATACTTAAAAGAAATTATAAATAAATATAGAACATAGATTAAAAATAGGTTAAAATAATCCAATATTAACACTTTTCCCATTAATGATGACTACCGAAAATTTCCTTAACATAAATAATAAAATGATAAGAACTCGGTGGAACAACTCTTAAAGTTTCCACAAAAGAAGGAAAAATCATAAGAAATAAAAAATGCTCAACATTTTTTTATTTTGTTGTAAGGTTGTTAGAGGTACAAAAACACATAAAAATGTATTGGGTAAAAAAACTTTACTAGGTCTGTAAAAAGAGAGACACGATTAATTCTTTATGTTTGACACAGTTTAACTTTTGATAGACAATGCATTTTAAAAAAACAATATTTGACGGTTTTTATAATTATTTAGGCAGTTAGATGGTGCGTTATTTTTACTTTGAAGTTTCCGTCGTAGGCGGCATCTAAGGTACGGAACCGGTTTTAAGGATTGCGTCTGAAGTACTCTTCTGTTCCAAAGGCAAGAGTCAATCTGTTTCATTAAGAAAAAATATATACATATTTTTTTAAATCAAGAATATTATATGTCATCTTTTTAATCTATAATTTATTATTTCTTTCCGAATGAAAAGATAATTAAGATGGATATGCATGGTAAGGTGACATAATTATTAAAAATAATTTATTATGTGTTGTAATTGAATTGCTGAAAATGTAATAAATGCAATGAAACTTAATTGATTACAGAAGCTTGATAATGGCCTTAGAGGCTGAAACGTCACGATGACTGATTAAATAAATTGTTTTAAAAAAATATATCCGAGAATTTCTTTGTAAAACGCCTAATATTTATCGAACAATATTCAAACAAAAGAACAATTACGACAATGATGAGAAAAATATAATTTATTAATTTATAGCTTAGCCGTACTGTATACTTATAATTATCGAAGAAGCGTCATACACAATCCAATAAAATTTATTCATAAGGAAAACATAGGTACTATTTACAATTGATTAATTAGTCGGTATTGTTGACATAGCAAATTTTTATGAAATATATGTAATAGTATAGGGTGAATTTTTTAAAAAAATAATGTTATCACCAAGAAAATTTAGTTTAAAGTTCGGCCGCTTGAATTGCAGATAAAAATGGGACATATGTGTTTCTGAAAATAAGCTGTACTAATTTATTTCATTATTTTTCTAACATTGAAAAAAAAAAAAAAAAAAAACCTTTACATCTACAATTTTGGGCTGAGTACACATAGAGATTCGTACTGTTCTTAGGCCAGCGGCCGTGCAATGAAATAATTCCTCCCATTGTTTGACACCCACTTTATAGAGGCTGGTGTGCCCCAGGGATCACTTCACGACTGAAATATCAGGGTGAATTGCACAGCCGGATTCGACCCCGGAAACTGAGGGACAGAATACTAGTGCTCTACTCACTAGACCAAGCCGCTATCATGTGTTTATTTTACTTCTAATATTGAAAGTGTGGTGAAAATTGATGTAAGTTCAGAAAAAAAACGAAGAGAATAGTGTACTCATTTCAAAAAGGAAAGAAAAAATTACCGTCAATATTTAAAATAAACAATTGCGAAATAAAACGATAGTTGGATACAAACATATAAGCTATCTCGGAGTCATATTTAATAGAAATTTTAAGTTTTGGGCCTACTTTAGAAAAAAAATTAAGAAAGTGAGGCAAAAATTAAGGCAACTTCATCACTTAATTATTTCTTCGAGTATGTCTCTTCCCCTGAAGATTTCAATATATAAGGCCATTATACGTCTAACTCTATTATATGGTTCACCACTCTTTCCGCATGTTGCTAAGTCGACCGAAAAACGTTCACAATCGTTTCAAAATGGCGTTCTACGGAAACTTGTGAAACGCATTTAAAGCCTTAATTTGTGTAAACTTGTTTTCTCTAGCCAAATTGCTTGTAAAAAATTGAGTAATACAATTAAGCTGGTTTAACAAATTGATCCTGCAATTGATGTACACAAGCTATCAAAGTAATTCGCTATAACGGTAGGAGGAAGCACGCGGAGCAATGAGGGCGCCTTCAGTAGGGCATTAGTATTTACTGCACGGCCTGGAGTCCATTGTCACAGGTCGCTAGCCTCGCAACCTTGGCGTACCGCGAATTGTGTATCGTACCATCATAATCAGTCGGTTTAGTAAAAGCTTATGTAAGGTGTAGGAGCCGTAATTGGATTTAATTTTTTTTTTATCACCTCTACCTTGCATTTTAGGGTCAAAGGGTGAGGCTGAGGGATAAATGCCGAGTTAGAAGCCTCCTAGAATCGAAACTAGTACTCGTAATTATTCAATCTCAATTTCTAATTAATCTGGTTACTGGGCAACATGAACCTACATACATGGCCACCCCATCCCCGTTTATCAATCATTAACGAATTGAAGCGGAACCTCTACAACTGGAAATCTCTTTCCAACAGAAAGTCCTCCTCCTCCCGTGATTTTTTTTTATCTTGTAGTGAACAATGGACCAACGGAAAGCAAATATATTAAGATATTTTTAACATGAGCCTGTGCTAGAAGACGTTTTAGATCAGATATTACTTTCACAACATAAACAGAAGTAAGGGAAAATAATAATAATTTTTAATAAAGGCTTATATTGGGTTATTCGGGAAGAATAAGCAGGATTAGTTTATTATATATTAGAAAGATTTAATCAAAATGGTATACTACTACCAACTAGATACTAACATCGTTATTATTTCCACGGAATACAATATTCTATTGATAAACTCTTTGTTCACTATTTCTTACATCTGATATGAAAATATTTCTTACACGGAAGTAGTAGCCTAGGTGTCGAAAAAAAAAATGACAATCTATAGGCGGAAGATCCGGTAGGAGTAGGGCGGATGTGGCAGAATTCCATATAAAATTTTTTTTAATCTCCAACAGGTTTTGTGACATGCAACAAAATGGACCATTTGCCCTAAGATGGCTTCTTTATTGCTATACATGATGTATTGTATTAATTGGTTGATGTGGCAGTGTATCATATCCAAACTACAAAATTTTTTGTGACGTCGAATATCACGCTTTGACACCTTAATAAAGACTGAATTATTTCTAAACAGCCAAATGCTACAGAGGTAAACAAACATAATTTGAAAGGAGATTAATAATTGTTAACATTGATCCTAATACTTAATCCACTAAACGTAAATAGTTAGTTATATAGAATAGTTTGTATTTGAAAAATACAAAATCCAGTATTTGTTTTCCCGGATAATAACAATAGATATTACTTTCTTTTCCGGTTTTTTTCTTTTAATTTTTTAGAAAGTTCACTTAATATTTCACACTAAAAAATACACTCCTTAACTTAAATAAAAATAAATACTAAACCATATATATCTAAAAAGTGTGTAATAAAAAAAAAAGGTTTCCTGTACCAAAGTAAACTTGAAAATATTGAATTGTAAGAATGTATTTAATTGATCCAAATGAATAAGGTTATTTAGACAAATAAATAAACGTTATAATTTCTTGTGCATTACTATATGAAATAAATCCCTCCTAGGCGGACACCTGTCTGCAGAGGGAAAATCTATCGAAACAGTTCGGCCGATTAATTATATATGCATTTTCTGAGCAGCTCACGTCTGTGTAGTTAACACGCTATTCTTCGCCAATAATTATGGATTCCAATCCCATTTCCTGGAGGAATTTTTTAAGCATATAATGAAATTAGGTTTCACGCACAGACTCTTTCGCGAATATGTGAGGGGCGCCAATCAACTAGTGCAAACTCTCAATAACATTCGTAGGAAATGATGAAAATACCTCCCTCCCCCCTCCCCCCCCTATTTCTTGTCGTCGGATAAATCATAGGAAACTAAAATTAATTAATTAGGAAACAATTAAATGTAATGTTCTCTTATAATCAAGTTGAGGTCCCAAGTAGAGTGAATTATATTGAGGATGTTATAGTCGACTGTAAAACTATGATAGGTGGAATAGTCAGGAATCAGTAATTTTTTGAAAAGTTTTTAATTTTGCCAACGTTTCGCTCAAGATTGTGAGCCATCATCAGGGCATTACTGAGCCATGTCCAAGCATAAAGCATAAACTTTGAGTTGACATTTACTGTAATAATGATATCGGTAAGTTACTGATATGTTATCTTCTAACAATAATAATAATAATGATAGCAATGTATATAAAAAATATTTCTTGGACAAATCTTGCGATTTTCATTACTGAAATTTACGAAAAACAAGAACTTCAAACGTGTAATATTACTAGATAAATAATAATATTTATCCGACATCATTATAAATCAAAAAGTTAGGAAAACAATTTTTAGTTTCTAATAATTTTTAGTTACTAATAACTTTAGTAATGAATTGTTAAATATCTTATTATAATAGGGTTAATAAAGAGTCGATAAAAGAGATGGTCTGAAAGATAAAATGCCGGTAGGAATTTTTAAATCAGCCGTCGATAGATAAGAAGTTAGTTTTACTTTACAATCCTACAGTCGTTACATAATCATAAATTATTGAAATTACTAAACAAAATTAAATTAAATCATCACCATTGAACAGAAGATGAATTCGATAGCTTAATTCCTTGCAACTATTCAGTCATTGGAGTGTAGTAGGCCTCAGTGTTTGGTTTAAGTTTTTCATGTTGTAAATCAAACTGGAGCTTAAATTAAGTTTGCTTTTTGCAGCAGTATTTTAAACTGTTAGACCGCCCAAGCTCTTGTTCAGAAGTCGTTTGTTACAGAAAATAGGGCTTCTACCAATTCATCTTTCCTCCACGCAATAGTTCAAAGTGAAATGAGTAAATATTTTGTAAAAATGTCACTTTACTAGAGCCTTTTTGTTCTATTCCTATACTAAACATTGTATTAAAATGTCAAAAAGAAAATTAAAACAGATAAAATTTGGTAATAATGAATAGTTCTGGTATTTCAGAATAGTTTAAATAAAGAAGAGAAAAATTTATAATCGTGGTATTGAAAATCCATACATTATTTGACCTTTGCGTAGTAACATTTGTTTTATTTAGACCTTGGTGGTGATCAGCAACATTAAGCTACAATGTTCCAGAGGTGATCATGGACTTCATAAAAAATGACACGTTCTGGTAATTGTATCTTGCCGACCAATTTCGAAGCCAACAAGGAGATTCCTAGAAAAGTAGGTGTAAAACTTAGGGATGTCGCGATTCTGCCAAAAATGTAATCCTGGGCTCCTTGGGAATTATTAAACGCCACATATATGATTAACAGTGTTCCGTCCAATATTTTTTCTTTGAGAAGAATGTAATAAATATTAAATAATGCCAGAGAAGAGTGTAGAGGCATTAGTTTATTAATTTAAAATAACAATTTTTTATTTATTTAATAATTGATATTTACAACTGTATAGGAAAAAATACAAGTAAATGTGAAAAAAGTAACAATTGGCTTGATAAACTCTTGTGAAGAAGCTACCCAGCGGTAGCACTTTAATGTTTATTTCTTAAGCAGGTCTCGAGGCCACCGTCTTTTCAGGCGTCTCAGAGGATTATAGAGAATAGATGGAGATGAGAGGATTCAGACAAGCGGGTTTGAGTGTGCTGGTAGTTTGGAATTAAAGGTAGTATATCTAATTCTGGCTATGTCTGTTACTAATGGGATATTCAGGTCTTAATGGATAGTTTTATTGGTGATAAAATAAGGAGCATTAGGAAATAAGAAATATCCAAAATAAAGAAAAGAAAAATCTATAATCACAGTATTAAAACTCCGTATATTATTTGAACTATGTGAAGCAACATTATTTTTATTCAGACCTTAGCAGTGATCAGCAACATTAAGCTACAATGTTCCAGAGGTGATCATGGACTTCATAAAAAATCACACGTTCTGGTAATTTCTGGTTTTTAGGAAAACCTCACTGTAGCGGCATGAACAGGTGATATAACACGACACCTGACTCGTTTTGGTTTCGGTCAAGACCCCATAGAAAAATTAATTTTTTTTAGTGTACTGCTACAGTTTTCAGCTCTAACATGGAAATGACAATGGTCCGGATTTCATGTACAAACATTTCTGTAATAATAATATTTTTTATTTATTTCTTTTAGGTTCTCAAAGAATCCAGCGTAGTTTCGATCAGTATCTTCGTCGGTTAGTTTCCATACCTTCGAGATCTTTGTAACATTTATATTTTCACTCAGGATCTGAGATTTCCAGAATCAGCAGTAGGTAAAAAGGGCCGATTAAATATTTCTTGTCGGGCTTTTCTCTCCACTAATGACAATACATTATCAGAAGATTACATACAAAATATATATCGATTTTCACTTAGTAAAAAAGGAACAAAACACACATCATTAGTTCTGATAAGCAGAATATATAGCAGCCATGCACTAAGCAGGTCTAACTTATCGCTCCGTGGTATAGATTTTTCAAAGTTAAAATATTCCACACGGTATCTCTTGAGTAGTTGTAATGAAACCGTTGACTAGTCTAAGGTTTATAAAATGTTTTTCATTACGTTATAGTAGCACTTATGTAAACAGAACATGCATTCAGTAAGTTAAATAAAGTAATTAATGATTCCAATTAATTTTATATGGTTGTTGTAAATAGCGTTGGAAGGATTAATATAAAAGAAAAACATAATTTTATTAATATAACTCTCTATTACTATGAATTAGTTTTCTGTAATTTGAAAAATTTGTTGTTTGTGTCCTATTTGTTTTGTTTTTTATTTCTGAGCGATGTAACAGTTTCCTTGTGATTATAAAAATCGGTAATTCTACTGTTTTGACAATAACAATTTTTATTTTACTCAGAGATTATATTTCTTTTTAATCCCTAAGATCGCATTGTGAATTCAGAATATTTTTGAATACGCAGCAGAAGCATGAATCACACCTTACCGTTTGTTAAAAAATGTTAGGACGGATGGTTGTGATCATTAAGAGGGTCATTGAAATTCTTATTCGTACAATTTAGTCGATTTAATTCATTGTCCCATTCTTTTATTTAGAGTTATCATCATACAAGGCAAGAATGAGTTGCCTTGAAATTGACGATGATATACCAATAACAGAGCCAGAGTTTTGAGTGTATTTACTGAAACTAAAATTAAATCTCCACCGATTTAAGTTTTTAATATATATACAATTTTAAAATGTCCCTGGGTAAAATTTTAAATTAAAATAACTGCTAATTCATACTGGATTTACAGGAAAAAAAAAACAGATTGTCAAGACATAACTTATCGTAAAAATCTGGTGCGGGCAACACACGACTTTCACTTACCACCATTTTTAAACTCAATGAAAGAATTTTCAAATACACTAAAAGATAAAAATACGTGAAACTATTAAGGAATTAATTAAATTGAATTTATATAGAAACATGTGTTTTATTAAAAAATCTATTGCATTATTATCTAAAATAATTAGTTCTATCTGCTTTTCATCACTCTTTATTAACTTTTACAAGCTCTTGTGCATTAGATAATATTTTTTTCTAAAATCAAAGATTTCCAACGGTATATTGTAATGTATTGAGGATACTGAGGGGAGTTCATAATTAAATAATTTTGATATTAAACAGTTAATGATAACGATCCTTTGTCGGCAAAACATCAAAAGGTGTTTACCTAGCCCCCTAGATTTCCCATCGGTATGGACCCCCCCCCAGCGATACCAGAGACCCCTGGTAGTTTCCCACAGCGGCAGCCTACAAGAATATTAAGGGTGGTCAAAAGATAAGAATAAGATCACAAGTGCTGTACCGCCAACCGGGGTACTTCCCATATCAGCCCACCCGAGGTGACAAGGATGGGAGAGAAGATTCGTAGGGCAGTCTTATTCGAACCGGGAGGGCAGTCATGTTTGATCCTCAAGAGGAGTGAGTCGGGTTCCACCTACAAGAAGAGGAGGTGGCCGTCGGGGTTCTGAGAGCAGCTGGAGGATGATGCCAAGAAAGGGGACCTAAGATGATTCCACCTTCGCCAGCCGGTTAAGTGTTTCAAAGGTATATCGTTATTTGTAATATTGTATGGCAAAGGTAGTAAAATGTCCCTCAGTATTCTCAATCAGAGTTCTAGGCAATGTGTTAATATAATGATATGTGTAAATTAATAATTATAGTAATGTATTAATTGAATCTTGTTTACTTTAATCTTACCCTGCATGCCACCTATTGGATTGGTAAACACGATACCTTTGGAAAGGAGAGCCATGGTATCATTAAATATAGTTTATATATTGACTAAATATAGTAAGTAAGCTAGTTTTCGAAGCTACCGCTGCCTTAGAAAAGCAGCCGGTCAAAAACATAGCATTTAAATGGCATCCGATTGTGGGGACGTACTTACCAATCCACTATACTTCATATCAATAATTAAATTAACAAGTAATATATTTTTTTTCTTTTACGTGGCATCAGGGTTATTAGATTATTTTAATCATATAATATGGCATCATATAAGGTAAAAGTATCATCTGTTTATATTTGCTTATCAATAACATAACTTTCCTTCTTAGTAATGATTTTTGTTATGCTTATATATTAATCATGCTCCTACGGTTCATGGATCTATACAATTGGCTATTTTGTTCTTTCTTGAGGATATTTTTTATTATTTTCTTCGTGTATTATACTTGTCGTGCTAGCGTTTAAACCCACATCAAGATTTTTCGAATATTTTATTAAAAGGGATTATTTCTTACGCACACGATTGTTAATTATGGCGTCAAGAGTAGATATGCTACCAGAGCCTAAGCGACCAGAAGAAGAAACTGGTCTAGATTTTTTTTTTTTTTTTTTTTTTTTTTTTTTTTTTTTTTTTTTCCAAATGACCGTCAAGACTTGAATCTAAATCCTATATGGTCAGTACTTGTTTGCTATAATTTAATAGAAACATAGGTTACGGAACCAAGTATAATAGAAAAAGATCAATAAATTAATTAAATAGAGTATAAAATAAGATTATGTAAATGAGACAGGAAGGTGACTCAAAATAACTAGAAGAAATGAAATAATATTAAAATTAAATTAAGCTCTGTGAAGTGCCTCATTTTTATTTTTTTTTTTAATTTTAATTTTTTTTTTATTTATTTTTTTTTTTATTTATTTTTTTTTTTAGATTTTACATTGAGCGTTAATGAAAAATTTCTTGATGATCATGAACTTTTCTTTGTCCAACTTATGTAAAAACATTGCTTCTGTTTCTGGGGGAACCACTACTTCCCTTTGCTTTCTATATTTTTTGCATTGAAATAGAATATGGCGCGGGTCTTCAGGGACTTTGCATGTTAGGCAATTGCCATCTTTTTCTATTTTCATCAAACTGAGAAATTTTTTTGTGCAGCCATGGTTAGTCCGTAGTCTTACTAATTGTGAAATTTCTTTTCTATCAAGTTGTCGGTTATTGGAGAACCATGGTATAAGGCTAATGGTTGGCTGGGTTTGATAGTAATCTTTGCCTTTAAATTGTGACTCCCAGTCATATTTCTCCTGCCATTCCTGGACTGCTTCTTTCTGTAGACATTTTAAAAGGTCTTGGAGAGGTACTTTGGCATTTTCTATCGTAATTTGTTTTTCCCCGGCGGCTCTATCTGCCGCTTCATTTCCTGACAGTCCTATATGACTTGGTATCCATTGGAAGCTATAACTGTTGCTGCCGGTTTGTATATTCCGGATAATGTCTAGAGCTATATAGGTTGTTAATTTGTTTTTATAAACATTTTCCAATAGTTTGCACGAGGATGCCGAGTCTGTGAATATGACTATATTGGTGTTAGAGTATTCACGTTGACTGTAACAAACTGCTTTGAGAATGGCATACAGTTCAGCACTAAGAATACTGAATTTCGAAGGTAGAGCAACCGAAATTGTGTAATCCTTGACTGTATCAATTGGTCTAGATTTTGCCAAGATAGTCTCACTTTTGGATAAAGTTGAGTCACAGATCCTGAAAAAAACACAGGAAGGGTTTAATAGAATGCCAAACGAGGAACAGCGCCTAATATTAAAAATGCTCCAACAAATTCAAAACCAGATTAAAGAAAAAAAAGATGAACAAATAGCTATAATGAATAAGAAGTTCGAATTGTTTGTAGAAACTGCCAAGACAATGATAGAGGAGTTACGCTCAAATGCAGCCACAGCCTGCCCTAAATGTCTGAAACCCCAAATTCAGATGACGGCCTCCACGGAAGATAAAGAAGAAATTAATAACGCTGAACCTAGTGAAGTGCTCAAGACAGAAAATCAACCTCGTATTAGAATAAGTGAAGAGGTAGAAATAGAAACGAAGCCTGAAGTCAGAGAGAGTGAAAATCCTACCTTATCAATGACGCCAACCGTCAATTTTTTGAACAATGAAGAAACCCAAGACAGGCCCCGAATAATCTGCAATTTAGACGTAGAAGAAAGTATCAACATCAAAGAAGATGAGGTCGAATATAGGAAGCCTAATGAAGAAAAAGATGCATCTTTCAGAAATCTACTCAGTTTCATAAGTTCCCAAATTAGGCCCCAGCCGGTAACTTGTAGGTTAGCCACTTTAAATAATTTTCAAAGGAGTTTTCCCGTCGTCTATAATTGTTCATTAATGATAATAGGTAAAGTTCATTATTACAGAGATGTGCAAAACCAACAGTTTATCATTAAATTGATAGTATATGTATTTTATGAGGGTTATATGGTCTTGGACCATGTTAGGAGAGAACGCATACCATATTATGGTAGTGCACGGCAGTATTTATCCTTTTCCAGGGGATAAAAAGGGGTATTTAGCGTTCCCTCCGTCAGACGAGCTATAACCGGGAAGCTTGAACTATGTTCAGGTCGAACCGGACTGGAAGTTGTACATAAATTGTACATATTATGTAAATATTAGAATTAGGTTTAATAGGTAGACAATAGGATTTGTTTAAATATAAGAGTTAGGTTTTTGTTTAACTTATTATCAGCATTTATGAATAGAATTTTAGTACTAGTTTATAAGTTAGTTTCAGACCGTGATAATAACTTTTAAATGTCAAATGGATCTCAGGAATAATTATTGGTTAACTTTTGTTAAGATAGTAGTATCTAAATAATCATAATATCCACGAAAATTGCAAAAATTGATAATTAAAATTAAAGAGATTATTTATTTTAATTTTTAATAGTAGTAACCGATCTTAGCCTGGTTTTCTCAATAAAATATTTGTATTTTCTTTATAAGCCTTTAGGAATAATTTAGCACATATGAGCATCCCATAAATTACATTAAGCGTTGGATCTATATTTTATTTTTGTTATTTATTTGTTAAATCCAAGTATGGATTTTTATAATAATTCATCAGTTAATTGGAGTAGGCATGGGTCCTCCTTACCGTCTCTAAAATGAGATAATTACCTTTTAATAGGTTTGATGAAAGGGAAGAACCCTTTATGTGGAGTAGCGGTAGTGCCTCCATTTAACCCGAAAGCGGGATTGATATTTTTAATTTTCATTAAGATTAAGAAATCTTCTTTAAACACTCAGAGTTCTGAGGTGTTATTGATCCGTACGTTTCACTATTAAAATTACACCATCCTAATGGGGCTCAATTGCTAGTGATGTGTAAATAAACAAACGTTTTGTAAGTGGCTAGAATAATTTGTAAATTGGTAATAATTTAATGCGAAAGATTAATAACTCTCTAAGAAAAATTGAACTTTTGGTCCTAAATGGGTCACTTAGTAATAGATCAAAATGTTTGCATGTGATAGATAGGTCATTGTATTGTAAATTTAACTTTGTGTCCTGAGAAATCATAGAATAATTAATTTGTAGAGGCAATACCATTAATTATAATCTGAGATTCATTCCACCCATGTGCCCAATTTGTGACTTTACAATCAAGATAAGTTCTT
The DNA here is from genome assembly GCA_023052935.1 of Piezodorus guildinii. Classification (NCBI taxonomy): domain Eukaryota; kingdom Metazoa; phylum Arthropoda; class Insecta; order Hemiptera; family Pentatomidae; genus Piezodorus; species Piezodorus guildinii. The sequence goes on from CM041292.1 coordinate 163,996,776, forward strand.
GAATTTATGTGAGTTGACTGAGATAGGAACTTGCTTAAGCATGATAAAAAGTTATCTGAATGAGAATACTGAGTGCTTCTATTTAAAATATTAGTTTAATTTCAAATTAAAAAGGAAATGAAAAACCTTAAAGTAAATTCATTGTTGATTTTCATAGCTGGCCACACAATAAAAAATATTTTGCCATGTGATATCTGGACAGAATGCAACAAAATATGTAGAAATGAATGAATTTATATTTGATCACAACAGATATTTCAGGAATTATGGACATAACTTGAATATAAGTAGTCTATTGTGAATAACTAGAATATGTTTATAAACTATAAAAGACTTCATAGTTAAATGATAAAATATACTACAACAGTCAACGTTGTCGATCTAAGTAATCGATTAAGTTGTTAATAAAATTCTCAAATATGAGAAGTTGTTTATGTAAATATGTATTTTGTGGGTAGTAACAAATTAGAATACATAATGAAAATTTGTTTTTGTAAATATTAATTTTGTAGCTTTGATAACGAATAAAAACAATAACGAAAAGTAAGCTTAACAAAGCCAATATTCATATAAAGAAAAAATAATTTGTATTTTGTTAAAAATCTTGTAGATAACTAAACATGTTAATTTATATAGTTAAATACCATTTTGATATGTTGTCCTTGCAAAGTGTTTTAATATAAACTAGCATTAAACGATACTCTAATTGTATAATTATAACATACAATTATATCTGTTAAAGTAACGGTTACAAATATGTAAATTGTATTGTAGTGTGTTGGTTATTTGTTATAGCTACTGTAAGAGAATGTCATTGTATAGTAGTAGTTATTAGTTCTTGGTGTTTATTGTAATTTTAGGTTTTGATGATATAATAATAAAAGAAAAATCAAAAACCTTACGGTTTTTAATTTTTCTTTCCTCGCAGACTGGGGGAAATGTAATGTATTGAGGATACTGAGGGGAGTTCATAATTAAATAATTTTGATATTAAACAGTTAATGATAACGATCCTTTGTCGGCAAAACATCAAAAGGTGTTTACCTAGCCCCCTAGATTTCCCATCGGTATGGACCCCCCCCAGCGGTACCAGAGACCCCTGGTAGTTTCCCACAGCGGCAGCCTACAAGAATATTAAGGGTGGTCAAAAGATAAGAATAAGATCACAAGTGCTGTACCGCCAACCGGGGTACTTCCCATATCAGCCCACCCGAGGTGACAAGGATGGGAGAGAAGATTCGTAGGGCAGTCTTATTCGAACCGGGAGGGCAGTCATGTTTGATCCTCAAGAGGAGTGAGTCGGGTTCCACCTACAAGAAGAGGAGGTGGCCGTCGGGGTTCTGAGAGCAGCTGGAGGATGATGCCAAGAAAGGGGACCTAAGATGATTCCACCTTCGCCAGCCGGTTAAGTGTTTCAAAGGTATATCGTTATTTGTAATATTGTATGGCAAAGGTAGTAAAATGTCCCTCAGTATTCTCAATCAGAGTTCTAGGCAATGTGTTAATATAATGATATGTGTAAATTAATAATTATAGTAATGTATTAATTGAATCTTGTTTACTTTAATCTTACCCTGCATGCCACCTATTGGATTGGTAAACACGATACCTTTGGAAAGGAGATCCATGGTATCATTAAATATAGTTTATATATTGACTAAATATAGTAAGTAAGCTAGTTTTCGAAGCTACCGCTGCCTTAGAAAAGCAGCCGGTCAAAAACATAGCAATATTATAAGTGTATATTACTGTTGCTATGTTCAAAATCAAAAAATTGCATTAAAAAAATATTTTTTCTGTTTTCTCCTTTAGTTGGGTATCGAGTTTATTCAATTTATACATTTACCAGTTTTTCATCAGCGTTAACAAGATAATCTAGTTATTATTATTGAATCTACAAAATTAAAGGTACTTTAGGGGAAGAAAATTTAAAATATCGGCATTTAAGCCCTGTCAAACCATTTTTATCTTAGATAACCTACATGATATTAAAGCCCATTAAATTTTACATCGATATAGCGAGTTTAATCAAAATCGTCGGAACCGTTTTTGAGAAAATCGAAAAAAGGTGCAAAATGCAAGGTATAAAGTGCCTCTTCTGGTAGGCTCATTTTGATGAAAAAAGTTTTGTCACGTCTCGGGCGTAGAGTTGTCTTAAACATGAAATTTCAGTTACATAGGACTTACCGTTCCCGCCCGGGAGTTACCACACACACACACACACACAGACACACACACACACACACACACACACAGACCTTTTTGCGGGACTTGGTTATTTGGACTCAGAGGACCCTAAAACGTGTATTTCCGTTGAAAACTGGAATTCGAAAATTTTCACGATCGCAATACTTCCCCTTACTATATATAGTAAGTGAAAGTAAAAATAAATGAAAAACCGCTGTAAACCCTTCATACCTTAAAAAATACCTGACTTTGAACAATCTATTTGTCCCAATATGTTTCGGAACTAAAATAGTACCAAGAATAAATAAATAAAATTTTCACTTTATATCGAGTGATCACTCACTACACCGTGATAGACTCATGAGTCTGATTAAATTAAACATATATTGAACAATCTAATCAAACATAGCTTAACAATGTATTATAAAAAGCACATTTTTATTAGCAATATTTGATTTATTAATGTTTTCCTAAATATTATATTTTTAATTACCCTAAATGCATTTACTCAATTAAGAATTTACAACAGCTCATATAGAAAGGTTGAATATATATATATATATATATATATATATATATATATATATATATATATATATATATATATATATATATATATATACTGTTATCGAGCAATTAAAGAGGTAAATGTACGAGTTTTTCTGGGAAAAAGTACTTTTTAAATGAAGAAAATATTAAACACTGCGATATAAGCCTGAGGTGGTAACTCAAGAGCATACACAACCGGAAAGATTAAACAATTTTGAATATGATGAATATCATTTACCTTTGCATTACTTACATACCTTTGGTTGCATTTTAAAGACAAAAATTGAAATCCGCATGCGGAAGGTCCCGTGAGTAGTGCGGATATAGCAGAGTTTTATATTCAAACTTCTTTTCATATATAACAGTTTTTGTTGAACAACAAAATGGTGCCATTTCAATTGACCAAAGATGGCTACATTGCTGTCAATATCTGTTGCATTGCATCAATTTGGAAGGATGAGTGTTTTTTATTGAAACTCCAGTTTTTGTGGCATCAAATATCACGCGTTGACATCTCAGTAAATACTGAATTATTTCTAAGCAGCGAAATACCACATAGTTAAACAAACCATATCGTTTGGAAGAGGATTAATAAGTGTTGACATTAATTCGTATGTATAATCCATTTAACGTAAACAGTTTTTTATATAGAATGGTATTTTAAAGAAAATCAAAAATCCTTCCCGTTTTTTTTTTATTTTATTTTATTTTATTTTTATTTTTTGGACAACATAATAATAACAATATATATTACTTTTACTTTATATATTACTTACGAATATTTGTATTAAATATATGTTCATTTAACTTAGAATGACCCTCATAATTACTTTTCTGGGAAAAGTGTACGCCTTAAATGAAACAAAATATTAAAAACTGCGATATGAGCCTAACTTTTGATAACTTAAAAGCACACACTAACTGGGAAGTCTTAAAAAGATTTGACACTTCCGAATATAAGGAAAATCCTTTACCTTAGCTTGATGATGATGTCGAGGTAAACTCCTTGGACTTTGAAGAAGCCGCAGGTCCTGAGCACGATACCCGCGATGAGCATACCTAGCAGCGGGGGCAGCCTCAGCCTGGCCACCAGTCCCCCGGACACGTAGGCCACCAGCACCAGGACGATCAGCTTGAAGAGGTCACCTCCGGGGGCCACCTCCACCCGGAGCAGAGCGTAGAGGATGGCCCACACCAGGAGCAGGATGAGGAGGAGGCCCAGCATCGTCAGCGACCAGCTGTTGGACAGGCCGCACTGCCCTCGCAGGCCTCGCTCCAGCCACCCACATCTGCAACCGAATCAAAGAGTTTCAATTACAGCTTGTAGAATAAGGTCATATAAATTACTATTGTTTTCTCCAAATTGCTATTTCCCATCTGCCAAAACAAATACTAGCAATAAGCAAATATGTTAACTTTCTACAAATATGTAGATTCAAGGCATCTCTAGGCCACCGCCTCAAAAGTCGTCGGGGTGGGTTGTACAGATTGGTGGTGGATTTAAGTGTTTGGACCGATTTAAGTGTTCATGTTGTAAGTCAGTCTGTCGTGAAAAGTGTTATAATATTCTGTGGTTGTGTCAGAGTGAGTATTTCTAAGTCCTTGTTAAGTAATTCGTCAGTTACATAAAACGGTGCATCCACGATTTTTCGTAATATTTTTGATTGGAGAGACTGAATTATTTGGATGTTAGAAGTTTAAGCGGATCTCCACAGCTCTATACCGTATGTGCATGAGGGTTTGATCAGTACTATGTAAATAGTAATTTTGGTGTTATAGGATAATTTTGATCGTTTGTCAAATAGACGTGATAATAGTCCAAATTGTTCAGCTGTTTTCTCTTAAGCCTAATGTGGGTCCTCTATGTCAATCCAACCTATTCCAACATCACAAGAAATACGATGTTTGGGATTGAACCATTAATAAAGTTTATTTTCTTCTTCTTTTGTTATTTGAATGGTGCGGTGTTACCACCATGTATCGTTCAGATCATATTTATCTATATAGTATTTCAGATTAAAAAAAAATATTGTGTAAATAATCGCACCTAAGTTGTTAAAATAAATAAAAAGTAGTTATGAATTTATAAACTTACATTGTTAACAGTTAATTTTACTTTGAGATTATTTTATGAAAACAGTTGATCCACCGTAAGGAAAATAGGTATCACATAAAAAATAAATTAAACTTCTTAAACGTACTAAGAAAAAGTTTATTTAAAATATAAAATAGTAATAAATCGAATTCATTAAAACTCGTTTACCATAAAAAAACAATAAACTGTACCAACTTTGATTTTTTGATCAATTTATGTTTCTAATTTCTGTCAATTATTAAATGCAGTAATAAACAAACGTTATAAAACAAACATATTTTCTTGCTAAGTGCACTTTTCGTTACGATGAACTCATAACTTCAAAGTTATCGGTCAAACTGAACTTTTTTAAACCTTGACCACACCACACTTTAATTGTACCCGTAATGCAAGGGAAGGTCACTTGTCAGATAGGTGTAAACTTAAAAGGCTAGAAACAGACAATTTATTCAGTTTAGGTAATATCAAAGTAACAAAACTTAAAGAGTCTAGAAAATAAATTTGTAAGAGAATATTAAAAACGAAGCGTTTCTTTCAAAGGCGAAAAGCAAGAATGAGAAAGCCCTAATGAATACGATTATAGCAATGGTTACCAGCAAAACATTTTCGTAGACCCCTCTATTCCATCTATTTCCATAGCGAAGACCCGATTTCTAGCAATCTCAAAATCAAGGAAAAAAAAAAAATATATATATATATATATATAAGAGAGAGAGAGAGGGGGAGAGAGAGAGAGAGAGAGAATTGATTGATTGATTGATTTTTATTGTCTTAGGGCCAGAGGCCCTTTCTTACAGACAAAATTATAAACTTTTTACATACAAATGTGCTATTTAAAATATAATTGAATTTCTTATCTACTAATTTGTACAATGTTATGTTTATAATTAACAGAAATTTTTTTACATATTATCTTTTCCAAATTTTAGAAAAATATGAAATAAAATATAGGCAATATGCTGAAGGAAGATAAAAAAAAAAAAAGGAATGATGCTAATAATAAAGGATAATGAATAGGAATAATTAAGTAGAAGAAATATCAGGAAAGGGATAGGAAATGGCAACTGGTTTACAGAGAGCATAAGGCTTCAAGGCGCACTCGTCGAGTCTCCGTCTAGAAATAGTCGAATGCATGCCCTGCGGAAGGAGGATGCGAACCTGATCTCCACCGGAAGCATGTTGAGCTCTCTCGCGGCCGCAGCGTGGAAAGCATTTCTAAAGGTCTCGGTTCTGCAGGCAGGTAATTGGAATAGACCCTGCATTCTCTCGCTCCGCACCTCCACGAATTCACTTCTTAGTGCCTCCGGAATCCCTGTATCTAGTATTTTACGTGCTAGGCACATTAGGTTGATTCGGCGATATTCTTTGACACGCAGCCAGCCTAATTCTTTCATTAAAGGAGTTATATGCTCGTCCCATTTGGCGCTAAAGATAAATCGGATTGCGGTGTTAAGGGCTCTCTGAATCCTGCTGTCCTCCGCGTCAGTAATGTCCAAGTAGACCGAATCGCAATACCATACTAGAGGGCATATAAGAGCTGATACTATCCTTCTTTTGACCTCGGCTGGCAACAAACGTTTCCATCGAGAGAGGGAATGCATCACACCATGGACTCTGCTCACGACTTGACTTGCGTGGTCTCGCCAAGACAAGGTACTGTTGATAACTACACCTAAGACCCTCATCCTCACACAACGCGGAATAATTTGGTCAAGTATCGTCAGTGGAGGCAGCAATGCACCCTTTTCAGCTTTAACCATCAGTTTAGGGCTGCCGATCAGCATCCAGCTTGATTTCTTGCTGTTGAGGTAAAGCCTGTTTTTAGTTGCCCAGAGCCGAACTTCTTCTAAATCAGTGTTCACTCGCTGCAAGGTCGAGACTACGTCCTCAGGAAACGCAGAAGCCCAAATAAACACGTCATCTGCAAACATATGTACTCTGCAGTTTCTGAGTGTATTTGCTAAGTCGTTGATGTAACATAGGAACAATAATGGTCCCAAAACTGAACCCTGTGGTACACCTGCACTGCATTCTAACCATCCCGACGCGTCACTTAGAGTCCTTACTTGTTGTGGCCGCTCGCTAAGATACGACTGGAGCCATTGTAAGACCGGCTCCCCAACACCAAAGCTTCCGAATTTCCGTAACAGCGTAACATGGTCGACCGAATCAAATGCCCTTGTAAAGTCTAACGAGACAAATATTGTTACCATTCGATCGTCCGTAGCTTTTCTAATATCCTTCAGAATAGTGTGGAGCGCCGTACATGTGCTACGACCCTGTCTAAAGCCCGATTGATGTTGAGACAGTAGGTGGTTGTCTTCTAAGAATTTTCTTAGGTCCCTCTCAACCAATCTCTCTAGAACCTTCGACAAAACCGGCAATACAGCGATCGGTCGATAATCCGATAGTTCACTAGGCTTTGTTTTCTTGGGAATTGGTCTAATAATTGCACGTTTCCACGCATCTGGGAACCTATATTGCTGAAGAGATGCATTTAGTATGTTGACAAGCACTTTGTTATTCTCCATTAATCCGATCATTACCTTCGAGATACCATCATCTCCAGCCACACCGGACCTGACCGTATTGATACTCCAAGCTACATCTTCTTCGCAGATCTCTTCAAAGATGAGGTCGTCAACTTCTTCGTTAGTAGGTAGAATGTTGTTTGTATCATGTATCTTGACTAATGGATGGGAAGAGAAGAACTGATTGAGTTCATCAAGATCACAATGGACGTCTGCTTCACTTCTCTTTGCCTTGACGATTCTGTGGTCCCTCAACTGTTTCCACATTTCGCCAGGGGCACAATCACTGAGATCTCTAGCTAAAATCCTTCTCTTGGCGTCTCTAACAGCAGTTTTTACCTTATTTTTGTAGCGCCTGTATTGCAGTGAATCTTCAACAGAACCGCCTCGTGTCATCATCCAGAAGAAGAAGTCTCTCCTTGCCATCAGTAACTTGATATTCTCGGACATCCAGGGAGAGGGCCTTGTTTTTCGCCTCTTGTAGGTCCTAAGTGGTGCGTGCTTGTCAAACAACTCTTTTAACTTCTTGCTGTATATTTTAACTTTGTCATCAACATGATAGGAGTTGTATAACTCAGACCAATCGATCATTATCACATCCAATTTAAAGGCCTCTTTATCTATGTTCTTTAGATTTCGACTATAGGAAGGAGAAAATTTACATAATTCAGGTCCCCTTTTATAAAGCACAAAAATAAGTTCATGGGTAGAAATTCCTGGAACCTGAACCTGCCCGTGATGCTTCACTTTTGAAGGATTCGACACCACAATGTGGTCAATCCAAGTATCAGAGTCAATGGTTGCCGTATGGGTATGATTCGTGGCCTGGAAAGGAAGAATAATTAGATTAAGCTCCCTAAACAGAGAGACCATTTGGCAGGAATTAAATGAGTCACCCAATGGGTCGGCATTGAAATCTCCGAGCAGTATAACGTTAAGAAACTTGTGTTTGTAACACTGTAATATTTCTTCAATATCAGTAAGATATCCACCCTTAGGGGGGCGATAGACAACACCTATGCAAATACTCCCGCCTGGTGCACGAATTTCAAGGAATAAATATTCAGGATGATTTTCTTGGTATGTGGAGGTCTCCAACTCGACTACCGGGTAATCTACCCTAACGTATACTGCAACACCACCTCTTGGTTTTCCTATTCTGTCATTCCTGAATAATTTGAAGCCTTCGATGCCGACGCTGTGTGAGGAAAGTGTCGGGACAAGCCAGGACTCACTTACGGCTAAAACGTCAAACTTCGCCTGCTGAAGAATCAGTCTCACTTCGTCTATGTGTGCGGGCAGGGATTCTGCATTAATATGTGCCACCTTCAGCACCCCACCATCATTTCCCACAATCCTCGATAGGTCGGAGAAAGGACCAACCACAGGCGTCATATCCTCCGCCAAACCAAGCTCCTCCTCCCACAGGCCCATGCGATGTCAAGAAAAGAAACCATAGATAACAGTGTGACGGAGACCAGTGCGAGTGCAAACCTCTAAAGAAACAAATGACCAGGAAGTTATAATGAAGTTTAGGGAGAGGAAGTCTGGGACATATTTAAAGTAAATGAAAATAGGAAATAAGATAATGGGAAGGTATAGATGTAAGGAAAATAATAGAAAATGATTATCGATTAGGAAAATCATAAATAGAAACATGAGAGAGAAAGAAAAGTGGGGTGTGTGACCCAGGACATGCCTTCGAAACCAGTAAATAAGTTAGCTTGATTACAATAGTGTGAGCTATAAATAATAAAATGAATACAAATTAAAATCAATAAAATAGAAATATTTGATGGGTTTGCTTACAAAAACAAATAACAAAGAATATTATAGAATTGTGCTAATTATATGAAGATGAAATAAGTTTGACGAAACAGATTAGGTAGGTACAGAATTTATGGCAAATGAATGTATTATAGAGAATATGGTATTGACAATCTGCGATTAATAACAGGATGCAGTTTTTAGAATTGAATAGTGTTTTAGGACTAAGTTAATTGAGAAGAAAATAGAAACATAATCTCCATACTTTCCTCACATTCCCTCAATCATCTTATCACATTGGAAAGATTTAATACTGCTTAAATATTGCAGTTTATCACATACCAGATGATTATATTTTTAAAATAATACTAATAATTTATATAAAATAAAAAAATTTTATAATGCGATTTAGAAGAATAAATATTTGATTTAAAAATTATATCTATACGAATTTTAGCTCTACGTCCATTATTGGGTTGAGCAGAATACAAAGAGAAAGGGAAATTAAACAATAATAATAATTGTTATGATAAATAAAATGAAGTAAATATACTTTTATGTTGGTATGTTGATTAGTAGGACTATGCATGTAGTCAGAATCTCTCGAAAAACCTGAGAGTTTAAACCATTAAATTAAATGAATTAGTAAGATTATAGAGAGAGAGTAAGAGAGAGAGAGAGAGAGAGAGAGAGAGAGAGAGAGAGAGAGAGAGAGAGAGAGAGAGAGAGAGAGAGAGAGAGAGAGAGAGAGAGAGAGAGTTGTAAAATAGATTCGTGGCGTTCTTTACTAATGATTTAAATAAAAACTTTAGATTCTTGTAAATATTTTTTGTCAATTGTATACGAACCATTTTGACCTATTACATGTTGCCGCCATCTTTCGTTGATTTTTTTTATTATGTCCACCCAGAACGGCGCTTTGCGTCTTCCAAGTCAAACTTTCCGGTTCTGTGAACCGAGCGAACCACTTACGGGCGGTGCTTTCTCAAAAGGCATCATCACCATATACACTGTGAATTTTGTGAATCGTCAGTGCAGCGGATTTTTCTTTTCGGAAATAAAAAGTCTTTAGATGACAAAAATGAATTTTTTTCTCTTCCATTTTGAGCATGCAAAATACCACTCCAAGATAAGGAATCTCGGTTAAAACGGATGTATAAAAATACCTTAACTAATTTTTTTTTTTTTATGTAAACATTATCAGCAAAGTAAACACGATTAAACACATAGAAGATTAAATTGAAATATTGAAAAACGCTAAGAACTTAATTTACAACTCAGTATATTCAGTGTTTTGAGCTACCCAAATGTATTATGCCAGAAATGGCCAATGAAGAAAAATGGAAAAGAGTACAAATAAACCTGGCTCTTGGATTTTAAATCAATCTGCAAAACATTGAATTACAAACATTTTAAATAATATAACAGGCATTTACATTAGCCAAGGGATATTTTTACAATCATATTGGTAAACTAGGAAAAACATGAAACTTAAAACTGAAAGCTATGAAAATTAGAGGTATATTAAAAAATATATATAAATGCTAAAAAATATATTAAGTAAATTCAATGGAAATTAAACTATTTTTATGTAATTTTTTATGACATACAAGTTATGTTTAAACGTTTTAATCAATGCATTCCAGTGAGCTGAGAGTGATAGAAAAACACAAGAAGAGTAGTTTTATTTATTTCTTTACCTCGTTTTGAAATGGCATCGACATGATTTTTTTTTTTACAAAAAAAAAATAAAACAAAATAATGATATCGAAATGTGTAGCAGTAACTATGTTCTCCCTTTTTTTTAAAGATTTTTATTTTTACAAGAATTTACAAGTGGCCGCAAGCCTCAGAATCTATATAAAATAAAAGAGTACAAATAAACCTGGCTCTTGGAGTTTAAATCAATCCGCAAAACATTGAATTACAAACATTTTAAATAATATAACATAGGCATTTAATGAAATAATGATGAAGAAATCAAATGTTGTTTATTATGTCATGCAAACTTATATCTGTCTTTTAAGCTCATTTTTTCGAATTTTTATAAAAGAAGCAGTTTTATGGTGGTGACTGAGCTAACCAGCTACTCGTCAGTGTTCACAAGGAATTATATCACTTAGAATGTTAAATTGTCTATGTGTGATTAAAATCCAAAGTTTTACAAATATTTTACGTTAAAGCATTTTAACGTAACGACTACCTGGATATCGTTTGCGGACCCCAGGATTCCGCGGACCAATTGTTGGAAGCCACTGGTTTATAAAAATGATTTAGACTCCGATATTCGATGAATCATATCGAAAGGGATTTCAACAGCTGTAATATCTTGCCTATAAATATTCCTATCGAATAAAAGTTTTTGCAGTTGTCATCCTGAAATCTCATTCAGATTTATACCTTTCATATCTCATATCAATCATCCATTAAAATAAAAGTGCACTGAGCTAACCTAGAATGTTAAGAATTTGCGGAACTTATAGACCCTATTTAAAATATGTTTTTTTTTCAGATATTTTTTAATAACTTTTTATTTTCTTATTGCTCTTTCAGCTGACATTTTTTCGGTGAAAGGTCTCTGATAAGTATTTTTATTTTTTTTTTATTTATTTATTTAAAGAAATTTACAACTGTATTAAATAAATACAACAAGTAAATAGGCTTTATATATGATTAGTACACATGATAGTCCTGAGAAGAAACTACCCATTGGTAGCACTCCAATGTCTTATGTTAGAAGGTCTCTTGGCCATCTTCTTTTAAGGCGCCTCGGTGGGTTGTCGGGAATAGATATGGAGGAGAGGTCACGGATAAGCGGGTTTGAGTGGGCAGGGAGTTTGGAATAAAAAGAGGTATATCTGTAACGGGCCAAGTCTTCAACTAATGGGATATTTAGGTCTTTATGGATGATTTTATTAGTAACAAAGTAAGGAGCATTGAGGATTTTACGAAGGATTTTGGACTGCAAGGATTGGATGCAAGAGGAATTCGATGGTTTAGTAGACCCCATAGCTCAATGCCATAGGTCCAAATAGGCCTGATAATTGTGATATAAATGAGTTTTTTGTAGTAAGTAGGAAGTTTTGAACGTTTGTCAAGTAAGTGTTGTAGTAATCTGTATCTACGAGCAGTTTCCTGTCGTTTCAGTCTAGTATGAGGATTCCATGTTAGGCGTTTGTCGAGGTGGAGTCCTAAGTACCGAATCTGTTCAACAGGAGTAAGTAGGATATTGTTAAAGGATACGGTGGGGCAGGAAGTCATAGGCTTACGACGTAGAGTGAAGGTGATTTGATGGGATTTATTAGGATTTATTTTGATTCTCCAGTTTTGACACCATTCTTCAATGGCTGATAGATGGTGCTGTAGGATTTGTGATGCAGTAACAGGATCATTATTCACAGATAACACACATGTGTCATCGGCGTCGGAAGTAAGGATAGTGCTAGGATGGGAGGGAATATCAGCTGTATACACCGTGTAAAGGATCGGACCCAGGATACTACCTTGCGGTACACCGGCTGATTGAGTGAATATGGATGAGTAACAAAGGTTATGGTTAACTTTGAAAGTTCTATCAGAGAGATAGGAACGAATTAATAGGAAGTACGCTGGAGAGAGGAATTGACGGAGCTTGTATAGCAGACCCGGATGCCAATAAGTATTTAAATACATTTATTCATTTAACTGCTCTGCCAATCCACAGGTTGTGAGTTGGAATTCCAGTTTTACTTGGACCTTTCAATTATATTAGAAGAGTCACCGACTGCACCCCCTTGGTATGTGAAGCCCATTAGCCATCTTACGAAAAGTGCTAATGATGACCCTTCTCTATAACGTATCAACGTAAGTCGAAACATTGGTAAATAAATAGTTTTAACTAGTTGCTTCTCTTATATGAGAGCCTCTCAATTATAACACTCTGTCAACTAATAATTCTTCAATATTCCTCAAATAATATTTAGTATAGTATAACGTGTGCCAAATAATGTCACTGATCATTTTATGAATGACTGATTTACGAGACATAATATAAATTTTTTCAAAGAACCTTCTTTTGAGAGAAGGGGAAATTCAAGAAACAAAAAAAATAAAAAAAAAATAAAAGAATAAGTAAAAAATACAAAACTGTACCGAAAGGTTCTTACTAATGTCTCCAAATTTCGAATTTACAATAAAAACAACTTAAAATCAAAATATGAGTGCCATTTGACTTATGCATATGGGGTTGAACTGTAGGATTGAACTGCTCCCGCTAATAAGCTGTTACATTACATCCATACAATCTGAAATCATTCTACAAATCTACAGTGCCACTTATTTTGCCCGAAATAAATTTATCCAATTAATCTTCAATATTTTATTTGTTGTAAATATTTATTTATTTTGGAGATATCTCTATCTATTTTCAGCTTCCCGCACAAGCTCTGAGGCACTGATCCAATGGAAAAGAAAGTGGCATACCTGCTTCTCATCCCTTTTATATTCTTCCGTAAAAATATAAAATTTTACCCTTAAAATAAAATAATTATTAATTAACATATAAAAGTGGGATCCTTACCAAGCTGATTCTTTTTTCATTATTATTATAATAATTTCATCATTTTTATTGTTACACTTTACCCTGAAGCTTAAATTCAGATATCTTGAAATTAATGTTACTTTAAGTGTTTATTGAGTGAATTCCTTCACATTTCATACTAAGTGAAGGGACTACAGATTCTTTCTTTCAGTAAATAAACTTGAACTCTCACAGCCAAGTTGGGAATCGAAGAGGTTTCCTTCTGCTGTGAGCGAAGGAACTAATTTTATAAAGGAGTTCTCGAGGTGGAAACGTGGTCTCCTCTTCAATGGCACAGCTCACGCCAACTAATGATTTTCCCGGAGTTCCAACCGGAAAAGGGCGCCCCCTCAGAAAAGTTAAGAAATTTCCGAAGCAACTTGCTATACGTAGCTCTGGGAAATGAAGTTGTCCCATAATGCACTAAGTGACTTGACACTAAAAAAAGCAAGAGATGTTTTTAAGAAGTTTCCGCACTAGTTGCCTATTGTGTGGTAATGTGTATTAGTATTCTACAACCTACTGCTCCTGAGATTATATTAACATCTTGAATAACCTGAATGAATACTTTATTATTCTGTCAATGAATTAAAATGACTTCTTTAAGCATTGTAATCATACTGTGTAGGTTTTTTTTTCGGGTTTCTTTTCCTACTGTCTTAAGCAAAATAATGTATTATCATTAGCTAAATCAATCGGTAATTGAAACTCCGTTATCATGAAAAAAATACATCTGAAATCATGAAACAAAACATATCTGTGTCTGTTTTAAATATTGAATATAGATAACTATTCTTATTACTTATTTAAGTTAATATGTAACGATAAGGTATATTCGGATGATGATTTTATATATGGCTAGTATGATCACTATAAAATTAGTTCGATAAAATCTTATCTATCTTTATGTAGATGATTTCCTGACCAATACCCTACATTTTAGGGAAAAAAATGAATCAATACTTTCTACAATCATGTTGCTTGGCCATCCAAGGCCGCCTAAAGGAAATTCAAATGTGAAACTATTCCAATACTTCACCTGTTGAATCCACTATAGAAAATTAATTGAAGTTTCAATATCAATATACTGTTTTATAGCCAAGCTATAAAATTATAAAATGAAGTTAGGATTAGTTACGTTATCGGATAACAAGTAAGGCTACCAATAATGATATAATGTAGTTGCCAAGGGATATAATTACAATCATGTTGGCAAACTAGGAGAAACATGAAACTGAAAACTGAAAGTTTTACCAGTTTATGCTTGGACATGGCTCAGTTATGCCCTGATGATGGCTCGCAGGCTTGAGCCGAAACGTTGGCCAAATTAAAAATTGTTTCAAAAAATGACTAATTCCTGACTATTCCTCCTATATACAGTCGACTATACATCCTCAATTTTAAACTGAAAGCTATGAAAATTAGAGGTATATTAAAAAATATATAAATGCTGAAAAATATATTAAATAAATTTAATGGAAATTAAACGATTCTTATGTAATTTCTTATGACATACAAGTTATGTCTAAACGTTTCAGTCAATGCGTTCCAGTGAATTGAGAATGATAGAAAAGCACAAGAATAGTAGTTTTATTTATTTCTTTAAATTTTTTTATCTCAGAAACATGAAACTTAAAACTGAAAGCTATGAAATTAGTGGTATATTTAAAAAAAATATATGCTGAAAAGTATATTAAATGAATTCAATGGAAATTAAACGATTCTTATGTAATTTCTTATGACATACAAGTTATGTCTAAACGTTTCAGTCAATGCGTTCCAGTGAGCTGAGAATGATAAAAAGAACACAAGAATAGTAGTTTTATTTATTTCTTTAAATTTTTTTATCACGTTCGGAAATGGTATCGATATGACTTTTTTAGCAAAAAAAAAAAAAAAAAATATATATATATATATATATATAATATATAATTATATAATTATAATAATAATAATAATAGGCTTACCGAACCCGAAGGTTCGATGCCGATACCACCAAACTTCGCCTGCACAGACTCGAACAATGTTCACCGGTCAAGCCCAAACTCCCGAGATCAGCCTTAATGCAATATATATATATATATATATATATATATATATATATATATATATATATATATATATATATATATATATACATCGATATGTGTAGCATTAATTTTATTTTTCACATGAATACAGATTTTTATTTTCACAAGAATTTACAAGTGGCCGCAAGCCTCAGAATTTATACATGTTATGGTATTGCACCAATTACATGTTACACTAAGTATTATGTACAAGAGGGATTAATGGTAATAATAGCCTAAGTTTGTTTTAAACAGTAGGAAAAATCTGTTAAAAAACCTATACAATAAAAGCAGTTACTCTGAAAAAAACGAAAAAAAAAATCATAGTTTCGACCCAATGGAGTCTCTGTTCTATATTTCATTTACTTTAGCCTCATACTACGTAAATGGAATACGATTTGATTGGGGGTAAGATTTTTTGACAGATGGGAATCATAACATTTATGAAAACGATGAAAACGACCCATCCATGATCTCTAACTCATTATAAAATATTACCCATAATATTATCCATAGGTAGATAAATACCACTGCTCCTTGATATTTGTATAGACTATCAAATAGACAGGTTTGATGCATTTAGGTAAACCAAATTATATTATGAGCAATTCTGTTACATAGCTATGATGAGAAAGAATTTAAATGCGTGGAAACATTCTATTAATCAGCGTTTTTAATAACTAAAATAAACAATCAAAATACTGTTAATAGGGTTGGCGCAAATTATGTATTTGTGCAAATATTAGGAACTATATTAGGAATAGTTTCAACAAGGAATAACGTATTTAGGTACTTAAAAATTAGATAAAAAATTGAATATTTTCTTAAATAAAGAATGCTTACAATACGGTACATTCTATTGGGGAACAATTGTTATTTTTCTCTTGTAAAATCCTTTGGTTCGCACTAACGGTCCGGAAAATGGGAATCTACAATGCTAACATATTTTTTTTTACAATTCTCTAAGCCTGCGAACGTGACCACTTATGGAAGGACAATGACTAAAAAATCGTTTGAAAATGAGGTATTGTGTTGGAATATATGGCCTGAAGACGAATGAGTCATAGAAATTCAGGAAAGGAGAATTTAGGTGAATACAAAAGCACGTAATGTATTGCCTAAAAAACGGTACTATTTAGTGTCCATTGAAATGAGTGGTTAAAGTTGTTAGGCTGGAACTAACGACGAAAAGAAATCCACAAGATAATAAGAATCTCAATATGTTAAATATATTTTTGGTTTAAGTTTAATATCTTACTAATGCTGAAAAAAATTATATAATTATTTCATGTGATTAGACATATAAAAGGTTATGTTTGTAATGAGTACTATATTTTTTTAGATTTATAGTTTTCGAGTTATTTTTTTATCTTCAATCTTTTTATTCACACCTGTCAATAAATGTTGACAATCAGCGAATGTGATGATTAAGGGGTGATAGATGCCGTGGTAGGTATGATGGAGGGAAGCGGCACCTCTTCCTGGTGTGCTTCCTATTACGGATTTAGTTTAAAAGGTCCCTCATCTAACTTCTTTTCAGTCTCCTGCGAGTATTGCCCGACATGTTACTAGTGGCCATGCTTCGTATTAGTTCGTTAGTATGTCCATGTAAGTTGTAAAAACGTTTGTAGAGGGTCCGAATCTGTTCGTTGACTGTTGGCATGTGGAGGTCTGTATGTGAAGTAGTGTTTTTGTCCTAGGATTTTTTAATGGGAGTCCTTCGGAGGGGACGTTAAAAGGTGGTCCCGAGCCTGTGCGATGTCAGGTACTCGTAAAAGATCCCTATCCTAATAAAACCTGGATATGCAAAATTTAGGAC
Organism: Piezodorus guildinii; assembly: GCA_023052935.1. Classification (NCBI taxonomy): domain Eukaryota; kingdom Metazoa; phylum Arthropoda; class Insecta; order Hemiptera; family Pentatomidae; genus Piezodorus; species Piezodorus guildinii. The sequence goes on from CM041292.1 coordinate 164,014,351, forward strand.
TCCCACTGTAGCATCGTCCGATTAGCCACAGTATCATAAAGTGACGTAAAATAAATAAACAAATAAACAAAGTAGTGTTGCTAACGTACCATGGTGAGCTTGTAACAGTTCTGAAAGTTTTAGATTGAAAAATTTGAATTTTGCGTATGTGTGTATTTTTGGCAGTCCCGTATATCTGTGAGGCGTAAGTCCAAAAGGGCTTCAGTAGGTAAGTGTAAGTGGTCAGTTTATTTTTAAGTTTTAATTTTGAACGTCTTGAGAGTAGTGAGTATAAAAGTTTTAGTCTTTTGTTTAGCGTTATCTGTTTGTTCGAGTTATTTAAAAAACAATTTTGTAGAAGGTTTTAGCAATATATATATATATATATATATATATATATATATATATATATATATATATATATATATATATATATATATTTTTTAAACACTTAGAGAACGAATTCTTCCAAATTCACCCTTATTGGATTTGGAAAAAATCTTGAAAGACATCTAAAGATTTAGATAAACCTCCAGAAAAAAAAATCAGCTTCACAACCATAGTAATTTTAGGGATACTGCGATGATCACAAAAGTGAGTAAAACGGTACCTTCATTTATAAATATAGAAGAAGACGATTAAGACTGCTTATCCATCGAGATAATATTTATAATTTTAGTCGTAATTTTATTTCCCGTTATCTAATTTTAAATGCTTCGATAAACAAAAAAAATAGACACTTAAAAAAATACACATTGACTTCCATTTGTCACTTAATCACTTTATTTCATAAGCTTTTCATATTTGTCGACGTTTCGGGGCTGTTTCTCCATTTTCAAGACATTTTTTTCATTATATAAATGCTTTTTCATATATCACCTATCATTTTATTTCATAACACACTGCTATTTGTCCTTATTGGGGTTCAAAAAAAATTAGTAGATAATAAAAGAAAAGACTGTTAATTTTTCGTATTGTACTTGATTGTTAAAAGAAAATAGAGATGTAATTACGAAACAATTATTCAATTTTGGGTAATCTGCTTACAATTGATAATATGCAGAAACTAAATGCTATGTTTTACTACATTGTGGGCATTCAAAAAATTAGATCATTCATAAGTAAGGAATAAATTTCAGAATATAGATTTTTCGGTTAATGTCTCATTTATTTTTGTCAAAAAGAGAAGAGAAATTAGTCTGTTTGTTTTTCTTTAGCTTATGATAGAAGTATACATAGTTTATCCTCATTTATATTTTTTTTTTTTTTTTTTTTTTTTTTTTTTTTTTTTATTGAGATATATTACAATTTGTTACAAAATGAACAATAATAATATTGATAAGAGACCTCATTCATACTATATATACAGAAAATAATAATAATGGTCAAATTTCATAAAATATAACATAAATTCAATATTATACAATAAAATAATAATAATAAATAAAAAACAAAACAAATCAAAACATAAACCTATTATTGAGATAAACAAAAAGTTGGCAAATAAATAAACATCTTACACACAATCATAACTATATACAATATATACAATTGCTAAAGGGACCCCAGCAAGCGCTTTTTCCTCCACTTGTGGAGGAAAAAGCGGAATCCAAGAGATCCCAGCACCTCTATCTCAGCCGCATCACTGGTCTGAGCCAGTGGAGGCTGAGTTAGGGCGCTGTAGCCACAAACATACCGTACATGAGTGGAGGATCTGACCATTGTCAGAACTCCAGTTTAAATGTTTACAATAGGTCTCGTGGCCACTGCCGTTTCAATCTTCGAGGAGGATTGTAGGGATGGGTGGTGCTGGATAGGGATTGTGCTAGAGGGTTAGGATGATGACTAAGGTTCTGATGAAATTTGGAAAATTTGGATGGTACCAGGTCTAAAACAAACGGAATATTAAGGTCATGGTGTAGGGTACAGTTGGTAACGTAATAAGGAGCATTAACTATTGTTCGGAGGACTTTGGATTGGAAGGATTGGATGCGTTTAATGTTAGAATGTTTAGCTGTCCCCCACAGTTCAAGTCCGTAGGTCCATATAGGTTTCAGTACTGTCTTGTATATTAGTAATTTGTTGTCAACTGTAAGATGAGATTTTCTGTTTAGTAGTCTGTATAACTGGCCGAATCTGCGGTTGAGTTCTTTTCTTTTTAGTCTTGTATGTGGGTTCCACGTCAGTCTTTTGTCTAGTAAAAAGCCGAGATACCGGACTGTGTCTGAGGAAGGAAGCGGTATGGAATTGAAATTAACCGTTGGACAGGATTTGCGTCGAAGGGTGAATGTGACGTGAGTGCATTTGCTTTCGTTCACCTTAATGCGCCAAGCATTGCACCAGTCTTCGACAAGGGAAAGGTGCTTTTGGAGATTTAGCGATGCTGCTTCAGGATCGGAATTGGATGATAAAATGGCTGTGTCATCAGCAAATGTTGCCAGAAAGGTATTGGGGTCGGTAGGGATATCGGCGGTGAAGAGGATGTAGAGGACGGGTCCTAAGACGCTGCCTTGAGGAACTCCGGCCTCAACAGTATATTGTTCGGAAAATTCGGATCCACAGCGAACTCGGAAGGAGCGGTTGGATAAATAGGATCGGAGGATTAGGTATAAGGATTGAGGTAAATGGGTTTTGAGCTTAAAGAGCAGTCCCGGGTGCCACACCCGGTCAAAAGCTTGAGCTATGTCCAGAAAGGCACCCGAACAATACTCCTTGCACTCAAGGGCGGAGGAAATGTGGTCTACAACTCGGAGTCCTTGCTGAACCGTGGAATGTTGAGGACGAAATCCGAACTGATGTGAAGGAAAATTTTGAAATTTGGCTAGGATTCGTTTTAGTAGGAGCTTTTCGAAAATTTTTGAGAGGATCGGAAGTAGGCTGATAGGTCTGTAAGATGACGTGTTGTTAGAAGGTTTGCCTGGTTTTAGGAAAAGGATCATAGTTGAATGTTTCCATAAGAGAGGAAAATAGGTAGTGCGTAGGATACAGTTATAGAGATATGTAAGGAATGTAATGGCTTTAGGTGGAAGTTGTCTTAAGATTTGGGGAGTAAGGAGATCGTATCCAGGAGATTTGCGGAGAGGAAGCTTTTTAAGAAGATATCTGACCTCAGAGGGATTAACTGCTTTAGGTGGTAAGGATAGTGGTATTGGTGACGTGAGGAACTCTTCAACTGCTGCAGTATGGGTTGGATTAAGCTCTGAATGAGGAGTAAAAACTTTGGAAAGGTGCTGTGCGAATTCCTCGGCCTTATGCTTGTCAGAAGCAGCCCAGGAACCATCACAGCGCCGGAGAGGATGGGAAATGGTGTGGGATTTTAGGATTCTCTTCGTGACATTCCACAGGGAATTGTCACGAGTCGAGAGAGAGGAGAGGTAGGTATTGTAGGATTGGGAACGGAAGATCGCCAACTCCCGCTTTAATTTTCTACAAAAAAAATTATAGGAGCGGCGATCTTCTGGGTGGCGGGTGCGTTGCCATAATGTTCTAGCTCGACGTTTGCTGTTGATGAGGTCTGTCAGGTGTTGTGGTAAATGGCTTTTGTAAGGAATTATTTGGGATTGTTTGGGAGAGGAGGCAGTCCAGGCGGCTTGTTGAATAGCGGTTGTAAAGGAATATACGGCGTCGTCAAGGTCATTTGGGGTTTTGAGAATCACTCTGAGGTCAATATCATTAGTGAGAATTTCGCGGAAAAGGTTCCAGTTGACAGGGCCCCTAATGAATGACGGTGGGATAGGTTTAGGAATAGGTGTTATGGATACATTTAGAATCAATGGACTATGATCAGAGGATAGTTCATCAAGGCGAGCTATGGAAAAATTCAGAGAGCCTAATCCGCTGTGGATGAAGAAGTCGAGGATGTCAGGATTACGGTTAGGATCTGTTGGCCAGTAGGTAGGAGAATCGGGAGGTAGGAGATGAAAGCGTCGGGAGTTGAGTGCAGACTGCAATGTCCGTCCACGAGAATTGGTGGTTCTAGAACCCCACTGTTGGTTCTTAGCGTTTAAGTCTGCACCCAAAATGAAGTGATTACCCAAGGAGTTGAGGAAGGATCCAAATTGGGCAGAGGAAATGGGATGTTTAGGAGGGCAGTATGCTGATGCGATGATAAGCGGAAAGGAAAAGGTTTTGATAACGATGGAAGTTGCTTGTAGGTAATCGTGGGCGGAAATTGGGTGTAAGTGATGGGTGAGGGATCGGCGGACTATGACAGCAGTACCGGCATGGGCTTTGCCGTCTGGATGGTCTGTCCGGTATGTCGTGTATCCTGGTATTTTAAAGTACTGTTTAGTGGTTAGTCTAGTTTCAGTAATGAGTGCAACATCAATGTTTTTGTCCTGCAGTACGGCTGTAAGTTCGTCAGTGTGAGTTCTAACACCATTCGCATTCCAAAGGAGAATGGATAAGGAATTAGGTGAGGTCATTTATGGTTTTTTTAAGGCAGGAATGAGATTTGTTACGAGATTCGTAAGGAGTGATATTAGGGGCATAACAAGGGATTTAATTTCGGAAATAAAGGATGTCATCAAACTGGTAAGGTCTGTGGCGTTTGAAGGAGGAGGAATATGAGAGATTTGTGGTGGATTAGGATTCTTAGGATTGGTTACATTTTGAGAAAGAGGTATATGTGGAATGGATTGAGGTACATTCTGTAGTTCCGGCAGGGCCACGGCTTCAGTACTTTGATTCCCACCTCCAAGTAGGTGGGCAAATGATACATTGGCATCAATAAGTTTTGAGGGTTCTCTTCTGTGTCTTACTTGTCTTGCTGTTTCATCCAGTACTTGAGGTTTTTGAAACCTGGTCCTCAGCTCCTTATAGATTTGGCATCCTTTATAGTTGGCCGGGTGGTCCTTCAGGCAATGAGCACATACAGCTGGTGTTGATTTTGGTTTTGTACACTCCACAGACTTGTGCTGTTCACCGCATTTCACGCATCGAGGTATGTGATGACAATAACTTTTAGTATGACCATATGCTTGACAATTATGGCACTGAATTATCTCTCTCTTTGTGTAAGGTTTTTCAACTCTTACACTGGAATAGTACAATCTATTGAGGTCATAGATTTTTTCAACTCCTTCAGCTGGTTCCAAATCCACAAAAAAGAGAGGTAGAGGAATTTTATCCTTTAGGACGTTAGTGACTTGCCGCACTTTATAGCCCATCTCCGTTAGTTCTTCTTTAATAGCTTCAACTGGTGTCGAGGGGTGTAAGTTTCTGATTACAACCCTTAAAGCTCTCTCTTGGCGTAGCTGATAGGTATGGAAATCTGCTTTGGTTTCAGTTAGGTATTTCACTATTTTTCTATATGTCTCGGCAGTAGTAGGAGATATTTTGGTATCATTGATTCTACTCATACAGTAGTAGCTGGTAGATTCGGTAATTTTGTTCAATTGCGCACACAACAACTGGAAATTTCTAATATTTTTGACAAATATTGGAGGAGGCCGTGGTTCACTAGGTATAGGAGTAGATTCCATGTTTTCTTTTTCATTATGTAAAATCTGAAAAGGATTTGGGGTGAAAAACGGCGATTCGTCAGTCATCCCTTGTGACGATGTGCCAGGTTGTGGTTCAGATTCTGAATTAGTACCGGAAGGGGTTGCTTGTAGATTTAATCTTTTATTAGTATCACGGCGGGGTCTTTGTTTTGTAGGTGACGGGATTGAACCACTAGATCTAGATCTTTTAGTTGAAGCTTTGGAGGACATTACTTGATGATAATATCGCATTTCATGTACAGAAAGTAATTAAATAATAACCAGATGTGGGAAAAAAACAATAACTTAAAAAAAGTTAAGCAAGACCAGCCTTGCCGGGCTATTGGCAATCAGCTGATATGAAGAGATGACTCAGCATTCACTTTACACTGTAAATTATATCACAACTTACCGCTGTTTGCTCCAATAATAACTGTTGTTGTTATCCTGAAGTCTGATGATGTTTTCAAGACTGTGCTGAAGTGAAATCCAACTGTAAAAGCAAGAAATCCGAGAGCCGACTTGAAATATGACTGCTATACTCACGCGCATGCGCAGAACTCCCCATTTATATTAGTTTATAAATTTGAATGATTTATATTATGTTTAAGGATTACATTGAAATTCTAAATTGTTTGTTATTTATTTCTGTTTTTTTTTTGGGAGGGGGGAAGGGTGTTTTATTTTACATTTTGATGTGATTTCAAAAAGTATTTTTTGTAATATATATTCATGATGCCTGTAAATGGCTTTCAGTTGTTTTTATTTTTGTATTTGTGAAATATGTATTTATTGACTAACTCTTTTTTTAAGGAGATGACCCTTTTTGAAGGAAATAAATATATTATATATAATCAATTGGATTGTTACGTAATAGAAAATAGTTAAGAAACTCGATAAGTGTATTTACACGAGAAAACCATCCCCATTGTTAAGGAGCGGGACCCAACAATGGTCAAAATAAAAGGGAAGTAATCAAGGAAAGTGCTATCGAAAAAAGAAGTCAGGTAGGAAAGCCCTAAAAGTAACCAAAAGTTAATCCTTTCCCTATCACCTTTCTGTTTCCTAACCGAATCAGCAGAACTAACAATATACACATATACATAAAAAAATATCTCCTATTGTGTAAGTTCTTAGGTTAAAATTCATCTACAAAGTAAAAAAACATTCAACACGTTACCTCTTAACATCAAGTTTTTAAAAGAAATATAAAAAAGAGAATTATATCGCTAAAATAGAGACATTTATTTTAAGTTATATATTGGGTTCTCCGGAAAATAATGCAAGTTTGCGTTTTTAAAAGAAAAACAATTATTTATTTTTTTATTAATCATTCTCTATTTCTTTTAATACATTTTTGCGAAAATATTTGCTGGATTTGCATAACTTCTGAATGGAATTCAGAATCTTTGAAATTTATATATTTAAAAAATAATTTTCTGTGACCCTTTTATCAATAAGATTTTGGTCTTATTATGCAGCTGTTATTGCTGTAGTCCGTGAGTAAGCAACAAAAAATGCAACTGAATTTATGAAATTTTTTAGTATGTTTTATGCAAATCATCCATTATTGTAATGCAAAAAATACACACCTGCGAACTCAGTACACGTCCTGATTAGAAAATAGCGGACATTCAAAAAGGGAATATTACGAAATATCACTCTTTCCTGTCATAGTTATTGTTACCATCATGGGAATGACTCATCCTTTGAGGATGATCGTTATAAAGTAAATCATCAAGTATTTAAAAAGTTCTCATTTAATTTGTAAAAGACATTTGTATGTTCCATATTCAACGATATAGAGATATTACAAACAAAAATAATTTTGCATAAAACAAGATATCATTCTTTTTTTGACGGTCGTTTGTGAAGAACCCAACTTGCGAGATTATTTATCATTACTTGTCGTCTTTAAGACGGTCGATTTGCTTTCATTAAGTTCTTTTGCAACAACTGCTCTGGGCTTTCCTTCCACTGAAGCTCGCAGAACATCTCCGTTGAGGGAAAAATGCTTCCAAGACTTTCTTTATCTTCCAGCCGGATGTCTCCCACTGAACTTTTTTTGAAGTAACATTCAACGGTGCACTCACTAATACTATCCTTTCCCCACACTTCATTGATGTTCCTGGGTTTTTGTGAATCTTTTCGGCTGACATAAAAATTTCGCTTTGACATCAGAGTAAAAACTTAATTATATGAAAGTAGCATAATGATACAGAAATAAATAAACTTTTGGTTTTGGAGTAGGATTGATAAGCGTAAACATAAGCATGGATATGTAAGAAAGTTACAGATTTTAAGTTAGTGTGATCACTAGCAACTATTTACCATTTGGAATGTTAAATTTGTCCGTGTCAGAGAATATCAGAGCATCTTTCATTCAAATTAAATTCCAAGGATAAATTATTTCCCAATGACCTATCGATGTCTCCTATCATATATGATATATCGTCTGTGTCCCCACAAAGGTGGTCGTGTGGACCACTTGTGGGTACCACTGACTTAGAGTACGGATGTCCTGAAACTCTTATTGCACATCTAGACTGGAAAAGGTACATCTCTTAAAAAGTTCAGTATCCCAACCATAGTAATTTATGAGGAACAGCGATGATCATAAAAATGAGGTAAATATTAACTTACTTTTAAAAATATAAATTTGCTGGATTGCAAATATCTAGTATTTGTTTACGGAAAAAAAATCCTCAGATGTTATTTTGCATTAAAACTCATGAAAATATAACGTTTAATTAATCCTTTGCACGATTGAACTACGGGGTCCTCAGTCCTCCAATTTTATGGTGTGTTGAAGTGGCTTTGCCGGTCCAATCGTCGAAAGTATTTCCTTGCATCCTTCCTTTACCAAGTTATCCAATCACGTCCATCATACATTTTCTACCTTTAAATCCCCAGTCTATTACCAACATACACAGTCTAGGCCTTCAGATTTATAAACAACGGCCCACCAATCAGCATATTTCGAAAGAACTTTTCTAATCCAATCCTGGATCCTTGGGAATTATATTCCTTTTTCTATCCGTCACTTCTGACTCTCTTCCTACCTTCAGATCCCGCTTATTTAATTATATTATGACCATCCCAGATTCAATAGAACTGTAAAAAAGGTTCTCTTTTTATTTATAGATTATTATTTTTTTTTTATTTATTGGATTGTTTCACATGAAATGCCCGTTTTTAGAGTTTCTGAAATACATAAAGGATCTCTGTTGTTTTCTTCCGAATGTTTACATATTTAAAGTAAACATTTACTAATCCTCTACCTTTGTATTATAAACATTAGCTTCCCAATCAATTACCCACTTTTTAGTATGATATGAACATCGAAACACGCGATTTTCGAGTAATATTTTTGTAAGGGTTTAAACTCGGCCATTCAGCAGCTGAGGCCGCTAGAAATATTTGCAAGGCGCTTGGGGAAGGGAGTGTTAATGAACGGACCATTCACCGTTGGTTTGCTAAGTTTTCAGCTGGGGATACCGACTTGGAAAGCTTACCCCGAGGAAGAGCTCCGTCCGTAATAGACAACGATGTCCTCAAACATACAGTAGAAAGAAACCCCTACCAAACAGTTAAAGGACACTAAGCACAACTAAATTAAAGTGCATCTACACATTTAATTTCCAGACATTTAAAGTATATTGGGAAAGTAAAAAAGCTCGATACATGGGTACCTCATGATCTCACTGAGCGGCAGCAAGACCCCATGTTTCAAAACATACCGCGCAAAAATTGAAAGAACGGGGCTACGAAGTTCTTCCGCACCCACCATATTCTCCCTACTTGTCTCCAACAGATTACCACCTATTCAGGAATTTAGACATCTTCGTCAAAGGAAAACTTTTTGAAAATGATGATCAAGTGAAAAGTGCGTTTTCAGATTTTGTTTCACTTCAAAGCTCAGAGTTTTTCAGTTCGGGGATAAAAAAATTGGTGTCACGTTGAGAAAAATGTGTAGAAAAAGAAGTTAGATACTTCGAATAATTATCTTGTTATGTCGAATTATCTTGTTTTCATATCGTATTTCTAATAAAAATCTTTTACCTTGAAAAAGGACATTTCATGTGACATTACCCAATACTTATGTCTATTTTCCATTAGTATTTGCTGGTTTGTTTAATTTATTTTTCCTTAGTCTCTAAAGCTCATTTTCCATTTACTGTGAATGTTATTCTACTGGAACTAATTTATTTAAATAAATATTTAATAATTTTTTCTTTATTTAATAAATAATATATTTGCTTATGCTCATAGCCAGCTCATTTCCTAAGACATAAGACAAACTGATCAAGTGTAGCAAGTAGGCTGAGAGATATAATACTCGGCTGTAAGGTTGAGATTAGGCAGCTCCCTTTGTCCAGAGACAAAAGGTTCGGGAGGCGAGGCAGATGAGCACGGGTTACAGAGAAGAGTCTGGGTGGTGATTCTATTTTCGGTCATCATCATCGTCCCGGCTTCTATACCTTATCTACTAGGATATAATATAAATAACACTAAGCTAGGTCCGCCGAACGTAGATTAGTTCAATCCGAGTTAACTTGGTTAGCCTTAACCGGTCGTTGATTTTTAGTATAGTCACTTCTAATTGAAACACGTACAAATAGTGCGTGCAGATAAAGAATGTTTAAGGTTAAACTTGATTTAAAAAAAAAAAAAAATCTGATGAGCGGAATATAGGACTTTCACTAACCTCCGTTGTTAAAGTTAATTCATGAACTAATAAATATAATTGGAGCTAGAAAAATAATATTGAAAATGAGTTATGCTGATGGCATGTGATTCAGATAAAAGTATCTAACAATATAAATTAGTTTCTACAACAATCACTAACTAAGTGGTATATCCACTTTTCATCACTCCATTATAACATTTGTTCTAAAATCGATAGCTCTCCAACGATACTTATACATCTATATTATTATTCCTATTATATAATAAATAAAACATATGTTAAATTGTAAAATATTATATGTTAATTAAAACAGCTGTTGTGAGAAGAATAAAGAGTAATAATGTATGGTTCCCAATTGTGTAATTATTAAATGGCAATAAGAAGATATAATATTGTTTAATAGCAATAAAAATATATAATATTGTTTGATAGCAATAAAAATATATAATATTGTTTGATAGCAATAAAAAGATCTAATAATTCTTTTGTTAAAGAAATAAAAAACTACCTAAAAAAATGTTTGTTCTTTACTTCTTAGTTTGATACCAAATCATTTTATTTTGTATAGTTACCCGTTTGACAACAATGCTAACAATGAAAAATTGGTCATTTTTTTCGAAGCAACAAATAGAAAATTTTTAAAATATCGGTTTTTAAGCCTGTATTAAACTGTTTCAATCGCAATGAAACCTACGTTATATTAAAGCACATTACATTTTACACCAACATAGTTTAATTGAACTAGTTAAAGCCGTTTTTGATAAAATTGTAAAAATAAAAAATGCCTGGTATAAAGTGGCTCTTCTGGTTCGCCAATTTTGTTAAAGTTGCTGTAAAATTTAATCTCGTCATTTAGACTCACGGGACCCTAAAAAGTTTTTTCCAGGTGAAAATTCGAATTGAAAAATTGTCACAGTCCTAATACTAATATACATTATATATATATATATATATATATTATATATATATATATATATATATATATATATATATATATATATATATATATATATATATATAGTAGGAGGTAAAAAGAAAATAAATACTACAGTTTTTTTTTTTCATTTTAATTCTTTTACAACTATTATCAATCATATACAATCTTAACTATACTTGTATTAATGCTCGGTTCACAAGGGATATAGGCAACAACTAGTGTCATAAGAGGACAGAAGTTCAACGAACCCTGACGAGGGAAATTTTATAACAAGAAATATAGGGACAGATGGGGTGGAATAAATGAGATTATGAGGAATTTAGATGGTCCACCGTCCCTTAAGGGTCTCAAGGAAGATATCTTCCCATAGTAGGACCGTATCCAGGCACAAAACAGTAGGGGTTGGCGTATATTTCCCAAATTTAATTTTCTTCATTCAGAGGGAGAAGAAGCCTCTGAGTCACAAATACAAAAACAAAACAACAGTGTTATCCCAAACGAATAATTTTATTTTCTGAAGGAGAGGTTAATGTAACCTTTCAAAATTTATTGGATGTTAAAAAACTCATATATCAGACCTGAAAAGCCAAAAATACAATATATCCAAAATATACAATTTTATGGTTCTACTGTGTTTTCAGAATAGTAGAAAACAGAAGAAAAGGTTGGAAGGCTGAAACCAAAAAGAAAACTTAAGAACGCGCAATTCACGAGGCCTTTGATAGAGGTTGGCTTGATTGGAGAAGAAGATGGGTACAGGAGAGGAGGGATTCGTGCATAAGGCTCGACAGAAAGGAGCCTCTCACCGTTGGCGTTAGAAGAGGAGAAGTTTAGGTAAATATAGATTCATGTATTTTTTCAAGAAAAAAGTAGTTTTACTTATTAAAAAAAAATATCCATGAAAATTGATAAAAGCTATGGGGAGCAGATGACATCTCATCATCTTCACATATGACCTGCCATGAAGGACAAAAAAAATACTACAAACTAAGAATAATGTCTCAAGTCAAACAAAAATCTACAAAAAAGTCAATATACAAAGTTGTTATTTAACCGATATAAATGTAGAACTATAACTAAAGTGGAAGAGCAAGTTCTACTTAAGTTAGAAAGGAAAGTGCTCCGTGAAATACATGGTAGTATATGCGAACAAGGTATTTGGAGAATAAAGACGAATGCTAACCTATATGTGTATAAGGAAGTAGATGTTGAGGAATTTATTAGAGGAAGATTGAAACGTCGCAAGGATAGATCCTAATGAAATAACTTCCAGAGCCCTTTCTTAGAAGATCTAAGGCACGAGGCGGGTTTGCCGACCAAGACTCCGGTGGGAGAACTGCGTGGCTATCTACTGGTGGACTACTGGTGTTTGTACTTGCAGCTGTAAAAAATAGTGAGGAGCTTTGACTCATCAACTGAGTCGCAACGCTTAATAAGTAGTGGTCAAGAATGTATTGGGATGATTGGAAACATATGACAGCCTTTCCAACGCTACAATAAACTTGTTTTATAAATTAATTTTTAAGAATGGGTTACGGAGGTGGTGTTAACTAAGAGTGTTGAGACCTAGTCACCTCAGGAACCTTGGATCAAATTATTTTGTATGTATATTATTAAATTATTCTGTATTATATTATATTAAATTATTTTGTATGGGATTATGTCGTTATAATTCCCATACAGTAAATCCTAGTTAAATTCAGACCACACAGGTCATTTTAGTCTAAAGGGACGTTAAAATCAGAAAAAAGAATATAATGGTGTATTTATTGATTTCTATGGAGATTTTTTTACAATATGAAAATGTATCTTCTAAGTAATTTATATTCAATGTTTCATGTAACTAATGATTTTTTTAATAGTAAGAATGAGAGCTAAATTTTGGATAAAAATAATATTTTTTGTACTGGTAAATATTATTTTTTCAATCGGAAAATTATCAATTGATACACATCGCTCAATAATCCTGTTCAATGATCTAACGGCTGATACGGTACAATAAAGTTTAATTTGATCGGTGAAATGGTAATGAAGAAAATGTGTATGATGATGAAAATTCACTACATAACATTTAAGGAGCTGTAAATTATTAATTTATTTTTTAAATTAAAATTTACTTAATATGTCATTGCCTCATAGAGGTCATTAACATACAAATATTGAAAAAAAATAATAAAATTTGGTAGTCAGTGCTGTAATTGTAAAAAGCGTGTTGAGACTATGGTTGAGTGGGTATGAAATAAATCTCCAACCATTTTGTATGGACTACGGCATGCTCATAGAATAATTTCGCATTCAAATTTAAATCATTTCCAGCGCTCAGAAAAGCCTGGGTTACGCACGGTTCACCTCAAGAATGAATTTAGAATAATAATCAAGAAAAAATGACCACGATTTCTTTCTCTTTTTCCCATCAAGGATTTTATGATGGAATATATTTAAATAATATAACATCAGATCTGATTTTTGTTTTCACTTCGGAAGAAGGGAAAGTTACGTTTTTAATTAACTCCAACTTGTATTTTTTGGCCAATGCAAGGAGGAATTTAATATCAAATGAGAACTCTAACATAATCAAGTGAAGGAACGTTTCTCACGACGATTTAGAGCTGAGTGTAATGAGCACATTGCTTAACTGTTACCATCCATCACTAACTTGAGGAAGGATTTAGTTTTAAGATTATACATAATGAAACTAGGTATGGTTAAACAGACATAATATCTATTTTAATTTTGTTAGGAACTAGGCTATCTTTAAACCACCGAAATATATTCTGGTCATACATTCTCTCTCTTTCCTATTTAAATGATGTCTTAATTTTGGTCTAGCCGTGCACTTTCTGCCACCTTTCTTCTATCACACCATGACAAATTCTATCTCTTTCGGAATTTGTCCTTTATCAGGCAACGTTTGTTATTTTATGCCTCATTAGATTATATTTATTAATTTCTTTATTTCCAGATCGGCTGCTTCTGCCATACATGTTTTTTTTAACATAAAAGAATAATTATTACAACTTGTAACAATGGAAAAAGTGGGGGTGTAGTCTCGTACAAAAGTCACCCCTAACGATTATAAATTTATAATTATTCCTAAAAATTAAATAATAAAAACAATTTGATAATATAACGAACAATTATTATAAAAACTAAAGAAAGAAAGAAAATAAATGAATATACAGAAATAATACAAAGTTTGGTTAATAATAGTAATAATAATAATAGCTTTATTGACATCAATATTGACAAAAGCCTCTCCCATAGGGAGGAATTTATAGTAGTTGGCTATAGTTAGAAATAATAAAAAATTGAAAAAAAAAAGTAAGATTAAAAAATAATAATTATGATTGATTTTAGTTTTATTTCGCTGCAATTTTCTACTATATTTTCATTATTTGTTATGTAATTATTTTTTACAATAATAAATGTATTAAATAAAATATTACAATCAATACAGTATATAAGATAACCTATGTAATATGCTGCCTTTACGGTCAATATCATATCAATTCGATTGGCCAATGAAAGTAGACTTTTTGTGTACCATTTTAAAGATTATTAAATAAAGAAGTTTTTTTGAGATCCGGGAAATTTATAACCTGATAGAAGAGTAATAGCCGTATATATAGAGGTAAGTCTATAGCAATATACAAAGCGATTTATTCTCAGTATAGAGCCCAATACAGAACATGTTCGACCAAAAACAATTTTATTCTAGTGGTTTGTATTCAGACTTCAATATCGAACCGCAATTCGTCCGAATCAAAAGAAAGAATCATTTATGGGGAAATTTTCCTTTGCCATTATTTCCCTCTGAATGGGCACTGATAACGCAATAAGGGGCGGTTATTCATAAAGGCAAATCATCTCCGTCAAACAGCAACTTGGCTTTTATGAAGAGCGAGCCAGCCTGACAATATGGGGCAGATTTTAGGCAGTGATGAAAAGAATGGGTTAGATAGGCGAGGTGGTCATTATCCACAGGAGTGTTGGTAACCAAACAGCTTAATTTGACTACAGCAAAAAATGAAAAAAATAAAATAAAAAACTCAATGTGGTATATTTTCAAAAACATGATCAAGAAGTGATATGTGAAGGTTCTCTTGAACATCAACAAAAAAGTGATCTGAAAAAAGTGTATGGGAGTACCTTTAAGACCATCTACAAGACCAGCAACCGTTAACTAAAAAAGGGTTTCCATGTCCAAGTTAGTAGATACAGAAAAAAGAGTCGAGAGCGAGGACATAAAAGAGAGTCAGCTACTTGTTCTAAACACATCTCATATTAGAGAAGGGAAACGTACCATACACATTGTCATATTACACCGTGAGTACCCTTAAAATTTATTTCTTAACCAAAATATTAATCTCAACAAACATTTAATTAATTTATAAACTAAAGATCTCTTGAATATTATTGGAAGTCTCATTATCATAGATTTTTTTTTTCGGATGGCGCTAAAGGCTTTTGGTCGCGTGTTATGGTTTCTTAGGATTCCACACCACGATTGTCGACGACTCGATTGTGTTATAGGTTTGGGTCATCACTCCTTAAGATTATTTTGGTTAGTGACCTCCAGTTGGCTGATTGGTTTCACATACAGGTTGTGAGTGAATCCCTATTTAATTATATGTTTGAAAAAAACTGTGAATGTGATTCGAACTCACTAACTTTGGCGTGGTAGCCTATGGGTTCTAGACATATATAGTAGTAGATTCCTTGAGATCAATAAAACCTGAATATATAACTAAACCTAACATTAGGGTATTGATGTAAAGCCTAAGAAATATAGAATTCAGAAATATATCTTTCGAGATGTGATGGTTCATATCATTGGCTGCAACTGTTTGAAATTTAAGGCTTAAATGGAATTTTACCTGATAAATTTGTTCATCAGCTAAAAAACTCAAACAAGAGTATTTCTGATAACGACTTTTATTTAGATATATAAAATGATAAAGTAACTGTAGCATTGTTAATCTTGCCTTTATTTTATATCTACGATAATCAAGTTCTCTAAACGTATAAAGTACACTAGCTGACTAAAAGCATGACTTGGTCCCCAACGGTTAAGAAGTAGAAAAGGGGGACACCGAATATATTGTACGAAACTACTTTAAAATGACTTATCTCAACAGTCTAAACTAAAATAGACAGAACCTTAAGCAAACACTATAATATAGAATGAAATTATAGTTAAAGACTGACATGCATACATACTTGAACAAAACAACAACTTTCACTTATCTCCATTGTTACAATCGATTTAAGAATTTTTAAAGAAAAAAGAAAAAAGTAAAAAAATTAAGTTTCTTTTCTTATATACTTTTATTGGAAGCTTCATATATAACATATTTCATATTAAAATAAGCAATGAATAACTTCCTTTATAAAATTTATTTTTCTGCTATTTCCATCACATTATTTTTCAGGATAAATAATGTAATAGAAACAGAAGAAAAATAAATTTTATAAAAGGAAGTTATTCATTGCTTATTTAAATATGAAATATTAAAAAGATAATTACATTGAGCTTCGATAGAAATCTGTGTTTTATTAAATTATCTATTTTACTATTATCAATAACAAGCAGTAAGTTTTATCGGTTTTTATTCTTATTCATAACGATTTTATTACATTTATTATTATTACAATTGTATGCATAAGATAATATAAAATTTTTCTAACGGTATACTATACATCTATGTCACTGCTTACATAAATTGCTTTAAAAAAATAGTTTTGCTATTTTCTCCTTTAGTTATAACAATTTTTTTTAACCGTATATATTAACCGTTTTTTTGTGTGTGTTTTTTTTTCGATCGTAATAAGATGAAATTTAATTTTTTCGTATTTATAAATGAAAGGCACTTTAAAGCAAGAAATTGAAAATATCGGCAACTAAGCCCTGTCAGACTATATATCATAAAACTAAATAGACGATAATCAATTTTTTTAAATATTAGCTCGTAAAAAACAGACCTTGATATGAAATATCTAAAAAAAAAAAAAAAAATGGCGATAGGATATACCAAAATTATTTAAAAGTCATAATTTTAATTAAACTAATTATTTTTCAATAAATAAATAAAACGGAATATTTAAGGTCTAGAAGTGAAGAAAAAGGTGACATTCGAAATGGAAATGGTTACATTTGACTTGGAAAAGGTTACATTTGAAATGGAAAAAGTTACTTTTGACTTGGAAAAGGTTACATTTGACTTGGAAATGCTATATTTCAATAAGAACAAAACCGATTTGATATTAAAGCCCATTGAATATTACATCGATATAGTGAGTTTAATCAAAAATCGGTAATGCTTTTTTAAAAAAAATCGTAAAAAAATGCAAAAATATAGTATAAACTGGCTCTACAGGTAAACTGATTTTTATAGAAAAGATGCCGTGACATCTCAGGCATACTAGTGTCAGGCACTGATGACCGAGATGTTTTGTGCCGATAAAATATAACGACCAAACAACCAATCAGGCATACTGTTTTCTGAAATAGGAAATTTCAGTTTTGTACATCTTTTCGTATTCGTGTTAGACTTATCACACACAGACCTTTTCGCGCGACTTGGTTATTTGACTCAGGGGAACCTAAAACGTGCATTTCCGTTATTATCCTTGTAGCGATAAAGTCCAATCATTGTCGAGTGACAGATGTGATGAAAAAAAACACAACAAAAAACAACTTATATATTAGCTTCTCACCAATTATGACGCTGTAGGCAGTATCCCAATAAAACATAGGTAAGTTAAAATGTATAAAAAAAGATAAGATGTTTTGCATATTTAACTTTAATGTATATACAAACAGCATAATTTAGAGAAAAAAGGTCATTACCGTTGAGATAGTAGGTTTGTTCACCAACACGGGTCTTTCATCACAATAAATCTGTAGGATCAGGTATAATTTTCCCTTCGTAGCATTTAGTTTGTTCCAAGTAGCATCAAAACGGATGGCTCCACACAACAAACTTTTTTTTTTCTTACTACCGCATTCTTGACTTTCCAACACACGATTTCAAGTAAAAAAAATTGACGACAGGAGATTTTCCATTCCATCAAATTTGTGATTTACGTCTTCATAGAAACCGAATATTTCGTAGTAATTCAGTCATTCATTCCATGACAAATACTAAAAAGAAAAATTCTAATACTCCGAAAAGGCCTTGTTTCAAAAACTAGTTTTTCACACTAAGAGGATAATTCTTGTAGCAAAATAACTTCTTTTTAATTTCTTTATATAGGAATATTTCAAACTATCAAGATTGAAAGTTCAAAATACAACTTAAATCATCACATATAAATCTTTCATGGGTTCATAAAATATTTGTGAACAATCAAAGATTTTTTTATGTAAAGTATTTTGCATATTTAAGAATTGCGACGTTATAATGTATATATTGTCTGCATTAAAATGTTTCTTTGTAATCTTTGGTTGATATATAATAATTATAATAATAAATGTCTTATTTATTCTGGGACAAGTCTCTTTGGAATATTACCACAAGAAAATTAAAATAAAAGCTTTATTGTCTTAGAGTAAATAAAGAAACAAAAAAACAACAGCATTTATAAATAATAACAGTAAATTAAGAAGCAACCTCAAAATAATAATATCGAAAACAAAAATAGATAATATACTAATAATATAACATGTGCAACATACAACAGAACATAAAATACAATTAATAAATAAAAGTCTCTATCTGTTTTATTAATCATTTTGATTGAAATTAGTAAACTAATTTGGATTCTTCGGAAATCGGAGAATCAGAATGTGATTAAACAGACGAGATTTTAAGGTCGGAAGAGTATTGAATTCACGGACATCAGAGGGATATAAGATACATACATAACTAATTTTTTAATACTGATTTAATGTGTTTCTAACAGCATTGAATAGATTTAATTTTTACTTTTAAATCTTATTTATTTCACCAAGGCAAGAATTATTATATCGTTTAATGTTTATTTTACTAACATTAAAATAAACTGTAAACTAAACCGTACGTTAGCGCGTCACAATTTGTAAGCAGTAAAATAATTTTATTTAATAATGAGATGAAAATGATTGTAGTATGGAAATTAATTGTGTGCTCCACACACCTGCTGATGTATTTTGGCGCCCCAACTAAAAGGTTAACATATTCCATTAACGGTTTAAAAACATGAAAAGCAATTAATAATTATTTTATGTATCTGGAAAAATCACTAATGGTATTCCTTAATTAGTCGATATGTAATGATGTGGAGTTTGGAAGGTTAAGACGTACGGGCTTCTATACTCAAAGCAATTCATCACTGTATCGTTACGGAACCATGAATACTAGGGCAGTTGGCATGACACCTCGCGGACTAACAGCCACCAGATTGATAGAGAGTATAAATTAAATCTACACGGCATATTTTGTGCAAATGTAACAGATACATACAGACGGTGAGCCTTGAACCTATTATAAATGTTGTGGATGTCTCATTAGAAGTTACAGACAAACAAAACTAATATTGGAAGTCGCACACTTCTTAAATTAGACAGTTCTGGCAGACTAGCGCGTCTATAAACCTCATGCAGGGTTCTTGCACTTTTATTTCAATGCGACCGATGCACTAGTTTGTAACATGGTATTTTAGTTTTATTAATCATGCGATTAAGTTGTCTCTACATGATATCGTGTAAAGCATTCCAGTACAAGATATCGAATTTCTTAGGCTACTCATATAGTTACACTTTACCTTTATGATTGTTTTATTGTTTATCTATTAACGTCACTTTATGATACTGTGCCTAATCGGGAGGTTACTAAAGTGGGAGTCATAACTATATGTTTTTTTAGGCCCATTAAAAAACTCTAGAATCCTGCCACATGGGTCGTGAAGGCTGTTTAGTTCGCCGCTATACTATCATGATAAATACAATACAATGATAAATGCAATTTCGAACATATATATATTTTTAATGAAATACAACTAGAATAAAACATAACGAGATGTTATAATATAAATTAAGAATTATACAAGAGAATAAAAATAAGGCCAGAAGGTGATAAAAATGTCAGGGCGATAACGATTTTTAAAAATAACAGTAACGCTTTGATTTGTTTTTACTTTTACTTACAATATATACTAAGGGAAAGTATTGCGATCGTGAAAATTTTTGAATTCCAGTTTTCAACGGAAATACACATTTTAGGGTTCCCTGAGTCCAAATAACCAAAAGGTGTGTGTGGTAACTCCCGGGCGGAAACGGTAAGTCCCATGAAACTGAAATTTCATATTTAACACAAATGCACGCCCCAGACGTTACAAAACCTTTTTCATCAAAATGAGCTTACCAGAAGAGCCACTTTATACCATGCATTTTGCACCTTTTTTCGATTTTGTCGAAAATGGTTCCGAGGATTTTGATTAAACTCGTTCGATGTAAAATTTAATGGGCTTTTATATCATTTAGGTTTCATTTTGATGAAAATGGTCTGACAGGCTACAGTGCCGATAAATTTTCTTTCTGTAAAGTACCTTTAATTTTGTTGATTCTATAAAAAATAACTATATTATTTTGTTACCACTGATGAAAAACAGGTAAATATATAAATTGAATGAATTCGATACCTAACTAAAGAAGAAAACAGAAAGAAATATTTTTTTAATGCAATGTTTTGTTTTTTAACATATGAATTGGAAAGCTAAAGATTATAGAAAAAATATTATCTTATACCCAACCTTTTAAAAATTAATAGAGAGTGATGAAAATAAAATAAAACTAACTGATTATTTTAGATAAAAATATAACAGATTTTTTAATAAAACACATGTTTCCATAGAAATTCAATTTAATTAATTCTTTAATAGTTTCACGTATTTCTATCTCTAACTGTATTTGAAAATTCTTTGATTGATTTTAAAAATGGAGGTAAGTGAAAGTTGTGTGTTGCCCGCACCAGATTTTTTAACGATTAATTAACATTTAGCAGTTATGCTTAACTGTTTTAAAGTTTTATATAGATTTTTTTCAAGTGACTTAATTCTACACTAATGTTAAATATCTCAAGATAAAATTAGTAAGGAGAGTTGAATATGAAGGACGAATGGCGGTGTTTGGTACAATGATAATCCTAATTTACCCTATTCATCATCTTGATTTCGATCTAAATACACTTATCCTAATAATCACCAATAGGGTTGACACATATATGCATATAAATTTCTGTACTATCCACTGATCCTATACGTGTTGCTTATAGGTTTTATCACGCTCAGTCAGATGCAGCAGGCTTTCAGTATATACATTTTTTTTATTAGATAATATAATGAATTATACCTTACGTAAATACAATAAGTATTAGCGCTGTAACAACTTATTCAAACGATACGAATACAATGTAGAAAAATAAAACAATAAGCAGAACAAAAAGCACCAACGATAAAGATATTTAAAAGATAATTTGGTTGCATAATCAAGTACATTATTGAAACTCTGCCGTAAAATCTGGATAAAGCTTTGCGAATGAGAAAAGTGGACTTCAGAAGATTTTAGTGCCTCTCTCTCAGCAGCGCCACTGGTATTGTGGAGACAATGTCAGGGCACTAGTCGGACATGACTTGACTAGAGAATCAACCTGTAGCTGAAGTTCCAGTAGCTGAATCCTAAAAGGGCGGGTCATTGTCGAAAGAACCTGAACATTGAGTTTTTTCTGGTTTAAGCTGGATAGGGGACTGCCCTGAAGGATTAGAAGGTTTGTAAGGTTTAGGTGAATGTTTGAGAATTCGAATCGAATAAGGTCTAAAATATAGGGCTTTGAAGCTATGGTATGAGATATTTCGTGTAAAATAAACGGGAGCATTGATTATTGTTTGAAGGACTTAGGGGAAGAAGTTGCGACGTATTTAATGTTTAATGTCCAGCGTGCTCCCTACAGTTCATGTTTTGCGACATTACTGGGTCTGAAATTACAATTACTCGCTAGCTGAAGGTGATGTAATACATTTATTGTGTTAGTATATAATGTGTTTGTGTGTTAACCATATCTAAACCGAGACAACTGATCTCCAAATGAGTTGAATCAAACTGTATTGCAGAATCTGTTTCGAAGTGTTAAAGTGATATGCCTGCACTTTGATTGATTGATCTTCATCCAACAATCGTTGTACCACTATTGGAGAGGCGTATTAGGAGGCGAAGTGGCCGAACAACCTGATAACCGAAAATAAAATAATTACTAGAGTTTTTTGTATCAGGGACGGAATCCGAGTTTTTGGACTCATGCATTAAATCCTTGCCATCCTCCGCTGATCCGAGATAACCCCGTTTAGCCTACAAAGGCAAGGCAGGGAAGTAACGAAAAAATATATAAATATATAAGCCACTGAAAACCAGACTAGCGTGATGGATTGCGGTACGATGTTGCCAGGCAGTTGTCAGCATTGAATAAGTTGTACAAGATAGGACCTTATACACTTCCATGTAAAACTCTAGCCACGATCGAATGACATGGGAAACTTCAACGGAAAATAAAGGAGAGGTAAGAGAAATACGTTAAAATAAATATAGGGATCGGGGTAATTGTATTTTTGCAAAACGAATCATAGTTCCATACATCTAATTGGATTAGTTATAAGGCTGAAATGTAACTGCTGGAATTTCTTGAACTCTCTAGAATAGAGATTATTTTACTTTGGAGTTCTCTAAGCTAGACGTTTGTATTCGTGGAAAATACAATTTAACCACATATAAAACTTAGGAAATTAATAAGATTTTATTTTTCTAATAATTATAAGATTTTCTTAATTCATAATAATAGTTTTTCTATTATTAAAATAAATAGCGTTTTAGTAAACACTACTCGGCTGAGACCACTTGGCCCTGCCATAAATTATTTAAACCAAACACAAACAGAAATTCTTCAAAAATTTGTTAACGGATAATAAAAATATATAATAATAATTAAATATATATATATATATATATTTATATATTTGTTTTGTATTGAAGAGAATAACAGAAATAATGCTTAAGTTGTAGACACTTTTATGCACCTTCTCCGAAGGATTTTGTGTTCTGAGGTAAGGAATAACTAGAAAACAATATTATGAGGCACCTTAACCTTCTAATAAGAAAAACGATATTTGACCTCGAGAATGGTCCAGTAATTAAGAAGACTTAAATATTTTGGAAGTGATCGGATCCAACGACGATTATCAAATAATTTTAGTGTAGTTTTTTTAATGTAAGGTAAGTGAAAATACATTTTTTTTAATAAGTAGAACCCTTCGTAAAAAGCTAATAATTACCTTCAAAGCAGATGTAAGTCCAATCAGGAAAGCGGCGATGCTGAGTTTCGTCTTCTACTTCGGCCATTGCTAACACATTTTTTACGTAACGCGATGTTCACGGTTTTACAAATAAAACTGCATTAATTATATAGTAACGCGACAATAGAGTATTCACTCTTATTATACACGTATTGCAGTCTTAACATGAATAAACAAATTTTAAGAGGTTAAAAAAACCCAAAAAGAAATCTACCAGCGACTTTCAATTGTTTTAGGTTTATTTTCGTATATATTTTAATGTGTTTGGTCTTTAAGGACATAGAGAATTGGATCGTCACCATTATTTCATACAAACGTTTCCTTTAGGCGTAAGCAGCGAATCTGAGAAATCTACATTCTATTTATATTCATGGGCATACGTAAAATATAGTATAGGTAAAGTATGGAGATCTTCAAAAGTTTCGACTCAGGATTTTTTTACGGAAATATACGTTTTAAGATCTTGCATTTGGTTATAAACAATACTTCCAATGTGTCTCTGTGTGTGTATACATGGTATACCTAGTACAATAGTGAAATGTTGTATGAAACTGAAGTACAAGATTTAAGATAGTTATATGCCTCAGCTGTTACTATAAAGTTTTAGAAAAGCCAACTTGCCAAAACAATTATATACATATTTACAATTTTATTGAAAAGCTTAAATCATTTTGATAAAACGCGTTTATATAAAGATATAATTATATAATATTTAAAATCAGAGAGGTTATCTTCTCATGGAAATAATCTGACAGAGCTACATGTCGAATATAATGTTTGAAAAAACAAGTTTCAGAAAATGTGCAACGTAACAACCAACAGAAAATGGTCAATAATTAAAATCCCCTAAAATCAAGAAATATTTGCAACTTATAATTTATACTTTTAAATTGTTTCCAGATGTTTCTATGGAAACAATTGTAGATTTTTACATTT
The DNA here is from genome assembly GCA_023052935.1 of Piezodorus guildinii. Lineage (NCBI taxonomy): Eukaryota > Metazoa > Arthropoda > Insecta > Hemiptera > Pentatomidae > Piezodorus > Piezodorus guildinii. The sequence continues at coordinate 164,038,697 of CM041292.1, forward strand.
ACCTACTTAATGTATAGTAAGGGAAAGTATTTCGATCGTAAATCTTACGAATTCCTGTTTTTATCGGAAATACACGTTCCTTCAAAAAGGTCTTAGGGCGAAAATGAAAAGTCTTATGAAACTATACGTCCGAGAGACACATCAACTATTTCTTCAAAATCGGCTGACCAGAAGATCTGCTATATATCATACATCTTGCACCTTTTTACCTTTTGGCTCCGACGATTTTCATTAAACTCGCAATATTGATTTAATATTTAATTCCCTTTTATATCATATAGGTTTCATTCTTATTAAAATAGTCTGCCAGAGTTTTAATATCGATTTTTCAAATTTTCTTCTAAAGTTTTTCTATTTTTATTTTAAACATAATTATTGATATTTACTACTCATACAAAATACATCAAGTAAATGTTATGGACATATGGTAAATTGATATGAAATACATGTAGAGGCACCACCCATTGGCAGCACTCTAAATATATTTTAAACTAGAAGGTCTCGAGGCCATCTTCTTTTCAGTCGCCTCGGAGGGTTATCAGGAATTGAGGAGGAAGATAGAATGGAAACCAGTGGATTAGAGTGGGGATGGAGTTTTTCATGGAATGAATGATACCTGGTTCGGACTAAAGCAGTAACATATAGACATTAAGGTCTTTATGGATAAGTTTATTCGTGACAAAATATGGAGCATTGAGGATTTTACGAAGGATTTTGGATTGTTAGGATTGGATACGAGAGGAATTCGATGGTTTAGTAGACCCCCATAGGTATACTTACGTAAGTCCAGATAGGTCTTATGATGGTCATGTTGATGAGTCTTTTGTAATTAAGTGGAAGGCTAAGTAAGTCGGTCTAGTAAGTGTGGAAGTAACAGAAAGCGGCGAGCAGTTTCTTGTCGTCTAGTGTGGGAATTCCATGTTAGGCGTTTGTCAAGTAGAAGTGCTACGTAGTAGATCTGTTCAACTGGAACAAGCGGAATATTATTGAAGGATACTGTAGGGCAGGATGTCATAGGTTTACGACGAAGGGTAAAGGTTCTTTGGGGGGATTTATTGGAATTTCTTTTAATTCGCCAATTCTGATACCATACCTCAAGGTCTCTGATGTGGGATTGGAGAGTTGGAGAAGCAGCAGTTGGATCGTTATTGACTGATAACACACAAGTGTCATCAGCATAGGTAGAAAGGAAAGTGTCAGGATGGGTTGGGACATCAGCTGTATAGACTGTTTAAAGAATGGGTCCTAGGTAAGGTACCTTTAATTTTGTGAATTCGAAAAAAATTAGCCATTTCATGTTATAAGGATTGAAAAAAAAAAAACGGGTAGATATATTGGTTAAACGAATTCGGTATCCACCTATCAGAGATAAGAGAGAGACTATTTTTTTTTAACTATGTGTTTTTGAACGTAAGAATAGTAACATAACAACAGGAGAAATAAGCGAAATGTTTTAAAAATAATTTTTTAAAAAGAAAACTATATATTTTAGAGAAAACATTATCTTATACACAAAGTTGTAAAAGTTAATGAAGAGTGACAAAAAAAAACACATGTTTCTATCGAAACTCAGAGTAATTAATTCTTAAACTATTTTTCATCACTAACTGTATTTTAAAATTCTAAAATTGTTTTTAACAACGGAGGTGAGTGAAAGTCGGGTGTTGCGCATACCAGATTCAGTTTAGTATTTCTTTAAAATATTAAAAAAAAAATATTTATTTAAATTTACAAGTGTATTATTGAATACTTTAAGAAAAAGAGGAAAGTTTCTATGAATGGAGAGAAAATATTCAGAAGGTCGTGGATAAAACTTTTTTCTGAAGCCTTGTAGGATTACCGGAATAATAATAGAATAAGTGGATTAGAATGCGAAAGATTTTTACGAGAAAAAAAATGGTGACCGGTTCTGGCCAAATCAGCGATGTAAGGAACATTAACAGGGATGGATTTCTACAAACTATAAACTTTTAAAATATATTTCCAGCAGAGAAATGAGTAAAAAATTTGTAATGAATCAATGATTTTTACATTCACTTACCTATATATGTAATATATAGTAAGGGAAAGTATTGGGATCGAGAAAATTTTCGAATTCCAGTTTTCAACGAAAATACACGTTTTAGGGTCCTAGTCCCGCAAAAAGGTCTCTGTGTGTGAGTGCGGTAACCCCCGGACGAAAACGAACAATCCTATGAAGCTGAAATTATAATGATACCTGATAACTATATGCCCGAAATGTTACAGAAACTTTTTCATCAAAATCAGCTGACCATGTATTTTGCATTTTTTTTACAATTTTCTCAAAAACGGCTCTAACGATTTTGTTTAAACTCTGTAAATCGATGTAAAATTTTATGGGTTTTAATATGACTTAGGTTTCATTTTGATTGAAACAGTAGGACACGCCTTAATTGCGGTCATTTTAATTTTTCTTCCTCTAAAATACCTATCATTTTGTAGATACTAAAAAAAAATAATAATATAATCTTGTTATCAACGATAAAAAAAAACATGTAAATGTATAAGTTAAACAAATCCAACCAAAGGAGAAAAATGAAAAATTATTTTTGTAAATGCCGATATTTTAAATTTTCTTTCTCTAAAGTACCTTTAATTTTGTTGATTCTATAAAAAATAACTATATTATCTAGTTACCACTGATAAAAAACGTGTAAATATATAAATTGAATGAATTCGATACCCAACTAAAGAAGAAAACAGAAGACAAAAAATTTTAATGCAATTTTTCGTTTTTGAACATAAGAACAGTAGGGATCACTTGTAGCTGGGTGGTTAGCGTAACAGCCTCTCATGCTAAAGGTCACGGGTTCAAACCCGCAGGTGGTCCTAGGATTTTTTAATGGGAGTAAAAAATCCTTAGTTACGCCGTCCTTCGGAGGGGACGTTAAAAGGTGGTCCCGAGCCTGTGCGATGTCAGGTACTCGTTAAAGATCCCTATTCTGATAAAACCTGGATAGGCAAAATTTAGGACTCCCACTGTAGCATCGTCCGATTAGCCATAGAAGCATAAAAGTGACGTTAAACGAATATATTTTGGTAATTACTGCTTATTAGTATACATTTAAAAATTATCTAACTTAAAAAATTGCGAATATTACAAAACTATATACTTGAAAAATATGATATAATTTTAATTTGTCTGAAATTAAAGACATTGCGACTGTGTATTTCGGGCATGGTGATTGGTTTTGATTTTATCTTTTAGCATACACATATAATGCATAGAGTCAGCTTGGGAATATTGTCCGGAAAATTCTCATATTCTGTTCGACACAGGTGTAATATCATTTCCCTCATACTCGCAATAAGCTCTTTGTAGTTTAACCAGGGAGGTAGGCAATGCAGTTTGTCACATTGCTGAGCGAATTTCATTTAAGACCCTAAGATATAATAACAAAATATCTTGTAATAAAATTATATAATCAATTCATAGATAAGAAAAAACATCTAAAATGTTAGTAACTAATTTTCTCAAAAAATAGACCCATAGGAATTTCTGTATCAAATGAATAATTGTATCGTATTAAATAACTGCAGTTACGATTACTAGTAATTGAAATCTTGAATATTTATAATTTCATCGCTATTCGTGCACTCAATATATTGAAATTTATTATTGTAAACATTAAGGAAATAAACTTTATTTAAAGTACAATGTCTGTATTAAAGAGCTCCTATAATGCATCAAAAGTGTTTGAAATTTTATAAATAAAATTCCCTAATCACACTAAATATGTAATATTACAACTTACGTGGCTTACCTAATTATTGTATTGATGGACCATTATAGTAGTTTACACATTAATTGAGATTGCCTGTAATCCTAACTTAATATAATGTAATTTTCATCAACTTTAATAGGGATTAAATTGTAATTGAGATTATGTTTCGTCAAACACTGCTTGGTCAGATTATGTTATAGGAATACCTTACGGACATAATACTCTAGTAGAAATCTCTTTAATAAATATTTAAGTACTACATAAATATTTTTTATTCCCCATTGAGTGGTAACTTCAATTATTGTCTTATATTTACTAAAGCACTAAAAACCTTTTAAAAATTACCTATGTATCTTATTAGTTGTTTTTTCTAATTTTCATTTATTATAATTTAAAATCCTACGCCTCTCCATCTTCAGTCTTATCTTTATACGAAAATAGAATACATGTTTAAAAAATTATAAATAAATCAAAATAAATAATAAATTATTAAATGTTTAACATTGTTATTGGACATTAGTATTGAATAAGATAGAAAATATTATATAAACCAAAATATTTAGTAACCTGAGTCATTTTAATTTATTTTGTTTATTCGTCATATATGAAGAAAAAAACAAGTATTTATTTGAACTTATGAACATAATGTGTAAACAGGAAAACTGTTTCCAATTAAAGCATTAATATAAATAAAACATTACTATTGTTAAAAGATCTTTTGGTATTAAGATGTAAATTGTGTAAAATACAATGGAATAAAATAAAATACTATAATGGATAATTATCACAAAATAACATATTAGTGAGGTTATATTCATTTTAAGGGTTTTAATCACTTACTCAATTAGTAAATCTAAAAAAGCTTAAAGAAATACAAATGTACAATGAAATAGGATGGAAAATAAAATTATTGATATGTTTAATAATAAAATGACTGAAGCAATATAATCCATTTATCTTATTTTAATATATATATATATATATATATATATATATATATATATATATATATATATATATATATATATATATATATATATATAAATTCCTACCAAAAGAATAAAATAAATATTGATCAGGCAAAATGAAGAAAAACAATAAAATAAGTTACCTTCTATTATCACATTTTCCGATTTCTGCGTCTTTTTCTGAAACGTCTACGACTGATATTGTCTTCTGTGGCGTATTTGATTTGCTTTCTGTAAAATAAAAATAAATTTTGTTAGTTTTTTGGATTTCCTGCTACATTTTTTTTTTTTTTTTTTGGTAAAACTAGCCCGGCTGTTATTTTAATATTTGATATTCAACTTTGGCAGATTTTAAATAAATTTAATATTTAAACAAGTTATAAAAAAAATAAAACAAATTATAGACCGAAAGACATATGGAATAAGAATAGTAGAACTAAATACATCAACTTTAAGTGAAATAGCTGTATTTATTTACTATGGTTGAATGTATGGTTGATTTTACAATACTATTACTTTTCAATAATATTACATAATTTTCTATGCTATAGTTGCTAGTTCTACACCAGCTACAGGGCTACACAATATTTTCTGCTGCACACGAGATAATTTAATTTATTTATTCAATACAAAATTATAAATTCATGATTTATAAATTAATTAACTAACTCAGTGAACTAATCAAAATAATCAGTGAAATAATTTAATTTAATTAATTGATTTCGCTTATAATTTATTTATATAATTAAAACTCACCAGATTTAATTAATGAGTTTAATGAAAAAAATGTTTAAAAATTTAATATTGTTTCTGAAGTCAAGACTTCTTAGATTTTTGCTTTTCCATACTTTGGATGAAGAATACATAATAGTTTCATGATGAGAAAAAAAATCCCATTTACCTATATATCTCAAACATAATAGTGTGTTGTCTTCAAGCTTTGGGAATAAATATATTGTCAATTTAGTGAATAATCCAATTTTTAGGATATTACAAAATCAATAATTATTATTTTATTAATTAAAGAATACCACTTGTCTTTTAATATTATCTTTTCTCGTAATAAATAAATATACACAAAACCATAACAATATTTACGGAACGTAAAATAGTAGTCCATTTGCAATGGATAAATAAAGGCTTAGAAGAAGCCTTGAAGATTACTAGTGCATCCAGGCATATACAATCCTTTTAGAATACCTCCGGTAACAGAAGACAAATCTGACGCTATACATATTAATTGTATTTGTATTTTGTTCGAAAATAAAACCAGAGGGTAAGAAAAAAAAAAAAAAAAAAAAAAAAAAAAAAAAAAAAAAAAATTATCAAAACTCGTTAAAGATCCTTATACAAATAAAACCTAGTTAAGCAAAATTTAGGAATTCCCCAGCAGCAGAAAGTGACGTTAAATGGAAAAACAAGCATAACGGTATCTAATGCATACACCAATATTCAGTTTTATTATTTTTCAAACCTTCTATATTGCATTTTTGTTTCAGATAATAAGGTAGCAATACTAATTTCATATAAAAACAAAAAAATATTATTAAAATTATATTATAAATACTATAGTTAAAAATTAAAGGTTATGATAAAAATTAACGCAATATCACTGTGTGTATGATTTAATTAGTTTTTGTATAGTTTTTTTTTTTTTAATTAATCTATTTGGAATATGTTCAGATCTTCATTACATGGATAGAAGAGGTTTTGATTGAAAATCTCAAAATTCTGCAAAACCTCTTCACACGCTAGGATATACCTATCTCGGTAAATGTTGACTTTATAGATCCGCAAGCTGAAAAGATATCTTGACTCATATCTTGAGTGAGCATTGTTTAATGAGATTAAAATGTGACAGAGGTTATCGGCATGGTGTAAAGCAGTTCAGCTATTGTCAACGAAACCTCTTTGAAAGCCTCTTTGTAAATCAACAATGGAACACCATTCACCAAGACCATTGGAACTAGTGCTGTAACTCACTGTTTGGATGAGATATATTCAATAAATAACAATACTAGAGTCGAGAACTATGAGCGGTGGCCATAGACACTACTAGGGTAACATTGAACGAATTTCTAAGATGGCAAGGCTCTTGACTTCGGTGAAAGGGTATTTTGAATAGGACACATAAGTGGCTATCTCACAAAACAATATTAAGAAAAATTTTATGATATATTATATCATATGAAAATTTGGTGCCCAGATCACTCAAGTTTCACTTAATGTTTGAAAGTTCATTACTATTTTCTTTTTCATTTATAAATATTTAATTTTTTTTTCTAATTGGAAGAGTTGAATGTTATTTAAACCTATGTAACTTTTCTTTTTCTTTATTAAAATATTTATCGGGATCACTTGTAGCTAGGTGGCTAGTATAACAGCCTCCTATGCCAAATGTCATGGGTTCAAAGCTGCAGGTGGTCCTAGGATTTTTAAATTGGAGTAAAAAATCCTTAGTTTTCGGAGGGGACATTAAAAGTTAGTCCGGACCTGTGCGGTGTCAGGTACTCGTTAAAGATCCCTATCCTAATTAAATTTGAATAGGCAAAATTTAGGACTCTCACTGTACCATCGTCCGGTTTGCCATAGTAGCATAAAGTGACGTTAAATAAATAAACAATAAACAAACAAAATATTTATCGATAATAATTAATACTTTTTATTATATATGTAATTTATTTGTGTGAAAATAATTTTTTTTAGGTCCTTTTTAAATAAAAAAATTATATACTGTCACATAATAAAAAAGTATACATATAAAAATATTTTTGCGTATGCAATAGAAATGAATGATTAAAGGTTCATTGAAAATGGAAAAAGTCTGAAACGTAGGAGTGAGAAAAATAAATAAAAGGATTGTTAAGTGAAAAATATGGATAATTTTTTTTTATTTAAAAAGAACCTAAAACCAATAATTATATTATTTTATCTTGAATACGACGTTTCGAGGTTTTACCACATCTTCAGGTACATTCCTTGAAGCACTATCATAATAATGTGTCAATCCTTATCATTTTTATAAACTCGTCTACTATAAGTTCTCACACGCATCACAACTTATTTCATTAACATCACTACATGAAATAGTATAATTATTATTGATAAATACTCCAATAAAGTTTATTTATGTAAGATTAGACTTGTGAAATGATTCATTAGATTCTTTTCGGAATCCTCAGGTGTTCCAGCGCCCTCCAACAGGTATGCCGAGTTGAAGTGGCTCAATCCAGTTTCTCGGCGTCAGTATTTCCTGGGAGTATACCTATTTTGCACTCTCAAAACCAAACAAAAACCCACCTTACAATCTTGACCAACTCATCCTTTGTTCATTTAAAATAAAAATTATCAAGACCCATTGGCGACGCTTATTTCTAAACACCGACAATAATGCCAAATCATGTTTATTATTCATTTTTCTTTCGGTTCCGACTGAAAATAAAATTTGGCCTCGGGACCTACTAAATTGAACAGCTACCAGTGGAAAGCTTCTTTACAAGACTTTACCAGTCCATAATTGTAATTACTTACGATTTATATTAACTTGTATTTTTAATACAGTTGTTAATTTCTAAAAATTAAAATTAAAAAAAAGTAATTTATTTTGTGTTTTATTATGATTAATGTTTTTGAAAGAGAATTTGGTTTTTTTCCGACTGATTCTTATAATCAGAAAACATGTTGGACTTTATATTTATTTATATTTATGACGTTTATTTAAGAAGATTTATTCCTATCACTATTAGTACTTGTTAAAAAAGGATATTTAAGAATCTCGGCAACATGGGTTGCTGCAACAACTTATCAGGAGCCTTTCTGAAATTGTTCAACAATTTTGACTGAGTTTCTCGACCTTATTATATATACTCTGCCTCTAGCTCTTGAGAAAAAACAAAAAATAATTCCTATTTCCTTTGATTTTCAAGACTTAAGAGAAAAACGATAGGTTGACGACGAGAACTAAGTAAATATTTTTATCCTACTCAAATGCAGAATCGTATCGAAAAAATCAATATTCATTTATTTTGTTTCATACTTAAATGTATCTAAAAGATAAAATTCCTAACACTGGAATTATGATTATAATTCTATAAATTATGCTATAATCCACCATTTAAGTTGGTAGACTTTCGATTGAAAAATAATTTTTTTTTTTTTTAACATCATTTGTTGAAATTTACGACTGTACTTCAAGGTACAACAAGTAAATGTGACAAAAGAAAATGGCGTGAAAAAAAACTTGAAGAACTACCCAATGGCAGCACTCCTGGAAAAATAATTTTACATAAAAAAATAGGCCCGGTTCTAAAAGATTTTCAATTGATTTCTTTAAATTAAAAATAAGAAACCTTACCTTCCGTGAGTAGAATATTATTGTGGTAGTTGTTGTATTTATCCGTATTATCCTTACAGCATAATTTATCGGAACTAGTTTGACCTTTCAACGAATCTTCCATTTCTCTCTTATTCACTAATTTACTTAGAAAGTTTGATAAATTTTAAAATCTCTTGTGAGATAAGCTTGGCTTAAACTAATATTCAGAGTATGGATAAACTAAAGAAATATAAGTCCCCTGGAACTTAGTTAATGGATTTTCCATTTCCCATGTTCTCCTGCTGATGTGATCTTAAAGGGGAAAATCCAAAGACACAACTAACTTTTATTGTTGATAAGACTGATATTGTTCTGAGCTTTCAAGCTTATGCATTACAACCTAATGGATTAATATGAAAATAAACAGCGATTGATTCCGTCAAGATTTATTTCATATTTCTGTTTTTCTACTAGTTATTTCTCTATTTCCTCTTTTCACTATCACTTATCTATAAATGAAATTTATATAAAGAAATAGTGTTGTAATAGTAAAATTAATAAGGCTTCGACGGTTTTGAACGTATCGAAATTTGTATTTAAATAGGCTTTAATATCCTGCCGGACTTATGCTAATTTGAGTAGTATGGCCTGGCTTATCATTACGTTTTCAAAATTTCTTTACCTAAAGTCTTTTTTTTGTTCATTTTAAGTAGCTTACAGTTTTTTATTGCTTAAGCTACCTCCAAAAAATTTAAATATGAAAGAATTTGATAATTAGCTAAAAGAAAAAACAGTAGAGATATTTTTTAGGTATATTTGTTGTTTTTCACAAAATAGGAACAGTTATATAGATGTATATAATATTGTTGAATGGTAAAGGTTAAAGGTTTTAGAAAAAAAGGTTAATTAACATACAAAACTATTGAAGGTAACTAACACAAACTTAAGCTCGCATAGGAAAACATTATAAACATTATTGTTTATTCTACTTTAAAGCTGGATTGAGAAATGAGATTAATGAAAATAATGTGTTGCACGGATTAGATATATTCCGTAATTTTATTTAATTTTTAAACAAATAATCAAATTCGTATGTTTATGTTATATTAGATTTACCCTGCGGCTTAGCTAGATAATAATCCATTTCGTTTAAATTTATTGTGAGGAGTGCAGTGATTGTGCACTGAAATAATGCTCTATAAATCCCATGTTCGAACCCTTCTGTGATAGGATCATTATTTATTCAATAATTCTTAATTAGTTTGGCCACATTCTTGTAATTATAAATTAATATGAACAAAATATATTATAAAAAAAGGATAACAAATGTTTTTAGTTACTTTTAAAAGTGGGTTTATAGAAATAAATCCGATTTACATATAAGTTACCTTTTAACTATAGTTTATGTCAGATCTTCATTTTACTCAAAATTACAATAACAACCCCTAATAACTAAATACTAATATTACAGCTGTTGAACATTACGGTTATAAAGGTTGTCTCATAAATGTCTAGTCATATTGTGAGAAAAAATACAAGACCTTAATTTTTTTTTTTTTTTTTATTGTTTTATTTAGAAATAATACAATCTGTGAGGTATTGTAGGGCAATAGGTACTGATAAAAATCACAAAGAAGAATAAATAAAGATATAAATAAAATAAAATAAATATGTGATAATAATCTTGGTCACATTCATACATACATATATATATATATATATATATATATATATATATATATATATATATATATATATATATAACATACTGCCCCTGGGAACTCGGAATCAAACCCCGACACCAGGAGATCCCAACGCCTATCAGTCAGTCGCGTCACTGTTCTAATAAGCCAGTGGAAATTGAGAGAGAGCGCTAGAGCCACAGACTCTTAGGTATGTAAAGACCTTAATTGGAAATTAAAAAAAAGTACATATGAATCATATTCCGATTGTCAACGGTTAGGGAGACAAACCAAATTTTAATTTCATTATAAACCATCGAATTCCTTTCGCATCCAATCCTTGTAGTCCAAAATCCTTCGTAAAATCCTCAATGCTCCCTACTTTGTTACTAATAAAATCATCCATAAAGACCTAAATATCCCATTAGTTGAAGACTTGGCCCGTTACAGATATACCTCTTTTCATTCCAAACTCCCTGCCCACTCAAACCCGCTTATCCGTGACCTCTCTATCCATTATCCATATCTATTCCCGACAACCGGCCGAGGCGCCTTAAAAGAAGATGGCCAAGAGACCTTCTAACATAAATTAGACATTGGAGTGCTACCAATGGGTAGTTTCTTCTCAGGACTACCATGTGTTCTTATCATATGATTATAATAAATTTATATATATATATATAAATATTATATATAAATATTTATATATATAAATTTATATAAATATAAAGCATATTTACTTGTTGTTTTTATTTAATAGAGTTGTAAATTTCTTTAAATAAATAAAAAAAAATTCATTATTCTACTAGTAGTAACCGGATTGTTTAATACGTATGCAATAATTTTAATTTGTTTTAAAATTGTCACCTTGTTGTTAATAATATTTTAATAATTTACAGGACAATTATGGTTTAGAAGAGATGTTATTGTTTATTGTTTTTATCTTTTAGGATCCCGAAGATGTGTGTGAAACCCGAAACGTTGGTCAAGTGAAATTAATATAAAATAAAAAGTTTTTGAAAGAAATGTAGGAATATCAGCCCAACGTTTTCTACATCAAAATCAAATTTCGTAATATTTGCTGTTATCCGTAGTTTTTATTGAACAGCAGAAATCTCTAAATTTTTATGAAACACCTTATATATCATCATAACACGAACATGGATACGAATTTTCTCCACTCTTGGGTAAAATCTTCCGCCTGAATAAACCGTGTTATTTTTTAGTTTTTTTTTTGAAACACCATAAAAAATGGTCCTGAAAATGTAACGTTCTTCACCCGCTGAAGATCACTTAATAAAATCAATAAAAGTTGAATGACTTGGAATCATCTATAACCTGCACACAAAACATGAATAAGACATCATGCTTCAATGTATTTGTTTAATGCTTAGTATCTGTAGACTTTACTTTCTATTAATAGAGCATTGGGTTATCTTTAACGTGAGATTTATAGCTTTTGAGTTATTCGAAAAACATTTCTTTATATTTTTAAAACTATTGGAACTATTTAGTATTCGCTGAACCGACTGGTAGGCGTCCGAAAGGTAGGCCGAAGCGTCTATGGGAGGATTGCATTAAGGCTGATCTCGGGGGCTTAGGCTTGACCGGTGAACATTGGTCGAGTCTGTGCAGGCGAAGTTTGGTGGTATCGGCATCGAACCTTCGGGTTCGGTAAGCCTATTATTATTATTATTGGAACTATTTATTATTTCAACCACCTAGAGGACGAAATTTCCAGCCTTATTGTATTAGGGGGTGATGGGACCTCCATTAAAAATTTCATCTTGTAGGCTTTGTTATTTTTAAAATCCTGCAATGACCAAGTAAATAAGTAAATTTGTTTTTGATAACTATAGAAGATAAAACATTACTTATAATGTAAAATTTAAATTACTTGTTTAGGCTGTATTAGTATATTATATTGATTTAGCCTTACATTAATTAATTTACAAAAGATAAAAAGTATGTTTAATTAGAGATTTTGTACAACATTTTAGTGGTAGAGATAGCTCTAGGAGAAAGTGGCTTCATTAACTCTTTAACTGACTGAGCGTTACATTATGCAGACCCATCGCGGGAACTATACAGGCTCAAGAGATCCATTCATTTTAATTTGGTTTGCTTTCAGGTTTTTTATTTTTTTTTGTAATTATTACACAGAGAGTGAGATCGACAAATATTAATTTATAAACTCACTGTATTTTTCCACCCAAACCCCTTTACTTATTTATGTTTATAAAATGATTAAATAAATACTTCCCGCCATAATATTTATATCTCCCTTTACAAAGGGATAAAAATGTTTAATATTAAATATGAGAGCAATTTTATGGTTAATTAAATGAGTAATAACTGCGTACAACTGGAATAAGGGCAGTAATCGAGATATATAAAATTTATCACAGAAAAGAACGAAATATTTGAAATATGTATGACAAAAAAAAGTCAAAAATTTAATGAAGAGGGACAAATATCCAATAACAGTAATTCAGAAACTTGCGCGATTGTTTTTTTCAAATATTTCTGCATTTGTTTTTATTTATCTCCCCTACATCGCCTTTTTACGTCATACAATGTTTTTTCGAATTGGAAGTGAGGGCGTAAGATTCATTCCAGAGTAAAAAGCCTTTCCTACTTCTTCTCCAGTTACTGGGACGCGAACTCTTTATCCCAAGTTTTTGTTCATCAGCTTGCTGGGCAAAGCTCTATCACAGCAACGCGTGTTAACACACTCGCCACCTTGCCCCTCAGATAATAAAACAAATATGTTCATATAAGGAAAAATTAACTGCATGACTTTAATATGGTCATTACGAAGTTTGCCGAATCTCAAAATCAGGAGTAAAATGATAAATAATTCTCTATTATTCTGGGACAAGTCCCTTTAGAAGAACTTTACAGAATGTAAAAAATGTGCTTTAGAGTCTCAAATAAATTCAATATATATAAACAAGTTAACAGTTGCTGATATAAAATGACATATTTGAAATGAGAAGAAAAAATAAAGTCATTAGCGATAAATATGCGGACTTTGAAGGTAGGAAGAGATTTGGAGTGACGGATGGAAGGAGGGATAGAATTCCATAGGATTGAGGATCGAATGAGAAAGGATCTGTCAAAATGTGCAGTTCGTGGGCCGTACTGTATAAATCTGATGGCCTGGAGCGTGTACAACGGGATGGACAGAGGATTTAAATTGTGTGGTTCAAAAATGTATGTCGCCGAGATGGAATAACTTGGTATAGGAATGATGCAAGGAAAACTTGTGGCGATTGGAAGGGTAAAACCATTTCAACTCGCCATAAAATTGGAATACGGAGGTGTACCTAGAGACCCTAAAGATTAATCGGACAAATCAATCAATTAAGCGCTTTATTTTCAAGTGGCGATCCCCAGATACATCACCGTATCCCGTAACGAGGAGTTTTTGTTTTTTATACAAGATTAGGTACGAAGGAATTCACTGGCTTTGAAAATGGTTTTTGAAGGATTATGTTTGATCGAAGGTTACTACCAAATTTCTAACAGTCGGGTAGAACTTTTGATGAGTTGCTTATGAAAATACACGCATTAAATTGAGTACATTTCAAAATCCTTGAACCAGATTATCTGAACCACTCTTGTTTTAGATGCACAATTTAAAGAAAAAGTACGAGAAAGTGTTTAAGGCGAAAAGTTTTAAAACCAGAAATTCTATTGTCTTTGCTTCCTTGGCTATGAGTTCATCCGATATTCCGGACTTTATTTTTATTTCGTGGATTATCTCAAAGCAGGGAATTGTAGAAAAGATTGAATTATTCATTTAGGCCTATACTTATTAAATTAATTTATTAATGATTAAGTTGTATTAATATACCGTAATGAATGTTCATCATTATTTTTTGGTTACTAATACTCAATTCTTGTTTTGTCCACTAAAATCGAACGTTGGTTTTTTGAATTTTGAAATGAAAAAATGCTTTATTCTAGGACCAAGTCCCATTAGAAAAAAAAATGAAAAAACAAAAATTGCTTATGGTTTACTTACTTATTAAATAAAATGCATAAACAATTCAATGCATTTATAAATCTTAACATACTTATATACATATGCATACTATAAATTCCCATATTTACAATAGAACGGAAGATCGAGATTTGAATCGGTAATGGAATTGATTGATTGGGTTCTAGAGTTCAACGAAAGGATGTTAGAGCGGAGGTTGAGCAGTTAATTTATATTAAAAGGTATTCTAATTTTTAAGGCCTGGAATAGGTGCGAACCATGGAAATATTGCCGTTTAACAGAAGGATTAAGCCACTTTAACTCGGTGTAATAGTGAAATATGTTCACGTCTACAAAAATAAACCTTATAAAGCAATTTATTAGACAGTTCATCAGTAGGTCCTCTATACACCGGGCAACCGTGGACAAACATGGGGAAGATAACAAAGGATACAAGTAGTTTACGGGTTTTTAATGATAAGGATTCATGGAATCTATAGAGCTGTTTAAGTATTGAAATGGATTTTCAGGATATTATATAAAATGATAGAAAAAAATTATCATAAATACAAAGAAAAATCGTTCCATTTGAATATTTATTTGAAGCAAGGTTAATATTAATCTCTCATATATCATTTGCTTCTTTTGAAAAGTCACATTTTACATCCAAACAGTAAATTAACTTAGACGGCTGTATTGTCAAACCTTTTAATTTAAAATCGTCTGGAATCATCATTCTAGATTCAATGAAAACTCCGTAAAACGCGTAGTTGAACTCTTCCACATACTTCGATTGAGATAAAACAAGAGTCGAATAAATAAACTTCAAATATTAATACATTCTTATTTTATTTGTTAATTTTACTTATTTGGCACAATACAAAGCGTATTTTTTTAGTTGTTTTTATTTATTTGTAAACTTATACAACCCACCACACATTAGGACTATGATCATTTAAACCGTAACGTACTATTTATATCATACATAAAAGTTAAAATTAGTAAAATCAAAACTAAATTTAGATATAAGTAAATAACCAAGGTTAAAAAAAAATTAACTGAAATATAAATACAAATAATCACATCTGCCATATTTATACTTGTATACAATTTGAAGATAATTGTCTTAGTTTAAAAGCTAGCCGTGAAACGTTCTAAAAAAATACAACAAATAAAAATAAAAATAAATTAACATTGAACGGCTAAAATATTAATACATAAATATTTCAATTTAGCTTGGTTGCATTTAAAATCTTTATATCGGTACATTGTTATGTTTGTATTCGTTTTAAGCATATATTACAGCAATTAGTAGTGATTTAATTAGGATATTTTAATTGAAAAAATCTCCAAATGAAACAAAAACATTTAATAGGTAAATAAAATATGCCAATATCATGCAAATTTAGTTTTAAAGCCGATCATGAGCCATTCTAATCTCTTTTAATGCCGAAGAAGTGATATCAATTGCTACCATGACATGTGATTTTTAAAAATAACATATACATCCATGAATATATAATAAAACTATACTGATCATGAATATTTTAATAAATTTTCTTCACTTACTAATGCCTTTTTTTGAACCTTGACACAGAAATAGGAAACATCCTAACATCTGGACCACATATGATCGCAAGCCAAACATATTTACTAAACATTCTTCTTCTTCGTTCTTCGAAACATTCTAATATTAAAATATGTAAGGCTGGCGGGTAATGAAATATTTTTAAAGTACTTATTTTAATCTATCTAGGAAGCAATAAAAATTATATTGATGCTTTATTTATTTTGTCATCCTTATAAAACGTTATTAAAACATAACTAAATGCTTTAAAACTAGTATTATTGTGGTAGAACTATTTATTTTAATTATAATCAAAAGTAATTCAAAAAAGTCTTTTTGTCTTGACTATCATGATGGATTTATTCAACTAATTTGAACTGAAAAATGTTGTTTATAATTATTAGTAGTGAAAAATTTATAAATATAAACTATAAGAAAAATTGAGAATATTCTAAAGCTGAAATATTATATGCAAATAAAATTAATTTAAAAAATGACAATAAAATAGCGATTTTTGATAACATAATAGTATAATATAAAAGTACACCATTATATATATTTTTTTAAAATTAATATTATGTAAAGAAATAATTTATAAAATTACTAAGCGATGGGAAAGAAAATACGCTTACATATTATAGAGCGACGATCAAATAATATAAATTATATTGTTGATATTTTGGTAATGATTTATGAAGATTTATTATTTTGGATACAAAATTTTGGAAATACTGAAATGTCTTATTAAAAATTCGTTGGTATCTTAAGAGATTAACAACACCGTCCTTAACCTTCTTTCACGGGTCATGCCGATAACAGAAGTCATCAATTATTTCATTTTAATTTATTTAAACAAACGTATAAGTAAAGAGTACAAATCAAAATACAACAATTTTTTTTTACAAAAAATAGTACTTAACATTTTTTTATAAAAGATAAAACTAAACGGTAATATTTATGCATTTCTACAGGAGTTAATTACTAATGTATTTTAATCTAATAGCAATAAATATCGATTGATCAAATTTACTCAGAACAAAAACTTAACAAAACAAAAAAAAAAATCATTTTCATAGCATTTTTTCCCCTAGTAACTAACTCCCTCCAAAACGTGTTTAAATTTAGACCGGGCAGAATGACGAGGATGGATTTTTTTTTTTTAAATATGTTGCTTAATTTTGTATACTTTTATTCAAAATCAACTATACATGAACTAATAAATGCCAGAAGGAAATTTATAAAAAATATCCTTCAGTCGGGAAATAAAAATAAATCACAATTGTTTAATTAAATACGCAGTTATATATAATTATTCAAGTAAAACGTAATTTAAATATTCGTAAACCTGTTGAAGAACTACGGAATAATGTTAAATACCAAGCCTAACTAAGTACACAATACGTAGTTGGGTATTGACTTATTTTTGTTAGAAGTTATCGAAAACATCAGAGTCAATCAATAAGTGATTTAGAACTTTAAAAAAAAATCAGTCTTTCGTTTTTGTTTGTTTGTTTTTTTCTAATATTTTTGTAGACTAAAGTAAAATAATGAGGGTATGTTTATCTGTGATGAAAAAAGCAGGTCCGCCGTTAAGGGACGACAAAACCACCGGCCCAGGTCCAGGTAACTTCCTGAGGTAGATAAAACGTTAAAAACTTTGTTCAACAAATATATCCAATGACGACAAAAAAAAAAAAAAAAGCATTTCAATTTATTACAAAATATTAAGTAATTTTTATTGTAGCCAATAATTGTAGCTAAACTTATACTAAGGATCTATGAATGATGAAGATCTTCTAGACTAATTTATACAATAAACAACTTGTTGTAAAGTTATGAATATATGTTATCGATAGTTCAAAGGAGAGAAGGCTACCTCAACGGCTAGGTTTTTGAGCTACTGATCTCCAGGTCCCGGCTGTTAAGATATAAGAGTGTTGTGTAATTCATCATCGTGGGTATAATTTCATTATCATTTAATTCAACATACCATCATTATTATTATATAGTTCATCTTCTATAAATAAAAAAAGAAAAACCTAAGAAATGATACAGTTACAAGTTCCTTAATAAATGTGCTACTTTTTTTTAGTATAATAGTATAATTTTTTTTTTTTTTTTGTATACAGGTACATATATTTGAATAAATTTGAGAGATAAACAAGAAAAAAAAGAAGAATAAAATAAGAAAAATAATTTAGGAAAAAATATATTAATCTATTTTTATGTTTATTGCATACTAAGATTTTTAATATGTTAATATATTTAAATAAAAAATTGCCCATTAAGGGAAAAAACAAAGTAAGCTGTGTTATTAGCAACCTAATTAAGTTGGGCAGCACCACTTGTTGAATAAAGTGTATCTCTCTCCTATATTATGATGGGGTTGTTGTATAGATAACACCAATAAATAATGTAAGCCAATTTAATATTGAATAATATAAATATTGAAATATTTATTTTCTATAAATCCTTATAAATGTACTAATGTCTAGGTCATCGTTTAATATTACTTTAATAATAAAAGTATATGATAATTAAACATTGTATAAAATTACAAACAAGATGCATTATTAATAGCAATATTCAGATCCGGCTAGAACATAAAAAAAAAAAAATGTCAATATCCCTTCGACTGTGAAAAAAAGTTGATCAGTCTATTTATAATCTAGCAATTTTCTCAAAAAAAGAAAGAAAACAAGAAATATATATTTTGTAAAAATTAATTCTTTATTGAAATGAAATTAAATACATTTTTAGGGATCACTTGTAGCTGGGTGGTTAGCATAACAGCCTCCTATGCAAAAGATCACGGGTTCAAACCCGCAGGTGGTCCTAGGATTTTTTAATGGGAGGAAAAAATCCTTAGTTATGCCGTCCTTCGGAGGGGACGTTAAAAGGTGGTCCCGAGCCTGTGCGATGTCAGGTACTCGTTAAAGATCCCTATCCTAATAAAACCTAGATAGGCAAAATTTAGGACTCCCACTCACTGCAGCATCGTCCGATTAGCCATAGTAGCATAAAGTGACGTTAAATAAATAAACAAACAAATCTATTTTTGAAGCGTAAGTACAAGTCACAATCCCACTAAGGCAAGCCAGTGTATGGGAAAGGAGTTCATCTGCGCCGCAATAGAAGTACAATACCACAGTAAAAACAATAAATGACTGAACTAATAAACTAAAAAGCAGTACTGAATAGATAAAAATGTATACAAGATATAAAATAAAGGCACGTAAATACAAACTTCAACTTAAAATACTTAAATAATATAAAAACGCAAACATAAACAATAATACATCATTCAGAATAAGCAAGAAAATTGATCGACTAACAAAATTTATTTTTAATTATATATGAATATTTAGATATTAAACATTTTTTAAAGCAACATAGCTTCTAAAAGTTAGGTCAAAGGGATAAATGTGATATAACAAAAAATATTCTCCATTCCATTTCCTTCTGTTTGGGGTTTGAGCCTTTTGATTTATCAAGGCATTTCAGTACCGATATTTGTATAAAAATACGTTTAGCATAATATTTTTGACAATCACACAGAAAAAAATTATTTCTTATTTAATGAATACTTTAGAATCAACATAAGCAGATTAGTCTTTAACGGAGATTTTAAAAGAAATATTTTGAAATGGAACGTATGGATTGCTAAGGTTTAAATAACTAATCAATGCTAATACATACACAAACTGATGTATAAATATATTAATATTGAAGACACATGCATTAGAACTTCGTCGAAGCACCATTAAATAATGATAAAAAGACTAGAAAGGTCACTTCGTTAAAAATTGTGGGACAATGACGCCCGACAAATCATGAGCATTACTCATTGAAATTCTTAAGATCAGCATTTTCCTAGTTCCAGTAAACGCTTTTTTTCCAGTACTAAGATATTTGCTGTTGCTATGCCCTGTTCAGATAAGGCAAACGTCGATTACTCTTATGCAGAAACAATAGTTAGAACAACATACAATTATTTATTTATAACTTTATATCATACTAGCTGTGACACGCAGCGTTGCTCGCGAATATTGCATTTCGTATTAATTTATGTGCGTTTATGGTAAGATTGGCTATATTAAATATCAACTATCAGCTACTCTTTGTTATCATTTAAAGCCCGATCTTGACTTCCTCCTCCCAAATTTACTGTAGCAAACCAGTAGAAGTGGTTATACCCATAATCACTTAATATGAAAAAATAATCGTCACAAACCGTTGACAACCTAACTATGAATTAATGATATTCGTCGGTAAAACCTTACACCTGAATCACTCCCATATTATAAATTCTATAAATTTTATCAATTCTAACGTAGTTATATATAAAGTTTTTAGACAGAAGCTAAGTAATTTCGCAACTGAATTATAACACGCATTTCCCGCCTTTAACCAGGACTTTATTTGCTCCTGGATTTATTTTTTCCTTGTTATCATTGAGCCTAAATACTTAAATTTCTCTATGAGTTCAAAAGTATACCTGATATATCAATATCACCAAGATCGCCACCGTCTCTGCTACAAATCATATATAGTATTTATTTCGAGTCCTATTTCTTTACCGGTTTTTATTAATGCACTTGTATTTAGTTGTATAGTTTCCGTGTCTTCTCCTAGCAGTACCGAATGATTGGAGTTTCCCAGAACCGGAATTTTATCACCCCCATATTTAAACCTTCTTAGTACATGTTACCTTTTCTTTGATATATTCTAAAGCGACTTCGTCAGCATCAATTTCTGTTATTATGATTGCTATTAAGAAGTTTCTAAAAGAATATATTTTAATGTACTTCCGCCTAAATGAGTTTTATTTTCTTGTGGCAGAACATACTGATTTTCTCCGTAGCCCGATCTTGACGTAAATCTATTCCTAAGTGTTTAAATGTTTACCTCTGTGATTGTTACGGAAAAATATAAATTAACGGGAAATTGAATGATTTAAAAATAAAAGGTAAATCATTCGGAATCATTGGGATGCAAGGTTTTTTTTTCTCCCAAATTTTTCCCGCTTTTTTCCCAGATTTTCCCCTGGTTCTTCACTCCTATTGGTCGCAGCGTGATGTTATATAGCCTATAGCCTTCCTCGATAAATGGACTATCCAACACAAAAAAAGATTTTCAATCCGAACCAGTAGTTTTTGAGATTAGCGCGTTCAAACAAACAAACAAACTCTTCAGCTTTATAATATTAGTATAGAAAAGCAAAAGTTGAGACAAATTAAATAAGGATTTTATTAATTGTTTATTTTGTTTAACTACGCTTATTACGCGGATAGTAGAATTTGGTTTATCAATAATTTATTTTGGCATTAAGAAGTTTTCTTCGGTGCCAGGCTTGTAGCATAAAAACCAGTTGACGTTGATGCACAAGAGCAAAACTTTTTTTTCAATTTCTCGTAATTTACTTAAAGTTAAGCAGATCAATTATACAGTGGTTTTCAGAATATCAATTGTTCACCATTGTAATAATCGTTCAAATAGTGGAGTGCATACAAAATTACACAATTATTTTTTACTACATATACAAACAAACATTAGAATATACAAGTTTACCGGTTCAAACAGGTGTTTTCAGATTAAAGTGACATGGTTTTAAAGCTTAACGATCGCGAATCATTTTATAAAGACTGATTTCTCCTACATAAGTTTTTTTAATTGTAAATTCTACTAAAAACTAGTCATTATATAATTATTTAGGCTACTATTTATTATTAAATATATTTTCAAGCTCTATTTTTTTGGGGTTATTGCATGTAGGTATGAATATGGCAAAGATGTTATTTACTTAATTTTATTTTTCTAGCTATTAGTTATATAAGTTTCCTTATTTTATTTTATTTTTTGTTTTACTCTGTACATATGGAATGAATGACTTATTTTAGCTGTAATACTTATCGCCCAAGATAGTGGCAGATTGTATTATTTCTCAATAAAGCAATATTACTAAAAACAAATAAAAAAAAGGGTATAACATTTTGAAATGTCTGGTTTCATTTCTCACTTCTTCTAATATTATCGGATTCCGTGAAAACATTTCTTGGTCCAAAAAACACTTGTTTACACACTTTTTGACAGTTCGGGAGCCTATACCAGATGAACCTATCCATTTGTTTATAAAATTACTTGTTCTTTTCCTCCACGCTCTTCAATAATAGGTCTCCATTTTACAAAGCTACAGTAAATCTACTTTTTTAATCTATTTGAGATGCCTTTAAGTATGAATCCCCTCTCTAGTAGATATACACGTTACCTCTGACACCTGACAGCCGCTTGTACAGAAAATGCTTCCATTAAAAAACACGGGGATACCCTCATACAGGCCCTACTACATTTTATACAGGTCCTTCACGCCGGTTGAATGAAAACGATAAAAACTTGACTAATAAAGTCACGATAAATCCTATCACGTCTTATTTATAGGCATTCTAATGAATCCTAAATAACAATAAATTAAGTCAGTGGTTGTTGTCGTGATATGTCTTCGTTCATTGACGATGATATAAATTTAAACATTTAATTTTAATTAAAGTGTTTCAGTGGGTTTTCGGTTTTGTCAAGTTGCATATTTGTCAAAATATTGTTTGGTTTCTGTATAAATAAACTGCTATAATTTTATATTAAACTAGAAAAACACAGGAATGATGTATAGTCAGATCGAAAAAAGAGATCGATAGTAAAATTGAGAAGTTGATTTCCAAAAGGTACTAAAGAACATTTTTTTACGAAATTGATATTTTGACTTATGTGTATTCTCATCATTTAGTTTTATCTAAATCTTCTATTTAATTTTATCTGATGAAAAATCAAGTCCTTTAAAATCGCGAATTAGAAATGCTATTATTTTCTAAAAGCAATGATTACAAAATCATTTTCGTTCCAAATTATACTAAAACATTTCATTCTATAAGTTTAATATAGTGTTACTACTATAGAACAAATCTGGTGCGGGCAACACACGACTTTCACTTACCTCGATTTTTAAAATCAATGAAAGAATTTTCAATTACAGTTAGAGATAAAAATACGTGAAACTATTAAGGAATTAATCAAATTGAATTTATATAGAAACATGTGTTTTATTAAAAAACCTATTATATTATTATCTTAAATAATCAGTTAGTTTTATGTTCATTTGATCACTCTCTATTAACTTTTAAAAGCTTGTGTATGAGATGATATTTTTTCTAAAATCTTTAGCTTTCCAACGGTATATCATACATGTATATTACTGCTCTTAAGTTCAAAAACGAAAAATTGCATTAAAAAAATATTTTTCTGTTTTCTCCTTTAGTTGAGTATCGAATTTATTCACTTTATATATTTACCTGTTTTTCATCAGCGTTAACAAGATAATCTAGTTATTATTATTGAATCTACAAAATTAAAGGTACTTTAGGGGAAGAAAATTTAAAATATCGGCATTTAAGCCCTGTCAGACCATTTTTATCCAAATAAAACCTACATGATTTTAAAGCCCATTAAATTTTACATCGATATAGCGAGTTTAATCAAAATCGTCGGAACCGTTTTTGAGAAAATCGAAAAAAGGTATAAAGTGCCTCTTCTGGTAAGCTCATTTTGATGAAAAAAGTGTTATCATGTTTCGGGCGTATAGTTGTCTTAAATATGAAATTCCAGTTTCATAGGACTTACCGTTTCCGCCCAGGAGTTACCACACACACACACACAGATTTTTTTGCGGGACCTTGTTATTTGGACTCAGGGGACCCTAAAACGTGTATTTCCGTTGAAAACTGAAATTCGAAAAATTTCACGATCGCAATACTTCCCCTTACTATATATAGTAAGTGAAAGTAAAAATATTCTATTAATATAGCGAAAATTCTAGATTCAAATATGAAAAGAATCAAATAAGTTACTTTAATAATATTGTCATAAGAGAATTTCGAACTACCTGTAAAACATCCTAGAATGGATACAGTAACTTATGGAACTCAACATCTCAATTGAGGATCTTGAGGTAATAGTTAGAAAGCTAAGGTTGAGTTTTGCATATGGTCCCAATGAACCAGATAAGACTTAATGAGCAAATTTTTAATAAAATATAGAAATATAAAAGTCAGGGTAAATGTATTGGGCGGATGAAGGAGGTAACAAGAAAATTACAGTTCACAGAGGACTACTTAGATCGGGAGCATTACAAAGATAAAGTTTCAAAACTGGCGATTCCTTTAAAGGAAAAGAAGAATTCCATTGGAAGAGGATGGAGTGATAAGTGAAGGGCGAGGCAGTCAGATAAGATGAAGGAGTTTTGGAAACAGAGAAGTTGCAAGTGGTCTTAGAAGCTCTGTTCTCGAGAAAATAAAAACTGCTATAATATGGGAAGATCTTGTTGGTGAGCATTGTTAAAAGTTTAGTGTACCGTTGGTAGTTATTGATGATTGAGATAATAATTATAAAAACACAATGAGATGTGTTTTAAATTGGTTCATTTTTCGTAATAAGTATGACAAATCGAGCTCCAAACGTGCTAGGCATAACAGATTTGGGCACCTAAAACTGTTTTATAAAGTAGAAGCTTGTTCTAAGAGCTTAACTTGGATTTCTTATAAAAATAAAGTAAGATTTTGTATATACATTTTTTGGTTTTTCGTTTGTCTATTGATAAGTTCGTTGAACGTCAGCGATTTGTCTAGGGTTATTTCCAGGTAAGTTACTTTTTTAGACCAGAGAATGTGGGTTAAGTTAATGAAATGTGATGGTTTATTGGGGAGATGTTTATTACGGATGTAGACATCTAAAAACTTAATCAAGCGGAATTTTAATTTATCTGTGCCAACTTTATAAATATTTATTTATTTTATTAAAATCTATTGTAATCTGTTAACTATAGTATCAATGCTATAGGACGATTCGTATATATTCGTATCATCAGTGTAAAGGTACCATATTACAGATTTAAAAAGGGTTCAGAATTACGAAGTTATGACTATCAGTGATACATGACGATCCAAAACTCTCGCCTACGAGCTAACTAAACATTTAGTACGCTGTCTTTAAAGATCAATCTTTTTATAGTAAGCAATTGCTTTTTGATATTTTCTTATATTTATGACATTTTATATTAAAAAATAAATACAGAATAACTTCTTACTTAACTTGAAATAGTTATACCCAATAATTAAAACGATTTTTTGTTTAACCCAGCAGATATATGAAATGCTTCAGGTCAAAAATATTCATAGTCAAATAATTCTGATAATCACCCAGGCGCCTTGGTTCGTGTGTACCATGAAACTTACTACAAAAGGTTTCATGACAAACAAAACGGTCACGACATTGGTCTCTTACCAGACTTAGCTACGGTAAATAACTAAGATATCATTTAATAAAGCTTGAGGGACCTGGATAAATACTTTATTATTTTGGTCAGTTTGTAAGGTGTTCTGGTCAGAAATATTGCTTTAATGTTGCATATTACTTCTCCATTGGTAAATGAAAGGAAATGTCTTTATGAATGAAATGGAAGGTTTAAAAATAAAGCTCAATTAAAATCCTATAAAGTATTATAATAGGACATTAAATTAAAGTCATAAGGACATTAAAGTCATGATGTAGGACAAGATGTAACAGGCGTAAGTCAAAGGAGAAAAGTTGTTCATTGTCACAACAGCGATCAGTATTTCAAGGAATGTCACTATGTCTCCTGTTGTGTAGTATCTAGCAAAACAGCCTTCCATTCTTAAGGTCGCGTGTTTAAAACCGGACAGATAGCGTTAGGTTTTTCAAAAGAAGCAAATCATCCTTGGATGTGCCGTATTTCGGAGTAGACGTAAAATGATGGTCTGGAGCCAGAGTGGTGTCAGGTACTTTTACCATAAAGATCATATCCTAATTTAACCGATATAGGCAAAATTTAGGACTCCGCACCATTGCCGTATGAGCCACAGTGACATACAGTGAAGTTAAATTATTTAACAAACTATGCTAAGGGAAAAATGACATTTGAAATGGCATGATGCCTTTTGACTTCTTTTCAATTACTTTCATATTATGCAGTTGTTTTATAACATAAAGTAACCCAAAAGCGATGAGATCTCTTGGATTTTGTAGTTTCTTCTTTGATTTTCTCTACAAACAGGGAAAATAAAAGACTTTCAATGTTTATGTCTACGGTTAAATTTCATTTTTATCATTTGTTTGCTAACACTTTAATTTCATTAAATTATAGTATTTGTACCTTGTATCCTCTCACGTGAAAGAGAGTTAAACCCCATAAATCCTAGAGATTCTCTATAATCGTCCAACCGATATTAATAGCAAGTGAAGGCGATGTCAGAACGATATACACAAACTTTGTCAATTTTAGTGACAAAAATAGTTTAGTCTGATAACAAACTAAGACATACCTCTTAAATTATTCATTTCGGTTTTTATTAAACTTTTGATTTTCGATCTGGACTGCACACACACCATTTAGATAGAACTTATTAAAAATCATAGGGTATGTTTTCAGTTGTAACATGCATCCAAGAGTTTTCACATGAATTAAGAATGCAAATTTTTACATATTTTAACAAAAATTCATTTAAAATATTTTATTCTATATGCATATATAGAAACACTACTATGTGGCCTTGAGAGGTGAATAAAGAGTCTACTTTTATTAATTATATAAAATTAATAATAAAAACTAAGTATAAATTAATTAAATAATAGACATTTACAAAACTAAAATTTAACACGATGTAGATTTAAAATTAAACAAATAAAACTCTGAACCCTAACTTCTAAACCGACAACAGTGGAATGAGTGTTATTATTAGTTCAATGGTTGTTCAAAGTTCAAACTTTTAACTCATAACGAATCGTGAACATTAATCTGACCTTCTCTTATAAATGTTTTCGCAGTTCTCACTTCAATTGCATATTTTTTTTCTTTAACTAATTAATTTGTAAAAAAAAATTATTTAAAAAATCAATATGTTTGCATGAAGTATAAATCATAAGAATGTATGATGATTTATTTTATATAATCTCTTTAAAAAAATTATTTTATTTTATATCGACTCATCTAAAAAATTTTAAGGAATAATTATTAGAATTTTATTTTTTCAAATGTCTACTTGGTGGAGATGAACTATAAATTGATTGTTTTCAGGATCATCTTTACGTCAGCACGAACAAAAAATAGATAAAAACAATTGTTTTTAATTTCACTTAGCTGAATATAAACATATATTAATGGAAAGAAAAATCTAGAGAAAAAAATTTAAAGAATTTAATCTACAACGCGTTTTACGTTCCTTCTAGTCCAATTAAAACAAAATTGAATAAAATTCAGAATCAACAGCATTTATCATCATTAAAACTGTTTGATAGTGCTTTACTGCCGAACTCTTATTTTTTCCCTCTAAACTGCATTTTATTATTTTTATTCTAAATAAATAAGTATTTATTGTAATTAGTGTTGATAAAAATTGTGTTAATGTGAAGAAAAAAATTTAAGATAAAAATTTATTTATTTTTTTAAATTTTATTTAGTAATATCACAATCTTTCCTAATTAGAATAATAATAATAAAGATAAATTAGCACATTTATAGAATCTTTACAACATAATAAATTTACAATAAAGAATCAATATAATATGTAAAATAAAAAAAAAAGTATGCATAACTATAAGAGAAAAATAACAGGATTGTTTTTTTCCAGATATTAAATTATTATTCCTGCAAATAAGTAAATATTGAAGTAGCAAAGCTAAAGATTTTAGTAAAAACGTTATCTAACATTTAAAACCGTTGAAAGTAATGAACAGTGACGAAAAGCACATTTCCTTAACTGATTGCTGTAATTAATTATTCTATTGTTATTTTATTTTATCGAAAATAATTCCGATCCAAACTCAAGCAAGGAAACACAACTTATTATAGCTTTAACTCTAAAAAATATTTATAGTTGAGTTAATTAATTGAGGTGAGTTAACATGTTGCGCGCAATTGATTTTTGGGTTTGTAATAATACCTTTTGGTTTATTATTTTCAATAATAAACCTTTGTAATAGATCAAAAAAATAAAATAAAATTTACCCTACTCCCCTCAAAGGGGTTAAGGGGTTAGATTACAAGATACGTAGATTCCGATTAAGGAATTTTAAAATACCCGTTTGTCCTCTGTAAGCTGTCCGCGACTTTTCTCCATAACTACAGGTCTGATTTTTTTTTTTTTTTTTAAACTCAACACAAAAATGCTAGCTCATCCAAAGAGGATCTTAACACCTAGACGTTGATATCCGCCGATTAGTATTAAATTGGCGGCCGATTAAATATGATATATTTTAATTTATAAGTCAGTAATTTAAAGATAGAAAAAAAAAATTATTAGAGTTTTTGAACCATGAAACCGCGAATAATTATAAAAAAGAAAAGAAAAAATTTGGAGGTTTTTAATAAATACGCCTAAAACTAATTTATTTTTTATAGATAAAAAATTGTACAAAGTTTTAGGATCAGGATACCTCGAAGAGTAAAAAAAAATGAAAGTGGAAAAATCGAAATCTTGCCAATACATATGCCCTCAACCCAGTAATTTTTAAATAGAAATAAATGAAAACCAATTAAACAATAAATAAAAAACAAAATATAAATAATCGAGAATTAAATTTTCCATAAAAAGAAAAAAGAATCATTGAAATAAGTTGAGAAATAGCAGAGATATATCGTTTTGAAATTAGCAGCGGTGATTGTCTACTTTTCTTTGAATTATTTACTGCTTTTTATATTAGTTAATCGTCTGTAAACAGCTATATAAACAATTATACCCTAATATAATTATTTGGAAATAATAAACCATTGCGTAATAATTTGTACGGATTACCAACCTCTTTAGGCCACACTCGGAATAGACCTTCCATTTATTCCAGGGGTTAAATAAGAAATAAAACGACTGCAAGATAGGAACCGGATTTCACTTCTGGTTATTTGCAGATTGTTGTCATCGA
This sequence comes from Piezodorus guildinii, assembly GCA_023052935.1. Lineage (NCBI taxonomy): Eukaryota > Metazoa > Arthropoda > Insecta > Hemiptera > Pentatomidae > Piezodorus > Piezodorus guildinii. The sequence continues at coordinate 164,067,944 of CM041292.1, forward strand.
GGGTCAAAAGGCCAATAAATACAAACTAGTAAATCAATAGAGGCGGCTGATTGTTCGAATTGCATCTTCTTCATTGAAGATATCTCGCTGTGAATTATATTAATAATTGTTTTCAATAAAAGACAATGCAGTTACGATTTATTTATTTGCATCTGATTCAATACAAATATTTTTTACTTTACTTACCTACATATGAAATATATGAGACCGTGAAAATTTTAGGATTACAGTCTTCATCGGAAATACACGTTTTACGGTCTTTCAACGCGTGTTTGTGCATATGTGTGTGTGTGTGTGTGTGTGTGTGTGTGTGTGTGTGTGTGTGTGTGTGTGTGTGTGGTAAGCCTAGCTCAAAAACGAAAATTCGTACGAAATTAAAATTTCCAATTAAAGACAACTAAGTAGCAAGAATTAATACAGCAAGTATACAGTATCTTTAATTTTGTAGATTCGAAAAAAATAACAATATCATTTTGTTAGCATTTATAAAAAACGGGTAAATATAGAAGTTGAATAAATTCGATATCTAACTAATGAAGAGACAAGCAAAATATTTTTTAATGTAATTTTTTTTTTTTTATTTAATATTAATAATAAAGAACAGTACCAACAATATTGTATGGTATAGAAACAGTTTGCCTTCCAAGTCTTGAGAAATTTCTCAAGATTGAGAGAAAATTTTTTAGGAGGATTCATGGACCCAAAATAATACATGAGGGCTACAGGCTAAAATCCAATGAAGAAATATATGGAAATTTGGAAAACCTTGAAGTAGTCATCAGAACTAGGAGACTAAGGTTTTATGGCCATATGGTAAGAATGGACAATCAGAGGCTGAACAAACAGATTTTTGACAAAGTTCTAGGCTATAAGAACATGGGTGGTTATGCAAAGCAAATAATAGAGGAGCTCGAAAGGTTAAAAATCAAGAAAATAGACTGCTTAGATAGAGAGCTTTTCTGGAAGAAAATAAAAGAAGTTGGGGTTCTTACAGGAAAAACAAAAAAAAAAACAGGGGAGGAAGTGGACAAAGGAGGAGCGGGAGGAACAGTCCAGGAAGATGAAAGAATATTGGAGAAAAAGGAAGATGAAAGATGTGAAGAAGACAGAATGATATTCACGTGGTCCTTGATGGCCAATTCGTGCAAAAAAAAAAAATAAAGAACAGTATTGTGAACGTAAAATATACCGTTGGAAAGCTAAATAAAGATTTTAGAAAAAAAATAATCTTATACACAAAATTGTAAAAGTTAGGGGAGAGTAGCGAAAAATAGTTAACGCTAACTAATTGTTGCAGATAGTAATATAATAATAGTAACGATTAGCAAAAGAAACATAAAAGGGGCGATAAATGAATTAGCAAACAGACCATTTATCATTCAACGTTTCGACCCATGTTGCGGGTCTTCATCAAGGCTTCCCAATGAGCAATACTGAAGTTCATTTCATATCTACTTTCAGATTGTTTTATCGAAACTATAGGGTAAAATTGAAACTAATTCCACTAAAGACTAAGTATGATCATTTTAAATTAATTTCGAACACATGTGAGTAAAAATAGTAAAAAGTAATGCATAGAAGTAGTTGAAAGTTGTGTGATTAGCGCACCGATTTGTATTTTCAATTTATTGTCTGTAGTGATAGTCCGAAAATCTATGGCCATTACTTTCCAATATCTTCGAACAAAAATTATGAATAAAAATAAAATAAATTACACTAATACGTTATATTTAATTCATCATATATTCTCCGATAATCTCACTCTAAGTACCTTTCTAAATGTATCTATTAATTATTTTAGACAATATGAAGGTTTTATTTAACTGTAATTGAAGATAATCATATTTTTTTTTCATTCCAGCAGATTTAACATTTCTGCTGATGAGATGAAAACTCGTAAAACGCCAATGTTTCCAACAACTCAGCCTTTTAAACGGATTGTAAATAAATATTCGCCTAAAATTAGATTGCTGTTTACTATATTCACGAATTAAAGAAAAAAATATATAAGGATTACATACTCCTTAATATATAAATATAAGTATAACTGTTATTTATCATACTTCGTGTTAATTATTGCTAGAAAATATTAGTTTTTAAATTGTAATAAGATTAAGATGTAAATATAAATAACAATGACTTGAGTGATTTGGGAACTAAATTAATGGTATTTAGCAGTGAAAAGTAGTATTAAATTATTATAAGAAAATTAATAAAATAAAATAGAATTATTACATAACATAACTATGTAAAAAATATTATTAATAAAGTGGTTAGTTTAAAAAACCGGAAAGTTGAGCATGATCTCAGCTAAATCATCTCTTTGCACAACCTTTGTCATGAAATAAGTATAGTTCTTATTTAGTGCTGTTTTATTTTTATTTTTATAATGTAAAAACTGATAATTAATCTTACATACTACCGCGTTATTCGAGAAATGGCGGTTTCTAATTCATTTTCAGTTTATTAGTACAGCAGTTGTTCTAGTACGAGTTTGTGGTAATCAAAATGAAATTTATTTCGGAACGAGTTGTTCCCTTTGAATAACAAAACTGTTCAAAACAAAAAATATTTTCCCGATATCAAGACTTCAGGAAGAAGTAGATCAAAGGAGTTAAGATCACGTGTTTACTGAAAGGACAGAGGAACATGTGGTAAGTATATCGAGTATATAAGACGGTCTTTTGTGTTTTGAAGGATCGGAAAAGACCGACACGAAGGAGGAATTGTCGATGGAAAGAAGAGGAACCACTTTAACTCAGTGTACCTACTACAGCGTCTGGGAATTCCACATGTGAATCTAAAGAAACAATGCATTAGTCTCTTGAGTCGACTACATCGGTAAAGGAGCTACTGGGCTTGTAGTGCAAAGAGGAACAATATAATTGAAGTAATATTATGTTAAAACAAAAAAAAAACAAAAAAAAACAATGTTTCCAGAGTGGATTCCATGTACACCAACTAAGTCTATGATAATGATTAAAAATCATATATAGATTCGTACTATTTCATGACCAACGTCCATGCAAGACTGTGATCAGCCTGAGATTACACTCAGCGGCCAAGGCTTTTCATCATCTTTGTGTATCCACTTTATAGATACTGTTTGCCACAGGAGGGTCCTTAATATTCCATGGTCACAGCACGGCTGAAATAACAGAATAAATAATATTCTGCCACAGCCAGGTTTCGGACTTTGGACCTTCAGAACAGTAAACACTGGACCATACCGCTCACCAAGAAGAATTGTAATAAATTCAGAAAATCACCGTTCCCCTGGTTTTACCCCTTTAGTGCCGGTCGACGATATATAGTCGTTTGCTACACTTGCCAAAAGTGCCAACGACGATAAATCGTCTTTCGTATAATAGCACCTTATTCTCCGCAGTGAGAGAAAAATTGATCTCTAAATAAATTTATAAATGATCTAATTTGAGTGTAAATAATCGAATTTCATTGACAAACAATTTGTAAACCGGTTTGGGTCTGAAATTTTACAACTTCTATACCGGAGTGTGCTGGGACTGTTTACGCAGAAGCGATATGATGGACACGCGGCACCAGACACTCTTCTAGGTCCGAAGTCGAACTGTTTAAAATATATAGACCTCAACTTTTATATTATTTATAATTTTGTTATTTATATTTTTTTAAATTGATATTGGAGAATCATTATCTTTGCTTCATTCTTCATTTCTTCTTGAATACGTGGCATTTAAAGGCGTATAAATATCATTTGTTGTTTGGTTTTTATAAGCATTTTTTTCCAAACCGTTGCACATTTTAAAATTTGGCCGGATGTCTTCTCATAGGTACTCGTGTTTCGTCTGGCGCTAAAAGGGTTAAGTTAGGTAAGGAATTCTAAGGGTTATTATAAAACATATTAACTAGGGTTTTGGCCTCCTTATACTTAGCCATTTTATCATGTGTCATCTAAATTAACGAATTTACTAATAGGTTGTGATGTTTTTTTAAACACACAAATTCGGTCTAAATTATTGTTTATTGTTTTTTAAAAGTTCATTAAAACAGTTTACACATTTTTTAAACTCAAACGCACAAAATATTAGGATAGCGATCTGGGGAATTTCAAGGTGTCTCATGGTTAAGCTGATTGTTTCAGTTTCTAAAAAAAAAATTGAATCTGAAATGGTGCTCAATAAAAATGAATCAGAGAACTTATGTCCTATGCCATCTAATTAAATACCTCTTGAGTGGTGCTATAACAGTGTTTTCTAGAATAGTTATACTTACAATATCTTCTTCTTTATTTTTCTGTTATGCCATCAGCTAGGGCCAAGGAGCCACAATCCAGCGTAACCATTCTTCCAGGTCCCTGCTTAGCCGCTTTATTTTATAGAGGGATTTGTCTCTTTTACCTTTATTTCTCTGGATATATTCGTAGTATGAAATTCCGAGACGTCCGCGTCATCGTCTTCTTATGGGTCTAGCCTCTAACACCTTTATAGGATTCATGTCCTCGTTCATGCGGCAGACATGTCCAAACCACTGTTTGCTGTCTTTCTAGAGTGGTATTAAGTTCTGTGACCCCTAGTTCCTCTCACACGCTTTTGTCCCGAATGCGATCCCTAGCAGTTTTCCTAACAGACCTACAAAGAAACCTCATTTCTGCTGCCGTTGTGCGACTAGAATGCCTGTCCAGTAGGGGTGGGCATAATCGAATGACGATTATCGGATAATTCGATTATTTCAATCATTCGAATTAATCGATTATCGGATTAATCGGTTTGGAGTAACGAATGTTCATTCGAACTGAATTGTATAACGATAATCGAATGATTATAAGGAGCTCGGACAATCGAAGGACCTTTTTTTTTTTTTTTTTTCTTTTGCTCATCGCATAAATTTCTCTCAGAATGCATATTAATCATTCAATCATTCGATTATTTAAATCATCGAAGTCCGATCATCCGATTATGACGATCGTTCGATTATGCCCACCCCTACTGTCCAGTGTTCTCCAACTTTCTCCGCCGTAGGTGATTGTAGGTAGGTAAACAGAGTTGTTTATATGCAATTTGGTCTTCTTGCTACTTCACGGTGGCCTATGATGCTATTAGTAATCAGGCTAATATATTTGATTCGACTTACACATTCTTTTTGATATTTCGGGGTCTATCTTAATTGAGCTACTAAGTAGGTATATTCCTTCACTACTTCAAGTGTCTCACCGTTGCAGATGAGTTGGACATCTTCTTGTTCTTCCCTCACAATAACCAGTACTTTACTCTTATATTCTACAAAATATTATATATTCTAGTTTATTTCAATAATAATTAAATTAATAATTCATTAATTGATTCCAAATATACTGAAATTATTCGATTCATTGGATATATGGGTCAATATAAAAGCTTACCGTACATATTCTAAGAAATTTTTTTTAAAATTCTGTTATTGAAATTTACAACTGTACAATTTCCATAGTACAATAAGTAAATGTGCTATTTACTGGCTTGAAAAGTCATGAGAAGAATCTACCCAGCAGTAGTACTTCAATGTTTATTTGTTCAGCAGGTCCCGAGGCCACCGTCTTTTCAGACCCCTCGGAGGATTATCGGGAATAGAAGTCGATGAGAGGATACGGACAAACGGGTTTGAATGGGCGGGTAATTTGGAATGAAAGGAGGTGTATCTTTTTTGGGCAATTTCTTCAACTAGTAGGATATTTAGGTCTCTATGGATGAGTATGTTGGTAACAAAGTACGAAGCGTCGAGGATTTGTCGAAGGATTTTGGATTGCAAGGATTGGATAGCTCAATGCCATAAGTCCAAATAGGTCTAATAATCGTTGTGTAAATGAGTTTTTTAAAGTAAAGAGGGAGTTTTGATCGTTTGTCAAGTAAGTGTTTTAATAGTCGATATCTACGAGCAGTTTCTTGTCGTTTAAGTCTTGTATGAGGATTGTAAGACGTTTGTCAAGATGAAGTCCAAGGTATCGTATTTCTTCTACAGTGATGAGTGGGGTATGATTAAAGGAAACAACGGGACAAAGACAAAATTAAATGACTACTTCCAAATTACTTTTAGAATGTCTTCTAGAATTTTCACCTTAAGACAACAAAAGGAAAGTGAAAATAGTTCCACACTATAGAAGAGAAATATAAATCACTTTATAATTGTCCTATATGAATCACAACGGCTAAGATTTAAGGGAGCTGTTGGTTAAAAAAAGTAGTAAAGCTGAATGCCGCGAGTCACGAAAGGCAAGAGCTATATTGATAAATGATTGGACTAGTTGAGTTCGACCTTCTCTCCTTCCATTGAACTGGAAAGTACTTTAAATTAGATTTTGAATACAAAACAGCTTATTAATAAAAATATTTTTTATTAATTATCAAATAACTAATAAAAAAAAAATTAAGAACTTTTCTATCAATCACTATTATAGAAGAGTATATTAGACTATGATCATATCAATTGGAAACAATCTCTTCTGGTTTTTGTTCATATGTATTTATTTATTCATACTTGTCAACAACCAATCTTTACAACGTTTCGAGGCTTCACATGCCTCATCTTCAGATATTCAATGTTATATCCATTTCCATATTTTTATTCAATATAGGTCATTAAAAAATATATTTCAATCACAATATCAAATCTTAATATTTCATCATCACATATATCAATTTGTTCTGTGTATTTGAATGTGTACTCAACTGGTCTTTAAGAGCTTTTCGTTGACGGTTTGTACTTTATACACATAAAGAAAGTAGGCAAGTGGTATAGGGTCAGAACTGTGGGCGAACAAAGAGGGACACGCCCTCAGCTGCATTATTTAGGGGCAGCCAATTTCAAGCTAAATTTTAGTTTTCGGTCAAGTAAAAGAATATCTCTTGTCACATTGTTTTCTTTTTAATTAATTATATTATAATTAATTCTCTGCCGATTAAATTTTATATATATATATATATATATATATATATATATATATATATATATATATATATATATATATATACATATATATGTATATATCCGTAGACAAATTAAAAAAAAATCTAAATCAATCGTAAATTTATTAATAAATACATATTATTATGGAAAGTACACTATGGTTTATGCTTTATGATTATTAATGAACAACACATAATCTTTGAAACAAAAACTTCAAAACATAGTGCAAACGTAGTTAAACAAACTATTTTGTGAGGTATGATAACATAAGGAGTGATAACGCTCCCTTAAACTCTTATCTTGAATTGCGGCGATATAGGAAACTATATCTTGCCCAAGAGCCTACAATATATGGCCTCTTGCATCAGCAGAAAAAATAAAATATTGATTATAATAAATAGAAAAATCATTCCAAAAATTATTTATACATAATATTAATTAGTATCACCTATGGTGTAGTGGCTAGCATTACAGCCTTCTATGCCCATGGTCGCAGGCTCAAACCCAGCAGATTGCCTTAGTATGGTAATATTACAAAAAAAAAAGTGTGTACCTCTACAACCCATACTGTTTCAAGGCCAACTACCGCGCAAGGAGGTGATTTGGTCTTAATTACGCTCATCCGCTGGATTTTTCCCAATTTCGGGTACCCACCTTTATAGAGGCTGGGCTTGCCCCAGGAGAATCGCTCCACGGCTGAAAGAAATAAATAATTCTGCCTCAGCCGAGGTTCAAACCTGAAATCCGGAGAACAGTAGCCTGGTGCTCCATCCACTAAGCAATGTCGCTGCTTAATATTTTTAAATGTCGTAAAAAATCCTTCAATATGACGTCCTTCGGAGGGAATGTAAAATGTGGAATAGAATGTGGTTTCGGGCTTATGTGAAGACAGGTACTCGTTAAAGATCCTTATCTTGAATAAACCTAGATGGAATAAGTTTAGGACACCCACTGTAGGTTGTCAGATTAGCCAAAGTGGTATAAAATAACGTTAAATGAATAAAAAAAAAAACTATTCATTCCTGCTTTCTTAACTCTTTTAACTATAATAAATTCAATTTGAGGAGCTATTTATTTCGAAACATATTCCGTAAAAAACTAATAATTCCTCCGGCAAATGCTCGTTTCGATAATATAAGATTTCTTAGGATATCAGGGCCAAAAACCTAAACGAAGAGGCGCTAGATAAAATCAATTGAAAATGAACAGTCGGTCAAATAACTATTGATCTTATTAAACATTATTTAATATGTATCATAAATAACAACCATTATCAAATGTTGAATAAAAAAAAGTCGTAAGGATGTTTTGTTAAATAGACGAACAAATTAATATATTACTAATGGTTACCTATGGTTGTTGCTTTAAAGAAGAACAATAAATCCAAAACTGCTTTAAATATAAAATTATAGCTAAACATTTCTGAATTTCTTTTTAATTCTGAATTACATTCCATTTTATTATACTTATACACAATTTTATCTAAAGACTTAAAGGAAACACTGCTACTCGAAACCATGTGCGAACAATATGGTCTAATCAAACCTTGTGGAATCCACCCCTTCACCCCACACTTGAAAAAAGGATACTCGAAAGAGCATTTCACTTTTATAGCGCAATAACGGGTTAGACCTTTTAATTAATTCGTAAACTCAGAATCCTTAAACAATAAAAGTTCTAAAAAGAAATAATACTGAAGAGTTATGTCGGAAATAACAGTATCAGAGATGTGCACCAGGGCTATACATATTCATACCATTATTAACATTTTCATGAAACACTGGTCATATAAAGATCTCTCAAAACCACATTAAAATAATATTTAATGCATAATTTGACACACTTGATATTTTTTAATTCAAACTTATGGTACATTACGACGTTGAATGCTAGATTAATATTTTATTATGGCCTACTAATGAACCACAAGGGTACATACCGTTACATAATTAAAAATATTTTTAATATTTAATAGGTAGCGAGTCTATACCGTTTCAAGTAATTTAGATCTAAATTAAATATCTTAAAAAACATTTAGGGCTAAATCACTAAAGCCTTATAATTGATAATCTCTAAATACATTACTGAAATGAGACCGTAAAAATGTTACTTTTCAATTAAGTGATTATAAATTTGATAATAAATAATTAGTGGGTTCCTTAATCTTCTGAAAACAGTTTATTACACATAAACATCAAAACGAGTCATGTATCGAATCTATTGGGTTGTTTCACATGAAATGTCCGTTTTTATAGTTTCTGAAATACATAAAGGATTTTGCAGGTCTCTGTTGTTTTCTTCTGAATGTTTACATATTTAAAGTAAACACTTACTAATCCTCTACTTTTGTATTATAAGCATTAGCTTCCCAATCAATTACCCACTTTTTAGTATACCTCCAAATATGAACATGGAAACAAGCGATTTTCGAGTAATATTCATGTACGAGTTTAAACTCGGCCATTCAGCAGCTGAGGCCGCTAGAAATATTTGGGGAAGAGAGTATTAATGAACGGACCATTTGCCGTTGGTTTGCTAACTTTTCAGCTGGGGATACCGATTTGGAAAACTTGCCCCGAGGAAGACCTCCGTCCGTAATAGACAACGATGTCCTCAAAAATACAGTAGAAGGAAACCCCTACCAAACAGTAAAGGACTCTCAGCACAACTAAATGCAAGTGCATCTACCGTTTCTAGACATTTAAAGTGTATTGGGAAAGTAAAAAAGCTCGATACATGGGTACCTCATGATCTCACTGAGTGGCAGCAAGACCCCATGTTTCAAAACATACCGTACAAGAATTGAAAGAACTGGGCTACGAAGTTCTTCCGCACCCCCCATATTCTCCCGACTTGTCTCCAACAGATTACCACCTGTTCAGGAATTTAGACAACTTCGTCAAAGGAAAACTTTTTGAAAATGATGATCAAGTGAAAAGTGCGTTTTCAGATTTTGTTTCTCTTCAAAGCTCAGAGTTTTTCAGTTCGGGGATAAAACAGTTGGTGTCACGTTGGGAAAATGTGTAGAAAAAGAAGGTAAATACTTCGAATAAAATTATCTTGTTTTCATATCGTATTTTTAATACTCCTTACCTTGAAAACGGACATTTAATGTGACACAACCCAATATATATATATATATATATATATATATATATATATATATATATATATACACACAAAAATATGAAATGTACTATAAATTTTAAAACATATTCAAAGCACCTCAGCTCACTATACAGATGCAATAGGGAAATTAAAATTGTAAACCATAGCTTATTGACCTATATTTAATAAGATACCAATGTGTATGTTCTGCAATAAATAGGATGGCCCTAATCCATTAGGGGCCAAAGAATATGTCAGTTTAGATAGGTGATTTTACTTAGTTTTAATAAAAAAAAATATAATAATAATTTTATTTAGAAAATTATTGACAAAATTGTAATTAAAAATGAATAATATTTTAATTTTTAAATGACTTTTAGGTAAATATTTTTATTGAACATTGTTATTTATTTTTAATAATAATTTTAATTAATATACTAAAAAGTTATTTTATTCACATAACCATAAAAAAATCCCAAGAAATCAATTAGGGCATCACAAGGGGAGGATCCCAAATGGGTCTCACCGATTTTGATGAATTGTATTTTAGAAACAACTAGAAATTTATTCATAAGAGTATACAAATTATTAGGGGCCAACGCTCATCAAGAGTCGTGTAAAAAAATCGGAAAATTTGCTCTCAAAAAATCACATTTTATTTAATATCACTGGTTCTAGTGAAGGTAAAAAAAAAAAAAATTGTCAAAATTAATCTATTTTAAAACGAAATAAACAAAAAAATAAGCCATTATCTAAGTTTTATGCTAGGTAATAACCCTAAAGGTATAAATCATCTTGTAACAGGTAAACAGTAGTTTTAATAAGGTTTCTTTAAAACTGTGCTCAGATTAAGACTCCTTTTCAGGAGTGAAAAACATAGTTTTCAAGAAACCTTATTAAAAGTAATATTTTAAACAGGTTATTTATATTTTTAGAGTTATTACCAAGAATAAAACCTTAATAATTTAATGGGATATTTATTTATTTTTCATTCCACTAAATTATGTTAACATGCTTTTTAATATCTAAAAAGGTTTGTTGTTTCGTTTATTTTATTTTATGTTCCTTTATGCTGCTGTGGCTAGTTGGACGATGCTACAGAGGGAGTCCTAAATTTTTCCTATCCAGGTTTAATTGGTGGTGTAATCTTTAACGAGTACCTGAAGTCGCACAGGCCCGGAACCACCTTTCAACTTCCCGTCCGGAGGACGGCATAACTAAGGATTTTTTACTCCTATTAAAAAGTCCTAGGATTAACTGCATCTGAAAAGGTTGAATGTCAATTGAAAATGCTCTATATAAAACTTCAAATCGCACTGACTGTAAACTGGAGATTCCACCACTCTGATTTGATTGAATTTTATCTCTATTCAATAATGCGGAACTGTACAACAGCATCATTTTTGGCAAATCAATCAATACCCGTTCTTCTCAATCGATAGGCATTTTACCATTTTTATTTAGCTATACTAACCTTAAAGTCTCTTACGTTTAGTGCACAAAACCTCGAAACATACATTAAAATACTATAAATGTTTAACAGGTCTAGATCAAGTTAAAAAGATTATCCGGGTCGTTACAACTAATTCCTGGAGCGTAGATTAAATCGATTCAACTGCCATTGAGTTTGTTGGAAGGGTTCGCGCTGAATTGTGAGTAAAATTATCTGAGTGTTTCTCTGTTTTGTTTAATCCTATTAAGTGATATTGAAATCGGAAGATTGGTTCAAGTAATAATGTCAGCTGGTTTCCCAAACAGGCCATTGATTTGATCGCTGTAAATGAAGAACCTGTCTCATTATCCGGCCAAGAAAGTCGATAGTTATGTTATAAGATATGTTCGGTTTTTATATTATACTATAAATTTTATATACAAGTACATTAACATTTACTATATCTATAGCTATATATAGATCATATAATCATACACACATATTGTTAAATAGAATTAAACTCTATTTTAATATTTTTACATTATATAATTTACATGTATTCTGTGATTCATACTTAATTATTTTCTTCATTTGCGACCAATTTTTATGCGTGTCACTGTATATTTAAAATCAAATATTACAACGCAGAATACCTTTAAAACATTATTATTTTATATATAAATGAAGTTTTTTCCAGTCATTAACACATCACATCTGCAGCGTGAGGTTTATATAATTGTATAAGTATTTGTTTACAATTCAAATATTTATTTGTTAATAAAGTAAGGGTAAAAGCATTACAATTATTAATGATAATTACGGCTATCGAAAAAAATTGTTCTTTTTTTACAAGGTGGAATTATCAATAGACTTGGGCCTGGACAAGTCTTGGGCCTTTTAATGACTTGAGACTCCGATCCTGTAAAACCACATTTCCGCAACTCCTTCACTTTTTAAAAATAATGATAGTTACCTATAACTTAACTACTTCAGTCTTTTTTAGGTTTATTATGTTTTTATTATACTTATTTCTATACGCGATTAAAGTATCTTTTAAATGAGCATCTAGAATAGTCAAAGTAGGTATTCTTTTCGAGTAATAAATTATTAAGAGTAAAGTGAACCGTAGCTGTGTATTTATAAAAATAATTTATTGAACATGACTTTAAAGCTCAAAACACTACATTTCTGGAACACCTCTTCGGTTTCGGATTATTTCGAAGATCGCTTGGTAGATCTATTCATCTGTAAATCGATTGTAACTATTACACAATAAATCCCAGGGATTTTTTTTATTTTACTAAATTTTATATTTCTACTCATTTCCATTTATTTGAGATACGCATTTTGCGTATCTTGTAACGTATTTAATCCAATTTCAATGGTAAGATACTTTTTTTTTTTCAATCCTCAATGAATTGATTTTCAAGTTTTCTCTCTTTACCCTTCGTCGTAAACCAATGACTTCCTGCCCTACAGTATCCTTTAATGACACTCCACTAGCCCCTGTTGAACAGATTCGATACCTAGGACTCCACCTTGACAAACGTCTAACTTGGAATCCCCATACAAGACTTAAACGACAAGAAACTGCCCGACGTTTTCGACTACTTCAACACTTACTGGACAAACGCTCCAAACTTCCACTTAATTACAAAAGACTCATTTATATGACCATCATAAGACCGATATGGACTTACGGAGTAGAGCTATGGGGCTCTACTAAACCATCGAATTCCTCTCGTATCCAATCCTTACAATCCGAAATCCTTCGGAAAATCCTCAATGCTCCTTATTTTGTCACAAACACACTCATTCATAAAGACCTTAATATTCCATATGTTGCTGACTTAGCCCGAACCAGGTACCATTCCTTCCATGAAAAGCTCCATTCCCACTACAATCCATTAGTTTCAATCCTTGCTTCCTCTTCAATCCCTGATAACCCTCCGAGGCGTCTGAAAAGAAGATGGCCACGGGACCAACTAGTTTAGAGTGTTTTTAGAGTGCTGCCACTGGGTAGTGTCTCTACATGTATTTCATGACAGTTTTACATATTACCATCACATTTACTAGATGTATTTTTATTTAATACAGTTGTAAATATCAATAAATATGTTAAAAAAAAAAAAAAAAAAAAAGTTTTCTCTATGTTTATAAATAGACGTGTTACTTTATGATAACACCTAATCAACGGCTTCTTCCATATACTTTGTATTCAGCGTGTTCCTTCTTGCCTCTCATGGCCAAACTTACTTAAAGTCAATGCTGTACTTGGAATCTCTGATTTCCACCTTATAGTAATCTGTTTATTATTCTACTGCTTTATCTATTGTTACTACAAAGCTTCCAACACACATCTTCTATAAATATAAGTAATACGCGTGTCGAACAAGCTTGTGAAAATTCGAAACAGTTAATCGAATATATGGTTGGAAGTACTTGAGCATGAATCTGAAATCACTGATATAAAAAATCGGTATGTGATTTTGATACGAATAGAATCGTATCAAGATTTTCTCAAAAGCGCCGTTTTTTTAAATCGTTATATCAAGTATAATTAAAAACGCGAAATGGCAAAATAATGCTTAAAGGTAGAGTTGAAAAGAGAATAAAATAAAATTATGTCTGTTGAGACAACATAATTATATAAATATAAATATATGTATAATATAATGTAATTAAATCAAGAGTGATGTACACCCTATTTACTCAAGTAATTGTCGTCATTAATTATTGATTTCATAAAATCATTAGTCCTCTTGGAAACTAAACGGAATTTCAAAGGAAAAAAACTAAAGGTTTAAAATTCTTGTAAACATTTTTGTGATATTTTTAAACTCAACATTTTATGTCAACATCAAGACAATTTAATTGATTGCAATGCATTCTTTTCGTTACTATTTATTGTTTTAAATACATAGGTATGTTAAAGTATAAAAAATTTGGAGTAAGAATGTTGCCACTTAAAGAAAAATAAGTAAAGGATAAAAAACACTACGTTACAAAATCTATTTTACTAGTTTCGGGTTTTATTTAAGGTTCATTTGTTTTTTTAATAATTAGTTAACATGAACTATAATTACTTTTTTTATGACCATGGGTGAAATACAAATCCTTAGGAGTCCTCGATGAGCTCACATAAATCTTTCATCATTAAAACTCCAGGAATCTAGTAATAAATAAACTCTAATATAGATACTAGCCTCGCCACTACAACTACCGCGTCAGGTGGAGTTCCTACCTATAAAGCCGTCCAACCGGACGTTAGTAACCAAACTGCATACTACTATATTTTTTTATTTACATTTTCTCCAAGGCTCCGATATCTTCTCTTATATTTATTTATTTAACGTCACTTTATGCAACTATGCTAATTAGACGATGCTACAGTGGGAGTCCTAAATAATAATAATAATAGGTTACCGAACCCGAAGGTTCAATGCCGATACCACCAAACTCCGCCTGCACAAACTCGTACAATGTTTACCGTTCCAGCCCAAGCCCCCGAGATCAGCCTTAACGCAATCCTTATCGACGTTTCGGCCTACCTTTTCGGACGCCTACCAGTCGGATCAGCGAATACCAACTTTCTCGAACACGATCCTCACCGAGCCCAACAAGTTTACTCGCCCATTTGAGTCTCCGCGATGCTATCAACTCAATTATATTCACAGGAACAAGCTCCGCAATTCCGCGTTGTGTGACCTTCTAAAGACCCCACTGGCCTTATCTCTCTCCGGAGCAAATATTTTACGCAGTACCTTATTTTTGAAAACCTTAGCCGTTTTTTATCCTTCAAAGTAAGCGACCACGTTTCACACCGTAAAGAACCGTCGGAAGAATAATAGTTTTATAAATTTTTAAGCTTTAAGTTTTTAGACAGAAGTGCTAAGTAATTTAGCAACTGAATAATAACAAGCATTTCTCACCTTTGACCGGGACTTTATTTCTTCCTGTATTTCACCTTTTCTTGTTATTATTGAACCTGAGCACTTGAATTTCTCTCGATTGAAGGATTTTTTCCTCCTATTAAAAAATCCTAGGACCACCCGGTTTGAACCCGTGACCTTTGGCATAGGAGGCTGTCATGCTAACCACCCAACTACTTCTGATCCCTTCTTCTATTTTATATATATATATATATATATATATATATATATATTGTATTAATGTTTTTACAACTCAAAACTATTTAATTAATTAGTTTCGATTTTTCACCTTTTATTTTATTAATTTAATTTATTTGTTTTAGAGCTAAGAGTTTGTTTATCAATATAATTTTATATAATAAATTTTTTTTTTCGCTTCATCCAATTTAGGGTGCGTTGGATCAATCACTGTTATGATTTTCTGTCTGCTCAACATTTCTTTTATCCTCTCAGAACTTATCCTCCTCTCGTCAGAAAAACGGTATAGCTGTTTGGTCTTGGCCCTTTCCTGGAACCTCTTCATTTTGTCTTTAAGTGTCTCTATGCTGAGCCGTTTCATGACATATCTTCCATAATTTTTAACTCTCGTAGATCTTTCTCCGTCTCTTTAAACCATATTCGTTTCATTTTGTTATTGCGGAAAGTCTAAGATTCTTTTAGTTATTCTTCTTGGATCCATTTTTAGGCTATGGCCATAGAAGTCAATCCTCCTTTCCTTATAGTGTCGGAAATATTTTCGATTTTCCTATACAGGATCTCATTCCTAACGAGATAGATCTTGATATTATGAAATTTGGGACCTAAAATTTTCTGCTCCATAATCTCTAACTTTTCCATCGGACCATAGTGATGGACAGCGTTTCCGCAGTGTACAGGGCTTCAGGCTTAACTACTCTATTGAAGTGCCTTATCTTGGCATTCCAGGAGAGTGATTTTTTGTTTTGGGTGTCGTTGGAAAGCTACTTCAATTTTTTTTCGTCTAGATTCTGTTGATTTCTTCTGTAGACCATCGCTACTGATCCACTTCGAGATATTTGAAATACTGGAAAATTTCTATTTGTATTAATAATATTATTTTATTTTCCTTTTTTTTAATGTTCCGGGGAAAAGCATGAGCTCAAAAGAGAGGCACTGTATAATAAACAAACAAATATAAAACAAAACAAAATATATTGAGAAGTATTTGTCCTTTATTTTTAACCTTAATGTAAATTAATGAAATATAATTCTTAATATTATATTTACTTTCATTTTCCACAGGCTATAGTTCACCTTTATATTTTAGTTGTTACACAAAGTTGAGTATTAAAGAAAACAATTCCAGGGTCATTCCAAATAATATTAGAAAATAACGTCTATTTTGTGATAAATATGTCATTTCGGTGCTAAATTTAATTGTATATCTATCTAAATTCATTCTATAGATATTGAATAAAATGTGTTTTCGCACGCAATCTACCTGATCATATCAAAGCTCCCCAATGGAACACCAATTCACACGTATTTGGTCCCTTTGAGACAGAAAAATTTAATTTATAATTATTTTAATGAAAACTCAAATACATTTTTATAAAAATATAATTTAGCAATATTCTTCAAATAAACCAAAATTGAGTGTAATTTATCTGAGTCACAATCAGTTTTAAAAATTAGTAACTTTACACGAAATATTGTACAGATTAAATCATAAGTAACTCGAATTTTATTTCCAGTTATTTCAAGCATTTGAATACATATTTTTAATTTTAAAAAGAGAATAACATTAATTTCGAATCATTGGTTGGAAGAAATTCCCGTTTGGATCTGCTGCTCAACTTCGCTGAGTTGCTATGAGTACACAGCATACCGGATTAATCCTAAAGAAAATTTCAAAGAAAAAATAGAGGAAGATCTAATTTTCATTCTAATTATTGCAATTAGTCAACTAAATATATTTATCAAAATCAGGCAAGGTTGCTTTAAAATTAAAAAATATATACCCTTAAATTCACCAATTCACAACAAATAAATAATATATGATATTTTTAGAATGATCGTTTTAAAAAAATAAGTTTTTGCAATATTTAAATATTGAAAGAAAAATATTCGAAAACACAAATTAAAATTACCTCGGAGAGGAGATGCACTATTGGAGCAAGGCGGATCAATGGTTATTTTTTTTTACCATGGTAACTCCATAAGTAAGCTAAGAAAATCAAGCTCAAAAGTTGTTTCTTACTGTACCTAGAGGAGATTTATAGATAAAAAAAGATTCAATACAAAAACATATGTGTTGAAATTACGCTTTTACTTTCACTCACTATATATAGTAAGGGAAAGTATTGCGATCGTGAAAATTTTTGAGTTCCAGTTTTGAGCGGAAATACACATTTTAGGGTCCCCTGAGTCCAAATAACCTAAGTCCCGCAAAAAGGTATGTGTGTGGTAACTCCCGGACGGAGACGGTAAGTCCTAATGAAACTGAAATTTCATATTTATGACAAATTAACGCCCGAGACGTTACAAAACCTTTTTCATCAAAATGAGCATACCAGATGAGCCACTTTGTGCCATGCATTTTTCAACCATTTTTCGATTTTCTAGGAAACGGTTCCGACGATTTTGATTAAACTCGCTAAATCGATGTAAAATTTTATGGGCTTTAATACTTTGTAGTTTTCATTCTGATTAAAATGGTCTGACAGGGCTTAAATGCCGATATTTTAAACATTCTTCCTTTAAAGTACCTTTAATTTTGTTGATTCTATAAAAATAACTATATCAACTTGTACCATAATAAAAAACCGGTAAATATGCAAGTTGAGCGAATTTGGAAAGCAACTGAAGGAGAAAACTGAAGAAATATTTTTTTAATGAATTTTTTTTGTTTATGAACATAAAAACAGTAATATACCGTTGGAAAGCTAATGATTTTAGAAAAAATATTATCGCGTACACAAGCTTTTAAAAGTTAATAGAGTTATCACAAACGACAATACTAAGCGATTATTTTAGATAATAATACAATCGATTTTTTTAAATAAAACACATTTTTTTATAGAAATTCCATTAAATCAATTCTTTAATGGTTCCACTCATATTTTATCTCTTACTGTATTTGAAAATTCTTTAATCGATTCTAAAAACGGAGGTAAGTGAAAGTCATGTGTTGCCCGCACCAGATTTTCTCTAACTGTATTTGAAAATCCTTTCATTGATTTTTAAAATGGAGGTAAGTGAAAGTCGTGCGTTGCCCGCACCAGATTTTCGTCAGTTTGTAATTAAGTGATAGTTTAAATTTAATTATGTTTTGAGTCTGCACCTTCATATTTTTTACACTCCTACATGATTTTTTCTGAGTTTTCATGTCGTAATACAAGCATTACAAAATTATCTCCCGTTTTTAATATTTTAAACCACCAAACATAACCGAGGATTTATATAGGAAATCGATGTACTTCATATATCGTTATACTAAATGACTGTTGCGGAGACTGCATTTCATAGAATTTATAGCTTATTATTATCATTTGTTATAGTAAAATATTATTTTAATTATAATAAGGATCATAAAGAAAAAAAAAAAAAAAAGAAGCGGGCACAGAATGATAAAGCAAAATTTATAGCAGGTCATGAATTTAATCAGAGTATTCGTAATATCTTTTAAAACTTGATTGCCTTTTTCATAGAGAACATATAGGATAAAATCTATATATAAATTTATGACACTGAATTTAAATTTGTAATAAAAATAAAATGTTATATTATTACTAAAGGGTTGAAAATAGCCTAACATATTTTTTACAACAATATGTGTTTCATTATTATACATTTTTGTTTTCAAAGTTCTTTGCTTGATAAGCTTTTATAATTTATTTAGCAAGATTAGTATTTTAATTTCCAACGGAAATTTTTTTTTCTTAAACATTTCTAATGAAGAACTATTCTTAAACTCGTGACTTTCCTAAAATACAAAATCTTTATTTTATATATCTATATGTATATACTACTTCACAACTTATAAAGAATATAGCATTCAGTACATAAAAAGACTGCTACAGTTACTAAGCCAAACGGCCGTTTAATAAGGTGATTAGACACAGCTCAGCCGACTATTATCTCTTCCGAAATTATGGGCTGCCCACTTTATAGAGGCTGGGTGTGCCAAAAAGTGTCTCAATAACCTGCCGAAAGAACAGAATAAATAATTATTCTAATGCTTTATTCATTTAGTGCTTTATTTACTGCAATAGAACACTAAATACTTCTTCTTCCAAATAACACTGTTCCTTAATTATGCTTATTTTTTTTATTAATTAAAGGATTTATATTAGGTAAAATGAAAAATAATTGGATGATTTAAAAATAAATAAAATATAAAACCACTTTGGGATTGTATAAGATGATACATTACGTGATTCTCAATGTCCACTCCATGTGACCATCCAAAAAAAAAGTAATGGGTTGCGCAAGCTTTTCATAATATAAACAAAATATTTAATAACTTTTGAAATAGCCTATAAAATGTTGTTGAGTCCTATTTATGGCACACATTTTCATGGAACAAGGTCAGAACTGCAATAAATTTATCTAAATGGTAGTAAAATTTTCAAAAAAGAAAAGTTTGACACTTTTACACTTATTAAAATATTTGTTTTAGTAAACTGCTTTCATGATTACGTTTACACTGCAATAAAGTTGTCTTAAAGATTACAGATGTGCGCATGTATAAGCTATTTATTATATGGAAATATCGCAAACAATAAGTGATGAGGTAAATTTCATGGAAGATCTAAATCAAACATTTTGTTACTGCTACTTGAGAAATTTTATATGGATTTAAGCGGCGATTCTGCTGGAAATTTCGAAAAAAAAAAAAAATAAAATAAATTTTATAAACTGTTTATGAAGTTTTTAACAGGATAGGAAGATAACATTCTACATGTATACTATCTTGGAAGTATCACATGAGTATTTCTAGCGGCACCTAACTGTTGCCTGCGTGATGAAAATGACAATAAGGCAAGAGTATTGTTTGATTCTTTGAAATACCTATCCTATCATTTTGGCTGACATTTATTTTAAGTAAGGTGAATTACACAGAGACAGTCAATGTTAATATATTTCTTCATTATTATTTTTAGGAAAGGTAGTAGATGAGATAGTATTTTTCAAAAAACTTTGTTTTTTATTTGTTTATTTATTAAATGTCACTAGAATTGAACGATGATAGAACAGTGATATTAAAGTAGTATTTGACTCAAAACCACCATCTTACGTCTCCCTCTGAAGGACAGCATAAACAATTTTTTTTTTCTTTTACTAACCTGTATATAAAATATATAAGGTAAAACGATCGTGAAAATTTTTGGAATACTTTGATTCCTTCCGATGGTTTTTTCAACGGAAATACACGTTTTGAGTCCCTCTGAGTCCAAACGGTCAATTCTCGCAAAATAGACTGTGTTTGGTCAACAAACCTACTTTAAACTATGCATTTTACACCTTTTTAAGATTTTCTCGAAAACGGCTCTAGCAATTATGATTAAACTTGCTAAATAAATAAGTAAAATTGAAGACTTTAATATCATGTTCATCACTACTTTTGATTGGGACAGATTGTAATTTTACTCAATAAAATTGTTGTTGATTGAAATATCATGTAGGATTTGATCGATATGGTGTGAGAGGGTTTAAATGCCCATTTCTAAAATTGTGTTCTTTCAAAGTAACGATAATTTTGTAGATTCGAAACAATTAACCATTTCATGTTGGTATTTATAAAAAATAAGTAAATATACAAGATGAAAGAATTTTATAAACAAAATGCAAGAGAACAGAGCAATTGTTTTTGTATTGTTTTTCGCACATAAGAATAGTAATATTGATGTACAGTATACAAAGATGTACAACCTTTAGATACAAAGCCGTAAAATTTAAATCATAGTGACGAGAAGAGAATTGAAATGTTTGCGTTTTATGTATATCTTTTGTACAAGGAATTGTCTTTTTCATATATATATATATACTCATCATCATCATCATCATCCGTGGCGCTACAGACCGATGTGGTCCTTGGCCTCCTCAATAAGTCTTCGCCAGATGGTTCGATCTTGAGCAGCCGCTCGCCAGTTGCGGGCGTCAAGTAGGCGAAGAGCATCCCTGGCAACGGTGTCCTCCCATCTAAGCCGAGGTCTTCCTCTTCCCCTTGTCCGGTGGAGCCTCCCATCCAGCAGCTTTTTGGGAATTTCATCGTCTGGCATCCGTACTACGTGGCCAGCCCATCGCAGTCTTCCTAACTGATTAACCTCATCACATCAGCTTCGCCATAGATCCGGTAGATCTCCAAGTTTGTCCTCCGCCTCCAGCTTTCCCCGATCTTAACTGGCCCAAATATCCTTCTTAAGATTTTTCTTTCAAATATGAGGATATCCCTCTCCTCTTTACCAGTGAGGGTCCACGTCTCAGATCCATAAATTAAGACGGGCCTAATGAGGGTCTTATACAAAAGGCACTTCGTGCGACGGGTGGGGTAGGCACTTCTCAGGTGCTTTCTGAGGCCAAAATAGCACCTGTTGGCTTTGAGGAGACGCTGACTTGTTTCCCCGGAGATCCTATTTCCACAATTTACCACTGATCCGAGGTACACAAATTGGTCAACGCTCTGGAACGCAAATGGGCCCATTATAACAGGATGTCGGTCTGCAGTCTCTGTTCCCGGCCCAGCTCATATGTATATACTATTATTTTAAATAAAAATTAAAATTTCTAACACTATTTATGCACATGCCAAAAAATGGCTTTTTATGTTTGTGTTTTTTTGAGTAAAGGTCCTTGCGACAAAGGCAATATTTCAAGAGACACCTTTATTTACGATATAGTCACCTCCCTACTTGGTTCAACAAAGATAGCCTTGAAAAACGACTTGTACAGAATCAATGAAATTTTTTTGTAGTCCGTTCTCCTCTAAAAATTTTAAAGGCCTGTCAATAAATTGAAAGAACTATTGAATGTTAAAACCTCAATTTCTTTTCGATAACTTAGGTTGAGTGATATTTCAGTTATATTTGTCTTGAGAAAACTAATATTTTCTTAATAAAAGCTAATATTGTTTTATAGTTATTTAATAATAGGAATAAGTAAAGAATGTATAAATATGATGAATTATTAACTTTTTTTTTTACGGATTTTTACGCTCATTCTTATCCAGCAATAGTAAAGTGATATAATATATGTACATACACAACGCACAATGATCAGAGTAATTAACGAAGAGCAGAATTTTGAAAAACTTTTTCAATACAAAATTTTTTTTTATTTATTTATTGAAATTTACAACTGTATACAGGAATACAAGTAAATTAGATGAAATATATAAAGGCATGAAACACATGTAGAGAAGCCTCCCAACGGAATCACTCTAAAAATGTTCTAAACTAGATGGTCTCGGGGCCATCTTCTTTTCAGACGCCTCGGAGGATTGTCAGGAATTGAAGAGGAAGAAAGGATTGAAACTAGAGGATTAGGGTGGGAATGGAGTTTGCCATGAAAGGAATGGTATCTAGATCGGGCCAAATCAGCAACATACGGAACATTAAGATCTTTATGGATTAGTGTATTCGTGACAAAGTAAGGAGCATTGAGGATTTACGAAGGATTTTGGATTGTAGGGATTGGATACGGGAAGAATTCGATGGTTTAGTAGAGCCCTAAAGCTCTACTCCGTAAGTCCATATCGGCCTTATGATAGTCATGTAGATGAGTCTTTTGTAGTTAAGTGGAAGATTAGTACGTTTGTCTAGTAAGTGTTGAAGTAGTCGAAAACGTCGAGCAGTTTCTTGTCGTTTAAGCCTTGTATGAGGGTTCCAAGTGAGACGTTTGTCAAGGTGCAGTCCTAGATATCGGATCTGTTCAACCGGGACAAGAGGTTATTATTTTATTATTGAAGGAGACAGTAGGGCAGGATGTCATAGGTTTACGACGAAGGGTGAAGGTAATTTGGTTGGATTTGTTGGCATTTATTTTAATTCTCCAGTTCTGACACCACACATCGAGGTCTCTGATGTGGGATTGGAGAGTTTGAGAGGCAATAGTTGGATCAGTATTGACAAGTGCCATCAGCGTAGGTAGAAAGGAAAGTGTTAGGATGGTGTGGGATATCAGCTGTATAAACTGTGAAAAGAAATACAAAAATTAAATGTCATTTTGAATATAATTGTGGAAAATAAAACTAGCGATTACTTTTTTTTCATTTTGCAAAACCGCTACAACTACTAAAATCCTAACAAATGGTTACATTATCAGCCGCAAAAGCTAAATAAAAAATATTTATCATATCATAATTATTTTATTTTCTGATTAAAAAAAATATCCTAATAAAAATAATAATAATCGATAAAAGACTCCATTATACAAGAATATCTATTAATAAAAATGATTCAACTCGCAAATATTTAAAATTGATATGGATTTCATCCTTATGAAACTATAAATGAGCGTATTAAAATGTTTCTATTATATAGTAACATGATGTTTACTTCACTCTTAAGACAAAAAGTGATAGTTTTTGGAAGCCAATATATTATAATCACAAATTTTTCAGAAGGAGTATATGAGATTCAAAAGCAACATAAATTTTTATGTTATCGGATTCGGGTATTTTGTATGTATAAAAAAACAAAAACATTTTTATGGAATATTAACGGAAAATGTTCCTCATGAAAAATAAGATCTATGTAAATTTTCATAATTAATTTTTATATGTGATGATTACACGCCCAATCAAAAAATGAAGTTAATAACAAAATAACTTTAAATTCTTAAAAAAAATAAAGAAAGAAAAATACAATACCAGTAATGCCATTATCTTTATAATACCATCAGCTTTAATTTAATTTCATACGTATCTTATGTATTTAACCGAATTTATCTTGATACGCAAAACAATCTTCAATAAATTATTTTTACAAAAATAATAAGATTTTTTTAAATTTATTTGATTACCCCAAGAATTACTAAGGAAATTATTTTCTTGTGCCCAACCTTTCATTAAAACAGGAAAAAAAAGAGGGTGATTTTCTTTTTTACTTATAAATTCTAACTCGATAAACACACTTGAAATTTAAAATATAGCATTATTTGTCCTTATCTACAATTTTACTTTTAACAAAAAGTTGCAATCCCTTAATTAATTTGACAAGAAAAGATTCTATACAAAACAAAATTCTTCAGCCTTATTAAGGTATTTTACACTTCAGAAAATAAATCTATAGAAAGAGTTTTGTTTATAATAATACCCTACCTTAGTTCTTATTAATACATGTTCAGTATACGGAGTCACCTGTGGTGTGTGATTGCTACCTAGCATGATAACAGGTTACTGTAACCATGGTCGCGTGTTCGAACCCAGTAGAAGGTCGTAGAATTTTTAAAAGGTGTAAATATTCATTGTTTATGCCGGTCTTCGGAGGGGACGTAAAATGTTTGCCCTAGCCTGTACTCGTTAAAGATCCCTATCTTAATTAAACCTGGATAAGCAAAATTTAGGATTCCCAGTGTAACGTCGTCCGATTAGAGAGAGTAGCATTAAGTGACGTTAAATAATTATACGAAAAATGTTTAACAAACTCCACTCCCACATTAACCCACTAGTTTCAATCCTTGAATTCATAATAATCCTCCGAGGCGTCTGAAAAGAAGATGGCCTCGAGACCTTCTAGTGTAGATTATGTAAGTTGCATGGCATATTCTCTTCATGTTTTTCCATGTATAATAGCTATATTATGAGCCAATTTACTTGATGTATTTACTAGTACAGTACTAAATTTCAATAAATTAATAAATAAAAAAAGTTTATTATTTAAATTGAATAAGGATACAATTTAAACATGGTCAAAGTTTTTGCCATGAGATTTGATTAGTTGTTTATTAATATATATTTCCCATATTTAATATATATAATATATATATATATATATATATATATATATATAATATATATATATATATATATATATATATATATATATATATATATATATATATATATATATATATATATATATATATATATATATATAATTATTAATACAAAAAAGAGGAAGGCCAGACTCTATACAAAGTTTCTTTTGCTGTTAACTGGTACAGAAGAGGAACAAACATTCAGAGCCTTTAACACGGTAGCCGTTCAGAAGTTTGGTTGTAGCAGGTGTTTGACCGAAGGCGATTAAGGATAATTGTTTAAACAGTTTAGTGTTGGCCATGCCATATCAATAATCCCTTACCAGCCAGCAGTGCTCTCCGTCACGCTGATATTTGCTTCCAAGTCCGTTAATTAGTTAATTACAATGTATATTTATTTTTTTTTTTTTTAATCGTTACTCAAAAGCTTATTATTTCCAATAGACATTCAATAAAAATAATGATATTTATATGAAAACTGTACTGCGCTATCACTTTTTTTTCATACCGCTTTTGATTCTATTCTTAATTAGAGATTAGCATATCCTCAACCGTACGAAATATTTTAGTCAAATTATTGGACTGTTGAAGTACTGATACAGAATAGCCTGTATTTCAGCTATATATATTTTTTTTTTTTTTTTTTTTTTTTTTTTTTTTTTTTTTTTTTTTTTTTTTTTTTTTTTTTTAATGGTACTCAGATTTTCTCTCAGAACGTTATTTTCTCATTAAACAAAATTAATTTGCTTTGAGTATTTTTTTTTAATAAGTCTACCAAAGTGAGGTTCATTACCGACAAATGTTAGATATTTTGGAGGTTTTTTCCATTATGAGGTTTATTATTAAGTGGTCCATCATTTTGGCCATATTTTTACCTTCGCTTATCTATATATGAAAAGTATTGCGGTCGTGAAAAATTTCGAATTTGAGTTTGAGTTGAGGAATTACACGGTTTAGAGTCCCCTGAGTCGAAATAATCAGTATATGGCAAAAACTAAAAGTCGTACGAAACTGAAATTTCGTATTTAGGATAACTATACGTTCAAGATGTTATAGGACTTTTCAGATCAGCTAACCAGAAGAGCCACTTTATACCAAATATGTTACTCCTTTTTACTATTTTCTTAAAAACGACTCGCTATATCGATATAAAATTTAATGGCCTTTATTATCATGTAGGTTTCATTTTGATTGCAATAGTCTGACAGGGCTTAAATGCCGACAATTTCTTCCTCTAAAGTACCTTTAATTTTGTTAATTATATAAAAAAACACATCAACATCATATTTTTTTAATACAATTTTTTGTTTTTCAACATAGGATCAGTATATAAATGTATAATATACCGTTGGAAAGCTAAAGATTTTATAAAAAATATTATTTTATACGCAAACTTGTAAAAGTACAAAGTTATGGAAAGCCGATAAAACTAACTGATTGTTTTTGACAATAATGTAATCGATTTTCTAATAAAACAAATGTTTATATAGAAATTCAATTTAATTAATTCTTTATTAGTTTCACTTATTTTTATCTCTAACTGTATTTGTAAAATACTTTAATCTATTTTAACACCCGAGGTAAAAGTGGAAGTAAAAATAAATGTTCTCTATGATTTGGGACGAAACTAAATGTATAATTTAATTCTTTTGGAAAACAACTGCATTTCGAAATCGCGTTTTTAAAGGAGTGTTCATTAGAAAAAACAAATAGAAGATTTTGATAAAACTAAATTATGAAAATACAAATACGTTTAAAAATAAATTTTGTAAAAAAATGTCTTTCGGTAAAGTTTGGAAATCAACGTCTGAATTCATGGCTTATGGAAAGTTCATATATCTGCTATTTTTTTCCTGTGGCCGTTTTTCAATACCGAAACACTTCAAAATGTTTTCTTTATCTTTATAAATAATATCTTTCCCTCGATTACCAGATATTATATTTTTGGTTGTTTTGTTAGAGTATACATATTAAAAAAAAAATAATGCAGCGGTCATACACTCTTCCACTTATCCCATTATAATATAATTCAATACTTAATATAGTTCAATTGAGCAGCACTTAAAAAATATTAAAAGCAATATGTACTTTTCGAAATCCCTCTCTTAAAAAATAATAAAAGAGTTTTCTTAAACAATACAACCCGCAGAATCTATTATACAATTCATTTAGGTTTCAAAATGTTAAATGTCTACGTTTTATGTTTTTCCAATTTAATGAAAAAAATATGTAAATTATTAATTTAAAAATAACTACTTCTATATCATATCAATACACACAAAACAAAGCCCCTTGAAGTGTTGGTTGAAATTTAAGTGATCTCTTCTACCTACTGTTACATTTTAAGAGAGGGGCGAGGAGGTGGGAAAGTATGTCTTCGTTATCATAATACAATTTTTGTTATATTTTTTCTATTTGTATCAAATATAAAAGATTTTTTCCAGATCTTGTGTTTAACATTCAGGTACATCTTGACAAAGGGTTTTACGTTTAAAACTCAAATTCGATATTTTATAAGTAACATATCATAAAATATGTTACATAGGAAATTATCATTTAATTTTAAAAAATACATTTTTTATATTTTTATTCATTTTTTATACATTTTTTTATATTTTGACATTCCTTTTCATTAAAACTAATTTAATCAACACCATGTAAGTTGTTGCTTAATCTATATATATTTGAATCCCATTTTTTCTTCTTGGTAATGTCATTTTGCTAATTTATTTTTCGCTGTGTCATTTATTTTTCCATGTTTTTTATTTTTTCCCTAGGTGATCGCATCACGACAGATTTCTCTAAGACATATTTAAGACGGGACATCGTCAGTCGGGTCACCTAGTGTTAAATAAAAAATTAATAACGTTAAATAATATAAAAAATATGGCACATAATTTTCATTTTTAGCACCAATGGGTCACTAAAATTCAATTGTGAATAAAATAAGTTTAACATTATTAGCACTTTTTTAATTATTTTAATTAATTTTATATCAGAGTGACAGAGAGTTTAAGAATGATAATATAAATAGCTAAGAAAGAATCATGTAATAATTATAGTTTCTAAGTACATTAAATAGGCCTAGAATTTAAATAAAATTATATATCTATAATTACAGTGCCTAGTAATCGTAGATCTGATAATTAAGAGCGTAAATGAGCTTTTAAAGTTAACGATTGAGTAAATTATTTCAACAATAACGAAGCTCAGCTTAAATTACCGAACGTTAAATCTGCAATTAAATTCATTAACACAATTTAATTTTAACAATCTTAGCTTCAAGTGATGGTAAATATTTTATCAATAAAGATTGAAATCTTAGCTATCAATGAAAGAAAATTTAACGATGAATGGATTCAGGACTGATTCATTCCTTAAAAAGATTACTGGGAAGATCAAAAGGGAGGTTTATTTGATTTTTTTAAAAAATCTTTTTCATCAAAGAAGGGTGTCATTGAATAACGAAAGTGTTATAAATAGAAATATTATTGATCAGAATACTAACACTCGGAACCCGTGGCTATTGACAGAATGACATCTTTCTATTCACAGCAGCGTTCATTGACAACATTGTCCAGTTTACAGCTGATATCAAAGCAAATACTAGATTAGGGGAAATATACATTCTATCAC
This sequence comes from Piezodorus guildinii, assembly GCA_023052935.1. Taxonomy (NCBI): domain Eukaryota; kingdom Metazoa; phylum Arthropoda; class Insecta; order Hemiptera; family Pentatomidae; genus Piezodorus; species Piezodorus guildinii. The sequence goes on from CM041292.1 coordinate 164,096,912, forward strand.
CGTCAGGGGATCTATGTCAAACAAGAAAACCCAGCCAGAGAATAATATTGATACTGGAGTCAATAACATTTCAGGATTATCGTCGAAAATATGAGTGTTCGTATTCCGTCAAGTTAAAAGTTAACCAACTATTAAGCATCAATCAATAAAGCATTTAAAATGTTATTTTTCACAATATTACTTCTATAACTATTAATTCGTAATTTATTTGAACATTAAGGAGTAAAAAGTATAGGTTATAAACTCATTTCATTCATTTTTATATACGTATAATACCCTACTTGGGATATATATATATATATATATATATATATATATATATATATATATATATATATATATATATATATATATATAGAAATCTTTACGTTCATAAATTTAGACATAGTGTTATTTTAGCAACATTATATGAACGGTGAAAAAGAAGAATTAGGTAAGGTTTTTTTTTTTAATTTATTTATTTATTTTGTTCGGATAATAATTAATGACAAAGTGAATTAATATAATCCTATTATTATTATAGTAAAATATATTAAAGAATTTTCTTTGTAGTTTTCATGTGGAGAAGAAAATTCATTGATTGATTTCGGCATGAAGCTATATTTATTAACGAAGATCATTTATTAATTTATTATCAAATCAATTTATTTAATGGCGTTTTTTTTACGTTACAAAAGGTAATGCTATTCGGTTTGAAACGAAATAAAATATTTGCCCAAGTCAATTTATTATTAAATTAAGTAATTTGTTATTGATAATGTTCGAAGGCAGTGAGTGATAAATGCAATTTTAATTAATTATTATTCATAATTTAATCCGACAATAGAATTATTTGAATGATCAGTACGTTTAATTAATTCAGTGACACACAATTAAATTAAACAGAAAATATCTTAAGAGGAAATTAGTCCGGGAGGCATTCAGAAAAAACATTTTTGTAAAAACTTTGTGTTTTTTTTCGAACATTTTATCATCATCAGGGATTCTTACTAAAAGACAGCACAAGACTGAAGAGAAATAATATCTCAATTTAAGTTAAATTGACTTAAAATAAACGGCTTATTTAATTTGGAAGGAAATAAAGGATTAGTAATGATATTAATTTTTCCTAAGAAACATATATTTTTGATAAATAATTGGTTCTCAATTCTTTCAAAAGTTTAATATGCAACAGTAATTATTTAGAGCCTACATTTTGGAGAGTCAGAATCTTCATCTGTATATGTAAGACTTATTATTTACATTTGACAAAATTTGATATAATAGAAACCAATATGAATTTTATTAGAAAACATTGTTTGATGTCATTCTTGAGTCCTAAAAATGAGGAAACAACTTATAAGTAGACTTAAAATAATTATTGCTGTGTAATAAATTTTTGGAATAATTAAGAGCCAATTAGTTATCTAAAGGATTAGAATATAGATACCAAAATATCAATTAAAAAAAAACCTTTTTTTAGCTTTTGAAAATTAACGTTTTAATTCTTTATGATATTTTTTTTTTCGACAAGAGAGGAGAGTTTCCGCATCCTGGAGAATAACTTCTTTTGATGTCCTAAAATAAAAAGTGACATACCTAGTTTTTTTTTCAAATTATACTTCTTAAGAACCGGTTTAAGTAGAAGGGGTATTCCAACTAATTAATTCCACATGTTATGATAATGCTTCCAAGTACACAATAACTATATGCTAATGAAGGCTTACGAGATATCTGGTTGACAGCAAGGTCGCTGCCTCCTAGCCTGTCCTGGGACCTGGCTGGAGTGAGCTCCTCTACCGTAGCGGACTCTAGATCCTGGTTGGCAGCCATGGAGAACCGCGGTACCTGAGGAGGTACCGAAGCGAACACTCGACCGTGACCAGGGACGAAACTAGTAACAAACTCCTCGGGACCCCGAGCTCGACTGGGCCGCTTGGACCCGGGCCATGCGTACGCTGCGTAACCCCCACCGCCTCTCCGGGGGGCTCGTCCTCTCTATATTAGGGCTCTTGTACTCTAACTTCATTACCATTCTTATCTGGCTACTATAATCTTGCTCTAATATTATTTAGTTATAATTAAATGAAAAAATCGAATTTATCTGCACAAATACATCTTTTTTTTTTAAACCACGGCATGTCATTGATCATTGGTCTATTAACGAACTCCCTAACGAGACAAAACTATAAGTTGTGCTTCCCAACTGCGTTTCTTCAACACAGTAGACAACTTAGATTTCTCTAGAAATATTTAAAAACATTTTTATTTTTATTTTTTATGATTAATATGGAATTCAATACAATCATTTTCTCATTCTTTTTTTTTTTCTCTTTTATTTATTGATTTTTTTATATTGCTTCAACACAGTATACTACATAGATTTATAAAAAAATAATAATTATTAAAAAGAATAATATTGAATACAATATGATTATTTTTTCTCTAGTAATTGATTTTTAGAAAAATAATAATTTGAAATAATTTTAGAGTCCCCTGTGTCCAAATGACCAAGTCCCGCAAAAAGGTCTGTATGTGTCCGTATTTGGTAAGTCAAGCCCAAGAACTAAAAGTCGCGCAAAACTGAAATTCCGTATATAAGCCAACTATGTACAACGCAACTTTTTCATCAAAATCAGCTAACCAGAAGAACCAGTTTATAATATACATTTAAGACCTTTTTACGATTTTCTAAAAAACAGCAGTAACGTTTCTGACTATACTACCTACAGTAGCTCACAATGAAAAGGATACACCTACTATATTTCTATAAATATGTCAAAAATAACTTATTGCGCTTATTTTTATATGACCTATGAGTGTATATGGAATGAGAATACATTCTTCATTACAGATTAGCTTGCCTAGTTCTCTAACATTAGCAATGGATTAAATAAAGCTACATAAACGGATTACAAAGCTTTGACCTATCTCACAGTGAAAATGATACACCACTCTTGTTGCCATTGTTTACACCACTCATTGTTTTTAATCTGTTTTAGTTCTATCCAGGCTTTCAGTGTCTTCTGCGCTATCAGTATCTAAGACAATTTTATTATATTATTTTGTGATTGTTTTTGTTTTATTATAATGGGTCGGCACACAACGGTAAGAGAAAGAGAACTCATTATACAACAGTTCAACAGAGGAAAATCGTATCGAGAAATTGGCGAACTTTTTCAGAAAAGTCATGCAACAGTACAACACATTGTAGAAAGATATAAAAGGGAAAATAGACTTTTAATAAGAAGAGGGAAAGCCCCAAAAAGATACTTTCCGATGCTGACGAAAGGTGGATTCTGAGATATGTAAAAAAAAACCAAGAATGAGTGCACCAAAAATTGCAATTTAAGTGGAATATTATTTAATGAAGATTTTTAGTGCGGAAACTGAGCGTCGCGTCCTACGGAAACACAATTTTCATGGTAGAGTTGCTAGGAAAAAGCCGTTCATTAGTGAAAAATATCAAAAAGACCGGCTAAAATTTGCAAATGAGCACATTTCCAAAGATTTTGACTTTTGGAAACAGTTTATTTTTGCTGATGAAAGCAAATTTAACATTTTAGGGACGGGTGGACGTGAATACGTTTGGAGAAAAACTGGAGAAGCATTTTCCAAGCAAAATCTCTTACCGATTGTGAAACATGGAGGTGGGAGTGTGATGGTGTGGGGATGTATGGCAGCTTCTGGTGTGGGAAATCTGCATTTCATAGAAGGTATAATGGATAAACATTGATGTGTAGACAAGGAAAAATCTGAGGGTATGTGCTGAAAAACTTGGATTAAAAGATATTTTTACTTTTTACCAAGATAATGACCCCAAACATTCTTCGTTAATAGTGAAAGAATGGCTTACATTTAACTGTCCCAAACTTATAAAGACACCTGCGCAGTCACCAGATTTGAATGTCATTGAACATTTGTGGGCAAAATTGGAGACAGAAATTAGAAAACATAATATTACAAACAAAGAAAATCTAAAAAAGGTACTCTTGGAAGAATGGGACAAAATTAGCAAAGATTTTACCCAAAAACTCGTGGAATCCATCCCAGACCGCTTAAGAGAAGTAATTAATAACAAAGAACTTCCAACAAGATATTAAAGTTATATAAAATTACTTTTAAATTGAATTTTATTAAAGTGTATCATTTTCACTGTGAGGTCTGGAGTTTCATTTTGTGATTTTTATGCTCAGGCATTATTAATTATTGTTCAAGAGAGATATTTATTTTTTTCTAGATAGATTATTTAACATTTTGTGAAATTTGTATCATTTTCACTGTGAGCTACTGTATATGGATGAAAAATTTAATAGAATTTCATATAATGTAGATTTTATTCTGATCGAAACAGTCTGACAGCGCTTAAATGTTGATAATTAAACTTTTCATTCTCTAAAGTATCTGTAATTTTCTAGATTTCATAAAATTAGTCACATCATCTTGTTAGTATTGATAAATAACAGCTAAATAAGTACGTTGAGCGAATTTGATAAACAAATAATGGAGAAAAGTTTAAATAACACAAGAATAGTAATATAGATGTGTAATATACCGTTGGATAGCTAATGATTTTAGGAAGAAATATTATCTAATACAGGGAATTTGAAAAATTAATGAAGTTGATTTAGTGTTCGATTCTGATATGAAAATGTTTTATTTAACAAACTCATCTTCATATTCTCTTATGAACTATACTTTATAAACCCATAAACACAAATAAAGTTTTTCTTTCCTTGAATTTCTCTTTCTTCTTTATCTACACTTAGAGAAGTGATTGTTGAACCACAGTGGTGAATGTTTTTGCAAGAAAGGATAGAGATAACGACATGGGACTGATGTGTGGGAACGAGAGAACCCCGATATTGAACTGTCACTGCACAGACATTTGTAAATGGACCCTAAATCTGGGATAATATCAAGTATAAGCTTAGATTGTGAAATGTTAACTTTGACTTTTGATTAGTGATTCGATGATAAAAATACACTTTATCGTTATTTTCTTTTAATAAGTCACCGATAATTATACATTAAAAAAAAAGTCAGGGAGGCAACATGACTTACCCTTAATCTGTGTTTCATAAGGATTATTGAACTTTAATAAGTTTTACGTTAAAAAAATGAACCAAGTTCTTTTCTGGATTATAAAGAAGACCAGAAAAACAAAAATGTTTATTATTACCGTCTATAATAATTTATTTAAAGTTGGCTTCCACACACACACACACACTCACACAGTTTACGACCACTAAAATACAGTTTAATGAAATTTTTTATATACTTATTTGCCGCATGGACCTACGGACTTGAACTGTGGGAAACAGCTAAAAATTCTAACATCAAACGCATCCAATCCAAAGTCCTCCGAACAATAGTTAATGCTCCTTATTACGTCACCAACTGTACCCTACTCCACGACCTTAAAATTCCGTTTATTTTAGACCTGGTGCCATCCAAATTTTCCAAATTTCATCAGAACCTTAGTCATGGTCCTAACCCTCTAGCACAATCCCTATCCAGTACCGCCCATCCCTACAATCCTCCTCGAAGATTACAATATACAATATACAATAATATATTGTAAACATTTGAATTGGAGTTCTGACACTGGTCAGATCCTCCACTCATGTAATGTATGTTTGTGGCTATTGCGCCCTAGTTCGGCCTCCACTGAGTCACACACTGGACGCGGTTGAGAGCGAGGCTAGGATCTCTTGGATTCCGCTTTTTCCTCCACAAGTGGATGGAAAAGCCCAGTCTGAGGTCCCTATAGCAGTTGTATATATTGTAGTATATAGTTATGTTTGTTTGTATGATGTTTATTTATTTGCCAACTTTTTATTTATTTCAATTATAGGTTGATGTTTTGTTTTTATATTTATTATTAGTTAATTCTATATATATCATTTATTTGTATTTATCTCAATTATAGGTTTTTGTTTGTTTTTTATTTTGTATATATATTATATTTTATTTAATTTGACTTTATCATTGTATACTGTATATATTTTGTGAATGGGAACTTATATCACAATTACTAATGTTCATATAGAAAAAAATTGTAATATATCTCAATAAATAAATAAAACAATAAAACTAACTTATTTGCCGCAAACAACAGCGACCCTTTTCTGTTCAGAATTGTTTTAGTAATTAATAGTTGATACTTTACGATAACAGTAGTTGTACTTTGCTCAGTGGCTCGACAAAGAGAAGCAGCTCAACATTTTCCACCCAAAAAAAAGTGATGATTTCTGCTTGGTAATTTTGGATACACTACATAGTCTCAAATCGTAGAGAAACCATTTAAAATTTAAATTCTTTTTTTGGAGAATTATTTAAACATATACCTTTCTCCTTCCATTTCTTTACATAATAGATAGTATATTTAATACAATATTTAGCTTACTATCGCTTTCACTCACTTTTATTTCCAACCCACGAAAAAAAAATATGTACATATATAATTCATATGTATACAAAGACATGAACTTCTTTTTGACTGATGTTCGTTTGTTGAAGTTGAATAAAATAAGATTAAATTGATTTTGAAATAATATAGCAATATAAATTATATTCTAAAACAGTTATATTATTGTGTAAACCATCTCTCTCCAATACTTTCAATGACTTTTTGTGTTGACGGCATAAATTACTGTTCTTATTTCTAGAAAAAAAAAGTAACTTGAAAAAGGATTATTAATATTTTAGTTAAAATATTAACTTATCAAAGCATTTTATAATAAATAATTTTTTATAACTACTACTCTTATTCAACAAAAAAAAAAAAATCAAACTGAAAAATGATTCTACATTTAATAATTAATGGCTATTTTTAAATTTGTATTCACTGAGGGAGAAAGAATATGTCCTTAGTGTCTTTCTTTTTCAATTTTTTATTTTATCTTTCTTAATTTTATTTCGATTGACAAAATAAATAAGATAAATGAATCTCCAAGTACCGTTTTGAACAAATTTTAACAGAAAATATTGAAGATTGGGAAGGAATCCCGAAACGTTTGGTTCAATTCTCTTATAATATCTATTGGGTTGTTTCACATGAAATGTCCGTTTTTATAGTTTCTGAAATACATTAAGGATTTTGCAGGTCTCTGTTGTTTTCTTCCGAAGGTTTACATATTTAAAGTAAACAGTTACTAATCCTCTACCTTTGTATTATAAACATTTGCCATTCAGCAGCTGAGGCCGCTAGAAATATTTGCCAGGCGTTTGGGGAAGAGAGTATTAATAACGGACCATTTGCCGTTGGTTTGCTAAGTTTTCAGCTGGGGATACCGACTTGGAAAACTTGCCCGAGGAAGACCTTCGTCCGTAATAGACAACGATCTCCTCAAACATACAGTAGAAGGAAACCCCTACCAAACAGTTAAAGGACTCTCAGCACAACTAAATGCAAGTGCATCTACCGTTTCCAGACATTCAAAGTGTATTGGGAAAGTAAAAAAGCTCGATACATGGGTACCTCATGATCTCACTAAGCGGCAGCAATACCCATGTTTCAAAACATTGAATTGAAAGAACTGGGCTACGAAATTCTTCCGCACCCACCATATTCTCCCGACTTGTCTCCAACAGATTATCACCTGTTCAGGAATTTAGACAACTTCGTCAAAGGAAAATGTTTTGAAAATGATGATCAAGTGAAAAGTGCGTTTTCAGATTTTGTTTCACTTCAAAGCTCAGAGTTTTTCAGTTCGGGGATAAAAAAGTTGGTGTCACGTTGAGAAAAATGTGGAGAAAAAGAAGGTAAATAATTCGAATAAAATTATCTTGTTTTCATATCGTATTTTTTTATAAAAATCCTTTATCCTGAAAACGGACATTTCATGTGACACAACCCAATATTTTATATGTTTTGGTTCTGAAGTCGAAGTTGTTATGTGCGTTTTAACCATCTCTTGGAATAAAATTTTTAAAGTTTAATAATCCTTATGAAATACTGATTAAGGGTTAATTCATCTTGTTTCGCTGGGTTTTTTTTTTAAATGTATTATTAGTGACTAATTAATAAAAAATAAAGATTAAGTGTATTTTTATCATCGAATTACTAATCTAAAAGTCCAAGTTAAAATTTTACAATCTAAGCTTATACTTGATATGATCCCAGATTTAATCACAATAAATCTGGGATCATATCAAGTATAAGCTTAGATTGTGAAATTTTAACTTAAATTTATTGATTATTTTATTAGGAGTCCACACATCAGTCCCATGTCGTTATCCCTCTCCTTTCTTGCAAACCATTCAACACTCGGGTTTAACAATAAATTATCTAATTTTACATAAAGAAGAAAGAGAAATTTAAGGAAAGAAAAAATTGATTTGTGTTTATGGGTTTATGCGGTATAGTTCAAAAGAGAATATGAAGATGAGTTTGTTAAATAAAATATTTTCATATCGGAATTGAACACTAAATCACTTTATTAACTTCTACATTTCTCTGTATCAGATGATATTTTTCCTAAAATCTTTAGCTATCCAACGGTATGTTACATATCTAGTATATTACTAACATCTCGGGCTTGTATTTGTTTTAAATATGAAATTGCAGTTTTATAGGATTTTCAGTTCTCGCTGGACTTACCACAAACACACACACATAGGACACAGACCTTTTGCGGGACCCTAAAACGTATATTTCCGGTGAAAACTCGAATTCCACTATCGCAATTGAAAACTTTCCCATCCTATATTTTTCATAAATAGGTGTGTATTTATAGGTAGGTGTATATAATTGAAAGGAAAAGGTTGTCTTATATAAAATGTCTTATAAGGTTATGAAGAGTAACGAAAAACGAATACAACTTAAGTGATTGTTTTAATCAATAATTTCAATTTTTAGATGATTTAATCTAAAATAAACATTTCTGTCGAAATATATTGTAGTTATTTAAACTTTGTCTACTCTAACTACATTTAAAAATTTATAACTTGATTTTAAAAATTTTATCATTTTACTTTCACTTACCTCTATATGAAATATACAGTAAGGAAAGTATTGCGATTGTGAAAATTAATTACAGTTTTCAACAGAAATACAGGTTTAAGGGTTCCCTGAGTCCAAATAACCAAGTCCCGCAAAAAGGTCTGTGTGTCCGTGTGTCTGTGTGTATGTGTGTGGGTGGGGTTACTCTAACACAAAAACGAAAAGTCATACGGAACTGAAATTTCATATTTAAGACTATTATACGCCCGAGATGTTACAGCAACTTTTTCACTAAAATCGGCTAACCGGAAGTCTTACTTTATCCCACGCATTTAGCACCTTTTTACGATTTACTCAAAAACGGCTCTAACAATTTAATGGGCTTTAATATCATATAGGTTTCATTTTGATTAAAATAGTCTGACGGGGCTTAAATTAAGATATTTTAGATATTCCTCTAAAGTACCTTTAATTTGGTAAATACTATAAAAATAAGCATATCATCTTTTTACCATTGATTGAAAACAGGTAAATATATAAGTTGAATTCGATATCCAACTTAAGAAGAAATGCAATTGTTTCACCGCTTGGTCACTGGATGGAGCTGTCATCGCTGGGCGCTCTAAGTAGTTCTAACACAGAGTGATGACAAAAAAACTTACTGTATCTCATAGATAATATTATAACATATTATTTAATAAAACACATCTTTCTATAAAAAAACAAATTAAATAATTCTTTAACAATTTATTTTCGTTTCTAAATTTGTTTAAAAATTCTTTAATTGATATGAATAACAGAGGTAAGTGAAAGTCGTGTGTTGCGCGCACCAGATTTTTGTTAAATGTAGTAAAGCGGAATCAATACTTGGCCGTGCTGTTCTTTGTTCCTTAGTTTCAGATAAAACACTTAAGTCAATTCAATGCAAATGGGATGTCAATAGTTATATTTAGAATTATGAAGAGGCACTTTGCATAATATTACAACTTTGCAAGCAACAGTATGCCCTGGTGTGGAAGATATTTACTAGGCATTATCTGTTAATGTTCACATTATGAAGCCACTTTTTTCATCGATCATCCAATGCTGAGTTGTTGAGTTTCTTCATGATTAAGAATCTTAACGACAGGTTAAGAAAACAATACTAATTGATTCTCGATTTTCGTTATTGGTTCTTCCACTTGACCAAAACTCATGCGATAAACGTAAATCAAGATAATTGGTTAATAAATGAAGCAATGTAATAATCAAGAACAAAAAGAAAACAATTATAACGGGGTCACCCATTGCGTAGTGGCTAGCATAACAGCTTTCTATGACATAGGTCGTGGGTTCAAACCTGCGGGTGGCCCTAGGATTTTTTAATGGGAGTAAAGCCCTTCGGAGGGGACGTTAAAAGTTGGTCCCGAGCCTGTTGCGATGTCAGGTATTCGTTAAAGATCCCTATCCTAATAAAACCTGGATAGGCAAAATTTAGTACTCCGGCCGTAGCATCGTCCGATTAACCATAGCATAAAAAATGACGTTAAACAAACAACAAACAAACAATTATAACATATTTATTTAAAAAAAATAAACAACAAACAAACAATTATAACATATTTATTTTAAAAAAAAGAAAAGGAAAGAACAGAAATCAAGATAAAAAGAAAAACATCGTTGAAAGAAATGGGTAAAAAATGTCTCTAAGAACTCCGTGCCCCTGCCATAAAAATGACTCATCTTCGATTCCATATAAATCTAATAAGATAGATGATTTCATTAAGTTATTGCAACATTTTCAGCCTCCTTATATTATAGTATTGTAATTTGTGTGTCTCTTATTACGTTTATAAGAAATTGACAATTATATATTCATCCATCTATGGAATAAGTCAATTTTTACTTTCACTTGAACAGACCTTACCAATGTTTACTTTAACTTATCCAATCTCTACACTTACTGAACCCAAGATCCATTATGGATTATGGAGGTAATATTCTTACGGAGATACATTAATCAAATGTAAGGAATTGAAAGGGCATTAATTAAAGACAGAAAACAAAAAAAAGAATCATGGAAATTACATACAATAAGTCTAAGAATGAGCAGACTCATATAAATGAATACATGAGCACGCCAAATCAGTTCGAAATGAGGCATTTCCATTCATTTAAACTATTGAATCTTATAAAACAAGTCGCGTCAACATTTAGATAGTATGAGTGTGAAATCAATAGTTTGTGTCTTCTGAGAAATAATTATGAAACAACTTTAATAGAATTCCTTTTATATGAGCTCACTCAAATACCAGTAATGTGGAATGTAATGATATATTGCAACACTTCTAGAATGTATAAACTTAATAAAAATTAAATAATAAAACTCAATTAATCAAAAACTTAATGACTAAAATGGCTGATGGTTACATATCACGTAGTGGTGACATATAGCGACATCGCCCTATTTTGCGCATTAAACATAGTTTTTAATTATATTATAATACATTAGGTTAGCTTGGGTTGCGTTTTTTATTAGATTCATCTTCGGAGTTGCCAAGGGTTCTCATGTCTCCACTTGGTATGCTGAGTTAAAGTGTCTCTGCCCGAAATTCCGACGACAATACTTCCTAGAAACCTACCTTTTACAAACCTTTAGAACCAAAAAACCCATCTATATCTACAATATGTTCACCCCCCTCCTCCTTTCCAATGACCATTCTATCAACACAAGATCCCAGCTTTTGAACCTACTCATTCCCACTCATAAAACCACTTCCTTTAAGACAACCTTTGTCATTCGTGCATCCTTAATCTGGAATTCCTTACCTAAGTCCATTCGTACATCTCAACGCTTAACTGCCTTTAAACATCAAATATCCATACATCTATCCATACTAGAATATCAATCTGCCGTGCCTTTGTTAAGTTGAACTGTTTAGCTTCTATGTTCTTTAATCACTTTTTATTTCCTTCAAAATTTATCTTATTTTTTTATTGCTTAAGTATATGCTTTTGTTTATTTTAACATTGTTTTACTTTCTTTTCTTTTTTTTTTTACTTATTTTTATAACTTATTTTTTGTGAAATACTACAATTTGTTTCTAAATGAACATTAATAATAGTGATATGAGATCACATTCACACAATATATACAGAAACAATATAATATATAAAACTAATAATAATAACAATATAAAATATAATATAAATACAAAAAAAACCAAACAACAACAACCTATAATTGAGAAAAATACAAATAAATAAAATAAAGAAATAAGAAATAAATTAAGATCATACACACAATCATAACTATATTCAATCTAAAATTCATTAAGGTAGCAATATTACATTTGTATATATATATATATATATATATATATATATATATATATATATAAATTTATAATTATGTATTTAAATGAAGTATATAATATTATAAACATTGTAAAGCCAGAAGAGTAATTTCAAAAATGTACTATTATATTATTCTTAAGGGACTTGCTGTCCCAGAATAAAATTTATTTTTTATTCGTTCCTTCATTCCTTTATCAAGTAAATTACACATAAACTATTTTTTTACTTAGCATTTTAGCGCCGACCTATCGGCTTAAATTTTAGACCTTTATTACCTGAGATGTCCTGTCATAATAATATATATTTTTTCTTTAAATTTATTTATTGAAATATACAACTTCGAATTTAAAAATACAATTAGTAAATGTGAGGTCATGGGTTACTTTAAAGGCTCAACACAAATAAAGGTAATGGGTAGCTCAACACAAATATTCAGTTACTTTTTACGCACAAAGTATTATTCATCTAAAAAGTAACGTAAATATTACTAGAATAATATGTTAGTCAGAGGTAAACTGTGAATTTTTTTAAAGTTTTAAAGGACAGAAAAACAGGTTTTGCTTGACTTTTATTTTAAGACCCTACAACGGTCAAAAGAAATCGTATTGCGATTATAATTATCAATCCCTAAAGAATATTTCATTTTTTTGTTTTTATCCGTCAAGCAGTCACCCTTACAACTACTCACATTGAATAAAGTTGTTAATTAGTGCTGGATCATTATTTTGTTCCGTGAAATTTACTTGAAGTAGGCATACCCTATATTACTGAATAATTTTTAGCTTTTTAATATTATTATTGCATATAGTCACAACTAAACATTAATTTGAGTTGATCCCGTTCGTGGGGATATCCTTAATTATATTTGTTCGCGCGTAAGCGAATAAAAAATAATAATATTTTTTTGGATTTATTTAAATCAAATTTAATTAGGTTGAGCCGTGGATATGGCACAACTGTTAGTTAGACTGTCTATTTGTTTTTTCAAGCGTCGTGTGAGTTGAGATTTTGTCCCGGTCGTATTTTAGTAGTCAGTGACGATATATGGTTACATATGGTTACTGTTCCCGATAGATGGACTCCAATATAAGTATTTAGGATCTCCTAAGTTTGCAAGAGAAAACCTAGGAGCAGCTGGAGGTAACTGCCGAGCCAGAGCGGGCCCGTTCAAGAAGTCACGAAGTAGGCGACTCTTAAATTCGCTTGTAAACTACTTTGGAGATCCCTTATTCTGGGAAAATTCTAAATTTAAAGTTTTTATTTATTTTTTGTTATACATACCACAACAGGAGGTTTTTAATTGGTACAATTAGTACCAATATTTGTTATAAATTTCGCCATCATATAATTATCTAAAACAATCAGTTAATTTTATCCGTTTTCCATTACTCTTCCATTACATTTTACAACTTTGTGTCTAAGATAATATTTTTTCTAATATAGTTAGCTTTCCAACGGTATATTATACATATTACATATATATTATACAGTATATATTACATACATATATATTACGGTATATTATATTACTACATTTAATAAAACTTTTGTACTTCTCTGGTTCAGTTGATTATCATAATTGTCCAACTTGTATATTTAGCCGTTTTTTATCAATATTAACAACACGATATGGTTAATTTTATCGAATTGCGAATGAAAAAAGATTGAAGATACTTTGGAGAATGAAAAATTAAACTATCGGCATTTAAGCTCTTTATGACTATTTCAATCAGAATGAAACCTACAACATATTAATGCCCATCAAATTTTACATCGACATAGCGACTTTAATTAAAATCGTTTGAGGCGTTTTTGAGGAAAACGTAAAAAGGTGACAATGCATGGTATGAAGTGGCTCCACACCTTGACCTGATTTTGTTTAAAAAGTTTCTGTTTTAAAAAACATCTCGGGCGTATAGTTGTCTCAAATATGAAATTTCAGTTTCATAAGAATTTTCGAGTCACACACAGACCTTTTTGTGGGACTTGGTCATTTGCACTCAGGAGACCCTAAAACGTGGATTTCCGTTGAAAACTGGAATTCTAAAATATTTACGATCGCAATACTTTCCCTTACTATATATTCTATACATAGGTAAGTGAAAGTAATACAATTAAAGAAGAAAAAACTTTGTTTTATATTTAATTTAAATCTTGCTTTAATGTTAGGACAACCTATAATATATACACTAAATATTTTAGTTATTATAGAAATAACCTCACGGTAAATATGGTTTGTACATCTTCAGGCAGTCCAATTACAATAATTTTAATTCGGATATGTAATAGTGCAATATATTTATACCTCTTAGCACAGTTTCTTCTTGTCCATAGCATATGAATTACAGAACCTCCTGTGATTAAAAATTATGCGATTTTCTGGAAATCTTTGTCTATAAAGCAAGTAAAAAAATATTCTTCCACTGGGACCAATACGCGATTCAAATTATTTGATGAGCCAGCAAACAAAAAAATTTATCATCGCATTGAATTTGTGTGACCCTATAATTCGGATCTTGAGTTGCATTATTATTTTCATTGAATTTGCTTTTTAATTCTTCAATTCAATGTCATAAAAGCATCCGTTATTGTGATGTTTCAGATAACTCAATCACATTATTCAAATGAAGCGAATTCCAAAACGGATAAAATTTTATTAAATTAGATTTCCGCCTAAATCGAAATATTAATTCTTTAAATCTTGATTAATTTCAACACCTGCCTTACGAAAGTGCTTAATAGACAAAATAGAACGGATCGCAATTTTTGTTGGGCTTTGACATAAATACGCCATGTTCCAACACGATTCTACATTCTGATAAAAAAACATACCACAATAATTTATTCACTGACAAACCTGTTAATTCAAACTCGTCATCTTCTGACTTGGCGATGGGCATGTATAATTTCCAATCTTCATCTTTATAATCCTTAGCCATAGTCTTGTAATTAGGTTAAAACGAAGATAATATTTTTAATATATCTGTAAACAATATTTTATAATATCAAAATATATAACCGATATTAATAGTAAAAAATAATACAAAATGATGTAACCACCTGTAGAGAATAAAATAAAATTATAAGGAATCTACCAACGTGTCAACACAACTAATAACTAACTAAAACAGTCTCCAGTCAGGTTAACCTTCTCCCACACGCTTATCTACATATCCACTGCCACATGTATCAATAGTTGGTATATTGTTGTAATATACGTTTGTTAATATAAATGTATATATATATATATATATATATATATATATATATATATATATATATATATATATATATATATATTATATATATATTTTATATATATATATACATTTATTGTGTATGTATATACACAAACAGAAAAATCTTCATTAATCAAATATAAAAATTAGAGACTTACGAATTATCTCAAACGAAAACCTTTATTTTTTAGTAGAAGGAATCGGTCCGGGTGACGGTCGATTAATTAAACAATAAGGTAGTTTTTTAACTTAGGTAGTTTTAAGTAAGTTTCCGTTAGCCTACAATAAGCCCTTATGATGACCCAAAATGGGGGTCGAATCGTTGGCAGAAAATAAATGGTTGAAACTACCTAATTCTTTCTAGTAATTCTCAATGGTCAACTTATTATATCCAACTTTATTTTTTAGGTACTTTGCCTATTAAGTATGAGATGTCAGACTATATTAGTGGTACTCACTACGTTTGCTATAGCATGCTATTTGTGTTATTTTGCTAAACCCGTCGAGGTTCTACAGTTATTTCCTGTATAAAATTGATGGGTTTAGCACAATAGCACAAATATCATGCTATAGCAAACGTAGTGAGTACCCCTAATAGAGAACTATATAAGGTATGAGACAGGTATATAATCGTAAACGCACAGGAGGTTGTTTAATTTATTATTTTTCTGCAAAATAGAAACTGTTAGAGGTAGAAATAAATAGCACAATTAGAACATGAATTAATATAATTGAAATTGGGCAGCCCTTTAAATTAACAAGACCAAATTTTACGAGAAAATTTAAATAAAAGTATTTAAATGTATTTAAATAAACCTCATTAAATTAGATAATTAATAAATTATTGCTGGGGACGATAAATCTAAAACTTTAAATATAGATACAAACCTTTTCATGATGATATTCCTGGAAATTATAAAGCTAATTATACTCCATTAGGTAATACGTCGTTATCATAACCGTAAAAGGATTCCTTTTGAGCGTCTTCAGATTATTTAACAATAAAACTATAAATGTTGCTTTATATGGTGTTTTTATTGATTGATGAGACGTTAATCTATCAATAGATCAATGAACATGGTGATGCGTGACACATTTTTTTATCCATCATGTTCTAGGGCCTGTTCCTTCAGTCCAAGGCAATATGATAATCTTCCATTCCATGACTACTTCCGCCCTATATCACCCTTTCACCATCTATGTAAACCATTAACTGGCTCAATCTGGCTCACGGAGTTTACTCAAGATAAACTCAGCAAACATAGGCTGCCGTTTATTTGTATTATAGTTATTAGAGCGAGATAGACTTATACGGTGAGACATCTTAAGATATAGTATAGATATCTTAATAGATATAATAGAATCTCTGAGAACTAGATCACGGATTTCAGGGTTTTATCTTCTAATTACCTCTATAAAACCATCCTTTTATCACGTAAAGATTGAATGTTCACATGCATAGATTTCTAAGTAATTACAGTTTCTTCAATAAATCTCGCTAAACAAATTTTGTACGTACAGAAAAAATAGATGGAACATTCCATTATTCATATATATATATATATATATATATATATATATATATATATATATATATATATATATATATATATATATATACATATATATATATATATATATATCTTCTCTTTTTTTTCATACCCTCAATATACAATATACAAGACAAATACGATATGGACATATGTCACAGATAATTGTCCTTCTATTACTCGAAGGTATTCTAAGGAAGATTTCTAAGCGCGCTGCATGCACTATTAATATTTCAAGGACTTCTATGCCTTTATGTATACAATTACAAAATGGGAGGGACCATTCTTCAGGGTTTTGGTAATAAATTGAGTTCAGACATAGCCCGAACTCCTTCCCTCGGCGACAACGTCAACGAGAGGTAGTGATCCTTGGCTTGGGGGTGGGGTGATATCAGCAAACAATGAGTTAGCACAGGCCTTCAGCCCATCGAAAGATTTGAAGTGCCTCCGGCTGATATATTCAGGCACTATTGGCCATACTAACTCCTAATGTAGGGTATGGTTTTTGGCCCTCTGTAGGTTGGTACCTCTGACAATCCACCGAAGGATGGAGTTCTGGAACGTCTCTAATTGTTTGAGTGTGGACTTGAACAGATGCTGCGTCAAGGGCGCACCGTAGAGCATAGTCGGACGTATTATACCTTTGCAGATCTGTAGTTTCAGCCTAAGTGACAGCTGAAGTAACGTGAGAGTATGATTAAGTCTATAGCCCTTTCTCCTGGCCAGTTTGAGTCTTCTTTGGACGTGACTAGAGAAGGTGAAGAGCCTATCTAGAGTGACGCCCAGGTAGAGGATGTATTTAGAGATTGGCAGTGTTTCTCCGTTCACTGTAAAGTCTGTAGGCAAGGCGCTCTTTCCCTTCAGGAAAGATATGACAATGGTATCTGTCTTCATCGGGTTCACCCTAATGCCAATCTCCTTCAGCTTATCTACAATAGTGGTCGATGCTCCTTGTGCCAGGGTGAGAGCTCGTTTCGATCACATACTAGAAGCATAGATGCCAATGTCATTGGCGTAGGCTGCTACCAATGCCTCTGGGTGCTTCATTGAGACCATCTTTGCTGTGAAGATCACAAACAATAGTGGTCCCAAAAAAGAACCTTGAGGTACCCCACAAATGGTTTCCTTCGAAGTTGACAATTTATCGCCTAACCTTACGACGAAGGATCTTCCGCTTAGGTAGCTTCATTGTTCACTTTTAATTACTTATACATGAAATATACAGTAAAGGAAAGTATTACGTCCTTAAACATTTTATTTTCGAATACTGGTTTTCATAGGAAAGCGTTATAGGATCCCTTGTGTGTCCGTCCGTGTGTGGTAGGTCTCGCACGAATACAAAAAATCGTTTAAAACTGAAATATAGCACTAACTTTTCCATCAAAATCGGCAAACAGAAGAGCTAATTTATACCATGCATTTTCCAACGTTTTACGGTTTATTCACTTGTCTCAACGATTTTTATTAAACTCGCTATTTCGATTTAAAATGGGTTTTAATGTCGTATACATTTTATTCTGATAGAAATAGTCTTTTTTTAATTTTAATTTTTAATTTTCATCCTCTAAAGTACCTTCAATTCTGTATATTTAAAAAAAATAAGGTATATCAACATTTTAGAATTGATAAATAACGGTTGAATACTCAGGATAAACGAATTTGATAAATAAATAGAGGAGTAAAATCAAACACATTTTTTTATCCAATTTTTGTGTTTTTGAAAACAAGAATAGTAATATAGATGTATAATATACCGTTGGTAGATACGGATTTTAGAAAAAAGTATCATACAATTTTTTTTTTTTTTTTTAGAAACAATTCTTTATTGAACAATATTACAATCTGTCCAATTTAGGACATTTTTAATAGGGATAAAGTACAACATTCATACTGCATTCACACGATATATACAAAACAATAAATTTATGTAATAATAATACAATATAAATAAATACAAAACAAAATCAATAAAAATATATACAAAAGTCACTCATACCTATATACAATTCACAAGCATACAGCACGATTGGGAACAGAAGGTCGCTAACTCCCTCTTTAATTGTCTACAATAAAAGTTATAGGAGCGGCGATCTGTGGGGTGACGGGTGCGTTGCCATAAGGATCTGGAATGGCGTTTGGTGCGGATGAGGTCTATGAGGTGTTGTGGTAAATGATTTTGGTTATGACTTATCTGGGAGTGCTTGGGAGAGGAGCCAGTCCCAACAGCTTGTTGAATAGCGATGATGAAGGAGTTTACGGCATCGTCAAGGTCATCTGGAGTTTTGAGTTTCACTCTGAGGTCAATATCACTGGTCAGGATTTGGCGAAAAAGGTCCCAGTTTACTGGTCCTCTGATAAATGACGGTGGGGTGGGTTTAGGAATAGGAATTAGGGATACTCTAAGGAGCAATGGACTATGGTCAGAGGACAGTTCATCAAGGCGAGTCACCGACATGTTTAGGGAGCCTAATCCGCTGTGAATGAAGAAGTCAAGGATGTCAGGATTACGGTTAGGATCAGTTGGCCAGTAGGTAGGGGAGTCAGGAGGCAGGAGGTTGAAACGTCTAGAGCTGAGTGCAGACTGTAAATTCCGCCCACGACAATTCGTGGATCTGCAACCCCATTGTTGGTTCTTAGCATTCATGTCTGCACCCAGAATGAAGTGGTTTCCTAAGGCATTGAGGAAGGATTCGAATAGAATGTTGGAGATGGAATGATTAGGAGGGCAGTACGCTGATGCGAGGGTGATCGGAAAAGAAAAAGTCTTGATTACTATGGCGGTGCATTGTAGGAAATCATAGGAGGGAACTGGGAGTATATGGTGGGAGAGGGACTGGTGCACAATGACAGGAGTACCGGCATGGGCTTTTCCGTCTGGGTGGTCTGTACGGTATGTTACGTATTGCGGTATTTTAAAGAACTGTTTAGTGGTTAGTCTAGTTTCAGTAATAAGTGCTACATCAACGTTTTTGTCTTGCAATAAAGCTGTAAGTTCGTCAGTGTGATTTCTAACACCATTCGCATTCCAAAGGAGAATGGACAAGGAGTTAGGTGTAGTCATTTAAGGATTTTTTAAGGAAGGGATTAAATTTGATACGAGATTAGTAAGTAGTGATATTAGCGGCATAACAAGAGATTTGATTTCAGTGATGAAGGATGTCATCAAACTTGTAAGGTCTGTGACATTTGATGGAGGAGGAATATGAGAAATTTGATGCGGATGAGGTTTTTGAGGGTTGTGTAAATTTTGAGGAATAGGTGGTTGTGGAAGGGGTTCAGGATTTTGAGGTATGCGTTGTTCCGGCAGGGCCTCTTTGTTCTGGTTCCCACCTCCAAGTAGATGGGCAAATGTTACATTGGAATCAATTGTTTTTGAAGGTTGTCTTCTGCTTCTGATCGGTTCAGCTGTTTCATCCAGATTCTGAGGTTTTTGGTATCTGCTTTTGAGGTTCTTGTAGAATTGACATCCCTTGTAGTTAGCCGGGTGGTCCTCTAGGCACAGAGCACATACAGCGGGTGTTGATCTTAATCGTGTACATTCTTCTGATTTATGTTGCTCACCGCATTTCACACAGCGTGGTGTGTGGTGACAGTAAGTTCTCGTATGACCATATGCCTGACAATTATGGCACTGAACTATTTCTTTGTTAGTGTAAGGTTTCTCAACTCTTACACTAGTATAGTACAACCTATTGAGGTCGTAAATTTTTTCAACTCCTGCTGATGGTTCCAAGTCCACGAAGAATAGAGGCAGTGGAATTTTATCTTTTAGGACATTGGTCACTTGCCGCACTTTATAGCCTATCTCCGTCAGTTCTTCTTTGATAGCTGTAACTGGTGTCGAAGGGTGTAGGTTTCTAATTACAACCCTTAAAGCTCTCTCCTGGCGCAACTGATAGGTATGAAAATCAGCTTTGGTCTCAGTCAGATATTTCACTATTTTTCTGTAGCTTTCGGCGGTAGTCGGGGATATTTTAGTATCACTGGTTCTACTTATACAAGAATAACTATTAGGATCAGTTACTTTGTTTAAATGCGCACACATCAGTTGAAAATTTTTAATATTTTTAACAAATATTGGTGGAGGTAGTGGTTCCCTGGGTATAGGAGAAGATTCCATGGTTTCTTTTTCATTTTGGAGGATCTGAAATGGATTCGGGGTAAAAAACGGCGATTCATCAGTTAATCCTTGTGATGATGTGCTAGGCTGTGGTTCAGATCCTAAAGAGGTAGCTGAAGCGGTCGCTGGTGGAATCATTTTTTTATTATTTTCACGGCGAGGTCTCTGTTCTGTAGGAGACGAGTTTGAACCTGCAGATCTAGATATTTTACTTGTAGCTTTTGAGGACATAATTTGATGGAAATATCTCATTGATTAAAAAAAAAAAAAAAAAAAAAAAAAAAAAAAGGAAAAATAAGAAATAAATAATGAGATGAGAATGAGAAGGAAAGATAATAAAAGAAAGATAAGCTAAAGAAAAGCAAGCCCGAGCTTGCCGAGCTAGCGGCAATCAGCTGATCAGTGACCCTCCTTTCACTTTTCGCGATTCTACAAAGTAAATTATAACTTTGCTTACCGATATTTCTCCAATATTCACTGCTGTGGTTTTCTTGAAGTCTAACGATGTTTTCCAGACTGAACTCAAGCGAATTCCTACTGAAAAGAGCAAAAATCTGAGAGACGAAGTAACGTATGACTGTTATCATCGAGCGCATCAGCTGTTCTTTTTTTTTTTTTTTTTTTTTTTTTTCCATACAAAATTAATAAGTAATATAATAAGTAGATTTAAAAAATAAAATAAAAACCATATCAACCAATAAGCTTTAATAAATAGTTGATAAATCTATAATATGAATGAATTCAATACCCAACTAAAGATAAAATAGCAAACATATTTTAATGCAATTTTTGTGTGTTGAAAATACGAACAGTAATATAAATGTATAATATACCGTTGGAAAGCTAAAGATCGTAAAAGTTAATGGAAAGTAATGAAAAGCCGATAAAACTAAGTACTGGTTGTTGATAATAATATAATGGAATATTTAGTAAAACGTATGTTTCTATCGAAACTCAACGTAATTAATTCTTTAACCTTTTTTTCATTTCTGTATCTGAAAATTCTTGAATTGATTTCAACAACGTTTGTAACAGTAACACGCAGCATATTTTTTGTCTCATTCTTAAGTTATTGAATTTCATATATTTTTTTTTTTTTTTTTTCATCGATAACTACAATTGGTCTTGGGTTTAGTACTTATACAGATACTGCCAGATATCGTACAATACAGCCAGTGGCCGTAATTAGAGGTGATTAGACGCCACTCGATCACGCTTAAACGTCAGGATTTTTCCCCAGTGTTTTAGTACTTACTTTTCCGAGGCTGGGTGTGCCTAAGATATTCCCCAGAGCCACTCCACGGCTGAAGTAACAGAATCAATAATGTAGCCTCAGCCAGGATTTGAATCTGGGACCCGGAAAACATTACACTAGTGGTCTTACCAATAGACCACGCCCATCCCAATACTATGCATACTAAACTAATATGAAATGCACTAAACTTCCACGTAAAAAAAGATAAAATTCTAAAATCGAATAGTTTAGAAAATATGCATAAAACTATTTTTTTCGAAAAAAAGAAAACAACTCTTAATGCTCAAAGCCTTGTTAAGGTTTTAGACACTATTCAACAAGTTGAGAACTTGATGCTTTCAAGCATAACAAATGCTGTTGCTTCTAATTTAGGAAACATATTTAAAATAAGATTTAGTTTTAAGAAATACCATCATTAGTATTTTATTATTTCATAATAAATTAAGTAATAACAAAATTCTTTAAAATGTGTCTAGGATACAAGATTGATGAAAAAACTCAAATACATTAGCCAAAAAAGGATTAAAAGATAACACTATTAATAGTATACACAGCCAGTGATGAGCTAGTACGGAATCATTTAACAAATCGTTCCGTACCTCAACTAAATTTCTTAAAATGTGTTTAGGCTACAAAAATAGGATAACAAAAAAAAATTAAATAAAGATTAGAAAAAAAAATAATAAAAAATAATATGTAATATATAAACAACATGCAAAAAAAATAAATAAACATTCGTTGCTCTCTTATATTTTCTACTAACAATTTATAATTAACTAACATTGAATAAATCTTTAAAAAATATGAATTATATGCGTCATATTATGTCTCCTGTATCCATATACGTGGTATAAACATTGTCTGGGGTGTATAAAACATACCAAAACGAAATTCAGAACATACTAGTTAGTAGTTAGTTTATACAATGTAGTTATATACATTATAAAATGCTATTCGAATGTTATTACTTTAAATGTGACAAAATTATCAGTTTTTACTTCATCATTTATCTGAGTCAATAATACCATCAAATAAGGAAATGTTAAATCAATGCGATTTAACAGATGAAAAGTACTACTTATTTAATTAGGTGTTTTCCACGTGGAGTTTATCTTAGAAGAATTCGTTTTTTAAAAAATTCATTCTGACGATAATCAATTTAAATGTAATTGGTGGTGTATTTCAATGTGATGGCAGGCGCAACTACTGAATGCATAGTAGATTTCAGAAATACTTACAAAAATCGAAAACAAATATTCATATTTTTCATCATATTTTCATTAAATCTTAAGAATTGATGAATCTACTTATAATTCGTTTAGTTAATGAACTATTGACTAAAGATTAAATAACTTATAATGTGAAGATAAAGTTTTTTTTTAATATAATACATATAGTGCTGGAATTATTTTTAAAATTAGACTTCCCTTTTAATGTCATTGAAATTTTAAATAGTTGAATTTTTTTATTTATTGGAGTTGGAAATGCAGTTATATAACTATTATGCTTGCAATAAACATCCTTTTTATATTTACTGAGTGCTTAATTCATCTAAGTATGACCTCATTTCTTTCCCCCTGTTTCAAATAAATAGTATGACATCTTGCCCTACAGTTTCCTTTAATGATATTCCGCCTCCTGTTTCACAGACGTCTTACATGGAATCCGCATACAAGACTGAAAAGACAAGAAACTGCTCGCCGATTTCAGTTACTTCAACACTTACTTGACGTACGCTCTAAAGATTCATCTACATGACAATCATAAGGCCTATCTGGACCTATGGAATTGAGCTTTGGGGATCCACTAAAACATCAAACTCTTCCCATATCCGATCCTTAGAATCAAAATCCTTAACGCTCCTTACTTTGTCATGAATGAAATCATTCACAAAGAACTTAATGTTCCATATATTGCTTATTTGGCCCGTACCAGGTATCACTACTTTCCTGAAAAACTCCTTTCCCACACTAATCCACTAGTTTCAATCCATGCTTCGTCTTTAGTTCTTGATAATCCACCGAGGCGTCTGAAAAGAAGATGACCTCGAGACCTTGTTGTTTAGATTAACTACTTAAGAGTGCTGCCAATTGGCAGTTTCTCTTTATGTTTTTTCATGTATTTTATCATTAAACAGCATATTTACTTGTTGTATTATAATATACAGTTTTAAATTTCAATTTAATATTTTATAAATGAAAATAAATTTAGAGCGAAAATTGCTTACCAAATTAAAGTGGTTAAAGTGGTCGTATGAAGATACCTTTTTACTTTCACTTAGTATATATAGTAAGGGGAAGTATTGCGATCGTGAAAATTTTCGAATTCCAGTTTTCAACGGAAATACACGTTTTAGGGTCCCCTGAGTTCAAATAACCAAGTCCCGCAAAAAGGTCTGTGTGTGTGTGGTAACTCCCGGGCAGAAACGGTAAGTCCTAAGAAACTGAAATTTAAGACAAATATGCGCCAGAGCCGTTACAAAACTTTTTTTCATTAATATGAGCTTATCAGAAGATCCACTTTATACCATGCATTTTGCACCTTTTTTCGATTTTCTCGAAAACGGTTCCGACGATTTTGATTAAACTCGCTATATAAATGTAGAATTTAATGGGCTTTAATATAATGTAGTTTTTATTCTGATTAAAATAGTCTGACAGGGCTTAAATGCTGCCCTGAATTAAAAATAAATTTGATTATTTTAGATAATAATATAATAGATTTTTTAATAAAACACATGTTTCTATAGAAATTCAATTTAGTTATTTCTTTAATGGTTTCATGTATTTTAATCTCTAACTGTATTAGAAAATCCTTTCATTGATTTTAAAAATGGAGGTAAGTGAAAGTCGTGTGTTGCCCGCACCAGATTTTTTAATGAATTATTTGAGTTCTGATGTTATGTCTTACAATCAGAAATTATTCCCGTTTTTTTTTCACAGGTGACACCCTAATTGTTAAGCTGAACCAAAAAAAAAAAAAATATATCAGAGAGGCAAGTTTAGAAAATTTACTGCTGTGGTTGACTCCTTAACGTTGGTATACAAAGTGTGAGTGATAGCGACTGCATTGTTCCGATTATGAAAACATTTTGGAATGAGCTTAACTGAACTTTCTAGATGGGTGGAGATGTCGACCAGTACTATAGATTAAGACATTATTATAAATGATGAATGGATCTAATTCATTGAATTATATTTATAGGTTTTCATTCGTAAATATTCTTCAGGTTTTCCAAGTTATCAGAATATGTAACATGTATATTGAAGTTCTAGCATGGATAGATTCTCCACTCACGTTGTATAATTTTATTTATTATTATATAAGTATTGTATAAATTTATTATTTTGTTTATATCGTGGGAATGCAGTATGAATTTTGTACTTTATCACTTTTAAAAATGTCCTAAATTGGATTGATTGTAATATTACTCAATAAAGAATTGTTTCTGATTTATTCACGTTTAATTATTTATGATTGGTACTAATATTAACCATATCCAAATACATAATTAATTATTTTGAAGGATTTTTATTGTATTTAATTATTTTTAATCTGCTTTGTTTATTCTAAATGATAAACCTTTACATTAGCGTATTATGAACTGTGAAATACGGTTTGTATTTTGGGATCACCAGAGACACACCATATAACCCAGTATTACGCCGAGTTAAGGTGGCTTTATCCTCGTTCCAGATGCCAGTATTTTCTAGCTGCCTTCCTCTACCCGGTTATCAGAACTCATCGTCCCAGCTATATCTTCCAATCCCTTCAATTTAAATCATCAATTCAGTCCCGTTCTACCAGATCCCGTCTTTCTGACCTCTACCCTCCTCTTCACCGTACTGCTGCCTTTGACAAGTCCTTTCTAGCTAAAGCAATCTCTCTTTGGAATTCTATCTCTCCTGAGATCCGTCATGTAAGAACTGCTTCCTCCTTCAAATCGCCCCTCATCAACCACCTTACCCAGTCATACAGACAATAACATCAAACTGCAGATGCCATAAATACCAATTTTTTTTTGTGTGTTTGTTTATATTACTTATATTTATCATTGATGAATTAGCTATTTCTGTTTTTTTTTTTGTTTTTTTTTTTTCTCAAAAGGAAATCTGACTTTTAAAGATGTACATATATTACGTCCTTAATTTTTTTTTTTTAGTTTTGTAATTATATTGACCTCAGAGTGAAACTCAAAACTCCAGATGACCTTGACGATGCCGTAAACTCCTTCACCATCGCTATTCAACAAGCTGTTTGGACTGCCTCCTCTCCCAAGCACTCCCAGATAAGTCATAACCAAAATCATTTACCACAACACCTCATAGACCTCATCCGCACCAAACGCCGATCCAGATCCTTACGGCAACGCACCCGTCACCCCACAGATCGCAGCTCCTATAACTTTTATTGTAGACAATTAAAGAGGGAGTTGGCGACCTTCCGTTCCCAATCCTTTAGTTCCTTCCTTTCTTCTCTTTCGGCTTGTGACAATTCCCTGTGGAATGTCACCAAGAAAATTCTAAAATCCCACCATATTTCCCATCCCCTCCGTCGTAGTAATGGTTCCTGGGCTGCGTCTGATGAAGACAAAGCCGAGGAACTTGCCAAATACGTTTCCCAAGTCTTCACACCTCATCCAGAATCCAATCCAAACCACACTTCAGTAGTGGAACAGTTCCTTCAGTCTCCAATCCCGCTTTCATTACCTCCTAAAGCAGTTAATCCCTCTGAGGTCAAATATCTTCTCCGAAAACTTGCACTCCGTAAATCTCCTGGATACGATCTCCTCACTCCTCAGATTCTCAGACAGCTTCCATCTAAAGCCGTTATATTTCTTACATATATTTACAACTCCATTCTACGCACTACTCATTTTCCTCTCTTATGGAAACATTCCACTATAATTCGCTTCCTAAAACCAGGTAAACCTCCTAACACTACGACATCATATAGACCTATCAGCCTACTCCCAATCCTTTCAAAAATCTTTGAAAAAATCCTCCTCAAACGAATATTACCGTTATTAGAATCCCACACTATTCCTTCCCATCAGTTTGGATTCCGTTCCCAACATTCAACCGTTCAGCAAGGGCTCCGAGTCGTTGACCATATTTCCTCTGCCCTTGAGAACAAGGACTACTGCTCGGGTGCATTTCTGGACATAACGCAAGCATTTGACCGGGTGTGGCACTCGGGATTGCTCTTTAAGCTCAAAAACCATTTACCCCTATCCTTATACCTAGTCCTCCGATCTTATCTATCAAACCGCTCCTTCCGAGTTCGTTGTGGTACAGAATATTCCAATTATTATCCAGTCGAATCCGGTGTTCCTCAGGGTAGTGTCCTTGGTCCTATCCTCTACAATATATACACGGCTGATATTCCTCTTTGCCCTAATACCTTCCTAGCAACGTACGCTGATGACACAGCTATCCTATCCTCTCACTTAGATCCCGAAATTGCATCTACAGGCCTCCAAACACACCTTTCTCAAATTGAAGACTGGTGTAACAACTGGAGAATCAAAGTAAATCAATCCAAATGCAGACATGTCACCTTTACCCTTCGAAGACAATCCTGCCCTCCAGTTCTCTTTAACTCCGTTCCGCTTCCTTTCTCCGACACAGTCCGGTATCTTGGCTTCCTTCTGGACAAAAGACTAACTTGGAACCCGCATACTAGACTTAAACGACAAGAACTTAATCGACGATTTGGACAATTATACCGACTACTGAACAGAAATTTTAATTATCTATCGAGAACAAACTGCTAATATACAAGACAGTACTGAAACCTATCTGGACCTACGGACTTGAACTGTGGGGGACAGCTAAATTTTCTAACATCAAACGCATTCAATCCTTCCAATCAAAAGTCCTCCGAACAATAGTTAATGCTCCTTATTATGTATCCAACCATACCTTACACCGCAACCTAAATATTCCATTTATTTTAGACCTTATACCATTAAAATTCTCTAAATTCCATCAGAACCTTATCCATCACCCTAATCCCCTAGCTCAATCCTTATCCAGCTCCACACATCCTTACCATCCTCCTAGAAGGTTGAAACGGCAGTGGCCTCGAGACCTCTTGTAAAATGTATATTGGAGTTCTAGCATTGGCTAGATTCTCCACTCACGTGCTGTATGCTTGTGAATTGTATATAGGTATGAGTGACTTTTGTATATATTTTTATTGATTTTGTTTTGTATTTATTTATATTGTATTATTATTATATAAATTTATTGTTTTGTATATATCGTGTGAATGCAGTATGAATGTTGTACTTTATCCCTATTAAAAATGTCCTAAATTGGACAGATTGTAATATTGTTCAATAAAGAATTGTTTTCTTAAAAAAAAAAAATAAAAAAATAAAAAAAAGTTTTGTAATTTGTTATTCTAAGCCAAGACCTCGTCCCTATTGTTAGAGCTCTACTTTTCATCTTGCGCCTAGATTCCTCTGAAGCAGTCCCCACCCGGAGACCCGAACGGGGGACTAGTTTACTTCCGGATAATGGGCGGTATAAAGCTGCAGGAAATGATAATATCACGAGTGAATTAATCAAAGCGTGTGGAGAAGAGGGCGTTTCCAAATTACATATTTTAGTTAACAAGATCTGGGAAAATGAAAAAATACCCGAAGAATCAATACTTATTCCGATTCACAAAACAGGACCGAGGACGGATTGTAACAACTATCGTGGGATCTCTCTTCTCCCAGTATGCTATAAAATATTCTCGTCTATACTAACTAGCCGAATCACGGAATACGCTGAGGAAATTATCGGAGACTACCAATGTGGTTTTAGGCGGAATCGCTCGACTATTGATAAAATATTTTCCTTACGTCAAATATTAGAGAAGAAGCTGGAATACAACGGTGTAGTCCATCAACTTTATATAGATTTTAAAAAGGCTTATGATTCCAGAGACCGTCAGAAGCTATATAACATCATGATTGAACAGGGGATACCTAAAAAGTTAGTAAACCTAGTAGAGATGTGTTTGTCGGAAACATTTCATAAAGTTAGAATCGGTCATAATTACTCCGAGAGATTTGAGGTGCGATCGGGTTTGAAACAGGGTGACTCCCTTTCACCTGTTTTCTTTAATATAGCCTTAGAATATGTTATAGAAAAGGTGATGTGTACCGATGATTTGGTACTACTAGGTGAAGACACGGAAACTATACAACTTAATACAAGTGTGTTAATAAAAACCGGTAAACAAATGGGTCTCGAATTAAATACCGATAAGACGAAATATATGACTAGTTGCAGAAATGGTGGCGATCTTGATGATATTAATATTTCAGGTCATACTTTTGAACACGTAGAGAAATTCAAGTATTTAGGTTCAATGATTACAAGAAAAAATGAAATCCAGGAAGAAATAAAGTCCCGGTTAAAGCTGGGAAATGCATGTTATTATTCAGTTGCTAAATTACTTAGCTCACGCCTTCTGTCTAATAACTTAAAGGTTAGAATTTATAAAACTATTATTCTTCCAACGGTTCTTTACGGATGCGAAACGTGGCCGCTTACTTTGAAGGATGAACAACGGCTTAATGTTTTCGAGAATAAGGTACTGCGTAAAATATTTGGTCCGAAGAGAGATGAGGCCACTGGGGAGTTTAGAAGGTTGCACAACGCGGAATTGCGGAGTTTGTACCCTGTGAATATAATTGAGCTGATAGCATCGCGGAGACTCAAATGGGCGCGTAAAGTTGTTGGGCTTAGTGAGGAACGGATTCCGAGAAAGTTGGTATTCGCTGAAACGACTGGTAGGCGTCCGAGAGGTAGGCCGAAGCGTCGATGGGTGGATTGCATTAAGGCTGATCTCGGGGCTTGGGCTTGACCAGTGAACATTGGACGAGTCTGTGCAGGCGAAGTTTGGTGGTATCGGCATCGAACCTTCGGGTTCGGTAAGCCTATTATTATTATTATTTATTATTATTAAGCCACGACCACATTGTTCCGGTCATCAATTATGTACTTATATTTTATTCTTCAGGGACTTTAGTCCCAGAGTAATAAAGA
Organism: Piezodorus guildinii; assembly: GCA_023052935.1. NCBI lineage: Eukaryota > Metazoa > Arthropoda > Insecta > Hemiptera > Pentatomidae > Piezodorus > Piezodorus guildinii. Next base: position 164,127,386 of record CM041292.1, read on the forward strand.
AGTTTTTTCATTTTATTTCACTATTCTTCATTTTATCCATATTTCAAGAAAAGTAACTTACAAAATATTACATCGAAATCGATTAATATTATCAGAATAAATATGACGAAAGAAATTCATGCTGTTTACAACTAGCGTGATTATTGATATGAGTATTATGTCAAAATTATGAAGAAAATTAGTTTATATGATACTTCTTAGTTTTACCTATATCTAAAAAATATACAATGAGACCAATTAAAGGTATAGTGCACATAAATGAAAATATCCTTAAAATAAAAATAAATGTATCGTTAATAATATTATGTTATAATAATATATGTATTTTATTTACACAATTATAATTGTTTCAAGCGAAAATAGTTTTTCCTGTTAATTTACCGTCACTTTTTGTTATTCTAGCTAATTGGACGAAGCTACAGTACAAGTTTTAAGTTTTATCTTAATTAGGATTAGGATCTTAACTAAGGTTTAATTAGGATAGGGATTTTTAACGAGTACCTGACATCGCACAGGCTTGGGTCCTCCGTTTTACGCCTCCTCCGAAGGACGAGATATGGCTATCATAACAACTTTTTATGTCCAAAATAGCTGATTCACTGGTTATGTCGTCCTTCAGAGGAGACGTAAAATAGTAGTGATGTAGCGTGTACTCGTTATAGATCTCTATTTTAATTAAATCAGGATAGGCAAAATTACGACTTCTGTTGTAGCATGCTCGGATTAGCCATAATAGCATAAAAGTGAAGCTAAGTAAATAAACAAGCATCAAGAAATAATGTGAGTTAGATAAATGAGAATTAATAAATAACACATAACCAATTTTATTGTGAGGTTAAAATAACTAAATTATCTGAAATATCACTAGTATACTGTTCTCCAAGTCCTGGATTCGAATCTCGGCCGTGGTGGAATATTATTAATTCTGTTTATTCAGTCCGGGGGCGACCCTAGGGTATGGAGACCCTCCTGGGTAGACCCAACCTCTATAAATTTGGCACCCAAAAATTTGGGGAAAAACCTGGCGGCCGAGTGTGATCTCGGCCTAATCACCTCATTGCACGGCCGTTGTCCTAGGAACAGTAACGAATCTGTATATGTACTGAGCCAAGACCCCTCATGGGTTGTTGAGGTACAGGTCCTTTTTTTTTTTTTCTTTTTTTTTAATATTTGAAAAAGTATATTTAATTGTGATATTTTAAGATAAATTATTTAATTAAAAAACATTATCTGCAGACCCTATTTCTTTGTTTATTAATATTAAATACAAATGGGTGGATGTCAGAAATATGATAAGTATATAGATGTCAGATCCTCAAGTTTCTGTAAAAATTATAAATATGATAATGAGGTAATATAGAGCTTTTTTTAAAAATGTTTATAATTACAATTTTTTGAGATAGTGAGAGAAAACAGACGCACTGTGATAAAGCAGTGAAACCTTTCATGTGGAAATATGCATGATGGATAAACTTTTTTAAGAAAACAAAAACGTATTAATAAACTAAGATACGTGAAAGTTGATACAGTGTAAAATACTTAATAAGATTATAAAACATATTAATTACAGATACTTGAAGAAGGCCCTAGAGGCCGAAACATTGTAAAATATGAATATAAATTAATTTCTTTTGGCCAAACAAAATACCGTTATACATCCATTTTTTTTGTTGGTCATGAACATTAATGCAAAATAAATTCGACATATTAGAAAAATATTTCAAAAATAATATTTTTTGATTTATGTCAATTTATACTTAAGATGGCTAAAAGTTACCTGTAAGCGGGCCGAATAAATATTCTTAAAATATCAGTGAGCTCATTTTCTATCTTATACTTAAGAGTTAGTTTGTAGAAGTTGTTAGGTTTGCTTTATGTGGGGCGTTGACCCAATGCTTTAAATCACTCCTAGTCCCAAAATATAAACAAAAGGAAAACCAAAAGTACTAGCGAATAAAAGAAGTGGGAAAATTGAATGTATTGGGTTCAAATATAGTGCCAATACTTACCACAAAGGGACCAAAACCCAGAGATGTGCCTCTTGCCCCAATCTTCCATGGCCAGCGGGATAGAGCAGTCCACCAGATGACGACGTCAAGTTGTCACACTTGAGGACTGTGCCTAGTTCTATCGACCTAATGGGTCCCTTCCTCCCTATGTACTCTCCTTCTCATTTACAAGAGGACTCAAACTCTCTCCAGCAGATCCTTTGAGTAAATAATCCTTCTCTTTGCTTTTCAACTGAGCCTTTCAGTTTGGAATAAATATAGGTCTACGATCTGAAAGCAATGCCTTAAACATTAATTTTTTTTTTTTTTTTCGAATTCGTAGGTGAAAATCTATAGTTAATGAATAGAGTCATCGTTACTGCCGTATTATAACCTTCAATAAATCAATACTTTTTAAATATAGTTTTTTTTTATTAATCTAATTTATTTTATATTATGTTTTAAAAATTCATTTCGTTCATTCATCAATATTTTATTTACATAAAATTAACTTTTCACCGAACTTCAAAATTATCTACACCTAGTTTCACTGTAAATATTATAAACCCAAACGCTGCCCCATCTTGCAGAACTAATATGAATAATAGTGTATTTATTCCAAATTTTATTGGGTTGTGTCACATGAAATGTCCGTTTTCAAGGTAAAGGATTTTTATTAAAAATACGATATGAAAACAAGATAATTTTATTCGAAATATTTACCTTCTTTTTCTACACATTTTTATCAACGTGACACCAACTTTTTTATCCCGAACTGAAAAACTCTGAGCTTTGAAGTGAAACAAAATCTGAAAACGCACTTTTCACTTGATCATCATTTTCAAAAAGTTTTCCTTTGACGAAGTTGTCTATATTCCTGAACAGGTGGTAATCTGTTGGAGACAAGTCAGGAGAATATGGTGGGTGCGAAAGAACTTCGTAGCCCAGTTCTTTTAATTTTTGCACGGTATGTTTTGAAACATGGGTCTTTTTTACTTTCCCAATACACTTTAAATGTCTGGAAAGGTAGATGCACTTGCATTTAGTTGTGCTGAGAGTCCTTTACTGTTTGGTAGGGGTTTCCTTCTACTGTATGTTTGAGGACATCGTTGTCTATTACGAACGGAGGTCTTCCTCGGGGCAAGTTTTCCAAATCGGTATCCCCAGCTGAAAAGTTAGCAAACCAACGGCGAATGGTCCGTTCATTAACACTCTCTTCCGCAAACGCCTTGTAAATATTTCTAGCTGCCTCAGCTGCTGAATGGCCGAGATTAAACTCGTATAAAAATATTACTCGAAAATCGCGTGTTTCCATGTTCATATTTGGAGGTATACTAAAAAGTGGGTAATTGATTGGGAAGCTAATGTTTCTAATACAAAGGTAGAGGATTAGTAACTGTTTACTTTAAATATGTAAACATTTGGAAGAAAACAACAGAGACCTGGAAAATCCTTTATGTATTTCAGAAACAATAAGAACGAATATTTCAAGTGAAACAACCCAATATTAAGTCTCATTTTCTTTTCTTTTTTTTTTCTTTTTTTTACTTTTACTTTTACTTACCTATCTGTGGAATATAGGAAGAGAAAGTATTGCGATTGTGAAAATTTTCAAATTCCAGTTTTCAACGGAAATGAATGTTTCAGGATACCCATCCCTTTTGTCTGAATAACGGAGTCGCACTAAAAGATCTGTGTGTGCCCAGTAGGAAAATGAAAAGTTGTACGAAACCAAAGTTTTATATTTTATATTTCTAATTTAATTAGCTGACTTTAAGTGCTGATATATACAATGATTTAGCTTCTTTTTACATTTTGATTAACTCGGCATATCCATAAAAAATTCAATGGGCTTTTATATAATCTAGGTTTCATTCTGACTGAAATAGTCTGTCATGGTCATAATGCCGATATTTTTAATTTTCTTCCTCTAAAATAGCTTCAACTTTGTCGATTCTAATGAATCAACCATATCAACTTATTAGTGTTGGTTAGGTACGGCTGAATGTTCAAGTTGAATGAATTTCATAACCAACTAAAATGAAAACTGAGAAAAAATAAGATTCTTGTTTTTTAAAAAAAAACAGTATTAAAGACGTTAAAATATCATTTGAAAGGTAATGAAAGATTCTGACATTTTTTATCTGATACATAAAGTTGTAAAAGGCAATAGAGAGTGACTAAAAGCTGATGAAACTAACTGATTGTTACAGATTGTATGATAACAGATTATTTAACGAAACAAACGTTCCCATCGGGACTCAATGTTAATAATATTTTAACAATCTTTTATCTCTAATTGTATTTAATAATTCTTAAATTGCTGGAAGGAATTAGTCCGGGTGACGGTCATTAAATGAATCAACTAAATAGTTTCAACTATTTTATTTTTTGCCAACGTTTCGATCCCCATTGTGGGTAATCATCAGGGCGTGTTGAAGGCGAATGATTCGTTGGCAAACAATAAAATAGTTGAAATTATTTAGTTTTTTCATTTAATAACCGCCACTCGGACTAATTCCTTCCAGTAATTGAGACGTTGATTTCCAAAAGGTACTAAAGGACATTTTTCACGAAATTGATTTATTTACATATTTGTATTCTCCTCATTTAGTTTTATCTGAATCTTAAATTTGATTGTATCTAATGAACACTTATGTCCTTTAATAACGTGATTTAGAAATGCTATTAATTTCTTTAGATACTTATTACACATTTAGTTTCATTCTAAATCATAACAGAACATTTCATTTCATAACTTTAATATGGTTTTGTTAATATAGTAAAGAAATAATTCTAGATTTTAATGCGAAAAGAATCAAATTAACTGGTTTAATAATATAGTAATGAGAGATTCTCGCGCTTCCTGTAAAATTCCGCAGAATGGATATAGTACCTTTTGGAAATCAACGCCTCAATTCTCAACGGTCATCTAATTCTATCCACAATTCTTAAATTGATTTTAACAACGGAGGTAAGTAAAAGTGTGTTGCGCGTACCAGCTTTTTTAACACACACACACACACACACACACACACACGCATATATATATATATATATTTTTTTTTTTAACTTATTTTGAATAGGAATATAATGCTTGAGTTATTTATATGGTTCATCAAATATCTGTTAACACTGTATTTTAAGGGGAAAAAACAAAACAAATGCTAACAACGTTTATTTAAGCGACAAAGAGATCGTTCTGTTTGTTACTGATGATTTACAACATTTTTATCCTTGCCTTATAACTATAAATTTTATGTTCTTTTGCCCATTTCATAGGCCAAGGGTGGGCTGTAGTTAGGATTTTTCTCTAGCCTTAATTCTGTTTTGTGGCCTATTCTTTTATCGATTACCCCGTCCCTCCTTGTCCACCTTATAAAACTCAACAGGTTTTAAACATTATTTCGAGTCAAATATTTTTAAATAAACCTCATTTCCTCCTTTCATTAAATCATTTTATTGGTTATATTGATATTACGACCTACAAAAAGTATAAATGAATGTTTTTACTTTCACTTACTATATATAGTAAGGGGAAGTATTGCGATCGTGAAAATTTTCGAATTCCAGTTTTCAACGGAAATACACGTTTTAGGGTCCCCTGAGTCCAAATAACCAAGTCCCGCAAAAAGGTCTGTGTGTGTGTGTGTGTGTGTGGTAACTCCCGGGCGGAAACGGTAAGTCCTATGAAACTGAAATTTCATATTTAAGACAAGTATACGCCCGAGACGTGACAAAACTTTTTTCATCAAGATGAGCTTACCAGAAGAGGCACTTTATACCATGCATTTTGCACCTTTTTTCGATTTTCTCAAAAACGGTTCCGACGATTTTGATTAAACTCGCTATATCGATGTAAAATTTAATGGGGTTTAATATCATGTAGGTTTTATTTGGATAAAAATGGTCTGACAGGGCTTAAATACCGATATTTTAAATTTTCTTTCTCTAAAGTACCTTTAATTTTGTAGGTTCAATAATAATATCTAGATTATCTTGTTAACGATTATGAAAAACGGGTAAATATATAAATTGAATAAATTCGATACCCAACTAAACGAGAAAACAGAAAAAATATATTTTTTTAATGCAATTTTTCGTTTTTGAACATAAGAGCAGTAATATGAGAAGAAGATAAAACTAACTGATTATTTTAGATAATAATATAATAGATTTTTTAATGAAACACATGTTTCTATATAAATTAAATTTATTTAATTCTTTAATAGTTTCACGTATTTTTAACTCTAACTCTATTTGAAAATTCTTTCATTGATTTTTCAAATTGATGTAAGTGAAAGTCGTGTGTTGCCCGCACCAGATTTTTTTAACTAAAACAAAAATTTCATTTTGTGTTTGTCACATTCCGCCCTAGGCTTCGATCAGCTAATAGTTTGACATAATTTTTTAATCTACTAGAAGAAAAAAATGTTATTCGCTAATACAAAATAATACAGATTTTTTTTTTTTTTTTTTTTTTTGTAACGAATATTACATTGTAAACAATATGTTCAAAGAACCAAACAAACATAAATAAGTAAAATCATTGCATAACATAAGAAACATTATGGAAAAAAACTAAAATTACATCAAATTCAATGAGAAAATAATTGTATTTCCAGAATAAATCGTACGCCTTATTACAATTACATAATACTTATCAATTATTCATGCTTAGTGTAATAATCCTCTCAGGCGTCTGAAAAGAAGATGGCCGCAAGACTTTCTGGTTAAGAATATTTTTGGGAGTATTGTCAATGATAATTTCTTAAATATTGTATTATGCTATTAATTATTTTTGATGGTGATGGGAGGAAAATGCAGTTATTTGAATAAATATATTTCAATATAAATATTTAAAAAACGTATAATGGTCAATCACCACTGCTAATTTCAAAACGATATATCGTTGCTAATTCTTAACCGATTTTAATGACTCTTTTGAGGTTTTGTAGAAAATTTAATTTTCTATTCCATAGATTATTGCATTTATTTATCTTCAAAGAACTGAGTTAGGGATGTATATAGTACGACGGGGGGTACAGACAGGGAGGGAGGGGGGGAGGGGAACACAGTACAACGGACAAGTATATTGACAATTTTTTTTTTTTTTTTTTGGTCGATTTCAAAGGTTCATCGTCAAAAATAATAAACCCAACTTACAAAATAATATTTAAATTAAATAACACCATTTTCAATGGTTCTAAATATATTATATAATATATTCATACAAAACAGGTTCACACACTCGCTGTAATAAGTTTCATTATTATTTTTTCCCTCTTGTCTTTTTCAGCTTCTTTAAACCTTGAATCGTTCAAAATGAATCCAATTTAACCGCTTTAGTTTGAAATGGTAGTTTCAATGCTTGAAATTCGTGACACGATTTCAATTAATTTCGAGTTGGAATGAATCTATGCTAACTAAGAATCTTAGGATTTGGTTTTGAAGGAAATATTTAATTTCTTATTTATTTAGTTTACATTGTTTTGCTTTTGAAAAATTAAATAGAACCAATAAGATCAGTTTACTAAGGAAATTTTAAGAGGTGAAAATTATCACAAAAAGTTATGCTTTTTTTTTTTGGTTATTTTCATGTTTACCCTCAAATCTTCACCGATAATACACCAGTGAATAATTCTTAAAATCTTAATCTTCTAAAGACACCAGATCATTTGTATTGAACGTGCATAATTATTCTTAAAACAAAAAGAAGCAATAAATAGTTCAAAACTTAGCAATAAAGAAATACTTAAAAAACAACTTAATAAGAATGCTTTCGGCATTCGACCCTTCTGCAACATTATGGCTCGGACATCTCGTATGTTCAAACCCAGACTTCTGCAATACATACTAGCAACATGAGATAAGAAAAGGGAGGAGGGATTAGGTACATCAGGTGACGTCAAGGAAACTACAGTCCTTAAAACTGTTACCAATCTTGCAATTTATGTAATAGTTTAGAAACATAAATTTTAAAAAATTTAATACCAGAGACACATTAGTGAAATTCAGCTTTTCTAATCAGAAGTATTAGGAATTAATGAATTAATATTTAGGAATATGTTATTTTTAGATATTTACAGCCATAAAACCTAGCAGGATTACCGATTAAAAATAACATAAATGTTTTAAATTGCTTTTGGTTTTGTTTTTTTTTTTAATGCTAAAAGTCATATTTTAAGAACAAAATGTTTGCATTTTTTAATCGCCTAAACAAAAACATACTTATTCTATGCAATTTATTAAGTTTTTCATAAAAATTAACAAAAAAAAAAACGCAATTACCAACATATCAATTTTTTCATTATATTTAAAAAAAAATTAGTTGTGATTTTAATTTCGTGATCCGTAAAAATATTTAAACGCTGAAACCTTCATATCAAGTTCTTCGATGAATAAATCTAATCCAAGAATTATTTTTGGGCGATTTTCTTTTCATATGATTTGATGCCTAGATGCTCTTCATATAAGGATAAATCGTTTAATTAATAATGAATTTAAGATGTTTAAAAATATTTTCTATAGAATTTTTGTTAAAGTTAAAGATAAAATCTATGTCTATCAGAGAAATATTTACATGAATTAAATTTAATTCTGCCTAATAAAGATATCCAAAATTTGATTGGTACTTACAATTAGTACGGATTTTAAATAATAATTTTAAAAGAAGACGCTCAGAATAGCAGTGGGTACTTCGTGATGTCTTTGTCAAAAATCACTTCAACAAGTATCACTCCCAGCTTCCAGGAGTTTGAAGTGCATTCAGCAACATTATGGTTCGAACATCTCGTAAGTTCAAACCCAGACTTCTGCTATACATTCTATTGTAAATAATACTACTTAGTTTTACATCTATCCGTACCTCATAATATATATATATATATATATATATATATATTTTTTTTTTATAGCACATTTACATTTTCTACTTAATTTTATTTTCTTATTTTTAAACTAAATTCTATTTTACTATCACACTGTATTTCCTTGCCTCAAACTTATTATTATTTAATATTTTTATTTATTCGTTCTGTCATCAAACTCATTTTATTATTCGATCACTAGGAATAATTATGGAAATATGATCATTATACCCCTTTTGTACGAGACTATACCATTTTGTCTATTGTTATAAATTGTAGCAAATACAAAACGGATTCCTTTTTTTAGTTATAATAACATTCGTTTCTTCTTTATGATGTTTTTAATATCAATAAAGAAAAACGATGTAATATAAGAAAATGATGATATTTATTTGAAAATATTTGATCTAAAATACTGCTCGAGACTTTTGAGTTTTATGGGGAGGAAGGGAGGCGAGAGAGAAGTGATGAAAGAAGGGGATAGTCTAAGATCTGAACTTGAAACGATCTGCACCGAGCTGATAATAGAATGAAACTATATTTTATAACAAATTAAATACATTAGGAAATATGTTAAGAATGGGTTGCCTAAAAAAATCCTGGACAGACTATTTTTAATTATTTAAAAAAAAAAAATATTTTTAATCAAATGTTGCAACATCATGATAATAAGAAAACTTTTACCCTAACTTAAAGTATCAAAGGTATAGAATGTGCAGCCGCTGGGTTGCCTAATCGTTTCCTGGACAAACTATCGGTTGTCAGGTAAAAGCGGGTATGTCGATATCAGTTATCTGCACCGGCTTGATAATAGAAAACAATTATACGAATATAAGCATTTATTGCAAACACATTGATATAGGGTTGCCTGCAAAAAACTTGGTCCTAATCTGGGTTGCCGAATTTTAAAGATTAAATTTTAACTTGAGTGGAAATGCGTGACAGAGAAATCCGAGTTGATTATAGCGTGTAATAATAAAGGACCCAACATTGCAGCCGCACGTAATCGGACATTGAATATAAGAAAGTTTGATTTCCCATATAAAATTACAGGACCTCAACAAATCAGAACCAAAGATTTTAGGAAAAGCCAAAAAAAATTATCGTTTCAAAGATGCTTTGGTACACTTCATGGCTGATTATTGGGAAAACAAAAATTGACTGTCAATAATACAAGACAAAAAAATAAATATTTTTAACAGTTGAACATCTATGTTACTCGTACCAAGCTCAGGAAAATTGTATTAAAAAAGTCGAAAAAGTTGATTACGCATGCTACCATGAAGAGGCAGACACGAGAATTTTTTTCACGCTCATAAAGTAACACCAGGCTCCAGAATTCTAATAAAAGCTTTTGATACTGATGTTCTTTTAATTTTACTTGGAAATATGCTCAAACTGTCAGAATCTATATTGACAGTCTTTAAAATTCGGCAACCCAGAGTAAGACTAAGTATTTTGGAGGCAACCCAATATCAATGTGTTTGTAATTAGGTTATGATTGTTAGGTCTCAACGGCTTCACGGAAAATGATTTCCCCGAGCTCGTCAACAGGCATAACTACCCGTACTAGAAAGATTTTGTGTACGAGTGGAAAAACGCAATTGGGTCAGCCCACTTCAATATGTGTCGAAGATCGAACCGTGGAACAGTGGACAGGCAAGGAACAGCAGAAGAAGCTGCCATTGAAGTGAAGAGGTACCCAGCAGCAGGGAGGCTGCCAGGGAGAGAAGGAGCTGAGGATGGTGGCCGACCAGAAGCCTAAAGCAACCTGTGTGCACAGGATAAGAAAATTGTAATCGCTGTAAAGGCAGAATTGAGCTGTTAAGCAATCATGTTTACCACTCAAATGTTGCAACACTTGGATGTAAACATGACTGCTTGAATTTTTTTTTTCTTCACTTTCAATCACTTATATATGAAATATATCTTAGAATAATATGTCAACAGGTATTCTGAGAACTCGAGAGCACTAACGTTTAAAGAGATCGAAGGAGGATTATGACGTAAATCATTAATAATAAACAGAAAAATCTTGCATTTGGGGTTGGTTACAAGGACTATGTATGAATGACTCATAGTTATATATTCTTCATAAAAATAAGTTTAAACATGTAAAAAAAAACTTGTGGTGCACGCATCACAATTTTCGCTTACTGCCCTATAATAATTATACTAAAGAAAAAAAAATCCACCTCACTTAGCTTCCGTACAATACAGCAGGGACGTGGATGACAGAGAAGCTTTTCACTTCAAAACTGGGAAACAAGCTAGATCCTGGACTGATTATAAACCTTATGTTGATATATTAATAATAAAATGTTGATATATTTGTAAGCTTGAATATTTTTTTTTCATTTCTTTATCATTATTAGTGAATTGGTTAAATGATCAATTATTATCTTTGTCAATCGATTTTCAGTTCCTTGGTATTATTTTATGGTTTTGCTCTATTTTTTCTTTATATTTTTACTATATTTACTGTTTTTAGACAGATTGTAATATCATTGAATAAAATTGTTAAAATAAGAAGATATTAAAGAATCTATGTATAAACTCCACTGAAATATCTTCACCTTTATGAACATTTTCGTTATCCCACCTTATCTAACAAAAATGAAATAAAATTACTGTTTATTTCACACAATATCAATAGGTTCTCATTATAAACTTTATAGAAGCGATCTCTAGTTGGTTTCTTCAAATCTCTTGTTCCCCTTTAAGGGAGTGGTAGTTTCAAGGGCGTATTAGCATAAATCCATTGAGAGTGATTCTAGGGTTCAGCCAAGGAATGATCTATGTGTATCCTGGAGATTTCAAGGACCAATCACCAATCTTGGCCATGTTATGAGCTCAATCCAACTCCAAAATATTATTAGTAACATTGATGAGATATTCCAGTGATGCGTAACAGATGGTAGAGCTGGGATTTCCTTGGGTAGGATTTTTCCACTTCTTGTGGAGAGACAAGACAGGACAGATTTACTTAGATGGAAAAAATTTCTTAGGTGATTTCAAATATTGTTTATATGCCAGTTTAATAGGTTGATTTAATTTTACTTATTGTTTTTCTTTTTTATTGAAACATGTTATATTAAAACAGTTGTACATGTAATATATTATATTATATATAATATATATATATAATTATATATATATAATATATATTCATAAAAATAAACACCACTTTCACTTCCCTTGAAGTTAAAATTAATTTAATAACTAAACTTAAATAAAATTAGGGTTGAAAGAAGTTTTAAAAATCACATGGAGTTACTTTCACGTAAAATATTTGAGAAGCCTTGACTTTTAATAAAAATCACTCGGACAAATCTGACATAATAAATGATATAATTCTTCGAGTTTATTGCTACTGTTTACAATCACAACTTTAAAACTGGTCGTTTTCTAACATTTCGATAACAATTAGCTTAAATTACAGACGATAAATGATGTATCGCAGAAAATAATAAACAATATTTGATTTGTTTATTAGCATTTGAATAAATGCCTTCTTGATAAGTTTTAAATTTTAGGTTATTTTTATTCATTAAACGTCATTTTTATGCAACTGTGGCTATCGGACAGTATTAAAGTGGAAGCCCTATTTTTTTTTCCTTTCTAGGTTCAATTAAGATGTATCTTTAACGAGTGTAATTAACTCAAAGCACAGGCTCTGGACTAACCATTTTACGTTCCCTCTAAAGGACAGCATAAGGAAGGATTTTTTTACTCCCTTTAAAAAGTTCGAGGATCATTTGCCAGGTTCAGTATTAACATTTAGTTATTAATTCTTTCGCGGACTGAAGTTAATCTCTAGGGTCTGGTTTTTTTCTACATTTTCATTTTCCTAACTAGGCCATTAATTGAATATAGAGTTTTGGTAGAGGTATTTCGTACGCAATGTATATGATACGTCATATGTTATAGTCCACTAAAAATTAATTATATACCTTATGTTAGAGTAAGATGTACGCTCAATTCAATCAATGTTCCACAAGCAGCAATCTATTGTTATAAAAAAATATGCTAAGAAGAGAAGCCGAGTACAGCAGAAGCGAGGAGCTACACACCATTTTCCTTCTTCTTTTCTGAGTACGCTGCGATAAGGATGGAGTTGAGGAAGAAAAGTTCGCCCTAAGCTGGAGGACAAGGCGGGGAGAATGAAAAGATGAAATGATAGAAAAACCATACCAAGAATTAATTATGTATCCCACCTAAATTATAATCTATAACATAACCCAATTGTTTACAATAAACAAACATTTTATCCCAGCAGTTTTTCTTTCACTCATTCAATACAGTCCACTAGTTCTAGCTGCCACTTGGTCTAGTCCTAATCATTCTTCATAATAATGATTAGGCCAAACACCTAATATTTAGGATTAAGGGGTCCGCGAAAATTACCTCATACAACTGCTGAGTATACAAGATAACATTTTTACTTTCACTTACTATATATAGTAAGGGGAAGTATCGCGATCGTGAAAATTTTCGAATTCCAGTTTTCAACGGAAATACACGTTTTAGGGTCCCCTGAGTCCAAATAACCAAGTCCCGCAAAAAGGTCTGTGTTCTGTGTGTGTGTGGTAACTCCCGGGCAGAAACGGTAAGTCCTATGAAACTGAAATTTCATATTTAAGACAACTATACGCCCGAGACATGACAAAACTTTTTTCATCAAAATGAGCTTACCAGAAGAGCCACTTTATACCATGCATTTTGCACCTTTTTTCGATTTTCTCAAAAACGGTTCCGACGATTTTGATTAAACTCGCTATATCGATGTAAAATTTGATGGGCTTTAATATCATGTTGGTGTTATTCTGATTAAAATGGTTTGACAGGGCTTAAATTGCGATATTTTAAATTTTCTTCCCCTAAAGTACCTTTAATCTTGTAGATTCCATAAAAATAACTATATTATCTTGTTAACGCTGATGAAAAACAGGTAAATACATAAATTGAATAAATTCGATACTCAACTAAAGGAGAAAACAGAAACAATATTTTTTTAATGCAATTTTTCGTTTTTGAACATAAGATCACTAATATACATGTATGATACACCGTTGGAAAGCAAAACATTTTAGAAAATGTATTATCTCATACACAAGTTTTTAAAAGTTAATAGAGAGTGATGAAATGAACATAATACTAACTGATTATTTTAGATAATAATATAATTGATTTTTTAATAAAACACATGTTTCTATAGAAATTCAATTTAATTAATTCCTTAATAGTTTCACGTATTTTTTATTAATAGTTTTTGTACCTCTATCTGGTTTTGAAAATTCTTTCATTGATTTTAAAAATGGAGGTAACTGAAAGTCGTGTGTCGCCCGTACCAGATTTTTTTTTTTTGGTTTACACAAATTTTCAGCTTTTCAACAATATATTATAAGTCTATATTACTATTCTTATGTTTGGTATAAAATAGTATTTTTGTTCTTTTCTCCCTTAATTAGTTATCAAATTATATGAACAAGGATTGTAAAAACCGCTTATTTGTATTAAATCTAGAATTTTCTACCAAATTCTTTTTTAATAAATAGCTAGAAAATTATGCAAAACCGTCTGTACATCTTTTATGGAATAGATGCCTACAGCAGGCACTGGTGGGTGTGGTCATCAGACTATATTTGGCAGGGACAAGAGATATATAGACTGCTCAAGGACCCCCGATACCATCGCTCCATTGTCCGCAACAGTTCCAACATTTTGGTAGCACACCATCATACTCCAGTAGGACAGCCAGTCGAGACTTTAAAGTCATACAGCGTATAGAGCTTCATTGTTCTCTGTTTGTATATTACTCAGGTCGAGATTGAGTTGACTGAAGTATGTCAAAGGCTATTAACCAATTTAATTACTATTGTAGATACCTAGTTATTGTATATTGTATGTATAATATAATATTTATCGTATATTTACGAATTGTATATGAAACAGATAATTACTATTATAACAGGACATTACCAATTCAACCAAAGAAATAAGTAAATAAACTAATACAATTAATTTTGCTCTGGAATAATATTACTAGAGTAAAATTGCCTACTAGGTTTTTCAAGTACGATTTGACCACAATAATCTTGTAATAATTCTTAGAGGAAAATTCCGTTTTGGCAAAAAGATTCTAACATAATGTTGATAGGATATAAATGTAAAGTTCCGCAAACCTGGCCTGGGATCTTAAACAAAATCCCGGATATTTTTCCAATTCTTTGCGTGTGTTGGCTGCTGCTGTCTTTGGATGTTTTTTTTTTATTGCATTGTGAATTTGAAATGGTTTGCATTTCATCTTTCTACTATGTTTGATTCATTTATTATTTTTTCTATCTACTCCGTCAAAAACCTTGGCGTAATTCTTGACCAAAACCTATCCTAGGAAACTCCTTATTGCCCAAATTTCCAAAAGATCAATTAGTACCCTAAAACTATTTCAGCGGTCCCGTCACCTTCTCCCACAATCCTCTCGGAAGATCCTAGTATCCTCTCTTATTTCCCCCCATTTTGACTATAGTTGTGTGGATTATGGCGGCTTCTCGAAGGTGCTTGAGTGCAGTTTAAAACGAGCCACGAACTGTTTCTTTCTTTTTCGAATCTTTATTCGAAAAATATCTACGGTACCTCTAGACGTTCACATTATCCCACCGCTATGATGAGTCAAATTGGTTATTTCCCTCGACTCGAAGGCAATATTTCCTTGGTTCCTTTCTCTATCAAATCATCCGCTCCCACCGCCCCTCTTACGTCCCTTAGTCTCCTGCAATTTAAATCCACGATCCATACTCAGGAAACCAGATACCTTCTTTGTGACCTCTATAGGCCTTCCCATAGAACTAAAAAATATTAATTTTCCTTCTCAGCCTGGTCCACTTTTTTCTGGAATACTTTCCCAACAAACATCAAAAGAAAAAATAATTGGATCAACCGTTGTGACATGAGCTAGTAAATCGCAAAAGAAAACGCGAAACCGCACTTCGTAATTATCATCTAGCAAAAGTTATCTTGGCTGGTTACAATATCCAACTACCACTATTTCCGGTTCCTATAAAATTCCTTCAACAGGGAAAATAGAGAGATTACATCATTGAATAAATTTATTATTTGTGTATATATATATTATTTTGTTTGTTTATTGATTGAGGACTTAGAAGAGGATTTGAGAAGGATGGGAGTTGGAAATTGGAAGAGTCTTGCTGGAGATCGCGAGGCATGGGGAAGAACGGTGGCAGAGGCCCAGGTCCTGCAAGGACTGTAGCGCCAAACAGTGAGTGAGTGAATGATATAAAAAAAAAAAAAAATTTATATATCTATATATATGATCTTATTGATCCACTCAAAATAAATAGTTTCTGACAGTTGTATACTAATTAATCATCTCAATTATCAACCGATTCATTGTTTACTTTTCTATTTTATTTTTAGTTTTAAAAAAAAATGGTTGAATTATTAATTATAGGTATGAATTAATTAATTATACCTCCATACACTCTCAGTATTCTCTTTACCCCAATAGGAACATAATTTCAATGCTAAGAACTGAGCATAATCATAATAAGTTATATCTCAAAATTCATAGGGTTGAAGGTAATTAAAAATTACATAAAAGAACTTTATTATCACAGATATATAAATAAATTATCGTTACACCCTGACTAGGCTCTTGGACTCGGCTAAGTTCTTCGCCTGTGGCTTCCTGAGGAGCTTAGTGGCGAGGCTGTTGACGAGGACGTAGGACACTGGTGTGGTGATGATCATGTCGAACACCGCAGAGAGTAGAATGAACTTGGAGCGGAGGAAGAACTCTGATGTCTCGTCCATTTCATCCCCGAACACCTTCCGGCACATGTCAATCACCTGTGGGCTGAGGGCCGCCTGTGGGGTAGGAGAAGGATTTTAAAACACATTGTGATATGGAATATAAAAGATCTGTCAGTATAATAAAAAATAAATATGTATTCAAACTCATGATAGTAAAAAAAATCTGGTGCGGGCAACACACGACTTTCACTTACCTCTGTTTTATAAATCGATTAAAAAAATTTCAAGTACAGTTAGAGATAAAAAATATTAAAACTATTAAGGAGTTAATTAAATGGAATTTCTAAAGAAACATTTGTTTGATTAAAAAATCTATTATATTATTATCTAAAATAATCAGTTAGTTTTATTGGTCTTTCATCACTCTTTATTAGCTTTTTCAAGCTCTTGTGTATTAGATAATATTTTTTTCTAAAATCTTTAGCTTTCCAACGGTACATCACACATGTATATTACTGCTCTTATGTTCAAAAACAAAAAATTAGATTAATTTTTTTTTCAGTTTTCTCCTTTAGTTGTTTTTTAAATTCGCACAACTTACCTACTTAGCTGTTATTTATCAATGCTAACAAGATAATTTTGTTGTTTTTATAGAATATACAAAATTAAAGGTACTTTAGGGAAGCCCGTGGCTGAGTGGCTAGCGCGCTAGTCTCTCATGCTACAGGTTCTGAGTTCGAATCCAAGTCCCGGCGGGGCTTTTATAAGGATTTAAAAAAATGTGGATTCACTCACAACCTCTCCCCCGGGTATTTGAGACCCGTCAGCCAAAGGGTGGCCACTCACAAAATTAGTCGTAGGGAGTGATGACCCTGCACTAAGAAAATTGCATCGTGAAACGTGAGTGTAAACTCGCAGTTTACACCGCGAGGCCCAGGGCCTACACGGCCTGTCGCGCCACTGGAAGAAGAAGAAGAAAGGTACTTTAGAAGAAGAAAATTTAAAATATCGGCATTTAAGCCCTGTCACACCATATTAATCGGAATAAAAACTACATTATATTAAAGCCTATTAAATTTTACATCGATATGGCGAGTTTAATCAAAAGCGTCGGAACCGTTTTCGAAAAAATCGTAAAAAGGTGCAAAATGCATGGTATAAAGTGGCTCTTCTGGTAAGCTCATTTTGGTGAAAAAGGTTTTGTAACGTCTCGGGTGTTTTTTGCGGGACTTGGTTATTTGGACTCAGGAGACCCTAAAATGTGTACTTCCGTTGAAAACTGGAATTCGAAAATTTTCACGATTGAAATACTTTCCTTTACTCGAGTAAGTAAAAGTAAAAAATATGGTGCCCGCAAGGCTTTCACTCATATGTTAAAAATCAGTTTCATAATTTTCAACAGGAGTGCTACCATTGGGTAGTTCTATACAAGTCTTTTTCATGTCATTTTTTTTTAATCATATTTACTTGTATTATGTAGTACAATTAAGTAATTAGTTCTTGTTTTATATTTTCCCTTTACTTATCTATGGTAACAAGATGTTGTAGTTATTTTTTTCGAATCTATAAAGGTACTTTATAGATATAACATTTAAACTATCAACATTTAAGCCCTGTCATGCCAGTTAATCAAAATAAAACCTTTATTATATCAAAGCCCATTCAATTTTACATCGATATATCACGTTAAATCAAACACAAAAACTAAAGACTGTTAGGAAGAGGGGCGACTAATCCGTTTACTCGCAGCCTTAACCCGGCTGAATTATCTACCGATCCGTGCAATTTTGTAGAGGGTAAATAAATAAAATAATAAAAGAGAGAACATGAACAAGTTTATATCAATTAAAATTTTAAAAAATACTGTTTATAGTGTGAAAAGCGGTGATCCTTTAATCCGTGATTACTTCCTTCCTCCTCTCGTCTGCGATGTTCCTTCTTTTCTTTTGTGACTTCTACTCCTTGCGGCTATTTTCTATGACTGTTTCCTTCGATTATGTGCGATTTGAGAACAATATGACACACTTTGCGACCACCAACTTAATTAAACACCGTCTACACTCGCAAGTGACTCTATTAACCCTCCCACAATGCTCTCTGCCCAACGGTCACACAATAGCAGCTGTTTTTTATTTAACAGCTGTTTCACATTGAATAAAGCAATTGACTGTCGCGCTTGCACATAATGAATCACAAAATAAAATTAAAAATGGAGAAATATAAACATATGACTATTTCAATTCTCAACGAAGGCCTTAGAAAACAAACCATTAAATTAATTATTGTGCAGAATAAATAGAACGTTTTATGAATTCAAAATAAAGTGTGCAAAGCCTATTTATGCGCATAAACAAATTGAGGGGTTCCTACGAACCGTGAATATGGTGATCGTCAGAGGCAAGAACTGTATACATTTCCACCTATCGGTAAGTGTTTATAGGTACCCAATCTCTGTATTCCTAAATCTATACATTTCGGAAATAAACATATTGAACTAATACATATATAACAGTAATATTTATAACAATAACCTTTGCAATATGCATTCAATACATTTTAATGTCAAACAATGTTACTTAACATATTTTTTTATGTTTCACTATATGGAAATAAAGTAGACCTAAGGAATTAAGATATGAAAATATGTGCTTTGCACATTCAAACTCCATTCTTACATCGATAATTAAGTTTTATAATTAAATGGTTTAGAATTTATGGATGAAGATATCATACTAATCGCCCTGTCCTAAAACTATTCCCTAAACATCCTTCCATTCCAAACCTGCCGCTCATTCATCAACTCTGCTTACGCAATCATCCACATAGGCCTGTCTGCTCATCAATTTCTGGGCATATTATTTTACGTAACACCTTCCATTCTAATACTTTGAAATTATAACCTTGTTCAATCTCCGAAGGTCTAAATGCTTAAAATTCCATAACAACGCCGTAGAAAGCTAACATCACATTTGAAAGCACAATCGATAAGATCTACAAGAAATAAAAATAGAATAGTCTATTTTACAACAAGAAATAAAATTCTGTCTAACTAGTTTATTATATCGTTGTCAAGTATGACATAAACAAAATTATACAATAAAAATAAATTGGTTACCTGAGAATATGAAATCCTTAGATTCAATGAAAACCATGTGGAAACTTTCAACTTCGAAAACTTATCTTTCTAATACACAGGATAGAAACGAAAATCGAATTGGTCTCTTAAAAAAAAATAGCAGAAGCCAATGTAAAGTTTTCGAAGGATCAATCAAGGGGTCACCTGGGGTTCCGTGTCCGTGCGAGGCCAGGAACTCGTTAAAGATCCATATCCATATTAAACGTGGATAGGCAAAATTTAAGACTTTCAATTTATCGTCGTCCGATTAGTCAAAAAAGCATGAAATGAGGTTAAATTAATAGACAAACAATTTGATATTCTAATAAAATAATCATTGAAGTATGAGGGTCATACATCAGTTTTAATAAAATTTATTAGTTTGATAAACTTTTGACATTCTCTATTTTATTTTTCGTAGTAATAAGCTCTGTTTCAGTTTTCGATGAGTCCAACGGTTTACCTTACGGTGGTTTCAATGCATTGGTTAGATCTTTCCTGTTAGAATCATTCATTAATTTATTTACTATTCGCAGGATCACAACACGCTTCTATAGTAAATTGTTCATTGTGTCATATAGAATGGTAGTTTCCATCAGCTTGTCGTGTAATTCTCTTTTAATGGCTGGAAACTGATTCGAGTAATGCCTTTTCTCAATGCTGAATGACTGAGCTCGACTGTACTTACGGTAATTTTGCACACTATAAATTTATTTTCCTATAACAGAAATATTTCAAAAAAACTGCTCTAGGTTTAAAAACTGATAAATATATTTCTGAACTCAAATACACAAACTTAATAACATTCATTCCTTTAAGATCAGTCACAAAAGCGTTAAGTTTCTAGACTCTAAATAGAAGTGCTACCCCTGATTTTAATTAAAGTTTCTAGTTCCACCCGGTGGCAATTCCTCAGTAAGAAAGACATGATAAAAGAGATTAATTTTTCTCTAAAATCACAACTCAAAAAAATTAGATGTTTAAGTTACTACAGGAGCCTTACTTGGAATCTTCACACAAGGCTGAAACGACAAGAAACTGCTCGAAGATATCGATTACTAACAAAACTTACTAGACAAACGTTCAAAACTTCCAGTATATTACAAAAGAATCATCTACACTACTATTATCAGACCTATTTGGACATATGGAATCGAACTTTGGGAATCTACAAAACCATCTAATTCCTCCCGCATCCAGTCCTTACAATCCGAAATCCTTCGCGAAATCCTGAATGCCCCTTATTTTGTCACAAAACAACTCCTCCATAATGACCTAAACATCCCATTTGTTGCAGACATAGCCCGTGATAGATACTCCTCTTTTCAATCTAAACTTCCTGCCAATACAAACCCACTTAATTTATCTTCCTTAGATATCCCTGATAAGCCTCCAAGGCGATTGAAAAGAAGGTGGCTTCGGGACCTACTGCCTTAAAATAGATAATGAAGTGCTACCACTGAGTAGTTCTTTCTCAAGACATTTTCATGAATTTTTATTTTCATTCTACATATTTACTTATTGTGTTCTTTAAAACAGTTGTAAATTACTACATATAAATTAAAGTAAAATATAAAAGTTGCTACAAGGTGTGGCAGAATAGCTCCCTCTTTACTTTCACTTACCTATATTTGAAATATATAGTAAGAGGAAATTTAGCGATCGCGAAAATTTTCAAATTCCAGTTTTCAACGGAAATACATGTTTTATGGTCCTCTGAGTCTAAATACCAAGTCCCGCAAAAATGTCTGTGTCTCTTTGTCTGCGTGTCCGTGAGTCCGTGTGCCCGACTGTTTGTGGTAACTCCAGTACAAAAAGGAAAAGTCGTTCGACATATTCGATATTTAGGACAACTATGCACCTAAGATGTTATAAAATACCATGCATTTTACACCTTTTACAATTTACTCCAAAATAGTTCCAACGATTTTGATTAAACTATCTGTATCAATGTGAAATTTGGTGGGAACAGTAATATAGACGTATAATATACCGTTGGAAAGAGAAAGACAATTTTAGAAAAACATTATCTTATTTACAAAGGTGTAAAAGGTAATGTTAAGATTGTAAAAGGTAACGGAGAAAGAATAAACTTATCACAGATAATTCTACGTAACAATTCAATATTTTTATATTATTTAATCTAAATTATAGGTTTCCAACGCAACTAAATACATTGTACAATTAATAAAATTTGTATTTGTTTTTCGTAATGTAGGCGAATACCTTTTGTTTGGTTTTTGAAGATCTAATTACGTAGGTAAGTTCTCCATACACTCAGTAAACCGATTTCTGTCGTTTGTCATGCATGACTCTTGCCAGTACAAAGTATTGTAGATGTTGGTCTTGAAATATTGTAGGGTCTTCGGACGGTTCACATAAACACAGTATAACAAAAACCTGAAAAAAAATTACAAAGCGCCAAATCGGGAGAGTGGGCCAGCCACTCTAAATCTCCCCTAATTGAGATAAGGCAGTCTGGGACGTGATCCCTTAGTCCAACACATTCTGCTTTGGGAATAAAAACTCCTGTAACATGTTTGCACGCGTGTTATATCGATTCACTCAGTTTATGGAGAATAGAGGACGTTACCTACCTGATTTGATTTTTATAACTAAGTAATAAAAAACTTTAGGTTTGTGTCTTTATTATAAAAGAGAAAAAAATAAGTTTTCAATCACTACAATGGGTTATATTAAGTTTAAAAAATAAAGAACTTATGCAGCCGACCCTGTACTTCTTATATCCAAAAAATACTAGTTCTAACACTTGTGGGATAATATAGTTATTGTAAAATGTAACTTAAAGATTGTTATAAATGTCGAGTCAGATAGAACGAGATATAATCCGTGCTAAGGAGGTTGAGACGTTCCACAGAATGAATCTCAACCGCTAGTAGCCTCTTGAATAACCGGTTCTGTCTAGCTTAATTGGAATAAGTAAGAACGTTATCCCTCCACCACATTAAAAAAAAAAAAAAAAAAAAAAAAAAAAAAAAAAAAAAAAAAAAAAAAAAAAATGTCACACTTAAATTTTAAATCAAGCTCTAATTCCACGTGCATTTCATTAGGCACAAAAAACGTTTGAGCAACAATCAATGCTGTTGAACTATTAATGTAACTCTACAGGATAATAAAAATGAGCTAAGCATCAACGAAGTAAAGGCAATTTATATTAAGAAAGTCGTGGGCAAATGTATTTATTTTGCTATTCTTTTTACATATCGTTCCCTGCTGAAAACCTTGAATAAAGACATCCTATATGAATCGGTAAAAAATCTGGTGTGGGGGACACTCGACTTTCACTAACCTCCTTTTTTAAAATCGATTTAAGAATTTTCAAATACAGTAAGAGATTTTTTTTTTCCTTCTTCTTCTTGGCATTGGAGCTCTCCGTACAGCCAGTATCAGCACATCATTACTAAATATTTATGGCATGAGTAGCTATTTTTAGTTTCTTCCTATATATATTTTTTAATAGAGTTAAGGAACTGTGTCACTCTTCCAATTTCTTCAGATACAGTAAGATATAACAATTAGTGAAACCATTAAAGAATTAGTTAAATGGAATATCTATAGAAACATGTGTTTTATTAAAAAATCTAAAAATATCTATAAAAATTATCTCATTATCTAAATTAATCACTTAGTTTTATCGGTTTTTCATCACTCTCTATTAACTTTTAAAAGCTTGTGTATTAGATAATAAATTATGATAAACAATCTTCAGCTTTCTAATGTCATATACATGTTTATTACTGTTCTTATATTCAAAAACAAAAAAATTGCATTAAAAACATATTTTTTAGCTGTTATTTATCAATGCTAACAAGATAATATGGTTATTTTTATCGAAGCTACAAAACTAAAAGTACTTAAGAGGAAGAGAATTTAAAATATTGGCATTTAAGCCCTATCAGACTATTTTAATCAGAATGAAACATACGTATTGTTAAAGCCCAATTAATTTTACTTCATATAGCGAGTTTAATCAATATCGTTAGAGCCGTTTTTGAGAAAATCGTAAAAAGGTGCAAAAATGCATAGTATAGAGTGGTTCTTCTGATAAGCTGATTTTGATGAAAAAGGTTTTGTAACGTCTCGGGCGTATAGTTGTCTTAAATATGAAATTTCTGTTTCATAGGACTTTCCGTTTACACGCAGGAGTTACCATACACACACACGACCTTTTTGTGGGACTTGGTTATTTAGCTTAAGGGACCCCAAAACGTGTATTTCAGTTGAAAACTGTAATTCGAAAATTTTTCGATAGCAATACTTTCCCTTACCGTATGTAGGTAAGTGAAAGTGAAAATATGTAAAACAATATAGACAAAATTAATAAGAAAATATCAAACAGTTTATTTCTTTGAAATGTTGAACTGAAGAAAACCACTCTAAAAACCACTGGGAGGCCTTGTTTGTCTTTCCTTATCAATGAAAAAAAGGAATAAAATTGAGTCTTGAAGAAATTGTTTTTTTCACTGAGGCGTTACAGGATAAGAAAAGAGCTCTTCCATTTACAGCATCAATTCCTCTCTATTGGGTCCTGTTCAAATATTAGTAACGCCCTAATATATCGCTTAAATAAACCTTTTTTTTTTTTAATAAGACATTTTAATACAACTATGTAAATTTACTTTACTACTTCTCGAACATACTAAAGCCTAATCACAGATGTCACAAATAAAGGCATAGAATATATACATAAAATTATCCCTAAATATATTTTTCATGATGATTTATAATATTTACAATTATAATAAATTTCTAAAAGTTAAAAATCTACCAAACAATAGACTGCCATATATCATAAATGATGAAGTCATCAAACAAAATATTTACTGGATTAAAGATACAAGAGAACTGGCTGAAAAACATAATATTTCTATTGACATTCAACTTGACAACAAATATAACTGGGCTCTAATCTTACAGCAATTTAGGGAATCTCTGACAGGTATTTATAGATCAAAATGTTTACAAAGGGCTATAGTCTCAAAAAAAATGTTTGTTTATAAAAATTTAGACTATGATTATGGGAAACAATATTTATTTGATACCAAATTAAGTTTTAATGGGGCGAAATGGATATTTAAAGTTAGATGTGAGCTGGTATACCTCAACTATAATAGATTTTGGTCAAATGACAATGTGATTTGCTCTCTTTGTAATAGAAAAGAAGTAGAAAATACGTTTCATTTCCTCGCCACATGTCCCATTTTATCTGAAATTAGAATAAAGTGTTTCGGAAAGAATTATTTAAACACCGATGAAGTAATAAACTATCTTAATGAACAAACTGGATGGCTGTATATAAATATTGCAAAATAGCATGGCCCTACAGATATAAACTTATAAAAGAATTTAACTATGTTTAAAAATTATAATATATTAATATATATATATATATATATATATATATATATATATATATATATATATATATATATATATATATATATAAAATTGTTTATTATTATTGTTTGGTTGTTTTGAGCCTGATAATGATATAGTTGAACCAGTGAGTGAGTTTGTTTTACTGTTATTGTGTAGTGTAACGTATATGAATATAGTTACTGTTATATAAATTATAAAATTGAACAGGTCGGCTCCGGACTAGACGGTCTAAAAGACCATAGTTCTATTAATGTTTTTTTTTTATATGTTATATTTTTTTTGTAATATGCTGTAATAAAAAATAAAAAAACAGTTATCTATCTATCTATCTATCTAATTATAATAAATGAATTAAAAATAGTAATGCACACATTGCAACTAACTTAATATGTAGGTACATAATAAAAAGGAAAAACAAAATTAATAAAAATAAATCTTAATCAAAACATTGTAATGTTAAAAATAATTGGTCGTAGATCTGAGAACTAATAATAAAATAAAATAAATATAAATATAAATATCATAAAACGAACTGTAATAGTATTTAATTGCTAATATTTTTCAAAACATAAATATTACTTGGCTATATATTAATATTATTTATTGTTTGCTTATTGGATCATTATTTTTTTTTTTTCAGATCAAACTTAAAATTATAAAGAAAAACAAATCGCCAAACCAAGATCCACTAATTCGATAACTGAAATGCGTATAAATGCCTAAAATTTAAAGATTACTAGACCAAGAACATATTTACCTAAAGTAAACTAATATTTCATAAAACCAAATTTTCTTTAATGATACTTGATAAATCATAAATTCAAAAAACATGCACGCCTCTTCCCTAAAGTAAATCAAAAACATCTAATTATGCCATCAATGTAAGAAGTGAAAAAATTTTATATCCTCTTTATATAGAATCACTTACCGAATTGTAATCACTACCTAATATGATTAATTAACAATTAAAAAGTAAGATCAATAATTAAAATACAATTAATATACAATAAATTTTATTCAAATAGATTTTTTTTTAAGATTAAGCACTTCCTTACTCAATGATCTATAATTTTTTTTTGTAAACGTATCACATGTTGTTACCTGTCCCTTTGAACATAATCGCACAACACAGTCATCTATAACCTATGCATGTCTGAACATGTTCGTCCTAATGTGGCATTGGTCCTTTATAATCAATAAAATAAAATATGAAAAAAACATTAAGAATAAAATAAAATTACTCTTGGATATTTATGCAATTTAAAAGTAAATCACAATGTATATTATAGTGGTTGAAGATCGTACGTAAGAAGAAAAGAACTTCATTCTCAAAAATTTGGTAAAATTCAAGTTTTATAGTTTTAGATTATGAGCGTCGGTTTTCATTATTATCAATAGGATGGAGTTTTTATTAATTTCAATAGAATATTTCTATTACTGATTAAGCGAAAATTCACGTTTTCAGCTGTCTTTTTATTTTTAATATTGTATCTTCAATTAGGTCGTCTTAACATATATACATACATATTATTTCAAGATATTCATTAAGATTTTTTTTTGTTTTTGTTTTTTTAGAAGTATTAGTGAATAATGAATTCCTGAAACAGGAAATCCTGACATCACGGAATGCAGGAAGGACATACAACTTATATTCCAGTGCTTTGGTCTTAAAAGATTTAAGTTGAACAACTTAACTAGTGAGAAATACAGTTATGAAATAATTTAAAAAATATATCAATTAACCTTCCAATAACATACTAAAATAATAATCCGAAATTCTCCTCCATCTCTTTGTTATGCCAACTTTAGCATTCTGTTATTTCTAGGCAAAAGGCAATTTAAAGCCGTGCTCAAGTTTCAGTTCACGACTTCCATTAATTAATGTAAAATAATAATCACATTAAATATAAATAATGCAGAAGGGATACGAGCAGTAGCAGGTTAAAAAAAATGTTGATCTATGTTTGAATTAATAATAAGGTTCATTTAAAATATGTGGAGTAAAATTATTGGAACATATCTATCAAGTAAATAAAATAAAAAATCTCGTGAGCGCAACACACGACTTCCAATAACCTCCGTTGTTGAAATCAATTTAAGAATTCTTAAATGCATTCAGAGATCAAAATAAGTTGTTAAAGAATTAATTAAATTGAATTTCAACAGAAATATGTGATTATAAAATAATCTATTATATTATTATATACAACAATCAGTTTGTTTTATCAGCTTTTCATCACTCTCCGTTACCTTTTGCAATTTTACGTATAAGATAATATTTTTTTCGAAAGTCAGATGATAATTAATTTCATAAAATGTATACAATTTAAGGTAATTACGAAGAAAAATAAATACAATATCGGCATTGAAACTCTGTCAGACTATTTCAATCAGAAGGAAACCTCCATGAATTAAAACCCATCTTATTTCTCAGCGAGTTTAATCAAAATCGTTATAGCAGTTTTTGAGAAAATAATAAAAAGGTGCTTAATGTATGGTACAAAGTAGGTCTTCAGGTCAGCTGATTTTGAAGAAAAATTGCTGTAACATCTCGGGCGTATAGATGTCCTTAATATGAAATTTCAGTTTTATTAGGCTTACGACACACACACATATACACTGAGAACTTTTTTCGGAACTTGGCCATTTGGACTCAAGGGATCCTAATACGTGTATTTCCGGTGAAAACTAGAATTCGAAATTGTTCACGATCGCAATTCTTTCCCTTACTGTATATTTCACATATAGGTAAGCCAAAGAATAGTTTTTAGGGTTTTGAATATCTATCAAACATCATATGTAAAATAAAATTTGTAATATGTCTCAATAAATAACAAAAAAATGTATGCACAGTGAAAAAAAATTTACGCTATGGTAGTGCACACACTATTAGAGCGTTAAACTTCATAAAAGAATAAAACAAATAACTGAAACCTTTAAAAAGATAAAGGCATAGTATTTGTCCTCCAAAATCTTTTCAGTAGGGATATTAAATATTTTTATCATCTAATGTTGGTAAAATAATAGTTTAACGTTGCTAATTTTATCCTTTAATAGAAGAAAGTCATTTGATCAATGTTTGCACTGTCAGAAATTTACTGACCAATTATTACTCAAATAAAAAATCGTATTTATTTAGAATATTAAAGTTAAACTAAAGTTTCGTTTACTAAGTAAAATAAAGGTTTTTGTTACATATGCTTTCTCAGACATCCCCTCAAATACCTTTGGATACAGATTATCTATATAGGACATTTCATTAAAACAAATTGCTACAGAAAATTTCATCAATTGAAAATATTTTATAAACCTCCTACCCATCATTTATTTAATGATCTTTCGAAAATAATAGATAGGTAGTTCTCCTATGGATTGTATGTATATGCTTGCCTGTATGGTCCTTCAGTGTATGTATGAAAGAAAAAAAAAAAATTGTTCTGGGATCAAGTCCCCTTAGAATAACGAACAATGAACAAAATAAATCCTTATGATCTGGTAACTTAAAGAAAATATTTATAAAAAAAATATGTAATACGAGTATATGAAAGAAAAATCTTTATACATATAAAAGATAAAATATTCATTATATCTATAAATCTTTGCAAATTTATACTATATATATCTATATTTTACATTAGAACGGAAGATTAAGATTCGATTAGTAGTAGAAGAGTTTATTTTTGAAGGAAGAAAGAGAGGTGACTTTACGAATAGAGATGGGCAGCGAATTCCAGAAGGATAAGGAACGAACAGAAGCGATTTGTGAAAGGATGCAGTTTTATGTATTGTATTTATATATTTATTTTCAGTAAATGTTTTGATTATAATTGTTTATAAGATTTATTAAACAGTACATGCAAGTAAAGAGTAAATAAAATCTTGTCATTTTTTGTTTTTTTGTAAATAATTTTATTGATATTTACACAACTGTTACATACAAATATTTAAAACAAGTAAATGGGCTACTTTACCACTTATAGGTGTATAATGTCTTCTGAAGAAAACTACCCATAAGTCCCTTTTTTAGTCACAATTTTCTGAAGAAAACGTTTATTATCGAACCTTTACGCAATATATTTTGGCTAAAATATGTACTAATACGACTTTAATCAAAAATTAATTTTGATGAAAACTCATGTTGAACTTCAAGGTTCAAACTTTAATTGGAAAGGCTCATGTAAAAACAGGTCAACTGAAACTTTCAATAACTGTTTCGTGTCGCTGAGGCGAAACCACGGGATGGAGAAAGGAGGAAATTTAAGGATGAATTCACTGAAGCCATTTTTAAAAAACTTTAAGACTATCCATTGTTAAAACCCACTTATAAAGATAACTTTTAAATAAAAGTAATGAGTTAAAGGTTTAAATAAATTTACATTGAGTTTGTAATAATATACATAAAAAGACATGAAGAGAATATGCCCATTGGCAACACTTAACTAGGTAATCTACACTAGAAGTTCTCGAGGTCATTTTCTTTTCAGACGCCTCGGAGGAATGTCAGGAAAGGAAGAGGAAGCAAGGATTGAAACTAGTGGGTTCATGTGGGAGTGGAGTTTGTCATGGAGGAAGGGTGATACTTCATACGGGCCAAATCAGCAACATATGGGACATTAAGGTCTTTATGGATGAGTTTGTTAGTGACGAAAGTAAGGAGATTGAGGATTTTTCGAAGGATTTTGGATTGT
Organism: Piezodorus guildinii; assembly: GCA_023052935.1. Lineage (NCBI taxonomy): Eukaryota > Metazoa > Arthropoda > Insecta > Hemiptera > Pentatomidae > Piezodorus > Piezodorus guildinii. The sequence goes on from CM041292.1 coordinate 164,157,219, forward strand.
AAGGATTGAATACGGGAAGAATTTGATGGTTTAGTAGAGCCCCAAAGCTCAACTCCGTACGTCCAGATAGGTCTTATGATGGTTATATAGATGAGCCTTTTGTAGTTAAGTGGAAGGTTAGAGCGTCTGTCCAGTAAGTGTTGAATTAAGCGAAAGCGGCGTTCAGTTTTTTGTCGTTTCAGTCTTGTGTGCGGATTCCAAGTTAGTCGTTTATCTAGCGATCTGTAGTGATCTTAAAAATGAAATTTTAATTTCTTACAACTTATCGTTTTCGAGTTATGCTGACACATACACATACACAGACAGACCTTTTCAGGACGTGGTCATTTGGACTCAGGGGACCCTAAAATGAGTATTTCCGCTGAAAGCTCGATTTCGAAATTTCTCTATGGCAATACTTTTCCGTAATATTCATTTAATAAATAATTAGGTAAAAGTAATTTTTTACTTTCACTTACCTATATATGAAATATATAGTAAGGGAAAGTATTGCGATCGTGAGAATTTTCGAATATCATTTTTAGACGGAAATATACGTTTTAGGGATCCCCTGAGTCCAAATGATCAAGTCCCGAGAAAAGGTCTAGCGCAAAAACGATAACTAGTACGAAATTTCATATTTAAGACAACTTATACGCCCGAGATGTTACAGCAACTTTTTCATCAAAATCACCTAACCAGAAGAGCCACTTTATACCATGCATTTTGTACCTTTTTCGATTTTCTCAAAAACGGATCTAACGATTTTGATTAAACTCGCATATCGATGTAAAACATAATGGGCTTTAATATGATATAGGTTTCATTAATATCGAAATAGTCTAACAGGGCTTAAATGACGACATTTTAAATTTTTATTCTCTAAACTACCTTTAATTTTGTTCATTCCAATATATTAACCATATCATCTTAATGATATTGATGAAGGACAGCTAAATATTCTAGTTGGATGAATTTCATGACCAACTAAAGGATAAAAGAGCAAAACTATTTTTAACGTAATTTTTTGTTTACTGATAATAAGAACAGTAATATAGACGTATAATACACCGTTGGAAAGAGAATGATTTTAGAAAAAATATTATCTGATACACAGACTTGTAAAAGGTAATTTTAAAATGACGAATGGGGAATAAACTTATAACTGATTAACATTTTAATATAGTTATATTATTTAATCTAAATCATATGTTTCCAACGAAAATGAATACACGTTTAATTAAAATCAACTGCAAATATGTTTCAAATGATGTTTTTGTTTATTTTATTTAACGTCACTTTATGCTACTATGGCTAATCGGACGATGATACAGTGGGAGTCCTAAATTTTGCATATCCAGGTTTTATTAGGGAAGGGATCTTTAACGAGTACCTGACAACGCACAGGCTCGGGACCACCTTTTAACGTCCCATCCGAAGGACGGCGTAACTAAGGAATTTTTTACACCCATTAAAAAATCCTAGGACCACCTGCGGGTTTGAACCCGTGAACTTTTGCATAGAAGGCTGTTACGCTAACCACCCAGCTACAAGTTATGCCACCGAAATGATGTTTATTTAGTAGTTTTTAAATTGATTTTAAATGTCGAGGTGAGTGATATTCGTGAGTTGCCCGCACCAGATTTTTGTTCTAAATCCTTACTTGATCTAATTCTTGATCCTCTTTTATTTGTAATCACATGATTCAATTGTACAGTATTTTCATTTACAGCGTTCAGTCATCAATTTTGGGCTGGTAATGGTCATAAAGAAAGTAATGGTATTATCATCTTGTCTCATGGTATAAAAAAACATGGGGTATCGTTGTAAATTCCTCTGTTTATAGGTTTGGGCACTGCTCAGATGTTTTTCTTAGCAATGTAAACTGTTCCATGTGAGGTGAAACATTAATATGCCTCCTCAAGAATATGTATGTATACATGGATATATTGAACCAATGAGATGATTACTGCATAACGTAACTAGGGAGTTGTGTCTGGATGGTATCGTTGACAGTTCGAGAATACCTATTATAGTAATACTATAAATCAGAAGGCAATTTATGTGACATTGATCCACCCGAGAGAGCGAGGTACCTTCAAGCTATCCAGCTGAATCCAGTTCGGACGGAAGGGATAAACAGTAGTTGGAAATGAATTAGCGATAAATATACCGCCGGAATAAACATGCGGAGATGACACAAAAACACAGGTCGGGTCGGAACAACAAGGACGTCGGCTCTTTCAACAATGGAACAGTTATCTAAGGACAATGAGGACAATAGCACGCTTCATACAAACTTAAACATTAAAATTATAATTATTTACTTGAATACAATTTTTTATTTCTGACGAGTGACCCGCCCGTGCTTCGCACTGGTGGAATTTAAATGTTGTGTCATCATTTTTACAGTTCAGTTTGATAAATTGAAAGTTTGGAGGATTATGAGTTCATGATAAGTGCACTTAGCTAGAAAATATTATGTTTATTTTATAATATCTATACATCTTATCATCATCGGAAATAAGAAACATGAATTGGTCAAATAATCAAATTTTATTCATATTACTTTTTTATTATGTATAACGATTCCCGTTTTTTGGTTTATTATTTTCAATAATCAACCTTTGTAATCAATCAAAAAAAAAAAAAAAAAATTACCCCTGCTCAAAATTTGAGAGCTTACGTTTCAAGATGCGTAGAATCCGAATAACGAATAAAAAAAAATCCGTTTGTAAGCCGTCCGCCGTACGCCGTCCGGGGAATTTCTGCGAAACTATTGGACCGATTTTTTTGATATTTGTCACAAAAATACTACTGCATTCAATGATGATTCTAACATCTAGACGTTGATATCAGCTGGTTTTAAAATGGCGGCCGATTAAAAGTATTTTATTCAATAACTCAGTAATTTGTGAAGATAGAAAAAAAAGAGTAATAGAAAAAAAACAAAACGTATTAGTGTTTTTTAACCAAAAAAATGCGAATAATTATATAAAAGAGAAAAAAGAAAAGAAAATAAATAGAAATTTTTCACATAAATACGCTCATAACTCAGTTATTTTTGACGATAGAGAATGTGTGTATAGAGTTTATTTTTTTTTTTCGGATGGCGCGACAGGCCTTGGAGGCCCTTGGCCGCGCGGTATGGTTTATATTCCACACCGCGATACTCGATGACATTTTATAGGGTAGGGTCATCACTCCTACGCCTATTTTTGTGGGTGGCTATCAATTAGCTGACGGGTCCTACATACCCGGGAGAGATTGTGAGCGAATCCCCCCTCCCCCCACAAAGTCCTTCTGGGGACTGGGATTCGAACTCACAACTTCAGCGTGGCAGGCTTGCGCGCTAACCACTCAGCCACGGGCTCTCCCGTATAGAGTTTTAGAATCAATAAAGAACGATAAACAATAAATAAAAAAAAAAATGAAATCTCGCTTGTATATACGCTTGTAACTAAGTTATTTTCGAAGATAGAAAATAAATTTATTATTGTTTTTAACCAAAAAACCGCGAATAATTATATAAAAGAAAAAAAAGAAAAGAAAAAAAAAAAAAGAAAAATTGAAATCTCACTGATATATAGAATAGAATAGAATAGAATAGAAAAAGATATTTATTCTGGGACAAAGTCCCTTAAGAACAATTCATATGTTCAATTAAGATATATATATAATGTGTCTGGCTACAAGACCAAAGGAATATAATTATTTCTTATTCACAATTATACATAAAGAAAAGAAAGGATGTAATAAAACAAAAGAGTAAAATAAATAAATAATAACTTCTGGTGCATTAAACAAAACTAAACATTGAACTTGATTCATTATCGATCCTTATAAAAATATAAACAATAAATAACAGATTTTCTTTTTTATTTGAAATATCTTATTGAGCGTCTGTTTGGGATGACAGAAGGTACTGGAATAGCTGGGACTTGAATGATGTTAGGGAAGAAGCATGGCGGATATGAGTAGGTAAGGAATTCCAGAGAGTAGTGGAGCGGACAATAAAGGAATGATCAAAAGTTGTTGTTCGATGGGTAGGAATATAAAGGTCGGAATGGCGGGATCTTGTTTGGAGGGAGTGGACTGATGATTTAAATTGCAGAAGTCTGTAGATATATGGAGGTAGCTGGGAGTTGATTATTTGGTAAAGATATGATCCTAGGAAATATTGTCTTCGGATAGAAGGAAGGAGCCACTTCAACTCATTGTATAAATGGGTCACATGAGACCTCTTCGGTGTACCAAGGACAAATCTTAAAACTATATTCATAATTCGCTTTAGCCTGTCCTCGAGCACAGCCGAGAGGCCACCATATACCGTACAGCAATATTCAAAGTGGGGGAAAATAAATGAGGATACAAGGAGCTTACGGGTAGACAGTGGAAGAAGATGACGGGAGCGATGGAAATATTTGAGGGTACTTATTGTTCTTCGGGAGATTTGGGCAATATGGGGTTTCCAGGAAAGGGTTTGATCGATGGTAATACCTAGGTTTTTGACAGAGGAAGTGAAGGTAATTGGGTGATCATTTAGGGTAAGACTCGGAAAAGTAGTATGGGATTTGAGGAGGGGATTGGAACCTATAACAATCGCCTGAGTTTTTGTAGCATTTAGACTTAGTTTATTCAAAGTTGGCCAGGCACATATTCTATCCAGGTCTTTCTGAATATTGGCAAATGCTATTAGAGACTCGGAGGGAGGAAAGGATAGGTATATCTGGAAATCATCAGCGTATAAGTGGTGGGAGCAGTGATGGATGGCATTGGGAAGGTCATTAATATAGGAATTGAAAAGGAGAGGAGATATGCTTGAACCCTCGGCCACACCTGCCGACAGGGCAAGGAAGGAAGATAGAGGATGGTTAGGAATGGTAACAGCTTGAGTTCTATTTGAGAGAAATGATTTGAACCAATGAATAGTGCTTTTGGAAAAGGATAAAGACTGTAGTTTGGAAAAAAGGATAGAGTGATCAAGTGAGTCAAAAGCTTTTGAGAAGTCCAGAAGTATTAGTACTGTAAGTTTCTTTTCGTCTATGGCAGTATGTATGTCTCTAGTAATTTTAAGGAGGGCGGATTGTGTGGAAAAACCGGGTCGAAAACCGGATTAGAGAGGATCAAGACGTTTGGACTTTTCGAGGAAGTTTGATAGTTGTGACTGGACTATTCTTTCTAAAGGTTTTGAAAGGTTAGATAGGATGGAAACTGGGCGATAGTCTTTAGGGGATATAGGGTTAGAGGTTTTATTTATAGGATGAACTATCGCTTTTTTCCAAGTAGTTGGAAATACGGAATTTTGAAGTGAAAAATTGTATATAAAGAGAAGAACTGGAAGGATGTCGGGAAGGCATAATTTTAGTAATTTGACAGGTATTCCATCAAATCCTATGGAGTTGGTATGGGATTTCATAACAGAGGATATAAGGTCTGTTGGTGAGATATCTGAAAAATAAAAATTATCAGGATTAAATGATGGAATTATTGAAAACTCGGGAGGAGATGGTGTAGAATTATCAGAGGAGTTGGATGAGAAATAAGAATTTAATTCATCAGGTGAGACTTGAAAGACTGGTGAGGAAGATGATTTGCAGAGTGAGAGTTTGCGGAGGAGTTTCCATTTTGACTTGGAATCGGTAGTGGAGGAGAAGGCTTCGTGAAAGTAGTTAGATTTAGCCTGTCTAATTTTTGTCTGAGTCAGATTGCGGAGTGCCCTGAACGCATGGTAGTCCTCTGTCAGTCTTGTGCGTCTAAAGCGTCTACGGGCTGCCTCACGCCTCTTTTGTAAGTCTTTTATTTCTGGACTCATCCAAGGAGCAGGACGGCGACGGAAGGTACAGGTTTTGAGTGGAGCATGTTTGTCTAGGATACTGAGGAGATTGGAAGTGAGAGTGTCAACCATTGAGTCAATGGTCGAACAGCTATAAATTTTATTCCAATTCATGGATTCTATGTCAGGTAAAATATTTTCTCGGGTGAGATTATCTAGGTTTCGGGAAGTTGACGTTATGGGAAGGAATGCTGAAGTTTGAAAATTGTATGAAATTTGGATAAGATCGTGAGATGATAGGAAGGGAACAGGCATTTGAGAAGCTGAAAGAAGGTTTTGCGCGGAATCAATGATATTTAGATCAAGCCAGGTGTCGGAATGGTGAGTGTGATGAGTTGGAGCATATGGAACGATGAACAGGTGAAGAGAGAAGAAGAGGTTATCAAGGTAATGTCTATCATAGGAGTCAGAAAGGAGGTTGGTGTTAAAATCACCGCATATTATGATATTATTATATAGGGGGACGTAGTTATAAAGGACAGATTCAAAGGATGGATCAAAAGGTACTAAAGGGGGTCGGTACACCACAGCATAGAGGAGAGGGTTTGTATTGTAGGAGATTTCGACGAAAAGGAATTCGATGTGAGGAGAATCAGAATTGAAAGAGACATCTAGGACTCGGGATTTCAGGCTGGTGTGGACATAAAGTCCGACACCTCCGCCAGTCCGGCCAATCCGGTCATGGCGGATAAAGGAGTAATTAGGGAGGGAAACAGAGGAGGAAGGAATATAGGGCTTTAGCCATGTTTCGGAGACTGCGACAATGTGGTAGGAATTGTTGTTGAAATAATGAAGAAATTCGTCAAAGTGTAAGGACTGGGCGTTGACATGACAGGCTGTTAGGACATTAGACATGTAGGAAAGGAAATGGAGAAGGAAATAGATTGTGAAGGAAAGACGCTAGAGTCACTAAGTGATAAGCCAAATAATAAACAAAAAATTGAAATAAAAATAATACAGCTAATATTAGGAGAAAAACTTTAGAAAAAAAATTCATATCCATAAAAATATAAAAACTAAATAAACTTGGCAAAAAGAAAATTATTAAATAAATATTCCTGTATAGAGAAGAGAGGTAGACAGATGGCGAGATCATTTCCAGTTCAGAGCCAGAGGGTAGACGGGTGCCTAGAAGTCAGCCGAAGACGTCCAAGTCCTGGGCTTTGTCGATAAATATGACCGGGTGACCATCCTCCTTTCGGCAGCGCACTCTACCGCCAGCGAACCAGACATATTTTATTTTTTTCTCCGACCTCTTCTGCCTAGCGAGCCAATATAAGCGCCTATTCATCGGAGACATCTCCTCGCTGAGATAGATCCGGTGGGAATCGTTTTCTTGCCACCCGATATCCCTCGTTGAGAAGTCTCTCTTGACTTTTCTACATCTTACCAGCTCGTCGCGCATCGATTGCCTTACAAATCGAGCAATGACAGGCGGTGGTCGCGTGTCATCTTTTCTTGGCCGGCGCCTCTCCACTAAATCCAGGTCCCCCGCAGTAACTTTGATTCCCAGACCCGCCGCTACGCTGGTCACAAGGGCCGCGGGCGTTTCCCCCGGGCGTACTGGGATACCTCTTATTTCGACAGATCTACAGAGTAGACCTTGTTCAGCCTTATTGAGGCGGACCTCAAGTTCACATACTCTTGATTTTAGTATTTTATTCTCGTTTGTGACCTCCTCAAGATGTTTGGTCTGACCTTCTAGGTGCTTTTCTATATTTGTAAGACGGTCATTGAGCTCAAAGCTTAGTTCGCCGTATTTTTCGAGCGAAGATTTGAGGCTTTTTATCTCTTCATTAACTTCCGCTCTGAACCGATTAACCGCTGTAAGTATGTCCGCTACAGACGGTTCAGCGATCTTTAGAGGACTCGTCGATTTTTCCCCGCTTTGGCCCATCTTTTTTCCCTGCTCACAATTTTTACACATCCAGGGTTTTTTTTTGTGCTTTTAGAGTCTCAATCTCCTTATCATTCAAATTGCAACATTTTCCGTGGAAGATTACACGGCATTTACCACAGCCGATGTTTCCTTTATCGTCTCTAGTAATGGTGTTGTCACAGATTGAACAATGTACCATTTTTGCAGTTTTTATATAAAATAGAAAGAGAAATAAAAATATATGTATATATTTTTATACGTATATATGAAATAAAAATATTTTCTTTATAAAAATGTTTACTCACAAACGAAGTATTTGTAAACGAAGGTGAGCGTCCTTGCTTAATCCTCTGACGTCTAAGGATTAACTGCCCACTACTGCTGGATGCTTCGTAACTGTCACAATTTCTTCGATGTATATCAATAAGTTAATATACCTAAATGTGACTTAGCACACCGATAAATTATTTTAAAACTTAGCGAACAAACGAAAACAAAAATATTAAAAAACAACAACAAAAAGTTCTGTAAATTACGGAGGTAACGAACAAAGGAACTATTAGATGTTGTCTCGTTGCTATCTCGAGCCAGACTCTCTCAGAAATCTCGCTTGTATATACGCTTGTAACTACGTTATTTTCGAAGATAGAAAAAAAAATCATTATCGTTTTTTAACCAAAAAACCACAAATAATTATATAAAAGAGAAAAAAGAAAAGAAAAAAATTGATACATTGATATATATGTGCTTGCAAAAAAATTCATTATCGTTTTATAATAATTAAGAGAAAAAATAGAAGAAAAAAATTGATATTTTTCACATAAATACGCTTACATAACTCAGTTATTTTTGAAGATAGAGAAAAGTGTGTAAAGTTTCAGAACCAGTAAAAAAAAAAAAAAAAATTAATCAGGAAAAACCAATATTTGAAACCAAATAATTGCGAGTTAGAGTCTCGGTGCTAGGGGGCTTTTATCTCAGAATTTATCCCCCGCCCTCAACCCCTGGCCGGAGAAACCCCGTATAGCCTTCAAAGGTGAAGTCCCGGTGAACAAAAAAACAAAAACAAAAGTAATAAATAACTGAAGCGTTCGCCCATGAAAAGTTTTTACATTCCAAAAATGTAAATAATATCCAAAAGACATCAGAATATTATCCGATTTTAGTAAATATTAGTTTAAATTTGTTAATTTAACCATTTAACAAAATAACTGACCTAACAATTACTCAATAAAATAGTCTTATTTATTTATTATTTTAAATTTAAATTAAAATAATTTACTTGATGTATTCCATTATACAGTTGTAAATTCCAATAAATAAATTAAAAAATAAAATAAAATAATGTAAAAATACTTTAAATATATTAAAATAACTTTAAATAAATTAAATTAAATTTAAATCGTAAACATATTATCATACAAAGTAAAATATCGTTTTATATTTCGTAAGTCCTTTGTTAACAAATTATTCAAATATCAATGAATGTAGATTTTCAAGATAGGCTACCTCAGCTAAAAATTTCTTAAAATTGAAAAGATCTAATCTCGAAATCGAAAACATATTGTATTTATAGCTTAATTAAAATGTTAAGAATATTCTAGTAGGAAACAATTGGTATGCTGTGTTATAGCAACCCAATTAAGTTGGGCACCATCATTTTTTTTTTTTATAAATAAAGTTCATCCCCTCCTAATTATTTACATTAGGATCTCTTGAAAATAATAATAGTTAATACTATTAATTAAAAAAGTAAATAAATTTGAAACGAGTGTAATGCTCGAGTGTAATTATTATACGCAGAATAAGACTTTTTCTCAATGGGTCAGAATTAAATATTTTAAGAAGTTCAGAGAAAAATATTTGAAAATAAATTGGTTTTTAAGATAGCAAGAAGAAAATAAATAAAGATTTAGAGCTTGATTTCAAATAAGATTAAAGTATACCATGATTAAAATGTATTTACTGTCTTTTTCATTACAACCAAAACTATCTTCAAGTGCCATTACCATGGCATAGCAGCTTAATCCAAATTTAATACTGCCATAATGTTTTCTTAACGCCCAGCTAAAATAAGTTATTAAGGGTTGGAATCGGAGCTAAGGTAGTATTAATCAACGATGAAAAGTTTTTATTATTGCTTTTAAAATCACTCTGTAATTTTTAACTAAAATAAACACAATGAATAACAATTATTAATCGTTGTTGGATTCAGGAGGAAATTAGTGCTCGTAGTGGTCAGCAAAGGAAAAACAAGGAAATAGTTTTAACTATTTATAGTTTTGTCGACTTTTCACTCTAAATTTTCAGGGCTTATAAAAACACAAGATAATTATTTTAAATAGTATTGTTTTGTTATATTGTTTATATATTGTATATATATATATCATTATTTAATTGTTTTTCTTCCTCTTACTGTCTTCTTTAAATGCCACATAAGAAGAATTACTTATTATATCTCAAGTATGCGTGTGTTTATGATGTTTATTTAATTTTAATTTTTCTATGTCATAATAATTTATTTAATCGAAGTGGTTTTTAACTGTTAATTTTCTTCATTTCTTCATAAATTACTGAGTAATTGAATTAAATAACTTTTAATGGGCCTCCATTTTAAAAATAAGCAGATGATATCAACGTATACGTGTTAGAATTATCGTTGCGTATTTTTGTGGCGAATTTAAAAAAAATATTGGCCAGTAGTTCCGAAATGCCTCGGACGGCGGACAAACAAATTTTTTTTATTTGTTATTCGGGTTCTGCGTAAGACCTGAAATTTTAAGGGGAAGGAAATTTTTTTTTTTTTTTGGTAGATAATAAATATTCATTATTGAAAATAATAAACCAAAAAGCATATTTCCACTAGCAATCCATATCAAAGTCATTCACGAACAAACTCCGAATAATAAAATTCACCTAAAATCAATGCTTTCCGGTAAAATCAGAGATATACATTCATGCTTTGTATTCTATCTATTTTATTAATTATAGATATCACAGTTAGCATTTTAATTAATTATGAAACTTACCAAGACAGTAGCTTTGGGCAGCCACACCATCGTCCCAAAAGCCACTTCCTTCCAATTGTATACCCCTTTGAGCGCGACGCAGGTAACAAAACATGTCAGTCTGATCTGAAATCGTTGAAAAAGTGAACATAGAGAGTAATCATCACCCCAGCTGCAAAGAACTCTAAAATACGCTTAGAATTTGGCCACATTTTGATAATGTTTTATAAAAATATTTCCAACAATAAACACCTGAATTAAACAGTTTTTGAGCTAATAGGTGATAATTAAAATTTTAAATTTAAGCTATTATTTTTGCTATTTCCCTCAACATATCACTACTAATTTTATTATTCTTAGACGAGTAGTTAAATGCATGTAGAATTTTAAATTAGATACATGAAAATTACTGCATTCAAGTTACCAAAGTTCTTGCAGTACCCGATTTATATAATAATACTAGTGAAATCAACTATATATAAAATAGGGACTGGTATCAGAAATATATTTTTTACATAAATTATAAAGAATAAGTGATATATTTAAAAAATTATGTATGAAAATCTGGTCAATTTAATATAAATTTGGATACAAAATAATATATAATAATATTGGTACAATTTTATAGTTTCCTCAATTTAGAAAGTTTCATTCTTCACTCTTGTTGAACTTCTTATGGATTTTAAACTTCAATAAAAAATGTGAATATCTTATAATAAATTCGAAATTGTAAAATCACAACGCTAACGCTTGGTAGTACTAGAAGAAACAAATAACAAATAATTTTTACTTAGACTGTAAAATATTTATTATAAATATAAATAAAAAATAAAAACTTTATTTATGTTAAAATGTTAAGTATTCTAAAATTAATTGAAAAATTAAAAAAAAAATGTGTATACTTATAGCACTCCTCATTATAATATTTACCAATAAATCTAACATTTATTTAAGTACCATCGAACCCACTTTCATGTAAGATGAAAAAAACGAAATGCTAAATAAAGACTCCAACGCTATCTACCGGCTTAATCGACAACTTCTATTAGAATCTTGTTTTACTATTAATGAATATATTTACATCAGTTTACTTTCCACATCAAATTAATTTATATAATTATTAAATACTCTTACTTTTATGAGGTACAAAGTAACTTGTATTATGAAACGAGTTATACTAACTGAAAATATTAAAGGAACTCCCAACAAAGCCAGTAGCAGAAGCTAGTGGCTCCATCTATATCAAGCTTGTCAACTATATATGAATTTACAAAATTCTTGAAATTTTAATTAAAATACCAACATAACTGCAAATATAATTTTTATAATTTCTACTCTACGTTAATAATTGAAGGATCTTATTAATTGATCAAATTCTTTCTTGTTTTAAAGAAGGAAATTGGCTAATGATAAAATTTAATTTATACTAAAATTTATTTTTAATTAAATGTTTATAAAAAAAATTATAAAGTGGTATAACGAATCATAACACGATGTTATATTTTTTCATCAGTTTTAGTTGGTATGTTACGAACCGTGCTGTAGAAAAAAAATAATTTATACAAATTCTAAAACAATATAATTGTTCTTAAGAATACAATTTAATTTTTCTACCAAGAGGTACCCATTGTATCCATTTAATTTATCCTGCATAAAAACTAGCAAGTTCTGACGACTGCAAGTTACTCAAGAATAAATTACCATTTATAAATTATCACGTATATCCGTAAGGTATAGTCCGTTTAATTAATTTATAGCTATAATAAATTTATTTTATTATTATTATTTATTCGAGCTAACTACACTTACGAAAAGAGTAATAACAAGGAATCCAGCACAAAAGTATAGATCTTGCAGCGTTGTCCCATGTACATCCACTTCTGCTCCAACAAATCCGAACAGTACAGGTTCTAACAGATTCCAAAGAATGTTATAAATTCTGAGAACTGGGTTCTGTAACAAAAAGAGAAAAATCAGTTAGTTTAATAAAATAAGTAATATCTTAGCAAATATGCAATATATTTTTTATCCCTCTTTTATTTATTTTTATTATATTTTATTTTTTTTATTATTTTTTTTTATAAATACGATTAATTACTGTAAACAAAAAAAAAATTCCTGCCCTACCACTTATTGATTGTAGCGACTAAAACAAAAACATAATTACTAATAGATATTTTTCTGTAATTTTGTTTCAACTGCAAACCAAAAACGACTATCCAGTGTGTTTTTGTTATCCTTGAATTTTTTAGGCTATTGTTTGTAAATCGCCATGACAACAATATATGGATTAGCTTAAACTCCGATCAATACAGACCAAAAATAAATAAATAAAAATGTAACTATAATAGAAAATGAATTATTTTTTGTAATAGCTTATGGAAAGATTTGATGGAACTAAGAGAACGGCATGGAAATGTAAGAACGGCCTAAAATGTGCAGCCACAAATGGAAATCGTTTATGCCTGTAGTTAATAATTAACTCTCATTTAACCAGCGCTATTAGATCATTAAAAAAAATTACTCAAGTTTTTTTTCTAAATCATAATGGCTCCAACGATATCGATTAAACTTTATAAATCAATGTAAAATGTAATGGGCTTTATATGATGTAGATTTCATTCTTACTGAAAAAGTCTAACAGGGCTTAAATGCCGATATTTAAAATTTTCTTCCTATGAAATACCTTTAATTTTGTAGCTTCTATAAAAATAACCACTTCATCTTATAAGCATTACTAAAAAACCGCTAAATATGCAAGTTAAACGGATTCGATATAAAACTAAAAGAGAAAAGAGCAAACAAATATTTAATAATTGAACACACCACGCATAAAGCTTGAAAAATTCAACGATAACAATTTTTATATTGAATAGTATTTCAATCTGTTCCCATTTGGACATTAATAATAGTGGTGAAAGATATCATTCATACAATATTTACACAGCAATAAAACTACAAATATATATATATATATATATATATATATATATATATATATATATATATATATATATATATTGTTTGATCAGTTCTCGACTGTTGATAATTTAAGTTTCTGTTGTTCTTAGGTTTCAGTCAATGAATAAACAATTTTATCTATGCGACGTTTCGAGAATTTATTGTTCTCATAATCATGAAATTTTGGACAAAATAGTGTCTTAATTAGACATGTTTAGCCTACAAGCTTTGAAAGAAGTGTTCTTTATTAGGCTAAACATGTCTAATTAAGACACTATTTTGTCCAAAATTGCATGATTATGAGAACAATAAATTCTCGAAACGTCCCATAGATAAAATTGTTTATTCATTGACTGTAACCTAAGAACAACACAAACTTATATATATACATATTATAATTAATTAATAAACTATTTACAAAGTCTAGTAATCACTCATACCTAGAATCTAGCCAGTGCTTGAAAAATTAAAAACAAATAAATAATAGTCGGTAAATAGTCATCATGCAGTTGACATTGACCTACTAAAATCTTATAAATAAAACATGATAGGTAAATTATAAATAAATCTAAAATAATTCGATAGTTTTAATTTATGACACTTCAAATTAATATTTTAAATATTTTATATTTAATTTAATATTGTGGGAAATGATGTAGCCGACAGAGAAGCAAACAGGGCGAGGCTGAATGAACCTGCGACTGAAAATGTGAACATAACCACAGCAGAAGAGTGGAAGAGGCATTGCAGGAAAGCCATTATTAACAAGTGAAAAACCGAATGGGCTACTTCCAGTACTAAACTGAAAGAGATAAAGCAAGATGTATCTCCTTGGACCACATCATGCAGAAAAAGTAGAAAGGAAGAGGTAGTGCTAGCAAGGCTGAGGATAGGACATACAGCCTTTACGCACGGATATTTAATGAGAGGCCTGGATCCGCCATTCTGTGATACATGTAACACAACACTGACCATAAAACACATTGTAACATCATGCACACTGTACACTGACACCAGAACAAGACATAACATACCTTTAAGCTTAAAAGAAGCATTAGGAAATGATGAAGACACAATTCTAAGACTTTTTGAGTTTTTTGGAGACATTGGTCTGTTAAACTGAATATAAACGTAGAGAATCAATTCCAGATCAGACCCGCTAATGATCCGAAAGGGTAGATGCGGAATAACAACTAAATAAATAAAATTAATATTTAAATAAAAAAAAATGTATTGTAACCTAATATATTCACTTATTTTAATCAGGTTAAATTGTTTTTATTCTTGAAAATGGGAATGAGACCCCGAAACGTCAATTAAAAAATCTGGTGCGGGCAACAAATGACTTTCACTTACCTCCGTTGTTAAAACCGATTAAAGAATTTTCAAATACAGTTGGAGATGAAAAAAAATAAATAAAATTGAATATTTATAGAAAAATGTATTTTATTAAAACAAACTAATATATTATTACCTAAAACAATCAGTTAGTTTCATCGGCTTTTCATAACTCTTTACTAACTTTAACTAGCTTGTGCATAGGATAATATTTTCAACAATCGTTAGCTTTCCAGCAGTATATTATACATGTATATAACTGATATTATGTTTAAAAAAAAATTGCATTAAAAAAGTATTTTTCCAGTATTCTGTTTTAGTTAGACATCTAATTCATTATATACTTATATATTTACCTGTTTTTTTATCAATGATAACAAGATGATATTGTTATTTTTATAGATTCTACAAAATTAAAGGTACTTTAGAGGAAGAAAAATTAAAATATCGGCATTTCAGCCTTTCAGACTATTTAAATCAGAATCAAACCTACATGATATTAAAGCCCATTCAATTATACATCAAAATCGTTTTCGGAAAAACGTAAAAAGGTGTTAAATCCATTTGTATAAAGTGGCTCTTCTGATTTGCTGATTTTAGTGAAATGTTGCTGTAACATCTCGGGCACATTATTCTCTTAAATATGAAATTTCAGTTTCAAAGATCTTTTTGTTTCCGCACTGGACTTAACACACACGGACACATAGACCTTTTTTGGGGACTTGATCATTTGGACTCAGGAAACCCTAAAACGTGTATTTCCGTTGAAAACTCAAATTAGAAAATTTTCACGACTTTACTTAAGATATTTCATATATAGGCAAGTGAAAGTAACACGATCGCAATACTTTATACTTCATATATAGTTAAGTGAAAGTAAATAAGCTTTAAATGAATAAATACAGTTTAATAATGAAAGTGCAGAATGCTATGTAAACACATTTTCGTGTATAAAAAAGTTCTGGATAGAGACACCTGAATCACCTAGCGGTATGAAATACACGTATAATTTAGGACCGTGTTGTCTACGAAATATATCTACAAAATTTCATAAAAATTGGTCGAGCCGTTTTCGAGGAGTACGACCACAAACATCGTGACACAATATTTTCATATATTAGATAAATCCTAATAATTTATTTTATTTTACATCATCCACCAACAGGCCAAGGTCCAATTACAGGTGGTAAATTATACAAAATCACACTACACTATATTCATTAAAATAATAATAATAATTAAAAAACAAAGTAATTAGTTATTTTATTTAATCCTCTACTCTTCTACCGCCAACGGTGTGAGCATTCTTTTTATAGCGCTTAATCCATAAATCTCTCTCTTGTGTCAATCTTCCCCTCCTTCTCCATTCCAGACACCTTCTGTCAAAGGTTTCCTGGATCGCGCCTTTCCAAGTCTTCCTCGGTCTTAGACCTTCCACCCTTGTCTCATATACAGCCATTCTGGAAATATGGCCGAACCATCTCAGTTGGTGCTCTTCAATAATATCCAGAGCAGGGTGAAGTCCCAGGTTTGACCGTATTGTTACGTTTCTCTTCTGGTCTTCCCTCCATTTTTCTAAGATATCTCATCTCCATCGCTTGTAGTTGGCTATTCTGCTTTTTGGTTTGAGTCCAAGATTCACTTGAATATGTGAGAATCGATTAGAAAGTGTTTTTATAGACTATGTTTGTTTTGTTTTTTAGTTTTTTGGTATACTAATTGGTAATCTACTAAATACCAGCTCAATTTATATAATGAAACAAAAAAACCAAAAAAAAAAAAAAAATATATATATATATATATATATATATATATATATATATATATATATATATATATATATATATATTCTATATATATATATTCTATATATTCCTTACAAAAATAATGATATTACAAAAAAAGAAATTTATATTTATAATTCATAAACATAAATATACTCCTATAAAATTAATTATATCAAGAGAAACAATAAGAGATAGAACCAGAAAGGAAAGGAAAAAAAAAATCTGGTGCGCGCAATCACACGACTTTCACTTACCTCGATTTTTAAAATCAATGAAAGAATTTTCAAATACAGTTAGAGATAAAAATACGTGAAACTATTAAGGAATTAATCAAATTGAATTTATATATAAACATGTGTTTTATTAAAAAATCTATTATATTATTATCTAAAAATAATCAGTTAGTTTTATCTTCTTCTCATCACTCTCTATTACTTCTAAAAGCTTGTGTATGAGATGATATTTTATCTTTAGCTTATATAAATATATAAATCTTTAGCTTTCCAACGGTATATCATACATGTATATTACTGCTCTTATGTTCAAAAACGAAAAATTTCATTAAAATATATTTTTTCTGTTTTCTCCTTTAGTTGGGTATCGAATTTATTCAATTTATATATTTACCTGTTTTTCATCAGCGCTAACAAGATAATCTAGTTATTATTATTGAATCTAAAAATTAAGGTACTTTAGAGGAAGAAAATTTAAAATATCGGCATTTAAGCCCTGTCAGACCATTTTTATCCAAATAAAACCTACATGATATTAAAGCCCATTTAATTTTACATCGATATGGCGAGTTTAATCAAAATCGTCGGAACCGTTTTTTGAGAAAATCGAAAAAAGGTGCAAAATGCATGGTTATAAAGTGCCTCTTCTGGTAAGCTCATTTTGATGAAAAAAGTTTTGTCACGTCTCGGGCGTATAGTTGTCTTAAATATGAAATTTCAGTTTCATAGGACTTACCGTTTCCGCCCGGAGTTACCACAGACACACACACACACAGACCTTTTTGCGGGACTTGGTTTATTTGGACTCAGGGACCCTAAAACGTGTATTTCCGTTGAAAACTGGAATTCGAAAATTTTCACGATCGCAATACTTTCCTTACTATATATAGTAAGTGAAAGTAAAAAGAAATAGAGAAACATATAAAAGAGAGAGAGAAAGAAAATTAATAAAATAAATATTATTTAATATATTTAAAAGGATAGTAAATAAGAAAAATAATATGATACATTGCTCTCTGTCCAGCCTTGCAACCTCCAGAAGTAGGCACTGATACATCCAACAAACAACGGCACCAAGAGGTCCGCCTGCCGAGAGGTCGTACTGTTTGGCCCGAGGTACACAACACGTCTGAGCCCAGGATCAGAAGGCAGCATCGCAGGGGAACCGCGTGGCTCTGCATAAAGTAAAAATTAAAATTAAAAATTAAAGTTTGGATAAAGAAAACAACAACAAAATTAAATTTATAATGCCTCTGAACTTTAAAAAAATAAAAATAATGCAAAATTCAAGACATATATGGTTTGCTGATTTTAATGAAAAAGCTGATTTAACATCTCGGGCGTATAGTTGTCCCAAATATGAAATTTCAGTTTCTAACGACTTTTCATTTTTGCGCTACACTTCCCACATACATACACACAGACCTTTTTGCGGGACTAACATTTGGACTCATGGGTTTCTAAAACGTGTATTGCCGTTGAAAACTCAAATTTCACGATCGCATTACTTTCCCTTGCAATATATTTCATATATAGGTAAGTGAAAGTAAAACTGAGAAAAACTATACGCATTTAGTGCAATACATAATTAATATAAAAAGTTTACATCCTATGAAAACATCCTCAAATTTTTTGAAGCCATTATATTCTCTAGCGATAGATTTTCTTTTTTAATACAGTATATTGAGCTCAAATTATCTCAAAATATTAACAAGAATGCATTGAGTAATTGATGCCATAATTTAACAATTGGTCCAGCCGTTTACTCGCCAATGTATGGACAGTCTAAACACATTACCTTTTAGTCAAGGAAAGACTGAATTCTATAGGAATTGTAGCTCATAAAAAGATATTTAAGAAATTTTGTACTAGCCCGATATCACTCCTTCCATAAAAACTCCTCTCCCACTCTAATCCACTAGTTTCAACCTTGCTTTCTCTTTTATTCCTGACAATCCTCCGAGGCGTTTGAAAAGAAGATGGCCTCGAGACCTTCTAGTTTATAAAAGTTACAGAAGTGCTGCCATTGGGTAGTTCTTCTTCAAGTCTTTTATCCATTTTTCTTTTATCATATTTACTTGTTGTATTATGAAGTACAGCTGTAAATTTCAATAAATTATGTTAAAAAAAAAAAAAAATACTCTTATGCTAGTGACCTAATAAAATTTACCTTTCTAATAGCTAATAGTCCCTATCATGACGCACGAATACTAGAAGGTCACAATTATATTCATTACCAAGGAGAAGGAATATTACTAAGCTCAATCCGAAGCTAAGAAACGACAAGTGTTTAAAAAAAACTAAAAATATTCAGTATTACGTCAAATATACCGGTAAATCTGCATTATTAAGCTAAATGCAGCTGCGTAATTAACAACAATTAAAATTAATCAATATTATCATTAGTATCTTACAAACTATTTATTTTTAAACTATTATTTGACTTATTTTTATCCTAAAATGTATACCAAATTTGAATAGAAATTTAACGTTTGATGAGTGCAATAATGACAGGAAAGCCTGGTGTGGACCAGACTAAACAAGGAAAGCATGCAACTGGAAAAAAACAAAAAGTTTTAACAAGGTGTATGTAATCTTGGAAGGAGCTTGATGTCAGTGGTGTTACACAATGTCATATGTAGGAATAGGTCTGAGTCTTGAATGAAATAAAATCTAATTTAATAACAAAATTTAAGATTGTTATTGTTTTCAAGTACTTATTGTTATTTTTAACTTAACTTTTGTTTTGTTTTTCAAATATTTGATAAATTTATTTTTTTAAATAACATATATTTATTGAAATTTACACCTGAATCAATAAATACATAAAGTAAATGTGAGTAGAATATTTAAAAAAAAAATGTATAATACCCGTGAGGAAAAACTACCAACAATTCAAAAAATATTCTAAATCATAATACCTAATAGTCATTTCCTTGACCGACGACTCGAATGATGTACATTAAGAGGAGGCAAGAATTAAAAGTAGTAAGGTTTTTTTTTTCGTTTTTTTTAATCATTTTATTGGTATTTACAACTGTATTAACAAAAATACATCTAGTAAATGAGATGTGTTATATAATACAATGACATGATATACATGTAGAGAAGCTTCCCATTGAAAGCACTAAATCACTATTCTAAACTAGAAGGTCCCGGGGCCAGTTCCTTTTCAGGCGCCTCGGAGGATTATCCGGAATTGAAGAAGAAGAAAGGATTGAAACTAGTGGATTAGAGTGCGAATGGAGTTTGTCATTAAGGATTGATACCTGGTCTGGGCCAAATAAGTAACAAAGGGAACATTAAGGTCTTTATGCATAAGTTTATTCGTGACAGAGTAAGGAGCGTTGAGGATTTTACGAAGGATTTTGGATTGTGAGGATTGGATGCGGAAAGAATTTGATGGTTTAGTAGAGTCCCAAAGCTCTACTCCGTAAGTCCAGATTGGTCTTATAATAGTCATGTAGATGAGCCTTTTATAGTTTAGAGGAAGGTTTGACCGTTTGTCTAGTAAGTGTTGAAGCAGCTTAAAGCGGCGAGCAGTTTCTTGTCGTTTTAGTCGTGTTCCAAGTTAGGCGTTTGTCAAGAAGAAGTCCTAGGTATCGGATCTGTTCAACAGGAGCTAGTTGAGTGTTATTAAAGGATAATGTAGAGCAGGAAGTCAAAGGTTTACGACGAAGGGTAAAGGTTATTTGATGAGATTTGTTGGAATTTATTTTTATTCTCCAGTTCTGACACCATATTTCTAGGTCTTTGATGTGGGCTTGAAGGGTATTTGAGGCAACAAATGGATCTTTATGAACTGATAACACGCAGGCTATTTCTTAAGGATGAAATGATTTAGGTAGTAGGGTCATTTGGAGAGGAATATCGAGTTCTGTTTCAATACATTCAACATGGTTGGGATTGAGTATTTCAGGATGAGGATTGTATATTTTAGAGAGGTGCTGAGCAAATATCTGGGCTTTTTCTTTGTCAGATCGAGTCCAGGTTCGGGTTTAATAAAATAGTGGATGGTTGAAATCTTTAAACTTGAGGATTTTTTTAGTAGTCGTCCGTAGTGATTTGTCAGTAATCGTAAGATTTTCCGTCAAGTTTTGTAAATATTGTATCTAAGTAGTAAGGTAAAGTCAAAATATCAAAATGATCTGGAGTTTAGTACTTAAAGAGATTCGTAAAGACTAGATTCGTTATATTACATATTCGAAGGCCAACGGCCGTGCAAGGAGGTGATTTGGACTCGATAACGTTCGGCTAACAGGTAACTCGGAACCTGAAGAAAAGCAGATTAGTGCTCTATGTACTCTACCACGACGCTCCTAGTTAGTGTTGAAGTAGCCGAATTCGGCGTGGAGTTTCTTATAGTTTAAGTCTTGTTTGTGGATTTCCAGTTAGACATCTTTTATGCTGGGTCCTTGATAGCGGATCTGTTCAACCGAGACAAGTGAAATACCTAAAAAAATGATACATTAGGGCAGGATGGCTTAGGTTACAGTTATTGGTTAGAATGTTGCAAGTTATTATTATTATCTGATACTTCAAGATTTCTGAGGTGGGAGAGAAGAGTTTGAGTGGAAATAATTATATCGTTTAAATTAAAAAAAAAAAAAAAACTTGTTATCAACATACATAGAAATGAATATTTAAGGGTGTGTTGGAATATCAGTTGTATAGATTGTGTAAAAGAATAGATACTTGACTTGAAAAGTCCATTAGACAAGGAAAATTGGGATGAATCGGGGATACATATTAAGTAACTAAAATAGTAGCAGTTAAACCCCAAAGATTTGTTAATAAATAATGAATCTTGAACGAATATAGTGTATCCCGGTGAAGAAGAGAGATGTCCCATACTAATGTTTGGCTCCCTTCCTTGTGTGACTGCCCTTTGGCGAATCAAATGAGTTTTTTTAATTACGTCTTTTGAACTTCTTCGAGCAGAGACTTCTTCTTTTTCCATTTTCCCTAGTAAGGCTTAACGTTTGGACTTTATGTAAGGAGAGAGAAGGAAAAAGGAACGAAAGACCTGAAGAGGGAACATGAAGCTGTCAAGAACAGCCACAACTGTAGCACAGTTTCCATGTTCACATATTTGTGGCGTTAGGATACAGGAGTTACAGGAACTTTTTTTTTTTTTTGGCAAGGGGCTGAATTATATTTTCTAATATCCTTTTCCAAAAACTAAAATTCATTGTAGAAACATTATTATGAAAACACTTAATTAATAGATTTGTTTTTTAAAGAAAAAAACCATGGCCCTTATCTAGAATCACTAATTGAGGAGGACTGCTTTTGATCAGATTAATTTTTAAAAAAATTCATCAGGTCAATTCCAACCAGTACTAATGCACATTAGTTTTTGGTAGATATATTAATTTTTATGAAGAACTCGATAAGTGAGAAATATACTTTTAGCAACAGTTTTACATAATTATATAAAGAATTAAAAATATAAAACGAACTTTGATTAGTAGTACTAAATACTGATATCAGTGGGAAAAAATATAGGTATGAGAATAATTGGTGAAGTATTGAATTATTCTTTATTTAAATAAATTTGAATAATAATTTTTTTTTTCTAAGGCCTTCAAAACCAACAGGTGGTATAGCGGTGGGGTCTCATGAACTGGAACACCGCTCGATTACATTTCATTTACACGTTGCTAATCAGGAGCTGATCTAGAGGCAGTTTATTTGGCAGGTTTTATTTATTTATTATAATTATTGTTTTGTTTTGTTTTCGGAGAGGGGGAAGTGATGGGCGATCGGACCATACTACAGTGGGAGTCCTAATTTTTTTACAATCCAGGTTTAATTAGGAAAGGAATCTTTAACTATTTGACATCGCACAGTCACGGAACCAGCTTTCTATGTCCCCTCCGAAGAAGGATGGTATAACTAAGGATTTTTTACTCCCTATAAAAAATCCTAGTGCCACCTGTAGGTGTGAAACAGTGACCTTGGGCATACAAGGCTATTATGCTAGCCACTAAGCCATAGGTGACCCCTACATTATGGGTTTTGAACGTTGTTATCAGCTCAAATTAAACCAAGGAAAGTAGTTCATTATGTAGATTACCTTTCTATTTATTCTAGATTAATTCCTCAGTAGAAATTAATTCACGTAGCCATAGTAGTCTTTTAAATTAGGTTTTATTATGATATTTAATTGTTTGGGTTGGTGATAATGTCGGGAAGACCAAAAGAACAGCCGTAGGTTCGTTTTGATAGAAAGACACAATTCTAATGAACGCACAGATTCTGCTAAAAGAATATCTGATACTTCAATGATAATTTTTTTGGGAAAAAACCTAGAGGTATACAGTGGTTTTGCCCTGATTTAGATTACCTTTAAGAATAAAAAAGTCCATAATAATTTATAGTACCAATCAGATACTTATAAATATAAAGAAATATTATTAAATCATTGGATTATTTTTAGGAAAGTAATATATTATTATCAAAAGAGATAGGTTTTGTCTGTTGTTCTTTTTTTTTCGTTTATACATCAAAGAAAATTTCGAAAAAACAGAATTAAATTTCGAATTCTGTTTTATATACTGTTGGAAATGTAACGTGAAAAAAGGGTTTAGCCGGGTTAGGATGGTAAATCTGCACCCGAGGCTTTTTTGTCTCAAACTTGGGAGATCAATTTGGTGTCGAATAAAAATAATTCACCCCATTTTTTAGCTTTTTCATTCAAATGGTTTTCGAGATTTTTATTAAGCTCGCTATATCGATGTAGAATTTAATGTCCTTTAACATCATGCAGGTTTCATTCTGATTTAAGTAGTTTTACAAGGTTTAAATGCCGACATTTTAAATTTTCTTCCTCTAAAGTACTTTTAATTTTGTATATTCTATAAAAATAACCATATCATCATGTCACCATTGATAAAAAAACAGGTAAATATATAAGTTGAACGAATTCGGTATCCAGCTAAAGGAGAAAACTGAAAAAATATTTTTGTAATTATACTTTTTGTTTTTGAACATAAGGACAGTAATATACACGTATAATATACTTCGGAAAGCTAAAGATCTTAGAAAAAAAATTTATGTTACAAACAAGCTTGTAAAAGTTACTGAAGAGAGATGGAAAGCCGATAGAACTACCTGATTATTTTAGAAAATAATTTAAAATTTTTTTAATTAAACACATGTTTCTATTTAAATTCAATTTAATTAGTGCTTTAATAGTTTCACTCATTTTTATCTTTTATTATATTTGAAAATTCTACAATCGATTTTAAAAATGGAAGTACGTGAAAGTCGTGTGTTGCTCGCATAAGATTTTTTATGTTTACTTCTAAAAAAACAATATAATTTTTATAAATTGAATTAATACTTCGTCCAATTTTAATCCTCTCTTATTTATTGTTGAAAAGGTTACATAAAACAAAGATTCTCTAAGACAATATTTTAATTTGAAATTCGGTTGTTGTGAAGTAAGGCGATTACATATTGTTGCATTAACTTATTCCTAGGTTAGACAAATATGTGAATTGAATTCAATTCTTATTCCATCAACGTCCTAGAATTACTATTTTACAGAACTTTAATATTATTTTCACCTGATTTGAATACTGAGAATACCAAAAGGTTCTAGATACCGGCAACAAAGTAATATCTTAAGCAACTGAAGAAGGCTTAAGCCCGTCTAATACACACCGTAAATTTGATTAGCTCTAAAGTTCATAATCTTGTAAAAGACTTTTCAAGTCTTTATGGAACTAAATAGCGTACTTAACTTCATCCTGATTATTTACTTTAAGGTATTCGATTTAAAGTTCGTTAAAAAATAATTCAGTATAATTTATTTGAAAATATACAACTAATCTTTTTTTTTTTAAAGAAAGTTAAAACCTCTTTAAAAATAAGTCAGATAAAAAAATCAAACGAAGTTTTAACTTAATTAGGTAATTTGTGAAGTTTCAAAAAAAAGAAGATTATTTGTATATTCTTTAAGAAATTATACCCCACTATTTTTAACAAATTGTAAATAAAATGTCTTTAATTAAATAAATAAGATGAATAAATGTACGTTATTTAGTTTCATTAAGGATTGAAAAGTCTTTAACAAGATTATGAACTTTTGAGCTAATAAAATTGACTAAATTTCAAATTGAACTATTGTATTTGAGAAAGGGTATAGCCGATCTAGGAGGGTAAATCTGCCCCGAGGCTTTTTTGACTCAAACTTGGGAGATCAATATGGTGTCGAATAAAAATAATTCACCCCATTTTTTAGCTTTTTCATTCAAATGGTTTTCGAGATTAAAAAAAAAATCTCTTTTTTCGATTTTAATTTTTTTTTTAATAGTAAAATTTGAAATTAATTAATGATGATTTTTTCTCAAAGTCTTAGGAGTCAAGGGCATGCAAAAATTATATGGTCATGATTCTTAAACGAAAAGCCATGAAGAAAATTTTCGTAAAATGTATTTTATACTCTTCTTATACACACGAATTAAGTGGTGGAAGAATATGAAAAAAAATAAAAACTTATTTTTTTCTGAAATATCGTATTCAACATATATTTCTTATTGTTATTGAAAAATGTGTAAACAATTATTTCTCACCATAAATTCAGAATTACATTACTTATAAAACATTTTCAATCATTTTTCTACAAAATAAGTGGATTAAACCTGTTTTTCAAAACGCGCGCCAGGCTAGCGCTCTGTAACGTCTTCTATTTAGCCTCTATCAATCATTTCTTATAAGGTCTCGCTTATTCAAGTATTCTCTATGGATTTCGTCTCGAAGGACGTATTTT
Organism: Piezodorus guildinii; assembly: GCA_023052935.1. NCBI lineage: Eukaryota > Metazoa > Arthropoda > Insecta > Hemiptera > Pentatomidae > Piezodorus > Piezodorus guildinii. Next base: position 164,183,019 of record CM041292.1, read on the forward strand.
CGGTTAAAAAAAATAATTGTTTACACATTTTTCGATAATATAAAAAACTATTTTTTTTCTTATTGTACCACCACTTCGAAAAATTCTGCAGTACAGAGGAGCATAAAAGACACTTTCTGAAAAAATTCGGTGAGTGACACCTTTCAAATTTTACTATTAAAATCGAAAAAAGAGTCTCGAAAACCATTTAAATTAAAAGGCTAAAAAATGGGGTGAATTATTTCTATTCGACACCAAATTGTCCCCCAAGTTTGAGTCAAAAAAGCCTCGGGGCAGATTTACCCTCCTAGATCGGCTATACCCTTTCTCAAATACAATAGTTCAATTTGAAATTTAGTCAATTTTATTAGCTCAAAAGTTCATAATCTTGTTAAAGACTTTTCAATCCTTAATGAAACTAAATAACGTACATTTATTCATCTTAATTATTTAATTAAAGACATTTTATTTACAATTTGTTAAAAATAGTGGGGTATAATTTTTTAAAGAATATACAAATAATCTTATTTTTTTTTTAAACTTCACAAATTACCTAATTAAGTTAAAACTTCGTTTGATTTTTTCATCTGACTTATTTTTAAAGAGGTTTTAACTTTCTTTAAAAAAAAAAGATTAGTTGTATATTTTCAAAGAAATTATACTGAATTATTTTTTAACGAACTTTAAATCGAATACCTTAAAGTAAATAATCAGGATGAAGTTATGTACGCTATTTAGTTCCATAAAGACTTGAAAAGTCTTTTACAAGATTATGAACTTTAGAGCTAATCAAATTTACGGTGTGTATTAGACGGGCTTAAACCTTCTTCAGTTGCTTAAGATATTACTTTGTTGCCGGTATCTAGAACCTTTTGGTATTCTCAGTATTCAAATCAGGTGAAAATAATATTAAAGTTCTGTAAAATAGTAAATCGTATAGTTATAGTAAAAAGTTAGAGCCGTTTTTAAGAAAATCGTAAAAAAGGTGCAAAATGCATGGTATAAAGTGGCTCATCCGGTCAGCTGATTTTGATGAAAAAGGTATAGTAATATCTTGGGCGTATAGTTGTCTTAAATATAACATTTCAGTTTCATAAGACTTTTCGTTTACGCGCGGGAGTTACCGCACACAAACCTTTTTACGGGACTTGGTTATTTGGTCTCATAGGACTCAAAAACATGTATTTCCGTTAAAAACTGGAATTCAAAAGTGTTCACGATCGCAAGACTTTACCTTACTATATATGTCATATATAGGTAAGTGAAAGTAAAAAATAGATAAAATCTCGCTCTTTTGACAGTAATATATTATTTTCCTACTCGCTACTTCCTTCTACAGCCACCCACATCTGTGATCTTGATGAGACTGACAATCGGATAAGTGATGGAAGTCTAGTGAGATCTATACCATCTTACTGAGACTAATTTTTTTTAACGGATATGGAAATAAATAAGAAGACATCACATATGTGATAAGACTAACAGAAAAACTCAAAATTTACCTAGATGTAGGAAATTTTTGGACTTCTACCAATAATATCTGGTTTTACCTGTAAATCTGGAAAAAATATCATAGGTGGAAATAATCGGGAGTCAGTCTATAGTTAAATATTTTAATTTTGCCGACGTTTCGGCTCAAGCTTGTGAGTCATCATCAGGACATTAATGAGTCATGTCCAAGCATAAACTCTTATGAGGTTATTTTTTTATAATTTGAGTTGAGTTTATGTTTGCTTGTACATGGCTCAGTAATGCCCTGATAATGGCTCACAAGCTTGAGTATACTCAAAATTAAAGTATTTAACAAAAGACTGACTCCCGATTATTTCTACCTATAATAGTTTTTACAGTCGACTATACATCCTCAATATTGAAAAAATATCCTAAAAGCTGAAAATACCACGGTGATGCTCAAGAATGATGTGCAGAAAAATAAGAAAAGTATCCATTAACCAGGAACAAGCAGGAAAAGTAACAGCGACAGCTTTAAATATATATTAATTTAAAATCAATTATTCTGATCACTGTATAAAGAACTAGATGATTTATATCAGTGGATGTGATTGAAAATAGGTATCCACCCTCTTTAAGAATTAATTAAAATATTTATAAACATGTAGTCTTAATATCATTTTCATGGATCGTCATTATTCAAGATTGATTTGTTGTAGGTCACACAAGTTAATCAATAAAAAAATAAAAAAAATAAAAAATATTAAATGTAAACTTGTCCTAATAAGGAGTGTTTTAAGTCCTTAATGACAGAAAACCTGTTTCTAAATGACGCCCTAGATATGACATATTCAATCTCTTCGTTAATCGTCAATGTTCATCTGAGATCCTTTGTCGAGACAAAAGAATACAGTTCAACGTACACCAAACTTATCCCAGGTGGTTTCAGCCGTTATGGCACGTCTGGAAAGATCCAGTTTGAACCGACGGAATGGCAAGTCAAGAACTGGAAGATCACTTTACCCCGCCAGGCGTATTTCTCACGCTTCGTGAATCAATTAATGGGATTAAGCCAAAAAAATAGATATACATCCTCCCTATCTCGTTATTAAAAATATATACACCATAATAATAAAAAAATTGGACACATTTCATCTTGGGCAAATAAAAAAAAAAGAACAACCTATCTTTTTCTCGCTTCCCTGATGTTCCCTTTATTTTGTCTGTATGGATGGAGGTAAGTCAAAGTATTAGAGAGTTAAGTTATTTTAAGAAATATTCTTCATGGTTATCCAATATCTTGCATCATTTATAAGTACTCACTAGCAAAAAAAATACTAAAATATGTGGCCCAAAAGTTTATTATAAACTACCAGTTCCCAAAAAGTTATAAGCGGACCATGTCGAAGGAGTCCGCAAGATATGAATGGAAAATTATATTAAATTACTAATATTAAAGTCAATAATATGAACAGTATATTATTATTATATGATGACATTGTAAAACTATTCTCTTGTTACAATTTTAAATCACCTGGATGAAAAATATTTCCTAAGTCTTGACTTGTAACAAAACTTACTCTCTCATTGCACAGACTCATTAAATTCCACGAGGTAACTGAAAGTCTATAGGTTAGAAGTTAGTTTTGAGTTTGGACCTAGCATATGGATCAATCCATTCGAAATCGTCCAGACCTTGCAGCACGACATTTTTGATTTTCGTGATTTTTTCACCAGTTGTTCTTTATCATTTCGTGAATAAAAAACCATAAATAATTTTTTTTCGGGCCAATACTTTTATTATTCCCCACCGTCTTAATTCAGCTCCGCTGAAAGGAAAAATAATTAAGCCTGAAAATCATTTCTAATCTCCCTTGCATAGCTCGCCAAAGGTTTCAGTTGATGTATTCTTTCGCGATTTTTTAAACCATTTTCTTGGCTTCTTAGATAATCTGTTTTATAGATCAAAATTATATAAAATACTCTCATCATAATTCTAGTTTTTGTTTGGTTCTTAAATATGCAAAATTACCGGACTTAATATATCTTAAAGAAAACGTTATTTTAACAGTGAAGATAAATTTATAACTCCTGAACCAGTTTAGTCTCAAAGAACAAATTTATATCATTTAAACACATTGTATAGATAGGTTATCTGCTTTAGTTTCATAATTTTTCACTCAGTCCCTTTTGAGATATTTCCGTGTAAAGATCGCGAGAAATGAACTTTTGTCAACTATGAAAATTCATATACAAAAAAGGAAGAATTTTCATCTACTTTTGATTATTTTTTTTTTTTTTTTAACTAAATCATAGTAAAATAAAAAATATATTCATGAGGTGAAGTTTGACTATACATACCTTATCTTTTGACCAACAACTTTAGATTTAATTTTCTTCAAGTAGAACTTTGAATGTTTGAGATATATTATTCAACATCAACAGTTTAACTTAAATTAGGATTGGAATTTGATATAGTATGGTGAAGTCTGGCTATTATAATAGCTGTCCCCTGATTCAAGATCATCTGCAAAAGATTTAACACAACGCTTGTTCTATTTAGTGTGGAGCGGTTAGTGTAAAGTGATTGGCAGTGACTTCAATAAACTTTAAATAAAAATATATATAATAAGGCTTAGCACAGAGAAGCTTGAGCTCAACTGTCACTTCACAAAACAGTCACATTTTGTGGTCAGCATTCATGAGGAAACAAGTAGTTGATCCAAATCCCGAGAGGTAGCAGCAGTTGACTGTCCACAAGAGATACCAAATACATTAAAAAGGGCAAACTGCCAATGAATTTTCTCCAGAAGTTTTATCTAGAAGGTAATAAGATAGATTTCATCCAAGATTTGTTTTTTAAAGTTTAATATCTACAAATCATAGAAGGATTTTAAACACCATAATGCAAACAGTTGAACCATTGGATACTACCATTATACAGTTGAATTTAAACTGAAATAAATATGCAAATGTAAAAACTGGAAAACATGTTCATAAATTAATATATTATTAATAAATTAATTATATTTTTTCGTGCCTAACAGTCAGTATATTTACATCCATTTCAAGGTTCATTAATAACATTTGTATGAAATAAAATAATCAATTATTAAAACCAAATAAATATCAAAACTATTATTCAAACAAAATGACGTAGAAAAAAAATATTTTAACAAACCAGTCTATAAACTTAAACTAATACTTTTTTAAACGTTTTTCATTCTTCTTCTGTAATTGAAAACCATTTAAATTTTATAAAGTTGAAAGAAAACGAGTTACTGGATATAATTAAAAAGCATATGCTTTTTAATTATACATAAATAAATACATAATTTCACATACATAAAAAATAGTTTATATTTACTTAATTTTTTGTTTATCCATTAGAATCAGCAACAATATGTCCTGTGATAGGTTCTTTAGTTTGATTTAGATTTAAAACCACAAACATAATGACATTAAACAATTATTTACTAATACATTTTACTAAATTATGCTCAATACTTTATCCGCAAGTATAGTGCAGGTTAAGTTGTTGTTTTATTTACATAATTTAAGGTTTATGGACCAAAATATATTAATCTTTATTCTGTGAAATAGAATTCAAATAATATATCAAATAAAGTACTCTAATTAAATGAAAAAAAAAATAGATTCTCTTTTTACTAATTGGCTAGTTTTGGTTTAATGCCCAAAGAATATTTTAAAAAATTCTTAAAATTTAAAAAAATTGTTGATAACATGAATTATACATTTATAATCTATTCATTATCCAATTGAAACTAAAATCCTTTGTCAGTATAATATTAAATGTAGAAAGAACATCAAAGTGTTTGAAATCAATATTTACACAATATTTCGAATTTAATGAGCAACAGATGTTTGGAAATTGCACCGCATAAATGCTGAAGGTTGTAGCAGAAATATATTACTGTATCTGTTGAATTGATTTCATTTTTCAGATATTGTAAGTATCAACACAATATTAATTACTTTTATTTATTTTGTTTTATTAACTGTCTTAAACAAATACAACAAGTAAACAAATAGAACAATGAAATAAGGTACATGTAAAAATACATGCCATGAAACAGCTTATGAAAGAACTCATCCATTAATAACACTTTGATAACTATTATAAGTAAGTAGGTCTCAAGACCACCTTCTTTTATATTGCCTCGGAGGTTTATGACGAATATTTAAGGAAGATAGATTACAAATAAACTGGATTTGAGCCTGCCACTTATGGGATATTAAGTTTGGATTGAAAACAGGTATATCTATTTCGGGCTAAGTCTGCGACTAATGGGATATTAAGGTCATCATATTTGATTTTATTTGGGTCAAAATGAGAGACATTCAGGATTTGTCGAAGGTTTTTGGATTGTATGAATTGTATATGAGAGGTATTAGATGGTATAGCATACCCCCAAAGCTCAATTTAATATCTCTGGATAGGTTTGACAATAGTGACAAAAAATCTGGTGCGGTCTTAGGCCCTGTCAGACTATTTCAATCAGAATGATTGATTGTTACATTATATCAAAGCCCATTCAATTTTACATCAATATATCAAGTTAGATCAAAATCGTTAAAGCTGTTTTTGAAAAAAATCGTAGAAAGGTGCAAAATGTATGGTTTCAAGTGGCTCTTCTGGTCGGCTGCTATTGATGAAAAAGACTGTCACATATCTATCGGGCGTATAGCTAGACTTTTAGTTTTTGGGCGGGGGACTAGGTCATTTAGACTCAGGACACCCTAAAACGAATATCCGTTGAAAACGGGAATTCGAAAATTTTCACAATCGCAATACTTTCCCTTACTATATATTTCATATATAAGGAAGTGAAAGTAATGAGCTTTTTATAAACAAATATAATTAAAGTTTTGAACGCTTGCCAATCGAGTGTTGTAGTGATTGGAATATAGGAGCAGTATCTTGACGTTTTAGTATTGTGTTAGGCTCAACATTAACACTGAATTCTTAATACTGAGTACTTTCGCATTTGCATTTTTGGGGAACATGACATGACATTCGGAGAATTTTTTAAATCACATTAAAATTAATATCTAGTTTTAATGAAGCTGTCGTTTAATAGTTGAGACCTATTACAGTTCAAATACAGCTTTATTAAGCTTTACTATGTCCGAATATAGCTATCTTTGAACAATAGGATTTTAATTTTAATTTTAACATTAGGATAATAATCTTTTTTGCTGTATAGTCTGTTACTGTTTCTTTATAAAATTGTGTTATATTATTTAAGTATTGTATTGCATCATGCTGTATACTGTTACTGTTTGTTATTGTACTTTTATTGAATTGCCGCAGGTGAACTTCTTTCCCACACACGGGCTCGCCTTAGTGGGATAGTGACTTCTCCTTGCACTGTAATATGTCTGTGTTTTAATTCAAATAAAGAAGTTTATAAAAAAAAAATATATATATATATATGTTTTCAATTTGAGGTCACTGATAAGTTAAAACCTTATATTTTTGAGAAAAGCGGTTATTTAACAAATTACGTTCTGATAAATGAAAATTATAAATTACCGACTAAGTATTGAAAATTTACTGGATAACATATTGAAAAGCCGAAGGAACTAGCTTATAATTATTTTTATTATAAAGCAACAACTAATTTTAAAGAAAATGAAAATTTGTAATTTGCAGAAATAACTATTTATAAAAACATAATAATAATAATTCATTTTAACAAATTTAAAGTCCGACATCCCAATTAGTGATAAGGAATAATCTATGAATGATTACCGACGAAGGTAAATACTCAATATTTCAGATAATTTTTAAAGAGAGAATCTTTATCTTTAAGTCAACCAAATAGAATGAAAAGAAACGAATCCACGAAATACATTTTTTAACCGCTAGATACTACTTTATTATGTTATCTTATTTAATAAAATTACTAAAAGATTTTATATGCTATTAAAAAGAAAAAAGAAAATTATTAATTTTTACTACTACTTGACTAAAAGTAGATCTCATATACCATAAATAATTCTTAAAGTATAAAGCGAAAAAAAAAGTAATTAAGACTGAAGTTTTTTCTGTACTAACGGAAAATACCTGTTTATTTATTTCTGTAATTTCACTTCCAATTGATATTTATTTTATTAATTATTCAACAAGGTATTGTGATACTGTGTGAAAGGTTGGGGGAAAATATTAGTATTCAATGACACTAAACTTTGTTTGATCGAATCCACTCAAATAATCACGAATTTCTCGTTATTCCACTTATTTTATTATCTTCTGTTTTTCACAAACCACGGAAAACATTTTTCAATAGGCGGTATGTACACAATATTTTTTAAATTTCTGCTTGACTCATAAAAGTCATTAAAAGATAATTTAATTATTAGTCATAAATCAAAAACCTGTTGAGTGAAAACACTAAAACGTTAACAGGAAGTAATAATAAAGCACTGCATCATACTGCAAATTTTTAGAGCAGCTGTTAAAAACAATGTGATGGAGAATAGATTTTTTGATACAACTAATAAATAAAAATAGCTACCGCATAAACTTTATAATTTTGCCAACGTTTCGGCTCAAGCTTGTGACCCATCATCAGGGCATTACTGAGCCATGTCCAAGCATAAACACGTAAACACACACGAGTTAATGCTTGGACATGGCTCAGTAATACCCTGAGGATGGCTCACAAGCTTAAGCCGAAACGTTGGCAAAATTTAAAAAAATGACAGATTTCTGATTATTCCACCTGTAATAGTTTCTACAGTCGACTATACATCCTCAATATATATATATATATATATATATATATATATATATATATATATATATATATATATATATTTTTTTTTTTTTTTTTTTTTTAAACAATATACTAAATTAAATTGTGAATGAAAATGGAATAACCTGTGGTGTAGTGGCTCACTTAACAGCATTCAATGCCCAAGGTTGCGGGTTCAAGCCCAGCAAATGTCTTACGAATTTTTATTCCGAATTTTGTGCCGTTCTTTGGATGGAACGTAAAATGGTAGTATCGAGTATGTACCGTACCATGTCAGGTACTCGATAAAGATCCCCATTTTAATTAAACCAGGATAGAAAAATTCACGATCCCCACTGTATCATTGTCCGGTTAGCCACAGTTGCATTAAGTGACAGAACATGAATAAACAAACGAACAATGAAAACACTGAAAATTATTACATAATGGTTTATTATTTTTAAATAACTATATTAGGGTATAAATATTTATATAGCTGTTTGCAGATAATTAACTAATTTGTACATAAATATACATACCTTATTCGGGATCTACGTATCTTGAAACGTAAGTCCTCAATGTTTGAGCTAGGGGGCGGGTTTTTTTTTTTTTGTTAATTATAAATGCTCATTAATGAATATAATAAACATCAATTACCAAAGAGAAAGTATGGATCATTTAATGAATTATCATTAGATGATTAATAATTTATTAATAAAAATTATTAGTATAAATTTCTTCGGATTGCGGACTCTGTACGGTCCATGGATTCCAAAGCGCGATTCTCAATGATACGTTATAGGGTAGGACCATGACTACCTAAGCCTAATTTTGTGAGTGCACACCAGTTGACTAACGGGCCTCACATAATGAATCTCGATTTAATTATATGTTTGAAGAAGTCCTTTCGGGACTGGATTCCGAACTTTATAACATTTGGCAAGGTAGACTAGCGTCCATACAAACACGGGCTCTCCTTCTCTAAACATATAAAGGATTTTTTTTTTTTAATTATATTTTTCGATACATGGATGCGTGGTAGTTTTTGCTTTCTTAGGTTGTGCTGTATTATCACACTGTGGATGATCGATATAATACCTAGCCTTTTACCTCAGTATTGTTAAAGACCTTACGGAAGCAAACTATCAATGAATGGAACAGATAAGCGTAGTGACGTTTACAGTCTTATCGGTTTGTGAACTCGTTTATAGCCAACAGATTACAGACTTTGAAAGAAACTGGCATTGGAACTCTATCGGTATTAATTATTTCTAGTTCATGATAATAGTAATAGTAAAGATGTTTTTATTTATGTCCATATCATCGTCATTACCCCTGATCAATTTTCGCTCACTTTAATTAATAAGAATTATTGCTATTATAGAGTAGGCACCATTCATGCTTGTGTTGGTGCCAAGAGTGGTTCGATTCTTATGCAAAGGGGTCAGGGTCAGGAAGCGAGGCTAAGGTTGAGGATTCCAAATTTATGAAAATAAATACACATATATTAGAAGCCCATACATCCTAATTAACAACAAAATTTACAACTTATCTGGCGAAAAAAAAAAAAGCGTCCTTGTTAGTTGGTCGTCAGTCTTGTAATTTTCACATAATATCTAATTGCCAAATTTACATTTCTATAAAAGGCTAAAAGTATAAAATTTAGAGATAATATTAGTGTGAGTAAAAATAAAATGACCGTTTTAAGTATTAAAATTGATTTGATTTTTTATTTACCTCAAATAAGTTTTAGGTATCAAAGCACAGTCCATTATGCTCAATATGTTGTTACCATCTAGAAACCATCTGTTCGATTCCTTCTCGATACCAATTTTTCTCCCCCAATTTCGACTTCCTCCAATGCATGAAAAGTTTTCCCCTTAAGGAAGTGAGCTATAGCTCTGAAGAGGTAGTAGTCTGATGGTCCAATATCAGAGCTATATTTTAGGTGCGGTACAGGTTGGACGGCATCCATTTCAGCAACTCTGCTTCGTACATTAAGAGGTGTGTAGCCGGGCGCTGTCTTGCTGGAACAGAAGTTTCTTCCGGTTCACCAAACCAGGGTATCGCCTCTCCAAAACATCGTGCATCCGTTCCAGCTGTTCTGAATAGTGCACTGAATCGACAGAACGCCCATCAGGCACAAACTCATAGTGAACTAATCCTCCAAAATTACAAAAACGGATAGCATAGTCTTCTTTTTTTTGACTTCTCTAAGCGACCGGTAAAGCTGGCAATGGCAATGATCTATCCATTATTCTGATGTGTTGGGGTTCCGCCAGTAAATCCACTTTTCTTTATAGGTGACAATTCTTTTGAAGAAACCTTCGCCATTTGTATTTTGCAGGAGCAAACGACGTTTCCACGCGACGATCGGTTTGCTGCTGGTTAAGCTCATGGAGAACGTCTTTACATGATCTTTTCACTTTCCCCAGTTGGTATAAGTGACGATTCACACTTGACTGAGACATTCCGAATTCGGAGGAAAGCATCCAAGTGCTTTTTGTCGGATTATTTCAATTGCATCTCGTTGAGCCTCTCAGTCCATAACCGATGGTCGCCCCAAGCCTGACTGCCTTTGAAAGCTTTTATCGCCACTTTCAAATTTAGTATATCACCTCCACAGTCCGTCCCTTTAGGTTGGGTTTCTCTTCGATTTCCTATATTAAACGAGTGGTTTCATCTCCAATAGTGCCGCAATAAGACCTGAATTTCGTCTTTTAATGTCATTTTGATTGAATGAATGCCTAACAAACACTGATTCTTACATGGAGACATTTTGTTTATAGAATGATTTCATATAGTAATGGGATTAAAATGATACAAATAACAATAACATTGAAAACTGAAAGAGGAAGAAATGTCAATAAATATCTTGAGTATTATAAAAAAAAGTCATTTTTTATTTACTCACCCAATATTAAAAACAGAAAGATTTTAGACAAAATATTATCTGATACACACAGATGTAAAAGGTAATATAAAGTGACGTATAGGGAATACAATTATGACTGATTAACAATTTTATGTAGTTATATTATTTAATCTAAAACATACGTTTCCAACAAAAATGAATACACGTTATATTAAAATGAACAATAATTGTATTAATATTTAAACTGTAAAAATATTTTATTTAAATTAATTTAAAACTTTTTTCAACTTTAAGTTTATTTAATAGTTCTTAAATTAGTTTTAACAGTCGGGGTAAATGGAAGTCACATATGTAAATGTGTGTAATATGTACACGTATGTAAATGTGTTGCCGGCAACAGATTTTCTATCAATTTCGGGATGTTGCAGCAACTCCTTCGGAAATATTGACAAACCAAAAGTGCCATTTTGTCTCGCATTTTGCTCCTTTTTTTTTTTCGATTTTCGCCAAACTCGATATTGATTTTTATTAAACTCAATATAAGATGTTTGGATTTATTTTTTGAACGCCGATGGTATTTGCTAAATTTAGACTACAGATTAATGTCTCCTCTCTTTATACAGGTTTACCTTAAGTGCCATATCGTTTGCCTTATCAGTTCAGTAAAGATAACAGAGGTTAGTTGATGACGTTGTGAGGCACCTATCGACGAGTGTTGTTGGTCGGTTGTTGCTTTGGCGGCATAGAACATCAAGGCCGCCAGTGCCTAATCTAACAACAACTGTTCTTTTACACTGTAAATATTAAATACAGTTGCAACCTTTGAGCTAAAAATATTTTAATGGGTCAATACAAATGCTAAACAAAATCTAGCTCGAGCAACAAACGACTTTCACTAACCTGACTTGTTAAAATCAATTGAAAAAATAATAAATAGAGTTAAAAAGGTTTAAAGAAATACATTTAGTTTCGTTGGAAACACATGTTTTATATTAAATAATATTACAATATAAAATTGTTATTTACAACAATCAGTTACTTTTATCTGCTTTAAATCGCTCTTCATAACATTTTAAAACTTTTTGTATAACATAATATTTTCTCTAAAATCATTAGCTTTGCAACGGTATATAATAACCTGTATTACTGTTTTAATCTTCAAAAATCGAAAAATTATATTAAAAAATCTAGTGCGGGCAACACACGACTTTCACTTACCACGACTGTTAAAATTAATTTCAAAACTATAAAATATACCTCAATTTAAAAAAAATTTCAAGTTAATTTTAATAAAACGTGTATTAATTTTCGTTGGAAACATATGAATTAGATTAAATAATGTAACTATATTGAATTGTTAATCAGTAATAAGTTTATTCCCTATTCGTCACTTTATATTACCTTTTACATCTGTGTGTATCAGATAATATTTTTTCTAAAATCTTTCTCTTTCAAACGGTATATTATACGTCTATATTATTGTTCTTATTATCAAAACAACAAAATTTACATTAGAAAAATAGTTTTGCTCTTTTATCCTTTCCTTGGTCATCAAATTCGTCCAATTTAAAATATCTGCATTTAAGCACTGACAGACTATTTCAATCAGAATGAAACTTACATGATATTAAAGCTCATTAAATTTTACATCGATATATAGAGTTTACTCAAAATCGTTAGGGCCGTTTTTGAGAAAATCGTCAAAAGATGCAAAATGCATAGTATAAAGTACCACTTCCGGTCAGCTGATTTTGATGAAAAAGTTTCTGTAACGTTTTGGGCGTATAGTTGTTTTAAATATGAAATTTCAGTTTCAAAGGACTTTTCGTTTTTGCCTGGGAGTTACCCCACACACACAGATCTTTTTGCGGGACTTGGTTATTTGGATTCAAGAGACCCTAAAAAATTGTATTCCGTTGATAACTGGAATTAAAAAAAAATCACGATCGCAATAGTGTCCCTTACTATTAAGGGGGAGTCCGTGGCTGAGTGGCTAGCGCGCTAGTCTCTCATGCGACAGGTTCCGAGTTCGAATCACGTCCCCGCGGGCTTTTATAAGGATTTAAAAAATGTTGATTCACTCACAACCTTTCCCCGGGTATGTGAGACCCGTCAGCCAAAGAGTGGCCACTCAAAAAATTAGTCGTAGGGAGTGATGACCCTACACTAAAAAAATTGCATCGTGAAACGTGAGTGTTACTCGCAGGAGTTTACACCGCGAGGCCAGGGCCTACACGGCTGTCGCGCCACTGGAAGAAGTATATAGGTAAGTGATTAAGTATATAGGTAAGTGAAAGTAAAAATATGTTTGTTACTTTCTCCTTTAGTTGGTTATCAAATTCGTTCAACTTCTATATTTAGCCGTTTCTTATTAACGATAATAAGATGATATGGTTATTTTATTCGAATTTACAAAATGAAAGATACTTTAAAGGAAGACAATTTAAGAAATGGATTTTTACGCCCTGTCATACAGTTTCAATCAGAATAAAACTTACACCATATTAAAGCCAATTAAATTTTACATGGATATAGCGAGTTTAATCAATATCGTAAAAAATTGAAAAGTACAGTAGCACTTCATAAAGTAGCACTTCCAGAAAAAGTTTCCGTAGCATCTCAGGCTTATATGCTTTTAAAAAGGGAAATTGCTGTTCTGTACGACTTTTCGTTCAGCACACATACACACAGATATTTTTGCGGGACTTCGTTATTTGGATTAAGGAGGCCCTGAAAACATGTATTACCGTTGAAAGCTGGAATTAAAAAAAAATCACGATTGTAATAGTTTCCCTTACTATAGGGGTACTCACTACGTTTGCTGTAGCATGCTATTTGTGCTATTGTGCTAAACCCATCAATTTTATACAGGAAATAACTGTAGAAACTCGACGGGTTTAGCAAAATAACACAAATAGCATGCTATAGCAAACGTAGTGAGTACCCCTTATATATTAAATATATAGGTAAGTGAAAGTAAAAATCGAATAAACATGAACATTTGAACTTGGAATTTAAAACCTCATCATAAACAATTAAATTTTATTGTAACATATGCTCCATATTACAATAAATCTGCATAAAGCCTTAAGAATATTCTTCTTCGAATGACCTTTCCCGATAATTTGCATTAATAATGTTTTTATTTCATACAATAACAATCCTTTTTTACGTGGGAATTCACCTTCAGAGTGGTTGACTATTTAATTTTCTTTACTTAAATTTAATTTAATGTATTCTTATTAAAAAAAAAAAGCATATGCGATTCATAAATCATCTATATCAGTATTTAACAGTTAAATTGAAGTTGTAAATTTAACGAATTGACCATGAAAATAAATTTGCACTTTTACTTATAAAAGTTATTACTGTTCAGAATCAAGCCAAGAATATGAAACCGCACATTAATTTAACTATTTAATGAATAATCGATTAGTTAAAATGCATGGGACTGTATAGTAAAATATTTAAAAACAATTAAATGTAACTCATAGTTCTTTTTTTTTTCATAGCTCCTAACTTAACTCTAAAAAAAGATTTTCATAAATTTCATAAACTATATTATTTGTTGTTTTTAATTCTTAGGGCTTCTGTAATCGACTATTTTGAGATGCAGATAAATGTATCTCACTACTGTTTTTGTAATCATTATTGTTTTAAAAAAACAAAACACAATAATAGGAAGTAGAAATGCAATAAAATTCATAAGTTTTATAACAGAAGAGAGGAAGTCTTACTGACAAGACTCAGTATAGGACAATCACGAGTAACGCACCAACATTTACTGACTAGAACACCAAGACTTTACTGTGAACAGTGTAACGTAGCTATCACTATAAAACACTGACAGACTGCAGGCGGCTGATAGGTGTCAGCATCCACATCATTTGGGTACCTTATTAAATGACAATAGTAATTATATACAAACTTTATTTAATCATTTAAAACAAGTTGAATTATACGAATCGATCTAAAGCTACCCAATTATATTTGTAAGTATTTTATAATTCTTATTATTTCCTTCTCCCTTATTATTTATATAAAAATTAAAATATTTTTAATATAAACTGTTATTAGTAATATCTCTGGAATAGCAAAATTTTACGTCGGCAAACATCACCATTGTTATGGATTGCCTGTACTAATAAAAGAAGAAGAAGTTTTAGAACAAGTGTAATCTATCTTATCCTACTATCCAACTATTTACTTAAACAATTTCAAGAACATTTTTGAGGGTTGAATAAATCATGATTCCCGGTGAAACAATGAACAATTTCAGACCAAGCAGAAATTTATCTAAAAAATTAAACTGAACGATGTCTTAGAGATTTTTATTTTATTAATTGTCCCTGTAATATATATTATATTGTAAATTGTTATTAATAAAAGAACTTGGCGTTATTTCTGGTTTTTATTTAATTTTTTTTTTACAGGAATTATTCTCTAGAATATGATTTTCTCTTTGGGATTATTATGAAAATAAATAAATATACTTTTTTTCCACAATGATTTAAACATCGTACATATATTATTATATGTGTTACCGACGGAGACATTGTTACATTTGTTAACAATTAGTGACAATCTTTCAAAAACCGCATTAAATAAATGACAGCAATTTAATACTAACGATTTTATGAAAATTACTAGAGAAGGATTGTTAAGTATAACGAAGAGGAAATTGGTTGAAATTATTTGAAATCGTACGCAAACAAACATAAAAAACTATATTTATGTATAATTACTCACGAATAGCAGTTTCGACCTTCAATGCCTGGCTCAATGCCGCGTGTGTGTTCAAAGGCTTGAGAACTGCTTTTTTTTTATTAAAGGATCGAGATCAAGGTTTAAATTAATTAAATTTACAGATGAGCTTATTGCATGGATGCTATAAGTGAATAATACAGGATTAGGAGAATTAATAAAAACTACAACTATAAAATCCAGTGACTTTCGATAGTAAAGTCATGTAGAAAATCTCACTATATAAGAACAGAAACATTTACTTTTTTATGAAATCGCAGAATTAATCACTCAAAAAAAGTATTAAAAAATATAATAAAAAATTCTGGTGCGGGGGTACACAATTTTCACTTACCTCCGCCTTTAAAATAGATTAAATACTTTTCAAACACAGTTAGAGATAAAAATAAATTGTTAAAGAATTAATTACATTTAGATTTAATAGAAACATGTGTTTTATTAAAATGATCTATTATATTAATATCTAAAACAATCTGTTAGTTTTATCGACTTTTCATCACTCCTTATTAACATTTACAAGCTTGTGTAATAAGATAATATTTTTTCTAAAATCCCTAGGTTTCCAACGGTATATTATACCTGTGTATTATTGTTCTTATGTTCAATAACAAAAATTTGGATTAAAAATATATTTTTGCAGTTTCTTCCTTCGGTTGAATATCATATTCAATCAAGGATATATATTTGCGTTTTTATCAACGATAAAAAAATGATATGGTTATTTTTATAGAATCTACAAAATTAATGGTACTTTAGAGGAGGAAAATTTAAAATATCGGCATTTAAGCCCTATAAGACTATTGCAATCAGAATGAAACCTACATGTTATTAAATTTTACATCGTTTTACCGATTTTAATAAAAATCGTTACAGCCGTTTTTTGAGAAAATCGTAAAAAGGTGCAAAATGCATGGTATAAAGTGGCTCTTCTGATCAGCTGATTTTGATGAAGAAGTTTCTGTAACATTTAGCGCTGGAGTTACCACACACAGACCTTTTTGCGGGACTTGGTCATTTGGATTCAGAGGGTCCTTCCTAAACCGTGTATTTCCGTTGAAAAGTCAAATTGGAAAATTTTCAGGATCGCAATACTTTCTATTAATATATATTTCATATATAGTTAAGTGAATGTAAAATGCAACCGAAGTAAGTTTTGAAAACTAGTGGAGGTCAATCTATTTGAAGTCGTCCAATTTTTATTTATTTATATTATATATTATATATATATATATATATATATATATATATATATATATATATATATTTAATTTCTATTCAGTATTATTTCCTGAAACTTTTTTCAAACTCGTGTTATTAATTTGGATTTGCTCTAAGTTGGTTCAACGCACTTTTCTAACACATGATTTGAAATTACTGAAAAATTAAAGTGCAAGCCTGAAAAAAAATGTATCCCTGAAAATCAGTTTTAAACTCAGGTAAGGACAGAGAGTAACTCGTATAAAAATCATGATAATAAAAAATGTTTTTCAAGACAATTTCAAATGGATTGACCCATAGGTAAATCGCAGGAATAAGAATTAAGTCTTTCTCATAAAAGTAATCCTATTATTATGGAAATAATTGTTGAGTAATTAATATTTTTAATGATACATAAAAAAATATATAAAATAAGAAATTAATGTTTAAATTCATTTTTTATTTTTAACTTACATGGTCTCGATGCGGAAATATTGCTATTATTGAGGCCCATATAAAAGCACAAATAAATCCACATAATATAGCCACAGGAAATCGCTGGATATAAACTGCATAGCTAGCTAGAATAAAAAAAAAGTTATATGTAAAGCATACAAGCACAATTATGGAAAATAATCTACAGAATATTTAAAATGTTTTATGCTACTTCTTTAAAGGATATAAAAGTGAAAATAAAAATTTCCAGAAGAGTCCTGGTGTAAAACCACATTATAAGTAGAAATAAAATTACTGTGAGTCATATTTTTACCAGCTGGAAAAAGTAACAATTGAGAAAAAATAGTATTCCTGTAATTCCTTTGTTTTATCAACTAAATTTAGTGACTTTGTCATGAATAATGTATTCAGTAGCATATGTATACATCATTTGAAACATGGAATTCAACTGAATATATTTTTGCAAGAAAATACAGATATGACGTTTTCTTTTGATTTCGTATTTGTGTTATATAATAAATGATGTAGCTTACGAAAGCTAGGGTTCGCGTGACTTGTACTGTTTCCTGCACTTAATACACATTGCAGAGGTTCACTAAATTAGTTTCAGCCCCGCTTAGTTTTAGCCCCGATAGCTAAACTACAACAGTAGAAATAGGATATCAGAAATATACAGAAATGATCATCACAATAATCAAAAAATCTAGTGTGAGTAACACACAATATTCATTCCAAATTTATATGTATTTTAAAGGTTAAAATAATTACATTAATTTTCAACGGAAAAAATTATTTTGAATTAACTAATATAAAAATAAATATTATTATCAACAATAATCACTTTAGTGGATCTAGGAGAGAAGCTGGCTCCCAGAGGAAGGATCAAGAGGAAAGAGTGGTGAAACTGGGAGTGCGAGGAAGCGATCAGGACGAGGTTCGAAGTATGGAAAAAGTGAAACCAGAACAAAACAGAAGAAGGATACAATCAGTATCTCTGTGAAAGAAAGATTGCGAATAAGATCCTGAGGAAGAGAAAGAGAGAGTTCTTAAATGAACAATTGGACAAAATATAAAATAACGTTAAGAAGAATGACACCAGCCTTTTTCACAAAGCGCGCAAACAAAGGATCAGGGGCTTCACACCTTCTGGTGTGATGTTGAGAAGGAAGGATGGGACCCTAGCGCAAACTAGTAAGGAGAACTGTGACATCTTTGCCGAATACTTTGAGAACCTGCGCAACTGCGAAGAACCGCAGGAAAGAATGACAACCTGGAAAAGATCCGTGGAGCGAATAGAGTCGGATCCCCCAAATGACGAAGAAATATATGATATTATAGAGGCTCTGAAGAACAACAAAGCATCAGGTGAGGATAGAGTGTTTGAAGTTGTGTGAGTGTGGAAGTTGACCCGAGAGGACGTTTAGGAAGAGAGTAATGGAGCTGATGATGGGCATTTGGCTGTGGGAGAGAATTCCAGATGAGAGGAGGACTGCAATCATACACCCTTTGCACAAGAAAGGACCAAAAACGGACGTCAACAATTAAAGAGGGATATATCTGTTGTCCGTAAGTTACAAGAACTTTTCTAGTGCTCTCTTGAATAGGTTAAATCCGCAGGTGGATCCAATGATTGGGGAATATCAGGAGGGTTTCCGGAAAGAAAGGTCATGCCAGGAACAAATTCTGATTTTAAAACTACTAATAAATTATTACAACTGTAGGGCTCCTTTGTGGACTTTAAAAAGGCCTACGATTCTGTGGATAGGGGAGCTTTACTGGGGATCCTGGAAGAACATTTAAAAAGGAAAAAACATTTAAAACAAAGTATGGAGAAATCAGGGCCACCAATAGCTTCAGATATCTGGGGGAAATTATTTGTAATAATGGGTCCGAGAGAAAGGGTATGGAGGAGAGGCTGGTCAAGGTGGAAAGACCCAGCTTTACCACCAGTGGCCTATACTGTAAAAAGGCTCTTTCAATAAAAGCAAAAATAAGGTACTATAACATCGTTGTCAAACCGGCTATTATGTATGGAATGGAGATCGCTTCTCTTCCTAGCTTAGGGAAACTTTTGAGAGGAAGATCTTAAGGAAGATTTATGGGCCAGTAAAGTTAACAGAGGGATATAGGCTGAGGCCTACCAGAGAATTATATAAAGAAATGGATGACCTGGAAACGGACATTAGGTTAAGGAGGCTGCTTTTTTATGGGAATATGGTAAGGATGAGCTCGAGCAGAATAAATAACGAAATCTTTGAAAAAATTTGGGGATATAAAGGGACCGGAGGTTACATTCAGCAGATAAGGAAAGGGACAATAAGGTTGGGAATCTCAACTCAGGATTGTGTCAATAGAGGCGAGTATAGGGAGAAATTAGGGAAGATAAAGGTCCTTGTTGCCAAAGAGATGATAAAGGGGAGAGTTTGGAGCGAGGAACAGAGAAGAGTCCAGTCTGAGTGAATGAAGAAGAGGTGGGAAGAGAGAAAAAGAGTGAAATGTGTGGGCAAAGTTGGGAGAAAATGATATTTGCATGGTCTTCAAGGCCGTTTCGCGTCAATAAAATAATCTCTTGACAGTTTGCGTTTTTTGAAATATACAATACATGGTATTTTTCCTGAAATGATTAGATTTCCAAATGGTGTATTACTCATCTGTATCATAAATACATTTTTTAAACAAAATATTCAAACTGTAAACATACTTCTTGTTTTTATTTCCTTTAGTTATTTATCAATTTTTACTTTTACATACATATGTATAAAATATATAGCAAGGAAAAGTATTGCGATCGTTTTCGACGGAAATACACGTTTTGTGTTCTCTTGAGTCCAAATGATCAAGTCCCAATAAAAATCTGTGTGTGTGTGTCTGCTAGTCTACCACAAAAACGAAAAGTGGTACGAAACTGAAATTTCTCAGTTAAATTTTTTCATATTTAAAATATCTCATCAAAATCGGCTGACCAGAAGAGCTACTTTATACCATGTATGTTGCACCCTTTTACGATTTTCTTAAGAACGGCTCTAACGATAGAATCATATTCTATAACTCCCTACATTGATCCCTAAACTGCGTTTTTAAAGGACTTCAGTGTTTATTAGATTTATTTATTTTTTTTTTTTTAACGTCACTTTATGCTACTATGGCTAATCGAACGATGCTACAGTGAGAGTCCTAAATTTTGCCTATCCAGGTTTTATTAGGATAGGGATCTTTAACGAGTACCTGACATCGCACAGGCTCGGGACCACCTTTTAATGTCCCCTCCGAAGGACGGCGTAACTAAGGATTTTTTCTCCCTTTAAAAAATCCTAGGACCACCTGCGGATTTGAACCCGTGACCTTTGGCATGGGAGGCTGTTACGCTAGCCACCCAGCTACAAGTGATCCCCAGTGTTTATTAGATAAAACTAAATGAGGAAAAATCAATTTCATTAAAAAAAATGTCCTTTATTTATTGGAAATCAACGTCTCGATCAACATAAAATGAAACTTCTGTTACGTCTATTTTGAATGTGAATTTAAATGTAAAATATTAGCATCGCACGATTTGTAGCTTTGCAGCTGAACTAACCACACACTTTTTGTGAAACTTGCTCATTGGAACTCAGTGGATCCAAAATCAGATATATTTTTTAAAAACTCAAATCCATAAATTTTCAGGATCGGAATACTTCCCCTTATTATACACATAAGCATAAGTGAAAATCAGAGATACTTTGTAAGAAGAAATATTTAAAATCTAGAGTTTAGACTCTGTCAATGAATTTATAGCCCAACTTAAATTAAATACCATTTAAGCTTGCATTTGTGTAGTAAGTTCAAGCAAAATTGTTAAGACTGTTTTAAAGGAAATGATAAAAATGAGTAAATTTTATGAATTAATAAACTTTATACTATGGTATAATGTTTTATGTACAGTTAATCATTTTTTTTCAGTAGTTAAAAACTACAAGACATTAGGATTTGTGGGGTTTTACGCAATTTAGCTTGAGGATTGTCTTGAACATAATCGGTTATGAAATTTTCGCCATTACTGCAGTCCGAAATATGAGAGAATGAGTTATAAATAGGGCAATGGTATTAAAGGAATATTTATCCAGCGTACAGAAGTGCAGGAAAAGAGGGTCAACTCCTCTTTAGCGAAAACATCAGGGTTCAACGCCCTGCATTTCATAGACATCTTCTTTCCAACATACTAATCTTTTTTTGTATAATAAAACTGATTGGAAATGTTAATTATAAAACTGCCATACGAATAATGTTGATATACAAAAATAAATTTTGAATAGAAAATTCTTACACATTTTATAGATATAGAAATACTTTGAATTACATAAATATATCAATAATTTGAACTATAGGATTTTTACGACATTAGATCGATTGGTTTCAAATTTTTGAATGCCAGGCTTTACCATTTAGCTCTTATCTAACGAATTATCTACAAGTGGCATTTTTATCTAAACTGTTGAATTTTCTCATTTGACGTAAATTTTTATGATAGAAAAATTATCTCATGAAATTGATTCTGAGCAACTTTAAATTTTTGTTTCCTTTTTGGTAATAATGACTATTTCTGTCCTTTTAGAGTTTATTCTCCGTGTTGTGAATTTTGTATATATATATATATATATATATATATATATATATATATATATATATATATATATATATATATATATAATATATAATATATATATGTGTATATACATAATATACATGTCCCATGCCTTTCAGACGTCTGACAGGTACTGCTGAGGCTTTACACGCACTGAATGCACACATTGCATCGGCAATGCACCGTAAAACAAACTTCCTAGTGATTAGTTTAGATACCAAGAATGCATTTGACAACGCATGGTGTCCGGCTATACTATCCAATCTTAAAAAGTATATAATCTTCCCCAAAATGTACACGTATTGATTACAAATCATTTATCCAACAGATCGCGAACGTTCACAACTAACTCGTATAATAATAATAATAATAATAATAAAAATAATCGGCTTAGCGAACCCGAAGGTTCGATGCCGATACCACCAAATTCCGCCTACACAGACTCGTCCAATGTTCACCATTCAAGCCCAAGCTCCCGAGATCAGCCTTAACGCAATCCTCCCATCTCCGCTTCGGCCTACCTTTCGGACGCCTACCAGTCGGATCAGCAAATACCAACTTTCTCAGAATCCGCTCGTCATCGAGCCCAACAACTTTACTCGCCCATTTGAGTCTCCGCGAAGCAATCAGCTCAATTATATTCACAGGATGCAAGTTCCGCAATTCCGCGTTGTGCAACCTTCTAAACTCCCCAGTGGCCTCATCTCTCTTCGGACCAAATATTTTACGCAATACCTTATTTTCGAAAACCTTAAGCCGTTGTTCATCCTTCAAAGTAGGCAGCCACGTTTCACATCCGTAAAGAACCGTTGGAAGAATAATAGTTTTATAAATTCTCAACTAACTCGTATACCATCAGAAAAAAAACTCACGATAGGAACGTCCCAAGTCCTTCTCTTCTTTTCTTTGGAAAGTACATGATAATACTTTTTTACAATTTACCAACAGATACAACACTTTTAGCCTATACAGACGAAATTCTGCTGCTGATAACACGTGGGAGCTTTAAAAAATTAGTGGTTGTTACAAACAAAATATTAATACGCATTTAAATATTGATACTTAATACGTATCAATCCTGACAAATAAGAATTCATAATTGTTTTTCGCCGAAGGACTAACCCTATTAATAGATAAATAAAAAATTCCACAGTTATCATTTATATCATGATAATTGAACGAATATCACTTTTTACTTAATACACCATTTCCTATTTATGGGTTATTGCCGCTTGCTATGAACCATTGTCAACTTTGATTATTCAGATCATAGAGGTTGTTAAAAATGGTGGTCAGGTAATAACTAAAAGTTATCAACAAATAAGTCTATTATATAAAAATTAATAAATAAATAAAGGACACTCTAAGAGACCACCTAACCTCAAATTATGAATGAACTTTATATTTAGTCGGAATGATACTAATCTTAGATTTTATTTCCGTTTCTTTATTTTTAAACATACACTCAGTCAGCTTCTAGAGTTTATTCAAAAGATTCTTTCATTTTATTAGTAAATTAACTATAATAGGTATACCAATTTATTGTTTAGTCTATACAGATAATACAGAATAGTAATAACTAATATGTTATGATTAATAATAATATAATATAATTTATATATATATAAAATTACTAAATTAAAATTTCCGGTTAATTCATATTCAACCATTCATTACTTGTAGGCAATCATTAATTTATGGGAAGTAGAATTGCGTTACTATCCAAAAAATATTAAAGATTTTAAATTTGTTATTTTATGGGTTTCATTTAAGTTAAAAGGCAATTAATTAAAAAATATAATTATAATTACATATAAAAAAAGTTATTGATCGTTATGAGGCCAGAGTCCCTGAGCAAACCCAATTAGGGACTCAATGGAAATAATACTGAATTATATTGTCTCATAATTTAAAGCAAGTGTTTTCTAGTGAAAGAATTGTTGGCAACTAATTAAGGTCTTTATGGATGAGTTTATCCGTTACAAAGTAAAGAGCATTGACTATTTCACAAAGGAGTTTGCATTGCAAGGATTGAACGCAAGAGGAATTAGATGATTCAGTGGAGCCCCACAATTCTACTCCGTAAGTCCTTTTTGGCCTTATGGTAGTCATGTAGATGAGTCTTTTCTGGAGTGGTTGTCTAGTAAGTGTTTAAATAGCCAAAAACTTTATACAATTTCTTGTTGTTTAAGCCTTATATGGGGATCCCATAGATGTTTGTCAAAATGGAGTCCTAGGAATTATAACTAATCACCCGAAACAAGCGGAATATTATTAAAAGATAGTGCCATAGATCTGCGATTTATTGGAATTTTTTAGTTCTCATATTCCGACAACAGGTTTTGAAGAGTTTGGGAGGCAATAATTAGATCGTTATTGACAGAAAAAAAAACAATTATCATCAGGTCACGTAGAAAGGAAGGTGTTAAGATGGTTCGGAGTATCAGCATCCAGACTCTTTAAAGAAGGGTCCTAAGAGGTTGCCTTGAGGAACACCAAACAGATTAAATGAAAAGGGGCGAATAGGAACTTTTGTGGTTGCTTATGTAGGATCTGGATGTAGGGTAGGATAATGAGGAAGTATGTAGAAGAAAGTTTGTACCGTTCCTTTTATAACTAACTCCATTTCCACTGTAACCCACTATTTTTAATCCTTGCAACCGCTTCAATTCCTGATACTCTTTCGAAGCCACTAGATGTAATTATAAATATTTTTTTAAAAAAAAGTATATATTTATTGATTTTTTTTAATATGTATATTATATATTATATAATTGGTAATATCGTCGAATGTATTGAATGTGAACGTTACACTATAAATGTCAATGACATTGTAATATTGTCAATGAATTAAAAAAAAAAAAAAAAAAAAAAAAAAAAAAAAAAAAAAAAAAAAAAAAAAAAAAAAAAAAAAAAAAAAAAAAAAAAAAAAAAAAGCACAGCTAGAATAGTCCCAGGCATGGAGTCTTAGCAATCTGTCTACTCTAAAATATTTTACCTCTTAACTTTTCCCAGGTGTCTTGCCCAGCTACCACAACCTTCAGACATCCTGCTAATACTTCAGTCGGAATCGCACTTGAGGTAGTGCTATTTCCATTTCGATTTCGACATCATTAACATTTTTTTGCTATTCTCTCTATGGATTCGCTATTGAAAAAATTTAAAACAAAACTGATTTATCACCACGCTCGGAACGAACTGATGTAATATAGTAATTCCATTCAGGCATCTTGTTGTTTGACATAGATAAGCGAATTAATAATAAATCTATGTAAATAAATATACAGTTTGAATCATTTCATATCTTTGTCTACTTTCTGTACCAACACCGCCAGGAAAATCAGTTCAACAATCGATAGATATTATATTTTTGACTAGTGTAATTGGATTTTTTTCTATAAATAAAAATATTAATAGTATGTATGTATAGTATATACCTGTGGCTTTGTAGGCAACCGTATAGGGTATAGCTTTGGAAAGCAATTAAATAGTTTGAAAGAAATTTTACAAACGAATTTTCAAAGTTTCTTTGCCAAAAATACCTTTAATTTTGTTGATTCGAAATAATTGACTATTTCTTTTTGTTTACATATAATATGAATATGAATAAATCTGAATTAACAATTGGAAAAAAAAACAAGATTAAATTTTTAACAAACAATGGAGTGATATAGTGAAAAAAATCCGCTTCTTTTTTTTTTTTTAGTAAAAAGGAATTATTTATTTCGTTGAAAATAATTTACCATATAATAAAATTGTCTAGCCTTTCGTGACCTACCTATTTTTCCCATATTCGGTAGACCGCGCGCTGCGAAAATTGGGGCATGTCTGGTAATCGAGGCGGGAACCAAACAAGGCGTCGCGACAATGTGTCTCTACTCAGCCTAATCAGCCCCTTCAACGGATACTCGACAAACCCTTCCAGGCGTCCTTACATCCCTCAATCCGGAATTCGTAATAACATGAATAATGAATAACATGATTATTCAACAGTATGGAAAAATCAGGAGCACGTGTTACGAAACATCCACTTAATCCCTAACTGAAGTAAAAAAAATCTGGTGCGGGCAACACACGACTTTCACTTACCTCGATTTTTAAAATCAATGAAAGAATTTTCAAATACAGTTAGAGATAAAAATACGTGAAACTATTAAGGAATTAATCAAATTGAATTAATATAGAAACATGTGTTTTATTAAAAAATCTATTAAATTATTATCTAAAATAATCAGTTAGTTTTATGTTCATTTCATCAGTCTCTATTAACTTTTAAAAGCTTGTGTATGAGATGATATTTTTTCTAAAATCTTTAGCTTTCCAACGGTATATCATACATGTATATTACTGCTCTTATGTTCAAAAACGAAAAATTGCATTAAAAAAATATTTTTTCTGTTTTCTCCTTTAGTTGGGTATCGAATTTATTCAATTTATATATTTACCTGTTTTTCATCAGCGTTAACAAGATAATCTAGTTATTATTATTGAATCTACAAAATTAAAGGTACTTTAGGGGAAGAAATTTAAAATATAGGCATTTAAGCCCTGTCAGACCATTTTATCCAAAAAAAACCTACATGATATTAAAGCCCATTAAATTTTACATCGATATAGTGAGTTTAATCAAAATCGTCGGAAACTGTTTTCGAGAAAATCGAAAAAAGGTGCAAAATGCATGGTATAAAGTGCCTCTTCTGGTAAGCTCATTTTGATGAAAAAAGTTTTGTCACGTCTCGGGCGTATAGTTGTCTTAAATATGAAATTTCAGTTTCATAGGACTTACCGTTTCCGCCCGGGAGTTACACACACACACACACACACAGACCTTTTTGCGGGACTTGGTTATTTGGACTCAGGGGACCCTAAAACTGTATTTCCGTTGAAATCTGGAATTCGAAAATGTTTCACGATCGCAATACTTCCCCTTACTATATATAGTAAGTGAAAGTAAAAACAACTGGTGTGCGCAACACAATTGAAATCAATTAAAGAATTTTGGATTGAGTTGGAAAAAAAAAAAAAAATTATTTCTACTATTCTAAATAAATTACAGTATTTCTGAGGTAAAAAGAATTGGGCTAATTTTATATTTCTTCAACAAAACCTTTTTTAAATGAAATACATTAATCAACGTTCGCGTATTTCGCCCATCTTTATGATCCTAGAAGCAATATCCAATAATTTATAATGTAAAAAATTAGACATTTTTATTATAAATAAACCTACATAAAATACTCTGAGAAGAAGAGAAACAGATATCCGTACCGTACTGTTGGACTGCACAACTAGATTGTAGGATATAAAAACAATATATAATGTGTCAATGATGACCCAATGACCCTGTAGGGTAGAGGCGAATCAAAAATTAATAAAATTTAGTTAATATTAAAAAGTTATTATAAGTCATTATAGGTAGTAGTTAGAGAGTTTTTTTCTATGGTTTAAGGTGGATTCTTTGTTTTAGATATGGAATTTTTTTTTTTAATCAAAGTTTACTGGTTACTTGTCCAGGGAGATTATATTATTTATATGATATGACATTTTTTATCAGCTAAATTAAAGATAAATTAAAAAAAGAAAATTTTCATGTAAGCCCTGTTACAATAATTCAATAAGGAGGAAACATAAATGAGGAACTAATAACATACACATTAATGTAAATTTGACTTGAAATCAATATTATGAGTTTAATCACAATCGTTGGTGCCGTTTTATAGAAAATGAGAAAAGGATGCAAAATGCATTGTCTAAAGTGGGATTTGTTATTAGTTAATTTAGATGAAAAAGTAGCTGTGATATCACATTCATATATTTGTTCTAAATATGAAATTTCAGTTTGTACAAGTTATCATTTTCTGCTTAGACTTACAACATACATCACACCAACTTTTTTAATTTTTATTATTATTTTTTTTTTTTTACTTTTTTTATTAACTTTTTAATTTTAATTATTTACTTGAGATTCAATGGAAATATCTACTTTAAATTAGACAGTATAACGGCATTCACCTGAAGTAATCTACTATTATACATCCTACGAATCTATATATTTCATAATATTTTTTGAAAATCTTAAAAAAAGACACTTAATATTAAAAAAAAGCACCTAAATAAGATAAGCACAATAAAACCTGCATTATATTCAAGTCCATATAATTTTTGCATTAAAATAACAAGCTCTGTTAAATACTTTTCTAGAAAATAGTGAAAATGTGTAAAATAAATAGTATTATGTATCATTTTAGATATGTTGATTTGGGTGAAAATTTTATAACTCCGGCATTAGCTGTATCATATACATAAAGGTTGTCAACACACCTAAACTATTTTGCGAGATTTGTTTTTTTTTAATCATGGTATCTTAAAACCTTTATTTTAAAACTTCAGAGCTGATTTTTTTTTTTTTTTTTCCGAACTCTACTATTTCATGATTTTAATAAAAATAAAATTGCAGCTTATCACAGATATAATAACCTTTTTTTATTTGAAATTTTCTACCACCATATAGCAGAGAGGATATTGTATGTTCGAAAAAAAAAAAAAAAAAAAAAAAAAAAAGTGTATAATTGTATAATTACACCTACGAGATAAGTGTATAATTAGCCAGTAATAAACTGATCGTTTCAAGTACCATTAAATATACGTCATTTAATTAGTGTACATGTGAAAATTGAATTTTTTTTTTCTGGAATGAATTAGTCCGGGTGGCGTTCATTAAATGAAACTTTGCCAACGTTTCGACCCCCTTTGTGGGTCATCATCAGGACTTTTTAGAACTGGAATTGTGGTAATGAAAAGAGTGTGAGTCACCTGGATGTGTAGAAATGATGGCTTGCTGAGATGAGAATGCCTGCTGTTGTTGAGATGTAGATATAATGTTCTGCTTGCGATTTTGTATTCTGGCGTTACGTCGGAGAGTTAAGGAGGATGTATCTTTTTGTTGTTCCCGTGTTCTTTTTATCATTGTGGATGTAATTAGTTGACCGTTGAGAATTAATGGAAGGAATTAGTCCGGGTGGCGGTCATTAAATGAAACAACTAAATAGTTTCAACTATTTATTGTTTGCCAACGTTTGCCACCGGATTAATTTCTTCTAGTAATTCTCAACGGTCAACTAATTACATCCACAATGATAAAAAAAACACGGGAACAACAAAAAGATACATCCTCCTCAACTCTCCGCCGTATCGCCAGAATACAAAATCGCAAGCAGGACATTCTATCTACATCTCAACAACAGCAGGCATTCTCATCTCAGCAAGCCATCATTTCTACACATCCAGGTGACTCACGCTCTTTTCATCACCACAATTCCAGTTCTAAAAAGTCCTGATGATGACCCACAAAGGGGGTCGAAACGTTGCAAACAATTAATAGTTGAAACTATTTAGTTGTTTCATTTAATGAACGCCACCCGGACTAATTCCTTCCAGTAATTCTCAACGGTCAACTAATTACATCCACAATGAATTTTTTTTATTTATAAAAAAGTGTTTTGGTACTAACTTTTAATTATCCCGTCTGCTTGACATACGATCAAAATTATCCGTAAACACGAAAATTACTATTTACAAATTACTGATCAAACCCTAATGATCATATGGGATAGAGCTATGGAGATCTGCCAAAAACTCTAAAATCCAAATAATTCAGTCTCTTTAATCGCAAATATTGCGAAATTCGTGGATGCACCGTTTTAAGTAACCAACGAATTACCTCACAAGTACTTGGACATACTCAGAGTTTCAGACACAGTCACAGAATATTATAAAAGATTTCACGACAGACTGACTTACAACATGAACTCATCGGCCTAAACACTTAAATCCAACACCACCCCGTACAACCCACCTCGACCACGTTTAAGGCGGTGGCTAGGCAAGATGCCTTGGTTTAACCTACTTTCTCGGAAGTTAACATATTTGCTTATATAGCAATTTGGAGGTCAAACAAAAAACAATTATAAATAAATAAACTTTGAATATCAAAAGCCACTAATTATTCGATTTTCATGTACTAGAGCTATATCGTGAATCACCGAATATCCGAATTCGCCCAAAATAACAACAAAAGAAAAACAGATACTATGACAATAATAAAATGGTTTCCATAAGGCATGTAGTAAACAAAATACGGTTTACATGAAATCAACTGAAGAGAAAATAGTTTTGTTATTGATAGGTCTCACGGTATACGAATAATAAAATTTAAAAAAAATATATTTAAAAAAGAATCCTTGTCTTATGAGTGCAATGAACAATTTTACAATACGTGTTAAATACACTTTATGCAGCAAAAAAATTTGTTTAAAATCATAGAATCACGTCTAACTTTTTTATATCGTGATGTTTTGTCCAAACAAATGATTCTTATTATTTAAACACACTTATTCTTCAGTAAACACTAATAGTTACAATTAATTATCCGCGGGTGATAAAGGAAATTGTTAATAGCATAATATGTATTTAGTTACCTTTTTATATTTCACTTGTATTAGTAAGTCGCCCTGCTTTGCTGGGGTGCAATTTTAATGTAGTGTCATTTTTTTTTTTTTAAATGCACAGGTTGACCGATGAGAGTTAACAAGACCGAGAAAACAAGGTTCCCGAGATGATTCTTCAATGAATATTCAATACTAACTTTCATGGATAACCTAACATTAAAAACATCTGGTGCGGGCAACACACGCCTTTCACTTAAATCCATTTTTAAAATCAATTAAAGAATTTTCAAATACGGTTAGAGATAAAAATGAGTGAAACCATTAAAGAATTAATTAAATTGAATTTCTAGAGAAACATGTGTTGTATTAAAAAATTATTATATTATTATCTAAAATAATCAGTTAGTTTTATCGTCTTTTCGTCATTCTTTATTAACTTTTACAAGCTTGTGTATAAGATAATATTTTTTCTGAATTTTTTGCTTTCCAACGGTATATTATACATCTGTATTACCATTCTTGTGTTCGAAAACACAAAAATTGCATAAAGAAATATGTTTGCACTTTTCTCCTTTAGTCTCCACTTTTCGCTCAACTTTCATATTTAGCCGTTATCTGTCTATGCTAATAAAATGATGTACCTATTTTTTTTTAAATATACCAAATTAAATGTACTCTAAAGAAAGAAATTTAAATATTGGCAATTAAGCCTTGTCAGACTATTTTAATCAGAATGAAACCTACATGATATTGATACATCGATATAGCGAGTTTAATCAAAATCGTCTGAACCGTTTTTTAGAAAATCATAAAAAGGTGCAAAATGCATGGGATAAACTGGCTATTCTGGTAAGCTGATTTTGACGACAAAGTTTTTGTAACATCTCGGGCGTATAAATATGAATTTTCAGTTTCATAGGACTCTTGGTTTCCGCCCAGGAGTAACCACACACGGGCACACACACAGACCTTTTTTCGGGAGTTGGTTATTTGGACTCAGGGGTGTTAATTAAATCGTGTATTTCCGGTAAATACTGGAATTCCGAAATTTTCACGATCGCAATACTTTACTATATATAGTAAGTGAAAGTAAAAATGAAGGCTCCTTAAAAATGAAGGCAAGTTCATGCTGTGTATAAAAAACGAAACAAAAAAAACATAAATAACATTTCCCATTTTTTTCGGTTAATTATTATTTTATTTTTCAAATGAACTATTTAAAATGCATATAAAAAGTTTAATTTAGTTCTCATGAAATTTCCATTTGGTTTAAAGTGAAATATCTGTTTTCGTTAAATAATTTTTGACGTAGAAATTATTAATAACAACACCAGTTTATGGATTTATAACAACTTAATTACGTTATTTCGTTTCTAGATTTTGGCGTACTGTATAGAAGGATGTGCGATAACATACGGTGGCAACACTGGATCTCTTAACGTCCCTCATTACATAACAAATAACATAAGTTCAATAGTTATTAGACTTATGACGACATTCCTTTAACTCGTACAGCTTATTTTATTGCATATTAACTTTTCCGAAATCTTGCGCTCTTCAACGGTATGTTATACGTCTATATTACTGATCATATGTTAGGAAAGCTTTTTTGATGTCTTTATTATAGAAAATTCAATTTCCATATCTAAAGAAAAACTTTATTGCAATGTGTTTTGCTTATAAAACTTTAGAAAATAATGCATTAAATGTTACTGAAAACCATGTCAAACCCGTAGCTTAGGTTTGGAAGGAGCTCGCCGAAACCAATATTGTATTGTACATAGAGAGATTAGTCTACAAATGATGATGGAGGGCAAGAATAAAATAAATTTAGTATGATTCTTTTAACTTTTAATTCAGCAGTTTTATTTTTTCTCTTAATAATAAACACACAGAATCTTAGTAAAGGGAGAGGACAAAGGCTCCAAATAAATGAATTAATTAAAAACTCTTTACAATCGACAATGAGTGCATCGCGGATGACTAATCTAGGTACTTTGGATATTGAGCAAACAATTGAAAAGCAATCAATATTTATTGTGCTATTAAAGATTACACTACAGGGAAAAGGAGAAAATAAAATTGTAGATTAAAAAAAGAACATCCATTTTATTTTTTAGTATTGGGTAATTTAAAAGTGTTTCATGATTTTTTTTTTGTTCAACAAATATGGTTTCTAAAGGTATCTTCTTTTCTAAAATGAATCAATATTTGCATGGGATACCCACCCTTCAATGTTTTATATATATGTTCGTTAAAAATAATAATAATAATTTTTTAGATTTATTTAAATTTAAATTTAATGAGCCGTATACAGCACACCTGTTAGTTTGACTTTATTTTGTTTTTTTCAAGTGCCATTGTTAGTAAGGATTTTGCCCGGTCGTATTGTTGTAGTCAGTGACGATATATGGTTACGTATGGTTACTGTTCCCGATAGATGGACTCCAATTTAAGAATCTAGGATCTCCTGAGTTTGCAAGAGAAAATCTAAGAGCACCTGGAGGAGACTGCCGAGTCAGAGCGGACCCGTTCAAGAAGTCAGTAAGCAGGCGACTCTTATTTAAGCAGTATATCTTAAATTCGCTTGTAAACTACTTTGGAGATCCCTTAATCTGGAAAAAATTAAATTTAAAGTTTTGATTTATATTTACTTCATATACAGTTCACAACTGGAGGTTTTTAATTGGTACAATTAATATATATATGTATAATCAGTTTTAAGCAAGCTTACGCCGACTTAAAGATATTATACGATTCAATGATTCAATACTGAAATTTTATTATAATCTGTTACAGAAATCTCCTTTACGTGGCAGATAAAAACATAAATTTTCATTAAAGGTACGACAGAGTAGACTAATAAATGTTGGGTTATATGCAATTTTTGGAATTTTATTAGTAGGTTGGTATTTTATCGGTAATAATCCTGAAACTTTTGAAAAAATATGTTTTACTGATATGTAAATTATTGCCATACATCGAATAAGTAAATAGTAAACCTAACTTATTGTATATGTAATTCAATGATTAAACAGGATAAAATAAAAATAAATTAATCCAAAATAGCCTTGCAATACATCATCCATTTGAAGGAGGAAAGCATTTTCTTAATGATTGGAAATTCAATAGGGCTTCGATGTAAAGATTTAATATGATCTGATGTACATTCAACCAACTAAAAACACACTAGAGCTAAATGTAAGTAGTATATTCATTTAACTAGTAATATCACAACAGATAAAAAAAAATTTAAATATTTAAAAAACTAAAATATAATATTTGAAATAAAGAAACGTCTAATTTTAAACACGATAGCTCGTTTCCTTCTACGTCATTTTCCTCAACCCATTTTGAGAAATTAATAACTCTTGAATTAAAGAAAGACGAAACTGGCATCACTCATTTAACGACGATTCAAGATTAATGTTTACTTATAACAATAATTAATACAAATCATAAGAGAACGGTTCTCCAGAATTCCGAGAATATTGTCGAGAACATTTTTTTTATTTTATTTATGTGGAGTTTATTTAACAGACGCAAATGATAATGTCGTTACTACTTAAAGCTAATAGGTTAAAAAAATTAACAAACATACAACAACAAAAAAAAGATTTATTTAAATTTATACGAAAAATCCCTGGAGTTTTCACTATATTGTATTTTTATCCTATTATTAATTAGATAAATTTTCAATCCTTCTTAAAGTTATAAAATGAAGTAATTAATTTGATTGATTATTATCATTCTAAAAGAACATTTTTTAATCTATTTTTTTTTTATAGTGAGAGACACTTGATAAGTTATTACTAGTCCTTAGTGTTGGATACCGTAGAAGTTTAAGCCTCTTAAAATATTGAGGGCATTCATTGTATTTGAATAAAGTGAGGATTACATATTCCATGCACAATAGACTTATTGATCTTAATAATGTGATAATATCATGATTTATTAATTTTTATTGTATATTTATTTATTTGAGCGAATACATTAATTTTTAGGTTCTTCTAAAATAGAAAAACTGATCCATATTTTTTACTCAACAATCGTTGTTTTTCTCTCCAGCTTTTCAGCCATTTGCCATTTTATAGGATCCTTTAATCTGTCCTGTCTATTGCGTACATAAAAACATATATACATTGTCACATTATTAAATAAATAAAAAAAAAATGACTTTAGGCTGAAACTAATGATAAGGTTACATTATTATACTAGATAAAAAAAAAATATATATAGCATTTCTAAGTCAAATTCAACCTTTTCCAAGTCAAATTCAACCTTTTCCAAGTCAAATCCAACCTTTTCCATTTCAAATTCAACCTATTTCGATTTCAATAAAATAATAAAAATCAGATTAACATGATTTTATGTGTTTATGGTTATTTTAATTACACATTATGTTTTTAACCCTTGTGGCTTGTTAAATGTACCCAGGGACCTTTTTACATATAATTAGTCACGATTATAATAATAAGTATAAGCGATACTTTAATTTTTAGACATTTTCGATACAAGGTCTGGTAGTCAGATTAGCGGGGTTTCGTTTTATTTTAGTTTTATAATCGCGGGCGAAAATATTATCAATAGAGGTTTATTATAACTGTTTCGTATTTATTGGATAGTAGGCTCAGTAGCTGCGTTCCCAAAGGTTCGTTACCGATTACACTATAAATTTTAATCGCGCTCGCTCAAATATAAGTTTATTATAACTTTTTCGTATTTATTGGATAGTAGGCTCAGTAGCTGCGTTCCCAAAGGTTCGTTACCGATTACACTATTAATTTTAATCGCGCTCGCTCAAATATGGCTTTATTATAACTTTTTCGTATTTATTGGATAGTAGGCTCAGTAGCTGCGTTCCCAAACGTTCGTTACCGATTAAACTATTAATTTTAATCGCGTTCGCTCAAATATGGGATTATTTATATAGTGTAATCGGTAACGAACCTTTGGGAACGGAGCTACTGAGCCTTGTATCCAATAAATACGAAAAAGTTATAATAAACCTATATTTGAGCGAGCGCGATTAAAATTAATAGTGTCAATTAATCATGTTAATTTGATTTTTATTATTTTATTGAAATCGAAAAAGGTTGAATTTGAAATGGAAAAGGTTGAATTTGACTTGGAAAAGGTTGAATTTGACTTGGAAAAGGTTGAATTTGACTTGGAAAAGGTTGAATTTGACTTGGAAATATATATATATATATTTTTTTTTTTTTATAATGTGACAATTTATATATATTTTGATGTATGCAATAGACAGGACAGATAAAAGGATCCTTGAAAATGGCAAAATGCTGAAACGTAAAGAAAAAAAAATAAAAAGATTCTTGTGTGAAAAATATGGATCACTTGTTTTATTTAAAAAGAACCTAAAAGCTATTGATGTTTTTTTTTTTGTTATAATACATTGAAGTGGTACCGCTGGGTAGATTCTTCTCATGTCTTTTTTAAGCCAATTGTCTGTTTTTAGCATATTTACTTATTGTACTATGTAAATTGTACAGTTGTAAATTTCAATAAAAGAATTAAAAAAAAAAAAAAAAGTATTTATAATGACATTCCATGAAATTACACATAAAGCCTGTATTAAAATTAATATATATCGTATTTAGATAACTATCAACGAACATGATGGAAAACATTTTAAAGCTAGATTTGATAAAACTTTAAAATGCGAAATGAGTGAATTAATCGATTAAATAGTTAATTTCATTTCTAATCGAATAAAAATTACCTAGAAATCATCACAGATATTTTAATGCTCGGAAGCTTTTTTGTCAGCGAACATTTCTATAATTTTACAAAATTCTGTAATAATGTGAAAGATATTATTGTTTATGCTTTTTTTAAATTAAAATTTAAAGGAATTAAGAACATTCAAAGAACCACGCAGTGAACGAGCGATAATTTTTTAAAAGTCGATTTATCAAGAAGGAATTCAATCTTAAGTTGAATACCTTTCCGAATTCTGCTGTTACATTTGTTTGTGCATCAGTGGAGTGATGCCAGTTGACATGATTGATCGCGGATTCACAACAAAAATCATTCGACCAAATATTTATTTTTTCCCTCCAATTTAAATCCACAATCCATACTCAGGAAACCAGATCCCGTCTTTCCGACCTCTATACGCCTTCCCATAGAACCAAAAAATATGAATTTTCCTTCTAAGCCCGGTCCACTTTCTTATGGAATACCATCCCATCACACATCCGTCATGCTCCTTCCCAATCCTCTTTCGAATCTCTCCTTTTTAAACACCTTCTTGCTTCCCAATCAGATGCCAACTAATTTCAGTACAGCGATTAATGTGATGTGAGAAATGTCTACACTTCATACCATAAATGATAGTTAAGTTTATTTTCATTTCTATTTTCAATTATTCTGATGTTTTTTTGTTTTGTTTTTTTTGGTTTGTTAGTTCTATATTACATTTAGATATTACTATATATTTTTTAAATTTATATTTTTCATTTCACTCTCTTTTCATCAATTAAAATAATTGTAAATAATTTAATTGTAATCATTAATATTATTAGTTTTTTATGTGTTTTTTGGCCAGTTGTAATCATTATTTTTTTTTTGTACATGTGTATTATTCTCAAGGGACTTAGTCCCAGAATAAAGTTCTTTTTTCATTCATTCATTCATTCAAGTAATGAAGGAAAGGTGAAACAGGTCACAGAGGCAACTGCCAAAAAGTTGTCGATGACACTGTAATAATAAAATAAAATTTATTTTTAATAGACCTTTCGGTCTACGATTATTACAATAATTGAAATGAAGATTTCTTACAGTAATTATTTTAAACGGTGATATGGGCAAATAAAAAAAAAATCTGGAGCTCGTAACAAACGACTTTAGAGAAAGAAAATTTAAAATATTCACATTTAAGCCCTGTCAGACTATTTCAATCAGGATGAAACCTACATGATAATAAATTCCATTACATTTTACATTGATGTAGCGAGTTTAATCAAAATCGTTAGAGCCGTTTTTGAGAAAATCGTAAAAAGGTGCAAAATGGATGGTATAAAGTACCACTACCGGTCAGCCGATTTTGTGAAAAAGATGTAACATCTCAAGGGTATAGTTTTCTTAAATATGAAATTTCAGTTTTGTACGTCTTTTCGTTTTCGCGTTAGGCTTACCACATACGCAAACACACACACACCTTCTTCGGTTTTTAGACTCAGAGGACCCTAAAACGTGTATTTCCGTTAAAAACTTTTTTTTTTTTTTTTATTCCTTGAAATTTAAAACTGTATAGAATAAAATAAATGACAAAATGAAAAAGGCATAAAAGGAAAATGCCCATTGGCCGCACTCCTTTAGGTAATCTAAATTAGAAGATCACGAGGCCATCTTTTTTGCAGATGCCTGTGAAGAATGGAAGAGGAAGCAAGAATTGAAACTAGTGGGTTAGATTGGGAAGGGAACATTAGAGAGAGTTTTTATTAGCAAATATTGCACCAAAGTAGAAAACTATTTTTTTTTTCTTAATACTTTAATAAGCATATTTAAATGAAAGTCTTCTTTACTATTATATAATAGAGAAATTGAAAATATTATTGTGCTAATAGAATAAAGAAAATGCTAAACCTAATATAAGCAAAGGACAGTTATTCTTTCATAACTGTTGTCTCTTAAAAACGGAAAATTTTTAAGGAAATTCAGAATGTGGCTGATGAATAAAATTAAATCCGAAATATTTAAGTTCTAAAAAAAAAACTGAGGTTTAATAAACTTTAGCAATAACAAGTAGACATAAAAGCAGTGTGGTTAAAGCTATAAAAATATTTAATGTAGTCCTGAATCATTCGTTATTAGTCATGAAATATTTATGTAGATATCTCGTAAATTCATATAAAAAAGAAGAGAGACTTAATGTTCCTTAAATATTATCCTTTGCAATCTATATCCTTCATGCTACATACATATTCTCTTAAAATCCAGAAATTGTTTTTCAACATGGCAAACAATTTCTCATTTTTTTCTAGTTTATTTGACTATATTTACATATAATTTTTGTAAATATTTACATACTATATATAGTAAGGGGAAGTATTGCGATCGTGAAAATTTTCGAATTCCAGTTTTCAACGGAAATATACGTTTTAGGGTCTCCTGAGTCCAAATAACCAAGTCCCGCAAAAAGGTCTGTGTGTGTGTGTGTGTGTGGTAACTCCCGGGCGGAAACGGTAAGTCCTATGAAACTGAAATTTCATATTTAAGACAACTATACCCCCGAGACGTGACAAAACTTTTTTCATCAAGATGAGCTTACCAGAAGAGGCACTTTATACCATGCATTTTGCACCTTTTTTCGATTTTCTCGAAAACGGTTCCGACGATTTTGATTAAACTCGCTATATCGATGTAAAATTTAATGGGCTTAAATATCATGTAGGTTTTATTTGGATAAAAATGGTCTGACAGGGCTTAAATACCGATATTTTAAATCTTCTCTCTCTAAAGTACCTTTAATTTTGTTGATTCTATAAAAATAACTATATTATCTTGTTACCACTGATGAAAAGCAGGTAAATATATAAATTGAATGAATTCGATACCCAACTAAAGGAAAAAACTGAAATAATATGTTTTGGATACAATTTTTCAAAATTTAAAATAGCCGATAAAACTAAGTAATTGTTTTAGATAATAGTATAATAGATTTTTTAATAAAAGACATGTTTCTATAAAAATTCAATGTAATAAATTCTTTAATGGCTTCAATAATTTTTATCTCTAACTGTATTTGAAAATTCTTTAATTGATTTTAAAAACGGAAGTAAGTGAAAGTCGTGTGTTGCCGCACCAGATTTTTTTCTAAATATAACTAAATAAAAGTAATTTTTTTTGAGATACATGTATTTACTTGAGGGAATAATTTTATTTTTAGGTCCTTTTTAAATAAAACACATGAAATTAAAAAGATCCTATAAATAAAAGTAACTTAGATAAAGAGGTTTGGTATATTCGGGATTAAAGCATGTCAGTTTTTTTTTTTTTTTTTTAATTTGGAATAACACCTATATGATACAACTTGAAAATGAAAAATCTATTTAAAAAATATATTTATAACTGATTATGTGGATTTCTAGGATAAAAACTTAGTTTTGTCAATTTAAAAATTTCTTGAATCATTTAAAATTATAACAGTTTTAACAGATAAAACCTACTTTTTATTTTGATTAGCAAAAACAAGACTTAGAATAAAGTATATTTTATCTAGAAATATTTATGGCTAGAGAAACACCAATGTTTCTGCATTATTTTCGTCATTAGTAAAAATAATAATAGATTATTCATAAAACATTAATTAAAAAGAGGTTGGTATTTTAAAATAGATTGATTTAAACAAGTTTTGGTAAATTTAAAGCTACTATCTAACAGACCAATTGAAGGTCACGTTCAAACGTTTTATTCTAGTAATTAAATATTTTTCTCTATATGGGCTGGTAAAAATATAAAAAAAAAAAAATAAAGGTTTTTAGTAAGTTTAAATTATATTTTTGAAATTTAGAGTGTTATAATTATACCTATTATATATTATAATAAAAGTTATAATAAATAATAGGTTATACTTGATGATTTTATAAAAGTAATTGTACAGAATAAAGAAAATATAAGAATACCAGTATGAAAGAATAGCCTAGTTTAATAATAAAGTAACCTAATAAATGCATGTCTACCTAAATTAATCATTTATGAAATGGAATTTTTTTTTGCATTGATCACAAGGACGTCACTAACGGTGTGATGGTTATTGAGGAAAAGACGAAAGTCGAACAATAAATACATAAATTAGAGGTATAGATTTACATAAACTGAATATCACTTCCATTGTAATCGATTATCTTTGCAAATTAAACATTATCGATTTTTGTAAACTGATAAGTTTTACTAATATATTTTTCTATTACCTTATAATAAATTTTCCTTTCATGTGTATAATTTTTAAACTTCATCTCATCTTAGAATAAAAGGATCGACTCGTTTTAAGGATTGTTCATATAATTCTTAAGAGTAAATTTTTTTTGATTATTTGTAATTTTCACTTATCTTAATTATTAGCTAGTGTTATAAATTATAAAATCTGGAATATTTACATAAAATGTCGTTTAAATAATATAATAAAAACATCGTATTTCCTTCCACCTTATGGCTCTCAACATGGAGGTGTACACAGGCATCACGGTCTCCCACGAGTACCTTCAAATCTAGCCTCGACGAAAATAGATTTATTCTCACTTTTAATGTATACCACCGTAATTTCAAAATGTTTGAAGCATTTTTACTGGAATGAAAATGGATAATTCCTAAATTTTATAACGGATATATCTCCGGAGCCGTTTGTCTAAACGAAACCGTGTAAGATACCATTATTGTAGACTTTTAAATTTTTTTAACTTCTTATATTACAAAGTTTAAAATAAATATAAAATCATACAGGGGCCTCTAACTCCATCTTCAACCGGCTCGTCTAAATCCTCAGCTGAATATTGTCACTAGGTTCTTTGAATCCAAAATACTTTTCCCAGGTTGGCGGAAACAGCGCAGGATGTTAGTATGAGCGTAAACTAGGAAAAGACCAAATTCACGAGAACTGTGTCGTGAGTAGAAACAGCAAACCGACGTCCAGTGGTGATGAGCCCAATTACGTTACAGACCTGGGTACCCATTACCAATTACGGTACCCATTATTAATAGTGGATTGTAAAAACTGGATCTCTGGGGAAACCAGTCAGCTTCTCGTCAAAGCTTACAGGTGCTATCTTGGTCTAAAAAATCATCTGAGAAGTTCCTACCTAAGCCATCGTATCAACTGCCTTTTGTATAAGACCCTTATTAGGACAGTCTTAGCCTAGCCGTTTGAGGTTCCACTGGATGAAGAGGACACTGTAGCCAAGGATGACGGTCGCCTACCTTAAGGTGAGAAAACAGGTAGGTGTAGGTGAGGTGAAACTCGTGAGATTTGGTGAGAGTGAATTATCGTACACTTTCACATACTTTCAACATATTATAATAAGTATTCAATTACCGGATTGTCTATATTACTTCATCATTTTCTTGTGTTTACCTTTTATCTTAAATAATGTTTAATTTCTTAAAAGATTTTCTTCATTAAAAAAAAAAAATCTGTTGCGGGCAACACACGACTTTCACTTACATCAATTTGAAAAATCAATGAAAGAATTTTCAAATAGAGTTAGAGTTAAAAATACGTGAAACTATTAAAGAATTAAATAAATTTAATTTATATAGAAACATGTGTTTCATTAAAAAAACCATTATATTATTATTTAAAATAATCAGTTAGTTTTATCTTCTTCTCATCACTCTCTATTAAATTCTAAAAGCTTGTGTATGAGATGATATTTTTTCTAAAATCTTTAGCTTTACAACGGTATATCATACATGTATATTACTGCTCTTATGTTCAAAAACGAAAAATTGCATTAAAAATATATTTTTTCTGTTTTCTCCTTTAGTTGGGTATCGAATTGATTCAATTTATATATTTACCTGTTTTTCATCAGCGTTAACAAGATAATCTAGATATTATTATTGAATCTACAAAATTAAAAGTACTTTAGAGGAAGAAAATTTAAAATATCGGTATTTAAGCCCTGTCAGACCATTTTTATCCAAATAAAGCCTACATGATATTAAAGCCATTAAATTTTACATCGATATAGCGAGTTTAATCAAAATCGTCGGAAACCGTTTTCGAGAAAATCGAAAAAAGGTGCAAAATGCATGGTATAAAGTGCCTCTTCTGATAAGCTCATTTTGATGAAAAAAGTTTTGTCACGTCTCGGGCGTATAGTTGTCTTAAATATGAAATTTCAGTTTCATAGGACTTACCGTTTCCGCCCGGGAGTTACCAACACACACACACACACCAACACACACAGACCTTTTTGCTGGACTTGGTTATTTGGACTCAGGGGACCCTAAAACGTGTATTTCCGTTGAAAACTGGAATTCGAAAATTTTCACGATCGCAATACTTCCCCTTACTATATATAGTAAGTGAAAGTAAAAACATGTTTTCGTGAAGTTTATATTACACTTATTTGCTTTGATATAATTTTATCATTTAGTTTGTTTTTTTTTAAATAATATTTTATGATATTATAGGATTTTTCAAACAGTAATATTTGATGTCATTATCCAAATTTATTTTTTTTAAATATGCCTTCTTCCTCTTTTGCTACTTTCGTGAACTCTTACAAGACCTCGCTTTTCGATATTTCACCTCACCTTCACATACGTGTAGAGCGGGCTTAATACCCGCAACTGGCTAGTGGCCCAACAAGACCGAACCTCCTGGTGAGGACTTCTTGTGAAGGCAAAAGAACACATCGGTGTCTAGGGCCACGGGTGTGTTTTCTCCACTCCCTCTTCTCCCTAAAATATCCGAAACGGTGAATCGCAGAAACTTTTACTAGTTATTACGGAAGGGATAAGGAATAATCAAGTTTCAGCTTTCCTTTTTAAATCCTTAAGTTAATGTTCATAAATTTGAAATATGGCCATTTCGGTTGTACAAAAAGCACAAGCAGATGAGCAACGCAACGACTGAAAGTTGCCAGTGGATATTTAATAAGTGAAACGAAATAAAAAACCCAGCTATACTAAAATAAATTCTCAAAAACGGTGCTATATCTCTCGTACTATTAAGGAGTGAAACATTAGCCTGAAACACCGCAGGTTTTGATGAGATACGTGGATGACTGTTTGCTTTCCGTTTCCAGAATTAAGTGGTTAATAAGAAGAAAAAGAGAACGGTGTCAGGCGTCATTATCTAATCAACCAGTCATTAAGCCGTAACCCCCACCTTTCCTCCAG
Source organism: Piezodorus guildinii (assembly GCA_023052935.1). Taxonomy (NCBI): domain Eukaryota; kingdom Metazoa; phylum Arthropoda; class Insecta; order Hemiptera; family Pentatomidae; genus Piezodorus; species Piezodorus guildinii. Next base: position 164,226,441 of record CM041292.1, read on the forward strand.
CTATTCTCTTAAGGACACTGTCAAAATCCGGTTTCCATGTGATGATCTCAAGATTAATATTTTAAATACAAAGAAGGTAATAATAATTGATATGTAAAATGAAAGTAGGTAATGGCAGTTTAATACTACATTATACCCGTCCTTTTATCCAATTAAATTTTATTTTGCTACAGTGGATGCTTATCTACTGAAATAATTTAATAATAAAAACTTTATTTATGTCCCTTAAGAATAACAATGCTGTAAAATATACGTTAATATATATGTCTGGCCAAGAAAGCAATAAAATTAATTTTTACTTAGAACATATAAATAATGGGTTGTCTGGAAAATAATGCAGGATTTTGAGTTTGCTTTAAAATATCCCTCTATATAACAAACTGTTTACGTTTTCTGGATTATCCATTTGTATGAATGTCAGTACTTATTATTCCTATACCAAACTTGTATACGCTGGGCTATCCGTGAAAGAATAGTACTTCCAAGTCACAACTCAAAATTGAGGGTGGTTCTATTGAAATAAATCAGTGGACTGTATAGATTTAAAATAAATAAAAATAATGGAAGCAAACGACGAATCACAATACATTTAATGCACTGAAATACATATAAACAAGATAAGAAACAAATTAAACTAATAAATTTATACAAGAAAAAACAGCTTATAAATATATATAAAACGCAAGTTTTAAATTGAGTGAAAGGCGTATTTTGCGTGCACCAGACTTCTAAAAATATGATGATTTATTAATTTTAGATATATAATAAGCTAACGAAATAATTTAAAACTTAATCATAAACCAAAACTCTTTAAAAAATAATGAAAAAAAAACATCAATATTGTAATATCATGCAATCTCAAATTTTGTAAGACGGATAGGAATTTATAATGGATTATAATCGGTCACGTGAAGCAATATAATTTCAAAAAAAATCTCAAAGGAAATGCATACAATAGTGAATAATTTAGTAACCACTGAGAAATTTTAATTGTCAGTATTATCCTAAGTAATTATTAGAAAAAAAAAAAAAAAAAAATATATATATATATATATATATATATATATATATATATATATTTTATTATATTACTAAAACCAAAAAACTATAACTGTTTAACTGGCTAGGTTTAAATAACCACCGCTTCTGATATTCTAAAAAAAAAAAAAAAAAAAAATTGTTTTCTTCTGAACAGCTCAACCGATCTTCACGAAAAAAAAAATACATGTTATAGATTTTACAAATAGGTTAAAAAAAAAAAATTTACACGAAAATGTTGGTCAACATTTTTTTTTGAACTTTTCAAAAACATATTTTTGGTTATGATGTTTTGGTACACCTCCAATTTTTCGCTACTTTATTTCATTAGAGGGTCCTCCGTAACATATATTTTTTACAATTTTATCGCAAGTTTACCCCATAGTGAAAAAAAAAAAAAAAATATATTCTCCCGAACGGATCAACCGACATTCCCAAAAAATAGATGTTAATGGTTTTTTTTTAAATTGTTTCAAATAACTATTTTCTTTCGAAAACGTGAGTCAAAATTTTTATTTTTTATTTTAAAATTTTTTTAAAAAATTATATTGGATTGGTACACCAACAATTTTTTGCTAATTTAATTCATTGGAGGGTCCTGCACACGATATATTTTTTAAAGTTGATCTAAAATGTACCCCATAGTGAAAAAAAAAAAAAAATATATATATTCTCCCGAACGGATCAACCGACATTCCCAAAAAATAGATGTTAATGGTTTTTTTTAAATTGTTTCAAATAACTATTTTCTTTCGAAAACGTGAGTCAAAATTTTTATTTTTTATTTTAAAATTTTTTTTAAAAATTATATTGGATTGGTACACCAACAATTTTTTGCTAATTTAATTCATTGGAGGGTCCTGCACACGATATATTTTTTTAAAGTTGATCTAAAATGTACCCAATAGTGAAAAAAAAAATTATTGGAGGTGTACCAAAACATCATAACCAGAAAATATTTTTTTGAAAAATTCAAAAAAAAATTTTGACCAACAATTTCGCGGAAAAAAAAATATTTTTTTTGTTTGTAAAATCCATAACATGTATTTTTTTTTCGTGAAAATCGGTTGAGCTGTTCAGGAGAAAACTATTTTTTTTTTTTTCTTTTCCTCTCCATAACTTCCCTCCCATTAGGATTAAGGGGCTAAAAATTTGCGTAAGGTTTTTTCTCGTAGGTGTGACTCAGTGGTATAGATTTGGTTCTAATACACGCGGGGGCACATTTCACATGCTTATCCCGCTTAAATCATGGCCATTCCAGGTTTTAAGATAGATTTTTTTAACAATTCAATATTGTTAAAATGATGATATATTGGTCAATGAATGATTACAACTAATTGATATATCTTTACAGTAAAACTAACATTTCGATAATGAGAGTCTTCATAAGATATTAAAAACAACTAGTTTCAATTAACTGGTTTGTATAAAGAACAAAAAAATTGTAATGAAAAATAAAATTGTTGAAATATTGATATTGATTTAGGTTTATTATTTGAAATTATCAACCTTTGTTATCATAAATAAAACAAATAAATAAATAAAACAAATATCCTCACCCTCCTCAAAATTTGAAGTCATAAGTTTCAAGATAAGTAGAAACCTAATAAATTTAGGGAACAAATATATTTGTCCGCCGTCGGCTTTTATCCATTACTAGTGGACGGACGTTTTCAAAATTTGACAGAAAAATAACCGGGCATACAACTATGATCCCTAAAGCTTCTTCACTGATACAACCAGCTTCTTTCAAAATGTCGGTTGATTAAAAATGTTTTAATTCAATATCTCTTGAAGAGTTATTTTTGAAGATAAAAAAAAAAAATTATGAACAAAGTTTTAGAATCAGTACACCGCGAATAATTATAAAACAGACAAAAATGAAAACAAAATTGTAATTTTACATCTATATACTCATACTACTCAAATGCAGATGATACACGCTAACAACTATATAATGATTGTGATTTTCTGCTATCCCAATTTTCCCATGCCTTAAAAAAAACAAAGAAGGTAAAAATGCTCTTGGATGTATGTTTCCTTATTGATAATTTCCTAATGAAAGCATGCTAAAAGCGGTAATAAGAGACACACCCATATTTGTGAAGAACTCAATCAGTCATCACTTAAAATCCTTCTAGAGCAAATAGCATTCCCAATGAACTTAAATTGTACCCAACACATTTCAATTTCTTGACTATTACAGTTCATCATTGTCCTTGTGGCAGAGTTTTATCAAACCAAATCTCTGACCACATGGCTCATACATTAGGTTTTCCACTCTTATCATGCGGCAATTACAACTCTTGGGAGGGATGATAAATTGTCATATTTGATTAAATCTGTTAATTCTCGTCCTTTTCTCCATTGGCAACATATTTACTCTCTTACGTTAGACAATTTTCTGACAAAATGGAGTTCTACATTATTAAACAAGTTCACAAACACCGACGTAGAACAGTAATACCTGACTTATCTCTCTCTCTTGAAACTGATATGTATTTTTCCTTCCTAATTTCCTTTTAGAAAAATTTGTATGATTCAAAATTCAAAAGTTTCAAACAGCGGAATTAATAAACTTAACAGCTAACTACAACTACTAACTCAAGAGCTCTAATAATTATTTATATAAATCTGAGATAAAAAAAATTAAAATAAAAAAACTAAATAAATAAATGTTATCATAATCCTTATATATATGTGTGTGTGTGTATATATAATATATATACACACACCAAAGAGGGGTCACCTGTAGCATAACGGTCTTCTATGCCTAAGGTCACGAGTTCAAACCCACAGGTGGCCCTAGACTTTTTCTAATGGGAGTAAAAAATCCATAGTTATGTCGTGCTTAGGAAGGGACGAAAAGGTGGTCCCCAGCTTGTGCGATGTCAGGTACTCGTTAAATATCCCTATCCTAATTAAACCTGGATAGGCAAAATTTAGGACTCCCACTGTAGCATCGTCCGATTAGCCTCAATAACATAAAGTGACGTTAAATAAATAAACTATACAAAATGATTCACTAGTTAATTATTTAAGTAATTATCATTGAAAATATGTGTGTATATATTTATAGCTTACATATATGTGCGAGTGTGTTGGACATAAACAGAAACTAGAACCTCAAAAAACTTCTTCTATGAGTTAAGGATTAATCAGATAGATTGAAAATGCAACTAATTTTATCTCATGTACGTACATGCTGTCACAAATGCCTATTCATATCAATTTTTATTTAGGATGTATAGTCGACTGTAGAAACTATTATAGGTGGAATAATCAGGAGTCAGTCTTTTTCTAAATATTTGAATTTTGCCGACGTTTCGGCTCAAGCTTGTGAGCCATCATCTGGGCATTACTGAGCCATGTCCAAGCATAAAAAAAGAGTTTATGCTTGGACATGGCTCAGTAATGCCCTGATGATGGCTCACAAGCTTGGAACGAAACGTCGGCAAAATTAAATATTTAGAAAAAGATTGACTCCTGATTATTCCACCTATAACAATTTTTAGTAAGAATGGAATTATCGTTTATGTTTTCGCCATATTTTTAAATGATAGGAAAAGCCTTGGAATATATAGTGTTGTACAAGCAGTGTTCAACCGCTGTATTTTGTTTTTAGAAGATTTACAATCTAACTAATTTCTATATGACATATACAACTGGAATTTTAACGTGGATAATTTAACATATATTGTTTCAGTATCACAATTTTAACTTGTTCAAGCAATAGATGAAGACAATTATTTTTCAAATATTTTATTTTGAGGATTTAAAGGGGCTAAAATTAGAGAGACATAATTAACATGTTTATATTCTAGGCAACGCATAGAAAAATTAGAATTGTTAATTTTAGAGTTCAAAAATACGTAAATAGGAAAACTACTGATGGTATTCTAATGATTCCAACTCAGATGCACAACCATTCAACAATATTAGTTAATATTTTATCATTATAATAAATTATAATTGTAAAATACTGATAGTTTTGTTCTTATTTAAACTGAATCCATTGATTTCGTTTACAGAAATTTAACGATTCCAATTTTATGTATGAAAAACGAATAAAAAATTCTATATAATTTTTATATGCAAACAAATAATCGATTGTACTGTGCAGAATTTTTTTTTTATGTATGTATTCATGAATAAAACTACTACCTTTACTTTATGTAGCAACTACAGATTATAAAATTATACAGGTTTAATATAATTTATACATAAAATGACAATAACAAAACACTTTGACAGTTATATATATATATATCTACTGTTCTTAAGGTTCAGTCAATAAATAAGCAATTTTATTAAGGCAACGTTTCGAGAATTTATTGTTCTCATATTCATGACAATTTAAGGCAAAACAGTGTCTTAAATATACATGTGTGTAAACTACAAACTTTGAAAGAACACTCTTGTCTCAAATTAGCATAAATATGATAACGATAAATTCTCGAAACGTATCCTAAATAAAATTGCTTATTTAATGACTGAACCTTAAGACCAGTAGATGACTTAAATTATCAATTGTCGAGAACTAATCAAACAATATATATTGTTTTGTTAAATGGTTATTTCTTATATTAATCAAAAAAACTTAGAAGAATGGAGAAAATAAAAGACTAATGTGACTAGTACAATGGATCAGAAAAAACTTTTAGAATTAATAAAAACTTCAGGATTTCTTTTAATTGTAACGTTAGATTAATTTTCAGTGATGATTAAATGATTAATTTTTAATATATTACATTGATGTGTGATACATGCTGTCATTTTTGAAAGAATAATATTAAATGCAATTTTTGTTTAGTTAAGTGTTAAAATCAGAATTCTTTGTTTCACTGACATGTGAGAAATACTTTTGAAGGAGAAACTGAATGCCTGGATTATACGTCGTGATTTTAATATAATGGTGAATAATTCATTAATAATCAAACAATTCATATGAGAAAAAATTTCTTCTTTCGTTTATCATTAAGTATAGTAATGATTAGGGAAGAATAATGCGAGTGTGACAATTTTTATGATAACGCAAACAAAAAATCTTTAAATAAAAAAACAAAACAAATATTAGTAGCGATTTGAAAATTCAGAACGAATAGACAAAGTCTATACTTGCAACGGGATAAAGAAAAGGCAGAAAGTTGGAGATTTAAATAATGTACTATGAACTGATATCAAGAGGAAAAATGTTAAGTACCATAGAATAAGTACTTGAGTTGTGATAAAATAATTTGCAAAAATTACTGTATTAACATACATAAATTAAAAATAACATCATGTTAAATTACAAGTTGTACATACAATTGTATTTTGTTTTACTGTAATTTTTTTTTTTTGTAAAACATACATATGTTAACCAAAAGCACATGCCATAAGGAACAGACAAAAAAAATTAGACATTGAATATAATAATGTATTAAATGAGAACATTTACAGTGTTCGTATTTTTTCCTCCCAACGGAAGAACACTGTGGTATGTAGAAGTTATCGGACAATATTAGTTTTAAAAATATTTCTGTGTTCAAATTTTAAAGAACGATTTTATTTTGGAGTGTATAAATGCGATCACAAATTTCAAAAGCACCTGTTCAACAACTATTTTAATGAAATGAACTAAAATAATTAGTAAACTAACCAAATACCCTACAAGAAACAGTCGGAAAAACGTAGCCGCTTTATAATCATGGTCTATTGAGTCAAATGGATAAGTTGAAGGGGGGAAATAGCCTTGAGCATGAGAATGCAGTTTGTATAATTGTAATCATTTAAACCGGAATCCAACTCATAATTTAACGACAATATTTAAACATAAAAAAATTTCTTCCATGAATTAATCATCAGTAATTTTTAAACTGTATTGACATGATAACAACAAACAAACTATAATTGATACCATAGGCATCAATATAAAGAACTGATGTAATGTGAACTTGAAAACATCGAACAGAACAGTGCTATCGAATAATGACCTGGAAGGTTATAAAGAATTTTTAAAAACAAACTTTTACTCACTATAAATTAAAAACTAAAAATACTATTAATTTTTCCTAGGCAGCCTACGCTTGATTAACTAACGATTAAGAAGGGATGTTGAAGAATGAGCAAGCGGGTCAATACAAAGAGCAGACGACGACAAGAGAGCCCTTGTGGCAGTGCCTGTGCCAGGGCCGTCATTATCTCAGCGCCGCCGTACCGTTGGCAAACCTGTCGCTGACGTCATATCTAGGTCAGATGTTGAGAGGTTTAAGATAACCTTCTCGCTAGACTAGTTCAAGACTTACCTTTCGGACAGGAATACGTGCACTTAACGTTGCTTGTGAACGAGTATTAGTTTTAGTGATGGTCTTAGTGTCGTGTTACTAACTTACATTCTACCTCAATTGTGACTGTTTTGATCAGTAGTGATAAAATCCGTCTAATTTCAGTTTATCAGCATGTTCTGAATTTTTACTGTAGTGTCTAGTAAAGTGCCATAATACATAAGTTCTTCCTTACAATACTTATCAAGTTTCTTAAATGGTCTCATTATAGAATAATTGAGTGAAATTTAACGTTAACTGACCTCCTTCTGAAAAAATCATCGATACGCAAACTGCGAACCCAGTAATTGAATATATGTTTTCTATTGTGGAGGAAGGAAAAATCAGCTGGTAGATTTCCTTTGGTCCATATCCATCTGCCTTTAGTTTTGCCAGTTTTTCCGCATTAACACTGGATGAGGCTGTACTTACTGCATATCTAAATCAAAAAGGTATTCAAAAAATTAAATAACGGTTTTACTCTGATATGTCTGACACTTTAGAAACTTACTAAAGTTTAAGAAGAGCAAAAAGGATCATTCCACTAAACATTATTTTGTTTTCATTGAAACATCTCTAGACATTCCTTGCCTTTTCAGTATTCAAAATGCTGATAAAAGAGTATAGAGTTATTCTCCCTCTTACTGTAGAGGAATATCAAGTTGCACAGTTATTTTCTGTAGCAGAAGCTAGTAAAAATGAAACTGGTGGAGGTGAAGGCATTGAAGTATTGAAAAATGAACCTTTTGATAATTATCCTTTACTCGGTGGGAAATATAGTAAAGGTCAGTACACATACAAGATTTATCACTTGGCTAGTAAAGTACCAACATTCATTCGACTCTTAGTTCCTAAAGGAGCTTTAGAAATTCATGAAGAAGCATGGAATGCCTATCCATATTGTCGTACTATTATTACAAACCCTGGCTATATGAAAGAAAATTTTAGTATTTTGATTGAATCTTACCATATTGCGGATAGAGGAAATCAAGAAAATGTTCACGAATTATCAGCTGAAAAACTCAAAAAACGAGAAATAGTAACTATTGATATAGGGAATGATCCTATAAATCAAGCTGATTATAAACCTGATGAAGATCCATCTAAGTTTACATCTCAAAAAACTGGTCGTGGACCCCTACAAGCCAACTGGATTGAATCGGTCCAACCAGTTATGACATGTTACAAGCTTGTAACTGTTGAATTCAAATGGTTTGGACTTCAATCACGAGTTGAAAATTTCATTCAGCGTTCTGAACGAAGATTGTTCACAACTTTTCACCGACAGCTATTTTGTTGGATGGATCGTTGGCACGGATTGACAATGGAAGACATTCGCAGTATTGAAGAAAAGACCAAGGAAGAATTGGATAGACAGCGGAATGTTGGTGAAGTTAGAGGAATGAAAGCAGACGGTGATTAAATTTTTTTTTTTTTAGTTTACAATGCTTCCAGTTCCAATGTCTTTTACGTGTTTTTTTCTTTTATATGGAAGGTTTTTCAATGGAAACTTATAACTTAGAACTTACCAAATTTTATTTATTCATTATAGAAATGTTAGGTTTATCTGTGCACCCGAAAACTTAATAGGTATCTAATAAAGCATATAAATGCTATTCATAGTATACTTAAAGAGGGAAAAAATATTAATTTTTCTGTGAACTGTTACTTTTAATTTTATGTTTATATTTGAATTTAAAACCTTCAAAAGGAAAAAGATATTTCACTTAGGTGTGAAAAAGGATTTTAACTATCTTTTACTAGCTCCATAGGTGCGAATTTCAGCTTAGCGATTAACATTATTAAGAAAATAATATTTAATTCAAAACAGGAAACAAACATAATGTGTTCCTATAATTTCAGTATTCATCTTTAAATATGATGTGAAATTATCATAAAGCTCCGTATTTAGTTCAGTATTATTGGAGGCACACTAACACCTGAACACACCAGAAGGCATAATAAGGTGATGAACTCCTTTATTTATTAATGTTCCAGTTTACAGTTTCTTTAAAAATTACATTCATTTGGAAGGTAATCTGATTTTTGGAATATTGGCACTATTACATTGTTGTTTTTTTTTTTAATATTTCTTAATTTGAAGTAGTAAGGTATTTTTCATTTTTAAGTTATGTTTTCTGTGACAAAAATGATTTTATAGTTACCAGATATTTTGTTTAGAAAATATTTTGAAAAATTTATGGTATGGGTAGCACCTATCAATCAATTCCTTTCTACTGCGGGGTAATTTTTTGTTGGGTAGTATATTATTTCTTTATTTTCATTTGGTTAATTTGTATTTTCAAATAGTCATAAGGGGATTTCGGTTTAAGATTTTAAAATTTGTAATTATTTTTTACTTGGTATAAATAAATTACCCAGTGGAATACATCATTAATGTTGGTTGTAAATCTTGTTAAGTGCTAAGTAGTAGTTAAAGTTAATATATATAATTAAAATTGTATATTTATAAACTCTTATAAGATATTTTATTTTAAATAGTAAAAATTGTAATGTTTAAATAAAAATAGTTGTAATATATAATACCTTAAAATTTCATTAGACCTAATAAATAACCTACATGTATCATTAAAAAGGATGTATACTATTCGGAGAAAAAAGGAAAAAAAAAATTGTCTAGGAATATAAAAATTACTCTAGAGAAATTATAAATTTCAGCATCTATTATAATATTTTAAAAAGTTCATCTAACTCTTACAATAGCTCTATGTAACATTTATACTTTCTCGAAATGTTCTTGTAATATTTATTAAATATGCAGTGATTAGTACAAATTTGTTATTGAGAACTTTCTCATAGTTACTTTAAAGTATTTTAAATTGAAAATGTACTTTAAGAAGTCATTATATTAGTAGTATTTTTCTTTTATAATATTTCACATGATCGGCCTAATTTACATTTTTTAAATTAAAATAGTGGTTCAAGGAAAAATGTCCATTTTCACAGTGTATTTTTGTATATTTCATAGACAATTTCTTTTCCTTTTTGTGTTCTCGAATAAATAAAAATTCAGCATATTCTCTATTTAATATATTGTTTATATTTCTCATTTAATAGAATAGATCGAAGGGTTGCTGGCCATTCATCATTAACTTTGCGTTTTATAGACTTAGTTGGTTCGAGACTTAATGAGTTTCGATGTTTATTGTGGGCACTATTGATTCATTTTAATCATATCTAAATAAACGATAAACAACACTTTGAATTAAATTATTTCCTTTTACATTTCAAAGTTTTAAAGATATCAATATTCAGTGGGGCAATCCGTTACTTTTTAAAACTTGGAGAGAATTAATTTAATTGGGAATTTTTATTATGAGAAAATATTGTGCTATTTAGTTTAATCAAAGCCTGTATTAATTTATTATTTACAAATTATTATTGATTTTTTAACTAAATTATTTTAAAATTAAGTTATATTAACATGACTGTTCTTATAAGGCAAAGTGTTAGAATGTTAAAATCTTCAATAGTATTGTTAGTGATTTTTTTAATTTAATATGAATCATATTGATGTTAGGTTCCTTTGCACTGTGATGATAATTTATTTTATTTTATTTAGTTAAGACAAGATTAATACTTTTATTCTGTAATTTGGAAAATGTTTATACAAAAGAGAATACATTTAATTACACATGCCTTGAGAAATGTGTTATATTATAAGTATAATATAGTAAATGTTTCAGACTATTAAATAATAATTTAGTGTTGATCCAATGTTCATATTGTACTTTAAAATGATATTGTGAAAACGTTTTGTAAGAAATTTTAATAGTTATACAATTAAAAACTTTTCTCTTATATGTATGTTGTAGAAGATTGATGTCGTTTAATGATCAGAAGAAACTTTGCATCTTCCCAATAATTATTCTCAACAAGCAATAATGTATCTACAACATTTAATCTCCAATAACGTGTACAGTAAAATAATGAAATCATAAAGTTATGGCTACTTTTATGACAATTTAAATTAAATTGTTTCATTCAAGAAAATATAATTAATATTGGCCTTTTTCTGCTTCATTTTCTATAGTATTTTTAACATTGATTCTTTTGAATTTATATTTAATTAGAATTACAAATGATTTACTTAATTTAAACTTTAAATACTTAAAGTTTCATGTTCAGTAGGTATAAAGGAAAACATTTATATTTTCTTTCTCTTTTTGTTTTATGATTGTACTAATATCTAAACGCATTGATAAAAATCAGATATATCCATGACAATTTATTTCCTTTTTGAAATTTTGTATGTATTCGTTAAACTGAATAAATCTACTTGGTTAAGAAATTTAAAAAAAATATAGATCTCTTTGGAATAACTTAAAATTTGATTGTATAGTTGCCCTAATAGATGATAAACATTTTTTTAATTAAGATCATGAATGTATAAATGTCATTTTTGTTTTCTATCAGCCAAATTAATTATAAAATTGTGGTGTTGCTATTTATGTTCTGAGATATAGTGAACAATTTTTGTCTAGAAACTAATTGTTGTAGGCTTCAATAAAATTCAACTGTTTGAATTATTGTTGTTTACCTTTTCTTTTCTTTTTTAATGTGTCCCATTCCTTACTGACATTGTACTGAGAAAAAAAATATTCTGAACACTCTTAATTTTATTCAAATTGAAAATCAATGGAAATAAAATGTTACAGTGTGTTACTGCTTCATAACTTTTTATTTTTTAAATTAAAATGTCAGTTTTACAACTGTCACCTATAAAGATCTGTGAATTAGACATGTCGAGACAGAATTGTAAACTGTGAGGCTTACTTGAGTCACAAGATTCACACATTTCTATAATATATAACCTGGCATTTATATAACTATCTTTTCCCTCCTTATTTCTTCCCTCTTTTGGAATAAATTAGTTTGTAAATACAGGCATAGTGCTCTCCCACATCTCATGACTGGCATAAACATTAGAATTGAGTATTGAAGCATAAAATTAATATTAAATGTTTCTTTTCGATACATGCTCATCATGTTTTTCATTTAAATAGTTACAGTTAAGACTTAGAATATCTATGATTCTATTGGATATTTTTGCAAAAATTGTCTGTAGTCCCAATTTTAAACAGTAGTAGCCTAGTATATAATAAGAAATAGTATAACATATACTATCATTTAATAAAACTATATTTATGTCTGAGTACAATAAAAGTAATAAGTCCAATAGTAAGTATTCTTTAGATTCCTAGATATTTGTAATAATATCTGTTTTATTTCTTTTCTAACTTAGGTGATGTATTTATGCCAACCCCCTCAACAGAAAAGTAAATCCCTTGTTAACACGCTGTCCATACATGTCAATGAACCATTCCTTTTATTTATTTTATGAATAAGTAAAAATAATTTCATCAGTATAATACTGCATTAATCTAATATAATAATTGTTTCAACCCTGTCATATCCAGCAAAAATCACTATTGTATCCAACTAAATATACTTAGAAAACATAGCTAACAGAAAATAATAATTTTACTCCTTAAATATGTAAACATATGCACAATTATTGAATCGATTAATTTTGTCTGATTTAAAAAAGAAAAAAAAAATTACTATTACAAGATGAATCGTACCGCTATAATGTTAATAGAAATAAATTATGTATTAGTGATAAATGAGGGTTCGGCTGTGTGTGGTTTTTAAGAAATTATTTTTTTAGGAATTATTATTTTAGTAGTATTTAAAATCTTAGTAAGTGTATTATGTATAAATTTTAGAATTAAGATAAATCCCATTAAATCATATTTTGGAAATCTACTTCTCTTTTTCAGCTACTCGTTAGTTCTCATGATGGCGAATGGACAATATTGCAGAACTGTGTCAAGTTATTTACAAATTGAACTTGGCCCTCCAGGTCTAATGGATCTAGGAACCTTCTAAATGAAGCCTTGATCTTGGATGTGATGCACAAAAGTTTTAGCCATGAATATGAACCTTTCATAGAAAATAATGAGTGATTTCTTCTTCCCAAGTTTAATGTACAAAGGAAAAAACAATATTTTTATTTTTGTTAAATATATATACCAAAGAAAGTGGATTTGTTATATGATAATAGTTTAAATAAGAAATTAGTCAGTACATATTAGTCTCTTGATTTGATTTACTTATTAATTAAATTTGGTGTTTATAAAACTTTTTATAAAAGATGGAAATTGTTTAGAAATTTCAGCTAATTATTTTTTCAAAGGCAATTTTTTTTATTGGTGTCTGTAGAAAACAAAAGATAATTCTTCTTGTTTCATTTTTATTTTTGTTTAAGATATTTTGTGTATTTGATCATCCATGTTATCACAATAAAAAAAAATTAAAAAATGAATGCCTCTCGTATTAAATGTTTATTAGAAAATTAAAGGCAGATTCAATTTTATTTATATTGTGGTCAATAAATATCCTCATGTGAAGTACTGAAATACTTCAGAATAGTCTTTTTTGGAACTTTCGAAGATTGCTATGTTATCAGTCATGTCATCCTTTGGTGATGTTAGCTTTTTATATTGCTTTTGGACTGGTAGTGTGTTCCTTATTCAACATCTATGCTTCTCATTATGACTAGTCAGTCTCTTGTGTTGACACATATAACCGACATTTTCCTATAAGAGATCAAAAAGTGTTTTTAGCCGACTGCACTCGCACATTGTTCTATTTATTATCCTAGCCAAAATCAGTGTCATTGTATGGATCAATGTCAGATCATGGATATTTTCAGGAGAAAGATGAACTCAGTAACATCCTGAAGTCGATTTTTTCTGTCAGATATCTTAGACTCAGAGAGGCACCAATATAACTACTTAAGCCCATTCAGTATTATGCTTGGCAAGTAATTCATGTTAAGACTCCTTTTTAAATTTGCTGAACCCCTCCCAACCTTGAGCTAAGGTAAGTGACTACTTTAACATGTTTGATTTCTCTCCCTTGATGTTGAAGATGCTATTCTTATCATCTTCTAGTCTCAACATTTCATTTTTATAACTAAACTTGGCTATAAAATATTCTTTCTATAACACCAGCATTCCCTTTTCCTTAGAGAAGCCAAATCGCTATGGATGATTTGCTCTTATCAAAACTGGTTGCAGGCTAGTTTACCTTTTGCTCTCTCAAACTTTTAATTATCACAAGAAGGAATCATCAGGTCTAATTATTCCTTCCATGTAGAGTAGTTTCCAGTAAAAAAAAAGTTATATGACCTTTATACTCTATTCTGCTAATGTTTAGTTTAATAAAGATCCCCGAGTTTCAGTAGGTCCATTCATTGTTGGTCATTATTATCTCTTGAACAGAAGGAACGAATAGTTTTATTTTTATTATTATTATTATTTTTTTTTTTAGAATATTTTTTCTTGTTGCTTGTATACCGATCGGTCACTCTGCGTACTACAGCTCTAACAAGTTTGATGAAACTTCTTAATGCCCTTTAACTAATTTTTACTTTCACTTATCAATATATGAAATATATAGCAAGAGAAAGTATTGTTTAAACATTTAGTTCATGAATCAGTAAAAACAGGGAAAAACTTATGAATAAAAGAATATTTTCTTCAGCCATGAATCAACTATTTATTTATTTGACAGGAAACTCTTAAAAACTATGTGACTATGAGGCAGTTTTTATTTTCAGTTCTTTCCTCTTGGCCCATCTTTGCTTGAGGGTTTCACTAATTTTTGTTTTCCTTTTTTCCATCTAGTTCTTCTTGGATTTGGTATTTTACTGTCCACCATAAGTACCACATTTTTATGGAATATCTGTTATTCTATCCTATCTTCACATAAATCCTGCATAATACTTAAAATCTGTGTTTCCTGTTTGATCTATACTGTTTATCTGTGGTTGAACTTTTACCCCACAATCTTACTGAAATTCTTGTTCAATCTCTTCGCCCATCCTTTGAATGTGTCCATAAAACCTAACTCTCGGATTTCTCTGTTGGTTCTCTTAAGTCTGTATCCTTTTGGTGTTATTTTGAGCCCATGAAATCTACAAATCCCTCTCTCTAATTTCAGCAGTTTCTCCAGTTTGGGAAAGCATATAGGATCTGTTCTGTATATCACTGGTTTTACTCATTTACCCTATTGCCTGATTTAGGCCATTTTGGAGAGCAATTTTTTTTATTATAAATGCTACTCGTTAAGTAGCACAAATTCTCCAATTTTTTTTTACCCTGTACTGTATGCTTTTTTTATCTGATATATTTATGCTCATTTCTTCACCCAGGTGTTTAAAGCTTTTAACCACTGAGATTTTACTGTTTTGCAAAAGGTCCTCATGACATTGTCGAGAACAACGTTAAAGAGAACAGTTGAATGAAAGATCTTTTCCTTGTCTCACACTGGTTTTTATCTGAAACGGTTTGCTGATATTTCCACTTAATTTCATTTTTTACTTGGTTTTTGTCAAAGTTTCTTTTACTATTTTCTTGTCTATTTGTGGTTCTATCCTGTTCAGTATGGTCTTGGAGTAAATTTTATAGGTGATCGGCAAACGAGAGATTAACCTATAAAATTCACCTCAGTTTTCGGGTGAGTTTTCCACCCTGCTGGTATTTTCTCTTGTTCCTAGACATCCTTAATATTTCTGTGAATTTCCCTCTGAATGCCTTAAGGGAATTTTTTCAACTCTGCTAGGATGTCATCTTCACCAGAAACCTTTTTTAGCCTTGCAATAATTTTCTCTATTTCTTCTCCATCAGCTGGATCCGAATCATTTTTTTATAGTGTGTTTTCTCTTATTTTCATCTTTTTGCTTGGTCACTCACAAATCATAATTCAATTAGTATAGATTTTAGATAAATTTTCCAAAAGTCATTTTAAAGATGTTAAAATTCTTCTATCCCAAAAAAATTAAAATGGAACCATTATTACTAAAACATGCATGTTCATTTAATGCAGAATTAATTATAAGTCATGAAGTTCCAATTAAAAAAAAAAATCAGCTAATATTAAGGTAGATAAAGAAAACATTTGGCATTTGACTTAAATTGGTAAAGACAGTCATGTAAGTGGACATACCATATACTAAAATTTGTAAAGCTGATACTTTGTTCAACAGGTATTATATTTTTCTTATAATATAGGCATAAATTGAATATCCCACTGCCAAATGGTTCTTTGTTTTAGTCTTAAACAGGCTGAATTTATGGTTGGATTTATTTAATTTCTTGGGCTTAAAATATCTTGAGGATATTAGTTTTAAATGATAAAAATTTTACCCCAAATGATCATCATCTGTTGTTTCATTATTTAATTAAATGCAACATTCATTGGTTTAGATGTTAACTGATAATGAGAAAAGGAATTAGTAAATAATATTCATTATACTATTACAATAATTCAGAGTTTGACCTAGAGAAATCGAAGAAAAATATAAATAAGTAAAATAACAATATTTAATTTCCTTAAACAAGGTATTCAACAAAAGTTGGCATTTATTTAATTGTTTAGTTCTAAAGAGATTTTGGTCAAAAAGATGAAAATATAAAAGTTAATAACATCATTGGTAAAATTAAATATATTTAGTAGTATCATTACTCTCACAAAACACAAGTATTACTTTCTGTAATTCACTGGTGCTAAGTCTAGATCAGTGGTTCTCAACAATTGATCCGCAGACCTCAGGGTGTCTGCAGATGATGTTTAGGAGAGGAGGGTCTGTGAGGTGTCATGGAACATTATCTTGAAATACCTTAATAAACACATTTTTGTGATGCTTTGCTTATAATAAGGCACACGCTCTGTACAGAACTCCTAAACATTTCAAAGTTATTAATGCTAGTGATCACTGATACTTGACTGATGCTCCACTATCACAGCCAAACAACTGGTTATGGGCAACAGATGTTTTATTTATGAGTATTTGAATAAATATCTAGCTCATGTTAGCTGTTTATTCATTTAACGTTTATGCTATGTGGATATTAGTTCGTTAATACAGTTGGAGTCATAAATTTTACCTATCCAAATTTAATTAGAATAGTGATCATTAAGAAGTACCTGTCATCGCACAGGCTCAGGACCACCATTTTACGCCTCCTCCAAAGAACGTCATAAACAAGGATTTTTTACTATCTTAAAAAAATCCTATAGTCATCTGCCAGGTTTGTACCCGAGACCTTGGGCATAGAAGGCTTTTATACTAGCCACTACACCACAGGTTCTTGATGTTATTGATTCAATGTTTTCCAAATTGAGGGGGTCCTTGTCATTTAAGTGATTGGATTAAGGGGTCCGCAAAAATCTTTTGTTGAGAACCACTGCTCTAGGCTATAACACTATCGATTCTTAATCACCTTTTATCAATTATCATGGTCTCATAGATTGTTCAAAACCAATCACAATATGTTTATAATCTCGTGAAATACTTAAAACTGATTTGTTTTAAATTAAATTAAATGTGATACAGACGATCCAAGAGTATTAGTCACAATAATTGTGAAATTGTTACTTCATCATTACAATTCTAAAAACAGAATTATTGTTTTCTGCTTTGTAAAATGACTGCTTGATATTCAATGGCATACTTTATGAGAAATTCATAGGTTAATTATATCTTAAACATGAGCTTGAAATATGAATAATAATAATAATAGATTACATGAAGTTTTTCTAAAATCCAGAAAACTCATTAGTTATTTTTAATTTCAAAATGTTCATATCATAAAAACTTTAAGCCCTCATACTTTCCATGTTCATACCCTCAAATGTTCTTTAGTGCATACAGTGCCAATTTTATTTTTTGTAAATTAGCAACAAAAAATGTCAATTTTAGAGTGATGAGGTTAGTGTAATCATACATTTAATTCATAACTTTTCATTATACTGATTTGACAAGAGAAATTGTTTGAAATTTGGAATATGAAATCACAAGCTGTTAAAAAAAAAAATAAAATAAAAAAAAGGACATGAAGAAATCTAAGGATTACTAATGAAAAATTGCTGAATTGAAGAAAAATTTAATGGATGATAGATATGTAATGATATTTGCTAGTGTTCTAAAGAGTGAGAGACAATAGTTATGTTTCCGATTGTTTATTGAATAGATGAACGATGGAAATCAATTATTATTCTCATTCAGGAATATACAGAACTTGTAGATTTCTGAGGAGCTTTGGTAAGATCACTATTACATAGCTATATGCTTCTATTAAAAGATGCTAACATTTTGTAGGAGTAGTTTTTCTAGACTGCAGGAATCGTGTTGTCTAGTGGATAGAGCTCTACATTACTGTTCTCTCGGTCCTGAGTTTTGAGCCCCAGATATAGTAGAATAATGATTTATTCTTTTTTTTTCTGTCGTGGGGTGACCCTGGGATAGTTATGATATCATTTTTACCCATGGTAAGAACAGGGTGTCTAGCAACAGGGAAAAGTCAGGGATTTTAAAAACATATGGAAAAGTCAGGAAATTTGTTCTTTGGTGAGGGAAAATAGTCCCTATAACATTGCTTCTTCTTCACTCAGACAAAAGTTCCAATATGCCTACTTGTTGTGATATTTTAAATATCATAAAGTAGGTTTAATATTTAAAAGGACAGGAGGGCTGTGGAGAAGAGAAAAGTTAACCTTGAGGTGAAGGAATTCTTCTTCTTCTTCCAGTGGCATGACAGTGTAATCTCCCAGGAGATTATATTCACATTTCTTGATGCATTTTGTAGGGTCATCACTCCCTACGCCTAATTTTGTTAATGCCCACCATTTGGCTGACGGGTCTCACATACCCGGGGGGAGAGGCTGTGAGTGAATCCCTATTTAATTACATCCTTATAACAGCCCTGCCGGGACTGGGATTCGAACTCACAACCTGTCGCATGAGAGACTAGCACGCTAGCCACTCAGCCACGGGCTCCCGAGGTGAAGGAATCGGAGGCAATAAAAGCAAAACTGCTCCAAGAAGCTCTCCCGAAAGCTAAAGATTTGGCTCCAGAGATTCAAATATTAAAGAAAAGCTCTTAAAGTTTATATAGATATATTGATTGTAAATAAATTTGTAGTCAGGTTTGTAATATTTATTATTACTTACAGCAGTATTCGAGTTTATCATAATTTATTGGTAAGTCAACATAAACTTATCGTAAAGTAATTAGTCATTTTATATATATTTTTTTAATCTAAGATACTGTATTAATTATAATTATTCTTTGTTTTGTCGATTCTCTCCAAGATTTGGCCAGGTAAAAGATTTCTTACAATATGGATAAGTCAGGGAATCTCTTTGAGCTGATTTGCTAGGCACCCTGAAAAATGAGAACCTCCCCCAACCCAGCTTTGCTGCAGGGAAAAGGGGGTCTACAAAGAAAATTAGTGAAAAGAGTAAGATCATTCTTTCCCTAATTGAGGATGAGACAGCAGACTTGTACAATGGTGGTAAAAGTGGCTGTGAACTTCAATTGTTCAGGCTTTACTTTCATGTCAGCATTAGCAATCTTTCATGTCAGCATTAATGGGAGCAATATTCTCCTGCATAGACTATCTGATCTTTTTCCTCACTTAGCAGTTTGCATTTAAATTAATGCCATGAGTTCATAAATACGAGAAAAGAAAAAGATTATCTCTAATTATTTAAATATATATATATATATATATATATATATATTTTTTTTTTTTTTTTTTCTTCATCATGAAGATGACCTGCAAGAGCTGGGTGTGCCCCAGGAGGGTGTCCCTACCCCAGGATTGTCCAAGACCGAAAGAACTAATCTGTCATGGCGCATCCTGATGTTCTATCCATTAGACCTACTAATTACTTATGAATATGCAATGAATAGAATTGTTTGTTATTTGTCTTATGTGATTATTGTTTAACTGCCTGACCCATTATAATTATTTTAATGATATGTGGGATTCAATTAATCCAATGAGTGTTAATTCTTTTTTTATCAGTTCATTTCATCCAATGTGTTTCTGTAATCATCTGAATCTTACAATAGAAGAAAAATCTTCAAATTAACTTATTACTAAAATTATAGAAATGAGGAATTTATAGTACATTAAAATACTCCTTACCCATATGCTATTCCCCACAGCCATGGGTAGCCAAGGAAATAATATGAGAGGACAGCTATTCCAACTGCTTCCACTGTGCAGGGTATTATCACCAAGAATATGTTTGGAAAATGTACCAATGCCAGACCACCTTTAGAAAGGACTGCTGCAACTGCAATATATCTATACACAAATACACATTTAAGTGTGATAATGTTAAGAATCAATAATATGTTATAATATAGATGGTTCCTAACTTTATCAATTAAGTTTCACTACATTTTAAAATACCTCTATTAACTTATTTTTATGATTGTCTAGAAGTGATGGTTTCGGATATCTGAATGATAATTAAGAATAATTTGTAAAAAATAATTACATTTTAATTCATTTGTAATTGGATCATATGTAGTCATTAACATAAAACACTATTATTATAATTTACTGGCCACATAGGTTTTCGTAAAATTAGTTTAGATGGATGTATATGGTTGTTACAAATATCCTTAATTAAATCCAATACATACATTTAAATGATTTTTAGTCTGTTCTTGTGATGTGCCTTGCAAATAAAAAGCATTTTTCTTTGGATCTCGCTATAATGAATTAAGTGCAATGTTACTAGTTTAATATATTGAATTAAAAAAATATATATTTTAATATTCTGAGCCCATTTAGCCATATGATTGATTGTTTTTTAAATATATTTTTGCATTAGGTGAAGAATCTTTAAAGTGAAGGTCAAAGCCTATGAATAAAGTTAGAGAATGATATTTAACTTTACCACTTTTTTATTAATATTGATGCACAACATTTCCGCTACAATGCCTTCTTCAGATGCTAAAGAACAATTTTATCTAAGGTTTTTTTTAATTTTATCAATATTTATAAAAAAGTGGTGAAGTTAAATATCAGCCTCCAACTTTATCCATATATTTTTGCATTTAATTGTAAATTAGATATACACTACACAAGCTCTGTCCTTACCCATCATTCATTACTAAGCAAGTGAGCCAAATAGTGTAAGTAAAGTAATTGTCTCATGGCTTATACTATACCATTTGTACTATACTTTATTTAAAACTACCAAAATATACCCATGAAAATGTCTATGATCCAACTGACTCCCAATCCATACTGCTTGTCAAAGGGTGTGTATTACTATGTCATTCTTCTGTACTTATTACTACCCAATCATCTCTTTTTAAACTATTATTGATGAGGCAACATAAATATCTGAAATTGCTTCTTTTATTATTTGAACACTCTTTGGAATAGCTACAAACTTTATAGTAACATTAAGGAAAACAATTTTTTAATTTAATAACAATTTAACTTTCTCATTATTATTAGTTGCTGTTAGAATCCAGCTGTTGAGTCAGAATCTGCCCCAGCAAATATCTCCAGCTTTCTCAATTTGTTGTCAGTACAACCCAATCTCTTAGGCCCAACACGATTCTTGCATCCCCTAAACTCGGTCCTCCCATCGAAGCTTAGGATCCAACCCTTCTTTTGCCATAAATATACTCGGTCAAAACACTAAAGGATATCATCTGGCTCTATTTGTTTTAAAGACCATCCCAGCAAACTTTACTCCTTAATAGTGTATGGACATTCACATTTCAACGTATGGTGATTAATTTTGTATTGCTCCAAGCGTCTTTCTCATATACTCCCTTATATTCTTAATTTTCTCCTTTTGAGCCTAAGCAGGATTTTCTTTTGGGTACGAGTCATAATTTAAAATTCTGCACCTCAGGTAAGGACCGGTCAAATAAGAGGTCTTTTGAATTCTGGTTTCGCGTCCCTATATAATGCCTTACTAAACTGCTTTTGGAGCCTAAGAAGATTTTCAGTTTGCAAGAAGTATTCAGCTTTACATTTATTTATCCATATAATTATTCTTGCTTTGACCTACTTTTCTTGTTTCAAGCCTAGGTGTGTGGGTGGGCTTATTACCTAGCTAATACTCCATTATCTACAAAATCAGGAGTGTAATACTCTTGGTTTGCTGCAATTTATGTAGTATGCCTAAGACTTTTAGCCTTATATAAACATTCTGGACAGTTATTAAAAAAAAAAAAAATTAGCATTTTAAAGTGAGGTTATATAGCTGTAACTCAGCATTGAAGTTTTAGAGGTTGGTAAAAAAAAAAAAAAAAAAAAAAAAAAACTCTATGAGGGAATACTACATAAAGTAACATTATCTCCCATTACTGATTATGCTTACATAATGGAGAGATTATTACAAAAACATGCATTTATGCATAGCTGGTTTTAAGAGAGAAAATATTATCTAGTGCATCTATTGTTCATCATTAATCTACAGCAGTATATAAAATATTTATCTTCAGGGTAGTAATGAAGCTATTAAACAAGACTTAAATGCATAGGAAATGTTCATAGAGTGTCAAACCGTAGAATCTCTGCCTCTTTTTCTTGGTAATCTTATAATTACGGAAAAGTTTGTTAAAAACAATGAGAGAGTTTTGGCGCCTAAACCAGTATTTTAAAAGATGATACATATGAAGAAAAATTAAAGAATCGGAGCTGCAATATGTTTAAGAGGCGGAAAGGAGGGAATTACTTTTGTTTTTCTGGAGGAGTAAAAGGAGAAAGGTTTGACATACTTACTAATTTTAATTAAGTCGAACAGGCTGATTATATTACACTCACAATCATCGGTAATTGTAGATATTTAGTATTTAAAATTAGCTCTTATTTTTTAGTTTTTTTTTAGTTTTAGGGAAATGGGAAGTTCCTCCTCTCCTCTTATTCCCTCCCTAATGAATCCATCACTGTTAGGACCTAAAACCAGTGGCGTTTCTATGAAGTAGGGGGAATTCTCTCCCTTTAAAAGTCATCAAAAAAATAAATAAATAAATAAGAGGAAAAAATCCTCAATGCTTTAAAAAAACCTACCACCACCGTAAGAAACTTTGAACTCTTTCAAACATAATGGCACAAACCCTAGTTGTGGAAGCAGTGGGATAAAGCATGGACAGAAAAATAATATGATTACAGAATAATTTAACAATGAGGATAAATGCATCAAAATAAGGCTAAACACTTAAAAGCAAAAGCTGCTGAAGGTCAAAAAGAGGGGAAACCCATCATCTCCTTTTTTCCTCATATCACTAATAATTCTAACAGGCTAATTTATTGTAATAGGTGCCACAATACATGTCGTTTGTGATGACTTTATAACATTAAGTAGTTCCTTCCGTTCTCTTTGCCAGAAGATTATTTTATTTTTAACTTCAGAAAATTCATCATGACAATAAAAAAAAAGAAAAGAAAAAAAAGTGATATGCATTTAATTGAATTGTAAGTTTAAAGTTTATATATATATTTTTTTGTTTTAAAGATTTGTAACAGATTTAGGAATACTTATTTCTTTTTCAAATATATAAAATGCGTATTCCTTGGTTTTCTAACCAAATTTATTAACTTACAATTTATTGATACAAGTACACCAGGATTTGTTCTTCAAACTCTTCTATGTATGATTTCTCCTGGCCCTAACACTGTGACAAAACTTGCTGATGTTAAAAAACCTTAGTGACATTCAAATTATAATAGATTTCTTAATTTCATTGTTTACATATATTAATGTACAATTCAGAAGAAATACAGTCAGATAGTGGTAAAGAAAGAAAACAATGAAATGGCCTTTGAATATTTCTTTGCAAACATTTTGACCCACACTGTAGGATATTATCAGTGCTCCTCAAGTAACAGCAGTCCTTTCCTAGTTGTCAATAAGACTATTTTATTTTTTTCTTACACAACCGGCACCTGGATTATTTTCCTTCTAATTTTCAATAAAGTAAACATAACTAATCATTTCCGACAATTCTTCTGTTTACATCTTGTAACAGTTTTTATAGTTCCCATATTTTCAAAAGCAAATATTATCACTTTTTTGAGATACCTTCTCTGAGTCAGGTTTCTTATTATGTTCTCTTTTCGCCCCTTTTTTATTTCTCCCTCTTTCCTGAATTATACATTTTCCCGTTACATATCCTCACCTATAATTTTTAGCTTAATATTATATTACTTAAAAACAATTTTGTTTATCCTTATTGTTTCTCGTTTCTAATGACTAAGTTCTTTTTATATACTACCGTCAAAAATCACTTCAACAATGTTCATAATTAAAAGTTGTATTGTTCACATATTGTTCTTCTTTTAACTTTTTAATTATTTGTTAAGTTTCTCTGTATATTCCTCAAATATTCTCATTCCAATATTATCATCTCAATTTTATGTTTGCCTCCAAATTTTATTGCTGTATTTTATTACTATCTTATTATAATTTTAATTTAATTTTATGTTTGATTCTATATTGTATCCATATTGTACCTAACTTATTATCTTCTGATTGCATTGGTTGTTGTTTCTCTTAGCCCTGATAAAGACCAACAATTTAGGCTAAAACGTCGGCTCACAATTACAATGATGACCACACTCCCAACCATCTTCCTCATCTAATATTCTCAACGGTCAACTAAACTCCATCGTTAATATATGTATTCATATAAAATATATGAATAATAATTAATCAGTAGAAGAATATATAGTTAAATTGAGTACGGTTGTAAACAATCTTAGTTTGTAAGCAAAAATAACCCGAGTTCACCTGCTGATATAGATAAACCGCCTCCAATCTGGACTGGGCTGAAACCCTCCAAGAGCTCTGAAAGCCAATCCGACGACCAGCATCATCGGAGAAGCAGGTAGACCAACCAACTCGCAGAGGTGGCCGGACACCCAGGCGAGGGGAGGAATGGCGATGAATAGAGGCGGCGAGGATACGAGGAGCGAAGGGAGGAGGAGGGCCGGCGCCAGGATGAAGAGGATCGAAGTAGCCATGATGAACCCGTTGTCGTGGAGGCCGAACTGCGATCGTATCTGCTGGTACCAGCCCATCCTGCAACACCGCATACTCTTAATATTTCATATTATGATTAAATTAAATTAAAAAAAAAATGTATATATATATAGGAGTTATGGGTCAAAAATAGGGCGGAGGCAAAATTGGGGACCAAAAATAATAATGTCAGAGTAAGTTGCCTGGCGTATGCTGATGATGGCCCTCATGGCGGAATCTGCGGATGAAGCAGTAGAGCAGCTAAATACCCTAAAAGAAATTGCCGAAAGAGTCGGTTTGCAGATATCTTTCGAAAAGACAGAGTTGATGACTACGGATCGAAAGTTTCAGGAAAAAACATTTAAAACAAAGTATGGTTACATCAGGGTTACCAATAGCTTCAGACATCTGGGGGAAATTATTTGTAATAATGGGTCTGAGAGAAAGGGTATGGAGGTCCTCCATTGGAGGAGAGGCTGGTCAAGGTGGAAAGACTCAGCTTTACCACCAGTGGCCTATACTGTAAAAAGGCTCTTTAAATAAGAGCGAAAATAAGGCACTATAAGACCGTTGTTAAACCGGTTATTATGTATAGAATGGAATCCGCTTCTCTTCCTAGCTTAGGGAAACTTTTGGGAATTGAGAGGAAGATCTTGAGGAAGATTTATGGGCCAGTAAAGTTAGCAGAGGGATATAGGCTGAGGCCTACCAGACAACTTTACAAAGAAATGGATGACCTGGATGACGGACATTAGGTTAAGGAGGCTCCGTTTCTACGGGCATATGGTAAGGATGTGCCCAAGAAGAATAAATAAGGAAATATTTGAAAAAATGTGGTGATATAAAGGGGCTGGAGGTTACATTCAGCAGACAAGAAAAGGGACTCTCAAAACAGGATTGTGTCAATAGAGATGAGTAAAGGGAGAAATTAGGGAAGATAAAGGTCCTTGTAGGTGACAAAGAGGTGAGTAAGGGGAGAGTATGGAGCGAGGAACAGAGAAGAGAAGAAAATGATATTTGCTTGGGCTTTAGGACCGTTTCGCGTAGAAAAAAAGATGATAAAAGTGTTGTAGGTGAAAATTGAATATTTTATTGACACTAAATACCCGCACGACTCCAGATTTTTTATTTTCCTGGAAAACACATTTTATTTCCTGAACAAACAAAGATATTTATTGAAACATAAACGAAAAAAATTCCCAAAGTTTCACATTTAAATGCAGGTATATAAATAAAAAGAATCAATCACAGAAAAAGTAATTTGATTTTAAAGGTGATGACGTCGGAGTTACTTGAGCATTGAGAGCTTCCCAATTTTAACATTCCTTGCAATAAATTGTTTTTTTACAATGTCAACTCTTTTTTTTTTTAGTTTCAAACATTTCAATAGTGAGATTATTTTTTTTAACTGATGCCTCAGCACAATGTAGGTTAAAGTGTCATCATTTATTAATGATTCCTAATTTTAAAAACTAAATCATTGTTCACAAAAAAAATAAATAAGTAAATACTTAATGGTAACCATACTTACCAATAATATAAATTATTCAGTACGATTTAAAATCTCACTCACTTGTGGTCTTAACTTTCAACATTGATTAGGCCAATCGTAATATTTTGAGAAGGGTTTAACTGGTAGGAATTATTAAACAGATATTTAAAAGTTAATAGAAATAAAAGCACCCGTACAAATAGTTTTCGTTATTTCATTCAATAATAAATATCTGTAATAAACCAGGAAAAGTGAGTTTCTAATCTCTTTTGATCCCTCTCTCCTCAAAATTAGAGGCTTTATTTATTCATTCAAAATACCTAGGATGGAAATATTAAACGTATAATTTAAAAAAATGTTTAGCCGCGTCACGAATAGAGAAAAGAGCATTATTTGTTTTCTATACTTAATGTTATTTAATAGTTAGTTTTATAATATCAATAATAAATAAATCCTTCAAAGGATTCTGGTCTTTTAAGCTTGAGAATCATTTCTCATCCCCTTGTTACAGAGCGCAAAAGGTTTCAGTTGATGTAATTTTTAGTAAATTTGTTTGACCATTTTCTTGGCTACTGAGGTAATGTGTTATAAGGATCAAAATTATACAAAATACTCTCACCATTTGTTTGTTTATTTATTTAACATCACTTTATGCTACTATGGCTAATCGAACGATGCTACAGTGGGAGTCCTAAATTTTGCCTATCCAGGTTTTATTAGGATATGGAT
The DNA here is from genome assembly GCA_023052935.1 of Piezodorus guildinii. Lineage (NCBI taxonomy): Eukaryota > Metazoa > Arthropoda > Insecta > Hemiptera > Pentatomidae > Piezodorus > Piezodorus guildinii. The sequence continues at coordinate 164,253,883 of CM041292.1, forward strand.
CTTAAACGAGTACCTGACATCGCACAGGCTCGGGACCACCTTTTAACGTCCCCTCCGAAGGACGTCGTAACTAAGGATTTTTTACTCCCATTAAAAAATCCTAGGACCACCTGCGGGTTTGAATCCGTGACGTTTAGCATGGGAGGCTGTTACGCTAGCCACCCAGCTACGAGTGATCCCACTCTCACCATTATTCTAGTTTTTGTTTCGTTCTTAAATATGCAAAATTACTAGAGTTAATACTTTTTAAAGATTACGTTATTTTAACAGTGACGTGAATTTTATAATCCCGAAAATAGCATAGTTTAGTATCAAGCAATGAGCAAATTTATATCACATAAACTCATCGTACAGATGGGTAATCTGTATGAGTTTCATAATTTTTCATTCAGTGTAAACATCACGAAAATTGAATTCTTGCCAATTTTGAAAATTCGTATACAAAAAATGACAATGTGTTCAAGATCGAAATTTTTACAGCAAGTAGGACTATGACTGAGCTACAAAAGAAAAAATAATTAAAAGTGAATCTATTTTCCTTTATCTCGTTAAAAGTCTCGTTTTTTATTCATTTTCGATACTTTTTTTAAACAAACTTCACTATTTAGGTGATGATTAGCGGGGAAAATAAATAAAAATCATATCCTTATCTTATTGTTAGTTTTTGTTTTGATTTGATATATAAAAAATTATAAGAATTGGAAAGATTTTCCAAACATGTTTCATGTTTTCGCCAGCGAAGCTGACTAAAAACCCCTGCAACACCTAAAGTATTGGCCAGAAAAATTTTTATTTATGGTTTTATGTTCACGAAAGGATAGAAAATAACTGCTCAAAAATTCACAAAAATAAAAAAACAGCCGAGGGTCGTCCCTAGGGTATTGATACCCTCCTGGGGCAGATCCGGTCCCTATAAAGTGGGTACCCAAAAAATGGAGGAAATACCTGGCTGTTGAGTTTGAACTCCCCCCCTAGAGTACAGTTAAATTAGGTTTTAACCCGAAAACCCAAAAAATAAAGTCGAAACCTGTCAGAATCGTTTAGTAACCTTCCCTTATTAACTGGTAAAAAGTCCCAGAGTTTTCCGCGTTGGATTTTGTAAGGGAGAGGGAGAGAATCAGAATTTTTTTTTTTTTTTTTTCAGTTTTTTGTGAATATCTCAAAACATATTAGCTTCATCGAAAGTATTATTCAATACAAAATTAAAATACTTTAAAATATCTTTAAAAATGATTATATGAATGTTTTCGCTAAAATGAATGGTTGCGGAGATATTGAAGGGTTTAATGTACGGTATATGTTTTGGCAAAATAAAGTAACTAAATATTGATTTATGAGTTTTAGGTGAAATAAAGTTTTTAATTAAAGACCTTTATCTCGAAAACTATTCAAGTTATCATTTTCATTTTCATTACCACTAAAATCAAAGCTAATTAAGTTGGCTATGATTTACTTTATCTTCATAATTTTCTCAGGAAGTACAATTTTTAAGATATTTTACACAATTAAATAACAAAATGTTGTTTTTCGAGTTTTTGAAAAAAAAAAAAAAAAAGTTTTTACTTCTAAAACTTCACCTCGGAAACTATTAAATGCAAAATTATTTATTACCATTCAAATTAAAACTCAATAAATATGCCACAATGTACCTTTGTGATTTTCGTAGGTAGAACAATTTCTATGAAATCTGACACTATGTTTATTTTCGAATTTTAGAAAGAAACTAGTTTTTACTTAAACTGTAGTATCTCGGTAGTTCTTAATTAAGAATTTCTATTACCATTCAAATTGAAGATAAGAAAATCAGGCATAATTCGATTTATCTTCATAATCAAAGTAAGATAACAATTGTTATGGTATTTGGCAAAATAAATTTAGGAAATGGTGATTCAACATTTCTTTAAACTAAAAAAAAAAATGTATTAAGGAAAGTGTTATCTTGGAAACTACGTAAGATAAAGCTTCGCTAACAGCAATTTTAATGTGCTTTTAAAAGGCATTTACTATGTTTTCCCGTTGTTAGTATGTATTTAGATATTGAGCGTTGAATGAAAAATATGATAAAATTTTAGGTTCATTTTGAAGTATAGTGAATTTCCGGGGGTCTTATCGTTAAATGGTACGATGTTTACTTTCCTAGGACGCGGATAGTGCAAGCTGTAAAGTGTAAATAAAAACTGAATTATTTTATGAGAATGGGAAAAATATGTAACTTTACACCTCAGTGAGGCCGAAAAAAGAAAATAAGGATCTTATAATGGGTAGATTTTGTACTTCTTGGTATAAGCCATGTGATTAAAAAAAATAAAATTGGAATTTATTAATTTTTTTTTTCAAGCTTAACTGTCTAGATCTGTAGTGGTTAATTATGTTTTTAGACATAATCAAATAAAAAGTTACTCGTATGTTAATTGTGATTGATCATGTCTACGATAAAAAATCAAATTATGTTTGAAAATTCATAAAGTTCATAAATTAATTTTACTATTAAAATAATAATAAAATCGAAAAAAAGATGTTTTTTAAAAAAACATCTCGAATACCGTTTGATTTAAAAAGTTAAAAAATTAGGTGAATTATTTTTATTTGAAACCAAACTGATCCCCCAAGTTTGAGTCAAAAAACCCGCGGTGGCAGATTTACCATACACCCGTCTATACCCTCATTCAAAAAATAAAGATTGATACATAATACTAAGTATAATACAATTTAAAAAAGATAAAAGATCCGAAGCATAAATAAGTGTGATGTGATATAATTTTGATTAAACCTACAATGTTGATATTCATGCCTAATAACTATTTATAAATAATATAGCATTGCGTTATATATATATATATATATATATTATATATATATATATATATACTTTTAGCGTTTTTATTTTTAGAACCTTACAAAAAATAATACAAACTTTTTTTTTTCCGTTTTACAGATTATATGTTTCATAAATAATTCTATTGTCAAGGCCAAGGTGTGCTTTTATTAGAAGACAGCATTTATCTTGTCAGAAATCTCAATGAATGAGGGACATGCAAGGTTTGGTTTCGCCTTTGGGATGACATAGCTGACAAACTTTAATGAAGAACATGAAGAGAATTGGACTGACGCAAAGAGCACACTCATGCCCCTAGTGATATTTCATCATTGGGAGGGAAGGAAAAAAAATCAACGTTGTTTATCGCATTCACGATGCTCATCATCGCATTCCGTCACTTCCATGAGGCTTAAAAAGGGACAACTGGGCAGTATTAGCCATCTAGTCACTTTACTGAATTAATTGTTTTACATTTGTTTAAATCAAAGTTGGAGAAAATTATTATTATTATTTATAAGTGTTTTTTCAGGTAATTCTCAGATGAATTTCACTCTATATCATACATCGGAAACATAAAAAATCTGGTGCGCGCAACACAAGACTTTCACTTACCTTAGTTGTTATAATCTATTTAAGTTTTTTCAAAACATTTAGAGAAAATTAATTGTTAAGTAATTATTTGTTTGTTTATTCGTTTAACGTCACTTTTATGCTACTATGGCTAATCGGACGATGCTACAGTGGGAGTCCTAAATTTTGCCTATCCAGGTTTTATTAGGATAGGGATCTTTAACGAGTACCTGACATCGCAGAGGTCGGGACCACCTTTTAACGTCCCCTCCGAGGACAGCATAACTAAGGAATTTTTACTCCCGTTAAAAAATCCTAGGGCCACCCGCGGTTTTGAACCCGCGACCTTTGGCATAGAAAGCTGTTATGCTAACCACTACGCTAAGGGTGACCCCAAGTAATTATTTAAATTAAGTTTTATTAGAAAATGTGTTTATTAAATTTCGATTACATTATTATCTGCGACAATCAGTTAGTTTTATCGGATTTTCATTACTTTCTGTTAAATTTTAAAATTATGTGTATTACGATGATATTTTTTCTAAAATCTTTAGCTTTCCAACGTTATATCATACATGTATATTACTGTTCTTTTGTACAAAAACAAAAAATAGCAACAAAAATATTTCTTCAGTTTTCTTCTTTAGTTGTTTTCAAATTCGCTCTACTTACATATTTACCTGTTTTTTAGCAATACTAATCTGATGATATGGATCAATTTTATAAAATCAAAGGTACTTTAGAGGAAGACAATTTGAAATATGGCATTTAAGCCCTGAGAAGGTAGTGTTAAACCCAATAAACCACAAGAGTAACATTAGGTCAAGTTAAGCTTCAAGATCATCTGAGTTTACTCTTTTTCTCTGGTTTGATAAAATTTTGTTGTGTAGCAGAAGTAATACATATCAGAAACACTAAATATACTTCCTCAATATCAGCAAATATTTGTTTGGTACTCTTTTTTTCAGCAGTTTATTAGCATTCTTCCAAGCGTGTCTCACTCTCAATGCCCACAGTTTAAGATAAATTAATAGATAAAAAAAATGGATTTTTGAATATGTTTGTTAGTTTATTCATATTCAAAATCAATCTTATGCTGCTGAGGCTAATTCGGACGGTGCTACATTAGGAGTCCTAAATTTTGTCCATTAAGGTTTAATTAGGATAGGGATCTTTAATGATTATCGGGCATCGCATAGGCTTGAGACCATCTTTTAACGTCCCTCCGAAAGAAGGCTAACTAAGGATTTTTTACACCCCTTAAAAATCCTAGTTATTGAATTAAAATATAATCTAAATCTAATGTGTTAAAAAAAATGTCTTAAAAATATATGAATGCCGTTGTGTTTATATTAATAAAACGTTGTAAACACGATGAAGAGTTCACATAATACATCATATTCCTAATTTGAACGAAATCTTCCGGGAGTATTAATGCAGCCATTAATTTTTTTTTATTTTTGTAATTATTCCATAAACAAATTACATCTATTTTATATCATTACCTGGTTTTCCTTTTTTTTTTTTTGGACGCACCAACACTATCAATATCCTCCTAAGAAAACAAATCTCTGTCAGCAAACTTAATGATAAGCGTCACTTTTCCCTGTATATGCTATGCACCACTGCTTCGAAATATTTTCGTGTTACAGAAAATATTTGGCAGGTCATTCCAGGCAGGGTATGGTTGAAGTGCCGAGGTTGGGCAACAAGAGCAAAAAAAAAGGTCCTACCAAACCCAACAAAGACCCTTGAACCTGCAAACATCGGCGAATGGTTCTTTGATCTCCACGAAAAATATTGATTAATAATACCCCATAATATTCATTGCTACATTTTAATTAATTATAAATATTGATAGTTATCAGTCATTGTTTTTATTAAAAAAAAAAAATAATTAAATAATGTTCAAGCGATCTGCAAAAAGAATCGATATATGAATATCAAAATAATACAGTCACACTTAATTTTATAAATAACGGAACAAAAATACCAATCTAACATCTATTTTTTTATTACACAGATGCATATACCGAATACTCCTGATTGCTTTTTAAATTATTTTGCTTTAAATTAAAATTACTTAAGAAAGCATACTGATGAAAATCTTTGAGACAAGGTATGAAATAAAGATATAATGGAAATGGCCAAGTGTAGCATCATATTGATATAAATACCCAATTCAGACGAGTGGGAGACAACTTATATAAGGCACTCGAACGATTATGACAAAACTCAACCAAGCACAAATAGCTCTTTTTATTCTCACAACATCGTTTTCAAAATTTTAAAACTTTTAATAGGTTTTTTTTTCCCAAAAACACAAGAAACAATATTTATCTGAAAGCTCATCGAGTATTGAATTAGTTCCATTTTAGTTAAGTTGGTTGGCTGTTTTTTTTTTTTATGGACAAAAAACAACTCGATCATCGGTGCCAGGTACACTCATTTTATAAAATAAATTAAGAACAAATAATATTAGTTGAAACAATCAATAATGAATTAGTTAAAGTAATAAATAACAATATTTGTTTAAACAAATAATAAGAAAATAAAAATCAAATTTTTTTTTTTTATTTCGTTGTTTGACTTTACCCTAAAGGGTAATTGGAAACTGAGGCTTGATTAGATTTAGCTGTAATATTTAATTCATTTTAAATAGCTTATTAGTTTGTATTTTTTACACTGTCTTCATCATCATTCAAGACATCTTTTAGGGTTCCTGCCAATTTAATTTTTCGCCTTGTTTATTTGAATAGGGACACTCTAACAATAGATGTTGGACAATTTGTAGAACGTTATTACAATATTCGCAGATTTCTAAAAAAGTGATTGTGGGTAAACTGGCAGTGTCCAATACGAAGCTGGCATAAAATTATCTCCTTTTTCTGAAATCCTAGTGATCGGCTCCATTTTTTGGTACCTTCTTTTAAATCCAACAGTTTGTATTAGCTTGTTCTCCACATTTTTTCCCATTTTTTTTCTTCAATAGGCTGATCCAATCTTTTGCTACGGATTCCACTAGTACCGCGCTTTCAGATCTATGACCTTGTCTGGCCAAGCTGGCTGCTCTGTCTGCGTCTTCCTAGTCTGGAATACCACAATGTGCTGGGGCCCAGGTGAAAGACTACAATAATGCCTATATTTTTCACTTTCCACCAAGCGTTCAGTATTTCCCAAATGATGGAATTAGTGGGCCACATATTTTCAAGGGCTTCCAATCCTGGAGTCTGTTGCAATGATCCAGTTTTTAGTTTTTGATCTAGCAAGCGAATGGAGGGCCTTTAGGATGGTTGTACCATCTCCAGTAAAAAACAGAACATTCTTTTGGCAAGCTGAAGGAGTTGGTGCTGTTTGATTTTTACAGCACAACCTACACTATTTTCTAATTTCGAGGCGTCAGTTTAATAATCAATAATAATAAAAAAAAAAAACAGAATTTTTTCTTCTTTTTAACTTGTTCATTCTCAGATAATGCAATAAAGTTGCAGACAATGCAATCTTCTGGGACAATAAGTATTACATCTAGAAGAAATCATTCATCCCAAATGTACAAAATAAGAGAGACTTTCGTAACATGATACATTAACATTTCTTCCTTGCACCATCTTATCAGCCTACTTCAAACCAAACAAAATTAATTACACTACAACCATAATAGTCTTGGCCACTAAATTTTATACTATAGTGTTTATCATAAAGAGGTATAATCTGTATGAGTTACATAACTTTCCATTCAGTCCCTTTTGAGATATTCCATTATAAATATTAGTGAGATTGGCCTTATTTCAAAATTCATATTTATAAAAAAAAAAAACTATTATTTACACGATCGATATTTCTTCAACTTGTATGAATTTAAGACATAGAAAAAAAAATTAAGAAGATCCCTTTCTAACGTTCTTTGTTATATTCTTTATGTGCGCGCGCTAAAAGATTTGGTTGAATATTTTCTTGAATTATTTGAAGTTTTCTTGGCTACTTAGGTAATGTGTTATAAAAAAACAAAACGCAGATAGCACTCTCATCATCTTTCTAGTTTTTGTTTTGATCTGAAATGTTTAAAATTACTGAAGTTAATAATTTTTAAAAGAAATTTTTTTTTTGACAGGGAAGAATTTTTTAACTCAGAAACAAGCCGAGTCTTTATCACCAATCTTATTTTAATCTTTATTAGTTTCATTAGTTTTTACTGGTCCCATTTTGAGATATTTCCGAGTAAACATCGCAAACAAGGTATTCTTGAAAATTCATATGTTCTAAAAGGAATATGTTCCAAAGTTCGAAATTTTTAAATTAAGTGGCTTAGAGGTCTAAGGTCACGGGTTTAAACCTGCAGGTGGCCCTAGGACTTTTTAATGGATGCGAAAAATCCTTAGTTATGTTGGATGTAACAAAAAGATCCAAAGCCTGTGCGATGTCAGGTACTCGTTAAAGGTCCCTATCCTAACAAAATATAAATAGGCGAAATTTAGGACTCCCACTGTGGCATTGTCCGATTGGCCATCGCAGCATAAACTGACGTTAAATGACTAAACAATAAACAATGTTTTTCATGATACAAATGGCAGGCCCATGAAAAAAAAAAAAAAAAAAAAAAAAAAGTGCAACGATAACACCAACTCATACATGTATATAGCTAATTCAGACTACGATGGTATAATTCAAGATGTTATATCTCTGGCAAGCTGATGATTGTTTTACTATTAAATGAAACAATAATAACAAAACATGCATTCTCGACATAATCTATTTTTACAACTCTTCTCTCCATCAAAATTCCAGAGCTAATCGAGAATTTTGAAAAAGTTTTTACTTCTATGGGCAGTTCCTACGACTGTCTGATTTTTTTTTTTAATTTATATCAATTGATAGCGAAAATCGTTTATGATTGACGACAAAACTTGCTCAAAATTTCAGTCAGAGATATACTATCTATGAGACAGTTATGTTTTGTCTTAAGGACCAGACTGGCATCAACAACCGCTATCAGCATCGAGGAATGAGTTGAAACGAATCTAATGATAAGTTAATTTCCTAGTCTGAAAGTAATATAACGTTTATATAGTTTTCTCACATATGTTAAACTGACATTTGATGTCATTTTTTGATTCCCGAAAATTCATTTATTTTGGCTCAAAAAATGATTAATGATAACCTCACATAAGATGGTTTCAAACACAGTGAGAATGTTTGTTTTTTTTTCTTTATTTCATACTGCAGACTATAAAGAAACAATTATTTTGAATACATATTTTTGTTTTTCCTTCTCCCTTATATGTACCCCCTAAATGAAAAATGACGTTGTTAATTCACAATTAAGAAATGTACGTCAACTAAATCAATCCAGATTACCTTAAATCAATTATCTTAACTGATATATACGTGAAAAAATGACGTTTAAGGATATAATTAATGGATTAGGAATAATCAAAGAATTAAACAGTACAATTTTCAGCAGTCTAAGCAGTGGGATTAAATAAAAGTGTGTTTTGCATTTGAATGCTAAAACAAATTATGTTTTGTACTATAAACTTTTTCGTAAACAATTTTGAATGATTTTAATTTAAAAATATAAAATAATGGTTATATTTTTCGTAGACCATCTAATTATTTTTTATTACAACATCAATGTCATGTTGTTATTAAAATTAAGACATAAAATTATCAAAGGCCAAGCAATTATCCTTTAAATAATACAAATCCATTGAAAAAATTATAATTTTTGGATACTACAATATCTCCAATGATATGGTTAAACATTCCAACAAAATAATCGCTTACTTCAATTCACATTTATGTATTTTCAGGTTTTTGTGTTGTTTTTTTACCTCCTTAGAGTACTAAGTGTTTTCTATTTATTAATGATAACAATTTAGTGATTATCGAATAAATTGAATGAAGCAGAATGGGAAGAAAAATCCGCCACTTTTATATATATTTTCTTTTTAAGAGATGAAAATAAAATTTCCAAACGCTACGATATACTGGTAATCGTAAATTTAAGAAAATGAATACAAAGCAGTGAGGGATTATGTCTACAGTAAAACCATAAATCTCTTTTTTACACGTCTTAACAAATGGAAAAATGAGCATTTTATACTGATGCATTAATAAATGAAAAGTGACTTATCTCTTTCTTCCTTCTTAACTTTAAACTGCTTTTCAGAGATTCACAATTTATATTTTATTTATGAACGTAAAAATATTTCAAAGACTCCTATTCAAAGACAGCAATTCATATTTTACGATCACATGAAGTTTCTATTATAAAGTAAAATCCTTAATTAGTATTAATATAATCTGTACAGTAATAATATAGACTTTCTCAATTACATTAATTTAAACAGATCTTCGCATAATCAAATTACACGATGCTATCCATAAAGTGACTATCTCATTAATAAGATCTAAATATATTTACCATATTTCGATTTTTTTTTTTTCATTTATTGAGATTTCCAACTGTATTAGTTATCACGTCACGTAAATTAGCTGTCAGATAATATACATGAAAAATACAAGAAGAGAAAATGGCCATTGGCATCACTCCACTAGGTAATCTAAACCAGAAGGTCTCGAGGCCATCTTCTTTTCAGACGCCTCGGAGGATTTTCAGGAATAGAAGAGGAAGCAAGGATTGAAACTAGTGGGTTAGAGTGGGAGTGGAGTTTGTCATGGAAGGATTTATACCTGGTTCGGGCCAAATCAGCAACATAAGGTCTTTATGTTTATTCGTGACAAAGTAAGGAGCATTGAGGAATTTTCGAATGATTTTGGATTGTAATGTTGAATACGGGAAGAATTTGATGGTTTAGTAGAGCCGAAAAGGTCAATTCCGTAAATCCAGATAGGCCTAATGATGGTGATTATAGATGAGCCTTTTGTAGATAAGTGGAAGGTTAGGTTTCTGAGTGTATAAATGGGATATTTGAATATTATGGAAAAGGCTATGCTTAGTTTTATTATAACTTTATTTTACCATTATTATTTTATATACTTTTTGTTTTATTTATTAATTTTTTGTTTAGTACTTAATAATTGCATTTCTGTTTACTTCGTACATATGGTATAGATGGTTTCTTATAACTCTTATTGTTCTATTGTTTAGCAGATTGTATTGTTTCTCTTTTAATAAAAGATTAAAAAAAAAAAAAAATCGTATTGTGATTCTCGTCTCACTCACTCATCTCATCCTCTCTAATAATATCACTCTATTTTTTTTTTTCTTTATGCTCAAATCTTCAACGGTACAAATATTCTTGCGTATTGATATACATAGTATTATAAAATCAAATTTACTGGACACCGCAAAATTAGCACATAGTCCAATGATATAAAAAAATAAATGGTTAAAATACGAATGCTTACTGTAAATAATTTATTTTAAATAAAATTTCAACGTAATAATAAATGCAATATTCTCATAATTATTTTATTTTACTAACTAATCAAGTTAATAAAAAGCTTAACATCATATGCTTACATCTTTTTAACGACGGTATTTTTTGTGCTAATCGACTAATGTTAATGTAAAAAAAAAAATCTATTTTAAAATTTATTTACAAAAACGACAACTACAAACATCTTAGGGGTAAATACAGATCTTAGAAAAGTGTCTTTCAAAAAGGTATCTTACTTTTTTGTAATTTACTCAGTACTTAACCGAAGAATTAATCTTTCGGGCAGAAATCAGAATGTCAACTTAGATTTTATGTATACATCCTTCGTATGTAGGATCAGTGCTTAACTGATATTAGTTTAAAGTAACATAAACTGCGTTCTGATCTGCATACCGGCAAAACGTCCTGTGGTTCGCTCGGTATACATACAAAGATATCATGGGTAATGAAAATAAAAATTAAATCGTAAGTAAATCTGTAAATACTTGTTTAAGAATTCGATAAGGTTGAACTGAAGTTGTAGCAGCCACTGATACAGATAAGCAATATCGCAAGTATGTCCTTGAATTGTTGATAAAGGTAAATATACAGGTGATATAGCATGACAAATTTAATTTATCTTTATTGGATCTATTTATTATTATGATTTACCTGAGAGATTTTAACAAAAACAAATATTGTGTCGATAATATATATTGTTTAATCTATATGACTAGCAATTTTTTTATTATATTACGCTAATGAGAATACAAGAATTATAATATATATATTATGACAAACGGTGTTGAAAACATGTCAGGAGAGGTTTTAATTTTGAGAAAATGAGTGATTTTAACGTTCTTAAACAAGCCCAACACGATGAGCCATAGCAATGTTAGCCAACAAAATTTTTTCGCGAACCCCTTCATTCAATCAATACACTGAAAAGGACCGAACTAAATTAACAACATCTGGTGCGGACAACACACAACTTTCACTTACCCTGGTTAAAAAAAATCAATTTAAGAACTATTAAATACACTTTAAGCTGAAGAAAAAGCTTTATTTTAATTTAAATAAAATGTTTATTCAGTTTCGTAGAAAGCAAATGATTTATATTAAATAATATAACTATATTAAATTGTTACGTATAATAATCAGTAATAAGTTTATGCCTTATTCTTCACATTACATTACCTTTAACAACTTTGTTTATAACGTAATATATTTTTTTAAATATTTCTCTTACCAACATTATTTTATACAAATATATTACGGTTCTTATCTAAAAAAAAAAAAAAAATACATTAAAAAATCCTTTTGCACTTTTATCTTTTGGTTGTTTATAAAATTCGCCCATCTTGCATATTTAGCCGTTCTTTATCAATGCTAACTAGATAGTTAATTTTTCCGGATCTACAAAATTAAAGGTAATTCAACGTGATATAGCATGATACAGGTGATATAGCATGACGAATTTAATTTATCTTTATTGGGTCTATTTATTGTTATGATTTACCTGAGAGATTTATACCCACGCTCTATGAACCTACTACAATCCGCGGACCATTGTTCTCAACCATATTCGTTTTCACACCTGTGAAAATCTCCGTATTCGTATTCATATCATTGAAAATTAAGGAGGAAGAAAATCCAAAAAATCACCATTTAAGCCCTGTCGGACTATTTCAATCATAATGAAAGTTATATCATTTTAAAGTACATTAAATTTTAAATTGATACAACGAGTTTAATCAAAATCGTTAAAGCCGTTTTCAAGAAATTCCTAAAAAGGTGCAAAATGCATGGTATAAAGTGACTTTTTTCATTGCCCGATTTGAATGGAAAAGCTGCCGTAACATCTCAAGCATAGACGCTGTTAAAATATTAAATTTCAGTTTATACGACATATCGTTTTTGCGTTAGACTTACCACACACACACACAAAAGGACACAGAGACCTGTTAGTGGGACTTGGTTATTTGGACTCAGGGGCTCTAAAACATGTATTTCCTTTGAAAACTGCAAAAATTTCCCTTAATATATATTTCATATATAGGCAAGTGAACGTAAAAATCGCATGTATACATTACAGTTTTATCCAAAACCTTCATCTGATTTCATGTAAATAACGCAGAAGTCCATGAACAGCGCGTTTGAATATTACAGTTTTTTCGAAAAGAAATTATGTTCAAGTTTAATTTCATCATTAAGCATACAGAAAAAATCCCTTCCAGGTAAAAAAAAACGCAGACAAAAAAAATGTTATTAACATAGCAAAAAAACGATTCTAGTTTTAACGCAAAAATAATCAAGTGAATTGATTCAATAAACAATTACTGAATATTTCCTAAAACCGATATAGTACCTATTGCAAATCATCGTTTTTATTTTAAAACGGATCCAACTTGCAATAACTTTATATTATTAAAATAATGGACAGACTATTTAGTGAATGGGATTGAAATAAATTAAAGATAATCGAAAATTGTGTAGCAGACCCACGCTCTATGAACCTACAATAAACCGCGCACCATTGTTCTCAATAAATTACTAAAATTTAGAAATATCGGGCTGATGCGAAATTAATGCAGGTTTCCTCTATTGCAATATCTTAATTCCAATTGTGTAAACAAAGCTAATCCTAACATTGATCATTATTATACCAAAACAAACCTTATCTAATACCCTCTCTTTCACCATGAATTTGTTTAGTAAAATCGTTTTGTTCAGTGTGTTCAAAGGTCTTGAATCGAAAATGTCAAAATGCGATTTTCGTCAAATTTATTTTTACGAATTTAAATTAGGGCGCAGCGGCTCGTAATATTAATGAAGTGTGGGGTCAGAGGGCTATTAATGAGTGCACGGTGCAGCGTTGGTTCCAGAAGTTTCGCAGAGGAGATTTCGACCTCGAAGACAAGGAAGGTCGGGGCCGTCATCTTGCTCTGGACAACGACCAGCTGAGGTCAAAAGTGGAAGAAGACCCAACCAAAACCACACGAGAAATGGCGGCGGAACTCGGTGTGAACCAATCCACAGTTGTACGCCACTTGGAAGCAATTGGTAAGGTAAAAAAGTTGGCCAAGTGGGTGCCACACCAATTAAACGACCACCAAAAAAATCGCCGCTTTGAAATCTGCTCCATGCTTGTGACACGCAATAAAAATGATCCATTTCTCGTTCGCATTGTGACGTGCGATGAAAAATGGATCTTATACGACAACAGAAGGCGTTCTAGCCAATGGCTGGGCAAAGATGAACAACCAAAACCTTTCCCGAAGCCCAACCTGCACCCAAAAAAGGTTATGGTCACAGTTTGGTGGTATAATGCTGGTGTTATTCACTACAGCTTTCTCAATCGAGGTGAGACTATAACTGCTGACAAGTACTGTCAAGAAATTGACAGCATGAATCAAAAATTGCAACGTCTTTGCCCAGCATTGATGAATCGGAAGGGGCCGATCCTGCTCCACGATAACGCCAGACCACACGTTGCACAACCCACGCTTCGACGACTGCACGAGTTGGGCTACGAAGTTCTCCAACATCCGCCTTATTCACCTGACCTCTCTCCTACAGACTTCCACTTTTTCAGGCATCTGGACAACTTTTTGAGGGAGAAAAATTTTCAAAACCAGAACGACATTGAAAATTCTTTTCGTGATTTCATTGAGTCCAGGGATTCGGATTTTTTTTCTGGTGGAATAAGAAAGCTTGTTGAACGTTGGCAAAAGTGCATTGATTCAGATGGAAATTATTTTGATTAAATATATATGGTTAAAGTAAAGATATGGCGTATTTACAATACCTACTAAAAACCTGCATTAATTTTGCATCAACCCAATACCATTTTTGTACCTATTCACTATCAGTTTTCAACGCGGATCTCAATATTACACCACGTCCCATATATATATATATATATATATTTTTTTTTTTTAAGTGGCGCGACAGGTATTCACAAATCCCTCAATTACTTGTTTGTTTATTTATTTAACGTCACTTGATGCTACTATGGTTAATCGGACGATGCTACAGTGGGAGTCCTAAATTTTGCCTATTCAGGTTTTATTAGGATAGGGATCTTAAACGAGTACTGACATCGCACAGGCTCGGCAGGACGGCATAACTAAGGATGTTTTTACTCCCATTAAAAATCCTAGGGCTACCTGCGGATTTGAACCGGGATCTTTGCCATAGGAGGCCGTTATGCTAACCACCCAGCTACAGGTAACCCCCCTCTCTCCTTAATTTTTATTTGTACAATTATTTGTATCTTTAAATACGAATTTGCCAAGGTCTGAATAAAGTCACCTAGATAGCAGTAATAGTTTGTTGAGATGAAGTTGTCTGCTGTTGTTGTGGTGTGAATAAGTGTTCTGCCTGCATTTAACAAAAAGTTATATCACCCAACTCTCCGCCGATCAAACCTAGCTTGTTTAGTACTTAGGGTGAACATTCATGAACATGGGTGAACATTCGAGCCTTTTTTTAAAAATTCAATTCTCATCAATAATACTTTTTTAATAAAATATCCATCATTTTTTGTTTATCATTTTCAATAATGAACCTTTGTAATCGAACAAAAAAAAAATAAATAAAAAAAAAAAAAAATGACTCCCCATTAAAATTTAAGGACTTACGTTGAAGTTGCGTGGAACCTGTATAATGAATAAAAAATCCATTTCTCTAATTAATAAATAAATACCAAAAATATCAAATATAGCGTTACTAAACAGAAAATTAAATTTTCTACAATATGAAAAAAGAATCATTGAAATTGGTTAAGAACTAGCAGAGATATAGCATTTGAAATTAGAGGAGATGATATGCCATTCTTTGAATTATTTATTGCTTTTCATATTAGTTTATCGCCTATTTACAGCTTTATACACAATTATTACGTAATATTGTTATTTGGAAATAATAAACCATAGTGTAATAATTTGTAGCGTTTTTATTTTTTACTATGTAAGTAGCCTAAGAAGGTTAATACACTAAACGTATGTATGTAGGTATATCGATCGTACACTTAACGTATTTCATCATATCATTAAGATCAAAGGCAACGGTTTGTATAACGGAGTCATCGGGCTAATGTTCCTTCCATCAACTGCAGCGAGGCTCCTAATAGGAGAGCAAGTTCATAACTTCATTAATGAATCGAGGATAATTTTAATATTCTACTATTATTTCTGCATCGTCATCATTGTATTCATTCCACATAACCACTTTACGCCGCGTAAGGAGATCCGTGGAGCGCTTTTTAACTCTTCCAATCTCCCACCAGTTGCATTATTTTGTTCCAATCCAGTCCTCTTCTTTGGAAGTCATTTAACTCTTGGTCGATCCTTTCCTCGCTTCCTCTTTCTGGACTTTGGCTCGGTAGGTTTTGAAAGCAATGCTAGAATGTTCTATTCGTGAGAAGTGTTCATGACATATCAGTCAATTCTCCTATATTAAAAAAAAACTGGCTGGTTTAACGGGGAGGTACAAACTAAATATATTAAAGTTATAGAATAAAATGTTTTAGTATGATTTAGATTGAAAATAATTGCTTAATTAGTACTTTAGAAAATGACTGCATTTCTAAATTCGGCGTTTCTACCCAAGGACTTTAGAGTTCATCAGATAAAATCAAATATAAGATCTAGATAAAACTAAATTATTGAGAATATCAATTGCGTAAAAAACACTTTCCAATTTTTCCCTATTAAAAGCCACTTTTGTCCTCTTTTTACTTTCACTTGCTATATATGAAAAAATCTGGTGCGGGCGACATATCTAAAAATAATCAGTTAGTTTTATCGGCTTTTTATAACTTTTTATTCAATAATATATTGAATAATATGTGCATAAGATAATATTTTTCTAAAGTCTTTTCTTTCAAACGGTATATTATACGTCTATATTACTGTTATTATTTTCAAAAACAAAATTGGCCCGATGTGCTGCATTGACAAGCCGCCAGGTTGCAGCACCATCAACATGAATTTTTCTTTTCGGTAACCCAAAAACAGTTAGTTTTATCGGCTTTTCATCACTCTCCATCACCCTTTACAATTCCGTAAATAAGATAATATTTTTTCTTAAATCTTAAGCTATCCAACGGTATATTATACATCTATATTACTATTGTGTTCAAAAATACAAATAATGCATACAACAATATTTGTTCAGTTTTCTCCTTTAGTCGTTTATCAAATTCGCTCAACGTGCAGATAATATTTTTTCTAAAATCTATACGAAATACGGAAATACACGTTTTAGGGTCCCCTGGGTTCAAATAACCAAGTACCGCAACAAGGTCTGTGTGTGTGTCTGTGGTGTGTGTGTGAGTATGTTTTTTTTTTTTTTTTTTTTTTTTTTTTTTTTTTTTTTTTTTTTTTTTTTTTTTTTTTTTTTTTTTTTTTTTTTTTTTTTTTTTTTTTTTTTTTTTTTTTTTTTTTTACGAGGGTAGGTGGAAATCTTCAAAAGACGCGGATAGGCCCGTACCTATCCGTGTGTGGGATTTCTACCCACTAAAACCAACCTCCCTACACCTGTTTCTCACCCTCCACGGGACCACCGTTAGGCATTACTTCGTGGAGGAGAGTGGCTGTGTGCCGCCCCGTTGTTAGGCGCCTTACCTCTATTTCTAGGCACGCCTCTCCTTCTCTTTCATTCTCAATTTCTTGATGACGTCCGCAGCCAGACGTTGGCCTGCCATCCAGTTCTCCTGAGAAAGTAGCATGAGGTTGACGATGTTGTCAGGTGTAGCTTCTGATCTGCATATTTCTTGAAATTCGTCCCTCTCTACTTGAAAGCGAGGACAGCAGAAGAATACGTGTTCTACTGTCTCATCTATTGTTGGGCATCTTGGACATTCTGCTGTATTGTCCAACTTAAACCGTAATTGGTAGGCTCTGAAGCAGCCATGTCCAGTGAGCATTTGGGTTAGGTAGTAGTCCACTTCCCCGTGGCTTCTATCCATCCAGGGTTGGATGCAAGGTACCAGCCTATGGGTCCACCTTCCGCTCGCTGCTAAATCCCAACGTTGCTGCCACTTTTGGACTGTCTGCTTCCTCTCTTCGGTTCTAGGAATGTGGACAACACTTTTATACGTACGTTGCCTTTCCTCCGACAGCAGTCCGACAGTGTGTGAGTATGTGTGTGTGTGTGTGTGTGTGTGTGTGTGTGTGTGTGTGATTGTGTGTGGTAACTCTAGCGCAAAAATGAAAAGTCGTAGGGAACTGAAGTTCATATTTAAGACTGCTATTTACCCAAGATGTTACAGCAACTTTTCATTAAACTCGGCTTACCGGAAGTCCTACTTTATCCTATTCATTTAGCACCTTTTTACGATTTTCTCAAAAACGAATCTAACGATTTTAATTAAACTCGCTATATAGATGAAAAAAATTATTGGGCTTTAATGTCATAAAAGTTTTATTCTGATTGAAATAGTCTGATGGGGCTTAAATGCAGATATTTTAAATTTTCTCCTTCTAAAGTACCTTCAATTTCGTATATTATATAAAAATAACCATATCATCTTATTACCATTGATAAGAAACAGGTAAATATATAAGTTGAACGAATTCGATATACAACTAAAGGAGAAAACTGAAAAAAAAAAAAAAAAATTTAATGCAATTGTTTCGCAGCTTGGCCACTGGAGGATGGCGCTGTCATCGCCGGACGCTCCAAGTAGATTTAACACGGAGTGACGAAAAGCCGAAAAAAACTTACTGAATTTCGTAGATAATATCATAACATATTATTTAATAAAACACACCTTTCTATAAAAATAATTAATAATTCATTAGCAATTTATTTTCGTTTCTAAATTTGTTTGTTTTAGAAAATTCTTAAATTGATATTAATAACAGAGGTAAGTGAAAGTCATGTGTTGCGCGAACCAGATTTTTTTTATCTCTCACCGGTTTAGTAAGCATCTCCTGATTTACATTTCTGCCAGAAGCTATCGTTCGTTAGATTAGCTTCTGATAAAAAACAATCGTTTCCATTGAGGTACGGAACCAGTGTTTTAAAGTTTTTCTCTTGCTGAGGAGTTTTATCTTCAATTCTAATGACACTTATAATTCTCCTAGGCATTGTGTGAAATATTCTTTTCATCCTGTGAGATAATAATGATCTCGTTAACAAACGCGTTTAGAGAAAGGCTTACTGGTCTAATAGAAGCAAATTCCAGGTGGAATATCCTCATTTTTTCTTGGCCCTACGAATCGCCAAATCCATTATGAAACTAAAATTAACAATAATAAACTCGGCTAACATTCTTACAGGATTTATTTCATGGTTTAGATTTCTCGAAATGTGCAATTGGTAAATCTTTTCTTATTCTCTGGTGGCGATTTACAATTGCAAATAGACCTAGGTCAGTACATCTTTTTCTCATGGCTCCAGATATGACAATCTTCCTAACTATGCCAAAGAAATTATGTTATTATTTCTCCATATTTTACGAAATAAGAGTAATTTTTTTTTTAGTATTCAATTTATGAAATATTTATTTATCAGAAGCTATCGTTCGTTAGATTAGCTTCTGATAAAAACAATCGTTTCCATTGAGGTACGGAACCAGTGTTTTAAAGTCCTAACTATGCCAAAGAAATTATGTTATTATTTCTCCATATTTTATGAAATAAGAGTATTTTTTTTTTTTATATTCAATTTATGAAATATTAAAAAAACAATACTAAAAGTTAAAAACGCTTCAAATTATTACACAATGGTTTAGTATTTCCAAATAACCAGATTATGGTATAACTGTTTATATAGCTGATTATAGGCTATTAACTACTATGAAAAGCAATAAATAATTCAAAGCAAAATAGAATATTAACGCTGCTAATTTTAAAACGCTACATCTCGGTGAGTTCTGGACCAATTTCTATATTTTTTTTTTCCTTTTTGTAGGATTCATTAAATAAAATTTTAAGAGAGAGAGAGGATAGTTTTATTTATATTTTTTGGTCCATTACAAAGGTACGTTATTGAAAATAATAAACCAAAATTGAATATTACCGAATGAAACGTCTGTTTTAATTAATTATTGAAATTTACTCGTAGTAAAACCGGAAATGAAATGTTATGAATAGGTGCTTTTATGTGGATGGAGAGTTTGGAATTAATAGAGGTATATCTAGTTATACTTAGGGATAAATCTGCAACATTAGGTATACTGAGATCTTTACGAATTTTATATATATAAGTTAATAATAATAATGATGTCTTTATTGGAATATGTTTACTTCAATATTACCCTACATGCCACCCATCGGAATTGGTAAACACGATACCTTTAGATAAGAAATCCAATGGTTTCACTAAAGGTATCCAATGGTACCGCTTCCTGAGAAAAGCAGGCGATCAAAAACATTGCACAATGTAATTAGGAGCATATTTGGACCACTCATATATTTGCTTAACGTACTTCATCTTTATTGTTTCCGAATTCGGGTAGTATTGTGGGGCCCATATTTTTGCAAAGCATAATAAGGTAGAACGAATGATATAGTTATAAAGCTTATGTTTTGAGTCACAGTTTTCTGATTTACCTTCTTGTAATATGGCCAGAGCTGTTCCGAACGCGGGTTTAGTTTTCTTCATGGCCAGGTTTTTTGGCTTAATGACATTTTCCTGAAGAACTGAACTGTATGCCTAGATAAGTATAATTATTTACTACTTGAATACGGCTTTCTTTAAAGTAGAACGGTTTCAAAGTTTTAATTCCCTCACCAGGTGGTTCCCTCTGTGGAACGGTACTATTTTGGTTTTTTCTGTGTTGAGAACTAGTAAATTTTCTTTGCAATAATTCTGTAGTATATTCCGTTTCTTTTGGCAGTCTACCCAGGATTCCGGAAGTATCACTATATCGTCGGCAAATAATAGCATCAATAGTTCGTTAGAGCTATTTATAGCTTAACCCCTAGCACGGTGGTCTTGAAAATACTTCGCAATATCAGACATGTAGAGAACAAAGTGGAAGTTTAGTGTATTGTTCAGTAAAATTTGAAGTAATCAATATGTTATAGCAATGTCTTGAAGTTTCTGCCTTGAATTTAGTTCCCAAATAAAGCACATGGATTTCTAGCGGATTTGTTCGACAAAATTAAGTGTAATTAAAGAGCACTGAATTACACAAATTACAAATATGTTTACGATGAAGAGTGAAGGTGAATTTATAGAATAGAAAGTGTTTTTTATTCTAGGACTAGATCCCTTGAGAATAACATATTTGCTCAGTTTATAATATAAAACATGTCCGGTCAAAAGATAAAACGAACATAATCAATTAATATTTACAATTATGGAACAATATATACACATAATATAAAACTAAAATAAATAATAATTAAAATAAAAAACCATCCTCAGAAAATAGTTGTGTTGAACAAAATAAATGAGTTTAAATATACAATAAAAAGAAGAAAAATAAATATTTACATTGTTTTGATACTTAGTCTTTTAAGAATAACATAAGCTTTGAAATAATAAAGGATCTTTAACTGGCCAAGAAATAATGAAAAATAAACTAATTAAATATAAATATAAATAAAATACTACAATAATAGGAAACGAAATCTTCTAATCACAATAAAAAAAAAAATACTGTTACGATTGAAACAAAAGAAGTCTTCTAGATAAAATAGTTGAAAAAAAACATAGATAAATACTTGTAGGAAAAAAATAAAAATATTGAATACAATTTTACTAAGATTATTACATTGTCAAGCTAGGTACTGGAAGAGAAGGTGTTCAAATATGAAGAGGGAGTGAGCATGACGGATGTTTGATGGGATAGAATTCCAGAGACTACTAGAGCGGGCCAGAAAGGAGCATTCATATTATTTTTTTTTTTCATTGAGAAGGAATAGAAAGGTTGGATAGACGGGATCTCGTCCCTAGTGAGTGAATTGAGGGTTTGAACTGCAGGATATTATAGATATAGGGAGGATGTTGAGAGTTGATGGTTTGGTATAGGAAAGGTCCAAGGAAGTATAGCCTAAGGGTGTGGAGAAAGAGCAATTTTGATTCAGAATAAAGATGGGATACGAAACAGCTGTTTCGGACCCGTATGAAGCAGTCATTCTTCAGGTAAGTCTGAAAGTTTTTTTTATTTTAAAGAGTGTTATCTCATAAAATATTCATTATGGACTATTTGATCCATACTTGCTATATGGACTATTTGATGGCGCGTTTTTTATTAATAAATTGGAAGTAGCTACAATTTTTTGAAGTTGGGCAACTATACGTCTTTATAGGTGCTCAGAGCTTTTGTCTCTGTAGCCATGTTAGAAAAACCCATTATGCCTTCATTATCCCCTAAAGTTTTGAGACCAATCAACCGAAACGAAAAATTAGTGGAAAGTATGTCAAACAATAGTAAAGCAACGCATAACCTTAACCCTACCGAAACAAGTTACGCCAAAGCCACCGCTACCGAACGATTCTCCAAACGTGAAAATGCTATAATTTTACACACCCATCCAGGCATCAAACAAAAGGAATACGTTCTTAAAATTGCATCTCTGATTGATCTTCAACTTATTTGCTATACATCTAGAATCTCTAACTCCCGATTTTGTATCCATTTCAACAACAAAGAAGCAGTCGATACTATTTTAAAAAACCATAAATCGGTAGTCATAGATGGTAAAGAAATTCTTATAAAACGCTTAGTGAACCCAGCCAAACAAATAATAATTTCGAATGCATGTCCATCCATACCGCACGAAACAATAGAAAAAGAACTTAAAAGCCTAGGCTTGAAATTAGTGTCATCTATGCATTTTCTTAGAACCGGATACCAAGACCCAAGATTAGCCCACGTACTTAGTTTTAGAAGGCAGGTTTATA
The DNA here is from genome assembly GCA_023052935.1 of Piezodorus guildinii. Classification (NCBI taxonomy): domain Eukaryota; kingdom Metazoa; phylum Arthropoda; class Insecta; order Hemiptera; family Pentatomidae; genus Piezodorus; species Piezodorus guildinii. The sequence goes on from CM041292.1 coordinate 164,276,518, forward strand.
TCCCACCTGAAGATCTAAGCAAGCTCCCTTCATCATTACTAATAAAGCATGACAGTGTTCCTTACCGAATATTTTTCAGTGAGGACATTGTCACTTGTTTTGTTTGTAAGCAGCCGGCCCACATTTCTACTGACTGCCCTGAGTGCGAAAATGACGGTGATATAACTGAGTCTCAAATTAACCAACAAGAAAATGAACTAATCAATTTAAATAATGAAACAATCGGCGTACAAAGAAAACATAGATAATTCCATATTAGATACGCCAAACCATATATTCCCAATAGCAATATCACAGTAGCGCCAACGCCAGCCAGTCGCCATGACAACATTATCACAGTGAAGAAGCTCCCCGTGAGCCATGTTATAACTGAAGGTATCATTACAGGGAAACAACCTATCGAAACAACAGTAATAACTTAATATCGATATCTTCTATGGTCTCCGGCGTCAAACGGTGTCATACCACCACTACTCCTTCCACTACGTCCACAACTGAATTAAACCCAACGTTCGATCCCCTAGAAGATTCCGAAAATACAACTGATTTTAATGAATTTTCACCGACAGTAGCTACCCAAACTGTCAATAAAAAAACAAAGAAATTAAAAAAGACTGAGATCAATTCTACGAGTAACCTTGAAGGCGCCCGAAAGATCATAGTAGAAAATAGCAAGAAATATCCTGTATCCTTTGATGAGATGTCCAAAATTATTCAACTGTCGTCTACTACTAAAAACGTTAGGGAATTAGTTCGTGAATTTACTAGTGATACAGAAGGCCTCAGGGCCATGCTGGTGGATACCAAATCTCTAATACACGATCGCCGTACAAAATTAAAAATAACTAAATTCTTAAAAAAACAGTGGGACACAATAGACAGTGTGACAAACACCGATGAAAGCACCGAATAATCGATAAAGAAACTCTTGAACATCATTAACTAATTTTATAAGTTTTTATTTTATGAAAATTAATTGTAAGAACTCTGTTATTATGCAGTGGAACTGTAATGATTTCTACAAGCGGTACGAAGATTTTAAACTGTTTTTTTCCGAAGTTCATTGGCAAATACAAGATACCTTGTAAGGAAGTGATCACTTCCTAATTACAATAAAATTCCATTTGTTTGTTGTTTGACTGCGATCGGATATAATATCAGAGATATAAATCGTGTATAGAATGTACTTTTAGAAGTAACGAATGACCGGATACTACAAAAGATTATGGTTCACTAGGAATGTTTTATCAGTTAGTTTCGAATTACAAAGGTTATTTACGTGTTTTGTTTCAAGGATAGCTTATATGATATATAATTAAAAATAATCTACGGTACAAAAAAACAAAAAAAACAATGTGAATAATGAATGTGATAAATTAGGAACAAACTATTGGAATAGCTTGGAACAAATGTAAAAGAAGGAACCACAAACCTCGAGGCAGATTATGGGTAATAGATTATGATGACGTTTTGATTTTTCTTCCTAAACGTCTTATTTTCCTAACAATCACAGGTGATGAAGCATGGACTCACGGAGAGAGAGACGATAAGTTTAGATTTCCTTTCAGTGATGAATTTGGTAATTAACAATTAAGCAATTAGAATTTTAAATGGATTCAGAAACAGGCAAGCGTACAATATATGAGTGTATTGTCCTTATATATATATGCTTATTCAATGTGAGCTAATAGTTATTGAAAAAGCATATCTTAATACAATTTGACCTGTAGCATTATTTTGTATTAAACTCGTGCAATAAAAAGATGAATGCTTGAAGGTTCAGTAATATGTAATATTTTAAAATGCTACAGAATCACTTGCTTACTTTTATGATAAGTAGCTAAGTTTAAATAAGTATAAAATCACGATATATCAGGCAACAATCGTGGGAATTAACCAAAATCAAGGTAACGTACACCAATTTTTCAAGTTGAGAAAATTGAGATAGTGTTGAGAAAATATCAGATTCACAGAAGAGCAGAACTTCTAGATAATTTTATACTTATATGTGAAGTAATTACAGTCACTGAATCACTTTTTTTTGCCCAGCACATCGTTTCGGTCATTTTATGTATTCTAAAATCTTATATATTTTTTTACTCAGTCTAATACTTCAATGCTCAAATTCACCTAAACAATTTTCATCTAATTCCCAAGAGACACGTGTGTAATCCTCTAAATTTAAAAGACGTTGATAACAACAGTTATTACAAAATACATACAATTTTACAACAGCGACTTTGTTATTCTATTTTATAATATATATTGAACTGAAAAATACCACAGTGTAATTCTGAAATGAAACAAATTTCTTTATACTCCTATGCCTTTAATATTATCACTTTAATTTTGTTAGGATATTATATTTTATTGACATACTAGCAGTAATCCGCGGCTTTGCTCGCGACTATTTCAGTTTTCGTTAATTTCTATGCGTTAATGGTAACAGTAACTATAATAAAATATAACATATAGGCAATATGTTACTCCTCAAACAATTTTTATTCACAGCGAATAAAGTGTTGCATTTAATGACATATTTTAATCGTATTACGCCAAATTTGCAATAATTCACCAATATAAGTAGGGATACCTATAATTACTCACAACTTTTTAGATTTCCGTTCTATTTGTGGGTAAAGCTTCCCATCGGAAAAACCGAGTTACTAAAGCTTTAGAAATAAATTTTGGGTTTGCCAATTTCAGAGTAATGAATAAAACAATAAAAATTCTGCCTAAAGAAAAGCTTATTTTATTTTAATTATAAACCTTCAGGAAAGAATGCCCTAAATAATAGTAAAAACCGAATCAAAATCCGTCCATTAATTTGAAAGTAGTTAGCGGAAAAAAAGAATAGCGGAATCATTATATATATATATATATATATATATATATATATATATATATATATATATATATATATATATATATATATAAAAGATAAAGATAAATGACCTCAGTTGAATAATTTGAGATATTAATGACATATTAAAACATTAAGAAGCACGAAATAGAATGGGGCTGAATTAATTTTTTTTAAACATTTAACGGAAACGTGTCTAGACTTAATATTCAATATGCCTTTCAAGAAAACGATTTATGTTTAAACAAACTGTTTTCATATAAAAAAATAAAACTTTTTAGGTTAATCATTTATCTGCTACTAGAAACAATTTATATGTAAACCATAATCATTATCTGTTAAAAATAGTAAAAACAATGAAATTTTATGTTCTTACAATGTCACTGCAATTATTTTTAACTTTGGTAAATGAGTGCATAAAAAATAATTTTTATCCCGGGATATTCAGTAACCTGAGATAATATTAAGTATCATTTGTTAAGCTTCGGTTACATACATAATTAAATAAATAACTATCTTAAATAATTATATAAAAATATATAAATATATTTATTTATTATTCACTACAAAACATTTTTTGGTTTATTATTTTCAATAATCAACCTTTGTAATCGACCAAAAAAAATTACCCCTGATCAAAATTTGAGATCTTACGTTTCCAGATGCGTAAAATCCGAATAACGAATAAAAAAAAAAATCAGTTTCTCCTAATAAATAAATTAATAAAGTGTCGTTGCAATAAGTGCCATCTGATAGAGAATTAAATTTTAGACCAAATGAAAAAAGAATCATTGAATTTGGTTAACAACTATCTTTTATATATTGCGTTTTGAAATCAGTGGTAATGTTATGATATGATGCTCTGAATTAGTGCTTTTTATATTACTTAATTGCCTATTAACAGCCTTATAAATAGTTATAGCCCTAATATTTTTATTTGGAAATAATAAACCATTGTGTAATATTTTGCAGCGTTTTTAAACATTTGTTCGATAAATTTGCAATCTGCAGTTTCCTTGCAATAAGCAAATGTGTCATCTGCAAAAGCAGCGGCTCAACTCAGAAGAGCTCGTTAGTGACCAGCATATCTCTTGGCCACCGCCTGCGTAGTCATCGGGGTGGGCTGTAAGGATTCGTAGAGCATTTTAATGTTTCTCTAAGTGGGTTGGTGTTTTATATTGGTCTTTGGCTGAAGTTATTGTAATATTCTGTAGCAGTAGTATAAATCGTTGGTATGTTCAAGTCGTTATGTATAACGTCATTTGTCACGTTACAACGGTATGTCCACTATTTTACGCAGCATTTTTGACTGAAACGATTGAATTCTTTGGATGTTTGATGCTTCGGCGGATCCCCAGAGATTTTCATAAAGAGAAAACTTTATAAAGATTTAGTTTGTGGGTTAATGGTAATTTAGAACGTCCGTATAATAAATATATAAATTTAAGAATAAGTTTGAGAAAATATGCTTACGTAATCGTGTACATATTTTCTCGGATCTTCTCTTACACGAGTGTTTGCTTGTCTTTTCGGTAGATCATTGAAGAAATGGAAAAATAAGATAAAGTTTTCCGAATATAGTATTCACATAAATTTGAAACTTTAAGTAAGTTTTGGAACACCTATGGTAGTGCTTACTATAGTTAACGTATTCCATTTATTATATTGATTACATATAGTTGGCTCAGCGAATAGAGAATTTGGAACATGGATATGGGCTTATAATAAAAGCCACAGTAACTATTATTAATGTTGAACTATATACATTTTTAAACTGCTTTGCAATGAAACATGAAACACGAAAGATTTTAACGAAGTTCCTGATGTAAGAAGCTGAACTTTTAATTGATTTGTGATAATGGCTATTGATATCGATCAAATAGATATGGATCATGGAATTGAAATTAAAGAAAATTTCTCTGATTTTCTATATTGAGTGATTTGGATTTTCCTTTAGTGTAAATAGAGGACAATGACATATTATAGATGTAATCTCATTTATAATGGCAATGACTACTGTTTATAATTACTGTTTCAGCTGTTGACTACAGATGGTGTTTCAGCTCAAGGAGGGACCGGAATGTGTCTAAGGATTTAACAAGAAAAATATTAATCAGAAAAACTGTTCCTACTTGAAACGTAGGGGTCGATCTAAAAGATTTACAAGAATATAAATACCTGATTAATGAGAAAGTTAATGCATCAGCAGGTTCTTATGACGATAGATAGAACAGTTTTATATGCAGACATGTATATAGTGTAGGTTTAGTTTTTGGTAATATATATTAATAACAGTATGTGGGTATACTTTGATACTATAAATATAAGAATTCGTTCTATTTACATGTCAACGTTCCTGATTGGTTAAGAGATGAATAGGTAATCACGGGATAATGCTTAGCCCACGTCATGTTTTTCCACTAAATTTAGGGTACTCACTTTATAGAAGTTGGATTAATTGGATAATTGGATCAATCCAAATCGGGGTTTTGGGGGAGCGGTGTGGCTGATTGGGGTGCCCCTGCAACCACAGATGACCAGAAACATTGATTAAACATAATTAAGAGTTCGCGTTTCAGTGCCGGGGGCTTAGATTTCGGCATTATTCCCCGCTCTCTTCACCTCGCCCGATAACCCATACAGCCTTCAAATCCAGGTAGGAATGAATACAAAATTAAATAACGATTCTCACTCGGTACCTGGAGAGTATAATTCTAGTATCTTTCTCTCTCTATTCCCATTATCTGATTATGTACATAAGGCATATAAATAAAGGTATATATAAAGTTATGTAAAACATAATATATAATGTATAGATGTAGTATTAGAATTTTTTATTAATGCAATAATCTATTTAGGTACTAGACAATGTGGCAGTTATTTATATCTACTGTTTATTGTACAGAAACAATTGTTTATTTTTCTGCAAAATATGTACACTAATATAATGTTTTAAAAAGAATTTTCTAAATTCAAGGAATTCTTATATTAAAGATTATTAAAGAAAAGCAATTTTAGCAAGGTCATCGATTGTTTCTATTTGAGAATTAGAACTATTCTTCTGAAAGTCTGGATTTAAAAAAAAAAAAAAAAAAATGTTATTTTATTTTTTTTTATTTTCCCTTACCTTATACATATTTCTTTAAATGTACCACTGATTCAAACAAAACAATATCAAGCCCGAAAAACAAAATATTTCTTGAGTCCGGTAAAAGCTTAAATTCGATAATCACGCACTTTCTCGATGCTGATTAGTTACTAACAATTTCAAAACAATATCTTGATTTGACTAAAAGAGAAAAATACAGTAATTAGACCCTAAATTCCCTTTGAAATAATTTACATAATACAAACACAATTAGTCTTTAGCTCATTTAATAGTTTTCCATAAATATCGCAAAATTAATATTTATACAATGTTGGATTAATAAAAAAAAAAAACCCATTATTCTCCAGTAAGAATACCGTATTTTTGCTAATGATGTAAGTGAATTAGTGCTCACGACATGGAAAGGGGTGTCCTTTAAAGATGTTGCGAAATGACATAAGTACTGTATTCATAGTCAAGGACATCAGACATAAGTAGTCTATCAAAGTTTGAGGTTCCTTAATTTTCTTAGGAAATATGTTATAAGCCAAAATAATATGAGCAGGGACTCCAGGCGTTAGGTTGTAATAATATAAAAAAAAATCTGGTACGCTCAACACTTGAATTTCACCTCGGTTGTAAAAACCTTCAAAAAATTTAAAAGAATTCCATGTTATTTCGTCGGAAACAAATGATTCAGATTAAATAATCTAACAGTATAAATTTTTTTAGCACAACAATCACCTAACTTAATGCTCTATTCGGCACTTTACGTTATCTTACACAACTTTGTATATGATGTAATATTTTTTATATCAAATCTTTAGCTTTCCAACGGTATATTATACATCTATATTAATATATCTGTGTTAGGAAGAAAATTACCTAAACTAATATTTTTACTCCTTTCTCGTTCATTTGGTTATCAATGTCGTTCAACATTTATATTTAGCTGTTTTTTAAATCAATATTAATAAGTTGATATGTTAATTTTTTTCAAACCTACAATAAAAAAGGCACTTTAAGGGAAGGAAATTAAAAATATCGACATTAAAGCCGTATCAAGCTGTTTTAATCGAAAAGAAGCCTACATGATCTTATAGTCCATTATATTTTACACTGATTTATTACTTTATTACCAAGTGCAAATAAGATATTTCAGCCAGAGTGTAAAGGAATTATTCCAACAATCCACCATTTTCGTATTTTAACAATTTAACTTAAATGTTCTTCTGTAGCTAGATGACTTTCTAGAGAAGCATTCTAATCCTAAACTACGCAAAAATAATGAAAGGTGTTCCTCTCTGTAACTTTTTCATGGCGATATTTTTATTCTTTTCTTTGTTATAGTTGTCTATCTGTTCTTGGCCAACCCTAAATAAATCAAGGCTAAATGCCATGAGGTTATAGGTTCCAATCCCCTCCTCAGATCCCATACTACATTTCCTACTCTAACCCTAAATGATCACCCAATCACATTCAGTGCCTCTGTCAAAAACATGGATATCACTATTGACCAGACCCTCTCCTGGAAACCCCTTATAGCCCAAATATCCCGTAGAACAATAAGTACCCTTAAATTTTTCCATCGCTCCCGTCATCTTCTTCCATTATCCACCCGTAAGCTCCTCGTCTCCTCACTTATTTCCCCCTACTTTGACTACTGCTGCGGGTATATGGTGGCCTCTCGACTATGCTCGAGGACAGGCTAAAGCGAATTATGAACATATTTTTAAGATTTGTCCTCGGCACACCGAAGAGGTCTCATGTGACCCATTTATACAGCGGGTTAAAGTGGCTCCTTCCCTATATCCGCAGACAATATTTCCTAGGATCATACCTATACCAAACCACCCACTCCCAGCTACCTCCTTATATCTATATCTTATATCTAATCCCTCGAAACAAGGTCACGACATTCTAACCTTTATATTCCTATCTAAAGAACAAAAACGTTTGATCATTCCTTTCTTGTTCGCTGTTTTACTCTCTGGAATTCCTTACCTACTCATATCTGCCATGCTTAGTCCCTACCAACATTCAAGATTCAGCTGTTCCAGTACCTACTATCATCCCAAATAGACGCTCAACAAGAATTCGCAAAGAAAATTTATTATTTATTGTTTATATTAAACTTAGTTAATGAACCAGTTATTATGAACCAGTTTCAATGTTTTATTTTATTCAACAATTTAATCTATTAGAAGCTATTTATATTACTCTTTTATTTTTATTTACTCTTTTATATGCTTTAATCCATTTTTTTCTGATATCATTGTGAATAAAAATTAATTATAATCCTTTGGTCTTCAGGCCAGACACACAGTATATCTTAATTGTACATATCAATTGTTCTTTAGGTACCATGTCCTAGAATAATTTTGTTTTCCTATTCTATTCTATTCTGTTCTATACTGTTAACTAAAGCGACTAAAACAAGTTATGAAGTCAGTTACATACAAAATAAAAGTCAAACTGAAGTGTTTATATTTCTTTGATAAGCATAGAATTTTTAGTTTTATCTGAACGGTCGATGCTTTCATTATTTGGTGATATTACATGAGTTGCGATAGGAGTTTTATGTATGTTTTAATACGTTTAAGAACGAACAACGATCGTCATCGCCAATATACTTTGGCAATACAGAATCGGAATTTTTATGACAGTTATCTGAGGTTTCCTCTTTTTGACAGGTTGTATTTCTTCTCCTATGATATAATTTCCAATGTTTTCTGAATGAAAAATAAACAAACAAAAAAACAGCAAAACATAATATTAGTGACGGATGATATTCGACAAGTTTATTTTCTAAATTTAATCTAAATGTTTTAAAATGAATTCAATGACAATGTTACAGGTAGTAGCAATATTTATACAAAAACCTTAAATAAGTATAGTTTCTTCTACAATACTTTATTTAAAAAAAAAAAAGAAATGTATATGTGTGTGTGTGTATATATATATATATATATATATATATATATATATATATATATATATATATATTTACCTTTACTACTTATGAAGTGTTCAGCGTAAGTTTTTAGTTTCCATGGGGTTTCCAGGAAAGGTTTTTGAATCGACCATCATCAGATGATGCCTAGTTTTTTTTACCGAGGAACTGAAGGTAATTGGGTGATCATTTAGGATTAGATAAGGCTCAGCATCAGGTTTTCTGCCCAATTTTCGTGTAACCACTCTATGCTGGGTGTGACTCAGGAGGGTCTCCGGACCCCAGTGTCAATTCAAGGCTAATATAATTATTGTATAACAGAATAAATAATCGTTCTATCACATCCGAAGTACGAACACAGGACCTGGAGAATGTTCGTCTAGTGCTCCATCCAGTTCGCCAATTAATAATATCATTTCTAATTGGTTAATTTTATAGTTCTAACTATGTATTTAACAACAAAATTGGTAAATATATACTTATAAGTTTTTTTTAACTAACATGTGAAATTTGTTATGCGATCTGAAAAATGGATATGATCCAAATTATTATAAAATATCGATATTTCTTCATAAACCGTCTATTACTGCTTGGTTAATTCATATCTTACTCTTAAATTTTTGCTTTAAATATTTTTAAAAACAAGTGCAGCTTAGGAATCAATGATTATACCCATAATCAGTGATTTGTTTTCTACAAGACTGTATAAATAAGTAAAATTATTCTTCTGCACGAACGCTTATATGTAAAAAACAAAAATATGGTGCGGGACCACACACGCCTTTCACTTACTTTGCTTGTTATATAATCAATTTAAGAACTAATAAATAGAGTCCAAAAAGGTTTAATGAAGTATATTTAGTTCCGTTGGAAACATATGTTTTACATTAAATATTACTACAATATTTAATTGTTACATGTAATAATCGGTAATAAGTTTGAGCCTTTTTTGTCACTTCACATTACATTTTACAACTTTTTGCATAAGATTAAAATTTCTTCTAAAATCATTAGCTTTCCAACGGTATATTGTACACGTATATTACTGTTCTTATGTCCAAAAACGAAAAATTTCATTAAAAAATATGTTTGCAGTTTTCTCGTTTAGTTCGATATCGAATTCGTTCAACTTATATATTTACCTGTTTTTTAGCTATGCTAATCAGACGAAATGGTCAACTTTTCCGAATCTACAAAATTAAAGGTACTTTAGAGGTGGAAAATTTAAAATATCGGCATTTAAGTCCTGTCAAACTATTTAAATCAGAATGAAGTTTACATGATATTAAAGCCCTTTAAATTTTACATCTATATATAGAGCTTAATCAAAATCGTTAGAGCCGTTATTGAGAAAATCGTAAAAATGAGGCTCTTCTGGTTAGCTGATTTTGATAAAAAAGCTTCTGTAACATCTCGGGACAATATTTGTCTTAAATATGAAATTTCGGTTTCATAGGACTTTTTGTTTTCGCCTGGGAGTTACCACAACAGACAGACCTTTTTGCGGGTCTTGGTCATTTGGATCGGATCTAAAACGTGTGTTTCCGTTGAAAATTGGAATTCGAACATTTTCATGATCGCAATACTTTCCCTTACTATATATGAAATATATAGGTAAGTGAAAGTAAAAATGATCATATGATATAGGTTATACAGAGAACATTTATATCATAAACAGAATAAAGGAAATAAAAACATTCTACAATATATTAATAATAAATATAAAAGGACACTAAAAATAATTTAATTTCTATGTTTATAGCAGAAATGAATATTCATACTAAGTTTATCTCATTGAGGAAGAGAGTGCATTAAATAATAATAATTTATTTGAATAAATAATCTGATTAATATTCGTTACGTAAGATGAAGATATTATATTTTCTAAAAAGGAATATGAAGGGTTTAAAATGATCATACAGATTCGTCAGTAGCAAGATCGAAATTTAAAATTGTGATCACCTGGTCGTGGAACTCCTGGGAGGCATCCTAGAAAACTTATCACTTAAGCAGATGATCCTTACACTAACATCATAAAGGCATCAGAAAAAAAATCTCAACACTAAAAAAACAGAGGATAGTACACAGTACAGCTGAGTTCATTTGACTGAGGAATCACTTTCACTTGACCTGTAAGATGAATGCGCCAGCTGATCAATTCTGCACTGATAAATCCAAATTTAAACCTTCTGTCCTAACTCTCTCAGAAGATACGTCAAAACTAGTCAAGCTAAAAATTCCAAACAAAATATACCTTATATGCGAAGTTCAGTCGTTATTCATGACTTGAGCCTTTACATCTAATCAAATTTAAGTCTTAAGATAACTTAACTAATAACTTCTTCATTCTTAAGTTTTTCATTCGTATAGGAATCAATCCATTAGAAATCGTCCAATGTTCATTATTTTTTCCGCTCAAAAATATTTACTATCGTGATTTTTTTACCAGATATTATATATCGTTTCGCGAATATAAAACCATAAATAAAATTTTTTTCGGGCCAATACTTTAAGTATTACCGATTAAGTCAGCTGAACGGGCAAAACATGTGATGGGAAAATCTTTCTAATACCTGTAATTTTTTAGATATCAAATCAAAAGAAAAATCAACAATAAGATAAGGACATGCTTTTTATTTTTTGTTCCTAAAACTCATTACCTAAATAGTAAAAAAAGTTGTTTAATAAATTCTCGAAAATGAATCAAAAACGAGATTTTTAACGAGATAAAAGTATATAAAGGAAAAGAAACTCACTTTTAATTATTTTTTCTTATATAGCTTAGTCATCCCGGCTAAAGGTGGGAAATGCGTGTTATTATTCAGTTGCTAAGTTACTTGGCTCGCGGCTTCTATCTAAAAACTTAAAGGTTGGAATATATAAAACTATTATTCTTCCAACGGTTCTTTACGGATGTGAAACGTGGCCGCTTGCTTTGAAGGATGAACAACGTCTTAAGGCTTTCGAAAATAAGGTACTGCGTAAAATATTTGGTCCGAAGAGAGATGAGGGCACTGGGGAGTTTAGAAGGTTGCACAACGCGGAATTGCGGAGTTTGTACCCTGTGAATATAATTGAGTTGATAGCATCGCGGAGACTCGAATGGGCGCGTAAAGTGGTTGGGCTCGGTGAGGAACGGATTTGAAGAAAGTTGGTACTCGCTGAACCGACTGGTAGGCATCCGAAAGGCAGACCGAAGCGTCGATGGGAGGATTGCGTTAAGGCTGATCTCGAGGTCTTTGGCTTGAACTGTGAACATTGGACGAGTCTGTGTAGGCAGACTTTGGTGGTATAGGCATCGAACCTTCGGGTTCGGTAAGCCTATTATTATTATTATTATTATATAGCTTAGTCATAGTCCTACTCGGTGTAAAAGTTCCGATCTTGAGAACATAGTCCTTTTTTGTATATGAATTTTCAAAAATTAATTTTTCTCGATATTCACACGGAAATATGTCAAAAGGGATTTAGTGAAAAATTATGAAACTAAAACAGATTAACTATCTATACGACGTGTTTAAGTGATTTAAATTTGGTCTTTGAGATTATTCTGGTTCCGGAGCTATAAAATAAAAAAGCTATAAAAACTTATTACACAGAGGTATATCTGTGAGTTTCATCATTTTTCACCTAGTCCCTTTTGAGATATTTTACTATAAATATTGCGGAGATGGACACATAATCCTTCTTTGAAAATTTATATTGGAAAAAGGATATAGATTACACGACTATCATATGAATTTTAAAAAATGGCCAAAATTCATTTTTCACAATGTTTACACTGAAATATCTCAAAAGGGATTTAGTGAAAAAATATGAAACTAATAAAGATTACCTATCTATAGGATATGTTTATGTGATATAAAGTTGGTCTTTGAGACTTAGCTGGTTCCGGAGTTAAAAAATTCTGTTAACTGTTTAAATAACGTTTTCTTTAAAAAATATCAACTCCGGTAATTTGCACATTTAAAAACCATAAAAAAACTAGAATGATGATGAGAGTATTTTATATAATTTTGGTCCTCACATTCATTACCTAAGTAAGCAAGAAAATAGTTTCAAAATATTACGAAAAATTATAAGTCGAGCGGCAAGGTCAGGACAATTTCCAATGGATTGACCCATTGATAATGAAAACTCATTCCAATGCATCCACGGAAGACTGGATGTAAATTTGTGATAATGCCCTATTCGACTTTCACCCGTCTAGACGTTCCGTCAGCCCTCAACAACCAATTTCCTCCCACAGGTCAGTGTAATGAATATGCATAGGTTCTTATTCAAGTTTCATAGAAGAACCGCGACCTTCAGTCTTCCATCTACTAGAAAATCATTATTTTCTTGTTCTCCTTAATAATAAGTTATGTTCCAATGAGAGGAAAGTATCAACACTTATTTTCATTGATCATGTATTAATTCATTTTTTTTTTTCATCAACCATGTCTATCTATGAGATTGCAGATTCGTAAATAGTTATTTGCTATAGATCTGGTATAATTTTACAAAGAAAGATAAGTTCACCTCCATGGGCTAGAGACAGATCAATGACTACTTCAAAACGTAAAAAACATTTTTTTTCAATTTTTCAACGAAATGGAACATTAATGCTATCTCCGTTATTAATTAATAATGAGTCATTCATTGCATACCTAACTCTTTAGTCACATATCACATCACGGACCACAAAGGATAGCACCAAAACTGAAGAATTCAAAATAATCCAAACAAATGCCATCATATTATTTATTACCTTTAAACACACACGTGTCATCAGCATACGTAGTGAGGACAGTGGATTGGGATTGGGCCTTAAATGAGGACTGAGTAAATAAGGATGATTAAGGAAGGTTATGGTTTAATTCAAAGATTCTATGAGTGAGGTAGGGAAGAATTAACAGGAAGTACACTAGAGAGAGGAATTGACGCAATTAGCATAGCAGGCCTGAATGCTAAACTCAGTCAAAAGTTTGTTCCATGTCGAGAAAAGCTCAAGTACAATACATTTCGCGCTCCTATGTTGAAGATATAACATCCACCACACGGTGACACTGCTATAGAGACATAGTATAGTATAGTAGAATGGGATGTCCGAAATGCAAACTGGTGGTCAGGAATCACGTGGTTGAATTCGAGGATTGGATATAAACGTTTGAGGAGAAGATTTTCAAGAATTTTGCCCAGAATGGGACGGAGGATGGATTCCAAGTGGCTTTTTGGGGTTAGGTATCATTTCGATAATGGACTGTTTACAAGGTTGTGGAAAATAGGTAGAACGGAGAGTGGCACTATACATGAAAGAATATGAATAAGTGAAGAAGAATATGCCTTTTCCGGGGAGCTGTTTTAGAATGTGGGATGTATGTTTGTATGTTTTTGAAAGGTAATGGTTGAATGATGTTAATGACTTCTGAAGGATGAAAAGCCTTAGGATGAAGGGACAGTTAGTTCTGGGGAGGAGGAACAGTTAGTTCTGCTTCAACGTGGTTGATATGAATTGGATCAAGGATGCCAGGGTAAGGGTTAAACATTTTGGAAAGGTGTTCTCCGAATAGCTGTGATTTTTCTTCATCAGATTTTGTCCAGGACATTGATTCGGTGAGGAGAGGATGATTAATGGTTTTGTATTTTAGTACTTTTGCAGTAGTTATCCATAATGATTTGTCTGACGTGCTTATGTTTTCTGTGAAGTTCTGAAAGTTGTAAATTTTGAGTTTTCTTATTTCTGCCTTAAGTCAGTTTATTGTAATGGATTTTTTCTGAAAGGTATCTTGTTATATGCCACTTCGCTCATGCTCGGCGTTTTCGGTTAATAAGTGTCGAATATAATATGAAAAGTTGGTTTCATAAGCCTTCCTATGCTTCAATGGCAGAGTCTATGTCTTGTTTAGTTTTTAACGGGATTTTCAAGTCCAGGCTGTTCTCTAAAGCATATCGAAAATTGTCCTTTAATCAGGGAAGGTTGAGAGGGTTTCGGGGAAGGTTGAGTTTCTATGAGGAATAGGATTGGAATTCATGAGAAGCAGAACCCGGCTATGATCCGAGAAGAAGTCATCTAAGGATATGATTGTAGATTGGTTGGAGGAGATTTGGGAAGTAATGAAAAATATCAAGGATGTCAGGAGATCAATAAAATCAAATTAAATTATCATATTTCGGAACTTTTTACTTTACCCTCACCAGTTACTTTATATAATAACGTCTTATCTTGTTATATTAACAGGTAGTGTTAGGCTATATACATTTTATTCACAAAGGAGGTTTCCCGCCTAATATTTCCAAGTTTTAAGAAACGTTTAACTTGTCTTTGTTCATAATGAATCTGATAAAACTTAGTCGTGTTCTTAAATCAGAAGAAACAATAGCATTTAAGACATTTTATATGTATGGAATATTTAACATAAACATAAAAAAACATAAAATGTACAAGTGGATACACTTTATGAAGCTTGATTTATTAAAAAAATATAAAGAGCACCAGAATTTAGATGCAATTTAAAAAGTTGCAGAGGAGAAATCGGTGGTTATAAAAGTCCTGGTTCAACAATTGTAAGTTTTTCTAAAGGAAATGTATTTTGTTTACGTATGCCTAGGCGAATGGCTACACAACGAAGAAATTTCAATTTTGTTAAACACGTTATTCTTTTACTATATTTTTAAAAATCAAATATTGTACATTATTCGTTAAATACATTAAAAATTGAAGCTTGTTAAATACAATATTTAAAAAAATTAACGTTCTTCACAAGTATTAGCTTAATAATAAGATAAATCATTCTTTTAGAAATAAGTAACTGATGTGATTAAAGTATAAAAGACACTTTTTGAAATTTATTTCTAATATAAAGAACCGACAATTTGTATACTATCAAGTAAAATAAAATAAGCTCAAATAAAAACTTTTTGTATTTACCCGCCTCCACATTATGACCGGCGACATTTCTATTATACATTCATTTATCAAAAGTACTATAGAATTATGACACATAATTACTATCATAGAAAGTATATTAGTTTAAACACAGATAGCATAGATCATTCAAAACCTAAAAGATTTGACTGTTTTTTTTGTTTTTTTTTTAATAATCATATATTTATATTCAGACCTGCCATGTGACAACCAGTGAATAGAATAGTTAAATAAAGGTGATGTTATAACGTGGTAAGCATGATGGAGAGAGGATGCCCAGCGACACCTCTTCCTGGCGCGTTTCTTAATTGGCATTTATGTTAGGAGGCCCCTCATCCAACTTCTTTTCAGCCTTCTGCAAGTGTTGTGCGGCATGTTAGTAGAGTTGGTTTGTCCGTGTAAGTTGTGGAAACGTTTGTAGAGGGTCCGAATCTGTTCGTTGACTGTTAGCATATGAAGGTCTGTATGTAAAGTAGTGTTGCTAAAGTACTATGGTGAATTTTAATTAGTCCTAAAAGTTCTGAATTGAAAAATTTGAATTTTACATATTTGTGTATGTCATTTTGGCAGTCCCGTATGTCTGTAAGGCGTAAGTCCAAATTGGCTTCAGTAGGTAAGTGTAAATGTTCAGTTTATTTTTAAGTTTCAATTTTGAACGTCTTGAGAGTAGTGATTATAAAAGTTTTAGTGTTTCGTTTGGCGTTGTCTTGTTGTTCTTGATGTGTGGGCTGACAGTTAATTACTTTTTATTATTAAACGAAGAAAAAGCTGTCTGTAATTGTTATTTATAACTTTAATGACTGATTCGTTAATTCTATAATTGAATTCAGTAATATTTTCAAATTATTTGAAAAACTTGTTAATTTATTTTTTTTTATTTTAGGAGACAGGTATAATTATAATTAATGCAATAAAAACAATATAATTTAAAAGAATTTTTTTAAACCAAAACTTAAAAGTAATAAATGCACAAAAAACAATAATTGGCACCTAAACAATGAATGAATGGAATTATGCATTTCGTCTAGACGGAAAGTTAGGTCCTAGATAGGCGATTGCATAATGCAATTGTATTATATGGCATTGTTACATAAAACAAGCTTCTATGAACTTTTAGGAATAATAACTTGAAGCTCATTAGACAATAAAAATAACGTAACGTCAACCTACTTTGATATTCCTAACCACAAGATTGGTATAGTAAAAAAGAATAACACAGTCTTGGCTACCATAAAAATATCAATAGGAAGAACACATTTTTACTTTAACCCAGAATAGAGTTGCTTGTTCTATTCTATTCTAATCTATTGTTGTTCGTAAATAAAAATGGGTTGAAATAAACTTAATAGACGTTTAAAATTATAAGAAATTCACAACTTGATGAAAAAATATAAATATTCTTTCATAACATATATATCGGTAAATTATGCTTTTTTATAATAAAATAATAGTATAAATATTTATTTTATTATGTATTTATTTTATTAGTCTGCAAACAGGACTTTAAAAGGTGTAAATATGCATATGCACTATACAATGCTGGATTTGAATTTTATTCGAAGATGTATTCATTAACATATTTCTGATATTTAAGAATTACATAATAATAAAAAGAAAACCTCTAAATAATAATAAAATTAACTTTAGAAAATAATCTCATATAACATTATAACCAAAATTTTCAATAACAGCAAAAAAAATTTAAGAAAAAATCAGTAATAATGAAATGAAATCAATGAAAGAAAATTTTCTTTTCCGTAACAAAACGTTATGATATTTCTATATTTGAGCATAAGCCATTAATTTTTAAACATAAAAAGAAAACTATCTAGTTAATTTTTTTTTTTTTAATATAATTTATTTTCAGATATTAGTAAATATTTTAGAACGATACATTTTCCTAAACATATTTTAGTGTAAGAGACCAACTCGTTATATTTTTTTACTGAATTGCTAGTATACATAGGGTTTTAAAAACTAATTTATACATCTGAAAATTAAAATGTTACTTTTATAAAATAATCATACCTATTCATTCGCGATAATGCACACAGAAGTATTTGTTATTCATGTAGAGTGTATTTTAGAAAAATTATTTCAATTTTAAATGCTCTTTTTTATTAAAAAAGGTTGGGAAATATTTTATAGAGAAAAGTCACCTATTCTTCCATTATCTGCGTCACTAATTGTAAACGGCGCCGATATTTCATACAAAACCTATATACAGTGTTCGGTCCATATAAGTATTGTATAAGTATATTATATTATCATTATTAAGTATTATATAACGATTAATAAATATTACATTATCATAATATATAAATATGAATAATTTTATAAGAAAATTCTTACCTTAAACGTATTTATCTCTATCCTGATATTCTTGATATGATTATAAAATAACACTTCATCGACTAATAAAATACGTTGTTAAAATAAGATGTTTATAATGAACTATAAGCTGGTAAATTCGAAATAAACAATTTTTTTATTTTATTTTAATAAACGAAGCGAAAAAAATAATATTTAAATCCAAAAAGCAAGAAAACGGAAATGAACTCGATTTTATGAATGGCGGTAAATCAATCAGGCTGGGGAACCATTCTAATTAAACATATAAAGAAAATTAAGCGTAGTAAATATATTAATAAATAAAATAAATTTAAATAATTGATAAATATAAAACTAATGTTTGATGTATAAAATATGTATAAGACACACTACAACATATACCCTCTACTAAGCAAAAGCTTTGCAAATACTGGTTTCAGTGACCAGAGCATGTTGGAGGGGATAACAGTCAGGTTAAGTTGTTCACTTTCTTCCAAAACATAATGTAACAAAGTAGAACTTTAACATTATTTTCTAACAGAAAACTTCGAAAAATGAATGACAGATGAATAAATTAATAATTAATTATTTAGGGATACGTAAATATAATTTTATGTTAACTGTTCATAAAAACTGATAATATCACATTTTATAAAGTTAATAAAGAAGTTTTGAATAATCTATTTCATCTCATTAAAGAAAAGTATGAAGCTTCTAAATAATAACTTTTATAAAAATTTAAATCTGATATTAGGAACAATTTTATGAAATAGTTTATTCATATTATTTGACAAGGCTAAAATGTGATTTAAATGAATTGCATTCATAGACAATAACAATTGTAACTAGTGTCACATTTAAGGCTAAAATAATTATGTGTCTATTAATAAAAAATGTATTAATAAAATGTGCCTTAAGTTAAGAAATATTTTTGATTCTGCTTTAAACTTTTATCCGAAATTTCATCAAAAAAAAAAAAAAAAAAAAAAAAAAAATTTAAATTATTATTTGTTTTTATTGTTGTTTGTTATTATCTGGTTTCAAGTAATGAATAAATATTTTTAATAATTTTTCAAATTGATGTTTTCTCAAGTTATTTATGGAAACCCACAAAATAGATTAAAATCTACATTTTCTTCAAGAATGTATAATTTATTTTTTTTCAAGCGAAGATCTTTTAAATATGTATAAGGAGTTATTTTTTTTTTTAACAATAGGACAGACCATACAAAATTAATTAAAAACCAAAATCATTACTTACTCAACAAACTAATTAAGTAAACAACTGTGAGGTATTCAACATCTAAACATTATTTTTCACGACTAGACAAGCTTTGTATCATAAAAGTACATCTTTACTATCTATAACAATAAATAAATCATGAAAAGCTTTTATGACAAGAAGATTATATTGTTTTCTCCTTCTTTTTTTTTTGTTTATACTGACAAGCTATTCCATTGATATTTGTTCTGAGGTGTAAAACATTTTTAGAAATTTAGTTATTAATAAATTTGTAAGAAAATGAAGGTAATGGGTGCTTTTTCAGTGTGAACTACTAAATGAAGCTTCCTAAAAAATTAAAAAATAAAAGAAACTTAATTAATTTTCTTTTTTACTGCTTTAATTTTAAAACACAGACACTTATTTTTTATAACTTATTGTTGGTAGGATGATTTTTTGTTTGTTTTTTCTGGCAAAAAACATAATGGTCATCAGTGCCAGCTGTATTTATTTTATAAAGTCAATTATATTAACTAGCTTATGAAATAATTTGTTTGTTTGTTGATTTAACATCACTTTATTCTACTATGGCTAATTGTACGATGCTACAGTGGGAGTCCTAAATTTTGCCCATTCAGGTTTAATAAGGAAAGGAATGTTTAATGAGTACCTGACATCGCACAGACTCAGGAACACCTTCTTATGTCCCCTCCGAAGGAGGGCATAACTAAGGATTTTTTACTCCCATTAAAAATCCTAGGACCATATGCGGGAACCCGTGACCTTTGGGATAGAAGGCTGTTATGCTAGCTACCCTGCTACAGATGATCCAAGTTTATGAAATAAATAAAGACATTTACAGAATTGTTTTATTGTTTGTTCATTTATTTAACATCACTTCAAGCTACTGTTTCTAATCAGATGATGCTACAGAGAGAGTCCTAAAGTTTGCCAGCCCAGGTTTAATCATGCTAGAGATCTTTTTATTTTGATTTTACCTGTATCTCTACAACTCATGAAGAGTCTTGGGCTCAGTACATATAGATTCTCACTGTTTCTAGGCCAACAGCCGTGCAATGAGGTGATTAAGCCTAGATCACGCTCACCCACCAGGTTTTTCCCCAATTTGGGTACCCTGTCTACTGGGTCTGCCCGAGGGGGGTCTCCATACCCTAGGATCCTCCCCAGCTAAATTAACAGAATAAATAGTATTCTGTCAGAGTCAGGATTCGAACCCAGGACCCGGAGAACAGTAGACTAGAGCTCTATCCACTAGACCACACCACTCCCTTGTTAGGGATCTTTAATAACTGACATCACACTAGCTGGAAACCATCACATTATTAATATTATAAATTGTTCCCTCCGAAGGATGGGCATAACTAAGGGTTTTTTAGTCCCTTAAAAATCCTCAGGTAGATGTATGGTTTGAACCCACAACCATAGGCATAGAAGGCTATTAAGCTAGTTATAACACCACAGGTGACCTCTAATTTTTTATAACCTCATACAAAATTAAAAGTCACCTGTGGACCTCTCTTGGCCATCTTTTTTATCACCTGGGATGATTATGTAGGATATATAAGATAATAGACCACAGACTTGGAGATTTTTCCGACTGGAGAATTAAAAGATATCTTTTGGGCTATTTGTATTTTAAAAACTTTGTTGTATTAAAAACAACATTGGAAATTTCTTTTACCACTTTTAGGAACAAAATAAATCTAGTTTGCGCAACCTCCTTTCCCTTACCTCCTTTATTTATATCAAATTAAGAATTATTAAACAAATTTAGAAACAAATATTATTTACATGGGATTTTAATGGAAACATGAGTTTTATTAAATAATCTATTATATTATTATCTACGACAATCAGTTTGTTTTATTGGCTTTTCATCACTCCCCGTTAACTTTAACTACAGTATATATAAGATAATATTTTTTCATACATGTATATTACTGTTCTTATATTCAAAATAAAAAAATTGCATTAAAAAAATATTCTTTCAGTTTTCTCCTTTAGTTGGATATCAAATTCATTCAACTGATATATTTACCTGTTTTTTATCAATAGTAGCAAGATTATGGTTATTTTTAGATAATCTACAAAATTAAAGATACTTTAGAGGGAGAAAATTTAAAATATCGGCACTTAAGTACTTTCAGACTATTCCAATCAGAATGAAACCTACATGATATTAAAGCCCATTAAATTTTGCATTGATATAGGGAGTTTAATCAATAAAGCCATATTTGAGAAAATCGTAAAAAGGTGCAAAATGCATGGTATGAAGTGGCTCTTCTTGCTAGCTGGTTTTGATGAAAAAGTTTCTGTAACATCTCCGGCGTATATTTTTCTTAAATATAAAATTTCAGTTTCATAGGAGTTTTTGTTTACGCGCAGGAGTTACCACACATGGACACACACACACAAACCTTTTTATTGGATTTGGTTGTTTGGACTCAGGGGACCCTAAAACGTGTATTTCGGCTGAAAACTGGAATTCAAAAATTTTCAGGATCGGAATACTTCCCCTTACTATATATTTCATATATACGTAAGTGTAAGTAAAAATGTGGATTGATACAATATTCTAAAGCAAACATATAATTCCACCATTAGAATATTTTGATAGACATTTATTTAATTAAAAAATCAGAGAGCCTCTGCACAGTCACTATATTCAATTTCAATAAAATTAACTGTACACAAAATAAAGAAGATGCTAAAAATGATTGATCAAATAAGTATATCTTATTTATGTGCAAACTGGGTCAACTTTCTTACTAATTACAAATGACATTATTATTAATTAATATATTTAAAAATAAGATAATATATATGTGAAAAATGAAATATTTAAGTGTTAGGGTAGGGTATATGAGGATAATAGGTACCTAATTATGTTAGATCTTTTAATAATAAATAATTAATAAATGGCATGGTTGATATAGCTAGGAATTAAAGAACAAAAAAAAAAAAAATATTATAACCAAGTCCAACTAACAGTCACTAAGTCTTTTAATGAATCAGTGATTTTCTCAAACTTGCATCTCAATTGAATAAATATAGCATGTCTAATATGGCCATTATAAAAAAAAAAAAAGTGGTTAACCAAAAGATCGAAAAGATTAGATTTTTTTTTTCCAAATACGATTAAGTTTAAATAACTACAGTGAGTCACAGTGAAAATTATGCAAAGGGCTTCTTATTTATTGTTAACGATTTTGACGAATAAATTGTTATAACTTATCATAAAAAATTTTCAAAAGTTTAGATCAAACTATTTATTAATTAAAATAGTATTAGATTTTAAATATTAATTATTGAGTCTACATAAAAACTAAATAATAAGAATTAATTGTAAATAAATACCTCACTCTAGAATTGATGCATTGTTTGCTTTTAAAGTTTCTAATCCAAATGCTTGAACTTGTTACTGCCTGATCTGATTTTATTACTTGAAAAATGAATAACTGCACTTTAGTTTTATATAAAACTTAGTCTGAAGTACCTTTTAAACATGGGTGCCATACCACATTGCAGGACAAAGAAATCTTTATTGCGAATTTAAATAGGTGGGAAGACACAAAGAGATATTGCTTTTATTATTGGGAGACCCTCGACAACAGTTCACCATATTATTTAACGCTTCAAACAGGAAAACCAACTCATAAGTAAAGTCAAAGTAAGCTCTAAAAAATGTTTTACTGGTGTTGATGAACGGCATATTCTACGTCAACTTAAAATAAATCCTAAACTAAATGCTCAGAAATTGGTGGTATCAGTTTAAAAAATGTTAAATAAAAAAGTATTTGCTGTGGCTATTCGAAGAGTACTTAAAAATCACAAATGTCATGCAAGAGTATCAGGAAAGAAGCTGTAAATTATTAAAAACAACCAAAATATAGGAGTTGAATTTTTCATGGAGTGTTTGAAAAGGATATATTTTCAGATTAATCAAAATTTAAAATATATTTGGATCTGGTGGAAGAGGTTTTGTTAGAAAAGGACCATTGAAGAGCTTAGGAAAACAAATTTTGGACCATTGAAGCATGGTTTGGGAAGTGCATGGCTGCCTCTGGTATAAGAAATCTCAATTATATTGAAAGTATATGAGCAAATTTGTGTATTGTGTTGTCCTGAAAAAAAAAATTGAAAGAAAGTGCTACAAACTAGGGCTTAACAATTTTGTATTTTACCAAGACAACAATCCAAATCATTCTTCATAGTTAGCAAAATAATGGTGCTTGTATAATTGCAATAAAAACATCTCCTCAGTCTCCTGATCTGAATTCTATAGAAAATATGCGGAGTACATTGGAAATTGAAGTGAAAAACATGAAGTAAAATAGAAGGAAGGATACTTTTTTTTATCTCTTAAGGATGGGCGGCAGAAGATACAGTCTGGATACACTGAAAAGCTAGTTGCCTCTATGTCAAATTCTTTGAAGCAGATCTTAATTAATAAAGGACTTCCCACTAAATGTGGATTATTTCAAAATTTATTTCTGATGTACATATGTGCATTACAGACCATGTATTTTTCATTTTAATTATGAGGGTTTTAATTTTTTTTTTTTAATTATTAAATTAAACATGGCACAACTGAACATTGATCTAGAGCAGATCTGCTGAGTATAGCGTTATCTCGAGGTTTCCAGAAGCCAAAGCAGAACTTCCCAATGACTAACTCTTGTTCGAGATCTGCATCTGTGCTCCTCAAATCATCACAGCTGTTTTTTTAAAAGAAAGATGTTTAATATTGGTTTATTATTAGGTTTCATACCAGCTCACAGTTGCGGATACTGCAGCAGGAAATAACAATAATTTACACAGCAGACTGACTCTGAATACAAACCTATTGGTCCAAACACTTAATAAATTCATCAACCCATTATGATGGCTTAGATATTCCTTGATATGACTGTTCAGAAGAGAACATATTTGCTTGTTGTAAATAGTTTTTTTGCTGATGAAAAATTACATAATTGTTGTCAAAACATTTAAATATGCCTATAAAATAAACTAAAAAATATTAAGTATGATTACATTTATTAATTGTATTGAAGCTTTTAGTTTACTTGCTTTATTAGCCTAAAACCTGTACCTCTACAACCCATGAAGGGTCTCAGGTTCAGTACTTATAGAAATTCGTATTGCTTAATGCACAATGGCCGTGCAAGGAGGTGATTAACCCTAAATCATGATTGGTCGCCAGGATATTTCCCCAATTTTAGGAACCCAATTTATAGAGACTAGATGTGCCCCCAGGAGGGTCCCCATACTCCAGAGTCACTCCATGGCTCAAATAACAGAATACCTCAGCCGGGATTCGAACTTGGGATCTGGAGAAGAGTAACCTAATGATCTCTCCACTATGCCACACAGATCACAGATTCAACCATTGATTAAATATCTACCATGCTTAGCTGGTTACCACACTATTCTTAAGTTATATACGCTTGGGCATAGATAGGAAGTAGCCCAACCTCTGCTCTAAAAATTGTTGGGACAAATTAAAATATCAAAAACAGAAGTTAAACAAAAAATCAATAAGGTACTAAGATAAAATGTGTGGTTAGAAATTTTTCCTTCCAACTAGGCACTTTTTTTCAAATATAAATGTAGGGTTAGGGGCTCAACCTCTTGGTTATTACCACTGAATATATTTATATTAACAGATTTTTTTTTTAACACGTTTAAAATAAAATAACACACACACAAATTTTTAGAGACTTCACCATGAAAAGCCTCTGATTTGGATCTAGTGGGACTGTCCCCAGCAGAACAAGGAGCCTTCTAGAAGAACTCTGTGTTGGTAATAAGGAACTGTCCATGATGGCCGAGAATATAATATTGGGCTGTCTGGAGATTATTCATCATCACCTGTATGGATATTAGTTGGGTTGAGATTTCTACCTAACCTCATTTATTTACTTATATTTATGTTTTTATTTAGTTGACTTATCTTTTTGCTTCAATTTTGTCAGTGATTCTTTGATACTGTTGGTCCTTTAGGTGTGCATTTTCAATTGTTTTTCTTTTCTGCATTGATTTTGCTTTGAATTGTGAACTATATTACATATTAAAAGGTGTAACATAAAAAAGCTATTGATAAAGAAAGAAAATTTATAATATTTCAAGTCAATATCACATGTCATTAGATTCATAAGTATACTGGGTGTGATCACCTTGGTGTGTGATAGCAACCCAATACAGTTGGGCAGCACTGTTTTGTTTTGTTGTACTTTTGATAAAATAAAGTATTTCTCTCTTTAAAAATGAATTTATTCCAATTTTTGTTTTCCTTTCTTTTTCAAATATAAATGTATATAGGCAGTGTTAAGAAAAATATTTTATTTTTCCAGCCCAGAGGGGAGGTAAGGGCATAGCCTCCCCCTCTCCTCCCAGTGATTTTTTATCTACTTGACCTTGCCCTTATACAAATTCTGTGTACCCCCTTGCATATACATATTCAAATGTTAAATATATCTATACAATAATACTAGTTTATGAAATATTATAAATGAAGCTTAAATTTGACACTTACCAAATGAGTCATCACTATCATCTTCATTCACCTGCTTAACTTTGTAGCTTCTTTCTTGAGTCTCTCCAGAACCATATTCTATACTCCCAGTTATTGTTGAAATGCCTGTGAAAATTTCAGTTAATAAATTTAAATTATTCGAATGAAACAACATTATGCCATAGATAACATGTAGTAAGTGAAAGTATTGTGAATGCGATAGTTTTATCATACAAGTTTTCAGCTAATATACATTTTCAATTAAGGTTCCTGAAGTGCAAATAACTAAGCACTGCAAAGTGGTAAAAGAGTGTCTATGGTAAATCTAGCTCAAAAACCGATACTCTTGTAAAACGGCTCATTTAAGATAGTCCTGTGCTCTGGATGTTGCATTAGCTTTTGTATCAAAATCTAAATACCAGAAATACCACTTACCCTGAATTTTGTGCATTCTACCATTTCTTTAAATTCCAATTTTTCAAAATTTCTTCCTCTATAATATCTTCAATTCTATTAATTTTAAACAATTGACTGTCAAAAAATTTTTTGTACATTTTTTGCAGTAGTATATGTGTAAATATAACAATAAAAAAAAAAAAAAGAATCAACAATTGTAACAATCAAATTATTTTTTGGTAAATAAATGTGAAGTATTTTACTCAAATTATTATTATGTTCACAGGATGCTAATTTCCTCTTTTTTTTTCAATGTCTGTAGTCAATGATGCAGCATCTTACCCTAAATTTAACTCAGTTGAGGGCTACCTATCCAACTAAATGTGCTAATATTAAGCTGTGTTGTGGTCCCTCACTTTGTTTTAAATACTGTTCTAGCATAATTTTACATTTGATCATACTACTTCAATATTTTTCAGACTTCAACCTTCTTTCTTGAAAGGTGAAGGCATGTGATGGATACAGTTTGATGGTGCACTCTAGACCTTTCCATAATCCTTCCTGATAGTCAATCTGATGCTACAGTGAGTGTCAAAAGTATTTGGAATTTGTATTTCTTTTCATTAAAAAAGTATATTTCACTACTAGGACTTTATATAATTCTTTTTCACTCAAAAATCGTTAAAAGAGACTCGCATAGAGGAAAATAACTGACAAGATAACTGAAAAGTTTATTGGAAGGAATGAGTCTGGGTGGCGGTCATTAAATGAAACAGCTAAATAGTTTCAACTATTTATTGTTAGCCAACGTTTCGACCACTCTTTGTTTGACCACCCAACTGAACTGAACAGTTTCCATCCTCCCACCATGCGCCCTGATGATGACCCACAAAGGGGGGTCGAAACGTTGGCAAACAATAAATAGTTGAAACTATTTAGCTGTTTCATTTAATGACCACAACCTGGACTAATTCCTTCCAGTAATTCTCAACGGTCAACTAATTACATCCACAATGATGAAAAGTTTATTGTTTTTACAATTATCTGATTAATGTATTGATTTAATATTAAAATATTCAGTGTCAAAGGTATTCGGGAATCGTAATATCCTGTTGTTTAATGGTTCAAATGTTCATATTCTCACTTATCTAATTATTTTATGTTCTAAGCAATTCTTCTCCCTCATGTAACATATACCCAAAATTGGAAAGAATTTTTTTTTATTTTTTTAAATAAAAACGCAACTCGAACTATTTTTTAAAGAGAAATGGTTGAAATGTTAAAAAAATTGATGAGAATATGTGGATGGCTGAGTGAAATGTAGAGGATATAATAATACAATATAAAAGCAAAAAAGTGAGCGTCCAAAAAATATTAAATGTTAAAACTGAAAGACTGATTGATTATTCATCAAATAAGAAAACACCATCTCAAATAAGTTAAACCTTAGGATATTTCTGATTTTATCAGAACTTCTGGATACACAGTAAGGGTTTCAACTGTTCGCCAAGTTTTAAAAAAATATGACGAAAAGAAAAACATGCTACAAAAAGTACGGAAAACGACTTACAGCAGGCAAGGCAAAAAGAGAATAGTCTGAATGTTTGTAACATTTTTTCAAAGAGAAAGTTGATGAATAAAATATTTAAAGATGACTCTCACACTAAAATACATGGTTCTTATGAAAAAAGTATGGTTTGGAGGGATCCAAATAAAGAATTTAGTATGCTGTAGTAGAACACCTTAAGCGGTCAGTGTTTGGTCTGTTTTTATCTGAAAAAGTTTAATAATATTGGATGCATGGATAGAATTATTCATAGGTTTGTGAATTTTTAAGTATTAAAAGCCAAAATTAAAAGTACACGAAAAATGTTATTTTTAAAGAAAAATTAAATTTTTATCATGTACGCGACCATGACTCTGGACATATATAGTTATCTTTTCAGATTTAGTTGCTGCAAATCGATCCTTAGACATTCTTGAGGCATGGCCAAATCATCTTAACTTAATTTAT
This sequence comes from Piezodorus guildinii, assembly GCA_023052935.1. Classification (NCBI taxonomy): domain Eukaryota; kingdom Metazoa; phylum Arthropoda; class Insecta; order Hemiptera; family Pentatomidae; genus Piezodorus; species Piezodorus guildinii. The sequence continues at coordinate 164,304,827 of CM041292.1, forward strand.
TCAGCTATATCCTCGGCCGATCTTACATGGAGGATAGATCTTATTGTGCCATTTTTAATTCTGTCTCGCTTCGTCTTACCCTCTACTTTCCTCAAATAGCACCATATCATGATGGACTAAGGTATTATGCTTAGTGTTGAGGTCCCTGAATTCGCACGCATACATCAGTATTGGTAAAATTTTGCCATATATATTATTATAAGTTCTATTTTATATTAACTACATATAAATATAATAAAAATAAAACTTCAAACTTTTTTAAATATAGAAAATAGAAATCCCAATTTTTTTAGATAAACAGAGCAAGAAGTTCAGAGAAAACAAATCATTTGTAAAGCAGTGTTGACCAACTGCATTAGGTTGCTTATCACTCGGCATACTACAATGTCTTCAGAAATATTTGTTTAAAAAAAAAAAAAAGTACAATGCGGATTGTCATAGGGACTATCGATATAAGTGAAAACTTTTTTTTAAATTCTCGATTAGCGCTGGAATTTGTTGGAAAGGAGAGTACGTTCGTTGAAGTAGATTATGTTTAGAATTCATGTTTTGTATTTTTTAATATTGTTTCATTTAATTGTAAAACATCAACCGCCTGTAGAGATAAATCATCTTGAAGTATGTCATCGTAATCTGAATGTGACTGTAGGCTGTATGAGTTGATGGAACACATAGCACATTTTGTTTTTTATGGATTTTATTTGTATCAAGGAAACTTGGACATCTATACTAATATTATAAAGCTAAAGAGTTTGTTTGTTTGAACGCGCTAATCTCAGAAACTACTGATTCTAATTGAAAAAATCTGGATTTGTGTTGGATAGTCCATTTATCGAGGAAAGTTATAGGCTATATAACATCACGCTGCGACCAATAGGACCGAAGAATCAGTCGAAAATCTGGGAAAAAACGAGGAAAATTTGGGAGAAAAAAAAAACCTCGCTTCCCAATGATTCCAAATGATTTACCTTTTATTTTTAAATAATTCAATTTCTCGTTAATTTATATTTTTTCATTTAAACAGGTAGGAACAGATTTACGTCAAGATCGGGTTGCGGAGAAAATCAGTATGTTCTTCTGCAACAAGAAAATAAAACTAAAAATGTCATTTACGCGGAAGTACTTTAAAATATATTCTTTTAAAAACTTCTTAATAGCAATCATAATAACAGAAATTGATGCAGACGAAGTCGCTTTAGAATATATCAAAGAAAAGGTGACATGTACTAAGAAGGTTTAAATTTGGGTGATAAAATTCCGGTTCTGGGATACGCCGATGATTTGGTACTGCTAAAGGAAGACACGGAAACTAAACAACTAAATACAAGTCCGTTAATTAAAACCGGTAAAGAAATAGGACTCGAAATAAATATTGAAAAGACAAAATATATTATTTGTAGCAGAGACGGTGGCGATCATAGTGATATTTATATTTCAGGGTATACTTTTGAACACGTAGAGAAATTTAAGTATTTAGGTTGAATGATAACGAAAAAAAAAATCCAGGAGGAAATAAAGTCCTGGTTAAACGCGGGAAATGCGTGTTATAATTCAGTTGCGAAATTACTTCTGTCTAAAAACTTAAAGGTTAGAATTTATAAAACTGTTATTCTTCCGACGGTGAAACGTGGCCGCTAACTTTGAAGGACGGACAACGGCTAAAGGTTTTAGAAAATAAGGTACTAAAATATTTGGTCCGAAGAGAGATGAGGCTACTCGGGAGTACTTAACGTCACTTTTATACTACTATGGCTAATCGTATGATGACGAATTTTTTCCTCTCCAAGTTTAGTAGAGATCTTTAACGATTTCATGGAATCGCAGACTTGGGACCACCATTTTACGTCCCCTTCGAAGGAGGGCATAACTAAGGTTGTTTTTTTCACTCATTAAAAAATCTTAAGGGCACCAGGCTGGTCACTACATACAGGTGACCGACCCTTTTAAGCATATTGCGTTTCTTATCTGTTTCGAGTGTAGGTTCCTATGAAAATATATTCAATTGTTATTTATTTTTTAAAAATGTGACAATTATTTTTACATATTAAGTGATTATGGGTATAACCACTTCTACTGGTTTGCTTTTGTAAATTTGACAGGAAGAAGTCAAGATCGGGCTTTAAATGATAAAAAAGAGTAGCTGATAGTTGATATTTATTATAGCCAATCTCACCATAAACGCACATAAATTAATACAAATGCAATATTCGCGAGCAAAGCTGCGTGACACAGCTAGTTTAGGAATAAGCTTTATAGTTGTTTCAATGAGATAACCTCAGTTTCTCTCCTAAGTAAACAAAAAACATATGTTTTAGTTAGTAATGAAATATATATCATTCAAATTAATTTAATTTTTAAATGCCATATTTCGTGCTTATATGATAAAGATATTCGTTTCGATTTCGCTTTACTACGATTTTAATAATTAACAGTCAGATCACCATGATTTTGCTCCATGTGTTTAAATGTTTTCATGCAGAGTAATGTTTTAATAATATTTACAAATATCGATATTTTAACGTCAAGAGAATTAAGATATCAATTTTATGAACTTAATATACAGTAAATTCTAGGACATAGTTTATCTACGCTTTTTTTTACTCATTTCCTTGGCAACTGATTTTAATTTAATTAAATACTGAAATAAAGTATTATAAATATCGATATTTTTGGGCCGATATTACACCGGTATCGATAACGTTTACAGAAATTGATATCGATATACTATCTCTAATAGACAGGTATACACAGAGCGCATGCCCCAATCTAGAACATGATAGTAACGGTACCATGGTTACGAAATCATAGCTTTTACCCCTGCCAAAAATCGCATATCACGCCAGTAGAAGTTTTCATTTCAATAATTTTAATAATTAGAACAATTTTAATTAATAATATGATTAACTGTTATATTATTCATATATTGACTTTGAGTTATTTTATTATAAGTTTTATTGTAATTCATTACTATTCAATGTACCTAGAGCTGATAACGTAGTGAATTAGTATATTGTTAACTCTTTTATTGAAGTATGTTTTGTATTATGTATTTGTTATGTAGCTCTATTTGTATGGGGGTTACCCCGAAAGCAAATAAAGTTATTCATTCATTCAATATAATATGATTATATCGTACTTTTTCTGCTATACTCATTTCATTCTTCTTCTTTTTTAATTTATTTTTATTCATTTTATCCCTCATACAAATAATAAAAACGAATAATTTATTATAACAAATTATTTTTTATTATTTCGAGTAATAAGAAAACAAATTTAATTTTGGATAAAGAAAAAGAGCCTTACAGCATCTGCGTTACTGTTTAGAATATTTCAGAAATACCCAATTATACACAAAGACGTTCATAATAAACATTTAATGTTGGTTGTATATAGACAACAGTATGTTATGTAATTTTTTTAGTGGCTATGTATTTGCTTTTTGATACAGGTGTAAGGAGAGTAATTCTCTTATCGCTCATCATAGGACGCCAGATTTGTCAATACTGAAAGATTTTTTTGACTTCAATTTTCTTTTACAGTGTAATAAATTCTCTTTAAAAACACTCTGAATCTGATCGAAAATACAATTTTTATTTTGTTCCTTTTGAGAGTCCAATTACGAAATTTAAACTTTAATACGTTGTAATGAGAATTTTATTACTATTAATTTAAGCGATCCGTAGAACCCCTCAATATTTCATAGAATCGGTTATAACCAGAGACCAGATTTCTACGATTTTTCACGTTATATTTGCTTGCGTGTTTCAGCTACAAACCCGGCCAGTTATCTCGTTCCTGTATTAGGGAATAATACATTACAATTTTATATTGCACGTTTTCGATTTGTGAAGTGAAAACTTCCTTAGGCGCGCTATGGGATTTTTGGTAGGATGAAAGCTTATGATTTCGTAACCATGGAACGCCACCAAACATGCTCTAGAATGGCGCATGCGCTCTATGTATACGTGTCTATTAGAGATAGGATAACGATAACACCGGTGTAATACCGGAACAAAATTTGATATTTATCATACTTTATTGCAGTATTGGATTGGATTAAAATCAGTTGCTAATGAAATGGGTAAAGGCATGGTAGATAAGCTATGTCTTAGAACTTACCTCCTACTGTATATAAAGTTAATATAATTAATATCTTAGCTCTATTGACTCTAAAATATCGATATTTGTAAATACTGTCAAAACATTGCTTTGCATGAAAACATTTAAACATACGAAGCAAAATCACAATTAATACTGTTTAAATCGTAGTAAAAGCGAAATCGAAAAGAATATCTTGATCATATATGCATATAAATATGACATTTGAAAATTAAATTCTTTTTAATAATATAGATTTCAATTAAGCACAATGTATATTTCATTACTAATTAAAACGTATGTTTTTGTTTACTTGGGAGAGGTTATCTCCGTTAAACAACTATAAAGCTTATTCCTAAATGTCTGAATTTCTTTGATACAGATGGCAGCAATGTGTTATGTGTACCACCAACTCATACTGCTACAGTGACACTCAGATTACGATGAAATTCTTCAAGATATATTTCTTCAGGTGGATGATGTTTTACCATTAATTAAATAAAACAATAATAAAAAAACATCTTTACAGATTAATAAAATCAGTTTAAAAGAAACTTAAAAATTAAATTACACGTTATTCTATAACAGTCAATAATACAATAAGTCACCAGCTGGAAATTACAAATATTTACAATTTTATTTTATCACCTTTCCATGGTTAAATCTACAATTAAATTATTAGTTAAGAATAGAAAAAATGACGTGAAATATTAGGATTACTGACTTTAATAACTTGACAAATCCGTCTAACGTAAAGCGTTTCATTGATTTTATTCGTTTAACGTAAATTTTGAGCCTCTACTTGGAAGGATAATTCGAGGACGTTCATTGTATTATTGTTATATGTACTGAATCCTCTTTTTACAACCCTTCAGATTTCTCTCTGAGTATTTAGTTTGAAGTGCTATTTCGAATCTCAGAATTTATAATGGTTAAAAAAGTTAAATATCAATGTTTAAATAATGTCGAAAGAATAACAAGTGCCTCGTCGAATATTTAAAACTGGATATCTAATTATCCTGAGCTTAGATCTGATGGGAAAAACTGGTTGGTATTGCTTTTGATCAGTCAAAATAAAATGGGAGTGAAAGAAAATTCTTAAGCTGATTGTAAAACAGTTTATTAGAAATTCTTCCTTGTTATAATTTAGGGTGTAATTATTCTTATTAATAAACATTATTCTTATTTTGTAGTTAGCTGGAAACAAACATATATTGGAGCAGAAAAAATAGGTCTATAGAACAGCGGTCAATTACCATTGAATATTATATAAAATTACAATTATATATATTTAATATATTGCTCTGGTCTAAATAACATAGCTCTATTTATAATTCTCAACCATTTCTGATAGATTCATCAAACTGTTTTCAGTAAGTTCTTCTAGATTGACTTACTGCTTGTTATATAAATTCACAATCTAATTAACTATTAAAGGTACGGACTAGATAAATATTTAATTCATGATCGATTATTTAGTTAAATTAGTGAATGATTTAAATAATTTAGTTTACTTGTAAAAATAATGTATAAAGACTGTTTATTTATGTGATTCGTGTTTTTTATTTCTAACTATAGGAAAGAAATTCCATATATATTTAGTTTAATTAATTTGTTGGACGTTTAATGTGTATATACCCTCAATTTTATATTTTGTAGTTTTGCTCCACTATTTTGCACATTACGAGATTTTCACTAAACGATATTTTTACTGCACGTTTTTCAGATTTTTACTGCACGGAAATCCAGTCTCTAGCTATAAATATTATACAATTTGCAATCTTGTAACGATATTGCCACGAACTCTTTCTTGGTCACTTTTAAAAATAGATTTAATGATAATTGTTTTTTTTAACATACCTGAATTTTTTTTAGCTTAGCTCAGTCGTCTTACAATCTTGTGTCTGATCAATTTTTCTACTTTCAAATTTAAGTAACCAAATGTATACATCGGACGTTCTATGATTTACTTGCTACAGTTGATTTATAGGAATAGTGGTATTTTAATTAAAAATAGAGTGTTTGATCTTTAGGCATATTTATCTATTTATTTAAAATCTATGCATTCAATATTATTGAAAGTTGACAAAATGATGAAATTCTTTTTGAAAAGTTTAATTATGTGCTACGGAGTCTGCAACATTCATTCCTTTTCATACAGGTACTTGACTCTACGACAAAATAAATTATCAAGCTGTTTTTTACTTTCACTTACTATATATAGTAAGTGGAAGTATTGCGATCGTGAAAATTTTCGAATTCCAGTTTTCAACGGAAATACACGTTTCAGGGTCCCCTGACTCTAAATAACCAAGTCCCGCAAAAAGGTCTGTGTGTGTGTGTGTCTGTGTGTGTTTTATGTTTATTTATTTAACGTCACTTTATGCTACTATGGCTAATCGGACGATGCTACAGTGGGAGTCCTAAATTTTGCCTATCCAGGTTTTATTAGGATAGGGATCTTTAACGAGTACCTGACATCGCACAGGCTCGGGACCACCTTTTAACGTCCCCTCCGAAGGACGGCGTAACTAAGGATTTTTTACTCCCATTAAAAAATCCTAGGACCACCTGCGGGTTTGAACCCGTGACCTTTAGCATGGGAGGCTGTTGTCTGTTGTGTGTGTGTGTGTGTGTGTGTGTGTGTGTGTTTTGTGGTAACTCCCGGGCGAAACGGTAAGTCCTATAAAACTGAAATTTCATATTTAAGACAACTATACGCCCGAGACATGACAAAACTTTTTTCATCAAAATGAGCTTACCAGAAGAGGCACTTTAAACCATGCATTTTGCACCTTTTTTCGATTTTCTCAAAAACGGTTCCGACGATTTTGATTAAACTCGCTATATCGATGTAAAATTTAATGGGCTTTAAAATCATGTAGGTTTTATTTGGATAAAAATGGTCTGACAGGGCTTAAATGCCGATATTTTAAATTGTCTTCCTCTAAAGTACCTTTAATTTTGTAGATTCAATAATAATAACTAGATTATCTTGTTAACGCTGATGAAAAACAGGTAAATATATAAATTGAATAAATTCGATACCCAACTAAAGGAGAAAACAGAAAAAATATATTTTTAATGCAATTTTTCGTTTTTGAACATAAGAGCAGTAATATACATGTATGATATACCGTTGGAAAGCTAAAGATTTTAGAAAAAATATCATCTCATACACAAGCTTTTAAAAGTTAATAGAGAGTGATGAAATGAACATAATACTAACTGATTATTTTAGATAATAATATAATAGATTTTTTAATAAAACACATGTTTCTATATAAATTCAATTTGATTAATTCCTTAATAATTTCACGTATTTTTATCTCTAACTGTATTTGGAAATCCTTTCATTGATTTTAAAAATGGAGGTAAGTGAAAGTCGTGTGTTGCCCGCACCAGATTTTTTTTAATGATTTCAGAAAATTTGAATACTTTATAAACCAAGAAATGTATTTGAATTTCTTACTAAAGCTAGAACCTATTGGTGGCTTATTGGAAACTCGCCTACAATGTACTTTACCCATTCACTAAGAAAAATGTATTTAAATTAAAAATCTGGCGCTTTCACTTAACTCTGTTATTTATATTTAAGCATTGTTCAACAAATTTAGAAAAATAAATAAATTTTTAAAGAATTATTTACATTGGATTTTAATAAAAACATGTGTTTTATTAAATAATCTATTATATTATTATCTATGACAATCAGTTTGTTTTATCGGCTTTTCATTACTCTTTATCGACTTTTACAATAGTATGTATAAGATAATATTTTTTCAAAAATCTTTAGAATTCCAACGATATTAAACAAAACAAAAAATCGCATTAAAAAATATTTTTATAGTTTTCTCCTCTAGTTGGACATCGAATACCTTCAATTTATGTATTTACCAGTTTTTTTAGCAATGCAAATCAGATGATATGGTCAATTTTATAACAACTACAAAATTAAAGGTACTTTAGAGGATGACAATCCAAAATATCGGCATTTAAGTCCTGTCAGCTGTGTTAATTAGAATAAAACCTACATCACATTTAAGCCCGTCCAATTTTACATCGATATAGCGAGTTTAATTGAAATCGTTAGAGCCGTTTTTGAGAAAATCGTAAATAGGTGCAAAATGCAAAATATAAAGTGGCTCTTCTGGTAAGCTGATGTTGAAGAAAAAGTCGCTGTTACATCTCGGGTGTATAGTTGACTTAAATATGGAATTTCGGTTTCATAGGACTTTTTGTTTTCGCCTGGGAGTTACCATACATGTACACACACACACACACACAGACCTTTTTGCGGGACTTGGTCATTTGGACTCAGGGGACCCTAAAACGTGTATTTCCGTTAAAAACTGGAATTCGAAAATTTTCATGATCGCAATACTTTGCCTTACAATATATTCCATTTATAGGTAAGTGAAATTAAAAATAATTGACAATTAATAAACGATCATTTTTATGTAAATCTTATTATTTTTTTTTTCATATCCTCTGGTTTTATTTACACAAAATACAAATACAAATATTATATGTACACATGTCACATTTTGTCCTTCTATTACCCGAAGGTATGTAAATCTTATTAATTTACTAACTTGGTAATTAAGAAAAAAATGTTGGTTTTATTATTCGAGTAAAAGCTTATTTCTTGACCTTCAATACTGTTACGTGTATAAATACATTAAATCCAATGAATAATTAAACCTAAAACGTTCCAGATGATTACAAAGAGCTAATATTAAAATTAGCATATTAATTACTTATTTTTTCACTGTTTTTCAAAATTTCTTTGACAAACAAATTCTTACCTTCTGGCTCCGGATCAGGCGAGTATCCATTGTTGAGACATGCCATCCCTACAGCCTCTGAAGCCGAGATGCAACTAACCAGATTGCTCAAAGAAGGAGTAAAAACCGTCTAGAAAATGTGATAACGATCTGTTGTCATCCGTATTGTTAGCGCCAGACATCCATGTCATTGCCAGGGTACGTCCAGACCTACTGATCGCTATTCGAATCTATATCCACTGGGCTGACCGATGTATAATTGTTTCAAGGCCCGTTGTTTTACAGTGTTTGTTTCACTGGTTAGTTACTAAAACCTTCTTCTTTTTTTTTCTGGTAATCTATAGATTTAGAAGAAAATTATATTTTTATTTTTTCTTCTCTTATCTTAATTCCTTCAACTTTTTCCTTATTAAAATTTTGCTTAAATTATTATCATAACAATACAAGATATCTTGATATATTATTATAATTTTTTATTTATTGAAATTCACAACCGTATTTGTTATATGTAAATCGATTAAATGTGATGGAAACATTGATTAAAAAAACGTACATTAGGAAACCTACACATCAGGAGCACTCGATAAATGAAATTTGACGTAAATATAATTAAATTTCATGCTTACTTGAATGAATTACACTAAATACTTCATTTTTTTAAATGTTTTTTTTTTTTTTATTTATTCAATGCCACTTTATGCTACTGTGGCTAATCGTACGATACTAAAGTGGGAGTCCTAAACTTTGTCTATAGGTTTAATTAGGTTAGGGATCTTTAACGAACACTTGACATCGCACAGGATTGGAACCACCTTTTTACGCCCCCTCTGAAGGACGGTATAACTTAGGATTTCTTTACTCCCATTAAAAAATCCTAAGACACCTGCGGTTTTAAACTCTTGGCCTTTGGTATAGAAGGCTGTGAAGCTAGCCAATATGCTACAGTTGATACCTCTTTTTTAAGTAAATGAGTTATAAAAAACAATTGAGACCTTGCAGGTCTTTGAACGCTGAGCAGCTTGGTCAATCAAGGGATACTGATTTCCAATTAGCTAAATCATCCCTGATTCTTTTTTTAGCTTTATTTTTCCAGAAGTTCCTTGGCAGTACATTCACCAGTATGGTTAGACGACTTAATAAACATTTCTTATAGCTTCTTGCTCTAGCTATTTTAACATTCTTGTCTTCATATTATGAGTCATTGATTGTCCATCTTCTGCCAGAATTCCATTTTTCTCCAAATATCGTACACATACAGATTACTCGATGATGAGTTCTCTTATTTTAAAAATAACGTAATAATGGCTTTGTCTGCATTTTTAAAATTTTGACATTTTATTCAGAAGTGCATCCACGTAGGAGAGATGTAAAAACCCACATAAAAAAAAAAAAATCACAAAAAAGTACATTATTAAAAATTAAATAATAATAATAATTTATTAGTATATAAATTAAATAATAATAATAATAATAAATTATATTAAAGAACTTCACGGAAGATATTACCACAATCTAGTAGCAACGGGCATAGACAAAGGTGCATCGCTAGCATGGTTACATAATGGTAATTTGTTTCCTGAAACTGAATGATTTATTGTAGCCATTCAGGACCAAGTTATTGCCACAAACACCTATAGGCGCCGTATATGTGGAGAAGCTATTTCTGAGCTGTGCCGCATGGTAGGACAGTTACAGAATCAATTTAGCATATCACGTCAGGCTGTCAAGTGCTGGCTGGAAAAGAATACTTGTTGAGGCACAATAACGTGGGTAAAATTGTTCACCAAGTATTGGCCAAGAAATATCATATGCTGGAGGACACTTGCCCGTATTATAAATACAGCCCTCAACCAGTGATTGATAGACAGTACGTCAAGCTGTATTGGGACTAGGGATTGCAATTCCGAAAAACCGGATCCGGTAATCGGCGGATCCGGCATCATTATACGTTAACCGGATCATAGCAATTTTTGGCCCAAAATAGTGCAGTTTAATAAAAAAAAGTATTTTAAATGCGTTACATTTGGTGTACATGTATGGTGGTGTCGTTCGACGCCAAATTACATCTCGTCATCAGTTCAGTCCAGCATCATTCGTTCGCCTTTCACGAGACAGTACAAGTGTTTTTGTTTTGTCGGTGCTTCCCCTAAATGTAAGTTAACAGATATTATTATCTTGGATATACGCGAGCTATAGCATCCTATAAGTTGTCTGTAGAGGAACTTCTGAAACAACTCTAACTTTTTTTTTAGAGAAATTGCTCACTGAATCACTCAAGTGTAGTGAATTATATGATGAACTGTTTACAGATCTATTGAAATCTAGGAATACTGACCTAAGTTACTGCTCACGTCTTTCTATACTTCACTTTCTCAGATAGCTCAATTAATTTATTAAGTTACTTTATAAAATCCTATATAATTATCCTTGCGTGATTAACTCAGATGGAAATTGTGATAACAATAATTTTAAATTATTTGAGAATGCTAACAATCACAAAAAACTCTTATATTAATGATGGGCACAATCATATTTTGATGAATATGTCTGATGAATGGCATAATTTTCACAATTATTATGAGTATAAATCTATAAATTATTCTACTGACAATATTTGTTTTTTAAATAGTATATATTATCAAAAATCAATTTTGATTTTGGAAAAGGGTGGTAGAAAACAAATAGTCTTTATTTTCAGCAAATAGTAATCAATAGCCGACTGTTTTAATAGCCAGCTGTAGCAACCCTACTAGGTTAGCATAACAGCTTCCTATGCCGAAGGTCCCGGGTTCAAACCCGCAGGTAGCTCTAGCATTTTTTAATGGGGAAAAAATCCTTAGTTATGCCGTCTTTCGGAGGGGACGTTAAAAGGTGGTCCCGAGCCTGTACGATGTCAGGTACTCCGTTAAAGATCCCTATCCTAATAAAACCTGGATATACCAAATTTAGGACTCCCACTGTAGCATCGTCCGATTAGCCACAGCAGCATAAAGGGACGTTAAATAAATAAACAAACTACTAAACTTTAATTTTTTTGCTCCATATCTAATCCTAACATAATTTTTATTTTATAAACTTCCTATTATGAGTACAATTATACTCTAATAACATGCTAACAGTTCATCTTGGACCGAAAAGTGAAAATAAACCTGATTTAGTCATACCATCCGGATCCGGCCGGATTGATGAAATTTGGGACCGGATCCGGCCGGATTGGAAATGACACCGGATTGCAATCCCTAATTGGGACCTGGCAATCATAACTGACCATACTATTCCGCATAACAAGCCAGATATTTTACTGATGTAAAAGGCAGAAAAATGTGCAATTATCATAGAAATAGGGGTGCCATCAGATGACAACCTGCTCAAGGTAGTTGCAGAAAAGGTCAGATAATATCAGGATTTGGGTGAAGAATTGAAGCAATTGTACAAGCTCGACAAAGCGAGAGTGCTGCCGTTGTTATCTCAACTAATGGCTTGATCCCGAGAGGACCGTTAACTCAATGAAGGAGCCGGATCTTCCCCTCAGCATTCTGGATAAGATGCAGAAAAAAACTGTGTTACTCGGTATGCGAGTATTGTTCGAAAAGTAATGAACATAAAGGTTTAAGTTTTACTTGCCTCACCCTTAACTTAGGTTCGGGTAGGTGCTAATGCCAGCAAAAACTGAGAAAAAAAAAATTTGATGGCTAATTTAAAATATAGCGACATGTTATAGATACCTCAATTGAACCATTTTGTAAGTAGAGTTATCACAGTCATGAACGGCATTAGTCGTGTCGGAGGGGCCTTTTCGGTACCTCACATACCCAGTGGCAATAACGATTTATAAATAGGTTATCTTGCTATCAATAAAAACCAAGGCCACGCTTTACAAAACTATAATCATACCTGTATTAACGTATGGCTCAGAAACTTGGTCTTTGTCTAAATCAGATGCCAGTAGTTTACAGCTTTTTGAAAAAAAAAAAAAAAATTATGAATGTTTGGAGCAGAGAAGATAATTATATAATAATGTATTTACTTGTCTTTAGGGCAAACCCCATACAAATGGAGCTGGCTGGCACAGCACAAATAATAAATCTATCTCCAGCATATGTACATTATTAATTACAAAGTGAATAAATCTTAATATGAAACAAAAACAACAAAATACATATACAACGTTAAGCGTAACGGTGTTGCTATTCTTATGTTCACTTTTATCCAACATATATATATATATATATATATAAATTAAACTTAATAATATCAATAAATAATGTAATAACAATAATACTATTGCAAATACTTACTCCCTACCGAATACTGAAAGTCTCGACGACTTAAAGAATGATCAACGTTCTCAGAAGAAACATGTTGATATCTTATTTTTAGATTTTCTGTGACATAAATAAATAATGATTTTAGGTCTACTACGTGAGGCTCGGCAAGAATTTCATAAGGAGCAGAGAAGAATAAGGCAGAACACCGAACTGTACCGTATTTATGAAGAACCAGATCTTGCTGTTTATAATAATCTCAAGGTTGAGATGGGCTGGGCACGTGGCTAGGATGGAGGACGACACTAATCAAAAGAGACTCCTCTTTGGCTACTACGATGGCAGGAGAAGAGTGGAATACCAAGGCTTAGATGGGCGGCCAAGGTTGCGAGAGATGCAGGCAGCATCACTGGGACAGGTGCTTGGCGGATTCTTGTGCAAGATAAAGAGGATAAAGATAAAGAGGAGGCGACACCTTGTTTCGGCCCGGAGCCGTACTTGCTTGTAGAGCCAGTGATTAATATTATTAGCTTGCATATATGCAGGTATACATTTATCTCCAAATCTCCAATGTATGTAAAAAGATAAATAACTGGGAATTCATGAATAGGTACTGTAAAAGGCATCGCTCAAAGGTACCACTACAACCCATGAAGAGATTTGGGCTCAGTACATGTAGAGATGTATACTGTTTCTAGGCCAACGGCGGTGCAGTGAGGTGATTCGGCCGAGATCACGCTCCATCACTCAAAAGATGAAGAAAATACAGAAGGATACAATTGAGGGATGGAACAGCCAATGGATCACGCTGAAATAGATTATCTTAATATAAAGATTATCTTCTCCACTCTACAATCACGCCTACATGCAAATTGAGTTTTCCTGGACAATTATATTTCGGTTTCTCACAGAGGGGTTTCGAGCTTTAAATGCTTGGCATTGGTTTGGTTATTGATTCCCAATATTGAACATGTTTCGTTCTGGAGTGTGCTTATCAGTGGTCACAACCTGCACTGCGTTCGAAGTACTAAGGGCGAACATGTGGAAAACTATTGGAATATTCATTCTCACCGAGGGTGAGTTTCCTTGTTGTGAGTGAAAACGAAAAAAAAATGTCCTTGGTCTAAGAAGTTTATGCAGGGATGAAAGACGTTTTGGGGTCCATCTTGGAGCCAATAACATGAGAGGAGGTCCATTACCACGAAAACCGCTTGAAAAACAATGTTGTCCGGTACCGAAGGAACAAAAGTGGGAAGGAAATTTATTCTTAGTTAATGGGCACTAATTACAAGACATTGCTGTCGAATCGCGTAATGCCGAAAGACGAGACAGTGCTAACAATATACACTAAATATTCGCCATATTAGCACCAATACTCATGGCTCCAAGAACTAAACTCTCGACCCAAAACATTTAAAAAAATGGTCCTCCCCTCTTTTCTCTCATGAACTGCCTTGGGTTTCCTCAATGTTTTCATTATCTCTGAACTTCGCTGAACGCGATTATTTTTGAATTGCTATAAGGGTATCTACATTGCCAGCTTGTGCTCATATTTCTATTTTATTTTTTGGACATAATATTACATATTTTATTATTGAAGATCTGGGAGTAAGAATGAAAGGAAGGAAATTGTGAGGAGGTACGAGAAGGAAATACGAAAATGATATGAAAAAAAAAAAAATCGAAAACTGTGGATCCACAATCAGATAGCGATTATATTATATTTTAAATTTTATGTAAAAATTGTATAATTTAATCACAGTCGTTTATACATTACTAACTCAGCAAGCTAAATACTAAATAATCAAGATTATTGTTGGAAACATTAACCGACTAAATCACTTTTATTTTTAAACACGGAATAGTACTATTGGTAATCCTGCATTTGGATTAAGACAATTATATCTTAAATCAACCTGATGATTAAGGAAAGAGTGAAATAACGGAAAGCCGGTATCATTGTCAAGATTATTGCTGTTTATAGCCAGCATGCTTCAAATAATATATTTAACGAATACGAAATAGGCGATTCATGGGATGTAATAGTTAATGTAGGGTGTATACAATATTTACGCATTTCATACAACGGACATAAGGTTTTTTTTACTATAATTTTTTTTTCTAATCATTAGGGTTTCTGTGTATCATGACTGAAGGGAGGTGGGGGTTATTTTTTATTTTAGTCGATTACATAGGTTCATTATTGAAATTTATAAACCAAAAGCATTCGTTTGTATTATAGACTTCTTTATTATTTTATTTTCTTTTAATTTTCATTGAAATAATTCAAATAAACATTTCTGGGAGGACAGTACCTTTACTTTAACGTAACCAACGGCCGGTACCATTATTTTTTATTATAAGTTTCCTTATAGATTCTTACATCATCCGGTACCTAAACCCGACTTCTTGCAAAGTAAAGTCAGGTAAATATCTGCCTGCTAGGATGTGCACCACTATATTCCGTCCGTGGGACAAAATGTTGCTGAGTGATTCGTTCTGCTACCAAATATTAGACCCTAAGTGCTGATTTCATGTATTAGGGCTACTTAAAGAGGACAAGCTGACATATCAAAGAAGGCTAATGAATCCAAATTAAAAAAAAAAAAAAATCTGGTGCGCGCAACTCACGACTTTCACTTACCTCGGTTTTGAAATAAATATAAATTACCTTTATATTAAATTTAGACATAAAAAAGTAATTACATTGAGTTTAAAAAGAAACATGTGCTTCATTAATGATCTATTATATTATTTCCTACAATAATCAGTTAGTTTTATCCGCTTTTTGTAACTTTCCATTACCTTTTACAAAAAAACAACAGAAATTTCATTAAAACATGATTCTACTCATTTCCCCTTTAGTTGGTTATCAAATTCGTTCAAATAGTATATTTAACCATGCTTTATCTATGCTAATTACATGATATATTTTTTTTTAACGTAATATTTAATTTGCACCTGTATAAGTTACAATCAGCAAATGAGTTATATTCAATAAACATAGCATGGGTTGGCATGAGGGAGACAGTGCCCAGTGGTGCATCCTCCTGACGTTCAAAAACAAACCATTTTTTCAGGCTAGGAGGTCCTTCATCCAACTCCTTTTCAGACTACGCCGAGTTATGTATGGTATGTCAGTTGTAGCCATGTTTTGTACAAGTTTGTTCCATTTAGTCTGTCGTGAAATCGTTTGTAAGTCAGTCGAATGTGGTTTATTGTAGTTGGAATACGTAAGTCAGTATGAAGGGTATCGTTTGACACATATGGTGGAGCGTTCATTGCCAATCTTAAAAGTTGCGATTGAAAGGTTTCTATTTTTCGTATGTGTGTTTTTTTACCGGGTCCGTATATTTGGCAAGCGTAAGTTCATACTGGTTTTAATAAATAAGTGTATACATTGAGTTTCTGTCTGGTGGATAATTTAGAACGTCTATGTAATATTGAATATAATAGTCTAAGTCGAAAGTTTAACGTTTTATGTTTTGTCTTGACGTGTGTGCCCCATGTCAATCTTTTGTCAAACATGAGTCCTAAGTACGTTACTGTATTTGATTCCGGTAAAGGGTGATTGTCTATGTAAATTAAAGGGCAGATTCCGCGTCTAAGTGTAAATGTAGTATGTAGTGACTTGTAATGGTTAATTTTTAACTTCCATTTCTTACACCATTTTTGTACGTTGTCCAAATGGTGTTGTAATGTCATACTGGTTTGTATAGGGTCTGTGTTTCTCGTAATAATAATTACATGATATGGTTAACATTTTCACATCTATAAAGTTAAAGGTGCTTTAGATGAAGACAATTTTAAATATGGATATTTAACCCCTTTCGTACTATTTAAATCGGAATGAAATTTACATGATATTAAAGCACATTAAATTTTACATCGATATAGCTAGTTTAATCAAAATCCTTGGAGCCGTTTTTGAGAAAATCGTAAAAAGGTGCGAAATGTATAGTATAAAGTAGTACTTCCGGTCAGCCTAATTTAGTGAAAAAGTTGCTGTAACATGTCGGGCGTACAGCTGTTTTAATTATGTAATTTCAGTTTTGTACGACTTTTCGTTTTCGTGCTAGTCTTACCACACACACACACACAGTGATTGTTGTATGTGTGTGATTGTTTATATTTCAGTGATTGTTGTAAGGACAAAAAAAGTAAAACACACACCTTATCATATGTACTGAAAAAAAGTACATATGTTAATAAAATTGGAGGCTGATTTATACTTCAACACTGTTTTATTAAAAATAAATGCACGATGTTTTAACTAAAATGCCATCTTCAAGTGCAAAGGAACAAATTTATCTAGTGTGAGTGGATGCTTACAACCAGAAGCCTCATGTCTAATTTAGCATGGTTGTAAGCATCCACTCACACTAGATAAATTTGTTCCTTTGCACTTGAAGAAGGTATTTTAGCCGAAACGTCATGCATTTATTTTTAATAAAACCATGGTAAAGTATAAATCAGCCTCCAATTTTATTCACCGAATTTGACCTTCTCCTTAAAGAATCTACACCTTATACATATGTTAATTTATTCAAGATGTTATATCCATAATTCGGCCCCTTTTATAGTCAAAGGAGTACTTAGAAACATCTTATTGAAATTAGAGCACAGATTATTGAAAAGAAAAAACGGGAAAACTTAAAATAAATGTTTTCTAAATGATTATTATATGATTAAATGATTTTGGTCATGAATAGTAAATTATTCTTTATGTTACATTGACATTCAACTGGTTTGCCTTTCTTTAGTTACGTGATTATGCAAAAACTATACTTTCCATATTTGATCCACATTTAAAATTTAATGTTAATTGCCTGCACAGTCAAGTATAAAAAATAATTGTAAAAAGTGGTGTGATTGTCAGTGCCTAATAATTTTGAAATAACTGTTAGGAAATAATAAATCTTTGCATAATTTGATGTTTTTCTTTTTTTTAAATTTGTATCTCCACTAATTTTATTTTCATTGATAAAATTGATAAACTAGAAATAGTTACAATCATGCTTTAAATTAAGTTAGTCATTGTTTATTTTTTATGATCTAAGGATGAATATATTATGCCTGCACAGTCAAGTATAAAAAATAATTGTAAAAAGTGGTGTGATTGTCAGTGCCTAATAATTTTGAAATAACTGTTAGGAAATAATAAATCTTTGCATAATTTGATGTTTTTCTTTTTTTTAAATTTGTATCTCCACTAATTTTATTGTCATTGATAAAATTGATAAACTAGAAATAGTTACAATCATGCTTTAAATTAAGTTAGTCATTGTTTATTTTTTATGATCTAAGGATGAATACTGTTTTTGTGTATTACATCAACAAATATTTTGTAAAACTAATTAAAATATAAAAAAGGAAAATAGGGAATTATTGGAGTTTTAATTAAATTACAAACAAATTTATTTAAAAAATATTAAATTATATGACTAAAATAAAAGTGAAAACCACTATTTACTTATAAATTTTTATATTTATAAATAAATGACAATATATCTTTATAATTCCATTTATTTAGATTTTCCTGGCAAGTATTACACTGTTATGATTTATTATGAATAAGATAAAAATCACTTATAGAATACAATAAATATGTTTATTTCATTTCAGATAAATTTAAATATTATCTAATATAATTGTAAGCCATATTCCTGAAAAAAACCTATAATTATATGAGAGGAGTATTGTCGATATTAAAGCTTTAAAGTATACCATAAATCCTAACTCAGACATTAACCTTCACTAGGATTGGCGTTAGGTTTGTACTTATTCAGAAGAACTGGCCCCGTGAGGGATATAGCAATAGAACCAATAGGCGCTGTAATGATGATAGCAAGAACTGCGGTGGTCAGAAGTAACTTTGCTATGGGAAGATCTGGGCTATCAGGTTGGTTACGCATTTGGTCGAGAGGCTGAGGTGCTAGTGCAGCCTGAACTGTAGCCTTTGGTAGCCAAGCCATATTTACAAACAACACCTCCTTCCAGTTCAGATCAATATCAAGCAGGCATAATACACAAGCTGCAGATCGGACCTGAAACGAAAATATATATCAAATAAACAAAGAATACACAATTGATGTTGGGTTTTAAAATGATCAATAGCTATTATTAACACGTAGACATCAATTATAAACCAATAAATATAGATAAGGAAAAGTAAAACCATTACATTCTTATAACATGTAATTCTTTCATTCCTACTTGACTGTATGCTTATCTCTTTGTATATATTTTATAATGGAAAGTCAATAATTTGCCCATTTTATAACTTTCCTATTTGTCCGTTTTAAGCTAATGCTCATTAACATAATTATTTTTTAAATCATAGCAAATTAGTTTATTTATCAAAAATTTATTAGTTTAATTTAAAATTTTTATTCTATTTTAATGATTTCATGAATGGTATACAGGATATGCCTATTATCTAGTATTGTTAATTTTTGAGCAACTAAAAACATATTCTGCAAATCTTAAAGAGTCAAATTTTACTCGCTGATGTCTATAATATTTCAAATATTCTATTTTTTGGTCAAAGATGCTAAGATGGATTCTGTCAGCTAATCTGACTATTTAAAATTGTATTCATACTATGTGTTAGAAAAAATGAAGACAGAAAGAAAAAATATATAGTAATCCAACATTGTAAGAAACTACAGCCAGGTTTTTATAAATTATTGATATATAAGCTCCTTTGTTATGATTTAAATAATAATTATTTTAATGAACATACCAAAATTAAATACATAAAATGTCTATGATGCAAGAACAAAACTATTGGCCTTCATTAAAAAATATTTATCTATAGAAATGTAATAAATTGCCAAAGGTGTTAGTTACCAATGCCCTATTATGCTTTTGGAATTTTTCTTTTTTACATAATAATTTAATTTACTCAAACCCATTTACTAATTAACTGCTAAAAAATTAATTTATCATTAATTACTTATTATTATAAATATACAACCAATATACCTGGAAAACCAGTAATACTTACAAGAAGACTTGATATTAGTATAACAAAGCTTTGAACAAGAAGTGAAACCTCTATTATTTTAAGGTCGACCTCAGCACCAATCAAACCAAATAGAGCTGGTTGGACAAAAATCCATATATTGCTGAATTTGTCTGATACGGGGTTCTATATAACAATAAACAGAATGTTAATAGAATATAAATATATATATATATATTTGTATTCAGTTTATAGGTTACCAGTTAATATTATTAAAACTACAGAGTTAAATAATGGGAATTACCTTGTGAGGGGAAAATGATCCATAGTTATTCCAAATGAAGTTGGCTACAAAGGCTGAGGTGATGGCGGCGAGCGGTCCAGCCCCCGGGATTCCAAATTCATTACTACCAACTACGGCTACAAATCCACCTAGCCCTATCAATGCAGTCTGCTTCCATTCTCCCTAGATCATGCAAACAAAATTAAGTTTCTCTTAATAAATGTCATATGTTTTTAAAAATAGAAAGCATTTTATTACATTAAGTAATTTAAGCTGAGTTTATATAGATGTATAGAAAGCTATCAATCATATCGAATGATGGTGATTCTAATCATTTATGATTATCTATCATGTAGATATAATTTATCAATAACATCCTTAAGCATAACATAACACTAATTGACTAATTTAGATGAAAAACAAACAATATTCGTGTATTCATAAAGATGGACTCAACATTTGTTGTGAGCTCCTGCCTAACAATTGCCATGCACATCGCCTAAAATTTAGGGCCAAAACGTTGGCACATAAATTAGGTTCTCTTTATTGAATCCCCATTAAATTATTTATATGACTGCACTTCAACCAACTTATTCTTCATTCAATATTTGCACATGCTTAAATTTTTCTTTCATTTTAAAATTATATTAAATTAATTTTATTTAAAACTAGATGCTTCCACAAATGTTAAATTTGGATCAATACAAGATACAAAATAGAACTGAAAAAAAAAAAGAAACCTTTCATATCTTGGTAAAGATCAGTCTCATTTCTTTCAGTCATTTTCAAGAAAGTAGGACAAAAAACAATATGTTTATAAATACAACAAAAATTTCACAGAAATAAGTTTAATGTTTTCCCACTCATTTAAATTCTCCATCTCTTATCATCTCAATTTATTTACAAAATATCGTTTTCCCACAATACTTTAGCACTTATTAAAAAGAGTCTGTGGTCAAATGATTCAAGGGATGAGGAATATAAACGTGTCATAACAACAACATTTATGCAGGTTGTATGATTTTTCTCTAAATATACGTTTTTCATCTCCTGTTGCTAACCTTTTCGAAAATTGATTGTTTTGTTGCTGTTTCTGTAGTGAATCACAAAAAAAAATGTGTGTGGCCAAGTTGACTTCATTTAGAGAATGAGGGACCCAAACATTAGGCCTGGAAAAAAAAGCAGAGCTTGTACAAATGGTTTTCTATGCTTGTGTGCAACAAATTTAGGGACATAGCAATCTCACTGATTAGGTGGGATTTTGATTAACAATGACCTTAACATTGTTCGTTTCAATTTCGTGTAGGCGATCAGACCATTGGGCATCATTGGTTTCAAAATTTCCCGAATGAATTTTGACAGTTGAGTTTGGTTAAGGCATCATATCCATAAAAACTGGGAATCAATTTGTTGATAGAAGCTTTAAAAATTCCTGGAAAAACTTAAAGGAAATTTCAAGTGCTTAAGACCCATTGAAGACCAATATTTTCAAGGAATTTGAGTGCTTGGACATCGGTCTGATAGAATTAACACAGGACCCTATCCGATAAGTACCTAGTATTTATAGTTAATTCAGATCTTAGATAACCTAATTAGGAGTTCTTAAAATGAAAGAACCCCCTGATTTATCTTCTCCAAAGCACAAACGGAAATGTTATGATAGAAAATATTATAATTTTAATTCAGGAGGGAGTGACGAAACGAACTATAACCCATTTTTAATCGTAGAGAGAATAGATGAAGAGAGCTTTCAAAAAGTCTCCCCCTTCATAATTGCTAAAACGCTTAATAATACATGTTCGGAACCTAAGAGCATCAAAAAATTAAGAAACGGTACTTTACTAATAGAAACTCACAACAAACAGCAATCAGAAAAAATTCTTAATATATCTAATTTTGGCCCTAATATTAAAGTTAAAGTAAGTCCTCATTCCAAATTAAATTCCAGCAAAGGAATAATTTTTTGTCCGGATCTAGATCATGTAAGTAATACAGAAATTCTAGAGGAGTTAAAAGACCAAAATGTTATAGAGGTTAAAAGAATTATCACTAAAAAAATGGGTCAGGAAAAGAAAACACATATGTATATTCTTACCTTTTCTTTACCCATTTTACCAGAGACCATTATAGTAGGTATATACAAACTTAAATTGAGAATGTATATTCCTAACCCCATCAGATGTATGGCGTGTTTACGGTTTGGTCACCTAACCGTAAACTGCAAAAAAGAACCCATCTGTGCTAATTGTGCAAAGTCGAAACATGACGGGAAACCATGTGAAACCTTCGTTCTCTATTGTGTTAACTGCAATTTAAATCATTCCAGTTTTGATAGCAATTGTCCCAAGCTAAAAGAAGAACGGGAAATTAAAAGTTTACAGTTCAAAAATAAAATTTCATACAACGCTGCAAAAAAAACTGTATAAGGAGAGTCCTAGTCTTGTCAGCAATATAACTTATTCCAACATAGTTAAGAATAACAAAAAAGGTGTAGAGATCGCGTGTCAAACAGACTTTAATGATAACTCTTTAACTACTGACGTAGCCAGCCCCTCAGGACTAAACAATGCACTCCCGTCCTCTTCCCCATCCTCCGCTTCACCATCCTCATTCTCTTCCACTACCTCATCCTCCGCTTCTTTCTCTTCACCCGGCTCCTCTATCCCGTCTTCTTCACCCTCCTCCTCTACCCCTATTCCCTTACCTTCCTCTTCTATCCCTACCTCCCCACTCCCTCCCACTCCCCTTTTCCAATACCCAGCACCTCCTTTGCTGGAGATCCATCTTATCTTAATAGCTCTTGTAGCCTAGATATGAATAAGGAACTTCAAAAACCGCCACCTCCTAAATCTAAAATCAAGGAACCACGGCGTAAACAAAAAAACAAAAACAGTTATGCAAGCACAGATGAAATGGAAAGTTCATAATACGTTTTAGACATGTTAATAGTTTTTTTCTAAAAATTTTGTTCAATTCTATTTAATTTACTTTAATTAACAATGATTCTAAATTATTTCCTATGCATTACTTGTATAATTTCTCATGCATTCATATATCTCATAGTTGTATTCATTCTAAATGTATACTCTCTTATATATCCTTATAAAATAAAAAATGAATTTAATCAGCTGGAACTGCAATGGAGTAAGGACTCAGTTTGAGGAATTAAAAATACTAATGAAAGAATACAATCCATGGGCTATATGCATTCAAGAAACCAGATTACAACCAGCAAACAGTTTTTCCCTAAAACAATACAAAGTATTCAGAAAAGATAGACCATCTGATGGCCCGGGAAGCTGGGGAATAATCACCGCCATTCAAGAACAATATCCTTCTGAAGAATTAGCTATAAGCACGCCACTACATGCAATAGCGGTTAGAGTGCATCATACGTTTTCATTCACCATTTGCAATCTTTACCTCTCTCCAAGCCAAGCGATCGATGAATCTGCCTTGATTCAATTGATCAGTAATCTTCCCACCCCTTACCTAGTAACTGGGGACCTCAATGGTGCACACGAATCATGGGGCTCACCCTCTAATAATAGTAGAGGAAATGCTATAAAACGTATTATT
Source organism: Piezodorus guildinii (assembly GCA_023052935.1). Taxonomy (NCBI): domain Eukaryota; kingdom Metazoa; phylum Arthropoda; class Insecta; order Hemiptera; family Pentatomidae; genus Piezodorus; species Piezodorus guildinii. Next base: position 164,328,806 of record CM041292.1, read on the forward strand.
GAAGCGACAGATAGCATTATACTGAATAATGGAAACATTACATATATAAGCCCACAGTACAGAACGTCCTCATCTATAGATGTCACCTTCTGTTCACCCAGTATGCTAAATAAAGTCATATGGGATACTTGTCCAGACCAACATGGTAGCGATCATTTCCCCCTGGTCATATCTTTAACGAGTCAGCTTCCTCCTGCCCAGAAATTTCCTAGGTGGATCACTGACAAGGCTAACTGGCAACTTTTTCATCAAAAATTTTCCGTTAAATTCCAAAACCTTTCAGAAAACATTGATGCAATGACTACAGAGCTCACAAAAGGAATAATAGAAGCTGTAGAAGAAAGTATTCCAAAGTCCTGCGGTACTATTAAAGTGAATCATTGTCCCTGGTTTGATGACGAATGTCGTCGAGCTATCAAAGAAAGAAATAGATCCCTTAGGAAGTTTCAAAAATATCCCACTAACAACCATTTCATCGAATACAAAAAATATAAAGCCAAAGCCAGAAACATAGTTAAACAAAAAAGGAAAACTTCTTGGCTCTCCTATTTAGAACAAATCAACGCGTTCACTCCCATCAGAAATGTATGGAACAAAATAAACTCCATTAGAGGGCTCCACTATTCTCATACAATATTCTCATACAATTGCTCTTAATATAAATAATCAAATAATATCCAACCCAGAATCAATAGCCGAATCTTTTGTAGAATACTTTTCCAATACTCCAAAAAATCAAGACGATTCATCACCCACCGCAGATGTAAATTTTCCAACTAAAACAAACGATCTTTACAACATTCCTTTCTCGGGTATCGAACTTGACCAAGCTGAACCGAAGCCAACCACACCTGGACCTGATGATATCCATAACCTCATGTTGAAAAATCTTCCAATTGCTGGTAAACATGCCCTGCTACATCTTTATAATAAAATCTGGACATCCCAAGAATTCCCTGTATCATGGCGAGAATCACTAGTTATCCCAATACCCAAACCTGGAAAGGATAAATCTCAAATGAATAACTACAGGCCAATTTCCCTAAGCAGCTGCTTGTGCAAACTTATGGAAAAAATGGTTAACAAGCGGCTACTTTGGTATCTAGAACAGCATATGTTACTGTCTCCAGTGCAATGCGGATTTAGGAAAGGAAGATCTACCGCCGACCACCTTGCCACATTGGAGGCCGAAATACTTGATACATTTATTGCAAAACAAGAAGCGATTGGGATATTTTTCGATATAGAGAAAGCGTACGACTCAGTCAACAAAAATGTAATTCTCAAGCAATTGTACGACTGGGGATTCGGTGGGAACCTGCCAATCTTTATTAAAAATTTTCTATTTAATAGAACGATAAGAACAAGAATCGGCAATATTCTCTCTAATCCTAAGGTATTAGAATGCGGAATTCCACAAGGGAGTGTCATTAGTTGTGTTCTTTTTGCCATAGCCATGAATACTATAACAGAAATAATACCCCGACCTGTGAAAACCTTCTTATTTGTTGATGATATCGCGATATTTTTAAGATTCTCGAATGCGGAGTGGGTGAAAACAATATTTCAAAACACGCTCAATAAACTACAAGTTTGGGCTACAAAGAATAATTTTAAATTTTCTCCAGAGAAAACCAAGTGCGTCCTTTTTTCAAGGAAACGGAAACCTACATGCACCCCAGTGCTGACTCTAGGAACAAATGCGCTTAGGTTCACTAACGAAGTTAGGTTTCTTGGCTTAATAATAGACGAAAAGCTGAATTGGACCGGCCACATAAAGAACCTCAGGGAAGTATGCAGGAAAAGGCTTGATATTCTAAAGGTTCTTGCAGGAATATCCTGGGGAGCCGATAGGAAAAGTATGCTCATCGTATATAAGGCTCTAATTCAACCAAAGCTCGATTATGGCTGTCTATCTTACTCATCGGCCAAAAGAACACACCTATCCCTTCTAGACTCCGTCCATCACAGCGGAATCCGCCTGGCAACTGGTGCCTTCCGAACATCGCCAATAATGAGTTTATGCTCTGAGGCCAGTATTCCACCTTTGATATTTAGATGACAACAAATCATCTCATCATACCTTGCGAAACTCATCCCGCAACACGATAACCCAGCATATCGTCATATTTTCCATCCAAAACATTGTCGAAATTATGATGCTAAACCTCGTTCTCCTGCTCCCCTAGGAGTTAGAGAAAGAGCAACGATTATGATGATCAAAAACGAAGTCGACAACACCAACATCAGATTGGAAAATCCACCATGGACCTATACTCCACCAACCATAAACCTAAAACTCCAAGGTCTTAAAGGAAAATTACCACAAAATATGTTGATAAAAGAATTCTACGCCATAGTCAATGAAACATATCGAGACAGTCATATCATATATACTGATGGCTCCAAGACTGGAGACAAAGTAGGCTGCTCAGTCATCTCTGCCCAGGAGACCATAAAGTACAAGCTCCCATCCTTTGCCTCTGTACACACCGCAGAGCTACAAGCTATTAGCTCAGGTTTGTTTACAGCTATCAATTCGGACAGGCGAGATATCATAATCTGTACAGATTCCTTAACATCCCTTAAGTCCCTGGGAAAACAATACTCAAAAAACAATGTTTTGAATACCATTAAAAATTATCTAGCCACATTAAAAGAGATTGGAAAATCTATCACCTTCATATGGACACCAGCCCATGTTGGAATACCAGGAAACGAAGCAGCTGACAAAGCAGCAAAAGAAGCTGCGCAACTGCCTACTTCACCGATAAAAATGTTCGAGCTCCAAGACTTGAAAAAATGGTTAAGAGATAAGGTCTTCAATGACTGGGAAACATCCTGGCAATCTGTATGCCCTCGTAATAAGCTGCGAGGAATCAAGAACACGACAAAACTCTGGAGAAGCTGCGTGAGGGGCACTAGAAGAGAAGAAGTAGTAATCACCAGGTTGCGAATCGGCCACTCGCGACTCACCCATGGCTACCTTATGGATAGATCAGAGGAAACAAAATGCGTAAGATGCTCTACTCCGCTCACAATGCAACACATCTTAGAAGACTGTCCGCTGTACGCAGCTGCGTTTTCTTCTCGAGCCCTGCCTAGGAAACTGCCACCATTATTAGGTGATAATAAGCAGGTGCTCGATTTAGTCATAGAAGTCCTAAAAGAAATTCAGATTTACGATAAGGTATAAAGATATATGTTCAAAAAAAATAAAATAAATAAATAAAAAAAAATAAATAAATAAAAAATAAAAAAATAATAATAATAAAAAAAAAAAATAAACAGTGTAAAAGGAAAAGATATGTACATATAATAAAATACATATACATACATTTAAAAATAAATAAAAGACAAAAACGATAAACAAAAGAAAAAAAAAATTGTAATTATTATTAATTTAAGTCTATCATTATCAACTATGCATTGTAAAGAAATTATACAGGTTAATTATTCTAAATTAAGGAATTATATATTGAGTAAACGATTTACGGGCGTAATAATCTAGAAATTTATCGCCCTAAAACACCTTACCTACCTACCTCCATAAAAACTGCAAATTTTTTCATGATTTGCATGCTTTCCTTTTTTAAATTGATATAAAAAATGGGCCAATAATGAATAACAGTGAAATAGCAAACACAGTACTTAGCTTGTTTCAACAAGAGTCAACAGATATAGTTTTTGATGTATTACAAACAGGATTAAAAATCCACCTTCAGAATTAATTCATCAGATAAGAACTGTATCATAGTGGCAGAAAAATAAACAGAAAACCGAAAGGACTTATTTGCCAACCCAATATAATACAATACATTAAAAATATTGATAATGAACATGAATTTATTCACTTATGAATTGATGGACAATTTAAACTTACTTCATTTTGGGTTCCAAGATACCCACAGACTCCGCCCCATACACCACCAGCTAGCAATCCTCCCAATAGCTCTAATGGACCTTGTAATATTGCCATTGTTATGTCACCTAATTAAATTAAAAAACAAAAAGTGTGTTATTAAATATTAATTTTTATATATTATTGAATTGTTTTCTTTATCAATATTTCTGGTTCATTATTAATTTTTAAGTAAAATGATAAGGCATTTCTTACTATTCTGTTTAAGTAGATTAAGGATTAATAGCTAAATTCAGTCAATAAACTGTATTGAGGCTATCATATTATTTTTTCAGCATATTGAATTAAATAATTCTTTAATCAGAAAGAAAAATCTTTTTTTAACTTTCTGCAATATACTGACACTAAAAATATAAGTGAATAGATAAACAAGCTTTATCTTCTTTGTGTATCAAATATTTTAATGGTGTAAAGAAAATGATAAGTATTTCCGAGAAGTAAAAAAAAAAAAAAAAATTAATACTAAACTGTAAAAGTGTTGAGTTGGGTTTATTTTTTAATTTTGAGAGCAAAATATGCCCAATTTCATTCCAAATATTGGTTTCATTAGCTAATGAGAAGTGGAATGTAACAAAGACCTGATCATAACGAGTAAAAAAATGTTATTTGGTATTTGGAATTTTGAGGTTTATAAGTATATCCATTTTAAAACAATAATTGCTGTTCAGATAGATGAAAGGAAAGTGAAATAGCTGATATATATATATATATATATATATATATAAAAAAAAAACCTGTACCACTATAACCCATGAAGGGTCTTGGGCTCAGTACATATAGAGATTCGTACTGTTTCTAGGCCAACGGCAGTGCAATGAGGTTATCTGGCCTTAATCACGCTCAGCCGCCAGGTTTTTCCCCAATTAATTTGGGTACTCACTTTATAGAGGCTGGGTCTGCCCCAGGAGGGTCTCCATACCCTAGGGTCGCCCCCCGACTGAATCAACAGAATAAATAATATTTCTGCCACAGCCGGGATTCGAACCCATGACCCGGAGCACAGCAGACTAGTGCTCTATCCACTAGACCACGCCGCTCCCTATATATATATATATATATGTATATACATATACATATATATATATATATATATATATATATATATATATATATATATATATACCTATATATATATATATATATATATATATATATATATATATATATATATATATAAGTTAACGAACGCCGCTATACAGGTATTAAAGAAAAGGGAATCGATAAACACACTGATCTAGACTCAGAACAGAACTAACTTTATTGTGTCTTAATACAAACAAATAGTACGTTGTTTACTATGAATAGTATTAAGCCTAATACAGTCGTACTCGGGATCTTAACTCCCCCTTGCCAGTTTACGAACATACCTTCGTAAACTCTTAGGAAGGACCTTGAAACGATAGATAACTTACATAAAGAGAAAAAAAAACTCTAGTATACAACGAAAAAGGAAAAGTGCTATTACAAAAACACAGTACAACTAAAACAAAAAAAAAAAAAAGAAAATTCACTTAAACACTTTTTGCACAGCACTGGTTTTCGAACAGAAACAACAAAAATGAAAGAAAAATCTTCTATGGCAACCTCCAGTGCGCTACCGCTGATTCACAGCTCCTATCGGGAGTTTCAGTTGCTCTAGGTGAACATTCCGCCGCTTTATGGGCTCCCTGAGGCTCTCGATGGTGACAACATTGTGCTCACGAATGCCAATCACCCTGTATGGCCCTTCGTACCTCTCCAGCTCTTTCCCACGATTAGACCCTTTTCGTTTATATACCGTCATTCCAATCTTGACGGCGCCCATTAGGTCCCTGACGTTACGATTATCTCTGGCCACCCTTCTGTTCTTTTCCCTTTCGATTCTTCCCCGAACTTTTTCCCATCGTTTGGCCAAAGTCAGGCGATTGTTCATCACGTCTTTCGAAAGCCCCTCATCCACTGCGGTACTCGCGCTATCCCTACGCCGTTCACGAAGTCCGAAAAGGATCTCGAACGGAGAGAACCCGGTTACGGTGTGAATAGAGTGGTTATATGCCGCAACTGCTCTTGCATTCGCCGCGTCCGGCTCCAGGCCGCGTTCTACCTGGTAAACTCGTAGATGGTCGCTGAGCGTGCTGTGGAGACGTTCGATCCCTCCTCTGCTCTTCGGGTGTCCGGGGGTATTGAGGTGCCAATTGACCCCTATGGCCTGCATTTCCGAACGGATCGAAGCGTTATCGAATTCTCTGCCACCATCCGAAGCTATGCGATCGGGTATACCATAAAATTGGAACCAAGTCCGTAACGCCCCTAATACCGCTCCTGAGGAGCGTTCCTGGACCAGGTAAGCCATCGCTGCCTTACTAAATAGGTCCAAAACTGTTACCCACTTATAACCTCTCCAAGTAAACGTGTCTATTTGGAGATCCGCAAGCGGCGATACTGGAGTGGATGTTTCTTGTTGTAAGGCCTTCGGAGGATGCCTGTCATACTTTGTTTTTAAACAGACAGCACAATTCCCAATAATGTCTGCGATGGTCTGGCGCATACCCCACCAGAAATACTTGCGTTTCAGGGCTTGCAACGTTTCATGTATTCCCCGGTGGTTGGTCTTACCTTGGTGGTACGCTAGCGTCACCTCTCGCTGGCTATCTTCGTCCTTCAGCGTCTCCACTTGCAGAGTACAGCGTAAAAATGTCCTATCATCGCCAATTCGTTCATTCCGCCACAGGCGCTTAATCTTGTCCCAGACAACTGCATTTCCCACATAAAGGTGGTGGATTTTTCTTGGTTTCGATGCGTTATTGAGCATCCGACAAATCAGGTCTTCCTTAATCCCGGGTTGCGACCAGATTGTAGTAATGGTACACCGACCGTGCCGCTCGCACTCCACCTTTGTCGGTCCTGAGGTCTTGGTTTTCCAAATGATTTGCCGCCGCTTATCGTTGACGATTGCTTCAAGTTCTACCATCTCATCAGGGCGATCGTCCATGGAGCTATCCTCTTCTTGGGTTTCCTCATCAGTCGGTATCCCACATTCCACTTCTCTCTCTGATGTCCGTGCAGGTGAGAGTTCAGTAGCATGCCTTGATGTTTCCCCTTGTTCTTCCTCAACCGCGTTAACCATTATTGCCCGGGAGAGCCAATCAGCCACAACATTCTCCTTGCCCGGTTTGTAAAGAATTTCAATATTATACTGGCTCAAGAACTCCTTCCATCTGGTGATCCGAGCGGACGATTCTTTTATTTTTCCCACCCATTGGAGAGGTCGATGGTCCGTAAGGATCCGGAATCGTCTCCCATAGACATACGGCCTAAAATGATCGATGGCCCACACGATCCCAAGCAGTTCCCTCTCTAAAGCGCTGTAACGTGATTCGGAATCGGTAAGGCGCCGACTAGCATATGCCACTGGTCTATCACCTCCTGCCCCATCTTGCGACAATACTGCCCCCAACGCATATTCGCTTGCATCCGTCGTGATAGTGAATTGCCTCGAGAAATCAGGGAACGCCAGAACAGGTTCCTCTTGCAGACGCGACATGCACCGTTGAATGTTGGATTCCATTTCAGGCGTCAATATCTCTTTCTTACCTTTCTTAAGTAAATCATTTAGGGGTACAAGATATTCCGCCATCTCCGGCACAAATCGCCAGTAGTAATTTAAGGAGCCTAACAATCGCCGGATTCCTCTAACGTCTCTTGGAATAGCCATTCTCTGAAGCGCTTCCACCTTACTTTTGTCTGGTTTTACCCCTTTCTGGGAGATGGTGTGCCCCAAAAAATTAATTTCCTTCATACCCAGTATCGATTTCTCCCTTGACAACTTTAACCCAAACTCGCGCACCCGTTCAAATACGCTTCGCAGATGTGCTTGGTGCAACTCTTCGGACTTGCTAAAGACCAGAAGATCGTCCATATACACCTGGCAAAACGATTCGCTGATACCCCTGAGGAACTCATCCATGAGCCTTTGGAACGTGATAGGTGCATTCTTTAACCCGAACGGCATCCTTGTAAATTCGTAATGACCTCTTTCAAAAGTGAAAGCCGTCTTGTGCTGGTCCCTGGGATGCATCCTAATCTGGTGATATCCAGCTTTAAGGTCTAGTGTGCTGAACACTGTTGCTCCACTCAGCCTATCCAAGATGTCGTCGAACCTAGGGATGGGGTAACGCTCATCGACTGTATTTTCGTTGAGCTTTCTGTAGTCGATAACCAATCTATATTTTTCTTCACCAGGCGCACTTTTCTTTTTTACCGCCCACAGAGGACTATTATATGGAGATGTACTATTTACGATAATACCCTGTTTTTTTAGGTGTTCTATCTCCTCCCTAATGTGTCCCCGTAACGCGTGTGGGTATCTTCTCTCTTTCACATACGTCACAATGTCCCGTTTCAGTGGTATTTCATGGACAGTCACTCCCGTAACTCCCAATATATCGCCTTCCCTGAAGAATATATTATCATATTCATCCCTCAAACCCTTCCTCCAATCTACCGTACGATCAATCGCTCCTATTCTTTCGATGTAACTCTCTACGAACTTTTGGCAGTTATACTTCTTCTTCCCGATCCAAACTGACCACCGTCCTTTCTCGATAATAAAACGCGCTCCTACCTTCCCTAAAAGATCGCAACCTATAATACCTTTGTATTCTCGAGGAATCTTTTCCACGATGTGTATAGGTAAACGGCCATTTTCATGACCCACCTATCCAATTTCATTAAAGTTTCCCCCACTACTTCGCAAGGGCCACCCAGAGTGATTAGTTTGCAAGCACATACCTGTACCTGAAGTGTCGCCTTGCCTCCACACAGCTGCTCCGCCGCCTCTCGACTCAGGATCGTGCAGGAGCTCCCTGTGTCCACCAGGCACCTCACTCCAGCGACTCCGATGATGGGCAGACCGCCGTACTTACTCCTCACGCTGCAGTTGACCAAGGCGCGGTCGCCCCACTCCTGCCACTCTCCTCAGGCCGCAACGCGTTCTCTTCTTCCTGTCGCCGCTCGCCGTTGTCCGCACCTCCGGGTTTTCCCTCCTCCTTCGCCTCCGCTGGTCCCTGATCTCTCCTCCTCACACTCAGTCTCAGACGACCCCGACGTTCCTGCTGACTCAGATATCGCTCTGCTTCTTGGCCGTACTCTGTGGGCATTTACTTCCATTGGTTCACCTCTTGATGACTCCAGACGTCTAAAAATGTAAGGGCATTGGCGGGCAATATGCCCCTCTACACCGCATTCGAAACACTTCGTACGAGGACATTGCGCCACCAGGTGTCCAGGTTTTCCACAGCCGTGGCACCGCCGCTCTTCTCTTCTTTCGCTAAATTTCGGTTTTCGAGAACCGAATCTCCTCCTTTCATTCGTTGATCTCTCCCTACCTTCGTTTGCACCATCTCTTTTTCTCCAAGCCGGACGAACAAGTCTAGTTTTCCGATACGTTACTCCACTCCAGCCCTGATCTTCTACTTCCATTCGCGCCTCTTCTTCCCGGGCACTAGCGTCGATCATTTCTTGGGCCCACTCGACAAATGTGCGGTCTTTTGGTATTCCATCCTTTTTTCCAGTTTCTCGGGCTAATTGAACCATCAAGATGGTTGGCAAAAATCCCATCCTTGCTTCAACACCGGGTGCATCTATCACTTCCCTCATCTTCTCGGTAATTTTATTGAAACGAGCTAGGAGCTCCCCAGCGTACTGCCCATTACTCTGACGTGGCCGCCTCGTCTCCCTGAACATCAGGAATATATCTTCTTCTGTCGTCCATCTTCCGCCGCCGTAAGCTTTCTTCAATCGCTCCTTTATCACCGGCCATGGGGTGTCTTCATCAGCTTGAATGATGTTAAGGACGCTCCTTTTAACTCGGCACACCAGATCAGCTTTAATTGATTCAGCGTCCCCAGCATCGAGTAAGCGCTCAGCCGTCTTTACCTCTATTCGAGCCATCAGGCGATCCCCTCCTTTCAGAAAATGATTAAGTTCACCAACTTCTCCGTTGAATCTCTCCAGCTCGGAGATGGCTTTTCTTAAATCCTGGGCGGTGGCCGCCCGAACCTTCATCCATGCCAAGGTGTTGGCGTGGGCCTCTGCTAGCGTATCTCGCGGCAATGGAGGAATTTCAGGTTCCGCCGGCAAAGTCAATACCGGTGGTCTTATGAATCCAGCTTCTGCCATCTTGAAGTTACGGAAGCTTCACAAAAATACTATAAATATAATTTCAAATATTTGCGAAAACAATTTAAATTAATCGCAAAAATAATTTAAAATAATAGCGAAAATAATTTACAATAATAGCGAAAATAATTTAAAATAATAGCGAAAATAATTTAAAATAATAGCGAAAATAATTTAAATTAATAGCGAAAATAATTTAAAATAATAGCGAAAATAATCTTTTTACAAATAACTTAAGAGGAGAAAAAAAATTAGTAACGAAGTAAATAAAGCTAAAATAGAACGGCCACTAATCACGTGATCACGGGTTTCGGCACCAGTTAACGAACGCCGCTATACAGGTATTAAAGAAAAGGGAATCGATAAACACACTGATCTAGACTCAGAACAGAACTAACTTTATTGTGTCTTAATACAAACAAATAGTACGTTGTTTACTATGAATAGTATTAAGCCTAATACAGTCGTACTCGGGATCTTAACTTATATATATATATATATATATATATATATAAATAAAAAAAAAAATAAAAAAATCAGATGAGACCATACAATTTCAATTTTGGTGATATTCCGCATTATTTATTTCTCCTATAAATTTATATTTTATTATTTACTTCTTCGTTTATGAACCTAGCATCTTTTTTGAAAAACTGTTCTTTGAATTCCAGATGACACAATGGAACGCTGCTTAATTAAAAAGGACTATTGAATTTTCTGGTGTTAATACCCATTCAAATATCTTAAAACAAAGGTACTATTTAAAAGATATCTCCGCACAGTGTTTTCTTATCGACCGGAAAACTTTTGTTAACGACTGTACAATAATTTTGCGCCTCTGGTTCGATTTCGTTTCTCTCACTTCTGAATTCAAAATTAAACTCAGTTAAATAGAATTTGAAAAGTATAAGGTTCCCTTTCTATCGTTATCGCTGATGATTTTGGAAAAATACACGTATTGTTTATCTGTTAAATGGCTTATTATTTATAAGTTTAAAAAAAGGCATTTTTATAAAAATAAAATAAAAAAGAATAGAGAAGAGTCAATTTTTATTACAGTGCGGGTCAAAAGTTTGAGACCTCTTATGATTTACATAAATTAATCTGGTTGAATTTTTTTGCGATACTTTGGGGCTGGGATTTTTTCTCTTTGTGTATTTATTACGCAATTCAACTGAAAATCCATTATTTTTAACCGTTCTTCAATAAATAAAATAAAAAACGATAATTACCTGTCCAGTGAACTTCTTACAAATTTGGCAGTCGAAAAATTATAAATCAAATTAAGAATAAAATGTATCTTTTGAATTTCCGTTAGCGGATTATTCGACTTTTTTTTTTTTTTTTTTTTTTTTTTTTCGAGGCGACAACCACCAGGGTCATGTTCGCCTTTACACCGTTAGACACAGGTTACATGATTATAGGAGTAGAGTGAGAGTATAGTTTAGATCTGAGAGTAAAGATGGTTTGACTTTAGGAAGCGAAAGATGTTAGTTATATGAGGAGAGGAATCAGAGAGAAGAAGCGACAGATCGGTGGGGAGGTTGAAAAGAATACGTGAAGCGGTATATTGTCGGCATTCTGTGAGGATGTGGAGTATTGAGAGAGGAACCTGACATGATCGACAGAGAGGCGGATGTCCACGGGCCATGAGATAACCGTGGGTCAACCTAGAGTGTACCAAACCATCTAAATCTTTACTGACCTTGAAGGTTTGATGGAAAGCCCAATCAGAGTCACATTGTATCAGTTTTATTCGACTTTAAATAAAGCTCCCGCCTCAAAAATCACATTGTTTGTTCTTGTTTATTTTTATCACGTTAACAATCGCAGTAATAATTATATTTAATCAAATCATTGCTTGTTTTTTACGATATTGGCAAACATTTCTTAAACCTAATTAGCAAATTTGTTTATAAATACAAATAATAATAAGATACCTACATTTTATTTAGGTACTCATAGCTGACGTTACTGACGTAAACCATAGGTAAATGTCATGTGAAGATTCAAGAAGACTTATCCAGAGAATTCTATGTGGCTAATGGCCTTAAGCGGGGCGATCCACTGTCTCCAACGTTGTTTAATTTAGATCTGGAAATGGCGGCGAGATCTATCAGAAAAAATCCTGGAGGAACAATAATGAAGAGACTAACGCAGCATGCGGATGATGTTATCACGGCAGATTAAACTCGCTCTTGAGATCAATGCAGAAAAGAACCAAAACATGAGATTATCTAGAATAGACAGGCGGGAGAACCCTTACGTTTCGGTGTGTGGTCAGAATATTTGACATATGGACAATTTCAAGTATCTAGAATCTGTTATAACAACAAAAAATAATATTAAAGAAGAGATAAAAGCAAACCTGGCAGCTGACAGTAGATGTCTGCATGCACTTCGGAAGATGCTCCAGTTCAGGAATCTCCCCCATAAATCCAAATTAATAATATAACGAACAATTATAAGACCGGTGGTGACATATGGCAGCGAAACGTGGGTCTTAGGTATGGGAGAGAAAGGTCCTTAGATTAATAAATGGCCCAAATAACGAATCGGGACAATGGCGATCCAGGAAAAATCAAGAACTAATGGATATATATGCGAACTAAACATAATGATATTTATTATGATCGCAAGAATACGGTTCCTTGGCCACGTAGAAAGAATGCCAGAGCATCGCATACCAAAAAGACACCTATACCAATTGCCAGAAGGAAGGCGAATGCCTGGAAAGACCACGCCTGAGATTGCCTGAGGACGTGGAGGCGAACCTGCGCCGGGTTGGTATGTGGAGATGGAAGAGAAATGCAACTGACACTGACGATTGGAAGAGGATAATGTCAGAGGCCAAAGTCCTACAGGGGCTGTAGGGCCAAAGTATAGAAAGGTAGAGAGATAGAAACCTTAGGTGGTCTCAAACTTTTGACCGGCACTGTACATGGTTTTACATAGTTACCAGCGTCTTCTTTTATTTATTTTAACTAATGCGAGTGCAAAGGTTCAACGAAACATGATACCTATATCCCTGTTTGGTTTTAAATCATTTAAAAACTGTTTTTGAAATATTGGTGAAAAAAGCACACTTCTGATTAGTTTCTATATTAAAAATATTCTTTGTTCAGTTTGAAACAAAATTTGGAGAAAGAATAGGTAACGATGTTAACGTATTAAAAATTAATTAATTTCAGCACATCACAGTTCTAGACAATACTGTAAAACCAGTGCGTTACTCTTTAAGATCTAGTTTATGAATACTTTCCCAGTGTGATATTTGATATTTATTTGACATTTAAGACGAAACTTCATTAGAATGTGCAAAGGCTCTGATGTACGCAAGTAAGAAGAAATAGTTATTTTTTAATGCGTTAGCCTGTACCTATAAGTACAAAATTCATTCCTCAGTGTGACCTGAAGCTGACTACTTACCTGAGTCCTTTACAAGCTCCTCAGGGAAAACAATTGCTTTACAATTTTTTAAAGTTACTTCCGATTTAACGACCAAGTTTTAACATAAAATTACGTTATTCCATCCTAAGAGGATAGTAAAATAATGATTAAGACGTCTTTGATATTATTTACAAAAGCTTCAAGCCCTGATTGTTAGAAAACAATATGTGTGGCATTATATTTCGTTCAATTTATGAATTTTCTTCTAAAGTTAACCAGTTTTGAGTCATATAGACGTCACCACTTGTGGCTTGCTTAAATCATTAACAATTTGACTAATGTTATTTCTTTGTCATTCGCTTTTTGTTCACGCTTAAAATTCAACTTTTAATGAATAAAATATTTATTTAACACTAATATAAATTTTACACTCACAAATAAACACTTTTTGTCATTGTAAAAACGACGTGAGTTTACAATAGTAACGGTCTTTTACATTTTTCAAAAAAACAAAATTCCATTAGGTAAGATCAGGCACAGTTTTCCTTCTCTTGTTTAGCAAGGTCAGAGAATTCAAATTCCAACCATTTGCTGGATAAAATACTATTATTCTATTAAAATGTGAGTTTCTTAAGATTTTTATATCATATTTATGTGGCTGCAAGAAGAAATAGTATGGAAAAACTCAATTTAATTGGGAACCTACGAGAACTGAAGCGAGGCAATTAAGTTGCTTAAAACAGTCCCAAAACTGATTATTAGGTTAAAATTATTAATCAAAATAATAGCAGTGATTCAAGACGTACTAAATGAACCAATAAAAATGAAGATAATATTATATTAATTGTAATATATTACGGTGTTTGGGGCTTCTGTAAAAATATAGTACCTTTTGGAAAGAAATGAAAGGAAGGTTATATCTGTTTACAGAGGATATAGTACGTTTTGGAAGGAAATGTTTTTAGTACCTTTTGGAATGAAATGAAATGTGGATTAAGTACCTTTTGAAACAAAATACAATTTTCAAAAACGTTTTTAAATCCTTTAAATGTTTTTAAAATAAAATCTGATGATGTATTTAGATAAAACTAAACCACAGAGTATACAAATATGTCAAAATATCAATTTCGAAAAGAATGTCCTTTAGTCCCTTTTGAGAATCAACGTCTCAAGTCGTAGAATCATTTGTATTTAATTACTATTATTGTTATTTTTGATCGATAATTATTATGAATAAATATTAGCATTCATTTTTTTTATTTTTAATAATTATTACATGTAAATCACGATATTCAATCCATACCGTTTATTTTTGTATAAAGCATTTTTATTTCTAATTATAACTCATTACATACGTTTTCTAGCAATCCAAGTCTAATATTAAGTTTCGTTATGCCCAATAAGGTTGTCTTTATGATAAATATAATGCACTATATCTTGGCCAGATGTAGCTCTTATATAATTTCAAGGCACTTAGTCCAGAATAAAGTTTTATTTTTCTGTTTCTTTTAATATCTGTAAAAAGTATGAACTAGAAAATACAACAGGTAAACTTACTCTCTGGTGTAAATATAGTGCACATGATGACCCCAAAGACAGAAATGGACAGAATGTCGTCTATAGAAGCTGCAGCGATGACCAGAGTAGAGATTCCTTTATCTTCACCGTAGCCCCTTTCTTTTAAGTTTAATAACGTCGGGACGACCACAGCTGGGGATATTGGGCTCAGAATAAACCTATTAAAATATGAAAGAAATTGATTGAGGGATTCGTTAGCTTCATTATGGATGGGAGTTGGGATTTGCCTTTATAATCAGCAAAACCTGATGTAAGATACTATATTTATATTCTATTCAGAAATATACTTTATATATTCCTACTTAATGGAAATAAACTTTAATGCCTACCATCACAAAACTATATTTTTGCAATTATTTCCTATGAAGATTATGACCACAATGCAATTTATTTTAAATTACATCAATTTATAATTAAAATTAATTTAAATTATAATTAATTTTCAATGATTCATTAGTCTGAATTATGTCTCTTAACGTATATATAATACATAATTTATATTAAAATATAAATTCACAAAAATAATTAAATTAAATATATGCATTAAAATTGTACGAAATTGTGTAATTATATTAAAAATTTAATATGAAATCAACAATTTATTTATTTTTTCTCAGGCTTTAGTCTGCATAAGTTTTCTTTTAAATAGTAAAAAATAAAAAGTTATTATTACAAATTTCCTATATTTATATAAAAGCAAAAAGTTATTATATCTAGCTAGGGGTCACCTTTGGCGTAGTGGCAAGAATAACAGCCTTCTATGCCCACGATAGAATACCAATGGGTTCAAACCGGCAGATAGCCCAAGGATTGTTTAATGGGTCTAAAAAATACTTAGTTATGCCGTTGAGGGGACGTTAAAAGGTGGTTCCGAGTCTTTTAATAATGTCAGGTACTTATTAAAGATCCCTTCCTAATTTAACCTGGATAGGCAAAATTTAGGACTTCATTGTAGCATCGTCAGATTAGCCTCAGCAGCATAAAGTGACGTTAAATAAATCAACAAACAGAAACAAAAAAATATGTATAATCTAACTTAAAAGAATAATTTTTAATTAATTAATTTAAGCGCTTATGAAAAAAACAGGTGTCACTTTTTATTTATTTTTTCTAAGAGTCGGAATGAAAAGGTACATTTAACGAGAACTGTAGAATGCGGAAAAAAACATGAGTGAAGTTTTATTCCTACAGATTTACATTTTTATGAATTGCATTCTAATGTATAGAAAAGTGCGCATTTTTATTTATTTAAATACTATTAAAGGACACTTGTTTTTTCTCTTTACAATTCAATTTATATGAAAATGAAAAATGCACGTATTTATTTTCAGTTTTTCTTGACTCTGCGTGTAATTCATCTTATTATTATTATTCGAAATCATAATTTTTGAAGCAGAGTCTTTAGTGTTTCAAGTCAGACAAGAGAAATACGATAAAAAAAAATCAGGATGATGTTTGTATCAAAACCTTGAAAGTTTAAAAACAAAAACAAGTTTAGGATGACGGCAAGGACGAAACGAGATTAAAAAACTTTTCTGAAAATAAAGCACGCACATCGTGCAAAATCTTAAAAACACTTTTGACCCGAAACTAAAATTAATATCTTCATTAGTTGGAGGAAAAAGTTCAAGAATTGTGCATCTATCAGTTATAATATTTTTTATCAATGATAAACAAAAAATAAAAGCATATAAGGAGAAGTTGATAGGAGCTGCAGTCATATTTTAGAAACAATTCAATTAAGAGAACTTCATCTATTGCGCTGACGTTTAGGCCTTCATTTATAGCCTTCATCAGAGCTGAGAAAGGACATCACCCTATACAATTAGGAAAACAAAATAAGATAACAGTAAAATAATGAGAGTTAAGATTTTTTTTTTCTTCTAACAAGATGTCTTCTTTTTTTCTTAAATCTGATATATCGACCCACAATGTAAGCCGAAATATCGGCACAATAAATTAAGTTTTCTTAAATCAAGTGTTTCTATGACTGCCACACCTACCAACTTCCTGTATATCCTATCTACAGTCAACTATTCTTCCATCATTAAAACATAGTATATAAATGTGATATTTTGTTTTTGGCTTTAAGGCGTAAAACCTCGAGGTCATTAACGCTTGTGCATCTTTAATTTTTAATCTCTAGAGTGCTTTTAAAAATAAAAGATATAATTACAAATAAAATAAATGTGAAATGTGTTCATAATCAAATTCGTTTCGATTTAGAGAGCTACTGTTCCATAAAGCCATATTGTTAATTATGTCTTTACCGTATTTTGAAAATTCATTACATGTAAAAAAACGTGCTTCTCTAAAGTCTTATTTCTACTTTGAAGCAAGATGGTAATATTTATATCATATTCAATTATAAGAATAAATTATTTATTTATTTTTAATGAAATTAATAAACTGATAATAAAGGTAATCCTTACCCGATGAGAAAGGCCCATATCCAAGGAACGCCGAAGAAGATGTTGGCTGCTAGGGCGGCACCGCAGGCCTCACAGATACAAGGAAGAACGGCCAGCCTGAGGACGGTGAACTTCAGCCTCCGTAGTGCTGCTGGATCCAGTCCTAGACCTGCCTTGATCAGGATCACAGACAGGGCCAAGTTTCTGTTTACAAACATTAAACATGGTATATTTAAGGTGGGAAAATCTAGGTATAAAATATAATATAAGTCTATACAATTTCGGAACCTAATCATAGTCCCTCGTAATTATTACTGAATATGAAGTACAAAAAAAAAAAAAAAAGGTCAGATCAAAAGTAATTTTTTTTTTCGAACACATAACAGAAAAGAGAAAATGAGTAAACGTGGTAATGAAATAAGATAGCCACAACATGCTAGAGGATGTATCTCCAGAACCCCTTTCTGGTGTTTATATAGTCCTTTGGTTTAAGAAAGATCTCTGACCTAACTTTTTTTTAGATGTCGCGACGTCTAATCGACAAGTCAGCTATAGGCATATTATTTATTGTTTTTGTAAGTGAAGTTAAATAGGAAAACGTATATAATGGGTACAAAGGTTACTGTAATTCAATATGAAGAGGTATATTGTTTATTTACAAAGGGTCTGTAGTAATTAATCCTATGTCTTAAATTGTTTTTCTTTTTTTGAGACAAGTCCAATTGGTTTTAAGAATTTACTTGTATTTGTTTAATTTCTGTCTATATTATAGATTTCAGACAAGACGGTACTTTCAGTCATTTGTAAAGACTCGTTTATTTTAATATTTACATGTGGATCCCAATACATCCTTTCGTTGATTGTAGGTCCGGTTTTTCTGTACCGACTGAGAAATGTGGTTGACAAATGTTCTGTTGAATTGGGAAGGCTACATATAGTAGTCATTTGTCGTTATTAAATTTCATGGATTTTTCAAAGAGTGTTCTAGTTTTGCAAATTTAGTAAGTAATTTTATAAAGCGTTAATAAATTCGATATGCATACTGCCCAAATTTTAAAAACGTCGATAAGCATCCTAAAATTATTTTACCGTTCCCTCCACCTTCTTACACAATCCTTCCGGAAGCTCCTAGTATCCTCTCTTATTTCCCTCTACTTTGACTATGGTTGTGTGGTGTATAGCGTACTCTCGATGATACATTAGGGCATATTGAAACGAATCATGAATTGTTTCTTAAGATTTTTCTTCGGTACCTCTAGACAGTCGCATGTATCCCACCTTTATGATGAGTCAAAGTGGCTATTTCTCTCTATTCGAAGGCAATACTTCCTTGGTTCATTTCTGTATAAAATCATTCGTAACCCTAGAATCCTCTAATGTTCACAGCCTACTGCAATTTAAATCCACTACGCTCACACAGGAATCCAGATCCCGTCTTTCCGACCTCTACATGCCTTCCGACAGAACCAAAACATATGAATGTTCCTTCTTAGCACAGTCCACAGTTTTCTGGAATACTCTCCCATCAAACATTCGTCATGCTCCTTCCCAATCCTTATTCAAATCTCTCCCTTTTCAGCACCTTCTTACTTCTCAACCAGATGTTAACTAATTTGAGTATAGCGATTAAAGGTAGCTGGAAAATGTCTAATTTTCTTCTAATTGTCTTATTTTAATTTATTCTATTGCTTTGTTGTTTTTAAAATTTTACATTATGTTAAGATATTATTGTATGTTTTCTCTCTCCCTTTTTAAGACAATTGTGTATATTTATTGTATTCATTAACAACCAATTGTAACCATTTTATATCGCAATAAATAACCAGAAAATATAAAGAGTTCAGACATATTCTTATCTCGCAACCAAATTATGTGAAACGTGGGATCACTTTGTGGAGATTAAATGCAGAATAGAGAGGGCCAGAGATGTTTTTGTCAACATTGTTCATATGCCATGATCTATCATTGCCTACTGAGATCAAACTATTGAAGTGTTGTGTCTTCCCAGTGCTGGTCTATGGGGTCCAATCCTGGACTCTAACTGAAGCTTCCTGAGCAAAACTTGAGTCGTTTGAGATGTGGTTATATCGACGTATTTCAAGAATCCTATGGACCGATCATATCACTAATCTTAGGGTCTTAGAAAGAATGGGTAAAGAAAAGGAGCTGCTGTTTTTAATAAAATCACGTAAGCTGGGATATTTGTTATTCGTGGTCAAAGAACTGGAGTATATAGTATAATAAAAAAAGGTAGGCCTTTTCGATAAATTACACATCGATGATCGCCAACATCCGTACATAAGCACCACAAGAAGAAGAAGAATCATTAATGCTTTTAGTTTCTTTTTGTTCTTTGGTCACAGATAATTCTTATTTTTCTTGTTCATTTATATTATTCCTGAGATACCTTGTCCCAGAATATAGTTTTTTGATTCATCAATAAAAAACAAAAAAAAGAAAAACATATTAACTCAAAATAACTTTTAAGCATACCTGGAAACAATGACGAGATCTGGATACACCCCATAGAGCTGAAAGAAGCCAGAGGTTTTGAGAATTATCCCTGCAATGAGCATCCCCAGGAGAGCTGGTAGCTTGATGAGCTTGCAGAGCTGCCCCCCGACCTCGGCTACCAGCAGAAGTACCAGGAGCTGGAAGAGACCTCCGGAGGGAAGGACCTCGCCGTGCAGGACCAGGTAGAGGCAGCTCCAGCCCAGGGCGCTAAGGAGGACGATCGTCGACCATTTTACCAATCCACTCTTCCACTTGTTCGGTCGCCCTCTGGAAGATAGATTGTAAACTGTGTTACTTCCATGAAACAAAGAACTTTAAATCCTTCAATACATTTATCATGCAAAAGTGTATATAATTTATTTGTTTTAAAATTATTTGTTTGTAGTTTGTCGTATACACTGTTGCAACCTTTTGATGGCAGGAAATCTTTCATTGCATTTGGCATACGGGATTATTATAGTCAATAAATTCGTATTTATTTTTTAACCGTATTATCCGGTCCTACTTCAAGGATACATCAAAGTGAATCACAGTATAAGCACACCAGTGCCCATCATCTCTTTTTATTCAGTCTGTCCCTGTCCTTTATAACACGTTCACGCCGGGGCGAATATCTACGTTTTTCTGCGTGGGGCGGTGTGACACTGTTGCAAGTTCCAACGCGTTTACTGCGATATCACAACAGTTCCAGGCTTCCAACGCGCTAAATGCATGAATGTAACAGTTTTGACATACACATATGACCTGAAGGTGTAATTATGGAAATGCTTAAAAAAACATTCGTATATTATTAAAAACGATTCTTATATTATTATTATTAGTGCGATATCTCCCTAAAAGGAAGGCGTTAAGCACTTATGACTTAATTTTCTTATTTCTTGTTCTTTTTGTCTTGCCAGTATTGTCTCATTCTTTGGCTGAACTTCTCTTTTCTTTCTGCAATACCAAAAGTTATTATTTTATTATATTCTTAAATTATATTACAAGAATAAAAATATGAAAAGAAATCACGCAACAGCTAAATAAAATTCTTAGAGATGAGTAATAAAGTGAAATTAACCGATAAGAGTCCTTCGAGGGGGTGTTGAAAGTTATAAAATATTTAATAAATAAACCTTATGCTTGTTAATTCCTACAACATATAATGTTTAGAAAAAATGAAAAAACCTTATTTTCTAAAAACAAGCGACTCAGCTGTGATGCACGTCGCTTCAAAGGATAGTTAAACATGATCCATCGGTGGGTAATCCCGCCCCACGGAACAGACAAGCATGACCCACCGGTGGGTCACTCTGGCGTGAACGCGTTAATGTATTATATTTTACAATAATAATAATAATAATAGGCTTAGCGATCCCGAAGGTTCGATGCCGATACCACCAAATTCCGCCTACACAGACTCGTCCAATGTTCACCATTCAAGCCCAAGCTCCCGAAATCAGCCTTAACGCAATACTCCCATCTCCGCTTCGGCCTACCTTTCGGACGCCTACCAGTCGGATCAGCAAATACCAACTTTCTCGGAATCCGCTCGTCATCGAGCCCACAACTTTACTCGCCCATTTGAGTCTCCGCGATGCAATCAGCTCAATTATATTCACAGGATGCAAGTTCCGCAATATTTTATTATAATAAACTTATTAATACCCTTCCCTCACAATTAAACTCCCCTGACCTAATGTACTAATGTCAAACTTGGAGACTGAAACGACAACAAAAAATTCCTTGCCGATTCTTCCCACTTCAACAGTAACTCGACAAATCTTCTTGACTTCCGATCAATTGAAAATGGCTCCGCAGTGGTGATAATAATAGTAAGCCCTATTTGGGCTTACCGGTCATAATTACTCCGAGAGATTTGAGGTGCGATCGGGTTTAAAACAGGGTGACTCCCTTTCACCTGTGTTATTTAATATAGCTTTAGAATATGTCATAGAAAAGGTGATGTGTACCGAGAAAGGCTTAAATATGGGTGACAAGATTCCGGTTTTGGGGTATGCCGATGATCTGGTACTGCTAGGTGAAGACACGGAAACCATACAACTAAATACAAGTGTGTTAATAAAAACCGGTAAAGAAATAGGACTCGAATTAAATACCGATAAAACGAAGTATATGATTAGTAGCAGAAACGGTGTCGATCTTGGAGATATTGATGTATCAGGTCATACTTTTGAACACGTAGAGAAATTCAAGTATTTAGGTTCAATTATATCTAGAAAAAATGAAATCCAGGAAGAAATAAAGTCCCGGTTAAAGGTGGGAAATGCGTGTTATTATTCAGTTGCTAAGTTACTTAGTTCGCGGCTTCTATCTAAAAACTTAAAGATTAGAATTTATAAAACTATTATTCTTCCAACGGTTCTTTACGGATGTGAAACGTGGCCGCTTACTTTAAAGGATGAACAGCGGCTTAAGGTTTTCGAAAATAAAGTATTGCGTAAAATATTTGGTCCAAAGAGAGATGAGGCCACTGGGGAGTTTAGAAGGTTGCATAACGCGGAATTGCGGAACTTGCATCCTGTGAATATAATTGAGCTGATTGCATCGCGGAGACTCAAATGGGCGAGTAAAGTTGTTGGGCTCGATGATGAACGGATTCCGAGAAAGTTGGTATTTGCTGATCCGACTGGTAGGCGTCCGAAAGGTAGGCCGAAGCGGAGATGGGAGGATTGCGTTAAGGCTGATCTCGGGAGCTTGGGCTTGAATGGTGAGCATTGGACGAGTCTGTGTAGGCGGAATTTGGTGGTATCGGCATCGAACCTTCGGGTTCGCTAAGCCTATTATTATTTATTTATTTATTTATTTATTTGGGATTACGGAATTCTGCTTTGAGACTAAAATAATCCCTCTAACTATTCTTTAAATTAAAATGCCGTTTACTTTTTCAAGAATAAAATCATCAACGATGTCTTAATATTTCATATACTATGGGTTTAACTCGATCCAGTTCCATTCACGAGTTTTAAATCTTGCTTCATATTTTTTGAAGCAACAGACACCGGGGAGAACAGAATATTTATTTTATTTCTTTAAAATATATTTATTAGGGCTATTAATGGAAAAATATATAATAACTTGAGGAGCTAAAATGAAATCGGGAGCAGCTTTTAGTTATGTGCAAATTTAGTCTAAAAGAAATTCGAAAGAGACAGTTTGACCTCATTCCAAACGAGGTACGCAGGTAGACCTGTCTAACAACAGGACAGGAAAAAAAAATCAACAAAAATCACCCGGCTGATACAGTGTTCGGTTACCACCAGTATCAGCCGGGAAAAAAAAAAAACCAACACTGAATGCCCATCTCACAGCCATCCCACTAAGGAGAAATACGATATTTATATTTTTTGTTATTTGTTTAAGGCCTTTTTCGTTGTTTTATTCCTTCGCTGGTTTAAACCTCTTGATATCGATCAATCTGCTCTAACAAGTCTCTCAACCTTATTTCACTCTCAAGAAAGTCTTGAAATTACCTGGTAAGCTTATACCAGACCATATTGGTTAGCATTTAAAGCCAGGTTTTGTAATATTATCATGTGTTGTAACGTCTTGTCCACCGAGCTAAGCCTGGGAAAGAGTGGCTCTGGTTTTTAGCTGAAAGTGCTTAATCTTTTTTTAGATGCTCGATGTATTACATTTATGATAAAAACTGAAATTTGTTTTGGACTAAATAGAGAAGAATTTTTGATTTTGCTTAATAATAATAAAAAAATTAAGTATTTTAATTAATTTTGAAGTATAATACATAGTTCTTTACTACATTCATGTTATATAATCTTCATAATATGATTCATAAACCAATAAAAAATTTAATCAAATAGAAATTTTTTTTTGTTTTAAAATTTTTTATTCACACCTGTCAATGAATGTAAATACCAATTAAATTAGGTTTTATGTACTACCGTTAGTGAAATGGTATTTGAATCCTTACTTTGAATCCTCAAAAGAACCATAGGTTTTTGGATCCTCGGCAACACATAAGACAGCATCCTGTCCCAATTCTAAAACATGATATCGTTATAATAAAAAAAAAAAAAAAAAAAAAAATTTATATATATATATATATATGAAGTATTTCTCTCTTTATTTTAGAATTATTTAAATAAATAAAGTTTTCCAAGAATATTTACTAGTTTAAATTAAAGCCATGTTATTTATTTTAAAGATATTTTATGTCAACCTTTTCAACTTGAAAGGACTAAGCTCTATATTTGTTATCTTCAGTTATCAAACGTATACTTAAATAGACATCGAAGTTCTACCCCTGGGTAGTTTCTTCACAAGCCTTTTCAAGCCCTTTATTGTAATTCAACACTTGTACTTGTTGTATTTATGTATATACAGTTGTAAAATTCAATAAAATATAAATAAAAAATAAAATAAAAAAAGTTATCAAACGTTTGTAATGAACGACAAAGTGCCCGAAAAAAAAAATTCTATCACAGAGAAAAATTCTAAAGATTAGGAGGACAGAAAAAAAAAAATAAAAAAAAAAAAAAATAATCCAACTACTGAATATTCTTATCTTATAATGATGGGAAAGAAAGTCAAGGTTTTTGTAATGACTTGGCACATTATGTAAGGTGGAGAAATTTTATCATCCCTGTTCAAATATTGTTTTAACATTTCTGTGCTGGTATCAGTGCTATGTGAGACATATTAAAACCGCTCTCAACTCTCAAAAATCATCAAAAGAAGGAACAAATTTTGTGTATATTATCTTTAATTTAAATCTTATCTATGTATATTGGTGACATCATTGTAATATCCGGGCTATTTAAAAAACAAAAACTAGTATTTTCATGCTTAGTTATTTACTGATACTAATCATTATGTCATTAAATTATAGGGAAATCATAAATTAATAGTTTATATTATCCATATTAATCAACTGTTTAACTTAAAAATCACAAATTTCCTCAATATAAAAACATTATCTTACCAACTATAACTTACGGATATAATGGATTTACCCTCTAATATATTATTCAATTTTACTTGGTCGAAAGTATTACAGAAATATAGAAGCATTTTATACACAGATTATATCTTTATATGATAAGTACTGGAGGATAAAATTTAGTGGCTGAGCCTCTGTTTGTTTTAAAAATGTAATACATTACACATCAATGCCTTGCGAGATTTGCTCGTATCTTATCAATCTACTTAAAATCAAACCAAATTAAGAACACTAGTTGAGCTTCAGCCTCTAAATTTCATAATGAAGTACTTATTATAACTGGTAAAAATATCATGAAAAACAAAAATGATGAGCGGCAAGGTCTGGACGAATTTGAATTGATTGACCCATATAATATTTGAAAAAGTTGTTTCGAAATAAAAATTTAACACAAATGTTTATGCTACAACTTAAATATTTTTTTAAGGACTATGTTTGAAAGAATCTGAAAGCATCATCATTGAGAGTTTACTTTTAAGTTAGAAGTGCGTTCACTTGGAGGTATCTCCACTCGCTCATTCAAGAAGATCCTAAAGAGGAGATTTATCGATAAAAAACCAAATTTGTACAATTTTTGTTAATGAAATTATATAAGTTTTAAAAAATTGCTAAATGTAATTTTTTTAATGATTTATTATTCCTATAGTTCTCTAGAAAACTTACTATGTGGTGCCCCGCTGTCGTCGGTGAAAGCCTCGTTTATAGTAGCCATTTGGATTTAGTTGAGTATTATGTATGGTGATTTCTCTTATACAGAAAAACGTAGAAGACTCCATACACGCAGACTTAAACCCCAGAGGGAAATATTTCAGAAGATAGAAAAATAGGAGGAGCAAAAGCCGAAGAATACAGTATGAGTGTGAGGAGAGGAGAACCGCCGTATATATACTGTCTCTGAGGAGGGGAATTAATTCTTGTTAACTAACTCTAATTGCTCTTTTTACGACACTTGTTTATTTGTCTCGTGAGCATTTATTATCTCTATTTTTAGTTATAACCAGTGACGATTATGTTCTGTTAAAGAATTGCCTTATCTGAGAAACACCTAAAAAAACTTATATTCAAAATGGATCACCCGTAATAGTACACAAAATCAAAATGATATTAATTTAAATTATTTATATGTTTCCTAAGTCATCATTTGTTCTTATTTGTTCTTTCATTATTATTCTAAAGTCAAAGTAATTGACTTTATCATTAATTGATTTCTTATTTTTTAACCATTTATTTCTATTTTTATGTATTAAATCTTGACATCTAACTAATATAAAATATTGTGGTGAAGGAGCGTGGTCTAGTGGATTTTATTCTACTGCTCTCCGAATCCTAGGTTCGAATCCCGGCTGTAGCAGATATTATTTATTCTGTTAATTCAGTCGGAGGGAAGTCCTAGGTTATGGAGACCATTCTGGGGCAGACCCAGCGTCTTTAAAGTGGGTACCCAAAAAATTGGGGGGAAATCCTGGCGGCTGGGCAAAAACAAGGCCTAATCACCTCATTGCACTGCCGTGGGCCTAGAAACAGTTCGAATCTATATGTACTTAGCGCAAGATCCTTCATGGGTTGTAGTAGTAAAGGTTTTTTTATTTTTTTAATATCAAATATTGTATTTAATGCAATTGTAATTTTTAACAATTCTTATATCTCAATTCGACCTTTTTTTTTCTGTATTCCCTTTAATTGTTCCAACACACACACACACACACACACACACATACACACACACAAATATATATATATATATAGAGAGAGAGAGATACACTTTATTGAACAAGTGGTGCTGCCCAACATTACTTGGGTTGCTAATTACTCAGTTTACTTTGTTTTTTTCATATATATATATACATATATATATATATATATATATATATATATATATATATATATATATATATATATTGAAATACTATTGAAAGAATAGTTTTCATAAAATTGTTTTATATAATCTAAAAACGTAATGTTTTTTTGTGAAGTGAGAATGGTTGACTGTATATATATATATATATATATATATATATATATATATATATATATTATTATATATACTATTATAAACTAACACAACTAATCACAGAACACGGAAACACAAAACATTATCACAAACGATTTAATATAATACAAACAGACTTATGTGACAAAGACGGACAAATTCAAAATTTTAAACATATACTTTATGACCTCAAAATTTTTGACAGACAAAGATTTCATTTAATTAAAAATATAATACTTAAAAATGGAAACTGGCCAGAGACGGAACAAAATTTGTTCTCTAAATTCAAGACAGACTTACTTAAATTCATTGAAGGCATTGACTTTAATCACAGACTAAAGACGGGCAGCGTAGGTAATTCTTTTCTGTTGACTAAAATTTTATTTTAAATTTGTTATGATAGTTACTTTATTTATTTTGTTCTATTTCATTTGAAACATTATTCGGTAATAATTGTTAATGTAATACTACTTTCATATGTAAATTAATATAATCATATTATCATTCATGTAGTATACCATTAAGGTATGGAATATGATGTTATAATAAACGGTCCTCATGTGGGGTTACCATGTAAGGAAAAAAAAAAAAAAAAAAAAAAAAAAAAAAAATATATATATATATATATATATATATATATATATATATATATATATATATATATATATATATATATATAGAGTGTGTGTGACTAAACACTCATTTTATTCCTTCTGTATCTTTTTAGCCCTCATGATGACCCACAATGGGGAGTCGAAACGTTGGCAGACAATAAATAGTTAAAACTACTTAATTGTTTCATTTACTGACCACCACCCGGACTATTTCCTTCCTGTAATTCTCAATATTCAACTAATTATATCAATGAAATTATTTATACTTGTTTAATATTTCTTTACTTATTTTAATAATGTAATTATTACTTACACTACTTTATACATAAGTTAGATAATTAAGATGGTCTTATTTAAATTTTGGTTTTGACAAACTGAGTCACTAAATGGATTCTTTTGGAAAGTCAAGTATTATTACCCATAAAAGAACCATCAGGTGAAATTTATAGCATCATCATAAATCCTACTATTTTTCTAATATATTTATAATGTACAATTTTGTTCCCAAAATAAAATGGAGGCATGTGTATAACACTCTACATACAAAACACTCTACTTATTTCTTTATTTTTTAAGCGAAATATATTCCATTTCATACTGATTGACTATTTTGTTTAATCTCGCTTTATGCTGACATAACTACAGTGGGAGTCCTAAATTTTTCCATATAGGTTTAATTAGGATAGGGATTTTTAACGAGTACCTGACATCGCACAGGTTCGGTACCACCCTTTAACGTCCCCTCCGAAGGACCGCATAACTAATCCTAGCGCTACCTGCGGGTCCAAACCAGGGACTATGCCCAAAAAGCTGTTATGCGAACCACCATGCTACAGGTAACCCCCAATTGACTATAATTTATTAATGTTTAAATAATTAAATATCATTATATATATATATATATATATATATATATATATATATATATATATATATATATATATATATATATATATATATATATATTCCTAAACCGATTGTTGATTGAAAGAATATAATCAGTAGAGAAAAAAATCTATAAAAATAATTTTAAAAATGTAATTATTTTATATTGTAACTTTACGCTTATTATAAGTTTAAAAACAAAGTTTACATAATACTATGTATTGTACGTAAGACACCCAACATAATTATGCAGCTCTACTTCAGAAGTAATGTGTGATTATTAGAAGAAAGAATTTGTGTAATTTTTTAAAAATCAAGTTTGAACTCATCTATGCTAATTATTCACTTTGTTAATGGATAAGGCGTACAAGGCTTTGTTGAGTGTTATTTGGTCAATAGTATTTCAAGGTCTTATTCACTTATTTTCAATCATATTTATGATTATTTATCGGGTTGAAATGTTTATAACTAGATTTCAACTTTAACAGCCGCTCTGTTGACCTGGAAAAGATATTTTTATTATTTTATGTTATAACACAAAATAATGGAATAGAAAGTCCGTATATGTGAATCAGTAGTTTTTTTTTTAGACTAATCTTATAGTCATTTTTTGTAATACAAACATTGTTTTAAAAAACGTACTATATCCATTCTAGGGAATACGACAAGAAATACAAACTACAATTAATAACAAAACGATAAAGAATTAAATTTAGTACAAAACAATAAAAAAATTCATTTAATTCGGTAATGAAATAGCTTTGAAATTTTGAGCAAAGTATTGGTGATTTGCCATCATTCCTTTATAAACTTATTGAATTGCCTAGACAGCTATATAAATTGTTTTACCGTAATATAATGTTATATATTGTTACAGATATAATTATTTGGAAATAATAAACCATCGCGTGATAATTTGCAGCTTTTATTTTTTAATTAATTAAATTATTACTACGTTATGTAAGGGTATTTTTTTTTTAAGTATGATTAGGAACGAAATGAACTGTGTAATTAGGAATAGCTTTTCTGAATAGCAATTTAAAGGACTTGAGTTTTTTTATCCTGAAATCGGATGACGTATTTTAATAAAACTAAACGGTAAGATACAAATATGTCAAAACACCAATTTAGTAAAATAAATCATTTAGTATCTTTTTTAAAATCAACGTCTTGAATGAATATATTTGAGTTGATTCAATGAAGTTTAACCAAAATAAGTTGAGAATAGAGCATTCGCTAAAGATCAATTTTTCATTGAACGAATTCTAAACGGTAGTCACTTGTAAAATAGTAAATTGAAATATTTAAGTTTTACGTTTGGCAACGACATTAAAAATATCGTCAAAATAGTACTTTCAATAAGTTTTCTAAAAATTTTGTTCCTCACTCCTAAAAATCATAATCTGAGTTCAGTTTTTAAGAAACCATATCAAAATTACTGGTTTGACGAGATTATTTAAAATTTTAGGATTATTATAATAATAATAATAGGCTTACTGAACCCGAAGGTTCGATGCCGATACCACCATGTTCCTTCTACACAGTCCAGTGTTCTCCGTTCAAGCCCAAGCCACAAGATCAGTCTTAACGCAATCCTCCCATCGACGCTTCGGCCTTCCTTTTGGATCAGCAAATACCAACTTTCTTGGAATCCGTTCCTCACCGAGCCCAACAATTTTAATCGCCCATTTGAGTCTCCGCGACGCTATCAACTCAATTATATTCACAGGATACAAGTTCCCTTTGGATTATTACAAAGCATGAAACGTAAATATTTTAATATCTTATTTTTTAATTATTTCGCTCTGAAATAGGGTAATTTCGACTCCAAACTTATTTTTCTAGCGACTCCTGGGTCATAATACTTTGCAGAGTCTAATGGTTTAATGTTTACTTTTACCTAAGAAAAAAAAAATCATCAAAATCGGTGAGACAAATTTTGGATCCCTTCTTTGTTAGGCCATATTTAATATTTTTAGTTGCATATAAATCCATCTTTATTGTTGCTTACCTTTTATCTGGTTTCCCGGTTGGCTTCTAGCCAATTTTTGTGGAATTAGTTGTGAAAAAGGGAAGGCCGACCTTGATGCAACGTCTATGTTGAAATCCGAGAATTTATTGTCACAACTTCATATGCAAATGAAAAAACCACAGCCAACGATGACAACTTTGGAACTTTTTCTTTTCTTCCAACTGCTTTGTAAGATAATTAGATACATAAATTCTACATACTATCATAAACTATTAGTCTTGATCTATCTTTTCACAATCAGAGAAAATACGTCTCTCGAAAAATATTTGCATACAAAGAAAGAAGAATCATGTTAGCTAAGAAACCCTCGAAAAGAGGCAACCATGTCAGCCGTTATTTGAACTGAGAATACTATGAACACAATAAAAAACTAAAAATATTTTTGTAAATTATGTATACATTTTATTGTAAAGAAAACAAACAATTCAAAAATTGAAATTCACATATTTGTAATTTCATATATAGCATATAACATATGTAACACTGCCATCAGTAAAATTAATAGAAATTTGTTTAACCTCATTAAATTTTGGGTTGGTTCAACGCCTTACTCCGATTTGTCATGTAATGTAAAAAAAATAAATCACGATGGAATCAATTATTTGGAAGAAACGCATATTAATGCAATAGTATTGGATAAATAATAATATTTATATAATTTCTGATTATAGGGTATTGAATAAATGATAAATAATTGGCCTACACAACCATAATAAAAATAGTCATCATTTATCAAATACTAAAGATCCCATATTACCAAATCATTACAGGGTTACCTGTAGCATGGTGGTTAGGATAACAGCCTCCTATGTCCAAGGTCCCGGACACAAACTCGCAGGTGACCCTAGGATTTTCAATGGGAGTAAAAAATCCTTAGTTATGCCGTCCTTCGGAGGGAATATTAAAAAGTGGTCCCGAGCCTGTGCGATGTCAGGTACTCGGATACTGCTGGGAGATCGACAAACTCGTGCAGTTTATGGGTCTTCATCCTATATATTGACCTCAAGTTCAAATTATATTGACCTCCTCAACAAAAAGTTCATTTGCAATATAAAGTGGTAATAAACCGAATAAAACAGGAACCATCTAACATAAAAAACAAATAAACTAAACCAATTTATGTTTGTAATTTCTGCCGATGATTAAATATAATAATAGACGTTATATGATAAATATAATATTTTCTTACTAAATGCACTTTTCGGTACGATGAACTCATAATCCCAAAGTAATGAATTCTTGATTGGTCTAACTAAAGTTTTCTAAACATAAATGACGCCGTATTTAGATTGCACTCACGCGAAGCAAGGGAGAGTCGTTAGTTTTTAAAATTAAACCATCATGTACATATTTGAACAGCTGTTCAAAGAATATAATTTTCATTTATTTCAAAGTAATTTTTTTATAATATATAATTTCTTCGATTAAGCCTATCACTAAATTCCTATCACAACATGTCTGAAGATGGCGATGATAGCCGGGAAACAGTTATGACCCAGATTGAAGTTCCATACTCTGTCACTTCCGGAGACTGGGAAAGATACAAGAAAAATACTTTGGCATCTGAAATATCAGAGGTTTTTTTCAAGAGCGAAATACCGAAATGGATTCCCAATCCAGTTTATTTCACGTAAGTAGATAAATGTTTTAAGTAATCTCTTCCTTAGCTCTGAATCTGGGACTAGCATACGTTTTCCACATGGTTCTGTCATAATTACATAAATTGATTTGTTTTTTACATACGCAGATCAATTTTGATGGCTTCCTTGATTGATTAATTGACTAGCGGCGCAATGTCATTACTAGAACCTTGGCCTCCTCATCAAATCATTCATCACTAAAACCATGTTGTTCTGATTCCCATGATATTTTGCAAACATAAATTCCGGAGAGTTTATTTATTTATTTATGTAGCTATTCCGCTTCAAATTTGATATAATCTATCGTCCTAGTAAACAAAATTCCTCTGCTGACACCCTTTCAAGAATAAGTACTGTCGCTAATTCTATAATAGATCTCGAAACATTACATAACTCTCTTTGCCATCCAGGAATAACTAGGATGTCACATTAGGTTAGAGCAAAGAATCTCCCTTACTCTTTGGAAGATGTAAGAAAAATCACACAAGCATGTTCGGTATGTGCAGAATAAAAGCCACGCTACGTTCCTCATGCTGGCTGGACACCTTATCAAAGCTACGGCTCCTTTTGAACGCATCAATCTAGACTTTAAAGGCCCTCTTCCTTCTGTATCGAGAAACAATTACATGCTTACGGTTGTTGATGAATTCTCGAGGTTTCCCTTTGTCTTTCCTAACGTGGATACCTCAGCCAATACTGCACTTGATCAAACTTTTTGCTCTCTTTGGCTCAAAAGCATACGTCCATTCGGATCAAGGAAGTTCCTTCATGTCGAGATATCTGAAATTATTTTCAACTTCTCATGGTGTGGCTACCAGTAGAACAACCCCATATAACCCGCAAGGCAACGGGCAAGCAGAAAAATACAATGGTACTATCTGGAAGAGTATTATGTTGGCTCTTAGGACGTTGGGTAAGAAAACTGAGCAGTGGGAAGATGCACTTGATATGACACTTCACTCCATAAGATCTCTTCTTCGCACCTCCACAAACGCCACACCACATGAGCGCATGTTCAATCATCCGCGACGGTCGTTCAACGGTTGCTCTATGCCGACTTGGTTGACTAAACCTAGACCAGTGCTAATGAAAAGCCATACCCGGAGTTGTTTATAAAAAAAACAGATCACATTCATTCGTAATATATTTTAAACAGTTTAAATATTACCAACATTCATGAGTGGTTAAAATTAAATCATTACATTATGGAAATATTAATTATATTTGTTGGCACTACAATGGAATTAAATTAACAGCCGTTCATCAATCTAAACTTTATAGAATTCTTTTAGACAATGATAATGTGTTATTTGTATACTCGAATTACACTCTCGGGTTCGATTTTGGTCTGGGTTGGTTGAAATTTATTTCAAGTATAAATCTAAGAAATGCTACATCTTTAGAACTTCCAAAACACTATAATATGAAACGTAGTGAGGGCAGTAGCTATGAGGAGAATGAAGCCATATGAACTGCACGAGTTATTTTTCTTCTCTTTAGCAGTACAGTAAACATTCTGATGTATTAAAATCATCAACAAACTATTGTTTATTTATATAATGCCACTTTATGCTACTGTGGCTAATCGAACGATGGTACAGTGGGAGTCCTGAAATTTGTCTATCCACGTCATAATAATGATTTGACATCGCACATGCTCTAAACCACTTTTTTACCTCTCCTCCGAAAGACGGCATAACTAAGGATTTTTTACTGCCATTAAAAAATCCTAGGACGATCTGTAGATTTGATCCCGTTACTTTGGCGTAGAAGGCTGTTATGCTAGCCATTAAACCACAGGTGACCATTCTGTCAATACTCCACATTCTCACATAATGCCGACAATATACTGCTCTACGTACTCTATTCAACGTTCTGTGTTAAACGGTGTGAAGCCATGACACTTCACGACCCTTGTTGTTGCTCCTTAAAAAAAAAAATACACTAAAGAGAAACCCAAAATACGGCGTGCCCAAGCATCTAGGAACATCCAGTTATCAGGCGAAAAAAGCAAAAGAAGATGTCAACAACTTCTTATAAAGTAACACGCTGCAGAAAAAGAAGACCGTTCCAAGTAAATAGAAAAAATAACCTTAATAATATTTCATAATAAACTTAACTCTTAAACCTTCAAACTATGACTAGACTAGTTTGGTAACCCGCAGGATAATCCACACATATTTAATATTTCAAGCGCATATGGACACTGAAGGTCATTAAACGACAGCTTAATTGGTCTAGCATAGTTTCAAGAATATCTCATCCTACTGTTCCTTGATTTAGATTACATGTTGAATAGGAATAAAAAAAAAAATAAGTGTTGTGCCTTTCCTTTAACATTGGAAAATTTATAAAGAATTATTTAATCCCAGACTTTAAGCCGAAATTATTAAAACTCGCTATTTACCCCTTTGGTTCAATCACTGCATTCATTGGTAATTGAGATTGATCCAGTACATGTTAGGATCTACACGGTTTGTTTTAGAGGGGACCTATGTAGCAATGCATTCATGGCAAATCACATGAACCTGTTGATAATCGGATCACATCTACTTTCATGGGCTTCTTAAGTACTTGCAGATATGTTTTTTTGTATGAAATCATATACGTGAGATTAAAAATAAGTCTATTTAATTTTCATAAAATTGTTTAAATCAGTTTTTACTGATATTTTATAGTTACTGCAAGAGTAACTTATTATTATGTTGATTAAAGGCATGATCACTCGAGAGTGCACCTGAAAGGTTCATTATTGGAACACATTAACGAGATTCCGGGCAAAATGAAGAAGCGTTTAGGAATAGATGAAGTAAAAAATGAATTCTTCTTCAGCTAAATAACAGTATTTACAGTGTAAGACGCATTAGAATATTACATAAACAATAGAAAATAATTTAGTCAATTTAATTCAATATGAACGCTGTAACAGCTATGATTGCTTACATGATACTTTGGCCGTGTCAGAATTGAGTGGATTGAGGTGGTTCCGTCTCGTTCAAACCCGAAACATTATGTAAAATCTATGTTGTAGATATTGTATCTAGCATACAATATTTGATTCATAAATATCTGTTTTAAATGTTTTCAATATTCAAAAAATAGATAATCAAATACCGGTATGTATAAATTTTAATTTTTTTAATAAATGAAAAAAGTTTAAGGTAGAAAAATAACAATGAATATATCTATTTTACATTAACTAAGTAGCATAAAGTTACGTAAAAAACAACAAACAAACAACATAAAAACAAACGAACATTAACTAAGTTTATTATACAATGCTTTGATGCTCTTTTTTTTTTTTCTGTTTTTGGTATAAATTTTATTACTGATATAGCTATGTATATAAAAACTATAAATTCCATTAAATCTCAAAACGTTCACATTATTTTATTTTACTTTCAGTTAAAAATATAGATATTTAGTACCTTGTATAGATTCCTTAACATTTAAATAGATAATTGAAGCAATTTTACATGTTGTGGATAAAGGCATATTTCGCACCTAACTTTTGAGGCGGAAAATACAAAATAAATCAGGTAGGATACTTCTCTACTCATTCAAGTTTCTTAAAATGTAGGTCAGAAAGATATTATATTGATTCTTTTCTTATGACTAAGAAAGAAAATTAGAAAAATAAAATCTAACAAAGCAGTTGGAAAAATTCATAATAATGTCAACAGATGAATGGCTAGTGTACTTGATGTTTATTGTTTCCACTCCATAATTATCACAGCGATCGGTACAATTACTGTTTAAGCGCATAATAAAATGGTTTACATGAGATCCTTTAATTGATGATGTTTATTTTGCCGAAAGAATGATATAAAATGGTAGTAACAAAAATAGAAATTTAAAAAACAGAAATAATTTACTCGAGGTGTTTGAATTCGGTGATGCTTGAATAGGATCCGATGCTTTGTTAGAAAGGAAACAGATGGACAGGAATATCGGTTGGCTTTTTGATTCTAGGATATTAAAGAAATAGGAAGACACCTGGCTTTCATAATCTGTAATTTATAAATCATACGGATTCATATAAAACGACCTTTACTATTGACATTGTTTGTCATTTAACGTCACTTTTATGCTACTATGGTTAATCGGAAGGTGTTACACTGAGAGTCCTAAAATTTGGCTATTAATGTTTAGTTATGATATTGATCTTTAACGAGAACCTGTCATCTCACAGTCTCGGGATCACCATTTTACGTCCCTTATAAATTATTGATGTTGATATCACTCATTTATTTAAATAACATGTATAATTGACTATCTAAATTATTTTTTATAGTTCGAAACTACAGAAAAAAATCTTAATTTACAACGCAATGATTTATCGGAAAATTGTCAAAATAATAGACGGTGAAAACCAAAACTGAAGGTAATGAGACATTGACCGACTGCAAAGACAATTTATTACCCCGCCCGTTGTTAAGGTGGCATTGTCACTCATCCTTTGTGAGCTCTGATTGGATAGCCGTCTATCCCTTCTAATGTGATTAAACCAATGAGAAATGGCTCAAGTTTTATCATCTCGTTGACACTTCAATCAATCTCATCGTCCTACAACACAGGTTAGTGTTCAACTTGCTGGCGGGCGAGTGCTACTGTCGGCGGCAACAAACTTCGCGAACGGGGTATGGCATCTTTATTTTCTAAAATATCGATAAGAATATTCAAACGTTTCAAGAGATGGGTTAATTTGACATAAGCACTTGACTTAAAATGTTGAAAAGGTCCCAAAACTAAAAAAATCTGATGAGGGCAACACACTACTTTCACTGATTAAAATCAATTGAAGAACTATTAAATGGCTTCAAAAATTTTAAGGTTAATTTAAATAAAAAGTTTATTCAGTTTCTCTGGAAACATAATATACAGATTAAATAATATATCAATATCAAATTGTTATGTAAGAGTATCAGTTATATTTTTATGCCTAATTTGTTACTTAACATCACATTTTACAACTTTGTATATAAGATAATATTTTCCCTGAAATCTTTAACTTTTTAACGGTAAATTATACAGATATGTTACTGTTATTTTGCTCAAAAAATCAAAAATTACATTTTAAAAATATTTTTGCTCTTTTCACCTTATTAAATTCGTTCAACTTTTATATTTAGACACCATCTATCAGCCTTCATAGGATGATATGGCTAATTCAGAATCCATAAAATTAAAGGTACATTAGAGAAAGAAAATTTAAAATAACAGCACTTAAGCCCTGTCAAACTATTTCAATCAGAAAAAAACCTATATGATATTAATGCTCATTAAATTTCCCATCGATATCCTAAAAATGTGCAAGAGCAGGGTATGGCAGTGGCAAATTCGGCCAGTTGATTATAGTAAAAAAGTTGCTATAACATCTCAGGCATATAGTGGTCTTAAATATGAAATTTCATTTACGCACGACTTTTCCTTTTTGTGTTAAGCTTTCCAATCACGCACACACACACAGACCGTTTTTTTTGGAAATTTGTTATTTGGACTCTGGGGACCCTAAATGTGTATTTCATTTGAAAACTGGAATTCGAAAATTTTCACGATCGCAATACTTTCCCTTACTATACATTTCATATATAGGTAAGTGAAAGTAAAAGCTTTGAATGCTAGGATGCTTTGATTGTCCGAAAAATAATGCAGGATTTTAGGTTTTTCCTTAAATACCCTCTCAGTTTATAAAAATTATTATGTTAGATAGATTATCTATTTGTATGAATGTCAATACTAATTAAACATCTTTAAAAAAAAATTGTTTGTTTAAAGCTAAAGCATTTCGCTACTTGGCTGACTGAATAATTAGTCTTCACTCGGATGTCAATGAGTAATTTTTGTATTTTACGAAATTAAACTTAGCCGAACCGGGTCTTAAACGGTCAGGAGCATCAACCAAGTTAGGATTAAGGACGTTATTAGTGAGTGCACCTTCATATTTGGTTCGGAAAATATCGTGATGAAGATATATTTTGGAAGACAAAGAACTTATTTCCCTGAAGATCTTCTGCTAGCTTCAGAGGAAGAAACTACTAGAACAATTGTTCGATGTAGTAAAATACTCACTCATTAATTAAAAGACCGCTAAAAATGTGTAATGAAATGTGTGCCTCACTTGCTTGCTGAAATAACAAAGATCTCTTACTATACAGAAATGTTACTTGTATGTTGAAAGAGAATCTTTAAGTATCACATCAGACGTTCTAAGAAGTGGCTTGAAAATGGATAAGCAGCACATTTTTCAGAGTCCTCAAAACATCGAAAAAAATGTGATCTTATTGTTTAGTGGGCCTTATTTGATTCACTACTGCTTATTGAATCCTGGCGAAACCATCAATTATTGGAATAAAATTGAAGTAATAAGTTAGAAATTGGTAATGAAATAATGAAGGATCCCACCCTATAGCATCACAATGCTAGGCTACATGTCTTACATGTGATGTCACGCAATGTTTTGGAGTTTCAGTGTGAGACCCTGCTACACCCGCGGTACTCTCCAAATGATTACCAATCTTTTAGTCACCTAGGCTATTTTAAAGAAAAAAACAATTAAAGAGCCTTAGAAATGGGTTTTCTGAGTTTATAATTTTTAAGGATTCCGAATCGCATTCAAAGAGTAAGAGAAGCTGCCAATACGTCGGCAGAAATCAACTAACACTAGTAGAGACTATTGTGATTTATATAAACAGTTATAAATAATTTTCTTTTTCTCTTTTAAAGCAAAATCATACATCCTTTTTCGAACTACCCAATACAGAACGTGTGTAATATTCATTACTAATCCATTACCACGAATTTTGATACATTTATTTAATTCACAGAAAATACCACAAAAATATGGTTATTTATTTACTCCGAACAACTAAAAAATTAGTTTGTCGAGCACTGTGATTCTTTTTCATTTTCATCCAATCTCAAGTACAAATCTATGAACCTTAGACCTTTTAAAAGATACACCTGAATCTTTGTTCGCATCCTTAAACCCTTCGAAGTCACCTGTGGTGTTTTTCCTATTATAGCTGACTTCTAAGGCTTTTGTTTACAAAAGGTTCCTCAGGGTTCGGTTTTAGGACCACTGCTGTGGAATATAATGTATGACGGCGTGCTCAGGTTACCCCTGCAAGAAAAAAACCGAGTGTTATGGTTTCGCTGACGATCTGACAATCATAGTTCGGGGGAAACTCATGGAGGAGATATCTTATAATGGGAACAAGGCTATCTTTATTATTCGTCAATGGCTCTCAGCGGCTGGCCTCCAGCTTGCTGATCATAAAACTGAGGCAATATTGATACTGCTTACTGGGCATTTGCCTCAGAACCTACTTAGCCCGTTTCCAAAGAGAGGAAAGTTCATTGTGCCCATTTTTTGATCCCATAGAAGAACATTGGAACATGAATTCTTCTCTTGTTCGGGATTCGTTCGAGAAAAGTCGGAGATTGACGCTAAGTTCAGTACAAAAGCATCACCCGAAAATTTAGACTCCTTGATGATGGCTAGTCAGGAGAGTTGGAGCGCTGCAGCTGATTATGCAGCACAAATTGGCAGAAAGCTCAGAGCACAGGAACAAGAAAGGAGAGGCGGGGCATTGGCCTAGCCTAAATCAGATGTCCAGTAAAGCAGCAGGCATTTAGCCCTTCTGCCCCCCCATGAAGTAATGCTTGACAGCTGTTCCGTGGGGAGGGGTGGGGGGTAAAAATGAATTGGAAGGTGGATTTTTAGTGAGTAGGAATCTCACACAGTTGTGTGGCCTGAATGTTGCACTTCGTCTTATGAAAGTTTTTTCCCCTATATGAAAAAAAAAAACAAAAAAAGAAAAACACACACACGTACATACATACACACAGACCTTTTTTGCGTACTTGGTTATTTGGATTCAGGGGTCTCTAAAACGAGTATTTCCGTTGAAATCTGGAATTCGAAAATTTCATACACAGGTAAATCAAAGTAAAAAATATTTAAATAAAAACTTCTTGAAAAAATCTTCTTAATTAGTAATCAAGAGTGACTTTTTCAATGATAATCATTAGTATAGAGATAATTGCGCTCTATAAAAAGTGGTTTTTATAAACTCTATCTACGTAAATGTAAAAACAATTAATTTGTAATTACTGACTGACACCTCAAAAATAAGTAAAAAAAGCTTATAGAAAATAGTGTTGCGTGATTATGAAGTGTTTTTGTAAGGATCAGGTTGAGCGACAGAGTTAGTTAAGGCTGTCGGACGTGACGTGAGCCAGGATGTGCTCGACACACACGGCGAGGCAGCACAAGCCAGCACTGCCTCCCGCCCTGGCAGGCTACGACCTGGCCCTCATCAGCATGGAGCTCCTCGCCCTCAGCAGGGAGGAGAAGAGGAAGCGGGCCAGTCAGGGCAGGATGGAGAAGTGGCTGGAGGACATCAC
Source organism: Piezodorus guildinii (assembly GCA_023052935.1). Classification (NCBI taxonomy): domain Eukaryota; kingdom Metazoa; phylum Arthropoda; class Insecta; order Hemiptera; family Pentatomidae; genus Piezodorus; species Piezodorus guildinii. The sequence goes on from CM041292.1 coordinate 164,369,310, forward strand.
GGCGAAGACCTCTTCGGAGGTGGACCTGCCTCAGGGAGGGGTCTTCATACCCAACTACTCGAGGAACGTAACTGTCAGGTCAGTAAGCTAGTTCTAAGGGCGTTATGAAACAGTAAACAGTACTGATTATAACGATTTCACGTCTCGGTGCTAGGGGGAGAAGGTAGCTTTCATCTGAGTATTTATCTGCCCTCACCCTCCCTGGCCCATCAAGCGGGGGTTTATCGGACCAGGGAGCGTGAGGTAGGTTTAGCCTTAAAGGGGAGGTATGGGTGAAAAAAGAGAAGAAAAAAGTACTGCTTCTATGTCAACTTCCGCGTAAGTAGGTTATTATCTCGAGATCACCCTTAGCCACCAGGTTTGAGCTACCTGTGGTGTAGTGGCTAGCATAACAGCATTCTATGCCAAAGGGCCCAAACCCGGCAGATGACCCTAGGATTTGTTAAAGGGACTTAAACTTCTATAACTAATTCCTTCGAATGGGAAGTAAAATAGTGGCCCTGAGCCTGTGTAATGGCTGATTAAAGGTCCCTCTCTTAATGGAACCTGGTTAGGCAAAATTATAGAAAAAAACTTATATTAAAAATCACCTCAACGGTTGGATCGCCTATAATAATAATTAAAAAAATCAAAATGAACTAATTTAAATTATTTATAGGTTTCGGGAATTTATATGTTTTATACGTCATAATTTGTTCTATATGTTGTTCTACATTACTATACTAAAGTCAATGTAATTTCATTAATTTATTTCTTTACCCATCTATTTCTATTTTAATGTTTTAAATCTTGATCACCTGTAGCAGGGTGGCTAGCATAACAGCCTTCTATGCGAAAAGTCACGGGTTCAAACCCGCAGGTGGCCCTAGGATTATTTAATAGTTGTAAAAAAAACCTTAGTTATGCCGTACTTCGGATGTGATGTAAACTCCTGAGGCTGTGCGATGTCTGGTTAAAGATCGCTTTCCTCATCAAGCCTGGATAGGCAAAATTTAGGACTTTCACTGAAGCATCGTCCGATAAGCCACAGTAGCATACACATATCTTATATTAATAAACTATAAACAAACGCTCAGATATCAGTTTTCCCCTTAATTTGGGTACCCACATTATAGAGGCCAGTTCCAGAGTGTCTCCCTAACCCTAGGTCCGCCCCACGACTGAAATGGCAAAACACAATAATTATTCTTCCACAGCCAGGAACCTAACGCGGAACTCGGAGAACATTACCCTACACAACTGAAATCCTTAAAATTATGTTTACATAAGTTTCTATTTTTTACGCATAAGAGTCCTCATAAAACGAATGCTCAGCGATAAATCTATCCCCTTATAAAAATATCCCTGAAAAAAATTACTTCTTAAAATGTTTTACTCAGCACCCAGCCAACCCGTTTTCAGAATTAAAAAAAAAATAAAAAAATCTACATTTAATACGTTCTCAGAAAACTAAAATCATGAATATCACTCTACTCTAATATAAAAGAAATTTTCAAACTATGGATTGTATAGAATTTAAAAAGATAACTTTCCAATGTCGAATGCATATATCCTGGATTTTAGTCGTACAAACTAATAAATATAAAACGCATATGACTAATAATACTGTAAGTTAATAATAAAATGTGTAAAATAGTAAGTTAGCTAGTCTAAATATATACTATTCTTACGAAAAATTCTTACTACCTTTATTATAGGCAATAATTGTGTTTTTTTAAAACGCAAAAAATATTTTATAATACTTAGTCTGAAATCAATTATCCTTCACTTAACACTACATATATTTTCTAGAAATATACAAATAAAACAAGGATACTAGAATTTGTCATTAGTATGAGTTAAAAATCAAACGTTAAATGAAGTATTTTTTTTTTTTTTTTTAACAATATCAATCTTTATTTATATAGAATACATCTGGACAGTTTTTAGAAACATTGATTGGAAATCCATTACAATGCGCTACTTATTTGCTAAAATTTATTTTGTAGACGAATTGTTTTTATTGTTGGTAAAGAAAAAAAAAAAACAACATAAAAAAGAAAAAGGACCCACAAATAAAAAAAAAAAAATAAATAAAAAAAAAAGAGAGAAATAATCAGATAGAAATAAAATTTAAAATAAATAATTAAACAAAATTATATGATGAAATTGAGTAATTTAGAATTTTATAACAGTATATGTTTAGTTCTCTTATGTCTATATTTAGAGGTTGATAGTTTAGTATAATTACCAATTTGAGATTAAATGAAGTATAAACTTAATATAATTAGTCTGGTAGTTTGTATATCATGATCATGATCATTCACGTTTTTACCACGCACCTGAAACGAAACATAAACAGATCAAAGTGAAACTCCAGCACATCCGTTCCATACTTGTTTCATGAGCTACACTTGGTTATTTGAATGTTACAGAGGCAAAATATTAAAATATGAACCCAATATAAGTTTCTGATCGCGAGGGAATGCCTATCAACTGGTTGTACAGACGGATTGGTGTAATTTGTTAGGCCTCAACAATACGTCTCAAAGGGATTTCTGAGGAAGCAATATCTTTTAGAGAAAATACTTAGGCCTCTCCTCAACTTTAGACAAAAGCCTGAGAAATCTGAAAAGGCAAAATAACAAAAAGAGTTGCTCATCCAATGTCAGAACATAAACGGACTGGAAAATACCATCTCCTAAAACTAATCGCTTAGCACAAATTAAATAAATTATGCCTGGTTTTATATACTTTTACATATCTATAGACCTGCTGATACCATATCTGTGAGAAAATGAAACAAATTATAATTTATTATTAGGGGAAAAATTGTCATTGGTTCGCCAAGATAATTTGATCTTCAAAAATTTAATTAAATGACTGTCAATTTTAATTGAATATTTAAAAAAAAAAATCTGGTGGGCGCAACACACGACTTTCACTTACCACCCTTGTTAAAATCAATTTAAGAATTTTTAAATACCGTTAGAGATGAAATTAGTTTAAAGAATTAATTAAATTGGTTTTCAATAGAAACATGTGTTTTATTAAATAATCTATTATGTTATTATCTAAAACAATCAGTTAATTTTATCCGCTTTTCATCACTCCCTACTAACTTTGAAAAGCTTGTGTATGAGATAATATTTTTTTTCTAAAATCTCAAGCTTTCCAACAGTATATCATACATGTATATTACTGTTCTTATGTTTAAAAACAAAAAATTGCATACAAAAATAGTTTTCCAGTTTTCTCCTTTTGTTGGGTATCGAATTCATTCAATTTATATATTTACCTGTTTATCATCAGTGGTAACAAGATGATATAGTTATTATTATAGAATCAACAAAATTAAAGGTACTTTAGAGAAGGAAAAATTAAAATATCGGCATTTAAGCTCTGTCAAACCATTTTAATCCGAATGAAACCTAAATGATATTTAAGCCCATTAAATTTGACATCGATATAGCGAGTTTAAACAAAATCGTCGGAACCGTTTTCGAGAAAATCAAAAAAAGGTGCAAAATGCATGGTATAAAGTGCCTCTTCTGGTAAGCTCATTTTGATGAAAAAATTTTTGTCACCTCTCGGGCGTATAGTTGTCTTAATTATGAAATTTCTATTTCATAGGACTTACCGTTTCCGCCCGGGAGTTACCACACACACACACACACACACACACACCTTTTTGCGGGGCTTGGTTATTTGGACCCAGGGACCGTAAAATGTGTATTTCCGTTGAAAACTGGAATTCGAAAATTTTCACGATCGCAATACTTTCCCTTACTATATATAGTAAGTGAAAGTAAAAATGATTTTGTTTTTTACCTGAAAATTCGCCACAATTTATTTCACCTCTATAAAATACTTTCTAGGATAAAACCGATTCTCCGAGATATTTCTACACACAATTTTTACCTTAAACTCTTAAATTACCTTCGACATCTTCTACCATTTGAAACCCATAGGCTCTTGGTTAACTCCTTAATATCCCCTCAATTCGACTACTGCAGTACGGTTGAGGGGAGATCCTCTTGGGATCTTGAAGCAAAGATAAAACGTTGTTCAACTAAATTATACATTTTATCTTGGGGATTTCTAGGGACCCCTATGTCACCCTTCCTAATATCTTAAGTACTACCTGGCATTTTTTCTCTTCCAAATTTTCCAATCCCACCGTCCATCGTACATCTCGTATATATTTTCATTTTCAACAGATCTTTCCTTATCCGGCCCTTGTACGTATGGAAATCTATTGATTCTTGTATTCGTAACTTCGATACTATTCCGATCTCAATCCCTTCTGTTCAATCACTTCGTTTCCAAGTGCTACTGGCTTGAATAAGGCTTACTGGCTTGCCGATACCATCGAATGCTGCCTATACAGATTCGTCCAATGATTACCATCCAAGCACAAGTCCTCGAGATCAGACTTAACATAATACTCTTACTGACGCCCCAGCCTACGTTTTGGACGCCTACGAGTGAGATCAGTGCTTACAAATATTTTCGGAATCCGTTATATATTATTCACATTTGAGTCGCCGCGTTACTATTACCTTCATTGTACTGACGAACACACAGCAAAATCACCTTAAATGAATGAATGAATTTAGGTGGACAAAAGTCAATTCAAAAGTTTGAAATTTTTATTATGTGAGTGTTCGAACTTTTTATTATTAGGTAAGACGATTATACCAATATTTCCAGCCATACCGTGTAAACAAATAAATAGTACATGAGTGAATCATTCATGTTCATACAAGTGCCTAATAACCGACAATGGGAATATCTTTATTCGATGGCCATTTATTATGTTCAAGGTGTGTGTAGCGCACATAGTTTTTGCTTTTATTTAACAATGGACATTGCTGAGACATCATGTTTCCAAACTCGTTATTTAATATACATTGTAATCTACCTGTTGAGTTAACCTAGCAATTTGTAAATGTTTGCCCCTATTGAATTACGTAAAACTATATAACCCGTCTTTATTTTCTCCTGGATTTAGTTTTTTTGTTTTATGAAACAACTGAATAGTTTCAACTATTTTATTGTTTGCCAACGTTTCGACCCCCATTGTGGGTCATCATCAGGGCGTCTGGTAGGTGAGTGGAAACTGAGTTTTCTAGTTTTTTTGTTTTAGTTATAGAACCTAAATACTTATTATAGTTCTGAGGGTAGCACTAATGAATTCATACCTAGTACAAAAATCCTAGCTTAATTAATATGTAAGGAAATGTCCGTGTTCCTTTACATCATTGATGAAATTAGTAAAGGGAAGACAGAATACATTAGCAACCAATGGTTGGAATATTGATAATGCTTTGCGCACAGTTTGTCGATGATAATCCGAAATGACAGCGCTTCCTCCAACTTTGGCTTAATTATATAAACCCGATCAGCTAAGCAATTAAGCTTGATATTTCCACGTGAATTTTGATTCAAATTGTTTACCGAATTTGTGACAAGGGAAAATTTAATTAAATACACTAGATCTATAGAAACCGACAATCCATTAATTTGACAGCATGTAAAACAAAATTGACAAGACTATGTTTTTGGGCAAATAAAATATCATCCCATAGTTATCCATGATGGTTTAAGAATTCTTATAATGTCTACTATTGCTTACAAACCCTAGGAGGGCCAAATATTAATAGAAAACCAGACGGTTTAGCATGATCTTAGCCAAAAGAATCTCCCACTTGCTTATTCGTTGGTTTAAACAGTAAACTTTAAATAGTTTACATCTTTCTTATGTACTATACCTCAGACTCAGCCCTTAAATCCCTCATGAGCTTTAATTGTTAATAGTTAAAAAAAAAGTTTAACAAAATAAACTCTGAAGTGGCATTTCTCTCTTTTTTCTTAAGGTACAGTATTGTTAATATGTAATAAATAGAGAGGAAATGTTTCAGCAAGATAAAAATAAGGAATTAATCACAATATACCAAACAGTGGATATTTTTTTATATTATTGACGCTGTTTAGCATCTATTATAAGCAACGAACGTGCGAAATTTCAGAAAAAGAAAATATAAAAGAAACATTAAATAAAAAAAAATAAAAATAAAACTATTATTTTATCTTATATTTTTGTTGTAAAACTTCCATTACAACTCAATTAGAGGCAGATACCAACCTATTCGAACAAGGGTGTGAAAGTCGAATTTACCTCGGTGGAAGCCCCTACAAAATCAATTTCAAACATATCAAACGCCGCTCTCTGACTCGAGTTAGTAAAGGTGACAAAGCTTTGACCACTACATCACGGCCCGAACTGATGTTACGTTCAATGTTTGGGGAATGCTGTATATTGTATGTATCAAATTAATTTAAAAAAAGTCATAAAACCTAGACTATTTTTTATCTAAAGCCTTAATACTTTTTTGATTTCTCAGCTGAATCCTTTTCTCTTAGTCAGATTTAAATGGTTAATGGTACATCTGTAGGAATTGTACTGAAAAAGGTTTAATAGTTTAATTAGTGATCAATTATCTGTAGTAAAATTTTCGGAACTAGATGTGCAAATTCGTCATGAAGGGAATCCTATGAAATCGGATCGTTATTATCTCTGAAGAAGTACCACCGGCTACAGAGGATGATTCACCAGAAGGAAATCGACACCATCCCGAGAGAAGCCATAAAAAAAAAAAAAAAAAAAAAAAAAAAAAAAAAAAAAAAAAAAAAAATCAATAAACCTACCGTACCGAAGGAATTTATCAACCACACGAAGCAACTATATCATGTTCATAAAAATCAAAACATAATATTTTAATTTGTTTAAAAGCACCATTTACAATATACTTTTTAAATCACGGAATGCTAAACCGGTTCTGGACTTTAGTACATTACTAAGTTATAGAATAATTTATTCAACTATAGAGTACTACAGTCCAGAACCAGTTTGTCGATTAAGCATTCCAACATAAACTTATATTCATTAATAATGATGTCATCCTTATAACAGCAGAAAGCAGAGGAATCCTACAAGAGTCCGCAAACATAAAGCACTAAGTATAATAGAAACGATAGAATCAGTCAGAAATTCATGTCTGAATACATAAATAGCTCTAGAGAAGAAAGGTCCAAATCTACTATATTGCAATTAGAACTAAATGCCACGATAGTATTCGTATGGATATATCCAGTTAGACTTAAGAATAAATGACCTGTATAAGGCAAGGACTTCATCCACGCTATGTCATTACTTGTATAAGGTGTGTCTGATGAAAACAAAAATATCTATATTAAATTTAACGCGATTATGGCTTCCTCGAACTCCTTCTAAACCACAAGAACGATTTTGATACGGTTTTCACCATCATTTAGGGTATTCTTTCCGGAAAGTTTATAAGAAAAACACATTGCCATTTAGCTTTTCTTTAAACGGGAAAAATAAATTTTCTATAACGAAGTCATCAAAAAATTATTTCTAAAATATGAGTAGTAACATAGATGTATAATATGCTGTTGGAAAGCTCTAGATTTTAGAAAAGTTAATATACAATAAAATAAATTGTACAAGATAATATAAAGTTGTTGTAATCCCATATACTTATGAACATATGCTAAAGAGGTTATAATAGTTAAATGTGCAGGATCGTGCAAGTTATATTCTTCCATTTAGTACACAAGATATTAGAAACAATATAATGTACTAAATTGTAATTAAGTCGTTAACATAAATTGTAAGTTGTTATAGATCTATAAACATTGATATTAATTATTTCAAATGTAATACTATTTCATGAAAACATTTTTTTTTTTTTTTTATAGAAACATTTTTTTATTCTGGGACAGGGTCCCTTAAGAACAATTTATATGCACAATTATGATATACGATGTGTCAGGCCAAAACACCAAAGTATTATAATTAATAATGTTTCACAGTAAACTAAATAGGATTCCTATGGAAACTTAATTAACGTTTAAAATATAAATTAAATAGTTCATTTAAAATATAAAATAGTAAGAAACCGAATACAATAGTAACCTTTGTTATTTCTGTAGTTTGTGAAAACATATATTGCTATCAAGTTTTCTTTATAAGGGGAAAATTAAATCTTCTGTTATTATGTTTTACTTTAAAATGACAAATAAATCAACTGAATCAATTTTGATGTATGTTTTTAATTTTGCCGATTATATAATAGAATAATCATAAGACGTTATAAAATTAACTTATTTTCATGCTAACTTCACTTTTCGTTACGATGAACTATAATTTCCAAACTGATAAACTCTAAATTAGTCAGACAGAGTTTTTTAAACAAAAATGACACCTCACTCAAACTGTACCCGTGCGTAGTTGCTAGCATAACAGCTTTCTATGCCAAAGGTCGCGGGTTCAAACCTGCGGGTGGCCCTAGGATTTTTTAATGGGAGTAAAACATCCTTAGTTATGCCGTCCTTCGGAGGGGACGTTAAAAGGTGGGCCCGAGCCTTTGCGATGTCAGGTACTCGTTAAAGATCCCTATCCTAATAAAACCTGGATAGGCAAAATTTAGGACTCCCACTGTAGCATCGTCCGATTAGCCATAGTAGCATAAAGTAATGTTAAACGAATAAACTAACTGTACCCGTGCAACGTAGGGACAGTTCCACTAGTTATAATGTAAAATTAAACTGTAAAGACTTACAGGCTTTATCCATAATGATGAAAATAGCCTATTCAATAAAGTAGGCCTGAAACGAGCAAATGGGGAAACAATCTATGAAGCAGGAATATTTTCATAGCTAATATTAAAATTGTGAATCAATGAATTGTGTAAAGATGACAGAAGTGGAAAACCCTGATAGATTAGAACAACAGAGAAAAACTTGGAGTTCAACGTGATGTTAGTAGATCCACCTCCGTACTATAGTCGTTAGTGTCTAGAAACGGTGGAGGTTAGGTTAGGTTGTATATTTTATGGACACTCAACAGCCAAGGTCAGCTAATGTCCTGTTTTAACATTAGAAACGGTAGATATCCCTATTTACTAAGCCCAAGGCACTTAATGGTCTTTAATGTGGCAGGTATTTATCAAATATATTTGAAACAAACGTTATAAGAAGGAACAGACTTACAATAAGTGGAGTCAAGAGATTAATACTTAATAGGGAAGTCTCAAAAGTAATATGACAAAATCATTGGGTAACCTAGTTACAAGGAATATTAGTGGATAACATAACATACAAAAATTGAGAGAAGAACTAGCATGGTCTATTCCTACCAAGGCAAATTATGAATCCAATGATCACTGCTTTATTGCCAATGATCCAATGATTTATAATATTTCCACGATATTACTTTATTGTAAATTAATTATTATTAAGACAGAGAACTCCTCTATAGAAAGATACTAATAAACAAAAAATTTTTCCTAAATAATAACTGAATAATGAATATAAAATAAAAAATATAAATAAAACATCGGATTCGTTTCAGGCTTAGGACACATCTCATCTTGGCGAAAATTACACTCGTTTCTTATTCTGAATAGCTTGTGTTTTATTCAAGGCGGCTTTACTTGTGATCTTTTAGCAAGCTATGGTTTATGCAGTCGGCAATCGAATTTGATATTTACTGAGGGAACTTCAAAAGAGAACTATTTCTATTAAGGTTCATGACCTTTAGTAGGCCTATTCTGGAGATAACGTATCCATAATTTATCTGTCAGTTTAAATTAACAATAACACTCATAATTTGGTCTTGCAAAGGGTATTATCGCAACTTCAGATGGTTTCGTTAATTATTAAATTTTATCAAATAAGCAAAAACAAAACAGATTCACTTCAAGATAAAATTATATTTACTTCAACGAAAATTGATGACCGAGAGATCGGCGATTCGTCTTAATCCTCGACCTTTTCTTGATTCATACGATCGCGAATCATTTGTAATTATTTAGTGAACTTGACCGTTTATGATTGTGTTTTATTAATTAATACGAGTATATTACGTATCTGTCGAACATTTATAAGTATGGTAAGGAAAATGAGGCTGAGGAGTGAAAGAGATTACCAAAGCGTCCTTAGCTAGTTTTTAAGTTATATTTTATTAGATTATTTTCTGACACTAATTAATATTTAATACCTGGTTTTCAAAGTGGCAGCCTTGGTGATTGCCTCTAGGGATGAAATTATTCGTTATTATGAAGTGGAAATAGAACTAAACATGAAACTATTAAAGCCCTATCTAATATCTAAAAAGGTAATTGTTGTTATTTATTTTCTCTAAATGGAACCGATATAAGAAACAAAATTAAATACTCTTACCTTCTGATAGGCTTTGATCATCATTATGTAAGAGCGACCCGTTTTCCATCGTTGTCAGAGCGGATTCGATTTACTACCAAAGGAATTGAATGTTTCCTTTGGGCCGTGATGGTATTGGTATTGGAAGAGCATTCCTAGTCGGAATTGGATATTAATCCAGAGAGAAAAAAAAAAAAAAAAATCAACACAACATTGACTGTCGACTAGTAAATGATCGGTACAACTGATTGTATCAGTGGAAGTTTACTTGAAGTGGAATAATCTAATCTCACCATTAGTGAGATTTGTGATAGTGTGTGCGTAGCTCCTGGTGGTTCCTAACATTGATAATATTGATCAAGAATGCCATGAGTGTTATAGATCTAATGCAATGCACAGAAATCAAGCAGAGTGATAAGATCTCAATTAATATTGTAGTTTCTTTATTGCACCATTTTTCAATATTCTGCTCTTATATCTACATTATTAACTTATCAGGTCTCAGTTCCTGTCTGGTTAGAAATCATATGTAAAATGATGAAAAATAATTATTATCACATGACATGAAGTGTATTTTTACACTTATGACTCTAATTTGACTAGAGAATACTAATATAAATGATAAGTTTAAGAAACAAATCATGAATGAATATAATTAAAATAAGTAATCTAACTTTGTACAGTACACAAGGTAGAAAAAGTATGCTCATTAAAAGTTCTTAGCTAATTTCCATTTAGAGTCATGAAAAAATAATAGAAAAAAAATATTCCAACCGTTCAGCAGAGAAAGCAGCTCTACAATTTTTCCCTATTTTCATATAGTGATGGGACTTTAATACTCATATCTTTATCTATTTTTCTATTACTACTTCTACGTGTTATGTGAGAGTTAAATTTTTTTCAGACACTTCTTTTATTATTTATAAAAAATAATACTTCTCTACGCAAAGTGCATGCCTATATGTGTTCATGCATGGGTTTTCAATTCATTAGTTTATTGCAAAGGTGTTGTCCAGGAAATAAGGAAAATAAAGTAACCTATATATGTGTTGTTTCAATTCAGTAGATAACATGTATTAAATTCTGGGGATCGGAATGCATTAATACTAATTAAAAAAAATAATAAAATAATATCTATCAATGTAATAATCAAAATTAGGAAAATATTAAGCATGATTATTTGTTCGAACCAATAACTCCTTCTTATTATTTTTTTATTTTTGTTTAGTAAAGGCATTTGTTGTCCTTGGCTGTTAGGTGCAGTTTCCTGAGATTCCACACCATGATTCTTGAATATGTTATTGGGTAGGGTCATCACTCCCTACACCTATTTTTGTGATTGCCCACGAGTTGGCTGACAGGTCTCACATACCCAGGAAAGGTTGTGATTAAATCCCCATTTAATTGAATGCTTGAAAAAGTCTAACGGGAATGAGATTCAAACTTCACACTTTTTAGCATGGTAGGCTGGCATACTAGCCACAGGCTTCCCCATCATGAACCCTATAGGCAGTTAAATTATGATTTAGGAGGAAACAATGGTGTGCACACGTAAGAACAGTGATGGGATACTAACTTTACTATCCCTAATTAGCCTACTATATGCACTTAAGAAAGTTTAATAGACCGAGCAATAGTGGCTTCAAGCAACTACAATACATTATAATTTTACTGGCAGGCACTGGTAATGGAAGAAGAAAAAAAAAAATTGGAATGTAGGCCTTTTGGTGGGGTATTTTGAATTACATATTTATTTGCTCTTTAAATGGCAGTGAAGCATGATCTGGGTCTGCTCCGAGTTCCTTTGTCACTGATTATGAACAGCTGCCAACAATTATAATCATTTGATTCCCAGCTGTTTCATATCCATTTCATTTAACTTTTGCACACAATGCCTAAAACGATTCTTCTTTCAGAATTACCATATAAGAGCAATAATCTAATTTCTTTACTCCAACTCACTCTATATTTTGGTTTATTTTTATATTATAATCCAATCCATGGTAATCCCTCATACCATAATAATTACTGAATTTTATTAGGATAAAACTATTTTATCTAAAAAAATATTGCTAATAAGAAGTAGTAAAATCTAGTGATTAACTTCAATGCTTGAAAATCATAGAAATATAAGTTAATAAGCCTAACTACTAAATATACTATACATTGAACTGAAATAAGACAAAGAACTTAATTTATTAACAGACTGTTAATTATTTAACAGATTGGTGAATTGTTTTCCAGATTCAATAACACAATAAACACTAAAGTTGCAAAAAGACCATATGGCAGAACGACAATGAGATGAATAAACAGAAAAACAATTATTACCTAAATAAGTAGCCTTAGATTGGCCTTGAGGAAGACTGGTCAAGTAGCCCAAAAAGCTAAAAGAAAAAAAAATCAGCTGTAGGCATTTATTTACCAAGGTCAGATCCACCACCGAATTTAAATATATTTTACTCATCATTATTTTATGAGCTTTCTCAGTACTCTGCCAACAAAACGGAACATGGGTCATTATTGACTAGGACAACCTTGGTTAAACCCACTACACTAATATATAACACTACAACCATCATAAAGTTACCTCATCAAGTATTAAATATTATTTGTATTAGTTTCTAAATACAAAAAATATCTGAATGACTAAATATAGAGTGAATGATAATTCTAAAAAAAAAATGATATAATAGCACCACCATACCACCTCAGAACTCCCTAGCTGACAATTTCAGGACTCTAAAGATCAAAGCATATAACATTTTATAAATGAAAATATCATTTAACAATGATAATACTGTTCCAAAGTTAGGATACTAGTAGCAGGCATTATTTATCAGGTGTTGTTTGGAATTAGTAATTAAACCTATAATAATTCAATAGTTTTGAGTTCATTAAAAAAAGTGATTTTTTTTTTCAAACATAATGGCTAATCTACATATCTACTTTAGTGTTTTTAATTTTGATACTTTTATTTTTTTTAATTATCAAATCATGCATATCTAGGTGAACTAATATGTTCTACTATAACAGCAATATTTAAATTAACTACTGATCGGCTTACTAAGCTGCACAAATACATCTACTTTAATAAGCATGTTACTGTTATCAAATTCTTTACTCATGCCATCTATAAATCAAACATTTGAGAATAACAAAACATAAAAGAATATTCATAACAAAAATAGAAAATAAAAAATGCGACAATTGGAAGTAAATTATGACTTAATGAACAATAACTATACTCATCACTATTATTCATATAGAGGGATTTATTGATACGAACAATTCAAATAACAAAACATAATTTTTTACTGATTTTTTAAAATCTTTTTAACCTCCTTTAATTGATGTGGAAATCATCAAAAATATTAAATCTTAATAGAATAATTAGGTAACAATGTTTATTATTAGTTTTTATTGTTTCAATGATGGATAATATGTTTTCATTTCTTTATCAGACCTCTGGTTAAAACACTTGGTTGATATTATCAACAGCTTAAATTTATTTTAAGCAATGACAATAATAATATTAATAAGTAAAAAAATAATTAATTTACATTAAAGGATGATATTAAAATACAATTTTTTTTTATTTATTGCCGTGGTACTCAAACATTTACAAATGTTAATGTAATTTACAAATGACAGAAAATATTTCTACTAAAGGAAAGTAACTTATTTTAAAAATCAATTGAAAAGAATTAAAATAAATTGCAATAGGTACATAATAACTAAACATTTAAACTATCAATACAAAAATGTTAGTGATAAAAATTATGTTAGTCCTTGACATCATAAATATTATGTAACACTCAAACAAAATACATTATTTCATAATGATATATTAATATAATAATTTGTTAAAGGACAGTATTGTATTTCATGATACTGGCGAAGTAATGCTAATAAACTTTTGGAGAAACAAAATGTAAATAAACTTTAAATGAATCCAAATTTGCTTAATCTTTCGGTGATGTTTACTGTATATTATATATGCAGAGGCTCAATAAAACATCAGCAATAATATTACAGTGTATACTGTAAACATTTATATCTATATATTATTAATGGGTAATTTTGAGTTACATGAATGTAAAAAATGAAAGTATACTGTACTGTATTATGTTTTTATGTTTAACTACACTCTTATTTTTAGGATATAAATTTAAAACTTGTTTTCTTTATAAAAACCATTAATGGGTAGACTTTTTTTTTATGGGATTAATGTATTAAATTTTAATTCATTAAATGCCTAGCATACAAGACTGTAGCGCTATCTACCGTTTAAGTACCTTACTCACTCATTCATTGATAAAGATGTACTAAAAAACTGGTTTCCGCACAATATTTTACGATTTGTTTACATTAATAAAACAAATATATGCTTTCTGATCATTTTAATATACATGACATGCCAACTATAAGTAAGAAATAGGCCTACCTTTGTACATAACTTTAAAAGCGTCAGCTGATTGCCATTTCTGATGCAGACTGAGGACCTTACGTAACCATACGATAGGTGAGCCAGGCAGGTAGGTCAAGCCGGTCTCTTACCTCTGAAGGTATCCCCACTCTAGCACAATGGCTTGCGGAAATATTGTTCTTTTTTTTTTGTAATATATTGTCTAATATTTATAAATTTATTACCTTTCGTGTAGTCTTAGAGTAATAGAGCATAGATGTTTACATATCGTCCAACACGTTGAGAATTAGTGTAGTAGTAGGTTTATTTTATTTATTCTCTAAAACTCACTATTCCATGCTTTTGTTTGTTTATTTAACGTCACTTTATACTACTCTGGCTAATCGGACGATGCTACAGTGGGAGTCCTAAATTTTGCATATCCAGGTTAAATTAAGATAGGGATCTGAAATGCCACAGGCTGGGGACCACCTCATTACGTCCCCTCCGAAGGACGGCATAAATAAGGATTTTGTACTCCCATTAAAACATTCTAGGACCACCTGCGGTTTTGAATCCGTGACTTTTGGCATAGAAGGCTGTTATGCTAGCCACCCTGCTACAGGTGATCCCATTCCATGCTTTTGGTAAACTCTGGTCGTAAAAAAACGATTTAATATTTTTTAAAATCAACCCTTTATTTCTGTAGTCTACTATCCCATCGAATTTATTGTATAACAACTGTTCTGTTTTTAACTACTTTAAACTTATCCCATATCATTTCTGGTTATATTTGTTTAAGAGCGTATTAATGAGTGAATAAAAAAGAATGACCGTTTTATCGAATTCATGATTTCAAATTACTGTTAATATTTCAATTCTATTTAATGCATTACAATCCCATTCCCGACATTCTCTAAGATTGTTTTATCCTATTCGACTTTTTAAAAAAATTCCTCAGTTAAGCTGTTTCTTTCAAAGAAGAAACAAGACAGAGTCCCGTCCTGTCATCAAAGAAGGTGTCTTTGATCAGCACACAGCGCGGCGTTGGTTGGAGAGAATTAGTAGTGGAGATAGGATTTTTGTAAATGAAGGAGGCTTAATTAACCATTAATGGATACTGACGAGGTTATGAAGGTAGCTGTCAAATCCATCCACAAATATTCCCGAACTTGCCAGAGAGTCATAAAATTGCTTTAGCCGTTACTGCAAGAGGCTAAATAAGAAAAAAAGTTCCTGTTGGATACTCTATGAATTCTATACTCCACAACAACTAAAAAGATAGTACGCAAATAATGCGCGTCTTCACACTTCCCGTCGAACCAAAGAAAAGTTTAAAGAACTTTATAGGGTCGAACTTGTGCCTCAACCACAATTTAGTTCAGATCCCGCACTATCTAATTACTAATTATTTCGATCCACGCCCTATTTTCTTCAAAGGAAAAAAATGATATATTGCGGTATAAAATGGTATCAGCGTGGGATCGAGCAAGTGGATAATGACGGTAGATAACAATGATATATTCTTTATAAATATTTGGTTGAACAGTAATTTTCTTTATAAACCCTATTATTAAAAAGAAACTGAAGTATCTTACTTTGATTGAATAAATAATATTTGTAATGATTAGCATTGTTTTGATATTTTAAATAGTATCTTACGGACTAGTGAATTCAGTGGGTAGGTTGGTGGGTCAGATAAAAATTTCTAAAACTAGAAGATAAAAACTAAAATAAGGTATTGAGATAAATTGTGTTGTTAGAAGCTGCTTTTAATTCGAAGTACATCCTTAATCTTTAAACTAAGATAAGTATAGACGGTGTTTGAAAAAAACAAAAACTGATATGTTTGACCATCTCACCTCCCTCAACGAAAATCCTCCTTAAGCCTTTGGTCATGAATATATTTTTCTGTCATTATCCTTCTTAATGAATACGCCAGTCTTATTGTGGTAGTCCTATTGTGAAGTTTGACTGGCCCAGTCATCACCCCATTCTCAACAGAGAGCATTATTTAACCTTCAGACGGGGCTGTATAGGCCATTTCGTAAATGTCACTTGAATCACTTCTAAACTGAAATGAACCTCTTTATTATATTTTGTATTTAGAACTAGAAAAATAGATATTTAGAAATTCATTTAAAAATGAATTTTCATTCCTAACAGTGAAATTTAAATAATAATTGATGCGCAAGAACTATTAATAAAATCAGCAATACCTGAAAACTAACTTTTTATAATTTGTTTTCTACCTTGACAACATTTTGGATTTTATTTCTTATTCCCAAATTTTTATTTATATCTTTATCTGATTTTTTAATATCGAAGGAGGTTTTAATAATGGGTTTTTAAAAAATAATGTGCTTAACTTACTACGCACACACACATAAACTCCAGATTTTTTGCGGGACTAGGTAATATAGACTTAAAAGACCCTAAAACCTATGTTTCCGATAAAAACTCCAATTAGGAAATTTTCACGACGTTAAAAGTTTCTCTTACTAAATATATATTTCATATATAGGTAAATATATGTTGTTGTTGATGTAATTAGATTCTAATGATAATACGAATAAGGAAAATGAATATTATAATATATATATATATATATATATATATATATATATATATATATATATATATATATATATATAAATAATTGATTCTTAATAGAGAAATATTATTCTTGGAAGAAAATTTCTTTCTTAGCGAGGATGTGTAGTGAGTGAAAGAGGGTGTGTAACCCATCTTTGCTGTAAATTAGTGAGTTGCCGACTTTGAAATTGTAATTTCTCCTTTCCCCTTATTCCTCATTATGTGTCTTATGAAGTTAGTTCAACTTCATTTTGGAACGAGAAAAAAGGTAATAGTCTGTATCCTATGTTCTTTCTTAGATATCTGTTCGTTTTCTTTTCTTTTGTTTTTTCACAGGTTAATTTATAACATAATTAGTTGAGTTCGGCTTTTAAATAAGGTATTAGCTACTGTTTCTATTGATTAATATTTGTTTAGTAATATATTTAGGTATATTTAGATAGATAGATAGAAAAGTCTGTTTTTATTTTTCAAAATTACATCAAATAGCCAATAAGCAAATAAAAAATAAAATAAACAAATTACGAAATATAATAATAAAAATCAGACACACTACATGGTCTGCTGACCGTCCGTGGAGTCTGTGTTTATTAACAAAATTAATCCTTAATCTATCAATATAAATAATCAATAACAAAATAAGAAACAAACACTTTCCATGTTATTTATGTACTAAAATTAATTCACAAATATTCAAATTCACAATTAGTTAAATTTAATTTAACAAATTCACTAATAATTAAATTCTCTCGTTAGTAACATTCTATAAGAAAAAGCCGATCTGGAGAAATTAACTAACGCCAGCCAATCTTTTCCATTTATCAACTCTAAAACTTGATCCCACGTTAAATGTTTAGAATTAAAATATTTTTTTCTGAACTCAGTAAGTATCGGACAGGCAGCCAAAAAGTGAAAAAGATCTTCTGTTTCATTTTTATTGCACAAACTACATTTATTATTTGTTTTCATGAAATGTTTGTAATTCAGGTTTAATACATCAGCTCTGATTTTAATTACCCATCTAAACACCTGCAGTGAACATTTGTCAGTAATGTAATTTACTGTTAAATGTGGATAAAAGGGAGAAGTTTTAGAATTTTTAACTTTAACAATATTTTGCGTATAAATATCTTTTTGCATTTGAACCCTTAATGCTGCTAGACTATTTTTCCATAACTTAATATCATAACAGTTAAATAGATTTAAGTTAAAATTTAATCCATGCGATTCTTTCAGATAAAGTATGTTTTTGAACCATGCTATTTTTTTCTTAATTATATGTAATGTTAATATCTTTGGATATCTATGTGGTGGTAAATTCAAAATTTTAATAATATAATCGAAATGCATCTTTAGGGTGAATATAAAAATTGAATCTATTGTTGTTTCAAAATGAAGAAAATGAGTGGGAGTATATTTTGGCAATTTAAATAGTTTTTTAAGAAAAAATCTTTGTAGTTTTCCACGGCATCATGACTAACCCCACCCCAGACTTGTGCTCCATAGCACATAACTGTCCTACTAATGGAATTAAATATCTCCAACTTTTTTGAAAGAACTATGTCTTTGTTTTCCATAAACTGGCCCCAAATCAAATTCAAACCCACCTTAGCTTTATTCAGTTTTTCTTCGAGGTGTTTTGTCATTGAAAGAGTAGGCGTAAGAGTGATCCCTAGATATTTGTACTGCTGTACTACTTCAATATTTTCTGAGCCTAAGAACCATTTTTCTTTACGCGCTGGCCTACCACCATTTCGAAAGACCATTATTTTTGATTTTTCCAGATTTATTCTCAGATTCCATTTATTGCAGTACTTTTCTAGAGAGTTAATCATATTCTGTAATATCGAGGGATGTGAGGATAAGAGCACAATATCATCCGCATAGGCTAAGTATTTAATTTTACAATTTTCTTCAACCAAAATACCGCCATCTAAATTCTCTTCTAAATCATTTATATATATTGAAAAAAGAATCGGACTTAGCAAACAACCCTGTCTCACCCCTGATTCAGTTCCAAATGGTTCAGTCAAACCATCCAAATTCCAAACAGAAGCATTAGTTTCACAAAGCAGATTTTTAATTGAATTAATTAATTTTGACGTAAATCCTACTTGATATAATTTGTAAATTAGACTATAACGGTCCACACTGTCGAATGCTGTAGAAAAGTCAACAAAAAATGCATAAACCTTTTCCCTTTTCTTTTGTAATTGTATCTTAATTAAACTAGTTAAAGTGAATATGTTGTCAATTGTGGAATATTTTTTCTAAAACCAGCCTGGGCTTCTTTAATTATATTATTTCCATCAATGTAGTCCAAACATCTAGTTAGAATCAAACCTGTAAATAACTTGGCAATTGCATTTATAAAAGAAATTCCTCTGTAATTTGTAGCCAAATTTTTATCCCCTTTTTTATATAGTGGGAAAATAATAGATTTTTTAAACCCCAAAGGGACAACTCCCATTTCGAAAATTCTATTAAATGTAGCCAATAAAATGTTTAAAAAGGAATCCGGAGCGTACTTATAAAATTCATTAGGAATCCTATCACTTCCTGGTGCCTTATTATTTTTTGAGTTAGCCAAAACTACTTTTAACTCACTGAGAGAGAAGGGTCTATCCAAAATATCATTCGAAATATATGGTTCAGCATATAAAATTCTATTTGAAATTAGAGGAGGGTTGTACAGAGTTTTAAAGTGGATAAGCCAATCTTGAAATGATATATTACCTACTGACCAGTTATTACTTTTCCTGAATACTTTTACAAGCTCCCAAAACTCTTTACTGTTTTTTACTGTATTTAGACGTTGTGCACATTCTATATAATATTGCTTCTTTTTTAATAAACATAGATGTTTATAAGTTCTATTTGAATTTAAATACTGCAATTTATGGTGAGTAAACATTGTTTTTCTAAATAAATTCAGGAAATCAAATGACCTCTTTCTAGCTAAGAAACACTCTTTATCGAACCAGGGATTTCTACTTTTATATACTGACCTTGGGTTAGGATTATAATTAGCAGATCTTTTGACAATATTTGAGAGAATATCTATAATATCTTCTAGTGAATTCTCATTGACAGACACACGACCAGCCAAACTATCCACCCTAGAACGATAAACTAGCTCATTTTTGTTTTAACCAATTTATTTTAGGAAGAAGAGGTAAGGTAGATTGTTCAATTCTATTGATTAGTATTTGTTTAGTAATATATTTAGGTATATTTAACCATTCTTTATAAAGAAAAAGATATCCTAAGGGTCAAATCGTTACTTAAGAGTATTTCTCCAGGTACTTAAATAATTCCTTCCAGTGGCGCGACAGGCCGTGTAGGACCGGTGCCTTGCGGTGTAATCTCCTGAGAGATAACACTCACGTTTCTCGATGTATTATTTATGGTAGGGTCATCACTCCCTACGCCTGATTTTGTGAGTGGCCACCAGTTGGCTGACGGGTTTTACATACCCGTAGGAGAAGCTGTGAGTGACTCCCCATTTATTAATTGCTTGGACTGGGATTCGAACTCACAACCTTTAGCGTGGGAGACTAGCGTGCTAGCCACTCAGCCACGGGCTCCCCTAATTAAATAATTACTTTAAAATTTAATTTGTTAGTTTTTTCTTCTGTTGGGTTTTAGTAGACAGAATACATTATAAACTTGAGCAGTATCTATACATTAATAGACAAGATATTTTTGTTCACGATTACTTTATTTACTTTAATAGCAGAAGAAAACTAGATTTACCATTGAAATGACATTTCCGTGGAGAGTTCACAAACTAAAAACAATAAATAAAGAATTCTAATACCAAATAACAAGAACAAGTATTACCATATCCAATATTCATGTTGTCATAATTTAAGTTACTATTGAGTAACTTTGTATAATAATAGTTTTTCTTATAGGTGGAATAATCAGGAGTGAGTCTTTTTTTAATTTTGCAAACGTTTCGGCTCTATCTTGTGAGCCATCATCAGGGCATTAATGAGCCATGTCCAAGCATAAACTGAATAAGTTTATGCTTATAAAACTAAATGAGTTTATGCCTGATGATAGCTCACAAGCTTGAGCCGAAACGTTGGCAAAATTAAAAAAAGACTGACTCCTGATTATTCCATCTATAATAGTTTCTACAGTCGACTATACATCCTCAATATAATAGTTTTTATATTAGAGATTTATTGAATTTCTATGGGGAATTATCCCAAAGACTAGGGAAGGAGGAATTCCAATTTTCCAATTTGGATCTGCTGCTCAACTTCGCTGAGTTGCTATCAGTACACAGCATACCGCATCAATCCCGAAGACAATCTTAAAGAAAAAGATAGAGAGAGATTCTGCCAAATAGGAAATACATACATATTACTAATTTTGAAATCGATCATGGACATCTGAAAATCCAGACCAGCCTCAATATATATGGTGATGCAGGATTCCCAGTGAGTCCAAGATTATGGTCTCCGCCATGTTTTGCATCTCATTTTTTCCGAGTCCATAATTCTCTAAAAATAATCCAGTAGCTACTGGGATGGTCCCTCTGCTTCCGAACCAAAGTCCCACGACTTTAAATTCCCTTTCGCCGAACTCCTCATGAAATTTTTCCCTCAGATATGGAATACATTTTGTATAAATGTTCTCTTTCTCCTCTTGAATCCTCTGGCCTTGTTCCTGGTCATTTGTTTCATATCTGATAGTGGGGTCCACTATCAGTGCTTCATTTTTTGTGGCATTAAATACAATTAAAAATTTTTTTTTAAATCAATTTTGATACCGCTTTTGGGTGCCTGACACTAGCCGATATTCATTAAGCACTAAATTTATGAAGCACTGTTATAAATTAATTATTTTTATGGTAGATATGAAGGTTTGTAATATTAGTTATAAATTTATTCTATCTAGAATTTAAAGTTGGAGATTTACTTCTCTGTTTCGCCATAAAAGTCCACTCTTGTTAAGGCATTTCTTTATTTTTTACTATGTGCCAGTTTGCAAAAGTAGTAAATCTCTCCAGTTGAGGAAGAAATAATACTCCATTTACTATTCATTTCGTTGCCTAACAAGGACATTCTCCAGCATTTTTGGATAGGGAAACGTGCAACCCAGTTAGTGCATGAATGGAAGTCATATGAATAATGTGGCATAAATAAAAGGACTTGCGGTTCCTTCTATTTCACGGCCTTGATGCTCCTCTTAACGTACATCAATACAACATGCAATTCAAATTTTGAAAAAATATTCAAAAATAACTCATAAGAATTAATGGTAATTGATATACATCTAAAAATCACCGAACAATCACAAGACTTTCACTCAGGTTTCTCTTAGTTGTTAAAACAAACTGAAGAGCTTTTTAATTAAGTTTGAGTTGAAAAAGTTTAAAGAATTACATTCAGATTCGATGGAAACACGTGTTTCAGATTTAATTATCTAATATTTTATTACCACGTACAAAGACATTTTTGTGGGACTTGGTCATTTCGACTGGCCCTAAGACGTTAATGTCCGTTTAAAACTTTTCACAATCGCAATACTTTCCCTTACTATATATTTCATTTATACATGTACCTCTACAAACCCTATGACCAGAGGGTGAGGGCGAGGGATAAATGCCGAGTTAAAAGCACAATGGCATCTAGGTGCTTGCTCGAAATATATATATTTTTTAAATTACGTTTATCGGGTTTCTGGGAAACGCGCAGGCTGTTCACAGGCTTTATTAACCCGTGCATCCACCTTGTAACCCTTGGGTGCTTAAAGAGATTCGTATATTTTCATGGCCAACGACCGTGCTCACGCTCAGCCACCAAGTATTTCCCAATTTCGGTACTCACATTATAGAGGCTGGGTGTGCCCGGAAGTGTCTCCATACCCCTGGGTCACTCCACTGCTGAAATATCAGAATAAATAATTCTGCCTCAACAAGGGTTCGAACCTGGGATGCGGAGTATAGTAGACTAGTGCTCTATCCCACATACCACGCCCCTAGCCATACATTTCATTTATAGGTAAGTTAAAGTAAAACTCTAAGGAGTAGATGCAAGAAAATTGATTGCAATAAATCTTACGGTGATTTTTCGTCAACAATGTCCTCCTAAAGAAGCAATGACGATGCTATCGGTGCTTGAACGACAGTTTCGTTAAAATTTACTGGTAAGCACACAGATTCTACCCGAGGTAGTTGTAAAAAAATCTAGTACAGCATTTGCTTACAAAGAATCTGATACAAATAAAGATAGACACGCAGGTCCACGACCCCTGAAGGTACTAAACTATAATCAATGTTTATTGTCGCTCTCAGGTCGTTCTCCTTCTTCCTTACGTAGCTCTAGTCTAGGATCGAGCGCACGCTGATGCGCCGAAAGAGCAACACAGATTTGTCACTTCTGCTCGAGAAAGAGGCGAATACAGACTCTCGATAGATCACTGGATGGTTATACTAGTAATAACGATTAGTGAATAATTTAATTATTTAAAACAAAATATATTTTTCACATTACGGTAGTGTTATTTCGGAGAACTCCACATGAGGAAAAAGGAGAAAGACGGATATTTCGTCCGAGGTCAATGGTCTGTAATTCATTGCTATCGATAGATTTGTTTATAATCATCTAAACTCTCTGGAATAACTACATTTTGATTTTTTTTTTAAATTTAATTCTCTTTGTTTATCATTTAAGCAATTCAAGTGTACTTCGAATGAAAGACACATATGAGTAGTCTTTGCTTCAGGAACAATTTAAATGAGTATCTCGATAGGTCTAAAACTTTTTTTGTCATATTGGAAAAGAAGAAAAAAAAGAATATTTTAGGTTACAATTGAAAACAATGTACTTATTATACTATTAAATACCTGAATATTTATTTTACATATTTTTTTTGTTTGCATGTAGATCTTTCTTCCGGAGAACATTTGAATTATTTATTTTTTTTTTTTTTACTATTCACAGAACCACTCGAATATAAATAAATCTAATTTAAGACTATTATTCCATTAGTTTTTTTTTTTTTTTTTTTTTTTTAAATATCTCATTAGACATTCAACCAAAGGAACTTATCTAATTTTTATGTCTTCTTTTACTGAATCTATAAAATGTATGTATTTTTTTAGGTTCGAAGACCCAGAAGTAAGGAAAAAGCTGATAAAGCTTATAAACACGGATGTGGTTAAGGTGATGGACAAAGATTTCATGTGTAACTTGAAAAATAAGTTGTACCAAAGTTATTGGACCGCTTTTGAGGAAAGACTTGCGGCGAGAAGAGTAAGGAAATACATTATCATAATTTATTCAGGTTTATTTAATTTTGATTGATATAATACTGTTATAATTTCAGTAATTGATATTTTTTTAAATATTGTTTCACGTTATGTTTCTGATCTACTAACCGATTTGCGTTACGATCCTTATGGAGTAAAAATCTTTAACATTATTTTGGTCCGTTCCTCACTATTCATTGCATTGAACGATAAGGTGTAGGAGGTTTTCTTCCACGTCATCCTTGCCTCTAGTTTTTGATCCTCCTGGCACAGCATTTCTGTATTGGGTAATATAGATGAAGTCACTATTTCTTTGTCTTCCATCCACCCCAATCTTATTTTATCAATTAAGCTCATAATGTCTGCATCATTGTACAGCTCGTTTAGTTCGATGTTCGCTTTGTCCTGTATGCATTATTATCTTGAATAGGCCAAAATATTTCCTGCATAATTCATCTGTCTCATTTTTTTTTATATATTCTCGCTAGTACTATTCATAATCCGCATTTCACAATTATATGAAACTACTAGCCTAATTATATTTCTTTTAAAACCTAAAGAGATGGTTGGCCATTGGTGGCCATCTAAAGAGAGGTTTGAATTAAATTCCATATTGCATAAAGAATTTTTGTCAGCATATACACGATCTTAAGATTTGGAAATAGTTTTAGACATTAAAAAAAATCCTTGATACAATTTTGCAGATTAATTAGAATATATTAGTAATAAAGGGAAATTTAAATAATTTTCTATTTTTTAAATATTTATTTATTTTGTGTGACCTCTAGTACAAGTATCTAAATACTTGTATTTAAACTCAATCTGCATTGAATATTGGTCGCTATTTGACTTTAGATTATTTTAAAAGAAATAAATATGTTAGGTTCCTTTAATTAAAATGATCCATTTCATTCAACTCATTTTCTTTTCTTATTTTTTCTCCCTACGTTTCGGCCTTTTGCCATTTTCAAGGGATCTACAAAAAACATTTATTTTAAAACTAAAAGATAAACAACATTATTTTACATTCTTATAAAGCAATTTACATACCTTTTTATATTCCATCATGCACTCTATATATAATATATAAATATATACTTTGTCATAATTTAATAAAATAAAACTATTACAGGCTGATCAGCCATGTCCTGGTTGTTATCATCCACTGGATTAAAGAAATGTATTCCCTCACTCTTAACTATTGATATAAAAAAAACTATATACACATATATTGTTTTATTTCCTCCTCCTCTAATCAGTCAAGTCCACATTTGTTTTCACAGCCAAAATTTTTCTTTTAAAATTCTTTAATAAATTATTACCATACATTTTTAATTGTAATAAGAAATAAATATGTTTTGGTCCCACTCCTGTTTATTTTTTTCTTAAAAACTGATTCATAAATGAAAATTCCATGAATTTGACAATGTCTCTTGATGTAAAGTTGATACAAACTTCAAAGTGTAATTTGAATTGTAGTTCTTGAGTAACACATCAATTAAGATGTTTTTAAATATTGGAGTTACCATTAATTTATTTATATTTGTTCGAAATTATAAAATAATTGATTTTAAAATTTATTAAAAATACACCTTGTTATAAATAATGTAACCTTTTATCAATTTTTGTTTTCCAGAGATGGGAAGCCCAAAGGAGGAAGGGACTGGCATTGGAAGGGATCCAGCCACTTGATAATAACTCATTGGAAAAACATCCCATTATTGAGGTTAGAAATGAAGTGGAAAGAGCCTTTGAAATGATCAAGAAAAAAGTAAGTTACCAAGAGACACTAACATTAAATATTTTATTGAAACCACTAGATTAACACTACATTAGGCCTAATCTTTATTAATTTCATTACTAATTGGCTCCTTATGATTACTGATTACCTTGCAGATACATAAAATAAAAAATATGGAATATATTAATTATTGACCAAAAGGGAAATTAACAGGAAGGATATATATTATAATTATTGTACTAATTAATCCTCATCCGTTTTGAGAGCTCTTGGCCCATGTTCCCATTTCTACTTATCACTACAAGGAGGATCAAGCAAGCTAGTAGCATATACTACCGGCTATGTAATTCTGCGGTTGGACAAATAGGAGTAGGAAACAGTATACAATTACTCATTTACCTACCCTTATGCTTTTAAAAATATTTATTTAGACATATTACAATTTGTTTCTAAATTAACAGTAGTAATAGTGATATGAGACGACATTTATACAATATATACAGTATATAATGATAATGTCAAATTACATAAAATATAATATATATATATATACAAAAAAACAAACAAATAAAAATTAAAAATAAAACAAAACAACAACCTATAATTGAAATAAATACAATGTGCGAAATAAATTAACATCATACACACAATCATAACTATGCACAATATTTACACTCTGCTGAAGGAACCCCAGACTGGGATTTTCTCTTCACTTTTAGAGGGAAAAGCGGAATCCAAGAAATCCTAGCGCCTCTCTCTCAGCCGCGTCACAGTTGTAAGCCGGTGGAGACTGAGCTAGGGCGCTATAGCCACAAACATACAGTACATGAGTGGGGGACCTGACCAGTGTCAGAATTCCAGCAAAAATGTTTACAAAACGTTTCAACCTTCGGTTAGGGTTAGGATGATGAGTAAGTTTCTGATGAAATTTGGAAAATTTGTATGGTACTAGTTCTGAAATAAGTGGAATATTAAGGTCGTGGTGTATGGTGTGGTTGGTGACCTAATAAGGAGCATTAACCATTGTTCGAAGGACTTTGGATTGGAAGTATTGGATGCGTTTGAGTTAGAATATTTAGCTGTCCCCCCCAGTTCAAGTCTTTAGGTCCATATAGGTTTTAGTACTATCTTGTATTTTAGTAATTTGTCGTCAGCTGTAAGATGAGATTTTCTGTTTAATAGTCTGTATAACTGGCCGAATCTGCGGATCACTTCTTTTATTTTAAGCCTTGTATGTGGTTTCCACGTCAGACTTTTGTCTAGTATAAAGCAAAGATACCAAGACCACCAAGACTTTTAGTTCTACCAAGACTATGCCTGAAGGAGGAAGCGGTATGGATTTGAAATTAACCGTTTGACAGGATACCCTTATATTTGGCAACGAGAGTTGGGTTCTGCTGGACAGGCACGTGAGTAGAGATATAGCTGTGGAAATGAAATACCTCCTAAGAATGGCTGCGTACGCAAGAAGAGATCGAATAAGGAACGAGAGTATACGATGAGACCTGCGAGTGCCTACATTGATGGAAAAAATCGAATAAGGATGGTTGGGATGGTATAGCTATTTAGGTTAATGGGATGATGGCCGTGGTCTCAAGACATTTTTTGAAGCGAGGGCCACCAGAAGCTGTCCATGATGAAGACAGAGGCTGCTGCAGATAGACCACATTACGAGGATTGTTAAAGAGAAAGGGTAGGCACTGACAAGGGCAGGATTCGAAATGTGTCATTATGGTGAATTTTTTAAAAGTAAAACTAGACATTAAACCATTAGACTCTGCACAGTATTAGTGCGTGAAAAACACATTTTATTCAATAGAAAGGGTAGAAAATAAGTTGGGTGTCAAGATTACTCTATATCAAAGCGAAATAATTTTTAAAAATACATTAAAACATTTAATATTTAAGGTTGGAAATAACCCTAAAAGATATAAATAATCTCGTCAAAAAAATACTTTTTTAATACTGTGTTCCTCACTGCTAAAAAGGAATCTTAATCTGAGGACAGTTTATAATAAACTACTATTTCGACTATATAATATACTAAAAGTACTATTTCGAAGAATTATTTATATTTTTTAGGGTTATAAAAAAGAAAAAAAAAAAAGTTTTATTTTTTAATTATTCCGGTTCGAAATAGGGTAATTTTGATATCAAACTTATTTTTCTATCTTCACTAAAATTAGCTTTATTAAACGAAATGTGTTTTTCACTCTTAAACTTACCGTTTCTTTACGCGGATCATAGGGAGCATTGGCTCCTAATATTTTGTAGAGTCTAATAATTTAATTTTTAGTTTTCTTAACTAAATTTCATCAAAATCGGTGAGGCGCATTTCGGATCCTTTCCAAGTGAGTTTCATGCAAGCGCTAAATCGGGAAGCTTAGCAGTCCTGAATCGAGTCACCTCTGTGCTATGCCGTGGGCATGTTAAGGATGATGTTAAAGAAGAAGACAGTAATAAATAAATTAAAAATATATTACATATAATAAATATTTATGTCATTAGTTAAACTTTTACTTTTGAAAGAAGAGAATGTTGAAAATATTTTTTATCAACATATTTAACTTTCTAGACGCAAAAGCCTTACGAAACACGAAGAAAAATGACCAGCGATTACAAACAATTTACAATTCAATCCGCCGAAGAATCTACCGTTTCTGATGAATCGGAACCTGAAAAAATGGGTGTTGATGTCGTTGAAATCGAAAGAAAAAAAAGGCAACTGGATGTGAAAATGGAACCCAGTTACACAACACTCTTGTCTCAGGATTTTTACCAAAGAATCAAATACGAGCCTCCGCTGGTTAAGGACCTCAAGAAGGCCCATGTAAGTACATACCATATGTATCCATAAAAATGTTATCGAACTTCAAATAGTTTCTGAAATACTATATCTGTGGCGGTCGTGAATAAGTGTTTTTTTTTGTTTTTTTTGTTCACCCGAACCTCGCCTTTGAAGGCTATACGGGGGTTTCTCGGGTCCGGGGGGTGAAGGCAGGGGATAAAGGCTGAGATAAAAGCCCCCCACAACTCCCGAGACTCGAACTTGTGATTATTTTGTTCCATGTTTTTGGTTCTCTGTTGCTAGGCAACGCGTGTTGAAAGCAACGCACGCTAACCTACTCAGCTACCCCGCCCCCTGTGAATAAGTGGTTAAGCCAAAATATTTCATTTTACAGGTTAGCGACTTTACGTAATACCAAAATAGAGTTATTAATTACAGCTTTCTTTCCACCTGAAATTTCTTCCACTAAGAAATAATAATTAATTTAACACGATGTAGGAGAAGGTCTGAGAGAGCGATACGTGAAGTTATATTCATTTTTGATGTAACTCGAGTTATCTAGTTTTTCACGAGCGCCACAGATATATCAAGTACATAAACAACCATGTGTACTATGTATGTCATACAGATATACGCATAATTTAAAGAATTAAGATCGTAAACCGTTTTAATTATTTTTTGGGTGGGGAGAGGGCAATTAGTATTGAAGCTATAAGATATCATTCGTTCTATATGTACAAAGTAAACAGAAAGTAATAAAAAGGAGAATATATATATATATATATATATATATATATATATATATATATATATATATATATATAATATAATAACAACTCGTTTTAACTCTAGGAATGTTTTTCAAAATTGGTTATTAGTCATTTCAGTAAAATCTTTACGAGAACTGAGCTATAACATAGGATTTTATATTATAATATAACTGTGTTAGTATCTTGGACTATATGGATAGATCTGTACCTTCGATCTAATACTGTTACATATTTTGTATCGCAAAAAGAACTGTTATTTTGCTACATAATAAGTTACTCGGATGCCATTGAATGGTTTGTTTTATGTAAATTAAAATAATCAATTTTTGTCTCTAGGCATTTTTATCAGCTCTGAGTAGTAATTTAACAGATCATGATGTATTTATTTATTAAACAATTTTAGTTATTATGGTATATATGGTAGTAATTGATTTATCAACGTAACTACATCATTTTATTTAAAGTAATATTTTATACTTGAAGTTGACATTTGTTCAGGAATAATCTAAATCCACCTTTTAATACTTCTAGATCTTTCTGTTGGACCACATGAGCTAAAATTTGAAAAATATATCCAGTTGCTTTTAGAGGCAGATAAAGAAAAAATATAGAAATTAGGTAATTTTGGAACGATCTCTTCTTTTGATAAACATTCATTTATTCTTCATATATAATTGACGTTCCGGGCCTAACAATGCCTCATCTTCAGAATTGTTTAGTCAAAAATAAAAACATCTCCCAATATTGTCAAAGTTCTTTTATTAAAAATCCTTATTTGATTTAATAATGGTCGGTTTTTTATATCTATTGGTTGTTACAACTTTAAAATTTTCTTTAAATATCCATATTCTATTAATAATGATGGAGTTTTGTTGACCGTTGAGAAATTAGATGAGGAAGATGGTTGGGGGTGCGGTCATAAATTAGAAACACACATGTCATTAGACTCCTTTAGGCAGCGTCTTAGAGTCAACACTGATGAAGGCCCACATTGTTGGCCGAAACGTCGGCACATAATTAAAATAACACTTATTTTAAATGTGTGTTTCTAATTTATGACCGCACCCCAAACCATCTTCCTCATCTAATATTCTATTAACAATTTTACACAAGGCTAGGAATAGACTGGAATTTGAAGAGATCGTTCCAAAATTACCTAATTTATATTAAAATACTCTTCATAATAGGATAAAATAAAAAAATAAAATATATATATATATAATATATATATATATATATATATATATATATATATATTTATATATATAAATGGTTGTGAAAAGAAAAAGACTCAAATGGGCGCGTAAAGTGGTTGGGCTTGGCGAGGATCGGATTCCAAGAAAGTTGGTACTCGCTGAACCGACTAGTAGGCGTCCAAAAGGCAGGCCGAAGCGTCGATGGGAGGATTGCGTTAAGGCTGATCTCTGGGGCTTGGGCTTGAACGGTAAACATTGGACGAGTCTATATTAATATTATCATATTATCATTCATGTAGTATACCATTAAGGTATGGAACATGATGTTATAATAAACGGTCCTTATGTGGGGTTACCATGTAAGGAAAAAAGAAAAATTAAAAAAAAAAAAAAATATATATATATATATATAAAACAATTCATGGGCTTTTAAATATATTTTTTTTTTTTTTTAAACATTCTTTGTGATTTTAAATTTGTTTGCCACTCTAAGTTCTCTCATTATAAATCGAATCTTGATACCCACGAAATAAGTTAGTGTCTGACTTGGAGAATTCTTTTTGGGAACATGATTTATATACCATCCTCCACTGTTGCCATTGTTTTCTATTTTAGTGAAAATGAAGCCTTTATGGTTGATTTCTGCTGATCAACCGTTTTATTTTAACTTGAGTTATTCAGCCGTTAGATTTCGGTCCATCGCTGATATTTTGAAATTTTCTTAATTTCATATCATTCCAAACAAAATGGTCCATCATAATTATAATGCCATATAGTTACAACGGCAGTGAAAAGCATAAATCTGGTCTCAACGATTTAGAAGGGAAAAAAAGAAGTATTACTTTTATAATACCGACTCTTGTAATAACTAATAATCTAAACCTTGGTAACATTATTCTTTAAAAATATCTTTCAGATGTATGAGGATTTTTATTTATTTATTCAAGGACCCCTAATTATCTATTGACTTTCCAAAATATTTACCATATCACTCCTCTACCACTAAGAATAATCTTCGAACACTCTTCCCAAAACTCTAATTGTAAGCTATTACTACATATTTTCAATAAACTTAAGCATTGATATAGCCCAAATTTAGCTGTAGATAAAGGTGATTAAACGATTCATAAGAACTAGACTTGCTACTTGCTGATCTTCAGTCATTGCTATCCTTACTAAGATTTCAAACAGTGATTTTCGTAAAATTTGATTTTACCTGCCTGAACAATCAGGAAAGTCAGAGAAAACAAAGAGTGAGGCGAGGACAGATCTTGTAAGTGCACCATTCAACTATATTTCAAATGATTTCTTGAGGGAGATTTCAGACAAAGAAGGTCTTGGAAGGTTCTTTCCTTGATAACGATGTTCTGGAATGTTTGGTGGAAAGAAACTCCAGAAAAAACTATTTAATTTTTTTTTTCTTATTGAGGATCTTTCATTTAATTAATTGTCTTCGCATATAAAAATATTCATAAATAAACAAGTCTGGAAAAACTAAAATCTTATTTCTATCTAAAGAGATTTCCATTTTATGAGGCTGATTAGTCCATTTTGGAATCTAAAGAATTCGCAAAACTTTTTCGATTAGATTCTTTTTAGGGTTTTCCAATTACTTTCTTTTATTTTTTCAATGTAAAAAGTTGTAATGTTAAAATTGTTTACCTGAAAGAACTAATGTTTCTTTTGAAGTGCTAATGAATTTGCTGAAGGTTTTCCATTTTATTCATAGGATTTCTAAAAATACTTACCGTTGTGTATTTATTTACAATGTTTTACCAAATATTAACTGATTCTACAATGGATCATTACTTGTAAATAGGTTGTAACAAAATTAATAAAAGAAAATTAAGAGACATATCTTTTAAGAGTGTCTTCATTAATGCTAATCTTAACCTTAAAATCTAAAATTTAAAAATAAATTAATATCCCTCATTAATTTAATACTATTTTTAGACTTAGGAAAGAGTTATATACATTACTGAAGGTTCGTTCCCCCGTTCGTTACACTTGGGATCCTTTTCTAAACTGAGCATTCTCATGTTATTGGCACATAATACATATTGGTTGGTATTGGTTACATTGTTACATATTGGTTATATTGTAATATTCCTTCTTAGGCATTACTTAACAACAATAACAATAAATAAATCATACCTTACCAATCTGACCTGCTTACGAATCACAAAAATACCAGGCACTAGGAAACCTATATTTAAGCCCTTCTTTTAACAGCTATGCGAGAAAGAACGTGTAAATAAAGTTGGGATATAAAAAACGTTACTGAATAGAGCTTCGATTAAATATTCTAACAATGGAAATTATTATCTACACCAATAATTCAGTATTATCTGCTTTCGATTACTCTCCGTTACTTAATATAACATTGTGTATTATATAACAAATTTTCTAAAATCTTTAGCTTTCCAATGGTGTATTGTACTCCTATATTACTATTATTATGTTCGAAAAAAAAGAGTTACAACAAACAAAATGTTTGCTTTTTTCTCGGTTGTTTATAAAATTCTTTCATCTTGTATATTTACTAGATCTTTATCAATAGTAAAAACATGAAATAGTCATTTTTTTCTTATCTACAAAACTATAGGTACTTTAGAAGAATAAAAGTTAATATTTCGCATTTTATCTCTGTCAGACTATTTTAATCTGAATATAACTACCTGATATTAAAGGCTGTTAAATTTTACACCGATAAAACGAGTTATTTATAAAGACCTATAACCCGAATAAAGTAATAAAAATAAATAAATATAAGGTGGAGGAATCTCATTTCCATATATTGGTTTGTTTCACACGAAACGTCCGTTTTTATAGTTTCTGAAATACATAAAGGATTTTGCAGGTCTCTGTTGTTTTCTTCCGAATGTTTACATATTTAAAGTAAACAGTTACTAATCCTCTACCTTTGTATTATAAACATTAGCTTCCCAATCAATTACCCACTTTTTAGTATACCTCCAAATATGAACATGGAAACACGCGATTTTCAAGTAATATTTTTGTACGAGTTTAAACTCGGCCATTCAGCAGCTGTGGCCGCTAGAAATATTTGCAAGGCGTTTGGGGAAAAGGAGTGTTAATGAACGGACCATTCGTCGTTGGTTTGCAAAGTTTTCAGCTGGGGATGCCGACTTGGAAAACTTGCCCCGCGGTAGACCTCGGTCCGTAATAGACAACGATTTCCTCAAACATACAGTAGAAGGAAACCCCTACCAAACAGTTAAAGGACTCTCAGCACAACTAAATGCAAGTGCATCTACCGTTTCCAGACATTTACATACCTTGGGTACCTCATGATCTCACTGAGCAGCAGCAAGACCCCATGTTTCAAAACATACCGTGCAAAAATCGAAAGAACTGGGCTACGAAGTTCTTCCGCATCCACCATATTTTCCCGACTTGCCTCCAACAGATGATGATCAAGTGAAAAGTGCGTTTTCAGATTTTGTTTCACTTCAAAGCTCAGAGTTTTTCAGTTCGGGGATAAAAAAGTTGGTGTCACGTTGGGAAAAATGTGTAGAAAAAGAAGGTAAATACTTCGAATAAAATTATCTTGTTTTCATTTCGTATTTTTAATAAAAATCTTTTACCTTGAAAACAGACATTTCATTTGACATAACCCAATATATATTTAAATATACTTTGACTATTGCTGTGCGGTGTATGGGGGTGTGTTTGGAGATCTCGAAGCAAAAACTAAAACGATTATTTAACGTTTTATCTTTGGGATATTTAAGGACACCTCTGTAACCCGTTTCTACGATGAGTAAAAGTGGCTTTACCCTTCCTACCGTTCTAAGTACTTCCTGATATACTTTCTCTTTTAAGTTCTCAGATCTTAACGTCCGTCGTACATCTCGGATATATTTCCATTTAAATCCTCCTCCACTACCGTAACACACCGCAACACTACCTCAGCTTTCGACAGATAATTCCTTATCCGATCTTCGTCCGTATGGAATTCTATTCCTTCATATATCCGTTATTCCAATACTCTTTCGACCTTCAATTCCTGTTTGTTCAAACACTTCCTGCCTATCCTAATCTCAAGTAACCCTAACTGATTTGTAAATTTCAATAAAACATCATTAAATAGAGCAGAGAGAAACGATTATTTATTATATTTTATTTTGCATCGTATTTAATCAATTATGTAGTTTATTTCACACATTTTCATAAGCATTGTAAATTCATTTTAATTAGCAGTGTATATATGAATATATTTTTATTTACTTTTTCTAGTTTGTCTTTCTAAATTATTATAAAAAGATACCTGTTAATTTATTACTATTATTCATTTTCTTTGTTATTTTTGTTACTTTCTGTTTCTGTTTTTACTCTAAGATACTGAATTTCTAATATAATTTTTCTATAATATTATCCTAAAGGGACTTATCCCAGAATAAATAAAGAATCTATTATTATTAAATGTACTAATAAAACACATTAGTAACAGGTTCTGATCAAATATCAGAATATCCAAATATTTGTCTTTCCTTTTCTCCACTATCATTAGTATAGCTTAGCATAAATCTTTCTAATTTCTGAAAGGTTTTAGCTACAAACCGTTAACACTATATAATAATCACACACACACACACACACACACACACACACATATAATATATATATATATATATATATATATATATATATATATATATATATATATATATCATTATTATCATTATATTAATATTATAACTTGAAGTAAAAAAGATGTTTGCGTTGATTCGAATTCTAGTAGATTAAAAAATAATTATTCTCGTGAAGTAAAATTTAGTTGGATTATGATTTTGATATTTATTTGAATGACTGAGAAACTTTGTTTCAGAGTGTGAAAGACTTGTATGAAATAGCAGAAAAGATTCTAGACCATAAAGAACCATACATCCCGCTGACAGAAGGGATGATTAAGACAGGACTCAAAGTTGCAGTCAAGCGGAATCCTCAGCCCAAACCAGAAACAAGTGAGGCAGCGTAGTGGCTTACGTCGAAGAAAGCTACTTACAGATATTATAAAGTCTATTTTAAGCCTCCACTGTTTTAAATATGTTGTAGATCTTTTAGCTATTTGATATACACCACTATATTACTAAAGTGTTTGGCAGGCACTGCTGAGCTTCAAAATAGTAATCTTGGAAACTGACTCATGAAAATAAATTATCAAACAATGTAATGTAAATGCTCCCAACTTAATTTTATTAAGCAATCCTATTAATTCCAGCCATAGGGTGACGTGGTCTAGAGGATAGATCATTAGTCAACTGTTCTCCGGGTCACGGGTTGAAACCTCGTCAGGTGCAGAATTATGTTTTCAGCCTTGGAGAGACCCTCGGGTATGGAGAACCACCTGAGGTGAGGCCCACCCAGTCTCTATAAAATTGGTACCAAAAATTGGGGAAGCGCCTAACCGTGGAAGGCGTCCCTGCACTGCCGTTGCCCGTAAACCAGTACGATTATGTACTAAACGCAAAACCTTAAACAGGTTGTAGGAAAACAGGTTTTTTTTTGTTTTGTTTTTTATTCATTGCTTTTATTGCATTCTAAACAAAGATTAAAAAAACTATTCCAATCAGTAAATCCTGGTTAAAAGAAAATGCAAATTATTACACAGTGGTTAATTATTTCCTATGTTCTTGTAAATCTTGGTTATTCTTTGTTTGTTTATTTATTTAACGTAACTGTATGCTGCCCTGGCTGATCGAACGATGTTACAGTGGGAGTCCTAAACTGTGTCTGTCCAACTTTCATTAGGATAAGGATCGTTAACGGGTACCTGATCTTGGTTATTGTTTAATATGTGTGACTGTTCATAAAATTTTGTAAAATTTACGTAATCCTTTGTTTTTCTTTACTTTATATCAGAATGTAATGAAATAATATCTGAAAGTCCTTTTTTTTTTTAGGTACACACACACACACACACACACACACACACAATATATATATATAATATATAATATATATATATATATATATATATAAAACTGACTGTAATACACATATTACACATTAAGTTCTTTAATTTTTGAATTTTTTTATTTTTATTATTGCTAGGGAGATCACCATCCCGCTTCTAGGAGGTGGGGTTTCCTTATGCCAGAATATCTGTGCCTTTGTATATCCTAAACGTTGGGCGCCTCTATTTATATGACCAAAATGAACTGTTTTATGATAATAGGATAATTCTGAACATACTAATCATAAGTGTTAAAACTAAAATTTGTTTATCTGTGCGCCTGGCCTTATCTAGCAGTATTTCTTCAAGCAAATTAGGTCTTTCCTAATTCCATTAAGATAAAAAATCATGGTACATACCCTCTTTTTGGCCAATCCATAATCATTGACCTCATTTCTCGGTCACGTGAGAGGGGTAGGTTTTAATAATAAGCAGCAAGAAAAGAAGCAAAGAGTTCATATTATTCATATACTAAGTTAGTAGATAATTTTATGTTAGTAGTAGATAAAAGTATAAACCAAACATAATAATATACAAGAAAAGGAAATTCTACAACTACACTTTTCCACAAAAAAAGTGGCGAACTTAAAAAAAAATTAAAAATATTCTTGTGAAATTAATTTGCATTACATCAACATTTTTATAAAATAGTATTCTTTTGGGGTGATTGAGAGGTAAAATTAAGAAGCATTAACGAACATTTATATAACAAAAAAAAATTGTTTTTCTCCATTGAATTAAACGTTCAATAACAGGTTTGCTTCCTCTTGCTTGAATTATTGCCTGGAGCCTTGCTGGCGTACTTCTAATAAGGTTTGCTACATCTTGTGGGATTTCCTCCCATGGTTCCACTAAAGAAGTTCTTAGCTCCTGTAAGTTTTCAGGAGGGTCAATTCTTCTTCTCACACGTCTGCCAAGTTCATCTCAGAGATGATGAATAGGAATTAAGTCAGGGCTACGAGCTGGCCATCATAGAGTCTGAATTCGTGTATTATTAAGATATTGCTGAACAAAGTTTGAAGAGTGTGGTCGAGCATTATCATGCAAAAAAATAAATTATTTTCTAATAAATGGAGCAGAAGGTAGAACATATTGTTCAAGTATCTCTGTTATGAACAAATCTGCATTTAGAGAAGGTCGGTTGAAGACATGGAGCTCAATTTTCGCTTCCAGAGATATTACTTCCCGAAATTAAATACAATATAAAATTAACCGATCATCTCGTGGCTGTGTCGTTCTTGGGCGACCTGAACTTGGCCTGAGTGGCCTGAGTACTATTTACAACAATAAATTCAAGAACATATATACAAAGGTGATGAGACATTAATAGTAATAATAATAAAATGCAAAAGCGATTATGTACAAGGTAAGTCTAAGTAAAATACCGCTATGAAAAATGTTCATTTAAAGAATTTATGTAATGCACGTGAACAAGAGAGCAAGATACAACACACACTGGAGGTAGGCTTTTCCCCTTCCCTATTGTTTAAATTTAGGTACTATAGCCAGTCTAGGGTACATCTTATAAAAGAAAAAGAGTTGCTTACATAGCTTGGTGGTATATTTAATAAAAGGTTCTCCTAATTCTTTAAGCACAAATTTGATTTAAGTGTTACCACTGATTCTTAAGAACTTATTCTATGATATTTGCAATTTTTTTTTGCACTTACAGCTGAATGTCGAGCAAGCATAAGTAAAGATTGGGGGTAGGTAAGCAATAATTTGTGTGATGACTGAAAGACAGTTGTCATTAAAATTAAGTCACAGATATTTAATCTCAAATTACTGAGACATAGACTTATTGTATACAGGCAGTACCTTCTGCGTATCTATTAAAGATTATGTTTAGTTTCTTTAAGAGATGTAAGTTTGAATAGAAAATCATGTTACTATTTTCGAAGCTTTTAAAATTTAGGGCAAGTTGATTTTATTGATTACAATGACGCTATCGGAACGTGAACTTCACATGCCTTCATGCCGATGAATAATATATAGAGACATATAGTCAATATTCAATTTTTTTCCCAATATATTTATCCATAAAATCTTTTCTAAAACTCCTGGTTTTTTTCTGTATTCTATATAATAATAACGGTGCGAAGAGAAGTGGGTGGATAAGACAATCGACTATTGTTCTCCGGTTCCCGGGCTCGGTGTATTTATTTATACACGTATTCCCTCAATGTATGTGTTTCCTAAAGCAAATTTTAAATTATTTCTTCTTAAATAATCTTTATTTAAAAATAAAAAAATACGTCGAGTTTATTATTTTTATACCTGCTGTAATAAATATTAAATAAAATCCTAACCTTATTAATAAACCGTTTTAATAACGTCCCAAGTCGGCCGTCACGGAAAAAAATTGACATTCTGATGACGTCACATTCAAAGTTGACCAATTGATTCTTTTAAAATATTTCCGAAATTTATTACACAATTTACAGAGATCCAAATTTACTTTTTTTTAAATATGAATTGGATTGATATTAGTGTACCAAATATCTATACACACACACATATATATATATATATATATATATATATATAAACA
Organism: Piezodorus guildinii; assembly: GCA_023052935.1. NCBI lineage: Eukaryota > Metazoa > Arthropoda > Insecta > Hemiptera > Pentatomidae > Piezodorus > Piezodorus guildinii. Next base: position 164,408,833 of record CM041292.1, read on the forward strand.
CTTAGTCAAAAAAGTTACCATACTGCAACTTTTGACCTCCCATCTGGCCCAAAAATAGTAAATTTAGATTCGTCAGAGAATATGACCATTTCCCAGAAATCGATGGGTTTACTTACAAACTCCATGACAAATTAAAATAGCTTTCTTACTGATAAAGGGCTTTCTTCTTGCGACTCAACCACTGTTATTTCCCTTCATAAAATATTTGTTTACTGTCTGAGTGAACTTGAATTCCATAGCCCCTTTTTTTTCGGTTGGCCATTGATATGTCGGTTGTATTAGGATTTGAATGGAAATCAGCAGATGGCTCGCCTCTGGCGATTCTCCATTCTCCTGTCTTCCAGCACGTGGTCTATCTTCCAAAGATTGAACTCTTTATGGATGTATTTGTTGACCGTTGAGAATTACTGGAAGTAATTAGTCCGGGTGGCGGTCATTAAATGAAACAACTAAATAGTTTCAACTATTTTTTGTTGCAACAATAGTTGCACGACTGGAAAGTCGCTCATAGTACAACAAATAGCATTAATATTGAAAGTGAATATTGACTTGTCTTTAACAAATGACATTCTGCCCCGCTTTATATTAATGATGAAATTAAAATAAATAAATCTACTTTTTTATCTAATATTAGTATTAATAATTTGTACAGTAGGAAATTGTTAAGTTGGAAATAAATAGCTATGCAAAATAATAGCATGCTGTACGGATACTTTTTTGAGTAAGTGTATATATATATGAGCTTAAATTATCAAGTCAACTTTTCTTAAATATCGCCAATATTTTATTGAAATTATTTTCATTTACATAACTAAGCACATTTTTAAGGCAAAGCCGAAACGATTGTTTAACTGTTCTATAAGGTTCATCTTTTTTTAGATATCCTATGAAGAGAAGAAGTGGTTTTCAATTTCCTACAGTTTTAGTACCTTTTGGCATCTTTGACATCTTAACCAAGTTTTCCGATCCTCCCGCCCATCTTTCTTTTGAAATTCACTCCCGCAACATTCGCTCCCAGCTTTCAGACCTGATATTACGGCTTCATCGAACCGGAGTTTTCGACAGATCTTTCCTAATCCGATCCTCGCCCGGAAGAAACTCTATCCCGTGACTCCATAATGTTTCGGTCTTCAGTCATCTCATGTCCCTCTAATTCTCGAACAATCCTAAATAGATTTGGTAATTTCAATTGAAATCAGTGAATAAAACATATAGAAGCGTTTATTTATTTATTTATTAGATCATTTTGCTGTTGAATTTTGCATATTGAAGTATATTAGTCCATTAAAATAGCATCATAAAATTTTCTTTTGATCAAAATTTTATATATTTACTTATTTTGGTTTCTTTTTTCTAATGGTTTAAATTACTAATAGAAGTTACTTCGTGATTTATTACTATTGTACAATTTTATTTGTTATTTTCTGTGTTTTTCGGTCTTTTATTTCACTCTAATACACTAAGGTTATGATTTGTTTTTAAATTTATTTATTTATAGTGATTTTCAACTGTATTAAAGAACACAATGTGTAAACATGTAGAATGAAAAAAAGTCATGAAAATGTCTTGAGAAAGAACTACCCAGTAGTAGCACTTCACTAACTATTTTAAGGCATTAGGTCCCGAGGCAACCTTCTTTTCACTCACCTCGGAGGGTTATCAAGAATATCTAAGGAAGATAAATTACAAAGAAGTGGGTTTGTGTGGGTAAGGAATTTAGAATGAAAATAGGAGTATCTATCACGGGCTATGTCTGCAACAAATCGGATGTTTAGGTAATGATTTAATTTTACTTTAGTATTTTAAAAAAATTGGAATAAATAAATAATAGATAGAAAAAATACTTCCCACGTCCGTGTTTTAGATAAAAATATGTAGGTATATGAACGTACATCTAGTTCCACAGGGATTTAGCTAATTTTATATTTCGTGAACCCTATGTATGATATACTTTAAAGCCATTTTCTAAAGATTCATTGTATTGTATTTCATTTGCTTTTGTATTGAGGCTTGATTCGTAACTAATAATATAGGTACTTTATTCCAAACATGTAAGATTATGTTCAAAAACAGGGCTTTCAACAGACTCAACCTATCTATTTTATTAAGGAAAACATCAGGTAAAAATTACATACGGCAGATGAGAAATACGTCATAACGCCATGGCCAATAGATAGCAGCATAAATGGCAGGCGAAGGGGGAGGGTAGTTTGCGTTCCCTTCTGACGTCGTTATAACTTCATCACCGCTGCAATGCATCATAATATTAGATTTTAAACTTTGACTCTTCTACTTAACGGGAAGTGCACATTTGAAATCAGATTGTACCAAACGAGTTTTATAGGATAAAACAAAATATTTTCTTTCATTATTGGATATGAAAATATATTACCCAATTCGCTTCACTAGATGTAGTTTGGATAGAAAAAAAAATTCAAGCATGCTTCTTAGAATTTACTGGAAATATTTCCGATCAGTGCTGAAATTTATTTTATTTTCCCGAATGCTATTTCCATTTCCTCTTGAAAGTTTTTTTTTTTAATCCGGTAGCTCAAAGGTTTCAACCTTTTTAAAAACGAGCATAATATTTGCTAAACTTTAATAGTAATCATTTCTATAATATTTCTATGAACTGTTATTTATAGGTTGAGCCATGGGCATGCTCATTAATTGTTCAAATGTACTTCTGTTTAATTACTTTATATCCTATGTAAATTAATTTTGACTTCTCAGGAAGCGGTTTATTAAAAAAAAAAAAATGTGGTATCATATTTTACATTTCTATTGAATATCCGGATTCAATTTACAGATTAACTTACAGCCTTCACTTCTTATGTCGATGACACTTGTGTGTCATCCGTTCCTAATAAACCAGCTGCAGCATGTCAATATTTTTAATCCCGCAGTCTTTGAAGAATTTTTTAAACTCAAAGAAGATGGTTTGTGAATAGAGGTAGGTATGGAATTCCAGAACGAAGTGGCACGCAAAGTACAGGATGTTTTGAAGGATGATGTTCGATGAGAAGAAAAATATAGGTTAGTGGGCTGCGATCTTGAGTTAAACGAATGTACCGATGAACAAGGGATAAATAGGTCAAGAATAAAGGATGGGTTTTTAGTATGGAAAGTGCGAAATATGAACACTATCAGAAAATACTGCCGGCGAGAAATTGGATTGAGCCACTTTTCCATCGTTTCCAATCTCATCTACAATCCACCGAACACCAGGCCGGCATTGTTCAAGTGGGGGTAGACGAGGGAAGAAATAAGGAGCCGACGAACTTAAAAAGGCAATGCGTCACACAATCTTGAGAAGAGTAGCGTTGGAATTGCGAATGATATAGGAAACATGATTATTCCGAGAAAAGTTTTGGTCAAAGATGACACCAAGATTTCTAACGATATCATGGAAATGGATAGGTAGTCCGTTAAGGTATGGCAAGGGATAGTAATAAGGAAGGGAATCAACGATGTTGATGGAACCTACGATAATGGCTTTAGTTTAAATATAATCCTGATAAATCTTTAAGACGACTGAGATGACCTATGTCTGGACCTACTAACTTACGATAGCAATTGATGTGCCATCAATTGTTTGTTTTTTCATAAGCCATTTTAAAATAATTTATTAAAACTTCACCTTTACTTGTTGTAAATATCTAATACAGTATTTATTAATTTAAGTTATTTTTTTTTAATTCACAGTTTTCTATCTCGTTATGAAGGATCCTTTTTTTTTTATAATCCAATTAGTCTTTTATAATCCAATTTAGAAACTGCAGTAGGTGTTCGAAAATATCTCACTCAGCTCAATGAGTTGAGACAGACTGGAGTAGTGTCTACCTCAAAAGGGATTAGCTGGAATAGCCAAGAGGTAGCCGCTCACAAGTAATCCATTCTGATTGAGGAAATGCCATGAGACTATTGGATACTCAATTCCTGTGGTCAAGATCACTTGTCAGTATTAATTAGACGAAGGAACCAATAAAGTACATTAAAAAAAGAACTTTTCTATGTTTTGTACATTTGTCTTTATAGAAAATTGTCGGAAACATTTGTGATCCAAGCCTTTGATTGAACTTATTGTTTTGTTTATTTGTTCTTGAGAGAACCTTTATTAGTTTCTCTCGAGTCCAAATAAACAAACGTTGCAAAATAGTGCGAATCTGTGCTAAGTCTAGTTCAAAAACGAAAAATAATACTGAGATGCAATTGCGCCAGGGAAATAGTTAAATGGAAAACAATCCTCATCCAGTAAGTATGAACCACCAAATACAGTGGACTTTAATAATAATAATAATAATAGACTTAGCGAACCCGGAGGTTCGATGCCGATACCACCAAATTCCGCCTACACAGACTCGTCCAATGTTCACCATTCAAGCCCAAGTTCTCGAGATCAGCCTTAACGCAATCCTCCCATCTCCGCTTCGGCCTACCTTTCGGACGCCTACCAGTCGGATCAGCAAATACCAACTTTCTCGGAATCCGCTCGTCATCGAGCCCAACAATTTTACTTTCCCATTTGAGTCTCCGCGACGCTATCAACTCAATTATAATTACAGGATACAAGTTCCGCAATTCCGCGTTGTGCAACCTTCTAAACTCCCCAGTGCCCTCATCTCTCTTCGGACCAAATATTTTACGCAATACCATATTTTCGAAGACCTTAAGCCGTTGTTCATCCTTCAAAGTAAGCGGCCACGTTTCACATCCGTAAAGAACCGTTCGAAGAATAATAGTTTTATAAATTTTAACCTTTAATTTTTTCAGAAAGAAGCCGCGAACTAAGTAATTTAGCAACTGAATAATAACACGCATTTCCCACCTTTAACCGGGACTTTTCGTTATTGAATAGGGGCATAATAATAAATAATAATAGGCTCACCGAACCCGAAGGTTCGATGCCGATACCACCAAACTTCGCCTGCATAGACTCGTCCAATGTTCACCGGTCAAGCCCGAGCCCCCGAGATCAGCCTTAATGCAATCCTCCCATCGACGCTTCGGCCTACCTTTCGGACGCCTACCAGTCGGTTCAGCGAATACCAACTTTCTCGGAATCCGTTCCTCACTAAGCCCAACAACTTTACGCGCCCATTTGAGTCTCCGCGATGCTATCAACTCAATTATATTCACAGGGTACAAACTCCGCAATTCCGCGTTATGCAACCTTCTAAACTCCCCAGTGGCCTCATCTCTCTTTGGACCAAATATTTTACGCAATACCTTATTTTCGAAAACCTTAAGCCGCTGTTCATCCTTTAAAGTAAGCGGCCACGTTTCACATCCGTAAAGAACCGTTGGAAGAATAATAGTTTTATAAATTCTAATCTTTAAGTTTTTAGATAGAAGCCGCGAACTAAGTAACTTAGCAACTGAATAATAACACGCATTTCCCACCTTTAACCGGGACTTTATTTCTTCCTGTATTTCATTTTTTCTAGTTATAATTGAACCTAAATACTTGAATTTCTCTACGTGTTCAAAAGTATGACCTGATACATCAATATCTCCAAGATCGACACCGTTTCTGCTACTAATCATATACTTCGTTTTATCGGTATTTAATTCGAGTCCTATTTCTTTACCGGTTTTTATTAACACACTTGTATTTAGTTGTATGGTTTCCGTGTCTTCACCTAGCAGTACCAGATCATCGGCATACCCCAAAACCGGAATCTTGTCACCCATATTTAAGCCTTTCTCGGTACACATCACCTTTTCTATGACATATTCTAAAGCTATATTAAATAACACAGGTGAAAGGGAGTCACCCTGTTTCAAACCCGATCGCACCTCAAATCTCTCGGAGTAATTATGACCGATTCTAACTTTATGGAATGTTTCCGACAAACACATCTCTACTAGGTTTACTAACTTTCTAGGTATTCCCTGTTCAATCATGATGTTATATAGCTTCTGACGGTCTATTGAATCATAAGCCTTTTTAAAATCGATATAAAGTTGATGGACTACACCGTTGTATTCCAATTTTTTCTCTAATATTTGACGTAAGGAAAATATTTGGTCAATAGTCGAGCGATTCCGCCTAAAACCACATTGGTAATCTCCGATAATTTCCTCAGCGTATTCCGTTATTCGACTAGTTAGAATTGACGAGAATATTTTATAGCATACTGGGAGAAGAGAGATCCCACGATAGTTGTTACAATCCGACCTCGGTCCTTTTTTGTGAATCGGAATAAGTATTGATTCTTTCCATTCTTCGGGCATTTTTTCAGTTTCCCAGATCTTTTTAACTAAAAAATGTATTTTGGAAACGCCCGCTTCTCCCGACGCCTTGATTAATTCACTCGTGATATTATCATTTCCTGCGGCCTTATAACGTTTTAATTTTCCTATCGCCATTTCGACTTCCTCTTTACTCGGTGCGTCTATCCATGGTTCAGCGCTCTGATATTCAGAGAGGGGAGATTGATTATTATTTTCCGTATTTAAGATGCCGTCAAAGTGTTGTTTAAATTGATTTAATATCTCAGAAGGGTCCGCAATTATATTGTTATTTGCATCTTTAACCGCATTCAATAGAGGTTCAAATCTTTTACGCGATTTGTTTATACCTTTGTACATCTCTCTTACGTTATTTTCGTTTCTGTGTTTTTCTATTTCTATTATTTTGCCTTTAAGATACTCTCTTTTCTTATTTTTTAAGAGTTTTGAAGTTTCGCTTTTTACTAACCGAAAGTAAGCCACATTATTATCGCTTGGATTATTTAAGGAATTCAGTTTAGCGGTTTTTCTTTTTTCGCACATATTTAGACAATCCCTGTCGAACCAAGGTTTGTTCTTTTTATTTTCGATTTTTCCAAGACATAAATTACCGACTTCTTTAATATTATCCCTGATCCCTTCCCATAGTTTGTTTACATCTTTGTGTTCCTCGTCTGAAGATTCCAAAGCTTCGAACCGATTTTTTACTTCTATCGCGAATTGTTTTCTAATTTCGAGGTTGTTCAATTTAACTAAATCAAAATTCTCGGGACGAATATAATTCGGTGTTCTCTTTTTTGTATTTAGTTTTTGTCGAAGTTTCGCGATTACTAATTCATGATCAGAACCGCATTCTGCACCCCGATACGATCTACGTTAATTATGCTACTTTGCCATCTGTTTTGTATTAAAACATGATCGATTTGATTCCGCGTTTGTCCATCCGGTGATGTCCACGTATACTTATGAATATCCTTACGTTTAAATGTAGTGCTTTTGATTACTAGGTTTTTCGAAATGGCAAAGTTTATTAGTCGGGTCCCATTATCATTACTATATTCGTGCAAACTTTCTTTACCGATTGTAGGACGATATACTTCTTCCCTTCCAACCTTTGCGTTCGCGTCGCCTAGTATTATCTTAATGTAATTTCGCGGTAACTTATCGTAAACCGACTCTAGTTTATCATAAAATTCGCATTTTACTTCATCATCACTGTCTTCGGTGGGAGAATGAATGTTTATAAACGCGATTTTAAACCAACGCCATTGAAATATAGCAACCGATATTCTTTCACTAAAGAACTGTACGTCCCGTAATGCGGAAAGAAATCTATTCCTAATCAGAAACCCGGTACCTAGACAATAATTAACGCTCCCCCCGTACCAAATAGTATACTTTCCTTCCGTTAACGAACCCTCCCCTGGCCAGCGAACCTCTTGTAATGCAACGATATCTAAATGGTACCCCTTAACTTCATTCGCGACCGACTTTAACCCACCTGCCGTATTTAAACTTCTAACGTTCCACGTCCCTATTGTTAGATCTCTAATTTTCATCTTGCGCCATGATTCCCCTGAAGCAGTCCCCACCCGGAGACCCGAACGGGGGACTAGTTTACCTCCGGATAATGAGCGTTTTACCTCAGAGGAATCCATGACTTTTGGTGATATTTTGTGAACTAAAATATGTGAGTAGGGCGTTCGAACCTACGTCACACCCTCCAGCAAGCCTGGGGGGCCGCTCTCATTGTTGGTCAGCGAGTCCATCGGACTTAGCCGGGAGGAGCTTCCGGGGAAATTCCACCGACCATTCCCACATCCGCACCGTGGACGCTCCCATAGCGTAATGAGATCCGCGCGAGGGACAGTGGACTTTAAAATGTTCAACTCGAAACACCTCAAACTAGTTCTGAAAGGCCTGTACTGTTGCACTATTAGTTTTTGCAATATTTGTTTGTTTGTTACATGTTGAACAATAAAGGAAATATGAAAAAAATAAGAAAAAAATGCAGTTGCATATTTCATAGGCATGTAACAAAGTTAATTACAGCAAATTTCATAATTTTTTATAACAAATGTTGACAACTTTGTGCCTGTAAGATATATGTGAGAATATATATTTTTTTTTTCATTTTTTCAATTGGTCTCCTGTCTCAGAAAAAACTGGCACATAGTAAATATATTTTTTCATTCAAAATATAGATCTGATTGTAAAATTATTTTTAAGGTTCCTGATCTCAGAATGTTGCAATAGCTTTCAACTAGCTTTAATGTTTATTCCTCAGAAATTTATTTGAAAAATATGATGTATTGATCCCAGGTGATGAGATTTCTTTGATTTTTATTTGTCAGTATACGATTAATTTATTTATTTTATATACCCTTGACATTCCACAAATCAGTTTTTCAAGTTCCCTTTGATTATAAAGCAACTAGTATAAGAAAACTAATACAATTATATTTAAGTATCCTATTGTTAAATTATGTTAGGTTTTGATCTGACAAGAAGAAGTTTACATTTAAAATGGAATTGTATCCTGGAATGAAATATATAAGTGAAATAAAATATTGCAGAATATTCAAAGATTCTCTGAAGGGTTAAAATCCAAAATTGCGAAAATCCTCCTAAATGTATTATATAACTAAAATTTCAGATTTCATTAGTTACTTCGGGAAAAAGATCTCTTACCCCAATCATGGTTATAGAAAGCTGAAAGTTACTTGTAAATCATGTCACTAAAATTATTTAAATAAAGGATTATTAGAATTTTTGTTCGTTTTATGTTTTTAAATTTTGAATATTTTATTAACTAACTTATTAATAAATAGTTTCAGGGAAATTATTTCATCCAAATCAGATAGAATACTGCAACAAAACATTGAAACGTTTCGATTAAATTAATTTGATTTTTTGTGCGATTGGATTATTTTTTCTAGGTATTTTAACATTTTTTATAAAAACGGATAGCTGGAAATCCATCAAGAAAGCGTTTTTGTTTAACATCTCAGTATTTATTATTGATTATGGAAGAAACGCTGAAATTTATCTGGGTGGTAAATATAAAATTCTTGAATATTTTATTTATGTACAAATAACATTTCAAGTAAAATTTTTGTAATCCATACATGGCTTAAGCTTCATTTCTTTTTAAGTGAAAAAATAATATCCTATAGGTATTATCAGATCATAAATCAAGATATACTTAAATAAGCAGTGTTCAAAATTAACAAAAAAAAAAAAAATGAAACAAGGGATTTAGGCCTCACAAAACAATCATGTGTAGGTCGTTTAATTGTTTACTACGGTCTTTATAGTCATCTGTTATATAAAGTCAAATGGGATTTTTATTTAGAGAGACAAAGAAAAGAAAGGTTCCGAGTTCCCGTCAGAAAACAACTCTATCCATATTAGAAGTTCCTGCATCCTCATTGTCTTCACTGCCTACTGTAGTAATTGTGATAAATATCTGACCTCCCATGAACTTTGCAGCAGTCATTGTGGAATGAATGTGGTCAGAAATAATAGAAAATGAATTCATACAAAGATTTGATTATTAATAACTATACTTATTAATTACAATAACAAGGTTTTGCACCTTATTATTTATATTTAAATTTTCTATTTATTATTTCCTGCCCTACAGTATCCTTAATTAACTCATTACAAAATGAAATTTGCGAGGTCTTTAAGGCTGTTTCGCATAAAAAAATAAATAAAAAAATTCAATCGAAGATCGACGAAATAAAATAAATTATCCTCCCCCCCCCCCGCAAAATTTGAGGACTTACGTTTCATGATACGTAGGAATAGTTATCTGCAAGGATAACAAGTTCTTTTGATTCAGCGAATCCTAGATCAGTTTATAATGAATACGGGGAGGATGGTTGGTAGGAGGGGCCTAAGTGGAAGGCTGCCAGCAGCAGAAGGAGGTTTCGAAGAAATACGGCAAACTTGGATGTAGTTCTCAGAACCTGGGGGTTGGAGCTCGATGATGAATGAATCCGTCCGTAAGCAGAACAATGGGACTTCACACCGCCATATCCTCGGTTGTACGAGCTTGTGTGACGTCATTCTCATCTCCATGATTGAGTATGTTGATATGTTAAAATTAAAGTATTAAATTAAACTAAGATAAACTATAACTTTATATCAGTAGCGAATTGATTTTTTCATTTAAATTTAATCCTAAAAGAATATTTAAATTGTTTATTTTTGAGTAAAAGGTATGTGTAAATTTAGCTTACTTTATCCTGATGTTTTTCTTTACTTATTCCCTGATTATTGTGTTATTAAAAATCTAATTTATAATTAATTATTTTACTCAAACACCAACTTATTTCACAATTAATAAAGCCACCACACAGTTGATAAAGACTGAGAGGTCTTAGAGTGGCGTACTGTTGCACAAGGCGTATACCAAGTATTGAAATGTTTCAATATTCAATTACTTAAAACCTTCCTTTTTTTTATTAAAAATATTTCTGATGTCGTCTCCTTTAAATGTTTATCAAACCCTTCCTTATTTTATTTCAATTTCATTTTTTTTTATATATTATTTATTTTTTAGGACTAGTCTACTTCCTAGTCCTAAAAAATAAATAATATAAAACAAAAAAAAAATGAAATTGAAATAAAATAAGGAAGGGTTTGATAAACATTTAAAGGAGACAACATCAGAAATATTTTTAATAAAAAAAAGGAAGGTTTTAAGTAATTGAATATTGAAACATTTCAATACTTGGTATACGATTAATTATTTCTAATCAACAAAATAAAAAGGTTCATTAGAAAAATAAATAAAAAAAATAGCATTTGAATCCAGTCACACAATTTCAATCACAATAAAACCTACATAAAAATAATTAAGCTCATTCATTTTTTATATTAATGTAATGAGTTTAATCAAAACCGCACATACTCTCTTTAATGTAAATCATCAAAATTAAAAATTAGACAGAAACTGAGTACATACACATACATACTTAAACCAATATCCACTCAATTTTCACAGATTTTCGTTTTAGCAAAAAAGGCTCACATACAAAAACTGCAATAATTTCAATAAAAATTTTTAAGACTCTTAGGAATTTTACCGACAGCTCCTTGACCAACAGATAAAAACATTCCATTGTTGTTTTCACAGCTTAACGGACACGACAATAAAATGATTAACAATATGTCAATAACTGAAATGCCAGTCAGAAGAAGGCTAAAGAGAAGTAGCATGAGAGACCTCCTCTGCTAAAATAAGCGTAGGTAGGGGTGCTGCTGGGCATTCTCCTTCCCCATGCCTACAGTGTCTGATCTCAATCTGTGCAGCAAATTTGCTGACTGCCAGATAGCTTCTGACAGGTGTGAATAAAGATATATAAAGAGAAAGAAAAATTCAAAACGTTAGAGCTGTATTTTAGAAAAACCGTAAACAAGAGCAAAATGTGTGGTATAAAGCGCTAATTCTCGTTCATCGATTTTGGTTATGTTAGTAACCTTCCTTAAGCTGATATAATTCCAGAAAGCTCAACTCACAGATATAGAATTTTTAACAAAATACAAAATTTCGTTAAGTTTTAAAATTTAATAAGGTTCAAGAATATATATAAACAATATATATACTATATATATATTATATATATATATATATATATATATATATATATATATATATATATATAAGGATTTTTTCATATTTAAGTCTACTTTATATTGACCCTCGCCTATGCCTGTTGGAGTAGAAATAAAAAATGGTTATTCAATTACTTTAAAATTATATTCTTTAATTATCCTAGGATGAACATAATTTTTAGATGCTCCTGAATCTATAAGCCATATTTTATCAGAAAAATCTTTTATACTAGGTAACTTTTTAAAAATAGATAACCACTTTGTTTGGTCGTTAAATTTAATGTGCTCTGGTTTTCAATTGTTTCTAAGGAAATTCTAACTAAAATATATTATTACAATATATATTAGACATTAGTAAATTTAAATATGTTTATTTATAAGATTTCTACAATTGTTTAAACTATTTTCATTATAAATCTTCCATATAAAATTTAAATGTATTTAGTTGTAGATGGGTAAACATAAAGATAATCGGTTTAATCCTAATTTGATGATGTAATTTATCTCACAATATTTTATAGGTTTATTAGACTGACTGACTAAAATTCATAACTAGTAGTTTTTGCGGTGTTCAATTATTGGAGTAAACTAAATTACTGGGTTTATTACTATATTTCTAATTTCCATGAATATGGATGATAGGGCTTGTTTCAGAGCCCTCTCTATATCTAATTAAATTTTATCTTCCTCCATGGAATAAAGTTATTTAATTTTTATTCCGTTTAATCCACGGCGTCACTGTTTCCTCCTGGCGGTAAAATGCTAATAAGGGTTGCTAAGGGATCCTGGATTAAGTTTCCTATTATCATGGAAACACCTTGGTCAATGACACGAAACAAAGCCTATGTATCTTGATTAATAGAACCATGTGATTGGGCCGGAAAATTCTTAAAGACTGCTAAAAACAAAATCACCCTTGCTATATATATGTATAGTGGTTATCTATTTTATGCAGTCTGTTTATTATTTTTTTTTATTATGGAATACAGGTTGATTTCTCATTAAGATGGACAATGCATGATATATATATATATATATAATATGTATAATTTAAAAGAAGTTGTTTGTTTATTCATTTAACGTCACTCTTATGCTATTATGTCTAACTTGACGTTGCTATAAAGGTAGTCTTTAATTCTTTCTATCGAGGTTTGATTAGAGTAGGAGTGTTTAACGAATAACTGGCATCACAGGATTGCGGCCACAACTTTATGTCCTCTCCAAAGGAATTCAAAGACGTTTAACTGAACAATATGATTTCCAAAAATCTGACGATTTTTTAGCTACTGACTAGTTAGTAGAAACTATCGAAGAAATTTGTGTATTATTTGATCGATGTATAAGATTAAAATTCTGATGTATACTCCGCTAAGAAAATTATTGAACTTTTGTGTACATAAAACTCAATTCATATATCATTTTCCGAGTCCTGGATTCAAATCCCCGATGTGGCAGAATATTATTTATTCTATTATTTCAGCAGTGTAGCAACTCTGGAGTATGCAGACTCTTCTAGAGCAGACCTAAATTCTATAAAGTGGCTACCCAAAATATGAGGTTAAAACCTGGTGGCTGAGCGTGATCAAGACCTCATCAACTCATTACCCGGCCGTTGGCCTAAAAACATTACGAAGTTCATATGTACTGAGCCGAAGACTCTTCATGGGTTGTAGAGATTTTTTTCATTTTAGGATGGTGTTTGATAATACAGAGAAGAAGATGTTCTTTTCTTTATTTGTTCAGATGAATTAGCAGATTTTTAAAACTTTAGGGTGCATATTTTCGGAGCACTTTCTATACCCATATATAATTAATTTTGATAAGCGGTCTTTAAAGGATTTATTAATTACAAAAATAAATACTACACATGAGATTTTCATATTCTTTTGAATAGTGTATTTAGTATTATTTTTAGTTTCACACAATTTATTCAACAGAATACCAATCGCATTATCTTTAATTTTATTCTCTAAACTCTTCTATACTCTTTCTATTTTATTATTGTTAGTTTCACATAAATTATTTGACATAATAGCACTCATATTATCTTCAATTTTATTTTTTAAACATTCCGCTTCTTTTTCTATTTTATACTCTTTTATATTACCTTTCGGAATATCTATTTCTGTTTTTAAATCTTTTTTTATTATTTCATCGTTTTTGGCTATTATTTGAATTAACTTATTTCTAATATCGTTATTAAGATGCTTATGTCTTAAAACGGTTTTAATTTCTAATTTATTATCCATTAAATGACATTAGTTTGTTTTCTTACAATTGGCATGATCAAAATAAATACGGTCATCGATCACTATGTGATTATCTAAGATACCAAAATCTTTCACTCTCTCATAAGCAAGTAAGAAATCATATTTATCATTTACTGGGTAAACTAAAAATTCTATTTTAATATCTATACCTAAGGATTTTTTCATATTTAAGTCTAATTTATATTGACCCTCGCCTATGCCTGTTGGAGTGGAAATAAAAAATGGTTGTTCAATTACTTTAAAATTATATTCTTTAATTATCCTTGGATGAACATAATTTTTAGATGCTTCTGAATCTAAAAGCCATATTTTATCAGAAAAATCTTTTATAATAGGTAACTTATAAATTGGTATAACATTATTCTTAACATTAGTAGTGGGAATAGCACTAGTTTTAAAATTAGAATTATTATTATTATTATCAAAATGAATTGTTGCATTTACGTTTCGTTCTCGTATGTTTGTTCTGTCGGCGGTGGATCGTTGTTGTGCAAGCTCCTGGATGAAAAATCATTGAACCTAGAAGTTAAATTATAGATTTCTTCTTTAAGAAATTGATTTTCTTGTGTCGGATTTGTCGGATACTGTTCTCATAGAAACCGTTTCTGGCTTTACTAATTTTTCAAAATTATGTTGTTGACGAAATTGTCCTGAATTGGGTTTATTAAAGATTTTTTTTTTTTTTGGTATTGATGGTTCCATTGTATATTATGTTGTCTTTGATAGTTATTTTGTGGTTAATAATTATTTTGAGGTTGATAATTTTGAGTATGATTAAAGTTTCTTCTAGGTTGGTAAGGTTGTTGAGGTTGAAAGCTATGCTTTTGATTATTATACTGTGAGTTATGTGATATTCTTGTCTAGGTGTTTGAAAGTGTTGTGATTTTTGTTGGAACTTATTTTAAGTTGACTTTTGATTAGTAAAGTTATTTTGTTGTGTTTTCCAAACGCCACATAATTGGTAAACTACGGTAGAAAATGTATTTTTTCAATGAATTTTTGATATCTTCTAAATTGTCATAAAGTATATGTGTAAATTGTCTAGTCAAGACTGGGTGTAAATTAAGAACAGCGGTTGTTGAAATTGTTTTATCATACATTTTTAGAATATATGTTTCATTTTCCGTATATAAATTTGTTATTAAGTCTCTACGTTTTTCAAAAAAACAATCGGATGTTCGTTATGTGATGATTTAGTATCTATGATTCCTCTTAATATTAATTCGGTACTTCGCGAGTCATAAAATTGTTTCTTTGAATAACTAATTAATTGTTTAACATTATCGAATTCTTTATCATAAAAAAGATCTTCTGGTTCTCCTGTTAATTTTGATAATGCTTGTATCAGAATAGATTATTGATTTGTTAGTCTGTAACCATTATTTGACTGGCAAAATTTTTCAGTTAAATATTCTAAATTTAAAATATATTTAACTAATTTTTGTGGATGTCCGTCGTAAACTGGGACAATCTTAAAGTCACTAGCATTAATTCTAATATTAGGATTCATTGTAGAATTACTGAGAGACATTTAAATCATAAAAAAAAATCTATATTAATTTGTAAATCTATGATAATAAAATAAAAAATAAATCTATATCAATTAAATCTAACCTAGTAGCTTGTCTTCTTCAACTAAGAGGTTCCTTCTAAGTTTTATTTGGGCTTAGTTGATTATTAATGTTTCTTTTGACTTGAGTAAGATCTTAAGAGATCAGCAATATTATTTTTATTCAAGAGTTTGATGAACAAGTTCCACAGTGACAACTTGAAATTATGATGAAGAAATTCAGAAACAGTTACTAAAAAGCAAGTGTTGTATACCTCAGTCAGAAGACTGACTACTACTGACTACAGAAGTATGAAGAAATTCCTCGATGAATTCTTGATAGAAGTTCTAAGTCTGAAATCTTCTTAGATTAAGCCCTCAAGTCCCTATTTGGCCGCTAATTAAATAATCTCCCACACTAAATCACTTTTTAGAAAGAGGTTTATTGATAAATGACAGCTAAAATAATAACTAATTTAATTACGGACTATGTTACTCCTAGAATGAATGATTCTCACGCCAAGAGGGAGTCGTATTTATGAGTACTAAGACGGGAAATGACTCAGTGCTGACATTGCAATAGCCTGTACCTTTAACTATATAAATATATATATATATATATATATATATATATATATATATATATATATATATATATATATATATAACATTATTAAAATACAAAAAAAAAATCATCCCGACGATACTTCTTCCAAAAGTCTTCACACAATTAAAACCATCACCTAATTTCGTGCAAAGGTTTGACCTTATTACAAAAGAGCTTTTACCCTCTTCAAAACCTCTTAAACCTACCTTAATACGATTATCACAATATTTACCTCTTAATTTTATCAACTAATGTCATTGGGCTAGAGAAAGTTCATTGTATTCCACTTTATTTACTTTGCTAAAAGTTACTAAAGTTTATAAGTTACTAACTCTAAGATATCCAGCGGTAACCCAAGTTTGCTAAAGGCTTCTGTCTGATAATTATTAGCTGGTTTCCAATAACTAGGAATGGCATTTCAACAGATAAGGAAAGGTGCTTTTCTTGGAAACATAAATTTTAATTATTCACCCTTAGCCGAAAGATAAAATGTATTAAAAAATAATAAAACTACTCAAATGAAAAATATTAGAATAGTTAGTTTGCCACCGAGCGTACATGCATGTCCATGATAATGTGCTAAATGTGTAATAATAAATAATTCAAAAAAATCGATATTGAATTATATAAACTTATTGCTTATTTCAAGCAGTGTAAAATTAAAAATCTAGTTTTTTAAAAATCAATTTAGACATTTTTAAAAACAGTTAGAGATGAAATATTTCGTTAAAGGAAAGTAATAATTGTATTATTATATACAACAATCAGATAGTTTTGTATGCTTTTCTTCATACTTCATTAAATTTTACAATTTGGTGCATAAGATAATATTTCTTTCTGAAATTTTTAGCTTTCCATCTGTATATTATACAGCTATATTAATGTTCTAATATTCGAAAATACAAATATTGCATACTTATTTCTTTTCTCCACAAGTTCAGAACGTATTCGTTCAATTTTTGTATTTGCCTGTCTTTTATCAATTAAAGCCGACATTAAAATATGGTTACGCTCGGATACTAAATCTGATTGGCAAAGGATGTGGGACACCGTAGATAATAACAAGCTAAAGGAGATAAAACCAGATTCACACCGATGGAAGACTTCAGTGAGAGCAACACGGAGAGAAGAAACTGCTCTAACAAGATTAAGAATAGGCCACTCAAGACTCACTCATATTCATCTCATCACGAAAGACCCACAACCAATATGCAATAGATGTCAGACAACCATAACCGTCAAACATATCATAGAGGAATGCCCGGATTACGAAAGTCTTATGCAGGAGTACAAGCTTGGCCGAGCTCTCAAAGAGTCACTTTTGGACTGCGAGGATGTCATAACCAGACTGATCAGATTCCTAAAAGAAACCAAATTAATTAAAGCGCTCAAGCCTCTAGGTGGCTTAATGGCTAACATTGTTCTGTTTTACAATTGTAGTACTTATAAGTAATGTATTCTAAAAAAAAAAAATATATATATATATATATATATATATATATATATATATATAAAATAAATAAATAAAAAATAATATAAAATAAATAAATTAAAAAAAAAAAAAATGTATATGTGTGTGTGTGTGTGTGTATGGATATGTATGTGTGTGTGTGTGTGTGTGTGTGTGTGTGTGTGTGTGTGTGTATATATGTATATGTATATTTTTACTTAATCTGTATGCAAGCTATATAACTTCAATTTTATAAAGGGAAAACATATTTTGATTGTTAAAATAAAATTCATACCACCTAATTTACCAAACAATCAGTATATGGCGTAAAAAAACGCGCAGTTAAAAACGCCTAATCATCATTCCTAATCCTAATCTTTTATCAATGACAACAACAAAATATGGATAATGTTTTCGAATATACAAATTTACAGTTACTTAAGAGAAAACAAAATTTAAAATATCGACATTTAAGCTATGTTTGACCATTTCAATCAGAATGAAATCTACGTTGTACAAAAATAAACCCTATTAAAATTTACAACGATATAGCGAGTTTAATCAAAATTGTTAGAGTTGTTTTTGAGAATATCGCAAAAAGGTGTAAAATTCATGGTGATATATGGTCATTCTTATTCACCAATTTAGAGCCGCTGTAACATCTTTGGCTCACATTTGTATCAAATAAAAAATTGTATGTTTCCGTGCTAGACTTATCACACACAAACGGACAAACAGAACTTTTTGCGCGACCTAGTTATTTGAACTCAGGGAACCCTAAAACATGTATTTCCGTTGAAAACTGGAGTTAAAATATTTTTACAATCGCAATATACATATATTTCATATATAAGTAATTGAATGTAAAAATGTTAGAGGTCATGCGTATTGGAACTAAATTATTTTTTTTATTATTATAACAATCGGTTGATTCTGAAGTCGAGAAAAGTCGGAAGCATTAAACTTTAATCACATAAGAATCATTTCTGCAATGGTAAATGTTTTATATATCTGTATATTCAATTTAAATACTTGAAATTCCACAATAGGACTTAAATGAATGAAAGCATTTATTTATGATATTGCTTATTTAATAAAAAGTAAATTTATTATAAAATACATTATTAATGTTTATAGCTACCAATATTATTTATTATAAAATAATAATGATACAGGAAGAAAAAAAAAAGTAAGATGTTCTCATTGTCAGGATATTCAAACAGACAAAAGATGAAATGTATGAATAGGATGAGCAAGACGTAATATTATTTCAGCTTCACATAATTTCCATTTCCATTATAAAAACCGCCTTGGAAATGCATTCGTTTCATTTATTTCTTGATTTACTGTTCCTTAGGTATTATTATATTATACCTTATCCTTTATGCTAGGATAGATTCTTATGCAATCCATAATTATGGATTTAATAATAATTATTTTTTAAATTGTATTGTATGTTATCCTTTTATAGTAGCTAATATTCTATTATTTTCTTTGTTTCCATTTTTAACATAAATGTATAAAACATAATCTAAATATGTTACTTTTAAAATTATTATGATATTTTGTCATTAATTCTAATTCATTTTAAAGTGGATGTACATCAGAACTCTGGCTGTTGGGAGCAAAAAATGCAGATAGTGGCTAGACTAATTGTTTTGCGGGTAGGGTATAAACAGGTCGCCGTGAACCAAAGGCCTTCAAAGAAGCAACCCTTTAATGAAGTTTGTGCTTCCACATAAAATTGATCATTTTTTTTTTTTTTTAGGTTTTAATTTTACAAAATATGTTCAGTATTAGTTCCAAAGAACAAAATTTCCACATTATTTTATTGTAATTTAATCTACAATATCAATGGTATTGTTTAAATGAACCTTAGTTCACAATTACGTTTTGTAAACATTTATTCTGGAGTTCTGACACTGGTCAGATCCTCCACTCATGTACTGTATGTTTGTGGCTATTCCGCCCTAGCTCGGCCTCCACTTGCTTACACCAGTGAAGCGCCGGGTGAGAGGCGCTGGGATCTCTTGGATTCGGCTTCTCCCTCCACTTGTGGAGGGAGCAGCGAAGTCTAGGGTCCCTTTAGCAGAATGTATATATTGTATATAGTTAAGTTTGCTTGTATGATTATTATTTATTTCCCAACTTGTATTTATCTCTACTACAGGTTGTTGTTTTGATTTGTTTGTTGTTTTTTTGTTTTTATTAATTGTTATTTTCTTGTATATATTTGAATTTATTTATTTCCGATTTTATGTAATTTTACTTTATCATCATTATTCTGTATATATTGTATGAATGTGTACTACATATCTATTACTACTGTTCATTATGTAACAAACTGTAATATTTCTCAATAAAAAAAAAAAAAAAAAAGAAAAAAAAAATTCACAATTAACTATGCCCTCATGGATTCGAGGTTATATAAATAGATAAATTACATAATAAATGAAGATATTGATATATTTATTTAAATAAATTTCTGAATTTCAATAAATAAATTTAAAAAATGAAGCATTTGATATTAAACACAAAAAGGTTACATATACTCGTATGTCGCCATTTTGTCTTTATATTTCGCTCTGTAAGGCTGTGGTTTTACCAGGAGTTTTTATAAGGGCAAAAAATCTCGTATTTCTTCTAACCTTTCATTATATCCATAATTCATACATATTTTAGTTACTTAATGAAAATGTTTTTCATTAATTTAATCTATTGCGAGTTATGATAATCTGCAAGATTCCTTTTATAGCTTCTCTCTTGTTTTCTATAGTAAAATACTAAATAAAGTATGATAGATGGGTAATATCATTCAAATGCCATTGCCATAGGGCTAGTAAAGTGTTCAGCGAAGGAAAAGCGTATAGGAATAACACGACCAGTAACTCAAATAAACTTTCGGTGCATAAATTTCTACAACGAACGAACTCATATCTGTGAGTGATATTGATAAAATATTTGTATCTATTTTCTGTCTTATTATTTTTTTTTTTAATTACTTAATACAATTTCAAACATTATTTAAACTAATTTTATAGAAAAAAGTAAATAAATATTCACTATGGAAAAATTTAAAATTTTTATTATCCTTTCGTATATCCACTTTGATAGAAAAAGCAGACGATGGTTGTGACGCTAACAAGGGCGTCATTGAGTGCGTGTTTTGAAAAAGAATAACATGAATTTCCTCTTGTTCAAACATGGAATAAAGATTTGTTTAATTTTATCCACTTGGCGCATTTTTGTTTTGTTTAAATTTTAAACCTTAAATAAATAGTACTAACTGATATAATATTTGATAATTAAAACCTTAATATATTATTACATAGATTTCATGACATGATATTCATCTATGTGTACTGATTGAAGAGAATTTCTTCCTTCTTTTGAACTAAATCATAAATTATCAATTTATTTTTCCTGATAAATAGAAAGATTCTTATATTTTTGCAAATAGAAGCGATTATTCGAACTGAATACAAGCTATTAAATCACTATCTTCAAATATAGCAATTGCTAATAGATGTAATTTAGAATGAACAATTTTTTTTCTATTTTGGTTGTTTCGCTTTTTATTTATGAATGCTTAACATTTGAATGAATAAACTTACGTACTTTATTGATCTTTTTACTTATTTTTTATTTTTTCCTCTGATTTTTTTCAGTAATTTTTAATATGTTATACTTTATTTTTTTAACGTCACTTTATGCTACTATGGCTAATTGGACGCTGCTACTGTGGGAGTACTTAATTTTGCCTATAAAGGTTTTATTAGGATAGGGATCATTAACGAGTAATTGACATCGCACAGGCTCGGGACCACCTTTTAACGTCCCTTCCAAAGGACGGCATAGCTAAGGATTTTTTCATGAATCTCATGTCATATAATATTGTATAATTATAAACTTATACTTTTTTTTGAATTTTTATGAGCTTAATAAAATATCCAACAAAAATGATACTTGTATAAGAAGTATTAATATTCATAAACGTAAAAATGAAACGTTGAGCTTTGACTCCTTCGTGAGGAATAAAGAGAAAACATTTTAACAAACATTTAGATATTTTTTTTAGTATATAGTACAAAAAAAAAAAAAAATTGATAATGTGCTGTTGAAAGTAAAAATTTCCAGAGATTAATATTTGAAGGATATGTTGGTAAATCATCTTGCAAATATATATATATATATATATAATATATATATATATATATATTGATTCAAAAATATATATAGGAAACGCTGAGAAAAGACGAATGAAACAAAAGCCGTGGGCGTCAGACATTGTAGTAAAATATGGTCAGTCATTGGATACTGTAGTGTTATATACTCCATTCCTCAAGGACCAAGGCAGCTTCTTCTGCAGCTAATATTCAAAAGAAACTTTGACGTAAAAAAATTATTAATTTTAAATAGTTTTGTATTTATTCTTGTAATTTTAATTATACTTTTAAATGATGTAATATTTATGGACACAAAACAACTAAGTTCTTAACTGTACTTCAGACTGATTGTATTATTTTTTGAAATTTACTTGTCTTGTGAAGTTATATTTTGTGAAACAGATTATATTCTGGTAGATGAATTAGCTTATAAATAAAATAAAATAAAAAATGCCCTTTTCAATAAATACTTAATATTCAAAATTTTACAATTTATATGTATCCGGTTGTCTAGAAAAAAAAAAAAAAAAAAATGATATTATCTAATGGAAAACAATGCTTAGCTAAATAGAAGGTAATCTAAATTCGTTGAATGTTGATGTCATCAAATGACCAACGTTCTATTCCAAGCTCAGACTCAACAAAATCCTCCTAACTATGCCTAGATCTACCTGGTTGGACGCCTACTAGTCGGTTCAGCGGTGATAAACTTGTTATGTGTATTGTTCCTAACTAAGCTCAGCATCATTACACGCCCATTTCAACCGTGCAATGTTTTACAACTCAGTTAAACTGAGAGCGGAGGGGACGAAATTCTTCTGAGTGTCCATCCCATTTTGAAACGAATAATCTACTCCTCGGCTTATTTTCGCAAAACCTTAGACGTTATTCTTCTTTCGAAGTTAGCGACCACATTTTTAACAAGTAAATTAATTATAGGAAGGATAGGAAGTTTATATATTCTAACTTTAATGTTTCTCAACAAGATTCACCAACTAAATGGTTTCGCAATAGAAAAATAACACGCATTTTTTAATATTATCATTTCATCTAACATAATTATTTCATTTGTTTATCAAAGAATCGAAATTTCCCCACCTAGGTAAGACTCTCTCTCAATGAAATATTCTGACCCTAAATTAAACACAGCTTGTTGTATATATCCAATCAGAAATATATAAATCAAGATTCAAATCCAATTACGAAAATAATATAATATACATTGCTCTGTTGAGTACATTTACAATATAATATTAGTGTATTCTCAACTAATCATTCAATATTTGCTCATTTCTTCGATTTCTTTGGGCTACGTTTCAAATATTTTGTTCATTCTTTGGTATTTCTTTTCAGTATTAATTAATTATTAATTTTGTGTTAACATATACATTTATAAATATATATAAAAGGTTATGAATACATTTAGAAAAAAAATATTTTATTGCCTCATAAAATCTGATTATGGTATTTTTATAATTACAAGGAAAGTTCAAATGCGGTATGTTGATTGACCTTAGTAGGAATAATTACCTCCACGTGGAGTACGATTCAGTGTAACTGGACTTCTTTACAGTCAGTTTCATTATTTTAATTACTTAAATGTTCAAGCTTGATTGAAATTTCATCCATTATTTTATCTGCACTCTTTAGAATTGCGCATGATGACTCAAAACAAATTCATATTAACCATATTGAATATTAGGATGAAAAGTATTCATATTAAAGTGCCACCAACTAGTATTAGTTCTATCAACTGGTCACCTGTCAATATTTTCAAATTGTATCATATTAATCTGATGCATCATACAGTTCAAAATTCAAATAAATAAGTTGATATATATATATATGTAATTCTTCTTCTAATTTAAATGAATCAGGAGTTAAACGATGCTAAAATAAAGTTTTAATTATTACAATTTGTATGACATAAAATAATCAATTAGATAACATACATAATTAACAATGAACCTACCTAAAATAAAGAATTGTTTAACAGTCCTTTTATAATACAATGAACTCTAATAACAGAGATATAACCTCCCTTGAAAACCTCCACACATATGATAATGAAATCAAGAATAATAAAATTCTTGATTTTACATATATATATATATATATATATATATATATATATATATATATATATATATATATATATATATATATTTTAAAACTAAATGTACTGCTTTAATTTTTACTTTCGCTTACTATATATAGTATTGCGATTGCGATAAAGATCGTGAAAA
Organism: Piezodorus guildinii; assembly: GCA_023052935.1. Lineage (NCBI taxonomy): Eukaryota > Metazoa > Arthropoda > Insecta > Hemiptera > Pentatomidae > Piezodorus > Piezodorus guildinii. Next base: position 164,432,980 of record CM041292.1, read on the forward strand.
TTTTCGAATTCTAGTTTTCAACGGAAATACACATTTTTGGGTCCCCTGAGTCCAAATAACCAAGTCCCGCAAAAAGGTCTGTGTGTGTGTGGTGACTCCCGGGCGGAAACGGCAAGTATTATGAAACTGAAATTTCATATTTAAGACAAATATACGCCCGAGACGTTACAAAACCTTTTTTTCAAAATGAGCTTACCAGATGTAACTTTATACCATGCATTTTGCACCTTTTTTCGATTTTTTCGAAAACGGTTACGGCGATTTTGATTAAGCTCGCTATATCGATGTAAAATTTTAGTATCATAATTTCAGTATCCTGTCGTTTTCATTCTGATTAAAATGGTCTAACAGCGGTTAAATGCCGATATTTAAAATTTTCTTCCTCTAAAGTACCTTTAATTTTGTAGATTCTATAAATATAACCAAATTATCTTGTTAGCATTGATAAATAACAGCTAAATATATAAGTTGTGCGAATTTAAAAAACAACTGAAGGAGAAAACAGAAAAAATATTTTTTTAATGTAATTTTTCGTTTTTGAACGTAAAAAAGTAATATACATGTATTATATACCGTTGGAAAGCTAAAGATTTTAGATAAAATATTATCTCATACACAAGCTTATAAAAGTTAATAGAGAGTGATAAAAAGCCGATAAAAGAAACTGATTGTTTTAGATAATAATATAATAGATTTTTTAATAAAACACATGTTTCTATAGAAATTTAATTTAATTAATTCTTTAATAGTTTCACTAATTTCTATCTCCGACTGTCTTTGAAAATTCTTTAATTGATTTTAACAACGGAAGTAAGGGAAAGTCGTGTGTTGCCCGCACCAGATTTTTAACTTTGTTTACCTGATTATACATCTGTATTTTTTTATATATCTATGTTTTTCGCTGTTTAAGTGCACTATCTAGACTTTAATTTGGTTTGAAGTCACTCAGTCCATAGTTATAAGATTGCTCTATTACAATCCTTATCTTATTAATTTTTGACATGAATAGGTCTTTTGGCTTAGGGTCTGTAATTTTTTTTTCAACCCAGGTTTTGACACCCTTCAGCTCTGTTGGTATTGCTTGGATCGAAAATGTCACGACATTTTATAAACGGAAAATTAGCGGAAAATATTTTTTTATATGACATTTGTCGCTAGGGCCTACTCTTTAGGAGCTATATAGGTTAGAATAAAAAAAGTCATTTTTTGGTTCATCTATTACGAGTCAGGGCTTTTATTGACGCCCTGTATCGAAAAAGCTGTGATGTGTTCCTCTCATTGAAATTTAAAATTATTTCTTAAGAACATACTGTAGGAAATATATGGTTTTAAATGACAAAAGTCCCTCTTTGAATACATTTCTAAGTGTTAGAGTTTTTTGACAGTAGCCATGTCAGAAATTTAGTGTAGACTATGGTTGTTTAGTAAAAAAACATATGCGCCAGGACCTAATATGCGTATTGGAGCGAGCTATGTTGGTTACAATAAAAATGTAACTTTTTGCCAACAGTTTTTAAGTTTTGAGGCTTTTTTGACAAGCTCTCTAGCTCAGTTGGTATTACTCGGAAAAAATATTTACCGACATTTTTCTTAGCTAATTTTTTTTATATAACAGATCTCATTTTCTCAAGAGGCTGCCTAGAGATATTCCCTCTACGCTTCCGTAGAGACCTTCACTAATTAGTGAGACACTGTGCTGTATTCTCTAGTGAACCTCAGGGCTAGCCTCTGGTCTTACTAATCCCTAGAGTTGGGCCTTGCCTTTAGTCGAGGAGTGAGTTTCTGATCTCAAGAGGACGAGGTATACCTCAGTAAGCCCAGCCCTACGCCTTTGTCGACCCAATCACAAGAATCACTCTTGTTCTGTTTAAGCTTGGACGATTAAAAGATATACCTTAGTAATCCTGTAAAAGTATGGGATTTTAGTAAGCCTATTACAAGATGTCACAATAGAGAATTCTCTATGAAGAAGCTAAATAAATAGGTTGTGTTAAGAATACAGTTGCGTTTAAAATTTACCGTTATAAAATTCAGTTATAGGAAAGATAAGATGGATCAGGTGGCAATAAAAAAAGTTAAGAAAATAATGAAAATTATTTATTGTTCAACGTTTCGACCAATGTTGCGGGTCTTCATCAGGGCTAGAGAGAGAGAGAGAGGGAGAAATGTTTTATTTCATCAACAGTACAACTAAACAAAACAGTGCTACTCAACTGTACTGGGTTGCTACCACACACAGTAGACTCATCAATCTAATGACATGTAATATTTAATAGAAATGTTATGAATTTACCTTACATTTCTTTTTCGAATTGAATAGTTTAAGGTATAGTATGTCCCACAATTTACAGCACGAACCTTACAAAAATGAAAAAAAAAAAAATGAAAATACACACCTAAAAGACCAACAGTATCAAAAAACAGATTATTAAAAAAAAATTAAATAAAATCACTTAAAAAAAACAAACTTAATTAGATAAAAATCCTTATCCAATCAAACTCCATACAATGTACTTGGTTGGTAGATATATGAACATGGAAATTTAAAAAAATAAAAATAAAACAATTAAGATAAGAAATTAGTTAGTTAAAGAGTGATAAGAAAAGACGGAGAGAAAAAAGAAAGAAAAATAAAGGGTGTTAAAAACAATAAAATAAATTAATTAATAAATCAGCTTGAGTTAATAGTAAAATTAGTGAGATTAGAAATTAATATAGTTAACAAAATAATGCGAAGTAGAGGTAACAAATATAAATATATAATTAAATAGTATTATTATAAGATGTGAAACAAAATTAATAATAATAGGTGTGACCTGTGGGTTAATGGTTAGCATAATAGCCTTTTATGCCCAAGGTCGGATTCGTCGAACCTGACAGAGGGCCCTAGGAAAAGCAAAAAGTCCTTAGTTATGCTACTCTTCGGAGGACACTTAAAAAAGTGGTCCCGAGGCTTCGCGATGACAGGTGCTTGTTGAAGATTCCTATCCTGTTTGAACCTAAAAAGGAAATATTTAGGACTTTCTCTGTAGCATCGGCCTATTACCTACAGTAGCTTAATGTGAAGTTAAATGAATAAAAAAACAAAACAAATAAGTAATACATATATTTAAAATAAATATGAATATATTGAATATTAAATATTTTACCGTTAAATGGTTCGGTTCGATGACATGGTTCCATTGGTAGTCACAAAAATTTAGAAAATAGTTAAAAATTATATGTTAATCAACGTTTTGCGCGTCTTCATCTGCGCTTGACTCTTCCCTGGAAGCCTTAAACTACCTCATCCGTCGTATTCATTTTACTGTCAAATATTCAATATTCAATACAAATTCATTAATACGTTAAAATTATGAATGAATCTAATGTAGTTTTTATTCAGAGGTTAAAAAAAAAAAAAAAAAAAATTCTTTACTATTATTGTCATTCAATACTAGCAAAAGTCTTGTTTGTCGAAGTAAAATAATACTGATATTTAATGAGCTACTCGAAGTTGCATTTATCAAACCTAATTGAGCTACTTAACCCCAATTAGCTTAATTAGTAGATACAACGTTTTGCCGATTGAAAGTAATAAAAGCAATATTTATTATTATAATTAATACGGCTATTCAACACGCCGACGTGAATTGGAGTCTTACGAAAGATAGATCGTCCAAAAGATCACGTCTTCCTTCAATTTACCTCGGATCATTATCATTCAAAGTTAAAGACTATATGAGTTATGGTTCTATAAAAAGTACACACAATATATATGAATAAATGTTTAACATTGACATATATATGTTAAAAAAAGAGAAGCCAAGCATGCAACAAGAGAGTGCACTGAAAACAATATCCATTTATTCAGAGTCCGTATTGACTAATAAGAATGGGATATAAGGAGAAAAGGTCGCCCTAGGCCGGACAATCAGGGAGGAGATGGAAAAGAACACAAAGATTGCAAGGAATATGTAAATATAATCAAATATAAAGCCTGCCTCAATCAAAATTGTAACTGTAACCTTTCCCGTAGTTTACACCAATATTTCATTCAGTTCTTTTGTATATATATGCACATTAACATACAGTCCACTACTGTATGTTTTTTTTTACAATGATGGTAAAAAAATCAGTATACACACACACAACACACACAAAAATCACACATCACACATACAAACACACACCATATATATATTATATATATATATATATATATATATATATATATAACGTATATAAGTATATTTGTCCATAATGTCATTATAAGGTTATATCAAAACTAAACTAAACTTGAAATAAAAGATGTTAAACGCAAAATTCGCATGATTCCTAGTTATGGTTTTTAAATTTTGAATGAAAAGTTTCATGATAACACGTGTGAACGTTTTAAGTTCTTAAATGTCAAATGTCGACAAAACTGGAGTTTTTTTTTTTGTAAATATCTCGTGTCCTTTGACTCCTACATCTTTTAAGGTTATTTATCAACGATTTTGTCTACATCTATTTCTTATGTATGATCAACCGTTCTCTATATATAACTAAGTGAGTAGATAGCAAGTATGCACGTGTTAGATCAACCGATGTAATATTGTGAAATTTTAAATTTGTTATGTTTTACATTAATCTTGAAACTAAATTTTAATCTGTAGATACATTTTTACTTTCACTTACCTATATATGAAATATATAGTAAGGGAAAGTATTGCCATCGTGAAAATTTTCGAATTCCAGTTTTCAACGGAAATACACGTTTTAGGGTCCCATGAGTACAAATAACCAAGTCCCGCAAAAAGGTCTGTTGTGTCCGTGTGTCTGTGTGTGTGGTAACTCTAGCGCAAAAACGAAAAGTCGTAAGGAACTGAAATTTTATATTTAAGACTACTATACGTCCGTGATGTTTTAGCAACTTTTTTAATAAATTCGGCTGACCGGAAGTGCTCCTTTTTACCATGCATCTTGCACATCTTTATAATTTTCTCAAAAACGGCTCTAACGGTTTTGATTAAACTCGCTATATGGATGTAAAATTAAATGGGCTTTAATATGATGTAGGTTTCATTCTGATTGAAATAGTATGACAGGGCTTAAATGCCGATATTTTTATTTTCTTTCTCTAAAGTATCTTTAATTCTATAGATTTTATAAACATAATTATATTACCTTGTTACTATTGATAATTAACAGCTATGCACGTTGAGCAAATTTGATAAACAGCTTTTTTTAAATATATATATATATATATATATATATATATATATATATATATTTATTTATTTATTTATTCAAATATATTACAATTTGTCACAATGGACAGATAAACAACTAAAGGAGAAAACTGAACAAATATTTTTTAAATATATTTTTTGTGTTTTTGAACACAACAATAGTAATATAGATGTATAATATACCGTTGGATAGATAACATTTTAGCAAAAATATTATCTGATATACGAAATCGTAAAGGGTGATGGTGAGTGCTGAAAAGCTGATAAACCTAACTGTTGTTTGGGTTCCCAAAAAGGGAAATTTATGTTGACCGTGCTGCATCCTGGCGGCTTATCAATAAAGCACAACCCGCCAATTTTGTTTTTGAACATAAGGACAGTAATATAGACGTATAATATACCGTTTGAAAAAGAAAGACTTTAGAAAATATATTATCTTATACACAATATTGTAAAATTGAATAAAGAGTGATAAAAAGCCGATAAAACTAACTGATTATTTTAGATAATAATATAATAGTGTTTTTAATAAAATATGTGTTTCTATATTAATTCAATTAAGAATTAGTTATTTTTAATGGTTTCACTGATTTTTGTCTCTAACTGTATTTGGAAATTCTTTAATCAATTTTAAAAACGGAGGTAAGTGAGAGTCGTGTGTTGCCCGCACCAGATTTTTTAAATAATGTCTTAACTCAATGTTTTTGTATTAGCCTGTATTATGTTTATACTTGACTTAACATGTTTAATATTTTAAGTTCTATTTATCACTTCCGGATCATTACAACATTAATTATATGAATGATTGACAAACATTAAAAACTGCAAGATATTTAAAAAAGTAGTACACTTGGAATTTTCGAATAATTTGTCTTCTGTTAGCGTTGATATGTAGTGTCGAAAAGTTTATAACATAAAACCGGAAAAATACTATAACAGCAAGTAAGCTTCTATTCCAACTATTACACTTTCAGCGACATCCATAATACAGTTTCATTTAGGCCGATGTCACATTAATCAATAAGTTAATTGATAACAACACAGAGTTATGTGTGGAAACGATTCTGCTCCAATGTTGCTTATGATCTATCATAATCATATCAGCACAAATCGGTCATACAAGATTTTTTAACTGTTCTAACATCAAAGACTGCCTTTTTTTATTTTATTTATTTATTTTATTTTTTTTATTATTATTTTTTCTTTATATCTTTATTTACACCTGTCAGAAGATGTCTGACAATCATTAAATGTGCTGGACAAAATGAGATTAGACATGATAGGCATGGGGAAGTAAAGTTCCCAGCAGCACCCCTTCCAAGGCTTTAATTTAGCTGAGGAGGTCCCTCATCCAGCTTCGTTTTAGCCTTCTTCTGACCGGCATTTCAGCAACTGACATGTCGTTAAACAGCCTATTGTCGTGTCCGTTAAGTTTAATTTGAAATCTAGAATAGAGTGTTCGTATAACTTGGTCAACTGTTGGTTGCTGTAACTCCGTATGTAGGATTCTGTTGTTTACATACCAAGGAGCTGTCGTTATGAGTCTTAAAATTTTGGATTGAAATGATTGCAGTTTTTGTATATGAGTCTTTTTTGCTGAACCAAAAATCTGTGAAGCGTAAGTCCATATTGGCTTAAGAAGGTATGTGTATGTATTCAGTTTCTGTCTAATTTTTAATTTTAATGATTTTGAAAAAAGAGAGTATAGTATTTTATTATTTTAGTCGGTGGTTGAGAGTCTGTCTTTCATCTTGACATGTGGGCCTCAAGTCATCCTTCGATCGAGTGTCAGTCCTAGGTAATGTACAGAGTTTGTCTGAGGAATTTGGTTGTTGTCGATAAAAATTGGTGGGCAAGTGTTTTGTCGTAGTGTAAACGTTACGTGTTTTGATTTGTCGTGATTTATACGAATTTTCCAAAGATTGTACCAATTTTGTAGTAGCATTAAATGATTTTGTAGAGTCAGTGAGGCCATTATGGGATCGCCGTTTGATGTTAGAATTGCAGTATCGTCCGCGTAAGTAGCAATCAATGTGGTGGGGTGAGTTAAAGACTGCCTTAAAATTAAAAAAAATAATAATATGCATAAATTAGAGATGTATTTTAATAGAGAAATGTCTTCTTTACTATATTGTCCAGAAACAAATCAGCTCGTCTGTTTAAAATAGTATCACCAGAATACGCATTAAAGGGTCATTTTTCTCTTTATAGAGACGGGAACAGGTGTTGAAACGGGGAGCTTGTCTATACTTTGTATGCATGGAGTAACGATTCTTCGGCTCTTTAGGGATATCTTTCTTTATTCATAAGCTCAAGCTGTCGAGGATATTCGTCAGTCTCTTACAGATATACTTAAAAGTTTCTCAAAGTTCTTTATTTTAATCCTATAAATAAAAGAATAAAAAATATTATTTCACTTATACAGTTGTTACCATGGCAATTCTGTAATACGAGTAGAACTATGGACGTATAATATACCGTTGGAAAGCTCAAGATTATACTAAAGCTATTATATAATAAGCCGTAAGTGTTAATAAAATGTTCTTATAGGCCTATGAACTTATGAAAGTAAGGTTTCATAATTTGAAGAAAATATGAATTTCAAGGGAAACTAAATTAAACTTAATTTTTTTTTTGTAAATAGTCGGGTGTGAAACAGCAAATAGCAGACATCTGTGCTTTTGAGGATATTAACAGATTTTTCGAACTAATTGCTCTGAAGGTTCTGAACCAATTTTTGATTAATTGACAAATTAATATATCTCATTTCTGCCGAAGATTAAGTATAATAATGAATATACGTTATAAAATAAACATGAAATTTTCATAGGAAGTGCTCTTCTCGTAACGATGAACTTCTGTTCCCAAAGTAATATATTCTAAAGTGGTTAAACAATACTTTTTACTTTCACTTATTAAAAATATAAATGACAAAACATTCAAATTACACCAGTGCGAAGCAGGAAAGGGTCACCAGTAAATAATAAAACGTATTTAATTCTTTCTTTCACTCTATAATATAGACTATATGTGGACCATTCTTCATTTTTTAGCAATTATTTTCCCGAAGCTTGTTAATAAGGCATGGTAAAGAAGGCAAAATTGATATTTGTGATACCTCATCAAAACTAAGTATATGGTGAAATTAACACTGAGGTTACCCTAAGGAAGTTACCTGATAAGCTGAGGTTTGGGCTTAAAACCATAATAAAAAAGAAATACCTCGAAATAAAACCAAAACATAACATTAACTTTTCAGATGAAATACATAGATTAAAATCTAATATATAAAATTCTTGTGTCACAATGCTCCTCCAAAACGGCTTAACCGATTTTAATGAAATTTTATATGCATATTCAATAGGTCTGAGAATCACCTACTACCTATTTTTCATACCCCTCAGTAATAAGGTTTGTCCACCCCTAACATTATTTTTCAATTTTTTTGGATTTTTTTTTTTTAACGTTGCATTAAAAAATACATACAATCCTAAATTTTTACCCTTCTATCATCAATCCCTATTTTGTAACAGTAATTTTAGTCTTTTAATTATTTTTCATCTCGCTCGATAATTAATCAATTATGACTTGGTAAATTATCTCCGCTAGTGGCCTAGCCAGTCTCCTCTTTCTCTCAGACAATAAGACTTCTCTCATACCCTCCACAGTTTCTGGCATTATAGTTGTTTATCCATCAAGCTTAGAAGTAACCTTTACAATTACACGTGGCATGCTCTCGAGTGGGTTAACCATCCAGTTTGTTTGTGTTAGCCAAAGATGGGCTAAAAAAAATGTTGTTCACGATATAGCATTAAGAGATTGATATTGTTTGTTAGTGTTTCTGTCGTAATTAATTAATGATATACAAAATTCTAAGGAATAAATTGTAATAAATTTTAAAAAATTAATGATTGGAGTTTTGTTATTTTTATATTCCCTAATCGTTCACAGAGCTCCATGCCTCTTTCAATTATATATCACATCCTTACATACTTACAATAAGTTATTTTTTTTTTTTACACACTATATATAAATTACCTATAAATATTGTAATTTATATGTCAAAACAACGTTTGCCGGGTCATCTAGTTTTAATATAAATGAATAAAAATAAGTTTATATATATATATATATATATATATATATATATATATATATATATATATATATATTTCTTTTTATTTAATAATACCGAAATAGTTGCAAATATGAATTAGAATAGTAAACAAAATTGAAATTTTAGTATTTCAAGTCCCAAGTACAGTAGTAAGGCAATACATTTTCAGATATAAGAGAATAAATTGTATTTAACAGTATTAATAAATTGTTGAAATAATGCAGATCCTTTATACATTTTACAGTAAAAAAAATAAGAAAAAATAATGTACTTAAATAAATTACCTCTACAAATATAAATATGGAAATATTATAAAAATATAATTATATTTTAATAAAAGATATATAGATACAAATATAGTGAAATTGTTTAAGGATTCGTTAATTATTTTAATCTCAATTTAATATTCATTATTGTTTTCACTTATTATCGAGCTTGTGAAAATGAAAAAAATAGCTTTACAACGTCGCATAATAAAAATTATAAGAAAATATAATGGTTCTGTTAAATACATTTTTGTTAAAGTAGAGAATGTTTCCATAGTTATTTTTATTAATGTATATACTGCTTTAATATAAGCAAATAAAGCAAGTTTGAAAACATTTGAGTTTTTATAGAACTCTATACTCGTGAATGAAACATATGCATATAAAGCATAGCCTGCATATAGATTTATATTTATATATACATGTATTGTATTTCAGCTATTGTTGCTCTCAGTTAATAAAATGAAAAAAAAAAACTGTTGTCCGTACGAGGAAATGTTTCATGAACTGATTTCTCCGTATTAATAACATATTGTTTGATTTTCGTTACAATCATGTAATAGGTGATATGTGTTCTCTTACATAGAACTAATTCCATTGAATTCATTTTCATTTCGGAATGTAACGTTGCTTTATAAGGAAAATGTTGGAAATTATTACACAATAGTTTATTATTTTCAAATAACTATATTATGATATAACAGCTTATACAGCTGTTTATAGGCAATTATCTTATATGAAAAGCAATAAATAATTCTAAGGAAAATGGAATATCAGCGCTGTTAATTTTAAAAACTACATCCCAGCTAATTCTGAACCAACTCCAATGTTTTTTTTTTATCATTGTGTAGGAATACATTGATAAAATTGATCGTTTTGTAGTTTTTTTCACTATGCTTTAGTGATTCTAAAACTCTATACATTTGTTCTCTATCTTCAAAAATAACTAAGTTACGAGCGTATTTATAGTTAAAATTTCAATTTTTTCTTCTTTTTTTTTATAATGATTTTTCAGTTAAAAACAAATAATAATGTTTTCCATATCTTCGAAAAAACAGAGTTACAAGCATATATGTAAGCAAGATCTAAATTTTTTATTTTTTTTTTTTGTTAATCACGCTTTACTGATTCTAAAACTCACTACATATTTGTCTCTATCTTTAAAAATAACTTATTTATTGATAAATTTCATTTTTCTCTTCTTTTTTTTATAATATTCGCGGTTTTTTGGTTAAATAAACACAAATAATTTTTTCTCAATCTTTAAAAATAACTGAGTTATTGAATTAAATCACTTTTAATCAGCCGCTATTTTAAAAACAACCAGCTGAATTCAACGTCTAGGTGTTAGGATCATCGTTGCATGCCCTAGTATTTTTGTGACGGATTAAAAAAAAAAAAATTGGACTAGTAGTTTTGGAGAAATACTGCAGACGGCGGAAAACGGATTTTTTTTTTATTTGCATGCGGATTCTATGTATCTTTAAACGTAAGCCCTCAAATTTTAGGAGGATGAGTTTTTTTTTTTTTTCTTCTTCGATTAAAAAAAGTTAATTATTAAAAAAACTAAAAGATTTATAATTAATTATAAATAGCCCAGGTACCATCTTGAAAACAGCAAATTATTGTTTAGAAAGCTCCTCTATTGCTCTAAACTGAATATTCCCTGGGATATCAGGACATAGCCCTCGCAACAATAAAGCGTACCAGCTCAATAAAACTCCCTTTATGGGCATTTATCTCAATATCGACTGGTCGAGAAGAAGAAGAAACCAAACGAAGAAAAGACCTCAACTTTTGGCTTGCTGCAAATCTAATATGTAACTGCTGATCAAAATCAGGAAGGGAGTTACTAAATATTATGAGGGAAGTAAAAGTTGAATTAAATAGGTAATATTGTAAACAAGTTTATTTACATTTAACGGCAGTTTTAGTGATCAACGAAGATTATCGTAAGATATGCTGCTTCTTCGAGTTATTAAACTTGGGTTTTCCGAAATACGCGAACATTCTGTATTGTATGCATCATAAACGTTTTGAAGACTAATAGGTAGCGAACAAGGGTCCCAGTGGCATAGAAAGTTAGGAATCGCCTGCAAACTCTAAATTCTATAAAAGGGGTACTCACTACGTTTGCTATAGCATGCTATTTGTGTTATTTTGCTACAACCCGTCGAGTTTCTACAGTTATTTCCAGTATAAAATTGATGGGTTTAGCACAATAGCACAAATAGCATGCTATAGCAAACGTAGTGAGTACCCCTAATGATACAAATAAATAAATTGAAACAATAATTCTTTTTTCATACATAACAAAGTTAGTTTTTTGGTTCCTTATGTCAAATTTCATATCAGCTGATTAGTGTTTAAATGGTAGCTGATTAAAATGTTTTACATCAATAACTAAGATATTTTTGATGGGAGAGAAGAAAATATAGTGTTATAGAATTAGGGCCTGCCGTACATATTTTTCCAAAACATACATCATTATTTTTTAATAAAAATAAAACAATTTAAGTTTTTTTGACTCAGGCCAAGATCGATCATAAAACAAAATATACTACTAATATAGTAGTAATTATATTATACTATAATACTAATGTAGTTGACACAAGTTATAAGTGATGTGATTACCCATCAATAGGTTAATCAGATGGAAAGTTTTCTGGTATCAGGACGAGCGTAAAAAAAAAATAGACCTATGCCGTAAAACGCAAATCTCCTTTATAGAAGAGCGACCAGATTTCAACATATAAAATAGGTTGTAGAAAAATCCACATTTATATATTGTTCGATTGAAATGAAAATCTTTATGTATTTAAACAAACACAGTAAATACTACAGATTTGAATTTTTATGAGTACAACATGTCTTAGGAAAATGTCTGCTTGGTGAACAAAAAGTATCTGATATACGTAAGGTGGCCAATATATTTTTTAGAATATTCTAAAAAACCTAGAGGGAAAGAACAATTTTTCTTATAGCAACGAGACAAGAGTTTTGAAGTTAGAGAGAAACGGGATCGCACCTGTGAAAATCTTGATTAATATTTTAGGTAAATAAATTGGTGAGAGTGATATCTGTGTACCGCTTGAAATTATGAAATGAGTTGCCTATTTAAAACAAAGTTATTTTTTCATTCAAATGTTATAAAATAAAGGTAACTAATGTAATATTGTCTTTTAGCATATCTTGCAATATAGGATTCCAGACTTGTTTTACATTTTCTTAGGACGCCTTTATTATAGTATTATTAGATAGTGTTTACTTATTCTTCCTTTTTCGTTCTTTTTCTGTTTCGAACGTTTATTTAATTTCTGTACCATCGTTTCTCGCTACCGTAAGACTTAAAGTAACATCCTCAATTTTATCATTCATTGAATAGTAAATAAAGTTATGTCTAGAAATTTTCTTTAAATTCATTTATGCCCCCATTTCATTAGTAATTCTCATATAAGATCCGAGGTGGGTTCGTGGCTTTCTGTATTCCTAAAAATATTTTGTTCTTATAAAAACCATTTACTTGCAAGATAATAAATAAATTTAGCTTAAGAAAGAATTGTTTCACTTTTAAATAACAAACAAACTGAACAATTTTTGGCTTGCTGACCATTGAATGTTTCTGATATCTCTTCTTATATATTGTTCGATTGAAATGAAAATCTTTATGTAACAAACACAGTTAGTAATTACTACAGATTTGAATATTTTATGAGTAACAACATGCCTAGAGAAAATATCTGCTTGGTGAACAAAAAGTATCTGGTATAGGTAAGGTGGCCAATAATTATTTTAAAATATTCTAAAAGCTCTAGAGAGAAAGAAAAACATTTTCTTATAGCAACGAGACAAGAGTTTTGAAGTTGGGAGAGAAACGGGTTCCACTCCTGTGAAGATCTTAATTCATATTTTAGGTAATTAAATTGGTGAGGGTCATAGACTATCTGTGTACCGCTTGAAATTATGAAATGAGTTGACTTTTTAAAATAATGTTATTACTTTCACTTACTATATATAGTAAGGGGAAGTATTGCGATCGTGAAAATTTTCGAATTCCAGTTTTCAACGGAAATACACATTTTAGGATCCCCTGAGTCCAAATAACCAAGTCCCGCAAATAGGTCTGTGTGTGAGTGTCCGTGTGTGGTAACTCCCGGGCGGAATGGAAAAGTCCGATGAAACTGAAATTTCATATTTAAGACAACATACGCCCGAGACGTTACAAAACCTTTTTCATCAAAATGAGCTTACCAGAAGAGCTACTTTATACTATGTATTTAGCACCTTTTTTCGATTTTCTCAAAAACGGTTCCGACGATTTTGATTAAACTCGCTATATCGATGTAAAATTTAATGGGCTTTAATATCATGTAGTTTTCGTTCTGATTAAAATGGTCTGACAGAGGCTTAAATGCCGATATTTTAAATTTTCCTCCTCTAAAGTACCTTTAATTTTGTAGATTCTATAAAAATAACCACATTATCTTGTTACCACCGATGTAAAAAACATAAATATATAAGATGAACGAATTCCATATCTAACTAAAGTAGATAACTGAAAAAAATATATTTTCAATGAAATTTTTTGTTTTTGAACATAAGAACAGTAATATACATGTGTGATATACCGTTTGAAAGCTAAAGATTTTAGAAAAAATATATAGCTTTTAAAAGTTAATAGAGAGTGATGAAAAGCCGATAAAACTAACTGATTATTTTAGATAAAAATATAATCGATTTTTTAATAAAACACATGTTTCTACAGAAATTCCATTTAACTAATTATTTAATGGTTTCACTCATATTTGAAAATTCTCTAATCTATTTTAAAAACGGAGGTAAGTGAAAGTCGTGTGTTGCCCGCACCAAACTTTTTTTTCATTTGTTAGGACTTAGGACGCCTATATTATTATTATTCTCACCCCCGTAAGGTTTAAAGTAACATCCTCAATTATGGCTTGCTGACCATTGATTGTTTCTGATATCTCTTCTCTCTATATATAGAACGATATCGCGATTTTAGTTTCCGCAAATTTCTTCTAAACCACAAGATGGATTTTGATAAGGTTTTCTCCATCATTTAGAACATTCTTTCGTGAAGTTTTCTAAGAAAAATACATTTAAATTTAGTATTTCTTTAAACGGGAAAAATAAATTTTCTGTAACCAAGTCATCAAAAAATTATTCCTGAAATATAAATATTTTTGTTTTTTTATTTATTTAATGTCACTTTATGAAATATAAATAGTAACGTAGACGTATAACGTATAATATTTTGTTTGAAAGCGCAAAATGTTAGAAAAGTTGATTTGCAATCAAATCCGCCGTACAAGTTAATATAAAGTAACCATCCCAAAGCGATAAACTCTAAATCGTTTAGACAGTGCTTTTTTAAACGTTAATGATATCTCATTCAAATTTCACCCGTGCGAAACAGGGTCTATTAGTAATATAATGTAATAATGAACAGACGTTAAAAAAAAAAAAGTATATATATTTGTCATGGTGAACTAACAATCCCAAATCCATAAGCTCTAAATCAGTCACTCAGTGCTTTTTTCAAACAAATGACAGCTCATTCAAATTTTAGCTGTGGGTTGCAGGAGCAGTTCACTAATAATTATTAAATAAGGGATCTATGATTTGTCAAATCTAACATCCTGGGACACCGATACCTCACCTCGTGTGATAACTCATTTTTAATTCATGTTGATAAGGTTAGGAAAATGAAAAATTGATTTTACGATTTATTTTTAACTGGGAATACATTAGCAAGTAGTTTTTGAAGGCATTTCTTTTACTTTCCCTAATCTCCCCTTACTAAACAGAAATTTTTGCTGAAGAGTGGAGGAGGGGAAAATCACCCCTATTGGTGGGGGGCGGTTGCCCACGCCGGCACTGCCTATATATTGCCCACCCCCGGGTACTGGCTTAGTCTTCAACAGGTAGTCATCTCGGCATCAGCTCCACTGCAAGTAAGTAACCCATACTAGCGTAATTTTCTCAAACAGCAATATCTCCTCTACGAACCACCGGAGGAACAAAGAATCCGAAATAAAAAGTGATGGCAAAACTTTTAGACATGTTATTTTATCTTCTCATCATTTGGGATTCGATAAAATAAATCAACAGTACACCAGAAAGTATCTTGAAAAAAATAATAACTGACATTTCGCAGGCTTAACATATAATTTAAATATTTCATATATTTAAACTATTTCGTTTTGTATCATATTTCTGGTGTCATAGTAATGATGAAACTTCTATCCTTATAGCAAAAGAAGGGTAAGAAATACATCACTAGAATTTGATATAATTTATAAATAAATGACTTTATGTTTTTATTCATATTAATGAGAAGATTGTCGGAGGCCGCGATATCTCGTAAGAAAACAGTTGACTAATCAGAACATTAGATAAATTATGAATTAATTCTAATTAACTCTTTACAAAACAAAATCTTTAATCTTCCAGAAAAAAATCATTAAATCGAAAAATTAACAATTCTATAGAACACAAAAGTACAAACAGAGTGATTTTTAGGATACTACTTATGAAATACTTATTAATTAATAATAAATAATTTATGACTCGAAAACGACTTCACTTTTTTTTTATTATAGCTTTTATAGTTTTGATAGGGATCGAAAACCAAAAATATTACTTTTTTTAATATAGGAATAAATAAAATATTTTTACTATTAATGTTAAAGATCGGTTGAACTAATTAATGAGGTACTCATGTCTTCATAATATATTTTGTTCTTCGTCATGTTACTAAAAGTCAGTTATATTTTCTATAGTTATGTTTATTTTTTTTTTTTTTAAAGATGACTGATCAGAACATGAGATAAATTATGAATTAATTCTAATTAAGTCTTTACAAAACAAGATCTTTAATCTTCCAGAAAAAAATCATTAAATCGAAAAATTAACAATTCTTTAGAACACAAAAGTACGAACAGAGTGATTTTTAGGATACTACTTATGAAATACTTATTAATTAATAATAAATAATTTATGACTCAAGAACGACTTCACTTTTTTTTTTTTTATTATAGCTTTTATAGGGATTAAAAACCCAAAATATAGCTTTTTTTAAAATATATAAATAAATAGAATATTTGTAATTTTGATATTAAAGCTCGGGTGAAATAACAATTGACTCCTGTCTTCAAAATATATTTTGTTCTTCGTCATGTTACTAAAACTCTGATCTACTTTCAACAGTTTTTTTTTTTTTTTAAGAGGATTTACATTTTTTTATTAAGTTGTCTTACATACATAAAATCCTTTAAATACTTTTATCAGAGTTTTCTTATATTTATTTTACGTAAAAAGAAATTAAGAGTCTTGAGGTTATAACAGCATTTAGTCAATTGCGATTGTTTATATGGTGATTGAGTCATTAGTTTTCTTAAATCAGAAATTTTAATATTTCCTTTTACACAAAGAATAATAAAAAAATCTTAATTACATTCATAAACTGACTTGGTGATTTATAAAATAAAACAAAATGTAATTACTGAGTTTTGCTGAGTACTATTTTTTTATTTAGATTTTATAATTTTGTGTGAAATGAAATTCTTTCTCTATTTAAATCGAAAGGGTATAGCCGTGTAAGTATGGTAAATCTGCCATTAATTAATTTCAAAATTTACTATTAAAAAAATAATATTTAAAAATTTCGAAAACCGTCTGAATTAAAAGGCTAAAAAAAATATGTGAATTATTTTTATTTAGCACCAAACTGATCCCCCAAGTTTAAGTCAAAAAAGCCACAGGGCAGATTCACCATACTAACACGCCTATACCCTTTGAATTGATACTTTCAAATGTTGTATTAATGAAACATAATACAACATAAAGCGAACTGAAGTTAGGTATTTTTAATCTTTGTGATCATAGAATATTTCTAGCTTACTTTTTTTAAGATATCCATAAAGTTTTTTAAATAATTTTGGAAAAGTCAAACAATGTCGTTGTTTGAACTGTTAATTAAAAATATTATTCTTCAGCAGCAAACATCCTATTTTTATCTCGTTCCTGGCAACAAAAATTTATTTTTGAAATAATTTATTATTCAGGTTACTTATTATAATTAAATATTTCTGCCCTCAATTCTGCTCTTCTTCAGTCATAATAATAATCACAATTCCATGATATAATAATGAAGGAGAGTGAATCGATTTTATGAATTAGTGAACATTGTGATATGAGTAAGATGATATAATATTAATTAGATATCTTGGCCTACAGTGGGGTCAGAATACAAATTATGAAAACAAGAACAACATAATGAAAATTAACGATGTTTCCCAGAAACATTAGGTCTTATTACTTTCAGTTACTATATATAGTAAGGGGAAGTATTGCGATCGTGAAAATTTTCGAATTCCAGTTTTCAACGGAAATACACGTTTTAGGGTCCCCTGAGTCTAAATAACCAAGTCCCGCAAAAAGGTCTCTGTGTGTGTGTGTGTGGTAACTCCCGGGCGGAAACGGTAAGTCCTAAGAAACTGAAATTTCATATTTAAGACAACTATACGCCCGAGACGTGTCAAAACTTTTTTCATCAATATGAGCTTACCAGAAGAGGCACTTTATACCATGCATTTTGCACCTTTTTTCGATTTTCTCGAAAACGGTTCCGACGATTTTGATTAAACTCGCTATATCGATGTAAAATTTAATGGGCTTTAATATCATGTAGGTTTTATTAAGATAAAAATGGTCTGACAGGGCTTAAATGCCGATATTTTAAATTGTCTTTCCCTAAAGTACCTTTAATTTTATAGATTCAATAATAATAATTAGATTATCTTGTTAACGCTGATGAAAAACAGGTAAATATATAAATTGAATAAATTCGATACCCAACTAAAGGAGAAAACAGAAAAAATATATTTTGTAAGCAATTTTTTGTTTTTGAACATAAGAACAGTAATATACATGTATGACATACCGTTGGAAAGCTTGAGATTTTAGAAAAAATATTATCTCATACACAATCAATTGATACAAGTGATTATTTTAGATAATAAGGTAATCGATTTTTTAATAAAACACATGTTTTTTATAGAAATTCCATTTAATTAATTCTTTAATGATTTCACTCAATTTTATATCTAACTGTATTTGACAATTCTTCAATTTATTTTAAAAATGGAGGTAAGTGAAAGTCGTGTGTTGCTCGCACCAGATTTTTTTTATTGTGAGATACCAAATTCAAAAAAACTATACATTCACTCACTTATACATTAAATACATAGTAAGGCAAAGTTTGCGATCGTGAAAATTTTCCAATTCCAGTTTTCAAGGGAAATACACGGCTTAGGGTCCCCTAAATTCAAATAAACAAGACTCACAAAAATATGTGTGTGTGTGTGTGTGTGTGTGTGTGTGTGTGTGTGTGTGTGTGTGTCGTAACGTCTTGTTTCAAAACGAAAAGTCGTACGAAACTGAAGCTTCATATTTGAGACAACTATACACCCAAAATGTTACAGTAACTTTTTCTTTAAAATTGGCTGACTGAAAGATGTACTTTATACCATACATTTTGCCCCTTTTTACAATTACAATTTCTCAAAAATTGCTCTAAAGATTTTGATTAAACTTTCTGTATCGATGTCAAATTTAATGCGCTTTAATACGATGTAGATTTCATTCTGATTGAAATATTCTGACAGGGCTTTAAATTTTTTTCCTCTGAACTACCTTTAATTTTGTACATCCTAAAAGATTAACTATTTCATCTTAATGAAATTGAAGGACGGCTAAATAAACATGTTGGACGTATTTTATGACCAACTAAAAGAGCAAAACTATTTCTTGTTGTAATTTTTGTTTTTTTAATAATTGAAATAGTAATATAGGCGTATAATATATCGTTGGGAAGAGAATTATTTTAGAAAAAAAAATAACTCATACACAAATTTTTAAAAGGTAATGTAAAGTGACAAATGTATGTAATGTTAACA
Organism: Piezodorus guildinii; assembly: GCA_023052935.1. Lineage (NCBI taxonomy): Eukaryota > Metazoa > Arthropoda > Insecta > Hemiptera > Pentatomidae > Piezodorus > Piezodorus guildinii. Next base: position 164,452,556 of record CM041292.1, read on the forward strand.
CCTTACATTAATGTATGCAAACACAACATTCCATGTGTGTACAGTAGCGTCTTATAATATGCTACAAAATAGTATATCAGAATAATCCGATTAAACCAGCACCATTAGGAATAAGATCGATGGCTTACGTTGAAGAACTTCTTCAAATGGCTCTAAATAAGCCAGGAACAATAGAAGCACCATGGAAACAAACTGTACCAAGAATAAACTTAACTCTGACCAAATATACCAAGAATGACACACTGCCATATATACTGAGACAAATACCGTGAAATTATATGTAATTATTCAGATCATACAAAAATATTCACAGATGGGTCCAAAATAAATGATCAAGTTGGTTCATCTATTATTACACCCGAAAGTACCCTCAAGTTTAAGCTGCCTAACCTAAGTAGCATGTATAATTTGACGGACATGCCGAACTTTTAGCAATATCAAATGCAGTTGAATTCATTATATTACGTAATGAGCCGAAGTTCATTCTATGTACTGATTCCCTTTCTGCCCTCAAGAGCCTTCATAATATATGCACTGACCATCTATTAATTAATAAGATAAGAAAATGTTTGGGAGACTTAAAAATACTAAAAAAAGAACTTGCGTTCTTGTGGATTCCATCTCACGTGGGCATTGATGGCAATGAAAAAGCGGACAGGGCTGCGAAAGAAGCTGCATTATCTTCTCATGCATTATCATAAATGGTGGTAGGCCAGCGCATAAAGAAAAATGGTTCTTAGGCTCAGAAAATATTGAAGTAGTACAGCAGTACAAATATCTAGGGATCACTCTTACGCCTACTCTTTCAATTACAAAACACCTCGAAGAAAAACTGAATAAAGCTAAGGTGGGTTTGAATTTGATTTGGGGCCAGTTTATGGAAAACAAAGACATAGTTCTTTCAAAAAAGTTGGAGATATTTAATTCCATTAGTAGGACAGTTATGTGCTATGGAGCACAAGTCTGGGGTGGGGTTAGTCATGATGCCGTGGAAAAACTACAAAGATTTTTTCTTAAAAAACTATTTAAATTGCCAAAATATACTCCCACTCATTTTCTTCATTTTGAAACAACAATAGATCCAATTTTTATATTCACCCTAAAGATGCATTTCGATTATATTATTAAAATTTTGAATTTACCACCACATAGATATCCAAAGATATTAGCATTACATATAATTAAGAAAAAAATAGCATGGTTCAAAAACATACTTTATCTGAAAGAATCGCATGGATTAAATTTTAACTTAAATCTATTTAACTGTGATGATATTAAGTTATGGAAAAATAGTCTAGCAGCATTAAGGGTTCAAATGCAAAAATATATTTATACGCAAAATATTATTAAAGTTAAAAGTTCTAAAACTTCTCCCTTTTATCCACATTTAACCACAGTAAATTACATTACTGATAAATGTTCACTGCAGGTGATTAGATGGGTAATTAAAATCAGAGCTGATGTATTAAACCTGAATTACAAACATTTCATGAAAACAAATAATAAATGTAGTTTGTGCAATACAAATGAAACAGAAGATCTTTTTCACTTTTTGGCTGCCTGTCCGATACTTACTGAGTTCAGAAAAAAATATTTTAATTCTAAACATTTAACGTGGGATCAAGTTTTAGAGTTGATAAATGGAAAAGATTGGCTGGCGTTAGTTAATTTCTCCAGATCGGCTTTTTCTTATAGAATGTTACTGACGAGAGAATTTAACTATTAGTGAATTTGTTAAATTAAATTTAACTAATTGTGAATTTGAATATTTGTGAATTAATTTTAGTACATAAATAACATGGGAAGTGTTTGTTTCTTATTTTGTTATTGATTATTTATATTGATAGATTAAGGATTAATTTTGTTAATAAACACAGACTCCACGGACGGTCAACGGACCATGTAGTGTGTCTGATTTTTATTATTATATTTCGTAATTTGTTTATTTTATTTTGTATTTGCTTATTGGCTATTTGATGTAATTTTGAAAAATAAAAACAGACTTTTCTATCTATCTATCTATCTCTATCATTATCATAATCTCGGGCTTGGGATCAGATGTGGTCAGAAATTGACAACACAAATAAATTAAGGAAAGTCGAGCCATCACCTTCTCCACGGAAGACATTGTTGCGAAGTGATCGCCGCGAGGAAACTGGACATAGCAGGAGTATTGGAAATAGCAGACTCACACATGTCCATCTCATCCTCAGGCAGCCTGAACCAATGTCGATATGTGCAGAGTGCCTCTCTCAATAGAACACATAATTGAGAATTGTCCCAAATTCCATGCACTAAGGGATAATGTCATCTACCAAGATCGCTGTGTGAGAGCTTGAAAGACTTTAGGGAAACAATTAGTTCACTACTGAGGTTCATTAAAGAATGTCATCTGCTCCACGAACTATAAGGAAAAAAAATAATAAGAAAATAAATAAATGAAAAAATAATTAATAACAAAAAAAGGAAAGAAAAATATAAAAAAATTAAAATTGGAATAAATTAGGTTTTAAACAACAAATAACAAAACACATTGTACGTTTTATCATTTTGAACTTGTTACAACAAAAAAAAATCTGTTAATATAAATATTTTTGTTGCTAATAACCAAGAGGTTGAACACCTATTCCGATACCCTTACCCTAACCCAGTAGCGTCTTCGGAAGTTCCCATATTCGGTGATCTTCGATCTTCTCTTGTACCCAAGGAAAAGTGGCTTGGACCAACAAATTATTTCAACCCAAATACAAATTATTGGCTGGTCTAATATTTTAATAAATTCTGAATGATTTTTTATTTTTACTTTAAGAGGATAAATTATTATTCAATGAAAATTTCCTCAAGTACCTAGCTGCTCCTAAAATTGTTTCCATATTTCTCTAGATCGTCTTACGCTTCTTGAAGCAAAGAACAAATATCTGATCGAAGCATATGAATGAGAATAGTCTTTTTCGCAAAAATAGTCTTGAACATGTATGTAATGTTTTATTTTATTATTTTTTTTTTTTTTTACTCTGTTGTATTATATCTTCTTTATTAAAATGATGAAGAAACAGGTATGTAGGAAGAAAAATCACATTTTATTTTATTTTTTTCTCCAAAGAATATCAGATAGTTATTTTAATTTATATTTGCCTGAAGTTAAGTAATCCGAAATACAAAAAAGAGTTTACTTTTGAAGAAAAACAAATAAACTTCATAAAATCGACAGGAATAATAAAAGGCGTCATTAAACGTAAAAAACATAAACAATACTTAGGATCATAGGATATAGTACATAGAAATAATGTACCACTTAGAGAATTTCAATATTTCAACCCTTTTAAAAAAAATCTGGCGCGGGCAACACACGACTTTTACTTACCTCCGTTTTAAAAATCCATTAAAGAATATTCAAATGCAGTTACAGATGTTTATTTATTTAACGTCGCTTTATTCTACTGTGGCTAATCCGACGATGCTACAGTGGGAGTCCTAAATTTTGCCTATCCAGGTTTTATTTTCATCAGTGGTAAAAAGATAATATAATTATTTTTATAGAATCAACATAATCAAAGGTACTTTAGAAGAATAAAATTGAAAATATCTGCATTTAAGCCCTGTCAGACTATTTTAATAAAAATGTAACTTACATGATATTAAAGCCCGTTCAATTTTACATCGATATAACGAGTTTAATCAAAATCGTCGGAACCGCTTTTGAGAGAATTCTGCATGGTATAAAGTAGCTCTTCTGTTTAGCCGAATTTGATGAAAAAGTGTTTGTAACATCTCGGTCGTATAGTAATCTTTAATATGAAATTTCAGTTTCATGGGGCTTTTCGTCCCCCATCTCCCCGCCGTCAGTTACCACACACACACACACAAACACACACACACACATACACGCACGCACGCAAACACACACACACACACGCACGCACGCACACACACCGAGACCTTTTTGCGGGACTTGGTAATTTGGACTCGGGGGACCCTAAAACGTGTATTTCCGTTGAAAACTGGAATTCGAAAATTTTTACGATCGCAATACTTTCCCTTACTAGAAATAGAAATAGACAATTTTTTTTATTATTCACTACACATTACATTACTACATATAGTAAGTGAAAGTATATGTATATGTATATATATATATATAATATATATATATATACATATAGTAAGTTAAAGTATATGTATATGTATATATATATATATATATATATATATATATATATATATATATATATATATATATATATATATATATATATATATATATATTTACCTTGATCAATGGATAGAAATCATTACAAGAGATACAATAAAAATGCATATGTATTTTGTAATTTCGCGTCCAGTCATTTTAAAGCTAATGTTAAAAAAGTGTATTAAGTCTTACATTTCCAATACCTAAATACCCTTTATACCTAATATGAATCCGTTATTTTCTTAACAGTAAATTTATATAAATAACAACTTATAAAACTTTATTTTGATTTCATAAAAGGCTGTATAGTTTGACAATTTATTAGAATAAATCAGCTTATTTAAGCGATGATTCGCTGAGAAGCTTTGCGAAACCCACGCGAGTATTTTACTGATAACTCTAACCACATTTCCTTCAGAGAGGAAGATATACTGCAAATAATATAATAATAATAATAATAGGCTTAGCGAACCCGAAGGTTCGATGCCGATACCACCAAATTCTGCCTACACAGACTCGTCCAATGTTCACCATTCAAGCCCAAGCCCACGAGATCAGCCTTAACGCAATCCTCCCATCTCCGCTTCGGCCTACCTTTCGGACGCCTACCAGTTGGATCAGCAAATACCAACTTTCTCGGAATCCGCTCGTCATCGAGCCCAACAACTTTACTCGCCCATTTGAGTCTCCGCGATGCAATCAGCTCAATTATATTCACAGGATGCAAGTTCCGCAATTCCGCGTTATGCAACCTTCTAAACTCCCCAGTGGCCTCATCTCTCTTTGGACCAAATATTTTACGCAATACCTTATTTTCGAAAACCTTAAGCCGTTGTTCATCTTTCAAAGTAAGTGGCCACGTTTCACAACCGTAAAGAACCGTTGGAAGAATAATAGTTTTATAAATTCTAATCTTTAAGATTTTAGATAGAAGCCGCGAACTAAGTAACTTAGCAACTGAATAATAACACGCATTTCCCACCTTTAACCGGGACTTTATTTCTTCCTGGATTTCATTTTTTCTAGTTATAATTGAACCTAAATACTTGAATTTCTCTACGTGTTCAAAAGTATGACCTAATACATCAATATCACCAAGATCGACACCGTTTCTGCTACTAATCATATACTTCGTCTTATCGGTATTTAATTCGAGTCCTATTTCTTTACCGGTTTTTATTAACACACTTGTATTTAGTTGTATGGTTTCCGTGTCTTCACCTAGCAGTACCAGATCATCGGCATACCCCAAAACCGGAATCTTGTCACCCATATTTAAGCCTTTCTCGGTACACATCACCTTTTCTATGACATATTCTAAAGCTAAATTAAAGAACACAGGTGAAAGGGAGTCACCCTGTTTCAAACCAGATCGCACCTCAAATCTCTCGGAGTAATTATGACCGATTCTAACTTTATGGAATGTTTCCGACAAACACATCTCTACTAGGTTTACTAACTTTCTAGGTATTCCCTGTTCTATCATGATATTATATAGCTTCTGACGGTCTATTGAATCATAAGCCTTTTTAAAATCGATATAAAGTTGATGGACTACACCGTTGTATTCCAATTTTTTCTCTAATATTTGACGTAAGGAAAATATTTGGTCAATAGTCGAGCGATTCCGCCTAAAACCACATTGGTAATCTCCGATAATTTCCTCAGCGTATTCCGTGATTCGACTAGTTAGAATTGACGAGAATATTTTATAGCATACTGGGAGAAGAGAGATCCCACGATAGTTGTTACAATCCGACCTCGGTCCTTTTTTATGAATCGGAATAAGTATTGATTCTTTCCATTCTTCTGGCATTTTTTCAGTTTCCCAGATCTTTTTAACTAAAAAATGTATTTTGAAAACGCCCGCTTCTCCACACGCCTTGATTAATTCACTCGTGATATTATCATTTCCTGCAGCCTTATAACGTTTTAATTTTCCTATCGCCATTTCGACTTCCTCTTTACTCGGTGCGTCTATCCATGGTTCAGCGCTCTGATATTCAGAGAGAGGAGATTGATTATTATTTTCCGTATTTAAGATGCCATCAAAGTGTTGTTTAAATTTATTTAATATCTCAGAAGGATCCGCAATTATATTGTTATTTGCATCTTTAACCGCATTCAATAGAGGTTCAAATCTTTTACGCGAGCAAATAATATAAACCCCAATATTTAATTAAATATTGGTATAATCAGAAATTCCACTCAAAGAAGGGAATAGCATGTCGATATCTGTAAATTAATTACTATATATATTAATCATTTTCATCAATCCTATTTAAGTTTTATATCTTTTAAAAACGAATTTGTAATCAGTTCTTACAATTAACATGGAATGTATTCCTGAATACCGAAAAATATTAATCACAGACTTAATTCAAATACTAACAATAAAATAAATTAGAAGAATAAAAGAAAACCCGTAGCTCTATATTCCGTAAGGGCCTTGGGCTCATTACATAAAGAGATTGGTATTCTGAGACTGTTTTCTAAGCTAACAGTCGTGCAATGAGGTGATAAGGCTGTGCTCACTTTTTCACCTATTTTTTCGAGTACCCATTTTAAAGAGTTAGAGTGTGACCAAGGAGAATCTCTACACCCCCAGGGCGTTCCATGGCTGAAATAACCAAATAAATAATTCTACTACAGCTCGAGTTTGAAGCCGGGACCCGGCGAACAATAGACTAGTGCTCTATCCACTAGATTTTCATTTTTCATTTTAATTTCAATTGCAATTTTTATAAATTATATATTCACTAAAATTTAAATACATCAATTAAATATGAATATAATATTATAAATATAGCCATAGTATGCAGGTGAAGAAACTACTCACTGGCAGTACTAGAAAAATGTGTTTTAGATTAATTTGCTAATAATATGTTTCTTGGTAAACGAAGATAAAATATACTTTTTTTATTTTACAGCAAAAATTTAAATATTTATCTCCTTAATGTCACTAAAATTATTAAACATGTTTATCTTTTAAATATGAAAATATATAAATGAAGACAAATTATTATTATTTCACAGCGCTACAACCCGGTCACGGGTCTTGGCCTCCTCCAACCGCCTCCTCCAATCATCACGGTCTTGAGCCGATGCCATCCAGCTCCTAACTCCCAGCAACATGCATGCGTCCGCCGCCACACCATCCGACCATCTCAACCTTGGTCTTCCTTTTCTTCTTATCCCATGGATCGGCTGAGTGAGCAATATTTTGGGCATTTCTCCATTTTCCATCCTGGCAATATGCCCTGCATATCTTAGGCGTCTTAACTTCATAGCCCGGACCACATCACCTTCTCCAAAAGCATTGTAGAGGTCCTGATTTGTGCGCCGCTTCCACTCCTCTCCAACTTTCACTCCTCCAAAAATATGGCGGAGAACTTTTCTTTCAAAAACTAGGAGTTCCTTCTCGGTCGCCTTTGAAGTCGCCCAACACTCTGATCCATAGAGCAGTACGGGACGCACCAATGTCTTATAGAGGTGGAGCTTGGTCTGTCTAGAGAGTATCCGCTTGGTTAGCTGCTTGCCTAACCCAAAGTAGCATTTGTTGGCTGCAGTTATTCTTCTCCTTATCTCAATATCGGGGTTATTATCTTGGGTGACCACTGATCCCAGGTATGTGAACTCTGAGACCTTCTCAAACTTATGAACCCCGATAGTGACTGTCTCGCCTAGCATTGGGATTTCTTCTGAATAAATAAATGAAGACAAATAAAGAATATAATTTTTAACATCACCTATTGGGTGAAGTAGTACATATAGTTAAAAACACGTCTCATGATAACAATAGGTTTAATTTATACATAATTAAACATTAAGTCGATTTTTACTTTCATTTACCCTAATGAAATATATAATAAGGTAAAGTATTGCGATCGTAAAAATGTTCGAATTCCAGTTTTCACCGGAAATACACGTTTTACGGTCCCCTCAGTCCAAATGAACAAGTCACGCAAAAAGGTCTGTTGTGTGTTCATTTATGTGTGGTAAGTCTAGCACGAAAACAAAAAGTCGTACAAAACTGAAATTTCATAAATAAAGTAAAGCAACTTTTTGATCAAAATCAGCTAACCACGTACAAAAAATAAATAAATAAATAAAAACTTCATACCATGCATTTAGCACCTTTTTACGATTTTTATTAGCCTCCTAATTTCGATATAAAATTTAATGGGCTTTAGTATTATGTAAGTTTTATTCTGATTGAGCTAATGTGACGGGGCTTAAATGCCGATATTTTAAATTTTCTTCCTCTAAACTACTTTTAATTTTGTACATTCAAAAAGATTAACCATATTATCTTAATAACATTTATGAAAGACGGCTGAATATAAAGGTTGGACGAATTTGATGACCAAGTAAAAGATAAAAGAGCAAAACTATTTCTTAATGCAATTTTTGTTTTTTTGAGAATGGAAACTGTAATATAGGCGTATAATATACTGTCGGAAAGAGAAAGATTTTAGAAAAAATAATACCTGATACAGGAAGTTGAAAAGGTATTATAAAGTGACAAATGGAGAGTTAACTTATTACTGATTAATAATTTAATATAGGTATATTATCAATCGTAATCATATGTTTCCATGGAAAAGGAAAATACACGTTATATTAAAAACAATTTGAAATGTTTTTCAAATTGATGTATATTTAATGTTTTTTAAATTGATTTCAAAAGCCAAGGTTAGTGAAAGTGGTGTGTTGCGGTTTTCGATTCATTGATTGATCATTGACATCAGTCAAGGCTGATCAAGTCATCATTCAATTATCCTAAGGACGAATACATTTTCTTTAATAAGAATTCCTATCTTAATTGATAAAATGTTCAAAGTTATGTCGTAGAGAAAACGTTATGTGTTAGTGGTAACAGCACTATTAATTTGATCATTAACAACTGGTTAGGCCTTGACTTGGTTCTCTTCCTACGCTAAAATTACTTTATGAATTCCCGGAACCTGGATTCGCAGATGCATCTTTAATCTCATTTACAGTTCAAATCTTCAGGGAGTGGTGTGGGCCGGTAATTAGAGCGCTGAACTACGCTTATCCGGGTTCAAACTCAGCCTTCATTCTGTTATTACAGCTGTGTAATGACAGAGAGATAGAGAGACCCACCTGGGATTTACCCAGCTTCTGTGAAATATTTATTGAATATAAGAGAAGAAACATTGCGTTCAACGTGAACTGCTAGTCCTTATCACCTGCCAGCTGGTTCTATTTCTTTCGGAAACTGCTTTTACTAATCACTAATATCCCACAGTTTAGAAATAAATTTTACTTATTTACTTCTCAAGAATATAATAATAATCAAATTATATATATATATATATATATATATATATATATATATATATAACAAATATTTGCTTTTTTTAAGTAGTAATACTGTTTTAATTCAGAAATTATCCATTCTCAGACACTTTTGGTCACATTAATCAACGCTCGTTTTTTTTTCGTGTTTTCTTATAAATCAGGAAAAACGTATTTATATTATACATTCCTAAAGTTTAAGGGAAACCACAGTTTAGCCCTTTTTAAACTCCACTTAAGTTTTTTATTTTATTAAAAATTGATCATATACATAATTTTATCATTCCATTAGGAATGATGAGTTACAGACCCGGTATACATGATTGTCAAAAAATTTATCATATTCTCTTTCAAAAAAATCATCACTAGCTTAATTTTGTGCTTCGAAATTTATTTCTTATTTTTGAATTTGTCTTTTTTTTTATCAACCTTAAAGAGAATACTATTGGTAAAATATTACGTTCTATATATCATATGGATTAATTATAAAATACATAATGACGGTTTGCGGATTCGAATTTGGATAAAAAATTAATATAAATATAATTTTGTATCTTTTAAAGAATTGTTTTAAAACATTGCTACTTTTTGGCCTTAATTTTCTATACATTTTAATCGAATTCAGGATTTACTCTGTTAATTCTAATATAGTAAAAATTGATAAAAAACAAACACACAAAAACGATTAAATTAAAATTCTTAATATTGATAGTCCCAGTCAATTGCTCAGCCATGAGCCAAGTATTGAATATTAAAAAATAATAGATTTATTTATTACAATCGACCTTTTTTTTTTTTTTTTTTTTTTTTGAGTAATTAAATTCCAGAACATAATATCCTATCAAATTTGTCATGGACTTAAATTAAAATGGTCTAACTCAATCAAATTACTTGAACAACAAACAAAAATCAATTAATAAACTCACTCGTTTTTAATAAATTTACTTATTTTGTTCTACATATATGATTCCTAGCATACTAAACTAGATTACATTCCAAGAATACGCTAAGTTCTTGATTGATACATGCTTTGATTTTTTTAAACAGAGAAAGTCAATGCTTATATTTTACTTTTATGTCTCTTCATATATATGTATATTAAAATGGTTTTCATAGTCCCTTTAATCATATTATTAAACATCAGCCTTCTTAAATAGCTGTTCGTGACGCTAATATAAAAAATCTCGTGTCACGGTGTTTGTGGTGGAAAAGGGATTCCTCCGAAACGGCTACGACCGATTTTTATAAAATTTATATAATTTGGTAGTTATGATAATTAGTCTTAAAGTATATTTCATACTGCTAGATAGGTTTGAGTGTCCCTCAACAAATATTTTTTTTTAAATTTTTATTTTTTTATTTTTCATACAAAAATACCTATAAGCCCAAATGTTCACTTTCTTCTCCCACCCTCGCATTTTCAAACCGTATCTTTAGTATTATCGTATTATCTTCAGTAACAGTATCGCGTTTTTAGTATTTTCGTATGAACAATATCCAAATAATTTAAATGTCGTTTGTATTAAAAAAATCTGATTCGGACAACACGACTTTCACTCACCTTAGCTGTTAAAATCAATTGAAGAGCTATTAAAAAAAATTTAAAGTTGAAAAACGTTAAGTTAGTTACCTGTAGCGTGGTGGTTAGCATAACAGTCTCCTATACCTATGATCTGGGGTTCAAACTCGCAGATGACGCTGGGATCTTTTAATGGGAGTAAAAAAATTCCCCTAGTCCTAAGCCTGTGCGATGTCAGGTACTCTTTTAAGATCCCTATACTTATTAAACCTGGATAGGCAAAATATAGGACTCCCGCTGTAGTTATGTCCAATGAGCCACAGCAAATAAAGGGACGTTAAATAAATAAACAAAAAACAAACGGTTTAAGTCAATTTAAATAAAAGGTTTATTCAGTTACGCTTGGAACATATGATTTATATAAAATAATATAGCAATATAAAATTTTATGTATAAAAATTCAGTAATAAGGTTAAGCCCTATTCGTCACATTGCATCACCTTCTACATATTTTTATAAAATATAATAATACCTTTTACTTATCTATAAATGAAATATTAATTTCACGACAAAGTTGGTCGAAAAGCTCATAATTATAGTATTTTTTCGAAAATTGTTTGTTTAAAATATATGTAAAACTGTCAATATTTTCCACATTTTACATAATATTTTCCAGTAACACTGGAGCTGAAAAGGTCATAATTTTGTAATTTGATGGGGATTCATCTGTGACGAACAGTGGGCACGATTGTATTTTTTTTTTTTTTTCTCTTACACTGGAAGGGACTTTAAAAGGCTTTCAGTTTAAGAGAACCCACACTGTCTGATACGAATCAGTAACTTTTCTTTTTTCGTGTCAAAAGAAAAAAAATGCTTTGATGTCTACGCACTTTTCACGATGAAATTCAATTTCCTTCAACAAATTCGTAATCTTGATTGATCATTTGATTAATTCTAGAATTAAAATAATTATTATGAAGGCTCACTTGTTGAATACCAATTGAAGTTGATTGAATTTTATCTGAATATGATTTGTTTAGACTTTTCCATTTATAATAAAATTGATTTATAATAAATGATATGGTCAAATAAATTTAAACAGGTATAGTTTGATTTACTAATATGATAAAAACAAATAAAATTATTCGAAACATGAATTAAAAAAGCAGGATATTTATATGTCAACACTCAATCGATGCAGATCTACCCCAATATAGAAATAAATGCTTAAAATAGTATTATCGCTTCTGCTAGTCAGACAGTTAGTATTGTCAGTCTTAAAAATGTCTTAAAATTTTCATAAAATACTTTGGTATCAAAAATATATTATCTTTATTCAAACCCTTTTATATAAAGTACCCTTTTATGCATTTTACGCTAATATTTTCTGAGCATTGTTAAAAAATTGAAATTTTACCAACTAAAACCTTTTTAATAGTCAATACTTAGGAAGTTAACATATGAGAGGTGTTATGTTCAGCACTACTACTTTTTTATCTAAATTGTATAAGGAAAACATTAATATACATCGAATTTTAAAATGTATAAGAAACTTTTCTTATTCTAAACATGAAGGTAGTGTTTTTTAATAAGGCACAGGCTCGTTAACAGTAAGATGTATTAGATTATGTAATTTACATTTTTATTTTCACTTACCTATACATGAAATGTATAGTTGAAGTAAAGTATTGAGATCGAGAAAATTTTCGAATTCCAGTTTTCAACGGAAATACACGTTTTAGAGTCCCCTGAGTCCAAATGACCAAGTATCGCAAAAAGGTCTGTGTGTCGGTGTTATCACTCCCGCTCGTAAAAGAAAAGTCTAATGAAACCGACATTTCATATTTAAACAACTATACTCCCGAGATGTTACAGAAACTTTTTCATCAAAATCAGCTAACCAAAAGAGCCACTTTATACTATGCATTTTGCACCTTTTTACGATTTTATTAAAAAGGCACTAATGATTTTGATTAAAGTCATGAATTATTTAATTCATTCTAACTGAAATAGTTTGACAGGGCTTAAATGCCGATATGTCAAATTTTCTTTTGCTAAAGGACCTTTAATTTTGTAAATAATATAAAATAACCATATCAACTTGTTACCATTGCTAAAAAACAGGTAAATATATAAGTTGAACGAATTCCATATCCAACTAAAGGAGAAAACTGAAACATATTTTTTTAATGCAATTTTTTGCTGTTGAACTTAAGAATAGTAATATACATGTATAATATACCGTTGGAAAGCTAAAGATTTTAGAAAAAATATTATCTTATACACAAGCTTGTAAAAGTGAATAAAGAGTGATGAAAAGCCGAGAAACTCATCTGATTTTTTCGGATAATAATATAAGAGAGTTTTGGATAAAAGGTATGTTTCTATAGAAATTAATTAGTTCATTAAAAAGTTCACTAATTTTTATCTCTTAACTAATTTGAAAATTTTTTAATCGTTTTTAACAAAGGAGGTAAGTTATGGTCGTGTGTTACCCGCACCAGATTTTTAATAGTAAATTAATAAAAATGAAAATTGTGTGGTAATATCAAAGTTTTTAAATTGACTGAGTTAATCTAAACGAATTTCTGGTTACTCCGAGTCAATGTGTAAAAAAATTTTTTTTAATATGTCATAACGTTTCCCGCTTACTTTAGTTAATTTTAAATTTAAATTGATGTGCAGCACATGCCTGACAGTAAACATAATTCTATCTAAGTGATAATAGTGGATTACATCATTATATTTATTCATCATTAAAGGCATCAAATGTTAAACATAGCAAGTTATTACAATTTAAACATCGAAAAATTATGTAATTGTCGTACAGGGATATAATTTATTTGAAGAAAATGGAAATCAATGTTTTCCTATTTACTAGACTGTAATAGCATTGGAAATAGAAGTGTGGGAGTAGAATGAACAAGCGAAAGATGGCTTTAACAACTGATTTAACTTTCGGAAGAATAATGCTCCTGAAATGAACCTCGATCGTCAAAAGGAGTCTCATTATTGTGAAACGAACCATATTTGTTTTCTGTCTTTCAGGTCCGCTTTTTATTTCTGTCTCATTGCTCAAGACGTTAGTATTTCTTTATTATATCTGTGGTGGTCGTGAAAAACTGGGTAACTCGAGTTATATCAAAAATGAGTTAACTCCACGTATCGCTCCCTCATACCGTCTCCCACGTCGTGTTAAATTGGTTAAAGAAATTTCTTGGTGTAAGAAATTTCAGGTGGAAAGAAAGTTGTATGTTATAACCCTATTTTGGGTATTATGTGAAGTATAAGTCACTCATCTGTAAAATGAAATATTTTGACTTAACCACTTATTCACGACCGCCACAGATATATGATAAATATAATATGATTTTCAGTATATATAAACATTCTTATTATTTAAGATATACTCATGTGTTTATCACAAAAATTACTTGTCTTAAAGTTCAAAAAATAAATCCGAATATTAAGTGTTTGTAATATTAATTAATGCACACACGTACATATATAAAGTATATAAGACGTTGAAAAATTAAAAATCTTCCATGATTGAAAAAAAAAGATAAAAAGTAACACATTCCTTCGGTATAAATTGAATTTTTTTTTCAGTTATTGAAAATAGGACATAAATGAAATAACTGTAAATCCCGCTTCTTTACATGGAAATGTTCAAATAATGCAATAGTATGAAAAATTTCATGACAACCTTTTTTCTATCAAACCAGTATAAAGAAAATCAAAATCGTATGAAATAAAGACGATATAAAGAACTTCCAAAATTTATATATTTGAAAACTTTGGCCCGCTCAGCTTTGTTTTTTATTATTATTATTAATACAGATTTTTTAAATATTTTCGGCTGAATCAAAACATAATGTTTTTTGTATACCGTCACTGTGCACTTCCTGTATAAACATTGAAATGCAAATCTTCGACTTGTAATAACGAAAAACTGGCATTGAAGCCTCTTTGCCTTATTTAACATTTTAAATATGGTGTTGCTCGCCGTTTTAGGCTAGTTCAACACTTACTAGACAAACGGTCAAACCTTCCTCTGAACTACAAAAGGCTCATCTACATGACTATTATAAGACCAATCTGCACTTACGGAGTAGAGCGTTGGGGCTCCACTAAACCATCAAATTCTCCCCGCATCTAATCCTTACAATCAAAAATCCTAAACGTTCCTCATTTTGTCACGAATAAGCTTATCCATAAAGACCTTAATGTTCCCTATGGTACTGATTTGGCCCAGACCAGGTATCAATCCTTTCATGACAAACTCCATTCCCACTCTAACCCACTAGTTTTAATCCTTTCTTCCTCTTCAATTCCGGATAATCCTCCGAGGCGCCTGAAAAGGAAATGACCCCGGGGCCTTCTAGTTTAGAATATTTTTAGAGTGCTTCCAATGAGAAGCTTCTCTACATGCATATCATGTAATTGTATTATATAACACATCGCATTTACTTGACGTATTTTTTTTTTTACAGTTGTAAATACCAATAATATGTTATATAAAAAATATTCCAACATCTTGTTATAATACAATGCAAATTACCGAAATATGATCAATCTAATATTTTGCCTGTTATTATGTCAATATCTTGACGTATACTTATGCGTTTAATGCACTGAGAATATCATTAGATAATATGATATGCGAAAGTCAACCAGAATTATCTTACATACGATTAAGTAAAAAAAAAAATAAATAAAAAAAAAAAAATATATATATATATATATATATATATTTAAAATGCTAAATCGTAGTCCATTTGTCGAGGAACTTTAATAACGATGCTACAAATTAAAAATTTCTAATCATGTAACTTTTCTTAAGATTATGTTTTTGGCTAAGTATAAAAAATAATTTAAAAAAAAAATGAATAAATATAGACAACAAAATATATTGTCTGACTATTCAATTGGACTTATACTTATAAAAAAGAGTGACATACCTAAAAAAAATTTGTTACTTCTACGAAAGCAATAGTTTTAATGGGATGGAATCTAGCATTACATTTCTTAGCTCTAACTTCCAAGATTCTTTATTATTATTAAGAAAAAAGTTCGTTTTGTTCATTTTTTTATGTTCCACCTTCGTTTGTCTTGTAGCAAGTTTTACTTATCGTAAGTGCTTAACTTTCACTTTTTTGTTGTTGTTGATGTTGAGTTGATTTCGTACTCTTTTTTTCAAACTTCACATTTATTTACTTTTAAAATCGATAATTAAACAAAAAACATTGCATAGGGATAAGTTAGTTAAAGGTGCAGTCAAATAAACGCTTAATTAAGTGAAAACTTAATTTAATAGTGCTAACGTTTCGGCCTAAATTTCAGTCCTTCTCCATGGTGATTCAACCAATGAGAACCAAACAATGTCGGGTTATTGGACAATAATGAGGACAATGGGTTGTATCATTGTCGTGTTCTCATTCCTTCAATCACAATGAAGAAGACCTGAAATTTAGGACAAAACGTTGGCGCTATTAAATTAAGTTCGCACTTAATTAAGTATTTACTTGAGTGCACCCTCAACTAACTTCACCCCTATGTATATATATATACACAGTCAACCATTCTCACTTCACAAAAAACATTACGTTTCTAGATTATATAAAACAATTTTATGAAAACTATTCTTTCAATAATTCATTTACGGAAATTTATAATCGAGCAGTGTATTGCATGTTAATGTTACATTATCTTCACAAAAATTATAAACGGTAGCTAGCTTAGTAAAGTAAAGGAACTACCCTTTAGTAAAGGAACTTCGATTACAATTTGCGTAAAGAGGTCATTGTTTTTACAGACGTTTTTACAAACGTTACAGACGTTTTAGAGGATTGTCGTGAATATATTTCGGTAGAATGCTTCAAACTTGTGGATTAGAGTGAGATAGTAGTATGTAATTAAAAGACGTAAATATATATAGTTTCAAATTTCCAATAAATGAAATATTAAAGTATTCATCGACATTGTTATTTTCTAAATTATGAAGGATTCTTTAAGGGATTTTTCATTCTAAGGATCGGATTAAATGTTGCGTATAAACCGTAAGCTGAATTCGTTGCCTCCAAAGAAAGTGGTAATAGTAATGTATATCAGCTTGTTAAAATCAAAAGAAATTTTAGAGCTTGTTTCAAGTAGGTGTTATATTGTAGTTAGCAAGTAGTTTCTTGTCTTGTTAGTCTTCTATCAGGATTCCATGTAAGATACTTGTCTATTCGAGAGGAATAATCAAGACATTATTAAATGATATTAGACGGGAAAATGTCTCGCATAGACGAAGGATGGTAAATGTGATATTCTGGCATTTTAATGGTGCAGTTCTTGAACCATTATTAATGGATGTTTGTGATGTGACTGAGTTTGTGATGTGGCAATAGATCCCTCATCACATTTAACACACATATGTAATCAAGTAAATTTAGGTCGCCATTTATTAGTCGAGAACACTAAGAGGAAATAAATTACTAAATATTTAAACATTTGTGTTAAGAATATATTGTAAGCTTTTTGTATCGCAAAAAAAAAAAATAGGAACAAACATATACCATAAACCAGGAAAACAAATACCATCATACACTTAAGCAATTAGAATAATCTGTAGAAGTGAAGAACAATGGAAACTAACTTTATATTAACGTGAGTTTCTTCTCAAAGGTTAGACGGTGTGGTTGTGATAAGAGTTTGTATCAACTTGCATACTCTTTGTTCCAAAAGTCGCACTCATATGTGTTATAACAAATAATAGAGATCGTTAAATGAAAAGATAAATATTCCGTGGGACTTTCTATTCTGTGTGGACATTTTTCCACACAATATCAGGAGAATGCTTTACAGGAGAGGTATATGTTTGCTACCCTAAATAACTTTTAAATAACCAAAAATTTTGCAATGGCGTGGTCAAGTGGAAAGAGCATTACGCTACTATTCTTAGGGTTCAGGTTCGAACCTCGGCTGAGGGAGAACTATTAATTCTGTAATTTCAGCGGTGGAGCTACCCTGGGGTATGGAGACCCTCCCGAGACACAGCCAACCTCTATAATGTGCGTACCCAACATTGGGGTTTTTAGATCTCACGGCCGAGCGAGATATACGTCTAATTACCCTTGCAATGTCGTTGCCCGTAAAACCGTAAGATTCGTAGCGTAGTGAAGTAATGAACCCGAAACCTTTCTTGGGTTGTAGAGCTAAAGGTTTTGTTTTCTTTTAATTTAAAATTTTAAGTTGTGTTATGTTTTGTAGGACATAGCCATTAAGATGAAAAACTCGTATTGTATCGATCTAATATTGTGCATTAAAAGAAAGAAAATTTATTTATTATAATTTATCAAAATTAATGTCATAATATGTCAACTAAAATCGCCACCATTGTCTTCCTGGTCAACGCATACTGTGGTCAACGCAATCTAAACAATTTTATTCTATGTTATACAGACTCAGATACTATCGTATGAAATAATAAATAAATCAAAGACTGATGAGCAAGCTGTTATTTTTTCTTGGCCTTTTGAAACTATTAAATTTTGATAATATTTACGATTGTTTTGAATTTGAAACACGAGACCTAATAATTATTGTAAAATAGATACTTAAAATCAAAACATATTGTTGATATACATTACAGTTTTTTTAAGATTTTTTTTTCTGAATTTAATAATAATTTATAAACGTCTAATTTTGTCAACTGTTTGTCTTAGTGTATAGTCTAAATTATTGTGGACTTTCCATTTTCTGACTTACTGCTCCCCTTAAAATAGCTCTCTTAAAGAGGACATCTAATAAAGTTAATGCTACGATCTTTATTGCTCTTGGGATGACGTCACATTCTCTTTTACAGGGCATTGTATTCACAAGAAGACACCTTAAATCTCATTAATTTTCTTTAGGACGTAAATAGAATATAGTGGTACATCGTCATTCAGCAACTAATTCGGTTCAACAACTTGTTTGCATGCTCTAAACTAGATGTTTTATTCCAAAAGTGACAGAAATATTGGAGTCAATGGACCCAATCCCATGAATTGGGAGGTGGTATGCCCATTGGTTTAGTTTATTATTTATATAATAGGATTAAACATTAAAGTACAATTAGATTACTATGAATAATATTCGTAAATATGTTTATTGATATTAATATATAATGATACACATCTAGTAAATGTGATACAAGATTATATTGTCATGATTCACATGTAGAGATACTACCCATAGGCAGCTCTCCAAAAACTATGCTAAACCAGAAGGTCTCAGGGCCATCTTCTTTTCAGATGCTTCGGAGGATTATCCAGGATTTTAGATGTAGCAAGGATTGAAACTAGTGGGTTAAAGCAGAAATGAAGTTTGTCATGAAAGGAGTGAGTTGTACCTGATTTGGCCAACTTAACAACATAGGGAACATTAAGGTCTTTATGGATGACTTTATTTGTGACAAAGTGAGGAACATTGAGGATTTTTTATTGTAAGGATTGGTGTCGGGAAGAATTTAATGGTGTAGTAGAGCCCCAAATCTTTACTTCGTATGTTTATTTGAATCGAGTGCTTCTTCTTGAACCGATTTCTCTAGATATTAAAGATACTATTGTAATATATTCTACGAAAATCAGATAGGCTGTACAATAATTACTTTATAAATAAATTTGTAAAATATGTTTTTTTTATTTATTTCTATACGTTCCAGAATCACGGTTGTCGGCAACTCAGCAGTACATTATTAGATGTTATTTGCTTTAAAGCATGAAGCTGGAGATATTCTGTTTGTTATTATTATTAGCTAATATTACACCGGCATTCACATTTCACAAGCTATTCTAGAATATTACTAGTTTGGATTCTGAATATATATCTCCACTGTCCAGCAATGTCATCGTATGTTGGACATAGTCTTATGTGCATTACAGCGCGGATTATACAGCTTAAAAGTCTTTCCTGGCTTAAAACAGGATTTGACCAAGGCACCGGGGATTTCTTTACAAACTATGTAAACTCCTCTCTTCTGCATACTTCCTGATTATCTATACCTACTTCATTGATGGATCATTTGGATGGAATTACATTATTTCCTATTAATCTTTGTTGTTGTTTTTCAACTCTGCCGGAATTCTCAAGCCAGCATTCAAGAAACTTTACACAGTCTATATAGCTCACCTCTTAACTTATACTTTCTCCGTATGCTCATGATAATTATGTCTTAAATATTCAAATTATTCTCCCACACTTTTCAATCCTACATTATAAATTTCAAGAAAGATTGAGTTATGGTGTTGAAATAAGCTCACTTAATAACCTTTACAATTCGTCGTAAGCCTATGACTGTCAGCCTTAATATATTCTCTAATAACATATTGAACTAATCCTAGTACTCCATCCAAGCAAACGTCCGACATTGAATACTCACACGAGACTGAACCGAAAAAAAAAAAACCTCGTCGCCGATTAAGCTCTAACCTTCCACTTCAGTAAATAAAAAGGTTCATTTACAGGACCATCATAAGGCCTATCTGGTATTACAGAGTTAAGCTAAATCAACAAATTATTTTCGTATCTAATCCAAAATCGTTTGGAAAATCCCAAATGCTCCTTACTTTTTCACGAATAAAATCGTCCCTTATAACTTGTATGTCCCCGTTTGCTGCCGATTAGGCTTGAACTATGTACCATTATATCGATAAAAAAGTTCGTTCCCAATCTGAACTTCTAGTAGAAAACTTTGCTTTTTATTCGATTCCTGGTAATCCTCAGAGGGGTATGACTAGATAATGGGAAGGAGATCTTCGGATTAAAAATTCTAAATGGAGTCCTAACATTTGGTAGTTTCTCTACACGCTTGTTTTATGTCAATCTATCTTTTTCATATTTAGCTGGGGACTTGCCAAATACAGTAGCAAATTTTAATAAAGAAATATTTCATAAAATGAAAACCAATTTATGAGCTTAAATCCTTGTCTTCATCTCTAAGACGACTTCCTTTATCTTATGTACTACTTCAATCAAAACCGATCTTCTTTACCCAATGTTCCAATGGGCTAGGTCTCCTGAAGTTCTACCCACACACAAAAGCTTTGTGGTTTACTTTAATTACAAGCTGAGGGAACTCGTTATCCTCTATGACGCAGGGTCCACTTTTCCTCAGTTAGTAGTTGTCCGACCATACGCCACAGAATAGCTAACTTCCATTCGATCTCCTCAACTGGAAAATAATTTATTTCTAATAGGCGGTAAGACTGTAAAACTGTTCTAGATAAGAGAGGCGAAATCAAAACACACAAATACTGCTGGCAGTATTCTAAACAGCTTGATATACCATCTTATTCAGTTAAAGTGGTTTATAACCAGTGGTATTTGAAGCATTCAGTAATCTCATCAAATTTGTCTTACTAAAAAGAGGTATTACTACCTACTAAATGCCATGAAAAGCTTTGTGCAACCACATGAATAGCTAATGAATAGTTACAAATTCTAACAAACATTTAAATTAAATTTTAAATAGTATATTAAAGAATTATTCGTTGAATAAATAAATAAAATAAAAGCAGTACGGTTTTATATCTAGTTCTTATGTTTCTAGAAATACTCTTTTGTGGTGGTAAGGCTCATATTACCTTTTAATGTAACTGGCTTATCAACATCAGCGAAGGTCGTTAGTGTAATCACTGGTTATGATTAATTCTGAAATAAGTTTAATACAATAAATTATCAGTGATGTTAGTGCTAAGCAAGATATAGAGATTATTTAGGTATAAAATAATAGAAATAAAACAAAGTATATCATTTGTGATAACAAATTTTATCTCTTTTTATTACTAATAATCATAAATATACAAGACAGTACTGAAACCTATCTGGACCTACGGATTCGAACTGTGGGGAACCGCCAAATTTTTAACATCAAACGCATTCAGTCCTTCCAATCCATAGTCCTCAGAACCATAGTCAATGCTCCTTATTATGTCACCAACCTTACCTTATTCCATTTATTTTAGGTCTCTAAATTCCATCAGAACCTTATCTCCATCACCCTAATCCCCTAGCTCAATCCTTATCCAGCTCTACACATCCTTGCCATCCTCCTAGAAGGTTGAAACGGCAGTGGCCTCGAGATCTCTTGTAACATGTATAATGAATGGAGTTCTAGCATTGGCTAGATTCTTCAGTCACGTGCTGTATGCTTGAGGATTGTATGAATGACTTTTGTATATATTTATATCGATTTTGTTTTGTATAATATTATTATTGATTTTTTTTGTATAATATTTTTATTGATTTTGTTTGTATAATATTTATTGATTTCGTTTTGTATATATGTATATTGTATTATTATTATGTAAATTTATCGTTTTGTATATATCATGTGAATGTAGGATGAATGTAGTACTTGTTTGTTTATTAGTTTAACGTCACTTTTATGCAACTATGGCTAATCAGACGATGGTACAGTGGGAGTCCTAAATTTTGCCTATCCAGGTTTTATTAGGATAAGGGATCTTTAACGAGTACCTGAAATCGCAAAGGCTCGGGACCACCTTTTAACGTCCCCTCCGAAGGACGGCGTAACTAAGGATTTTTTACTCCCATTAAAAAATCCTAGGACCACCTGCAGTTTTGAACCCGTGACCTTTGGCATGGGAAATGTAGTACTTAATCACTATTAAAAATGTCCTAAATTGGACTGATTGTAATATTACCCTATAAAGAACTGTTTCTGAAAAAATAAATAAATAAATAATCAAAAATCAGGTAAAATCTTAGCAACGACTAGCCTATTTTTAAATATTTAAATAAATGAATTCTTTATTATCCTAGGACAAGTCCATTCAGAATAACATTAACATAATATATGAATTGGGCTTCAGAGCCTTAAAGTAATTAATTATATGTAAACATGTTAACTAAAATTAATAGAAAAGAGACATACGCAAATCAAACAGAATATCATTTACAAGTTTGTTATGACTGTGTGGTCATGAGGCGAATGAGCAAGCGGGATTTAAAAGTAAGAAGAGGGTTGGAGTGACGAATAGAAAGAAGAATAGTACTCCATAAGATCGAGGATCGGATAAGAAACGATCTGACAAAATGTGCAGATTAGTGGGCCGTTTTGTATAATCTGAAGACCTTGAGCGTGTATAGCGGGAATGGACAAATGATTTGAATTGCAGAAGGTCGAAAATGTATGATAGATGGTTGGATTCGATAACTTGGTAAAGGAATGATGCAAGGAAATACTTGCGACAATTGGAAGGTAAAGCTACCTCAACTCACCACAAAATTCAAAACGGAGGTGTACCTCGGTATCTCGAACATAAATCCAACAAACCAATTAATTAGATGTTTTATTTTTACCTCGAGATTTCCAGAAACACGACCGTATACGGTACAGCAGTAGTCAAAGTGGGGAAATATTAGAGAGGTAACGAGGAGTTTCAGGTGACGAAGGAAATTCAATCGCTTTAAGCTAGAAAAAAGTACGGCGGGAAATCTCAGAAATATGGTTTTTGATGAAAAGGACTTGATCAAAGGTTACTTCCAAACTCCTTTAAACGGTCGAGTAGAACTTTACAGGATTACTATTCAGGAAGAGTTGTTTGATGTGAGATATCCTAAAACAATCGCGTTTTTTTTTCAACATTTAGTTTCATCTTATTGACTTAGTGACTAAATCGTTTTATTAAGTCCTCTTGTAGTCTTTTTGGGCTGGTAGTAGGTCAATGGAAACATATTTTAGATTTATTATATTAATATATATTGATTTATTAATTATTATATACAACAATGACTTATTTTATCCGCTTTTCATTACATTACTTTAACTTATAACAACATGGAATATAAGTTTTTTTTCTGAAATCTTTAACTTTCCGACCATACATTTATATAACTTTTATTATGTTTAGAAAAAAGAAATCTTACAGAGATAATATTTCTACAGTTTTATACATCAGTTGGTTATCAAATGCTTTCATATTGTGTATTTATTCTTTTATATCATATATCGTATGTAATGGTAATTTTTTTCGGGATCAATGAAATTAAAGGTACCGTAGAGGAATAAAACATTAAAATAGTGACATTTAAGCCCTTATTTTAATCAAAATGAAACCTATATGATATTAAAGTTCATTAAATATTCTTTAAAATGCGTCCTTCATTGTTCTCGCATTCAAGTAAGATTGCCATGCGTTCAAATTCAAACATGAGTCACCGGGTTTTGTGCGCTCAGAATGTTGTGCCTCAGAAAAAGTGCTACTACCGGAAATCGAGACACCACAAGAGCTTTTGAACGGCTTACTCACGGATCCAGATTCAAACATGTTCTTTATAGAACCTACATAAATTAAAATAGTAAATAAAACAAAGCTATAATTTTAAGCTTTTAAGAGATCAACCAAGGAATGTGTCCGCTAATTTAATGAAATACATTGAATTGATAACATTTTAATATGAATTAATTAAATACAATAAATTAATTGACCAGATGTTTGCAAGTAAATCTTTTACTTTCCTCTAAGCTTTTAAAAAAATTGGAAAAAAGTTGTTCCTTGCCTAATTCCTTTCGGAAAAGTCAAACCAAGTTTTGCCACTTATACGTGAATGCCAAAACAGCAAAGCATCGGTTGCAATTATGTCACAGCTGTTAAATGACTGTTAACTGTCAGAATTGCATTTCCCTCCTTTCCTGCGGGAATTCCTTTCAAATCATCATGCAATGATTAATATAATGTAATGTTTAGAACAAATCCACAATTTAAATATAAAGTGTTTATCATAAAGGACCATGGTATTATTCCTTTGCCAAGAACCGGTGACCAGCTATATTACTAACACAATAACGTATCGGCGTACCATATCTAACCGGTGCTTTGTTATTGGTTATCTTTCCACAGTACTGATCATTAGTAGATGAGCAGTCATATGTAACTAAAATATTGCAGAAATATATCGTTTCTGTGAATCATTATCGGGATCCATATCGTGTTTATGAAGGTCTAATCGGTTGCACTTTTGGTGGGTTTGGTTCCTGACTATAGGATATTTCAAGTTTATAAATCCGATAAATATAACTAATATTAGATTTACCGCTACATGATTGTTATTATAAAAAAGAAACAGCCATTGTTTGTCATTTCTAATTGTGAATCTATCATAGTTCTCAAATTACTAGAAAATCCCCAGCTATTCTTAAACGATTTCTAAGATTTTCGTATTCAACCCAGCATAAAATCGTTTAGTTCTTAGTTTCCAGTCTCATTTTTCTTAGCATTGACTGATGTTTCCTCGTGTATGGCGGGCTTTTTAAAAACATTGTTTGTTAATTTATTTAACTTTATGCTGCTGTGGCTAATCGGACGATGCTACTGTGGGAGTCCTACATTTATTGGCACAAAACATCTCGGTCATCAGTGCCATTCGGTAAATTTTGTTTATCCAGGTTTAATCAGGATAGGAATCTAGAGATTCCTTCGTTAAAGGGTGTGCCTGACATTGACATGAGACTTAAAAGAATAACGAATTGTTTTATTAGATTTATATGCGGAACAGATGCTCTTTTCTCCATTAGGTATACCAATTTAAAGTGCCTCTACATTTCTTTCCACCGGTAATACTTCTTTGTTGTCGGCCTTTTCTCATCTGTTTGTACCAAAAAGCTTTCATACACACTTAATATTCTTACTATATGTTCCTCTGTCTATTCAGTAGAAACTAGGTTCCAACCCATCAACTTGGATATATCGATTATATATTGGATATATTGGATATATAGATAGATCTGCCTCCTTGTGTTTTTTTTTTTTTTTTTATCCGCATGGCATAAAGGGTTGTGGTGGGAATTAGACTTTCTGATTCCTTCACTGGTGGTCACTTCTACCGCATTAGATGCACCTAAAGAGAGTTCTGATGAATGGGACTGGGATTGAATATTTGTCAATTAAGATTTTATATCTTGCGATAGGGCTCACTAGTTATTTGAGTTTTTCCTGTTAGTTTTGCTCAGTCTGGGGCAAGGGTTTGTACGAATTATTTTAGCGTTATGGTCGATGTTGTTGAATAATAGATTGGTACAGAATACTGTACAAACCCATTATTATACAATAGTACAATGCTGTTATAAAATAGTATAATATTATTATACAATAATATAATATTGTTTTACTCCGTGAGATAAGGTCTGTCACTGTAGGGATTTCCAGGGTTGAGTGCAGTGTGTCCTTTAAATTAAAAAAAAATAACATTTTTTCTCTCTTCTCCTTTAATTGGATTTCGAATTCGTTCAACTTTTTGAGCCGTATTTAAGAATAATCGTTAAAAGGTGCAAAATGCATGGTATAAAGTGGATCTTCCGGTTAGCTGATTTTGATGAAAAAGTTGCTGTAACATCTCAGGCGTATAGTTGTCTTTATAAAATTTCAGTTTCACACGATTTTTCGTTTTAGCGCTAGACCTACCTCACACACATACAGACACGCAGGTGTTTTTTGCGGGACTTGGTTATTTGGAATCAGAGGACCTTAAGTAGAAAACTGTAATTCGAAAATTTTCACGATCACAATATATAGGTAAGTGTAATTAGCAATAACATCTGATTATTCGGAATATCTATAAAGTATCCAATAAAAATAATTTCAGGCATTAAAAAGTTTATGATGTTCAAAATAATTATTATCATATATTAATAATCAAATATTGATTAATCTTAACGTTTATGATGCAGTTTATGCCCCGGTTAGATAACCTGCTTACTTGGATTGCACGGGATAATTAACCATTATCGATAACTTGCTTTAGTATAGCACCTATCGCATGGACGTCATCCTATCTGTATATATACCCATATATAATATTATTAAGGACCCATTTGATTAATATTATGACCAGCTAAATACCTTAAAAGTCTAAAAAATTAAAATAATCATTAAAAATAAAAATAAAAATTAAGTAGATATGTTTAAAAAAAAAAAGTGGAGGGTGCAATGGAATTTCAGAATTAGGAGAAGAGTTATGAAATGTTTGTCACATAATAATGTGAAAGTAGTAATGATCTAATGGAAGAATATAGGTTTATGTTATAAGGAATATGTTGATTAGTTGCCATAGCGAAGACGAAGATAAACTTTTACAAAGTACTGCCCATCGTAATTGCCTTCAGTTATTAGAAAAAGCTTTGTCTCTATAAGCATATTCCTTTATCACTCCTCGGCAGTACAGCCATGATGTCATATACAATACATATAGCTACACCCTGACTGCTCCAATATCTTTCGGCAGTACGACTATATATTTTTTTAAGTTTTATGGTTAAGCCAAATAGTCCCTGTGTATATGTGGCGTCAAAAATTCAAAAATCAAAATTTTGTATACACAGAAAGAATTTTATTTAAAATATGTATTTGCAACAGATCCTACAGCATCTTTATTTTGCCAATACTAACCGGAATTAAAAATTTAATTTAATGTATTTTACATCTATCTATTGGGTTGTTTCACATGAAATGTTCGTTTTTATAGTTTCTGAAATACATAAAGGATTTTGCAGGTCTCTTGTTTTCTTCCGAATGTTTACATATTTAAAGTAAACAGTTACTAATCATCTACCTTTGTATTATAAACATTAGCTTCCCAATCAATTACCCACTTTTTAGTATACCTCCAAATATGAACATGGAAACACGCGATTTTCGAGTAATATTTTTGTACGAGTTTAAACTCGGCCATTCAGCAGCTGAAGCCGCTAGAAATATTTTCAAGGCGTTTAGGGAAGGGAGAGTTAATGAACGGACCATTCTATTATACCGGTTTGCTAAGTTTAAATCCCAAAAAATTGATGGTTACAGTATGGTGGTCCATGGCTGGGATAACTCATTATTCCTTTTTACCTAGATGTCAAACCATTACCTCTACAACGTACTGCAATGGAATTGACCAAATGCAAACAAAATTATTATAAAAACAACCTGGATTGGTAAATCGGAAGGATTCTATACTCTTACACGACAACGCTAGACCCCATGTTTCAAAACATACCGTGCAAAAATTGAAAGAACTGGGCTACGAAGTTCTTCCGCACTCACCATATTCTCCAGACTTGTCTCCAACAGATTACCGCTAGTCAGGAATTTAGACAACTTTGTGAAAGGAAAACTTTTTGAAAATTATGATCAAGTGAAAAGTGCGTTTTCAGATTTTGTTTCACTTCAAAGCTCAGAGTTTTTCAGTTCGGCGATAAAAAAGATGGTGTCACGTTGGGAAAAATGTGTAGAAAAAGAAGGTAAATACTTCGAATAAAATTATTAGTTTTCATATCGTATTTTTAATTAAAATCCTTTACCTTGAAAACGGACATTTCATGTGACACAACCCAATAATAAGGGATTTTAATTTAACTTATAATTTAACACGTTAAATGTTGCCCGCGACTTCGTTTGCGCCAATTCCTGTTATTCCGAGAGCGATTAAGAAGTTTTAAAATAATATATTTTAAAGAACTTCTCCGTATATGATATTTTTAATTTTTTTTCGTGGCAGAAGAACATATTGATTTTCTCCGCAACCCGGTCTTGACAATGCGACAGTTGTCCGCGTGAAAAGCAGTCTTGACTGCTACGTGTTTAAATGTTTGCCCCTGCCATTTATTTATTCTTAAGAAAAAAGATAAATTAACGGGAAATTGAATTATTTTAAATTAAAAAATGAATCATTTAAAATCATTTGGATGCGAGGTTAATTTTCCTAGTTTTTACCAAATTTTACTCTGATTCTTCTATAAATTGACTATCCAACACAAAAAGGATTTTTAATTCGAACCATTAGTTTCTGAGATTAGCGTTTTCAAACGAAGAAACTCTTCAGCTTTATAATATTAGTTTTAATTTGTTTACGGTGAAGCACTGACATTAATAATAAATATAATTTATTCATCAAATAGGCAGCCAAAGCTGTGTTATGTGTGCACCAGATTTTTCTATCATTGACTAAGCCTTTAATGAATACGTTGGAACGCCGCAGCATGCTTCTCAGGCCAATTTTAAGTCGGATCAATTTAATGCTACGTTGTAAAATCACATTTATGTGAGCGTAGGAGCTTAGAGATATTCGTGCTTCCTCCCAAAATAAACCTCTATATTACATGAATAACCCCTGACATGCTCTTGAATAATGCAATTTTAAATTTCCGAAAAAGGAAAATCCCCGGGTTATAATTTAATCTGGGGATGTTGATGTATTTAAAATAAATCCGTTTTCCTGACGTCACTCAAACATTTTATATATAAGGAAAATTATTAAACTAACTGCGATAATATGTTTTTTAAACAATTTTTTTTATGTTCCCTAAGTTTTCTTTTTATCTTGACCCACAAACGTTTAATGAAATTCAAAAGGAATAATTGAGAAGGGTTTCGAGAACGTTAAGAAAATATAGTGACAACCGAGTCTGGATAGATAACGTTGTATGTTATTGTCTTCCTTGAGTATAAAATTTGATTTAATTGTGTTCGTGCCATTTTTTCTCTGATAAGCTTTATTTTATTATTTGTATCACTTACATGACGAAGAAGAACCTTTAAAAAAAATGGTGTCATAAATGATGAAGTTGAGGGTAAGATGGAATATAAAGTTATAATGAATATGAATATAAATGATTTATTAACATCAAGGATATAATTAGTTGACCGTTGAGAATTACTAGAAGGAATTAGTCCGGGTGGCGGTCATTGAATGAAACAATTTAGTAGTTTCAACCATTTATTTTCTGCCAACGTTTTATCAACTTGTATGATCTGTCAATGATTGTAATTTATTTTATTTTTTCATAATAATATCAACTTGTTATGTTTACCGTATTAATATGTTTATCATAATTAGTGAGACGTTGGTTGGGAGGTAGTCAGTTTTACTCTATATACTTTATCCATTATTGATATGACTATTATATAGGTTTTAACGTTAAGAATTTAGTTGAATCATTTTCTAGTACCATTATATATTATTACTATTATATGTTTAATCTGATTAATTCTTTTTATGTTAGTATTACAACTTTACTCATTAGATGTCAGATCCCGTCTAAAATTCGGTATGTATTTTCCAATTCTACCTCACCTTTCGTGAGTACTCTCCAATTACCTACCTACATTCCATTTTACCGAATTTCACCTAGTTTCCATTCGCTACAATACGGTACGTATTCCACTCTACTCCATATTTCAATGTTTCTTATTCATGTAATTTTTTATATCTTGTTCATTGTCTTTAGTCATTATCTGCTCTGTAAGTTCTCTCATTATTATACCTTAGTACATTTTAATTTCATTAATTGATTTCTTACACATTTAGTTCCTTTATGTTATAACATTGACATCTCTAGTCAGTAGTTTTTAAATATATATTAATCTTATTGTATTGTATCTTTTAGCCTTAAATAATCAAATGGGGTCGAAAAGTTCAAAAATAATTAACTACTTAATTGTTTCACTTACCCACGACTAATTCTTCTAGAAATTATATTAGTTAAAAGAATATACAAAGTAATAATGTAAAAATATTAATCAGAAAATAAATAAGATACTTTTGACACGATATTTTCTGATTGAACCTCTTAATGACTAAAGTAATGTTAAGTTTAAATGATTTACTAACATCTAACATAATTTCAATCACCATACTGATATATAGGTATTTGAAAAGTATCACTCAGATGCGATTGATATTATCAAAGCTACGGTAAGCGTTTTGATACCGGTTAGAGTTCACTAATATACTCTCTGTAGGTTTTTATTTAATAATCTTCTAATTAGCTAATGATACAGTAAACGAATACGGCTGAAATTCCCGTTTTTAAAGTGCCTGAAACTCAGAATGGTCATCACGCACTTTAGACCATTTCAGTAGATTAGGTTCTATATCACGTAATATACACAAAACATTTTTTAAACAATCCGCGACAAAAAAAATTTCATACTAAAAGTTTAAAACAGTTTAATCAGTATTATGTATACATTTTAATTTTAACAAATGAATCACAGTTATAATACCTAGTTATGCCATAAGTGCTGTAACTGTTTTATTTTGTTTTTTATAATTAGATTTTTTTTTCTCATCATGGGTCGTCACCTGAAGGTGTTTTGGGCAATAATAACCACTCGCAGTTTTTTTCCCTTAAAACCAAAACAACAACAATAATGCTACAAAAGTTGAACTTTATTTACATCCTTGGGTTTTATTTAGATTATCCTTACATGTCAGGGCAATAATCCCATATATTTACCTTGTATTTTTTATAACAATGCCTTTTATTGTTCTTTCGTTCAATTAAAATGGAGTGGGGTGACATATAAACTCGAACAACTGTTATCACCTTAAACAAAGTTAGAAAATGTAGGTCAAATAATTTTAACACTTTGAAACCTTCGCCATATGTTCGTGTACCGCACTATAAATAGATATAATGAGATCCTATATGTATGTTACAGATTTTGAAAGAGACTTCTCCGAACTGTGAGAACGGCAAATTCAGTAAGGACTGCTCTAACCAGAAGTGTCATTATGTCATTCTGGTGCACACATAATGAAATGTCATTCGAAAACAATGAATCATGTCTCGGGAAATGGGAATCTCAGTCAGATCAATGTCTCGCACAATAAAAATTGTGAAATGACAGGACAAAGGCTAACTTTCCTTTAAAAAAAAAAAATAGAGTGGATAGATGCAAAGTGTTCCTTGGCCGTTACTCTAATGGTCTGCAACGGTAGCCAAGGAAGCCTTAGGAAGAGTGGAAAGAGGTCATCACCCTTCCATAGTGATGATTTGGTGGGAGTTGATTTTGATACTGCAACTAAAAACTATCAGATCGATATTTCCGAACACGTTGCTAGCCTATAATAAATGATACTCTGTTTGCTGGAAATCGTGGGGTTTTCTAGATGGATTCGCCTTAGCTCAGGCTAGATCAACTCAGCAGTGGTTGCAAAAAAATATCCCAGAGTTGATCACTGCCTCTGATTGGCCTTCAGGAACCCCGATCTTAACCTAATTACCAGCTTTGGTCCAATTAGAGAAGGTGATGTCATAGTGCTCACCCTAACTTGGAAAGCCTCAAACAGTCTCTGGTCCGTGCAGTTGAGCGCTTTTCTCAAGAAGTGCTGCTTGCTGATATTGATGACTGACCACGGAGAGTAAATGCCTGTGTCAATGGAAGAGAGTGACATTTTGAGTATATTTTTTTTTTTACTCACTTGTTTATCTTTATCTTATTTACTCTCTTGTTTTACTTCTTTTTTTTTTGGCACATTTATTAATGTAAAAATTATTCTTTTGTCTGTAAGAAAGGACCTCAGGCTCTAAACCAATAAAAATCTAATCTTAGGTATACATTTTATTTTTTAATAAAGTTCTATAGAAAAAAAAACTTCTCTGTTTAATTCAGTATATGTTTCCTTGTAACAATATTCATGACATGACATTTTCATGTTCATTTTTTAAAAATAATATATATTCTTAATTAGATGAAATCTACAAATTCTCTGCTTAACTTGTAGCTAGAAATCTTATAGTGTTATAATATAATGAAAAGAAAAGCTAAAACAATTCGGATAAATCTATATCTTCCAACTATTACTATTAAAAGTCGTTTTGAAAAACGAAATTAATCGCTACTAATTTGTTTTCAAAACAGAATAGAATAGAGGATATACCCTTTATTATGTCAGACATAAATATAATTTATTCTTATAATTTATGTTTTCATTCAAGTTTTTTCTAGCTAAAATCTACATTTCATCAACCATAAGCAGTGGACACCGGTATGTGAAACTTACTATAATGAAAGTTCTGATGCTTTTATTTGTGACTGTTCGTATCATTTTGTTTGTGTAAGTGTAAAATAAATAAAGTATATCAGGAAAAAAAAAGTTTTTGTGAAAAAATAAATAAATAATATCCTAACCTCCACCTTATTATCAAAACTAACAACAAAAAAATACGATATTTACAAACTGCTGCCCGAAGGTAAACAACAACTGCTTACGGTAGCTGATTCTTAGGGCGCGTTTATGCTGCACGCATTTTGAGGGCTGAAACGGTAGCGGGGTTTCTAGAACTATATAGAACCAGATACCGCTACAGCCTCTAAAACGCTTGCAGTATAAACGCCCCTTTTGATCTAACGGATGTTTAAAATATCAATGGTGCCCTTTTTTTTCTTCTTTATTTTATCTATGAATCTGAGTTTTAAAATTACTTTTCAGTGGAACCTAGAATCAAGCTATAGATTGCTCACTGAAGAGTGTACACATGTCAATTAAAAAACAAACCGAATTTAGTCATTTAAATTTTTTTTTTTCAGGAGAGAACTATGAACGTAATAATGTTGGTGCTATCGTATTCAAATTCGTTCAAGATATGCTTTTTATAGCAGCTAATAATTCGGTCATATTCTTTTTTAACCTTTCTGGCATGTCGTAAACCTATGACTCCCTTCCTTACTTTATCCTTAATAATACCTCTCTAGAACAAATACGATGACAAGGACTCCACCTTGACAAACGTCTCACTTGGAATCCTTACACAAGTCTTAAACGACGAGAAACTGCTCGCAGATACCGTTAAATACAGCATTTACTAGACAATAGATAAAAAATCCCTATTAACTATAAAAAGACTGATTTATATAAAAATTATTATGACATTGAACTATGCAGTCCATTAAACCATCAAATTCCTCTCGCACCCAGTCCTAGCAATCCAAAATCTTCAACATTCCTAACTTTGTTACTAATAAAATTGCCCATCCAGACCTCAGTATCCCACTAGTTGCAGAGAGCTCGAAGTAGATAATTTCGAACTCCTTTAATTCCAAACTACTAGCCCGTACTAGCCCGCTTGTTCGTAAACTCCTAGAAAACTTTATGCGAAACAATTTCAGATATATGAGCATTATAGCCCTGTCAGACTATTTCAATCAAAATTAAACCTACATAATATCAAAGCCCATTTACATCGATATAGCGAGTTTAATCAAAATCGGGCCTTTTTATGATAAAATTGAGAACATACTATAAAATTGTAGGGGAGTATAGGCATCTCAAATATAAAATATCAGTTTCGTATGGCTTTTCGTTTTTTGTGCTAGACATACACGACTTTTCGTGCTTCTTGATTATTTGGACTAAGGGGAATCTATTGTTTATTTTCGTTGAAAAATGTTTTTTTTTTTTTTTTAATATATTTTTTTATTGAAATTTACAACTGTACAAAAAATACATCAAGTAAATATGCTGTAATGTTATAACAGATGGAATGAACATGAAGAGAAACTGCCCATTGGCAGCACTCTTTGGTAGTGAGTCTAAACAAGAAGGTCTCGAGGCCATCTTCTTTTCAGACGCCTCGGAGGATTATCAGGAATTGAAGAGGAAGCAAGGATTGAAACTAATGGATTAGAGTGGGAGTGGATTTAATTCGAATATTTTCACGATCGTAATACATTCATTTTCTACACATTTAATGAGTAGGCAATTGAAAGGAAAAATAGTAGCACTATCTTTAAGCATATGAACTTGATTTCGAATTCTCATTTAAATGATATTTCAACATCTATTTCTTTTTACAAAATCATTGTTATCGTAATTTTCAGAACTTAGCACACCAAAGACAATCAGCTGGTCTAATTGCTTATACACTTAAATCAATCTCCTTCTCCGGATGGAGGTTATGTTATAGGCTATCTAACCTTACTTAGCCATAAAGCCATATGCAATACTTGCATATAAATCAGGAGGAGAGTATATTCTTAACCCCATGATCCACTTCCGAGATACTTTAGCCCTTACTAGCACATTCCTTTAAGGTCATTCCTTAAATGAAATTTATTTATAAATAAATACATAATGTTCTGATACAACGAGTTTTATTTTTAAAAATAATCCTATCAAGACAGAAGTTTAAATTAGATCACAAGATGGATCACCTCCTCACAGAACCTTCAACCACTAAAACCTTGCGTTCAAATCCAACATTTTAAATAAAAAATATGATAAATCTTATTTTATACTTTTTTTCATACTGATTGCGACAGGCCTACTTATTTTTAGATCACTTTTATTTTTTTATACCTTTTCAACACCAGACGAACACATAATAATTCGGAACAGAACAGGGACAATGGAGATTTTGATTCCCAAATCCATTACAGGAAATTTAACAGGAAGCAAGAAACTATCTCATTTTAATGTTACCGAATTAAATATTTTAGTTCGATTAGGAACAGAACTATACATAATATTAATTAGTACATTTAGAACTTAATTGCATTTCTAAATCGCGTTTTTGAAGAATTACATTGATCATTAGATCATATCAAATAAAAACTTTAGATAAAACTAAATGATGAGAATACATATATGTCAAAACAATTTCGTAAAAAATCTCCTTTAGTACTTTTTGGAAATCAAATCTCAATCATCGTTGTATAATCGAATCGTAAATGAATAATTACAATTTCTGATGTGTAAATTTTAAGAAATAGTCAGTAGTAATTTAAAAAGAAAATCACTACAAACACAACTCGTATTATTAATTGGGAATCTCATAAGAACTATGAGTTATTTCAAAAAAATTGAAAGTTAGATACATTTCATTACGATTTTGATGTTTTCATAACCGAACAATGTTAAAAGCCGGCGAAATTAAACAAAATATTTTATAACTGATGTAATTTATTACTTTCGGAACCAATTTACTTATTTTCAAGAGGTATTTAATAAAAAATTAAAATCTAACACTATTGTCTGGTAGGAACGAAATTAACATATGGACACACAAATATGCAAAAAGAAGTTAACCATATTGTCATAATTATAAATTAAAATAAAATTTTCAATCATGGTATTATTTTTTACCATAGTAAGAAAGCATGCCCTGCCTATCTTGCTAATTCATATTTAATAGTACTAAAACAACGATGAAAGTTGAGGGAACTAATAAAATCAGATAATTTAAAAAATTATATTTGCTTAAATGATTCTTTAAATAATTTATACCCTTATAAATTACAAGATGTTGAATTTAAACTTTTAATCTTTGCTAATGACACATAAACCACAGTTAAAATATTAGTAATTTTAACATCAATATCCTCCCAGTTTTCCTTATACATTTAAACACGTTTCATTGTTAATGGTTCTTGGTATCGTTGTTATAAAATGTTTATTCTATTTTTATCGGGTGTGATGTGCATACCATAAAACATTATTTTCCTGTTCTATTTATGGAAACTAGACCACATGCTAATCTGATTACTATGGATGAAGTAAATTATCTTAATTGACTTTGTTCTATTGCAATTAATTAATGCTTTCATTGAATTAATTCGATAAATATAGACTTTCCACCTCAGTGTATACTTTTCCTTAACACATTAATTGTTTTTGTTAACAAATATATTTCAACATTCTGATTAGTGTATTTTTTAATTGACCACAGTTCATTAATTTGTATTAATTATATTATAATATTAATCTATACTTTATTTTGCTATTGATTGTATTATTTCACTTTCCAAAAAGGAATTAAAAAAAAAAGGAATTCTACTAGACCTAAGGTTGTGAGTTCAAGTCCTAATTCCTTGAGATTTTTTTTTTTTTTCTGGTTCAGAAACTTGAATAATTAGGTATTCTGTACAAATACATCGGCACAATTAAAAGAAATGTTCTGTAATTATATAGTTTATTTTGCATTAGAATGTGTTCATGCTTTGTGTGGGATGCATGTGGGATGCATTGCACCCAAGGAGACGGAAGGTACAGTTTTATTTGTTTTTGGTTCAAGTTCTGTTTTACTCTTAAATTGGGTAAAGAGTATATATTCTGATCCAGGCCAACTACCATGTTTTAGTATAACATGTATATGTATATATATATATATATATATATATATATATATATATATATATACATATATACACACACACACACACACACATCATGTACAATTACTTTATTTCGTCATCAATATATTGTCCTTTGGTCAATATAAATCCACATAAATTTATATAGTGATATATTTTTTTTCATTATTTTATGTTTAATCTCATTTAATCAAATAACTCCCTACAATAAAAACGCGATCAACCTAAGTACCTTCTTGATATTACTCGTGAAGTAAAAAGGTTTAACTGCTAATTATAGTTTTTGGCGTGGTTTCAACCACGGAATATCATCGCTTAGCAGTAAGAAACACGGTCGAACAGCAGCTTGAAGATCTCTGTCTGAAGCCGAAGACTCCTCCTTTGCTCCGAATACTTCTCTCCTTGTCTAGCTTAGCACCTGTACGCTGTTGGGGTCCACACTTATCCCGTGGACCCAACCCCATCAGCCAAGGTAGCGTCGCGCTGACAAGGCTTTACGAGGTACCTGGCAACAGAAGATATGGCTGCAGGACCAGCTGGCCCTAGCGATATGGACGTTGCCCCGACCGAAGCCAGGGGTGAAAAAAGAACCCTCACCGATAGCGAAGGTTTTATACAAGTGACGAAAAAGAATGCTCTAAAACCCCGCCCGGTCCCTGTGCCGCCACCGGTGTCAACATCAAATAGGTTTGAGGTAATCACACCAAAGAAAAAGCTCCCTCCCCCCATCATCATTTCGCCACCCATATCTTTTACGTCCTTGAAGGAAGAATTATTCCAGATAGGGATACAAGAATTTAAGACAACTCTTCTCCCAAGGAGACGAGATTATATCTGACAAATGATCTCGATCACGACATAGCTGTGAAGTTGCTACGGCACAATGAAAAAGTGCTGTTCCACTCCTACGCTCCTCGTGGAACCAAAAGATCCAAAAAATTTGTCATTCAAGGGTTCGATCTCGACCATCCTATAGAAGAAATAACAGAGGAGCTGAAGAACAGATTGTCTGGTTTCAGGTTAGCCAGGAGGCTAACCCGGAGAAACGAAGCTGGAGTGGCTTATGAGATTGAAGGAGTACAAGTCATTACCGACCCTTCAGTCAAGATTGAAGACATAAGAGCCCTCCGCAGCATCGGGAGGGTAATTATAAGGGTTTACCCCTTTAAAGAAGATGGGGCCCCAGCCCAGTGCAGGAACTGTCAGCAGTTTGGGCACATTATGAAGTATTGTGGCCGCATAGCCGCCTGCCCGTGGTGTGGGGGAACTCACGCCAACCAAAACTGCCCTCGTCCGACCGCGGCCAAATGCGCCAACTGTGGAGGAAGCCACCCTGCCTCTTCAAAGGACTGCCCACGAAGACTGGAGCTAATGAAGAAAAGAAGAAACGAAGCCACTACAAGAGCTGCTGCTTCTTCAAGACAGCCCAGCAGACTAGCCCAGCCGGACCTACCGCACTCTGGACATCTGGGAGGAACCACAGCGCCAGCACAGCAGCAGCAGTACCAGCGCCAGGACCTGCCCCCACCACCACAACCTACTGGAGCCGGACCAATGACAGGTACCCCTCTATCCCCATCACCGGGCCAGAGTGGTACATTAGCCGACGTATTAGCGGCTAATGCAAAACTCAGCTCCCAGATCACCCAGCTGATGACGTCGATAAACAGAATAATGGAGATGATGATGAAGGTGATAAGTAAACATTATGACTGAACATCTCGTCATCAACTACAATATCCGAGGCCTACGTCAGAAGCAGGTTGAAGTTGAACTCCTCCTACAGCAGTATCGGCCATCGGTAGTGGCGCTGACGGACACCGTTCTTCCTGCATCTGAGTGGTTGTATATCCAGGGTTACATCGCGTACCGGGAGATGTGCAATCCGGGGACTGATGAGAGTGTCGTCATCTTGGTCAGAAGAGATGTTCCTTCACGGTTAATACCCAACCCGGTTGCTTCTACCAAGGGTACTCACATAGTCACAGTCGATGTTCACCTGAAACATCGGTACACTTTCTGCTGTGTGTATAGGAGACCCAAGGCTATAGCAACGTCTGTGAAGCTACTGCTGCAACACGCCCAGGGTAGAAGTCGATTTGTCGTCCTTGGGGACTTCAACGCTCGACATACTGCCTGGCTGTGTAACAGTAATAACATGATGGGTACTTACATCTCCAAGACCAGGATGGCGGTCTTTCACCCTGGGGTGCACACCTTCAGGCATGCGGCCCGACCTTGCTGGACATCCACACTAGACCTACTCCTGACCAGAGATCAGCACACCGTCACGGGATGCCTCGCACTTCCGTACGGGCCGTCTGACCATCGGCCTGTGATTTACACCTTCGAGGGAACGCCCCCCACACCTCCGGCGAGCAAGTACCTCTTTCACAAGGCCGACTGGAAGGGCTATAAGGCTAGTGTCGATAATACACTACCCAAGATACAGCCTCTGAGATCTGAAGCCGAGGTGGATGGCGTTGTGGCTGTCATCACCACTACCATACAGAAGTCAGCGAACTATAATATCCCTAGGTTCAGCCCCCAGCCGA
This sequence comes from Piezodorus guildinii, assembly GCA_023052935.1. Taxonomy (NCBI): domain Eukaryota; kingdom Metazoa; phylum Arthropoda; class Insecta; order Hemiptera; family Pentatomidae; genus Piezodorus; species Piezodorus guildinii. The sequence goes on from CM041292.1 coordinate 164,492,051, forward strand.
TCGCTCTCAGAAAGCCTCCGAAGCACATACTCGCCTTGGTGGCCCAAAGGAACAACCTGAGGAACGTCTTTTACCGCACGGGTGATTACGGCTTGAAACCGGCCATCAATGCGATGACCAGGCAGATAGCCAGCCTCATGCGTGCCTGGAAGACCGCCCTCTGGCACGAACAGCTCCGGAGGACTCATGACGACCAGAAGCAATTCTGGAAACTCATCAGGACTCATGTCGCCAAGAAGAGGACTGTGCACCTGACGTCTGAAAGCGATCTGTTGACCCCGGTTGAACAGGCTGAACTCCTGGCTACCGACTATGAAGCGAGGGAAGAGGCTCGTGTGAGTGCTACTCCTGGACTTCCAGAAGGGAGACCTCCGTCCCCCAATGAGAAGCCCATCCACTTCACCTTCAAGCAGCTTGAGTCGGTGCTACGACGTACTAAGGGCAACAAGTCCTCTGGGAAGGACGATATTCCTTATGTCCTGTTGAAGATGCTCCCTAGGAGGGGTAAAGCCTTCTTATTGAACATTTTTAACACGTGCATCCGGTTATCGTATTTTCCTAAGGCTTGGAAAGAAGCGATCGTAGTGCCGCTACTCAAACCGGGGAAGAGTGGAGATTCAACAGAACACTATCGCCCGATCAGTCTTCTCTCGCACATGAGTAAGATCTTAGAAAGGCTAGTTCACCACCATCTGATGAAGCACTGTACGGAGGAGAACATCATCCCACCTGAACAGACAGGATTCCAACGAGGGGTAGCCTGTGAACACCATCTGGCGAAGTTGCAGGCCCACACCATGGAGCGGATGAGGAAGAACAACGATGCCACAGCACTAATCTCCTTGGACTGCACACAGGCCTTCGACTGTGTGTCTCACACTCTATTACTCCGCCGTCTGGAGGAGTTCAAGTTCCCTGCCTCCCTATGCCGATTGATCCGAAGCTATCTTAGTCAAAGATCTTTCGTTGTAAGGGTCGGCGGGAGCCTGTCGAATCCACACGATACCATCTGCGGGGTACCTCAAGGGTCTGTGCTGGGGCCACTATTATTTGTCGTTTTCACGGCACCGGTGGTCTCATTAAAGCATCCGGGAGCAACAGTAGCAGCCTATGCGGACGACATCGCCATTTACTCCACCAGCATGAGCGCCACCAAGGCACGTGACCAGGCTCAGAAAGCAGCAAACGTCATAGTTGGGGAATTGAAGAAGATCGGAATCAGGGTCAACCCAGCCAAAACGGACGCCATCATCTTGTCCTTCCAGAAGGGGAAGAAGAAGTTACCCACCGAGTTTGAGATAGACAGCGTAAAACTTCCTCTCTCCAACTCAATTCTTTACCTAGGTGTGACCTTGGACCGACACCTGACATTCTCCAGCCATGTACGGGAAAGAATCAAGCTGGCCCGCAGGAAGTCCCATAGACTCTACCACCTACTCATCTCGCCGCAGCTCTCACTGCGACTCAAGTTGCAAATCTACAAGGCCGTTATCAGACCGACTCTACTCCATGGTGCGCCCCTGCTCCGCCACCTCTACCAGACCACGATCAAAAGGCTGCAGGGTTATCAGAACTCCGTCCTAAGGAGGATAGCCAGAGGAACCACACTCCAGCGGGCGAGAAATGCCACCATCCACGAGGAACTCCATCTTCCCTCGGTGCCAGAGTTCATCAGCAGGAGGCACGTCAAGTTCTTTGACGGGTTAAAGGCTTGTGCGAACCCTCTCTTCAGGGACGTAGTTCCACCACCTGCGCCTGGTAGGTGGCAAGGCTCTCTCCCTATGGTCGACGTGGTCGCCCTGGGAAGGGGTCTGGACTCTGCAGTCTGACCCGCATACATTTAACCACCAGCAAAATGGTTCCTCCCCATTTTACTTCAACAAAGGCACAAAGCCACCCCACTCCTCAAGCGCATACCGCGCCTAGTGCGAAAGGAACCTTAGAATGCCAACGGGCAGTACGAGGCCTGAGCCGTGGACTGTATATACCATTGTTGCCGTATATACATGAAATGTTTGTTGTGTATTTATTTAGTAAATAAAGTTGGAGGATAAGAAAAAAAAAAAAAAAAAAAAAAAAAATACCTTCTTGAGAATTGTGATCGATTTAAGTATTTGAATGACGTTGAGGTCCCGCCTACCGCTAACAAAACGGCATTTATCAGGTTTCTGTTTGTGAGCGAATTCTGGACATTCCTTAGAGACCTTCCCCTTTATTGGGAATATTCTTAACTGTTCGAAATGAAATCAAGTTGTGACCCGTTTTTCGAAAATAGCATTGTAAATTATGACCTAAAAAATTCATGAAAAGAAAAGTGTTACACCGTCCCAAACCATTTTCTTTTAACTTTCCTCCCAAAGTACTCTTTAATAATAATTCACTTATACTTATCTTGACATATAGGTCAAAGAAGTAGGTGATCGATTTCTACATCAATTCATGGAAAACGGTGTGAGTTCCCAGATCCATAAATGCCATTTTGGAAACTATATCAAAGAACTCCTTAGATATTAATTCCTTCTCATACAAAATTTATAAAATACTCTATTTTCCTTTTTATATCACCTATATCACACAGCACACAGCGAAGAAATTGCAGCAATTTCAAAATAGGGTGGTCAAAAAAATATGCAGAAGCACTTCACTCTGGAGGGAAAAACTCTCAATGTCCATAAAACTTTGAACATCCCAACTGTGCAAGAGTTTATGAAGCGACGCCAGATTAAGTTTTTTGAAACTACAAAACAAATTGCGAATCCGCTAGTTTCTAGCCTAATACCTCCACCAGCCCCAAAACGGTGGCAAAATGCTGTTGTATCTGATTAAGTTATTTTAGAATAAGATAGGCTTAAGAGGTAATTTTAAGGACACCAAACAGCCAGAAGCGAGCCCCGTCGCAGATATATTTTATTTTGAAAATAATTTTAAAACTTTGAAGAACTCCGCAATTCCTTAAAATGTATGCAGGTTACAGAAAAAGGAATAATTTAGTAACGAAAACGATTAATTAAGAATTTTAAATTAAGGGGATAAGGAAAACAAAAAAAAAAAAAAAAAAAATCTGATAATAATTTTTTTTAATATCAGAAAATGTAATATTTTTAATAAATAAATTATTGTTTAAGAAGAGAATATTTCTATATTCATTTCCACTAATATAACTAAGCACTTTTACTTATTTTACTTATATAGAATAAATTTGCAAATATAAGTAAACTATATATTAAAGAACTAAGTTCTTTCATATGCATTTCGAATGGGGCATCTGAATCTGAGTAATGGCTTTGAAATTTCCTAGAACTATTATTTGACTTCTGTAAATGAATTATTAAGTGATATGAAATTAATAAAATAGCACCTTCATTTGTTACGATCCTTGTAAAGCATATCTGTTTCTATAAGAGTATATCATCTTAATCACACAAGTTCAATTCATATATAATTGCGTTTATTTCTGGTTCGATATAGATGATTAAAAATTGCAGAGAAGCTCAAAATCTAATAAACGTTGGTAGTATTGTAACCCTAAACACTTATTCAACGCCAGCTCTGACCATATATGAATCTCAAACTATAGAGATATTTTTGTAGAGCCTATTTAAAATTATGTTAGCAAGAAACAAAGATGATATATAGTAAAATTTATAACATAATAAGTAAAATCTATAGAGGGTTTCCGTAATTACGACTCACTGGGTGGGTCGTATGTAACAACCTCTATAGGTTGTTGTATGTAACCTGGCTCAGTATGTAACAAACGTCTATAGGGCATAGACAAGAAATTCTTTAATTATCAATAATATTATTTTTAATTGAATCTTAAAACTATTTTTAAATTGTTCTTATTTCAGTTAAACTATTATAGAGAGGAAAACATATTTTTCGATGTTTGTGCAGCGTGCATAAAATAGTGATCTGCAAATAATGTTCCGAAAAAATATCACCTAAACAAGCGGATATTTAAGTTTTATAAATTAATATATATTTCTTTTAATTTGTAAATAGCATTTTTTTAGAGTTAGGTTTTTATAAGTTTTTTTTTGTTCATTTTCTTTTTATTTCACTAGTTTTGCTTGCTAATTTACCTTTTGTTTTAACTATTTTGATGACTTTGGGTTATTATAATACCTTCAGTAATAATTGTTTACCCTTAATTTTGTTTTATTCCTTAACCGTCAGACATTATTTGTTCCGAAGCAATATTAATTAATTTATCAACATTTATATTTATCTAAATGTTTATTTTTCTGCTTCTTCTTCTTCTTTCAGTGGCGCGACAGGCCGTGTAGGCCCTCAACACTTCACGTTTCACGATGCTATTTTAGTGTAGGGTCATCACTCCCTACGACTAATTTTGTGAGTAGCCACCCTTTGGCTGACGTGTCTCACATACCCGGGGGAGAGGTTGTGAGTGAATCCCCAATTTTTTTACGTCCTTATAAAAGCCCCGCCTGGACTGGGATTCGAACTCAGAACCTGTAGCATGAGAGACTAGCGGCTAGCCACTCAGCCACGGACTCCCCCTTATTTTTCTGCTATTAAATATTAATTTAGTTTATTACATAAATAATAAGCAATACTACTAAAATTATCCCTCAAAAAAAGTTTTAACTTATTTATGAAAGCAGCAGGTCGGATACGACTCCACCTTACCATGTACGAGTTTGAAATTCACCTTACCCACGGAGGTTTAATTAATGTAAGCCATAGGAAGTCTCAAATTTTCGAACGGCAGTGTATATTTATATATCATACAGGTGAAAATTCAATAATTTACTCGTTCAGATAATTAATAACTAAAGATAAAGTCCACCCCTAAGATGTCTAAAAACTTAATCATATTGTAAACATCATTTTACTTACATCCTACAACGAAAATGTTGATTCATTAAAAATATGAAACTTATATTTGACTAACTTTCACTATGTAATAGTATTTTACAGTTTGCGTTCTATTTTTAGTTGAGGGTTGGAGTAGGGAGGATTGATATTCATACACGTGTGTGAGTCTTCATGATAAGAGTTGTCAACAACAGGAAGGTTGGTAATGTGTGCAGGCGGTGCCCTTCCGATGCATTTTGACATCTTACTATGTATTCCTAAAAGCAATATTATATATATTTTCTCGTCAGATTATTTGAGAAGGGAGGATTCGCTTAGAAAACGACCGTTAGACGTGAAATCAATTTTTATATTTCTCAGTAGCCATAGAAATATTAGTATCTATTGTATATTTAGGCTCATTCAGGACACATTTGATTAATTTCAGGCCAAATAACGGGCCTCATTATCTATTTTTGGTTTATATAAAAGATGCATTTAAAAGAAAGTAGCAAAGGGTTAATTTAATCAATGATAACGTGCCAACGCTCCCAAGGAGTCGCTAAAAACACATTTTATTTATTATCTGTGGTTCTATAAAACAATTTTTGCGTCAATATGACCCTATTTCAATAATCAAATAAAAGTGGAATAATCATTAAAATATGGTATTGAAATATCTTAGTTTGTGCTTTAGTTTTGTGACTCCTGGAGATCGTTGGCTCCTAACAATTTGTAGATGCTAATCGTTTAATGTTTAGTTTCATCTATAAAAAAAAATATCAAAATCGGTAACACATTAGGGATCATCTCCTTGTATGAATAAATTAAAATTCAGTCCCAATTCACTCTTGTTTTTAGGTTTATCTCGTGCCTTAAAGTGTATTATTTATTCATATTTGTGATTTTATGATGTTTTGATTTTTTTTTTTTTTAAGTGAGAACTTTTTTAGGGATGTAATGCGATTTTTGAAAGGGAAAAAACCTTTGATTTCAGGTGACGTTCAGTGTTACCAACATGCTGATAGCACATGACGTGTGGATACGTGTCCACTAGGATTAGGATATCAATATCAATTTCGTGAACTTTATTTATACCGGTGTAATATTAGCACAAAAATATCGATATTTATAATATGGTTATTTCAGTATTTAATTCAATTAAAACGACATTAGTAAAGACATGGTAGATAAACATAACAAATTCCTATAAATCTGAAGTCTTAGAGCTTACTTCTCACTGTGTATAAAGTTAATATAATGAATATCTTAATTCACATGTCACTAAAATATCATTAAATCGTAGTTAAATGAAATTAAATAAAATATCTTGATGATATTAGCAAAGAAATGTAACATCTCAAAATAAAATGGATTTTAATAATATTAATTTCAGTTAAGTACAATGTAAATTTTATTACTAAATACAACATATGTATTTTTTTTGTTTTGTTTTTTTTGTGTTTAGAAGAGAAACTGAAGTTATCTCTGTGTTTTACATTCATCAGTGTTGCACATCTACATGCATTCCAAAATATGTATAAACTAATAACTTTTGAACTAATATAACTCAGTCTAGGAGGTTATGTATTTGAATGTTAACCTTTGATAATTGAACTTAAGAAAAATATCTTTATAATAAAAGCGATGAAATAACTATATTATAAAATATCTTCATTTTTTTTTTCATTAAATTATACATAAGCTATAAAGGAGGAAGATCCCATCAATGAAGGAAAATAAATAAAATAAAATTATTTGTAACCGATATAAGGATACAAAGAAAAATTATGCAATATCCAAATCTGTGACATGGTTTAATGGTTTAAGGTCCAGGTCCTTCATAGAAAATAAAATTATTTAAGATGTTATACTTTATTTCCTTTGTCCTCGGCATACAAGCATACGGCATATATAATATGGTAAAAAATTCTACCATAACACCAACGCTGGGTATAAAATAATATGACGAAAAATTAAATAGAAATAGCCTTAAACTGCTCCTGGTTGCTTCCCTGCTAACTCGGTACTTCCATCCATCTATTCGAGACGAGACTTCCTACGGGAATGGCTTAAAATCGCGGAATCCCCCTATCTCATCGGTACTTATCCTAGGCAGCTACACTGTACGTTTCCTTATATAGACTCAAGTTTAAGTGTCCGGGCGGACGAAAACCGAGCGGGAAAATTAAAAACTTGTTACAAATCAACCGATTTCTACACCAACAAACTAATTAACAATAACAGTTGAGGAGAAAATGAAAATTAAGCGTCCTACAGAAAAAGAAAATAATAAAAATACAAAAAAATAAGCGGTACAGATATAAGGAGAAAAAACATCTATTTAAATTTTTTGGATGATGGATCAATCTTCTAATTAAAATTCCGAAATTCAAGAAGGAGAGTAAATATCAACACAGGCAAAAAAAAGTCAAAGACAAAGACAAAAATAGCGAATAATTCCATTCATTCAAAACAGATAAAGTTTTTGAAACAGTTATTGAGCATATTCTTAAATTTCCGCTACAATTTTTACAATTTACAATGGGCAGGTCCATAAAAAAAAAATAAAAAAAGTTCTCATGTGTACCTTTAAGTCATACCTTTTCGATTAAATGAAACAATGTTACCAAAACATGCCTTATCAACATAATCTACTTTTACAACCGTAATCTTCTTTTCAATAAAATTCCAGTGGAAATCGATAATTCATTTCTATCTTTCAATTTAACAGCAGTAACTTCTGTGTATATATATATATATATATATATATATATATATATATATATATATTCAAAACGTAATATATCAGTATTATAGAAGTATCAATTTTAATTGCATTGATAGAATCAAAATTATATTTAATTAATACATTTAAATTAAACCACGGATCTGAGAATTCCACGAATCATTATGAAATACCCTTTAAACAAATTCTTGCGATAAACACATTTGATATTTGTACATCTAAATATACGCATGTAAATTGTTTTAGAAATTCATTTAATTACATTTATTTTAATATTTTTGTGGTTATGTTTAGAACTTTTATCAATTTTTAAAAGAAAAAAATTACAATTTATAGAAACTAATTACACGGGCATATCTCAGTACCAGGTACTGTTCAATATCCTACCATTGATTCAAAAGTTATTCTTTATCTCTAAAGGAATCTCTAGTTGAGGTATCAAACAATATTTAAAATTAAGTCTTGAGCTTAAGGTACATTTTTAAATTGTTCTGATATCTATTTAGGCTGTGTTATTCTCCATCAGTTTATTATAACTACTTTAACAAAATTTATAACCCAAAATTTTACTATAATATATACATATATACTATAACAATATACAGACTAAAAGAATATCTGAAAATAAAATTTCCTAGGTTCTACCCAGGTAAACCCGCATATAGAAATATCATAACCTCATAATTCTTCCGACTTTATAATATAAGAAATATTATCTATTTAAATAATAGATTTATTTATTAATTTTTTTAATAAATGTTATTCGTTGTCTCTATTATATAAATTTTTTTTATGGTAACCTCCTAAAATTTTATTTTAAATATTAAAGCGTTACGGGTTATGTATAACCGCAGCGCCGTTCACACCGGGCACTAAGGACTGCCAGTGTTGAATCCAAGCAACGAATTCATCTTAAAATTGAGTTTCAATGATGTAGAATGAATTTTTGGAGGGAGAGACAGGGAGAGGAGAAATTGCTACAGAAGAAAATTGTTAAAAGTTACAATGAACAGTTGTATGATCTGTAAAATGATGGCAGTTAGACAAAATAACACCTCCTAGTACAATTGGTTAATTATTTTCAATAATGAACCTTTGTGATCGACCAAAAATTTAATTACCCCTTCCACTCAAAATTTGAGGGCTTACGTTTAAGATACGTCGAATCCGAAATAACGAAGAAAAAAAATCCGAGTGTCCGCGGCTTTTTTCCGAAAGTAATTCTAAATTCATTTTATAATTTATTTACATTTATGGATGATCTCTCACATTTGATCATTGTTTGTCGTCAAACAACTTTACTGCGGAAATTACAAACATTAAAAATAAAATAAAGAAGATGTATTTTCTGGACTTTTTTTCGTAATCGATTAAGATATTCTTTATATTTCGAGTATATTTCTCCTATAGTTCTCAATCGTTAAATAAGTGTATTGTTTTATAATTACTTATTAGATGTTTCGGAGAAAACAAAGTAGAATGTCAATGTAAATTTAGTATTATTATCAGGGACTATTAAATGATGTAGAATGAATTTTTGGAGGAAGAGAGAGGGAGAGGAGAAATTGATACAGAAAAAAATAGTTAAAAATTACAATGAACAGTTATCTGTTATCTGTAAAATGATGGCAGTTAGACGAAATAACACCTCTTAGTACTATTGGTTAATTACCCCTCCCACTCAATATTTGAGTGCTTACGTTTAAGATACGTCGAATCTTAAATAACGAAGAAAAAAAATCCGAGTGTCAGCCGTCCGCGGCTTTTCTCCGAAAGTAATTCTGAATTCATTTTATAATTTATTTACATTCATGGATGATCCCTCACATTTGATGGTTGTCCTTGCACGTTTGGACAGGCGCAAATCAAGGGGGAAAAAAAAGAAATTATTCTAAAAGTTCCGAAATATAACTTTTATAACAAAAAAATAATATTAAGAGGTATTGAAGCTGCCTAAACTGATTGCACAACAGTTTTAGAAAACTGTTTACTGATTTCTTAACTTAGTATTATACGAAATGAAGTTTTACATGATAATAATCTTTTTTTTTTTTTCTATATGCATTCAGGGGATTCAGGATTAATGTATAAGATATTTCAGGATTAAGGACGTTATATAACAAACAATTAAAAAAAAATATAACTTTTATAACAAAAAATTAATATTAAGAGGTATAGAAGCTGCCTAAACTGATTGCACAACAGTTTTAGAAAACTGTTTACTGATTTCTTAACTTAGTATTATACGAAATGAAGTTTTACATGATAATAATCTTTTATTTTTTTTATTTTTTTTTCTATATGCATTCAGGGAATTCAGGATTAACGTATAAGATATTTCAGGATTAAGGACGTTTAAGATACGTCGAATCTTAAATAACGAAGAAAACAAATCCGAATATCAGCCGTCCGCGGCTTTTCTCCGAAAGTAATTCTGAATTTATTTTATAATTTATTTACATTCATGGATGATCCCTCACATTTGATGATTGTCCTTGCACGTTTGGACAGGCGCAAATCAAGAGGGGAAAAAAAAAATTATTTATCAATCTATCATTCTAAAAGTTCCGAAATATAACTTTTATAACAAAAAATTAATATTAAGAGGTATAGAAGCTGCCTAAACTGATTGTGCAACAGTTTTAGAAAACTGTTTACTGAACTTAGTATTATACGAAATGAAGTTTTACATGATAATCCATTTTTTTTGTTATTTTTTTTTAATTCTTTTTTCTATACGCATTCAAGGTTTATACAGGATTAAAACAAAGTAATTAATAAAAGTCCTCAGTACGGTCTTATCTGTTATCATAATTTTTCTTCCTTTGGAATTTTTCCATTGCACAAATCTATTCCTATGAAATATAGTTTATGGAAGAAATGTAACTAATGAAAATAAAAATAAAAAAACATGTTATTTATAACCTTTTATTGTCCAACAGAGATATACGCTTTGACAGGCGTCAAAAGCAGACACGACTCCCTCTTTATCAAACCGTTCATCTCTTTGCGGCGTCAGCGCTGTAGGGATCAATGCTCAAGAATCTAATGAATTATTCACTTTATTTCCGCTACAATCGCATGAAAAAAAAAAATATTCAACTAATAAAAATAATTACTATCTGATGTTTTATTTAAATAAGTTCCTCCAAACTGGGTATGTTTCAATAAGTTTCATACTAGAAAAGTAATTTCCATTAAGAAGAAAAATATAATATAATGTAAATATATTTTTATTGAAATTTACAACTGTATAAAATACAAGTAAATATGCTAAAATGATAAAACACATGAAATAAACATGAAGAGAAACTGCCCATTGGCAGCACTATTTAGTAGTGAGTCTAAACAAGAAGGTCTCGAGGGTTTTAGACGCCTCGGAGGATTATCAGGAACTGGAGAGGAAGCAAGGGTCATAACTAATGGATTAGAGTAGAAGTGGAGTTTTTCATGGAAAGAGTGATACCTGGTATACGACCAAATCAGCAACAAATGGAACTTTAAGGTCATTGTGGATAATTTTATTCGTGACAAAGTAAGGAGCGTTAAGGATTTTGCTAAGGATTTTGGATTGTAAGAATTGGATACGGGAAGTGTTTCATGGTTTAGTAGAGCCCCCAAGCTCAACTCCGTAGGTCCAGATAGGCCTTATGAAGGTCATATAAATAAGTCTTTTGTAGCTAAGTGAAAGGTTAGATAGAGCGTCTGTCTAGTAAGTGTTAGAGTAGCCGAAAACGTCGAGCAGTTTCTTGTCTTTTCAGTCCTGTATGCGGATACAAGTTAATCAGTTGTCTCCTTGATATCTAGTTATATGCCACTTAAATCTTGCTTTTCTTTTTTCCCTTAATAAGGTACGAATATGCTGTGGCAGGTTAGGTTGTTGAGGGTTGTTGAGGGCTGTTGATGTGGGTGTTGTAGTTTTATTGAATATACTGGTACCTATTGAGTCTGTAAGTTTTTCAATGGCACTGTCAACATCTATTTTAGTCTTTAGTGGAATCGTTGTAAAAAAAAAAATGTACCAATAGATCTTATTTCCGCCATAGAATCTGTATACACAGATTCTAAAGGAGTGGTACGGATTAATGGAACAGAATCTGCACCTTTTCCCATTGATAGAGGAGTAAAGCAGGGAGACAGTCTGAGCCCGCTTCTGTTTACGGTGTTTATGGATGAGATCCATAAAATTTGTAAAAGGCGAACTGCCCGAACAGTGCTTGGTAAGTGGAACATGAGGACGATACTGAGCCAGTCACTGTTATACGCTGATGATATCGTCCTTATTTGCGATACGAAAGACAAATTACAGCAAGCTCTAATAGAATGGCAGGAAGAACTTCAGCGAAAGGGAATGACCATAAATGTCTCCAAGAGCAAGATACTGGTCCTGTCCCGAGATGAGGAAGAGACTGTGGAGGTAATTTGTAACGGCGAGGCTCTCGAAGTAATTGAAAACTTTCTCTACTTAGGCTGCAATATAAATAGGCAGGGAAAAATAGATTACGAAATTGCAAACAGGATTGCTAAAGCAAATCAAATCTATTACAGTATATGCAATAGTATTGTTGGCCATCGAGATGTGGGGCTAGAGACGAAGCTCCACATTTACAAATCTGTATACCTCCCCAATCTTACCTACGGGAGCGAGAGCTGGGTAATGCTGGACAAACAAATAAGCCGAATTACTGCAGCTGAAATGAGGTATTTACGTAGGGTCGCAGGAAAAACGAGAAGAGACCGCGTAAGAAATGAAGGAATTAGAGCGGAGCTGAAAATTCCTGCGCTGAAAACCATCCTCGAGAAGCGACAGCTAAAATGGTTCGGCCATGTTTGTCGAATGAATGAGGACCGCGAACCCAGAAAAGTGTTGGAAGCTCGACCCACTGGAAAAAGGCCGCGCGGAAGGCCTAGGATTTTGTATGAAGGATAAATCCAGAAGATCGGAGGGAAAAGATTGCAGGAACTTAAACAACTCTGCAGAAATCGTGAAGCTTGGCAACGTTGGATCGAGGCCCCTCCACGCTAGTAAAGGCACATAGGAGGAAGATAAAGAAAAAAAAAAAAAAGAAGTGGAATCCTTAAGTCCAATTTGGTTTCTAATTCTGTCCGAAATCCGTCCCAGTTCACTCGTCGAAAGTTCAGCTTAGGAGGGGTTGAGGAAGGAATAAAGTTTGATTATGTCAATCTGAAATCAATACTTGTTCAATGAATTGAGTTATTTCCAAACATAACAAAATAATAGCCTTAAAGGTGACTAAATATAACTGTTATATTTCTTAAATTTTGTAATTCAATTTGAAAAACAAGAATTCATTTATATAAAACATTAAATTTTATCCTCTCCAGATTTTTTTTTTTTCTTAGACCCTAATTTTTTTTTTTTTTTTTTTTTTTTTTTTTAAAGAAATTTTCGATATTTACTTTTAATAAACAATTGTAATAAGAATTTTTCAGGAGTGAGGAATCTTAATCTGAGCTCAATAAAAAGTGTTTTCTTCATACAAACTTCCCGATTGGTGTACTTGACCCATGGGGAACGTTGGTCCTAATAATTTTCAGAGGATTATAGTTTGATATCTAGTTTCATCTAACACAAATCATCAAAATCGGTAAGCGACATTTGGAATCCTCTTTTTGTAAGTTCCTAAAGATGACATTTATGACAGAAATTTAATAATAAAGAGTTGTTAAAACAGCCTAGTTTGATGGGACTACAGTTATATAAAACTGTAAGCTCATTTTCCAACTCAGTATTTTTCGAAGTGAAGTTTTGCTTTAAGATGAAACTTTTTTTTTCTTTGTTTTTAAATACGCCCAAGAGGATTCAAAATAGAACAATAAAAACAAACAAATGATAAATTTTATTTTTACAAATCTCTTTGGAAGGTTCGGCATTATAGATGCTGTAGGGTTGGATATCCCGCACAGATCTTATGTTGGTTTTCCTGCATTCATAAACTTAGATAAAATAAATATAGCTATCCACCTTTCTCTTCTTTTCTAAAATTTAATAAACGCTAATACACACCCCTCTTTTTTTTTAAACATTTATTGATATTTACAACGGTACCCATAATAAATACAATAAGTAAATGGGCTAATTACAATTATAGGCTTGGATATGCCTTGTGAAGAACTACCCAGTGGTAGGCACTTCAACACAAAACTGGACCAGAATTATTACATAATCGGTTAAGAAATAAATGTATACACTATATAAGGTATCTTTCATCAGTTTTTGGCTTTAGAAAAAATAATAAAAATCACATTTTGTAAACGTTTGGCGTCATCTATAAAACCTATATTGGAGTTCTAGCACTTGCTAGATTCTCCACTCAATGGGATGTATGTATGAGTGTGTGTATGTGTATATAGGTATAAGAGAATTCTTAACTTCATTGTATTGATTCATTATTGTGTATATATTTTATTGTAATTTTATGCTGTGTAACTATTGTATGAATGTAGTATGTATGATATCTTTCAGCACTACTATTGATGTCCAAATTGGGACAGATTGTAATTTTACTCAATAATAAAAAAATAAAACCTAGTAACGGATGAATATTCAATAATTTATCATATTAATTTTCAAAGTTACTAAGTCTTTGGAATACAGTTAAAATTGAAGTACTGATACTCACTTTAATAGGTATTTTTACTATTTTCAACTAGCAAATAAAACCCGAAAGGTGGTTATAGTAGGCTGTAAATGTTGTTTACAACTCAATATAGTGAATGTAGTGACCATGAAGAGGAGTGTGTATCTGCCGAGATTGTACGAAGTTTTTAAAACTAACAACAATTATTTAAAGACATTTTAATCGTAGATGTTTTTAACCCTCACTGAAAATCAATAACATTGCTGCGATTGAGACAGAAGCGCAAGGATCTCCTCAGTCCTGCTTTTCGCCCCACTTGCGGGAGATAATCATGACTCAAAGTTAGCTGATTTTATTTATCAAACATACGTATTTTATTATCAACATAGTTAATTTTTTTATGTACTATATATTTATCTTATTTATTTATTATATAATTTTGAGGATGAAATATTTTATCACTTTCACCTCTGTCCCGTTTTGTAACATAATGTAATATTACTAAATAATTAAATAATAAAAATATTTTAGCAGGATCGTCTCTATAAAATATTTTTTATTTCTAAAAAAAAATATAAGGAATTATACTTTTTAAGGAAAAGATGAGAGGAAAGAAAAGAAGACAGGAAGTAAGAGTAGTGATACTCGCGTATTCTCTAAGATCGTTTCGAAGAAAAAAAAAACATGATTATATATTCTAATCATATACAATAAAAGCATCATCAGGAACTCAGTTTCAGATTCGTTGACGAACGAGAAATTAAACTTCCTGTTTTCCCCTCCCTACAAGTTAAGGAAAGAGTATAATTCGAGAATCGGGCTTCTCTCTTAAATATATCCATGGAATTTGCAATGTAGCCTAAATAAGAACGTCATAGCAGCAAACCATATGCACTCGAGTGAAGAATCTGAAAATGCAAAAGGTCTCTGGGCCACTGCCGTTTCAGCGTTCGAGAAGGTGATGGATGGAGCTATACAATGGCGGAGAATCAAGTTTGTCTGAGGTCTAAAATAAATGAAATATTGGGGTCAAGATGTAAGGTACTGATGTGGATATATTATAAAGTATTAACTATAACGGAGGACTGTGGATTGAAACGGTTAGACGTGTTTGATGTTTACGAATCTAGCTGTCCCCAATAATTTAATCAAAAGGACCAAATATATTTAAATATTATTATCCTAAGTTTAGCTCTATTGTTTGTCGTCAAGCACCTTTACTGAGGAAATTACAAACATTAAAAATAAAATAAAGAAGATGTATTTTCTGGTCGTTTTGTGAACTTTTTTTCGTAATCGATTAAGATGTTCTTTATATGTCGAGTATATTTCTCCTAGAAATTTAGAATATATTATCTCTATAGTTAAATAACTGTATTATTTTATAATTACTTATTAGGTGTTTAGGAGAAAACAAAGTAGAATGTCAATGTTTTAGTATTATTATCAGGGACTATTAAACTATTAAGCTTTTAAAATTTCTTTCGAATAGAGAAGTGAGTTTTTATATTTTTAAACTTTTAAACCAACAAATATAACACATACAAAGTTATTTATTCGTTGTTACTTATCAGTCAATCATGGAAAAAAATTTATAACCGAGGGAAATGCCTAAAAAAACAAATCAATGAATCAACATAGAAAATATAAACATATCCAACTGTAACTGTTGACTTTTCATTCGGAACGATAACTGAATAAGCTTGGACAGGACAACTATTAAATCTTCAATTTGAAGTTGAAGCGGCTGCCACGAGAAGTTTGTTCAATCGTTATCTGCTATAGTCAGGAAGCCATCATTACCTCCCACTAAAATTAGTAATAGCATTTGCATAGTCTAATTGGACTTGCCTGATATTACGCATTCAAGTTCATAAATACAAAGTTCCTTGTTTCTTGTATCTTTAATGTCATTCTAGAATTTCACAAACAATGGTGTTAAAAAATGCGCATAAGGGTGAGTCGGCTCAATAACATGAATACCGGTAAAATATTTTATTAAATAAATTTAAGGGGAAAAAACAAAAACTGTAAAATCACGAAAAAAAAAAAAAAAATATATCAATCATCCGGAAATAATATTAGCTGGCTACAAAGATGCTTCTGGGTTGAAAATAGCAAATTAAAACAGCGTTTTGGTAAAAAAAAAATTTATTTATTTTTATTTATTTATTCATAGAATTTTTTTAGGCATTACAATTGTATTTGCTATATGCTTTTATGCAATAAGCAAATATGCTAACAACAGATGTAACAAACTACATAGATAAAAAAAAAAAAACTAATAACTTTCAATATTTCAGGTCTCTTGGCCAGCCCTCGATAGTCTTCTGGGCGGATTATATGGGTTTGTGGCAGTTGATAGGTTTTGAGTCAGCGGGTTTGAATTTAGGGTCAGTCTGTCATGAAATGTATTGTAGCGATCAGTGGCAGTTGCAATGACGAATGGAATGTCTAGGTCAGTATGTAGTGTCTCGTTAGATACGTAAAAAGGGGCATTTGTAATTTTCCTAAGTAATTTTGATTGAAATGATTGAATAATTTTGATGTTTGACTTTTTTGCTGTTCCCCATAACTCAATGCCATAAGTCCAAATGGGTTTTATTAGTACTTTATAAATAGTTAATTTGTTCGTCAATGATAATTTTGAACGTTTGTCTAGTAACCTTGAAAGAAGTCCAAATTAAAATTAAAAAATTAACCAAAAAAAAAAAATTAAATTTAGCTCTTATTCCTCTAAATAAGTTTAGTTAGATATTAGCATAGTCAGTGACATTCATGTGTTAAATAGTTTTTTCGGAGTACTTTCTTCTAAGTATACGGAAACAGAGGACCATACCTCCACCCTACGATCAAAAATGACATTCATTCAGACGATAAAAACAACCTATTTTCTTTGGAATCAAATTAGGTGTGAAAATAATTCATGCATAACTCACTATCGTTGTAGCACTTGTTCAGTTAATCAGTAAAGGTTAGCTAGAAAGAAACATTCAGTAAACAACGGTGAACCGACAAATTATGTAAATGCTTATTGCACTTTCAAAAATATGAAGTATCAACCTTCAAAAGACATCACGATAAAGATCTCGTTGTATGTGAACTCTCTATAATACGAAATTCCGTGGTCTAGCAGATGATTTCATGAGCTACACAAAGATGGTACGAAGGGTCAGTTAAACGATCTAATATGGGATCAAAACCTTCCGTCAATTAAAGGATTAGGATCTTTATTGAAACAATGGAATCGTTACCCGATACTTGTTACATTGCTTACAGATCAACGATGGGCATAAAGAGATCTTTCAGACCAAACTTACAAACGACCAGGGAATGGGAAACCGTTTAGAGAACAGGAAGTTAGCCATATTCTTACTAAACACTTTAAATCACCATAATATTGGAAATTGCATACTTCAGCGTCAATTAGAATGTATGCAATGTAATACCGATATCCCGCTTGTGTAAAATAATAATCACAAACCCAACTGAACTGCGGATCTGAAGTCAAGCTTTAAATGTGACCTATTTCTAGCGAATTTGACAATCGCAATTCATTTTATTCAGAAACATAACAGTTCCACGAATTTTATTTTTAAAAATAAAGCTAACAATTCTCAGACCCTAAAGGTCACACGATCTTTCACAGTACAATTGGCGCTTCCGAACGCCAGAGACCATTCATCCAATACCTTTTGTGAAAAAGGTGAAAGCCATTGTTTATCTAGTTAGATCACTCAGATGACTGAATGTTGTAAGCGACGATTGCCAGTGATGTTTTGTTGTTTTCAATACCAACATTCAAACGCATCGCTTCGATATCAATCAAAGGGCATAATTTTTCATGTACAGAAACACTATTGAGTATTCAAGCAAAAGTCGATCTGTGGCCCTGTATCAGCCTAGACATTTTTATTTGTTTAGAACTGTATTAAATCGATAGTGAATATTTGAAAATAAGTGGATGTTTGTAATATTTGTAAGTACTTTGGTATATCGGATCGGACGGGCCGAGTGTTTATTCGAAAAAACATTCAGATTCACGCCCCAATTCTTAATGATTATGAATTCGTGTTCGTTTACATCTTAAGCATAGACCGAAAAATTTAGCTAAATCTAAAAGAAAAAAAGATATTATACGAAAACAAGGACTGACACTGGGCTAGAACGGAGAAAAGTAAAGCGTTTAAGGCTGTAAGGATTTACATTACCAAAAAAAAAGAAATGAGAAAAGAAGACGTCATGACTGTCAACGATAAGTATAATGCTACTAAATGAATCACTCTTCTATAAGCTATATAACGATGCTACTTACCTACTCAAACACATATGGACTTACGCCTAACAAATTTATGATTACGTAAACAACAAAACCCTACATAAGGAATTACACGACTAACATTTCACAGATACAAACGAACTCTCTTCGTATTTTCATAGCAAACTGAAGGGATACAATAAAATTATTAACGAAATGTCAAATGTTAGAAGGAGGCTGAAAGAATCTGCTAAATGAAAATGCTCCTCTGCTAAATTTAAATGCTCTTCTGCTAAATTTAAATGTTCCTCTGCTAAATTAAAATGCTCCTCTGCTAAATTTAAATGCTCCTCTGCTAAATTAAAATGTCCTGCTAAATTAAAATGCTCTCTGCTAAATTAAATGCAGAAGGGGTATTGCTGGTCAGTTCCTTCCTCATGCTACATGTTTGCTGATTAAGTATTCTATAGCACATTTGCTAATTGTTAGATAACTTCTGGCAGATGCGAATAACAAATAGAAAAAAAAAAGGATTAACAAAAATTGACGATTCATTAAAAAATATCAAAATAAAAGCTTTAGTTTCCAAAACTTCGCTAAGTAACAACAATAAAAAGTAGTGGTTAGCAATATTTTTTTACTTTCAAAACTGTAGAAAAAATAAAAATAAATAAAGTTAAACAAAGTCACGAGATGATGTATTAAATTTTTATATAAATCATTATTTTCAATATATAGCTTTTGTCAGAATAATAAAATTTCTTAAACATCTTAAGTTTCCTAGAAAGCAATTATGAGAGACAAATAATTGAAGATGTTTCTTCCATTTTTTTTAGCTTATTTCTTTCTGAAAATACACCATTTATTTCCTTTAGTCGATAGTTGGTCATTTCTATTTTGAAGTATATGAAATATGTCTCAAGGTTTGGAAGATGGGTTGGGAAATATTTCTTTCTCTGTAAGCATTACTTTGCCATATGAGGATACATTAAAAACATTACCTGAAAATAAACTAAAAGAACAAAAGAGGGAAGAAAACTCCTAAACCATTGATTAATACAAAGAAAATACGTACAAAATTAATTTAGAATAAATTACGTTCTTACTCGTATTTTTTGTATTTTAGTTATTTAGGGGGAACATTTAACGTAAACTAACATCTTTTAACACAGGTATATATATGGTTCTGAAATAAGTTCATAACATTTTTTACTGGTGATTTCAATAAGAATTTCAGATTCTTGTAAATATTTTTAATCAATTATATGATTTGATTATTTAATCAAAAATTAAATATTTCGATAAATTATGCTTGACTTTGGTCATTATCAACAGTTAGAGCGCTTTGCCTCTTCCAAATCAAAATTTCCTGTTCTGAACCAAGAAAACCGCTTACGGATGGTACTTTCTCTGAAAGCATAATCTCCATACATACTTCAAATTTTGTTAACCGTCTGTGCAGTGTATTTTTCTTTTTGGAAATAAAATTTAAAAATCATTAAATGAAAAAATGAAATTTGTTTTTCTTGCATTTTGAGCAAGAAAAATGCCAATCAAAGCTAAGAAATCTTGGTTGAAATAGATGCAAAAAACACCTTTACTAATCCTTTTTTAGAATATATAACTGTTATTGACTAAGTAAACATGATTTTTTAAACACATAGAGGATTAAATTAAAATATTGAAGAATAGTAGGAACTTATTTTACAACCCAATATATAGGTTAAATAAACATTTACAAAAATAAAATAAAAAAGCTACCTGAATGGCTTCAGGCACCTTTCATCCTAGAGGTATTTGCTAAGATGGAAACGTAATTTCCTCTTCTATATAGAATAAAGTAAATATTTGTTATCAATACAAGGCATCTAAATCTATACAACTAAGTGGTTAAATCTAAAAGGATGTACTAGGAAACTTTTCATGTTTTGATAAAGTTTAATAAAATAGATTCGGGTATTTTCCTTATGGGATCCTATTCTCAAAGTACACCGCTATCTTATACATAAAATTATTCTGAATTTATATTATAGTAGCTGTAACCAGTGGTTACAAATATTCCATACTTTGTTATTTTATATGCATTTGTCGTAAGAGTTAGTATAATATATTAACAGATTTTGTTAGTAAAAGAGACCACTTGCGTCCTCGTTCGTTATTATTATTCGCTCTGCCGATTTGTGTAATTCATTTGAGAGTAAATAAATAAAAAACTAATAGATTAAACATAAATAAAACTTCTATTGATAAAAGATAGCAGAATACACGGATTAAGTAAGTACAAGCGGTTATTCCATCGCTTTGTTGGCAGCTCTCCAAAAACTATGCTAAACTATATGGTCTCGGGGACATCTTCTTTTCAGACGCCTCGGAGGATTATCAGGGAATGCAGAGGAAGCAAGGATTAAAACTATTGGACTAGAGTGGGAATGGAGTTAGTCATGAAAAGAGTGGTACCTGGTTAGCAACAGCAACATAAGAAAAATTAAGGTCTTGGGGATGGGTTTAATTGTGACAAAATAAGGAGCATTTAGGATTTTTCAAAGGGTTTTTGATAATTCTAAAACTGAATCAAAGCAGTGACCTAAAGAAAGAATCACGTTACTGTACGTACATAAACAAGGCATCTGAAAATTATGATTGATCTGTGATTCTGGCATTGGTCATGTTTAAAATTTAATATAAAATATAATACAAATTTAAGTTATTTTCATTTCATCATCTAAGACCCAGTATGTTATGTGCTTTCTCTGGATAAAATAATATATAATATAATAATATTGGATCATTCCTTTATCAAATCATAAACTCCCACCATCCATTTTATGTCTACAGCCTTCTGATATTTAAATCCTCAACCCATCACCAGGAAACAAGATCCCGTCTGTCCGACATCCACACTCCTTTCCATAGAACCAGAAAATATACCTGCTCCTTTTTATCCCGTTCCACTGCCTTATGGAATACTCTCCCTTCAAACATCCGTCATGCTCCTTCCCTATCATCGTTTATATCCCTCTCTCTTCAATACTTCCTTTCTCGTCAGTCAGATGTAAGCTAATTTTTATTTTGCCAACTTATGTAAGGTGAATTTTACTTTAGTGCACTTACTTTAATGAGATGTAAAAATTACATTTTATGTTTATTCGTATTTATTTATTTCTAGAATTTGTAAATAGAGATTGTACTATGAAACTTTCTTCTTTTTTTTTTTCATTCTTGTGTTATTTAATTGTAGTTACATATTTTTTTTGGCCAGTTGTAATTTATTATTTTGTTCATAATTGTTACTCTTAAGAGACATTGTCCCAGAATAAAGTTTCTTTTCTATTCTATTCTATTCTAATATATAGATATTTCATATCATGAAAATGAATTAAATTACCCGTAATAGGCTCGTTTCATTTTAAAATAAAGTAGCAAAGGATCTATTAATTAGGGATATAAGTACTTTTTTTCAATTTTTATTATTTAGAGACAAAGTGGTTTCGTCTCTTAATCCTCTGAGATATGACTATGGCTAGGATTATTTAAATCATTTAGTTCATCCTTCCTTCTTCTTTCAGAAATGCTTAGTAATTATTCTTGATGTTATGCTTCCTTCTTTTTGTCCTTTCTTTTTGCCGCAGAAAAGAATTACCGACCTGCTAAATGTTGTTAAGTACATCATTATTTTTCTACTTACTTCCCTCAAAGTTCTTAGGGCTTAAAATTTATCTTTGAATTCCATGACAAACTTGTTCTTTATAAAAGAAGTTTGTAGGTCCTGGGCATCAAAGTTTTATTGTAATATTTTAACCACATGACAATCAAGTTTTGGATTATCTATCATGAAAAATACATCTGAAATTCACTTAAAACAGTGTGTAATATCGATTGCTTCAAATCATAATACTCATATTATTTTTACTTATGTACTAGAGATCTAAAGGAGTTGTAGAGTTGTTTTATTTTTTTTAATTACATTTAAATCTTTATCAAATATATAATTCATATGCGGAATAAAGCGGAAGCTGTAATACGCATTGGAGATATTTCGGAGCTCTCAATAGTGGGAGTTATATTAAAGAAGATATGTAGAAATGGGGTTAAGGCGGAGGCGTATTAGAAGAAGAAAAGGTTGTGAAGCAAGTGCCGCTATATAGGAAATGTGTGTAACATGTACACATACATTCTCTTCTTTGTCAGTATTCCCGCTATAGAACTTCCCCTTCAAGGAACATTCTTTTTGTTCTCACATTTTTATTTTAATATATGCCTTAATTAATCAAATCGACAAAGCTACTAGCTCAGGCTCTAATGATGTACTGCAACATAGTTATTTCTATTCAATGCATCGTGGAATTGTATTTTTTTTTATTTATATATATAATATATATTATATATATATTATATTATATATATAAAATTTAGAAAAAAAGCAAAACAGGGATTATCGAAACAAATTAAAATTTTACAGAGAACATTATTTTTATGACCGGTACGAGTGATTTGTCAAAGATACATATTAAAAAATAATAATTATACATTTAAAATTCAGATATAGTTTTATCATTTTTGTCCGTTGGTGCGACAGGCCTTGTAGACCCTTGCCCGCGCGGTTTAATCAGCTGGGAGAATACCCGCGCGTTTTTTCGATATTTTATAGGTGGTAGAATCATCACCTCCTATTCCTATTCTTCTGAGTGGCCAACAGTTAGCTGAGGGGTCTCACATAACGGGGGAAGAGGCTGTGAGTGAATCCCCATCAATTAAATGCTTGACTAATAGTCACTCTGGGACTGGGATTCGAACTCACAACCTTTGGCGTGGAAGACTAGCGAGCAAGCCACTCTTGATCAAATCTATTTATATTTGTTTTTATTATTTATTTATTTATATTGAAAACTGTATTGATTAATACATCCAGTGAATTGGCTGTCGGATAAAACTCATGAAAAAGAAATGAAGAGAAACTGTCCATTGGCAGCACTCCAATAGGTGATCTAAGCTAGAAGGTCTCGAGGACATCTTTTTTTGGGACGCCTCGGAGGATTGTCAGGAATGGAAGAGAAAGCAAGGACTGAAACTATTGGGTGAGAGCGGGAATGAAGTTTGTCATGGAAGAAATGATGCCTGATTCGGGCTAAATCAGTAGCAAATGGAACATTAACGGAGGTCTTTGTGGATGAGCTCTTTTGTGAAAAAGTAAGGAGCGTTAAGGATTTTTCGAAGGAATTTTGGATTGTAAGATTGGATAAGGGAAGAATGTAATGGTTTAGGAGAGCCCCAAAGCTAAACTCCGTAAGTCCAGATAGGTCTTATGATGAGCCTTTTGTATTTGAGTGGAAGGTTAGAGCGTCTGTCCAGTAAGAGTTGAAGAAACCAAATCTATATTATAATGAAAAGTTCATAGTAACCTTCAAGCTCCCAGAAAAATCCAACTCCAATTAATACGGTTCATATTGATGAATATCACCTAAAATATCCTCATAATTTATTTCAGACAGAATTCTGCAATATTAATCACACATAATAAATTCTTAAAGACATTTAATTTATTTTTTTACCAATTTTTCAATTGATGGTCTTTCTGGATAAAGATCTTTATGAAACGTCATCTACATATATGATGTATAGTCTTGATAGAGCAGATGTTTTCTGATCATTACAACAAGAAATGTCATAACGATTACATAATGTCATACATTCAATAATAATATGTTTTTGATTGATAAGTATCTATTCTCTAAATGGTCCAATAAAAGATCTAATTTATGAAATTCAGTGCTATCTACAGACGATGTCAAGCGACGCATATTCAAATATTTAAAAGAGTAGTTTACAGACATCAGTTAGAGTAAAGTAGTGCTGTTGGTTAGAGGCAACTTCGCTAGAGTAAGGCGCAGCTGTACACTCTCCCTACATACACACGGCTCGGTAATCTAATAAACATGCTACGCCCACCGATCTGGGTAGTAAGGTAGCGTGTAGATGTTTCGCTCATATCCTATATATAGATAAAGGAAAAATATAGAGCCAAAAGAAATTTCAATTTTATTTTATTTATTGAAAACGCTCTAATAATGAAGTCTGATTGATACATTCCAAAATATTAAATGATAATTATGTATCAATTAGAATTATGTTCTCGGTGTACGGTCATCTTTTGGCCAGCTTTATAAATTACAATATATAATATTTCCAAACGACCCTCTTTTTAAAACCAAATGTCTTACGAAAATTTTCATTTCCAAGGATCTTTATGAAACGACCCGTGGTGGTCATATTACACCAACATATGCCTAAAGGTGTCAAGAAAAGTGGTTTTCAACTAGTGGTCCGCTACCAACAATTCGATGTCTATGGAGTTCTCAATGGGGCTTAGTGAAATTATTTTTTATTACCTTAACATAGAATTGAGGGAGCGGCATGGTCTAGTGGATAAAGCACTAGTTTTATTCTCTATTATTCTATATCATTATTTGTTCTCCGGGTTCTGGATTCGAATCCCGGCTGTGGTAGAATACTATTGATTCTGTTAATTTAGCCGGGGGTGACCCTAGCGAATGGAAATCCTCCTGGGGCAGACCCAGCCTCTAAAGTGGGTACTCAAAAACTTGGGGAAAAAACCTGACAGCTGAATGTGATCAAGGCTATTTACCTCATTTCACGGCCGTTAGCCTAGAAACAGTACGAATCTCAATATTTACTGAGCCCAAGACCCTTCTTGGATTACTGTAGTACATTTTTTTAAAAATTCTATAATGATGGAGTTTTGTTGACCGTAGAGAAATTAGATGAGGAAGATGGTTGGGGGTGCGGTCATAAATTAAAAACACACAATTAAAAATAAGCGTTATTTTAATTATGTGCCGACGTTTCGGCCTACAATGTGGGCCTTCATCAGGGCTAAAAGAAACAAGATAACAACCAATGTAATTATAGACTTAATAATGCGTTAGGTATATAATAATAATATGACAGTAATAAATTATGGGAACATAAATAATATTAAATGTAAAATGATAATAAGATGACAATTATAAAGTATGGAAATAAGGTGACAGTTATACAAGTATGAAAATAAACAAAATTAAGATGATAGTTATAAAGTATGGAAGTAGACATAATTGAGATGATAATATTGTAATGATAATATATAAATAGAGACTAAGTAAATGAAAAAAAAAAAAAAAATGATAAAGGAAAAATATGTGAACAATTAAATTTTAAATATTAACAATTTTGAGTTGATATATGACGGTAATATATTAAAAACATAGTTAAGAGTATAGGTAATATATAAAAAAATATAGTCATTACAAAAGAGAAACAGTATGAATAAAAAATAATAATTTAAATATTAAAATAATGTAATATTAAACTAATAATTATATGTCAGGATATGTAACGGAGAAATATATGAGTATGGAAAGGGGGGGAAAGAAATGGGCGATGAAAAAAGACCCTTATCAATAAGAAAAAATACTTACGTGACGACGTGAAAGCGTTGCCTACAGAAGTGATGTTTCCCAGTTTAAAAAACGCTCATTGCGTGGAACGGAAAATATGAGAACTAGAATGTCCGTTAGGAAAATTCCAAGAAGCTAAGTTACGTTTACTGATTCGATTGTTAAAAAATAGCCAAAAGTCATTACTTGAGAGTACTTGAGTTATTACTTATGAGTATTTGATAAAATTGTAAGAAATAGTGACGAGGTAAAGATTAAAAGATTTTAAGTAATAACGGATGACGATGATAAATGATGAATGATGATAAGGTAATAACGAATGACGATAAGGAGCTGTCGAAGGAAATGATAAATAAACAGTAATCTAGTAGGTAAACAAATAAATAAATAAAAAAGGGGAGTACGAAAATTAAATAAATATATAAATAAAAAAAATTGATAATAAATAAATAAAAATAAAATTATGAAGAGATGATCAGATGGTTGTTTAAAAAATGAGCTAGGGATGCTTTATTAAATTTAATATTTGGGAATAAGCTAGTGACAAGTTATGTTTGTCAGTCTTTTGATTAACAGGAAGGGGTTCTAGTTGTATGTAAATGCATTCTGTAATGAGTCGTTTGTCATGGTTGGGAACAGTGGCAAGAATGGATGTTTTATCAAAATCAAAGGAATGGTTAAGGGTTAAGGAATGTTCTGAAAGTTTTGAAGCGGTAGAATTTTTGGAGGAAATTGTATATTTGTGTCGGGTGATGCGATCTTTGAGAAGGTTTTTGGTTTCACCAATATAGGCAGAGTTGCAATTAGGAGTTCCGCAAGGGACTCTATAAACAATTTTTGAACGGTGGTGTGTTGGTATACTGTCTTTAAGTCGGCTGTAAATATTGGAGAGTATCTCTCACTACAAATCTCACTACAAACTCTCCAATATTTACAGCCGTTTTTTTTTTTTTTTTTCATTTACTTAGTCTCTATTTATATATTCTCATTACAATATTATCATCTCAATTATGTCTACTTCCATACTTTATAACTACCATCTTAATTTTGTTTATTTTCATACTTTATAACTGTCACCTTATTTCCATACTTAATAATTGTCATCTTATTATCATTTTACATTTAATATTATTTATGTTCCCATAATTTATTACTGTCATATTATTATTATATACCTAACGCATTATTAAGTCTATAATTACATTGGTTGTTATCTTGTTTCTTTTAGCCCTGATGAAGGCCCACATTGTAGGCCGAAACGTCGGCACATAATTAAAATAACGCTTATTTTTAATTGTGTGTTTTTAATTTATGACCGCACCCCCAACCATCTTCCTCATCTAAAAATTCTATAGGGTTGTAAAATAAGTTCGCAGCGATTTTTACTGTTCATTTTAATAAAAACTTAAGATTCTTGTAAATATTTTTAATCAATAATGTTTTGCGATATCCCGCGTCGCAGAGTGAAGGTTTTTCGTGATCAATGCTTAAATTTTGTCATCAACAGTCGAAGGACGACCCGAGAACTTTGCGTCTTCCAAGTTAAAACTTTAGGTTTTGAATCGAGCAAACCACTTTGATGAAAATGTTGATGTAACATCTGTAACTTCTAAAATATAAAATTTCTAACCTGTTTTCGAGATAGACTTACCACAAACACACGTACACTTATATATAGGTAATTATTATTTCATATAGAGGTAAGGGAAAGTAAAATGAAATATATACTAATTTTTTCGAAGGTCTAGGCAATCTGCATACAATATCCATGCACTGTTAGATAGTAATTCAAAATGTTATAAATTAGGTATAAAAAATAATTCCTGAGTCTTATAAAACTAATAATATATGTTAATGGTTGATGCTATATTCAGCTCTTTTATATTTTCAATAAATAATGAGCCGTAAAAATTCCTTTCTGAATGAAACCAGAAGGTTATAAGGAATAGTATTCCACCCTCGCTCTAGAGGTGTCTTCTTTTTCTCAGCCGTAATTGGGACACACAAGGTGACTTTTATAGCAGAAAGTGATATTTAGTTGGTCCAATTTATGACTTTGAGTCGTTATGCTCCCTAATTGTCAGCTTTATGGTACCTTTCCCACTTTGTTGCCAAATTAACCGTTTTTGTTTCCCCAAATTGTATGTTGATTTAATAATAATGTAAAATAAAATTGAATTCACAGTACCTTTGAAAACAAGCTTATCACATAGTGATTTGAAAATTGAAAGAAAAATTATAATTTAAGATATTCTCAATAGTTACAATATTTTTTTTTTTTTTTTTTTTTTTAATATTCGTATATATTACAATTTGTCATAATAGACAATAATAATAGTGCTACAGGATCTCATTCATACAATATTTACAATATAAACAAAAGGAAAGTCAAATTACATAAAATAAAATCAAAATAATAAACGTATACAATAACAAAATTTATAGACAAAATAAATACAAATAAATGAAGTTAACAAATAAATAAACAAAACATGTCTCATTCATACCTATGTACAATGGTTACAATATTAATTTTTAATATTTATTTCTGGGTTATTATAGTTGAGATTAAGATTATGGATATAAAATTACAGAAACTTTATAAATTGAATTTATGTACATCTTTATATATATATTTAAACAGTTTACATATTTGAAAATTCTCCACTCTTAAATAAACAAAATAATAATCAGAATGAAAGATAGATGCATAGGATGATAGATGAATATAGTGTCTTTCGCACATGGAATAGGTACCAAGGACGAAAGAGTTTTTACAAAATTAAAATAAGATAAAAAAAAAGGAAAAAAACTTATATCAAAGAAAATAAATATCTGAAATCTTTATAAAGAATGTTTTATTTTTATTGTTAGCATTCTTGAAGGAAATTAGATACTAACGTAAGAGCTTAAGGGAAAACTATACACGGTTTATATTTAATAATCTTCCAACAAACATCAGAAAAACAAACAATTAATTAATTAATATAAAAAATGAGTAATTTTTTAGATCTTATTATTTTATGCATCGAATATTTTATGTTTCATTTCCCCATATCCAGATTAATTTTAAATAAATAAATCCGTATTTTAAATTAGAGTTACTGCTGTATTCCGCACTCAATATAAATAAAAAGTATTTTGCTCGAACGTGATATTATAATGGTCGAGTAACTAAATATAAAATGTTTCATCGAAAAACCCGGAAAAAAGTCAGACCCTTAAAAGCATCGTGTAATGTCAGCACTTTACTCTGTTAAAAATAAATTATTATAGCTCGTGCCGTAGTGTGGCCTTTTTTTCTCATATTGAAGTATTGGGTTTGTTTCATCTTAACTAATGTACATGTCATTTAATGGATGATTGAGATAACGATTTTTGCATATAGTTATTATTAGTTAAAATAATCATCATTGAAATATAAGTATTTTTGTTTTTAATTATCACCAAAATTAGTGATAATTGTCATAATTTTACAACCAAAAGCTTCATGGATTAAGGCTTAGGATCGAGCTGTGTTGTAGATGGTCTAATTTAATCATGCGATTCTTTTATTTTAAGTTATGAATCAACCTCTGCTTCCTAAAACAATGGTTGAATTCAGAATGTGAGTAAAGTTCCATTCGATAAATTAAAAAAAACAGAGAATATAAGGAAATAATTCATGTTTTCATTTATTTAGTAGCTACTAAATTGTTTATTATTCATTTTTTACTTCTGCTGATAATAATAGATGCTTAATTATTTCAAATAACTAAATTATACTTAACAGAAGGAAATCTTGACGATTTTGATTTCAAGCCCTTTCAAACCATATCAATTTAGATAAAATCTAGCTGATATAATAAGTTATTGATATAATGAGTTTAATAAAAATTTCACATCCTTTTTTGATAAAATTGTAAAAAAATCAAGTTTAAAAAAAGTTTGCTATTGCATTAAGTCAATTTTGTTTATTAAACAAAAATGGCTTTAACGACCTTGGTATTTAATGAATATTAGATATATTCAATAAATTGACTGTTAATTGAATATGTCAAAAAATATAACAAAATTAGTGGAAAAATATTTATTAACCAACGTTTCGGCCCACGTTGCGGGTCTTCATCAGAGGTTTAGGCTAGAGTCAAGAAGCAACTGGTTGCTGTTGGTTGCTTCTTGACTCTAGCCTGGAAGCCCTGGTAACTTTAGTTATAAATAGTTTTGTAATATATTTTTACTAGCACCCGAATTATCTCATCCTCCATATTTATATAAGTGCATTATGAAGGAATATTAAGGGTATGTAAATTCCCTTATACAACGTAAAAAAGTAATGTTGTTTATCTTTTAATTTTAAAATAAATGATCCCTTTAATATGGCAAAAAGCCGAAACGTAGGAAGAAGGAAATAAAAAATAAAATATGTTGAATGAAAATGGATCACTTTAATTAAAATAAAATAAAAAAACCTAACAAACTAAATTTAGTTTCGCGAATGATTTGTTGATTTTTTTTTATTCATACGTAGGTTGGTAAACACACAAACAATGGCTGAATATGCGTTATTTGATCATAATCGGAAATAAATTGTTTTTCGTTATTTATTTATAAATAATTGCGTTGAAAAAGTGCTAGGTGTTAGGAGAAATGTTTCATTGAAAAATTCTGATGGATTTGTATCTCGTTTACTGTTTGAAATTATGTATTTTATACACATAAATGATGCCATGAATCACGACTGCTTGAAATAAAGCTCTACATTAATTCTCATTTCAACTGCTATCGTTATGTGAAAAGCGAATTACCAGAAAAAATCCAATCGATTTTGAACTTTCAACCAAACGTCTATATTTAGAGATACGAAAAAGAAGAATGATAAATAGATATAAATGTACGCATTCAAACCATATGGTGATATCACTGAAAAACAATCATCTATTAACAAATAAAGATATATGTATATTATTTATTGTTATTTATCATGCGTATACCTATCTTTTTCAGGATTTAATGTTCATAATTTATCATGGATTTCTCTCAATATAAAATTCAGAGTTATTTTTTACCCCAAAATCAACTTTACAAAGCATGGAGACAGAAGGAAATCTGATCAAGATAAATGTTGCGCAGGGAAATATACTCTCAGTTCTGCTTTTGTAGAAAGTTAAGAAGTAATTAAACCACAAAGTCATCATAATTAACCAATGTCCCTAAAGCTAACGAGATTAGACTTTTGAAGTACTCAGGCTTACAAACTTAATCTTTTAAAATCAAACTAATGTTGCTGGATTCTCTTGAGTTTAGGATCACCCCACATTCCATTTTATTCCCTTATTCAAGGATCCAAAAAAATTAACTTTGTGATGCGATGAAAAAATGATTTCTAGTAGTTACATAATTGAAAACAACATTATTATTCGGACGTATAAATATAAAAAATCAATATGATATATATAAATGAAATATGTAATGTAACATACTTATTATTCTTAACGAACTAGGTTCTAAAATTAAAATGTTTTTTTTATTTTGAACACACAATCTAGTGGTTTAATCTCTAATTTAACGATATTGTATTTCTTTACTTAAACAAATAATTCGATTCTAACATAAAAGCACAAGAGCTAAATTCAAGCATTGGAGATACGATATTCAATGAGAATAAAGGGAAGGTGAGAAGAGACCGAGTGCGAAAAAAAACCATATGGTTCGTTTAATGTGTGACTTCGGCCAGCTTAGGATACTATTAAAGAACACCAACTGCGATGGTTCGGACATGTTTCCAGAAAGGTAAAAAAAAAAAGTGGCAAAGGCCATATATGAGGCGAGAGCCTCCGAGACCGAGGAACACTCTCAATCCAACCGAGGGAAAATCTCAATCCTAGAGGCCTTTACCGGCAGATGTCTCGAATTGACAAGGGAAAGAAGATTGGTACAGGAGAGAGGTTCTTAGATCAGGCACTACAGAAAGTGACCTTACACCGTTCGCGGTAGAAGAGGAAAGGTTTTAATTTTAAAAATATAATTAATAACGAAAAGTATGAATGTATGGCATTAAATATTTGTGAAAGGCATCCGATTATATAAAAAGTTCTAAAATAAATATTGTTAGTTAATTTCTTCTAATTTCTATGGTCGTATACCGAATACATTTTTTTTTTTTTTTAACAGTGCTGAAGAAAGAAACCATATTTAATAAAACATTATATTAAATAATGTCTAGAGGTATCCTGTATATACTTTTTTCCTCCGCAATAAAGGGCATGTCGTGGCTAAGTGGCTAGCGCATTAGCCTCCCACGCCAAAGGTTGTAAGGACCGATTTCAGTCCCGGAAGGACTTTTTCAAATGTTTAATTAAATGGGGATTCACTCACAGCCTCCTCCCCGAGCATGTGAGACCCGTCAGCCACAGGTGGCCACTCACAAAATTAGGCATGGGGAGTGATGACCTCACCCTATAAAACGTCATCGAGATTCTCACAGCAGATTACACTCACGGCCAAGAGCCTACACGGCCTATCGAGCCACCGTGTAAAATAAAAAATAAATAAAGGGCATGTCCTGTTCAAAATTAAAAACATTTGTATTCATTCATAACCTTATGAACTTAGGTCGTGGGATTTTAAGTAAATTGTACCGAAACTAGAATGTATAAATATAATTGAAACTAAAAAAAAAAAAGTAATCCAAGACGAAGAACGACAATAGATAAGAATTCTCTAGAAATATTCAAAAAAATAATATTAATTTATGATTGTTAAAACAATTCTCAATAATTGTTTAAAGTATACAAATTGGGCATTGATTAGATTTAATCATACTATCATGTCATAATTTTATGAAAATGTTATATACATCCTCAGGACTTTCAAAAAATAACGTACTAACTATCCCAAAATTCGAAATACATTTGGATGTTATTACAAGTTGTTTAATTATGGTATTTAAAAATCTCTTACTGTTACGGTGACCTGAATTGTTCTAGCTTTCTAACGCAGAGATTCACTGTACACATCAAATGAATCAAAGTTTATTTTTGTTTATATTATTACTCTAAAAAACAAAACAGGATACTTATTTTCTGAACATTTAGTCCAAAAGTAAGTATACAGTCGTTCTCATGGTTTCTTTTCTTTCAATCACGATACTTTTCTTCGATTTCCGACCCTGGAAAATCCAACTAAATTAAAACAGTCAATCACAGGTCCTCACCCAGACAATGTTTGTGAACTCCTGAAGAAGATTTGTGGGAACGAGGATATAGACACCTTAGCTTAACACTGTGGCCTATATTGGGACATTCACTTCCAACCCACACACAAAGTTAATGCAAGCCCATTCCATTTTCTAACTCCTTTGAGGCCATTACTGGACGATCGAATCGGTTCGGGCTGAGTAGGCGATTTGATTTAATTTTTCTTCGTTGCGTCAGTACTTTTGTTTCAATGATTCTTTGATCTTAACAGCGAGGGTTTGAATATTTCACATTAAATAAATTGAGTAAGCATTTAAATGTCTGAGGCTTTTAATGCTAGATGTATTTATTTTATTTTTTTATAATATGCAACTTGTAAATTTTTTTTTATGTATTTTATTTTTGGTCAACTGTTATAAGAAGAGATTATAGGGTCAGAATCAAAACAAAAGCAAGGTTTGTATTTATTCAGTTCCTGAGTATAATAGCATAACATAATTCAAAACAGTCTGTTAAAAATATAATTAGCAATAAGATGAGTAAAACGAGATAAAGAAGATTCACCTGTAGGGTAAGAATATTTATAAAATAAAACATTACGTTATTAGAAATACTCGCGCCAAATTGGAATCCGTTCTGGGAGACTAGTTGCCCAGTGTCCTATCCACAATAACACATTTCTCTCATAGCTACTAGATACAGTAATGTATACATTAGTAAATATTCAGCATAATTAAAAACTTAAAAAATGCAAACACAACTTAAAAATATATTTTCTCATCATTGTCTTAAGTGTTCTTTTGGTTGAATATTTTAAAAGAACACCTATAAGACGGCCGAAAACTGTTGAGTAAGTTAATAAAAATGTTTCTTTTCTTTTTGAATAAATAGATTTCTTTTTTTGAATTGATGATGAAATATAATATGATATTTTTGAGAACAGGTGTTTTTGAAAAATGGTATTTTTAAAAAATTAAGATGACGCTGCTGATAAGCGGTGAAATGAATTGATATGTAACATGGATATGTATGGTAGGTAACGTATTTATTAAAAATAATTTATTATGTGTTAATATTAGATGTTAAAAATGTATAAATGCAATAAAACATTAATTGATTACAGAAGCTTGAAAATGGCCCTAGAGGCTGAAACGTTGCAATGTCTGGAAATTAAAAAAACATATCCAAGACTTCTTTTGTAGAACGGCCTAATATTTATCGAACTTAAAAATATAATACATAAATTTTAATTAAAATACAATATTTAAACATACAAAATTACGACAACCTACGATAAAATGTTGTTTTTTTGTGGTGCGACAGGCAGTTAGGCCGATGGCCGCGCGGTGTAAACTGCTGGGAGAATACACTCACATTTCTTGATATTTTATAGGGTAGGGTAATTACTCCCTACGCCTAGTTTTGTGAGTGACCACTAGTTGACTGACGGGTCTCACATGCCCGGTGTAGAGGCTGTGAGTGAATTTTAATTTAATTAAATGCTTTATAAAGGTCCTCCGGGACTGGGATTCGAACTCACTCCATTTGGCGTAGGAGACTAGCGCGCTAGCCCCTCTGCCACGGTCTTTCCTCTTGATCAGATCTATATTAAAATTTAAAGTTCATAGTAACTTTCAGGTTCACAAAATATCCAACTTCAATAAATACGGTCCTTATTAATGAATATCGCCTAAAATATCCTTATAATTTATTTCAGACCGAATTAATCACAAATAATAAATTCTTAAAGAAATTACATTTATTTTTTACCCTTTTTTCTAGTTATTGACATGAAATATTCGTGTTATTATTATTGTATAGTGTTATTAGCCACGGGCTTCCCAACCTACTATATTTTTTTTTAATTATTTATTTATTGAAATATATTACAATATGTGCTATAATTAAAGCTCTTTATTTTTGTTATAGAATTTTAATTTTACATACCTAAATATGAAATATATAGTAAGGGAAAGTAATCTGATGGTGAAAATTTTGGAATTCGAGTTTTCACCGGAAATAGACATTTTAGGCCCCCGAGGTCCAAACCACCAAAAATCTGTGTGTGTTTGTGTGAGCGTATATATATATATATTAGAGAGGTTAAAGAGAAGAGCCACTTTATACCATGTACTTTGCACCCGTTTTTGTTTTCTTTTTTTAAACGGCTGTTCAAGGATCTTCCTTTAAAAATAGATAATTTGACAATTAAAATTACCATGAATTATAATTGGGAGGCCCCATCTTTTTGGACTCTCTATTTTGTTGGCAAGTAATGGCCAGTCAGAGATAAAATGTGCCCCAAGCCATGAAATGAAGATAGTGCAGTTAAATTAAAAGTGTAAGTGATGGGACAATGGCAGTCTACCATATAACAATATGTGAGTTGAAGCAGCAGGAAGGATGAGCAGGGAGAATGATGGGCCAGGAGCCAGTCTACAACACAAGTAAGAGCTCAAACAAGCTGTCACACTGAACTTAATTTTCTATTATCAAAAATGTAATTTTCTTTTGTATTGTCATGATCCAATTAAATATTCAATATTGTTAAAATCAGCCATTGGATATTCATAATACCCCTTAAATACAGTCCACTCATCAATCATAAACTATCAATGATCCATGGGCAATATCCATGGGAAACAAGTCATAATGAATTGCCGGAAGAGTACTTTGCAACGGCTAAATACAACGGCTATAACAATTTTAATAAATTTTTATATCAATATTAAATTTAATTGGTTTTACTATTAAATAGGTATCCTTCTCTGAAGTGTCCTTAATTTTGGAGATTTGTAAACAAATATCTTCTTGTTAACTTTGATAAAATAACGGAAAATATTTATTTTTTTACGACATAAAAAAAAGGTTTTTGGACATAACAATAGTAATAATGATGTACACTGTTGGGAAGCTAAATAATTGAGAAAAAAATGTTATCTTAGATACAAAGTTGTAAAAAGGTAATGCAGAAAATGAAAACCTAATAGAACTAAGAGATTATTGTCGATAATAATTTATATTCTTAGATTATTTAATCTGCAATATATATCATCATTGAAACTCAATGTTTTTCTCTAAACTTTTTTTAACTCAAACTGAATTAAAAAGTTCTTTGATAATGTTAATGTATGGAACAAGCGAAAGTCGTGTGTTGCGTGTACATTATTTTTTCATTGATAAAGAAAAATTGTTGACTTGTATAGTTATTTTATCTTTATCCATAAAGTAGATTAATTTAAAGATATATTTAGACTCAGTGACAGATCATTAATCTTCTTAGTAAATTGTTTATAAATTAAAAACCAAATAAAATTTAGTATAATTTCTGTTAAAATAAAATCACTCAGTTAACGAAACTGTTTCTTTGGATAGACCGGTGTCTGCTGGCGAAATTGGATGTAGGTTTTTCTGTCACTGTTTTTTCATCCATTCGATCTCAATCTTGGATACCCTTCAATTAACCGTAACTGTTTTCGCAACAAAAACACTTTTTAAGGTAGGTTAAAGTTTAATTCCCACATTCCTTAATCTAAATGATGATCGATGTTTATTTGCTTAAACATAAGTGTATATACTAGAACAAATAACTATTTTTTTTTATTGTAAATTACGTTAATGTTACTTTGATATAATTATTAATATATCTTTGTTAATTGCTCTATTATTGCCAGTTGTAGAACACTGATGTAGCAAGATTTCTCACTTAATACTCGCCAATGTGTGTCTCATTACGAAACTACTTAACTTTACTTTAATTGAGTTACACATTACATTAAACTTTGAGAAACTTGATATTAATCTAATATCAAGAATGTCATTTAATTATCTACCAAGTTATATCAAATTCATGAGACCGCGTTTATAGACAAAGTGAATATAACATGAGTTGCGTTTAGCCCTAGTGTTTTTTTTTAGTTTAATACTTAAACTTTTCATTGAATACGTGCTGAAAAAAAAAAAAAAAATACGGTTGTTCATTTGGATTGGGCTTTGCGAGTTATGGCTACCTGTTCCGTGGCTTAAAAGCCCCTTTGCCTGAGTTGTGGTGTTACAAGGACTGTTAACCTCATTAATGGGTTGCCAAAAGTACGAATCAATTAGAAAGATGCAAAGCATGGGGACAAACTGCTAGCGACATGATAAGAGACTCGACAAAAGAAGCATATTTTCTAAAGGATTTTCGAAAAAAAAAATCTGCAACAGAGGAAAAAACAGGGAACTACTAATGACCCTTTTAGGGTTTGTTAAACACTAAACAAATAAAAAATCTATAACATGTATTTAATTAAATTTTACTACACCCAATATCATGCATACTTATTTTTAAATACATATATATATAGCATTTCCAAGTCAAATTCAACCTTTTCCAAGTCAAATTCAACCTTTTCCAAGTCAAATTCAACCTTTTCCAAGTCAAATTCAACCTTTTCCAAGTCAAATTCAAACTTTTCCAAGTCAAATTCAACCTTTTCCAAGTCAAATTCAACCTTTTCCATTTCAAATTCAACCTTTTTCGATTTCAATAAAATAATAAAAATCAAATCAACATGATTTTATGTTTTAATGGTTATTTTAATTACACCTTGTGTTTTTAACCCTTGTGGCTTGTTAAATGTTCCTAGGGGCCTTTCTACATATAATTAGTCACGAATATAATAATAAGTATAACCGATACTTTAATTTTAAGACATTTGCGATACAAGGTCTGGTAGTCGGATTAGCGGGATTCGTTTTATTTTAGTTTTATAATCGCGGGCGAAAAAATTATCAATAGAGGTTTATTTTAACTTTTTCGTATTTATTGGATAGTAGGCTCAGCAGATGCGTTCCCAAAGGTTCGTTACCGATTATACTATTAATTTTAATCGCGCTCGCTCAAATATGGGTTTATTATAACTTTTTCGTATTTATTGGATACAAGGCTCAGTAGCTGCGTTCCCAAAGGTTCTTTACCGACTACACTATTAATTTTAATCGCGCTCGCTCAAATATGGGTTTATTATAACTTTTTCGTATTTATTGGATACAAGGCTCAGTAGCTGCGTTCCCAAAGGTTCGTTACCGACTACACTATTAATTTTAATCGCGCTCGCTCAAATATGGGTTTATTATAACTTTTTCGTATTTATTGGATACAAGGCTCAGTAGCTTCGTTCCCAAAGGTTCGTTACCGATTACACTATTAATTTTAATCGCGCTCCCTCAAATATTTGTTTATTATAACTTTTTCGTATTTATTGGATACTAGGATCAGTAGCTGCGTTCCCAAAGGTTCGTTACCGACTACACTATTAATTTTAATCGCGCTCGCTCAAATATGGATTTATTATAACTTTTTCGTATTTATTGGATACAAGGCTCAGTAGCTGCGTTCCCAAAGGTTCGTTACCGATTACACTATTAATTTTAATCGCGCTTGATCATATATGGGTTTATAATAACTTTTTCGTATTTATTGGATACTAGGTTCAGTAGCTGCGTTACGGGGGGTTCTATCACGACCATTCGATTAATTTTTCGTGCGCTCACTCAAATATGGGTTTATTATAACTTTTTTCGTATTTATTGGATACTAGGCTCAGTAGCTCCGTTCCCAAAGGCGCGTTACCGATTATACTGTTAATTTTTATCGCGCTCGCTCAAATTTCTGTATTTGTGTTTTGGGGTGTTTTGTTAGTGAATGTGTTAATGTTTTTTTAGTCTGTTGGTCTAATGTGTGTTTATTTCGTGCTTTTTGTAACTTTTCATCTATTGGGTTACCGCTAATCCTTTTTATCAGGATGTTAAGTTATCTTTTTGGTTAATATTTGGGAGTTTAATAATCAGCTAAACAGAACCATTTTATACGTCCGTTTTTATTTGATAAACCTCTACTTGAGTTAGCGCAATTAAAATTAATAGTATAATCTGTAACCAGTCCTTGGTTACGCAGCGACTGAGCCTAGTATGCAGTAAATACGGACAAGTTAAAATAAACCTCTTCCTGAGCGAGCGCGATTTAAATTAATAGTATTATCGGTAACGAACCCCCCGCAAACAGTAATTGAGCCTACTATCCAATAAATACGAAAAAGTTAAAATAAACCTCTATTGATAATATTTTCGCCCGTGATTATAAAACTAAAATAAAACGGACCCCCGCTAATCCGACTACTAGACCTTGTGTCGAAAATGTCTATAAATTAAAGTATCGGTTATACTTATTATTATAATCGTGACTAATTATATGTAAAAAGGTCCCTTGGAACATTTAACAAGCCACAAGGGTTAAAAGCATAATGTGTAATTAAAATAACCATAAAAACATAAAATCATGTTAATTTGATTTTTATTATTTTATTGAAATCGAAAAAGGTTGAATTTGAAATGGAAAAGGTTGAATTTGACTTGGAAAAGGTTGAATTTGACTTGGAAAAGGTTGAATTTGACTTGGAAAAGGTTGAATTTGACTTGGAAAAGGTTGAATTTGACTTGGAAAAGGTTGAATTTGACTTGGAAAAGGTTGAATTTGACTTGGAAAAGGTTGAATTTGACTTGGAAATGCTAATATATATATATATATATATATATATATATATATATATATATATATATATATATATATATATATATAATAACTGAGATAATTAATTAAATCACTTTTAATCGGGCGCCATATTCAGAATAATCACGTGGTATCAGCGTCTAGATGTTAGTTCGTTCCCTCATCGTTGAATGTTCTTGTATTTTTTGGCGAATTAAAAAAAAAATGGTTAAGTAGTTTCGGAGAAATTCCACGGACGGCGGCCAAACGATTTTTTTTTTTTTTTGTAATCGTCATTCGGGTTTCACGTATTTTTAAACGTAGTCCCTCAAATTTTGAGTAGGACGTAATTTTTATCATTATTTTTTGGTCGATTACAAAGGTTCATTATTAAACCAAAGAGGTATGTATTTTGTTGTTCAACGTAACCTGTATTGTTGTGAGTTCGAATCCCAGTTGCAGAGGGACTTTTTAAAGAATATATTGGGTTGATGCAAAATTAATGCAGGTTTTTAGTAGGTATTGTAAATACGCCATATCTTTACTTTAACCATATATATTTAATCAAAATAATTTCCATCTGAATCAATGCACTTTTGCCAACGTTCAACAAGCTTTCTTATTCCACCAGAAAAAAAATCCGAATCCCTGGACTCAATGAAATCACAAAAAGAATTTTCAATGTCGTCCTGGTTTTGAAAATTTTTCACCCTCAAAAAGTTGTCCAGATGCCTGAAAAAGTGGAAGTCTGTAGGAGAGAGGTCAGGTGAATAAGGCGGATGTTGGAGAACTTCGTAGCCCAACTCGTGCAGTCGTCGAAGCGTTGGTTGTGCAACGTGTGGTCTGGCGTTATCGTGGAGCAGGATCGGCCCCTTCCGATTCATCAATGCTGGACAAAGACGTTGCAATTTTTGAGTTCCGAGTTCCGCCGCCATTTCTCGTGTGGTTTTGGTTGGGTCTTCTTCCACTTTTGACCTCAGCTGGTCGTTGTCCAGAGCAAGATGACGGCCCCGACCTTCCTTGTCTTCGAGGTCGAAATCTCCTCTGCGAAACTTCTGGAACCAACGCTGCACCGTGCACTCATTAATAGCCCCTGACCCAACACTTCATTAATATTACGAGCCGTTTGCGCAGCGCTGCGCCCTAATTTAAATTCGTAAAAATAAATTTGACGAAAATCGCACTTTGACATTTTCGATTCAAGACCTTTGAACACACTGAACAAAACGATTTTACTAAACAAATTCATGGTGAAAGAGAGGGTATTAGATAAGGTTTGTTTTGGTATAATAATGATCAATGTTAGGATTAGCTTTGTTTACACAATTGGAATTAATAATAATATAATAATAATTCTTTATTTATTCTGGGACGAGTCCCTTTAGAATAACATAGCAGGAAATAAAAAGTTAGCTTAAGAATCTAGTCATAGAGTATAATGATTGAAAACAATAAAATTAAACTAACAACATGTATAAATAAGCTGAACATAAGAGACAGATTCTAATAAAAATGCACAAACAAAAATATAAATGTATGTTAACATAAGAACAAAAAAAAAAAAAAGATATAATGAAAAAATATAATAAGATTTAAAAAAAATAAAAAATATATATATATATATATATACAGTTTTAAAATAAAATATAAAAAGAATAGAAATTATAGTTCTTCAACGTATGTTAACACCACAACAACAAAATATATAAATAATTTTAAAAGATATAATAAGATTTAAAAATAAAAAAAAATATATATATACATACACACAAACACACACATATATAAATATGCATATCTGCACTCAACACACACACGCACGTATATACACTTTTATATACATTTTTCAAATAAAATATAAATAAAAAAGAGATTACAATTTTTCGATATATGTTGACATAGGAACAAAAAAGATACATACAATTTTAACATAAAGTAAAGAAAAAAAAATTACATTTCTTCTGAGTGTTTGCAAAATAATAAATAATTTAATCTTACATCTTGCAAAGATTAAAAGAAAAAAAAATTAAATGTTATTTGCTGTTAGTGTATCCGAGGAAATGAAAATTGAATAAACTAATAAACGAATCTAAAAGACATCTGTTGATCTTCCTTGAAATTAGCATCTATTTGGGATTATTTGGGAATTGTATTGATAGGAAATGGCTAAATAGTCGGGATTTAAATGTTGAGAGAGTTTGGGAGTTCCGGATATTAGAAGGAATGGAGTTCCATAAGGATGCGGATCGGATTGAGAATGATCTATCGAAAGCTGTGGATCGATGAGATGTTATATACAGATCAGAAGGCCGCGAGCGGGTGTTACGGGAACGCACAGAGGATTTGAATTTAAGGAGATCAAAGATGTAAGACGGACACAATGAATTAAGATATTGCAATAGAGGAAACCTGCATTAATTTTGCATCAACCCAATAGTTAAATGGGGATTCACTCGCAGCCTCTTCCACGGGTATGTGAGACCCGTCAGCCAACTGTGGGCCATGCACAAAAACCCTACGCTATAAAACATCATCGAGGATAGCGAGTGTATTCATTCTCTTAGCAGATTACCCCGCTTGGCGAAGGGCATACACCGGAAGAAGAACCTGTATAAACCGATTTCAAATGTATTGACCCATACTTGAGTCACAAATTAGAAGAGATGTAATTCCTCCAAACTCGGTTATTTAAAACATAAAAAAATCAAAAATATTTTCGAGATGAAGTCACCGCCTATATCCAAATTAATAAATAAATACCAAACATTTCCTAATTTTAATATCTCTTGAATTACTTGTGGCTTTTCATATTAGATATTAGTTAATAACCTTTAACCATCTATATAAACAGTTATACCATAATATAGTTATTTGGAAATAATAAACCATTGTGTAATAATTTTGCAGCGTTTTTAGTTCTTTACTAGAAAACTCGTACTATAAAAAGTTTGAAAGTTAAAGTATTGCAGACAATAAAATAAAAAAATGACAATTCAATCATGTAGAACAGTGACAGTTATTCAATTTCTGAAGACCTTAACCGTCGAGAGGCAGTGTTGGAAATTCATTCAATTAATGCGCTCACCTGTTGGAAATGGAGTAGGCGATGAAGGTCTCCTTTATATGCTGGGGCGAAGAATTTAGTCGTTGCTAGTGAAGTGAATAAGTTTTTTATACTTTATTTCACAATAATACAAAAAAAATATTTAACTATAGTATTGAATTACTAATATATTCGGAGTTGATATTAATCAATGTTTTCAATAATGAGCCTTTGTAATCGAAAAATAAAAATAACACCCCACCTTCAAAATTTCATATCACTTTTCAAGATGTGTTTAGTTCGAATAATGTGTAAAAAAAATCGTCTGCCTGCTTTTGAAGGTTTTCTCCGAAACTACTTGACCGATTTTTTTTTTTTAATTTGGCACAAAAATACCAGAGAACCCGATGATGATATCACTTGGACGTTGATATCAAATAATTATTTTTAAAATTCCGAACGATTAAAAAATCAGTAACTCAGATGTTTTTTAAGATAGAGACAATTTTTTATGGAGTTTCCTAATGAAAAAAAACTGATTTAGTTGCATAATTTAAAAAAGTTTAACTTTTATCACGAATCACGGGGTGTGTAACGATCACAAATTTATTTGTAATAATTTATTACAAACTGATGTTTTGTTAACTTGCCTAATCTTATCCAATCACTGCTAAAAGATTATATTTGTTTATTTTTTGAAAAGTAGATCTATATATTATTTTATTCCTTTGTATTTGTACATATTAATAGTAAAATGAAACAGTTTTTAGTATTAATTATGACATTAGGAATGAATCGATCAAATTAAAATCATCACATAAAAAAAATAAAAAAAATAAATAAATAGATTATGAACGGAAATATTGAAGATTATAGGAAATTTTAATAAAACTGTTGGATCTTGATACAGAAATTATACCGCACTAATTTTTGACATTTAAATTTTATTTTTATGATTATTGCACCATTGTGATGGTTGATAATTCTAGTTCACAGAGGCCATTATTAAATGAGATGAAGGTTCACACGTAGGATTGCATGTCAGTTTTGTATACCTTCACGATTCTACACATTCAACAAACTAATAAAATTGTTAACAAAAATCGTGATATGTTTCATACTTTTTTGTGTACGATATACCAATAACATTTGGAAATTATTCGTATTGATTTTTAATTATGAATTCGCAAACAAAAAATTGTTGTTTTGAAATATTACAAGAAATGTAACCAGAATCATTGTCTATAGAGCATCCAATAATACTATAACAATCTATTAAAAGTTTTTTTTTTCGAATATATTATTGTAATATTTTTGTTATATTCTCCATGAAAATTATCAAATGTAATTTTACGTGCTTAAATGTTATTTGGTTAAATAACCTTCAAAAATTTTATGATAATCGATTAACGAAAGCTACAAAACCATTTTATAAAATTAATAAATAGTTTTGTGGTCTAATATTGAGGAAACCCATCGACGTTCATTTTCATATTTCGGGAATATAAATTTTAATAATAGCTTATAAGCCTTGGAGATAATTTAATTCATTATTAACTAATAACTATTTAATTCAATATTTATTATATATATTACAACAGTTCCTATTAAAAATTAAAAGATTAATATTTTTAACCATTTCTTAAATAAACCGAACGTCTTATATATTCATAGCTTTTATGATTATATGTAGCAACTTTATTTACACATTTGTTTAATTATTCAATTGAACAATTTAAAATTATTTTTACAAGATTATTTAATTAATATATTTTATGATTGTATTCGATGCACGGTATTTCACTATTCTTTTTTTATTTATTGAATTTATAACTTAATAAAAACCTATTGTATTTGC
This sequence comes from Piezodorus guildinii, assembly GCA_023052935.1. NCBI lineage: Eukaryota > Metazoa > Arthropoda > Insecta > Hemiptera > Pentatomidae > Piezodorus > Piezodorus guildinii. Next base: position 164,536,543 of record CM041292.1, read on the forward strand.
AATTTGTTTCAATGCCTGTAATCAGAATTTACACTGTATCATATAAAACGGTTTTAGTAATCTTTTAATATTTATTTCAAACAATTCTGTGCACATTGGTTTCAAACTCACTTTTTCGGGACAAAACTTTACCATTTTAACGTCATCTTGTCCCTAAGTAAATTTAATTTCAACTGTATGATTGGCACTTTTATAGTTCAGTTTTGTTGATAATTTAAGAGAAATGTCTCTGTAACTAATTATTTTATATACCTCTTTATGTATGTATATTTTTTTTACATTTGTACTTTTGTTCATAACCTTTATAAGTTTAAGGAAACTTTGAGTTTCATACCACGACTTATTGGGTATTTTTTTATGAACTTTCAAAAATACGTCATAAAAATCAAAATTATTTTAAATATCCTAATACGCACACAACATTTGTGCGTGCAATTTTCAAGTGCAATTTTCAGGGGTTTTTTCTAGTTTTTATAAATAAAATTTCAAAACCCTAAGTTAATTTCTAGGCTTTTGGTAAAGTGAATGAAGCCAGATAATGTTAAGTCCCGAAGCGAGAGAAAATCATAAATGTGTTTGTGTAGGATATTTTTGTCATTTATTTTTCTTAAATTTACTATATTAAATTTACTGAATTTTACAAATGATTTACTGAATAGATTACATACTTAAAGACGAGATGTTGTTACAATTGCTGATATATCTTAAATAAAACGACCTTTTCGTAGTTTTGTCACAAAAAATTGCGGTTGGAACAAATGTGCTGCGTTGTGGATTAGGTATAACCGATGCGCCGTTCCCTCAAGGCTGCAGATATTGTATCATGCTGAATCCACGCAATGGACTTTATTTATCTTGCTATTTAACTTTACTGAAAAAGTACGCATTTCAAAAAAAAAAATTGAGAAAGTTGGATGAAGGACAGGATTAAAAAAAGAATAGTTGAGAAATATTAGCAATAAATATACACATAAATAAATTTAGTACTAATTATCACGTCTGTATAATTAGCCTAATGTATCTTAGTGGTTTTCTAAAATGATTTAATATTTACTAAAGCATTACTTTCTATAAAGCTTTTATTATTAACATTAATTAATGAAATCTCAAAATGAAAGGATTATTCTGTTTTGTTATGTAATTTACCTGAAAAGCGGTATTCAAACATTTCAGTAAAATAACACGGTTTATTTATATAATCCTTGTTCGGGGAAGCCATAGAAACTGTGAAATAATAAATTCTTATAATCTCTATATTACAATAACTGCCAGTAGCAAATCCTTGCGTAATTTTTACTGATTCGATTCCCTACCCCCTGGTCGAAGAAACCCCCGTATAGCCTTCAAAGGCGAGGTAGAGGTGAACAACAACAAAAATAAATAAAAATTTTTTTTTTTTAAATTAAAAAAAAACTGATTCGATTAATCCACATATTTTAAAAATAATATTCTTTTACAGTTCTTACTTTTTGCCGTTAATATATACAACATTTGCCATTAGAACAGTAGTACACTTACTACTCACAGATTGAAAATAAAGTTATGGCATTAATTTTTTTAGTATTTCAAAAATTGTTTAAATAAATAAATTTGGTATGAATGTGATCTTGTAATACTATTATTATTGTCCATTGAGAAAAATTGCGATATATCTGAATTAAAAAAATTTCAAAAAAGAATTATTAAATATGTTTATAATTATTGAAAAATATCTAATGGAAATTAAGATTGTTTAATTCATTCATTTAACCTAAATATATCTAAATAGTGATAATATTTACAAAATGAAAAAAAGGAACAAACTGCCCAAGACAAAACCCTACCTTACCAAAGTAAGGTTACATTAAGATAGTTTTACGGCCAGTGCATATTTGAAATAGAAGTATAGTTAACGATTTTTATTTAAAATACTTTTTTTATTAAGATTACACTTTTACACTTGAATGATTGTTTTTTATAATAATTTATATCGTTCTACAGGTTAGTGAAAAATAAATGATTTCATGAAAATTAAATTAAATTTATTCAAATTTATTAGAATCAGAGAGATTAGTGGATGTTATTTTATGCGTCAGATTTTTTTAAAAATTAAATGGCAAGTATTCAATCCTGCTTTTTCTATTATATACATGTAATATTTAATTATTTCACAATTAGTAAGACTACGGACTAACCATGGCTGCACAAAAAAATTTCTCAGTTATAGAAAATAGAAAAAGATGGCAATTGCCTAACGTGCAAAGTCCCTGAAGACCCGCGCCACATTCTATTCCGATGCAGAAAATATAGAAAGCAAAGGAAAGTAGTGGTTCCCTCAGAAACAGAAGCCATGTTTTTGCAAAAGTTAGACTAAGAGAAAAGTTTATGATCGTCCACCAATTTTTCATTAACGCTCAATGTAAAATCGAGAAAAAAAAAAAAAATGGGGCACTTCGCAGAGTTTAATTTAATTTTAATATTATTTCATTTTTTCTATTTCTTTTGAGTCACCTTCCTCTCTCATTTACATAATTTTGTTTTATTCTCTATTTAATTAATTTATTGATCTTTTTCTATTATATTTGGCTCCGTAACCTAAGTTTCTATTAAATTATGGCAAACAGGTACTGACCATATCGGATTTGGATTCAAATCTTGAAGGCCATTTGGATAATCAAAAAAAAAAAAATTAATTATGTATTAAATTAGTAATTAGTTTATTACCCGATGTCATAAACTTGGCTTGAACTAGTTGAAAATAGTTGGCTCGGATATTACAGGATTGTTCACTATTCAAGCTGTTGTATCAAGTTTATGATCAATGTTTAACTCTAGTATGAAGCTCTTGGAAATACGAACTACAGAAACCGTTAAGCATAAACACCATTAGTTGCTTAAGCTTAGTTAGACGTATATGTTAAACGTATTAAAGCAAAGTAACCGAGTAATGGGATGTCGGCTGACGTAATTTCCTGTAACTTCTCAACAACTTGACCACCCACAACTACATTGCTAGAGAGTCGAAAGCAGATGCTTAGTTATATTGTGTAACAGATTTTTTGTTTTTTTTTATTTGTTCAATTCACATTATTTTTTTAGGCATGAAGTAATAACAACTAATGATAACTTCAAACACGCTATGCCAAAGTGACCGTGGAAAGCATCTGACTCTCTTTGAATTTTTTCGAATTTATTTGAAGCAACTTGATTGAAAATTATTCTAAAATTACAGATTAGGCATTATTTAGACTGCGACATGATACCTAAACCAAACCAAGTTTTTGCGAATTAATATTTTGAGTATATTTATTAATTTACGATATATATTATTAATAAGGGCACACCCAGCCTCTATAAAGTGGGTACCCAAAAATGGGGGAAAAAACCTGGCGGCTGAGTGTGATCTTGGCAGAATCACGTCATTGCACGGCCGTTGAAATAGAAACAGTACGAATTTCTTCATGTACTGAGCCCAAAACTCTTCATGGGTTGTAGTGGTACAGTTTTTTTTTTTTTTTTATTATTAATATACAGTAGGTTACAAAAATAAAGTAAACCATTATAATTTGAAGCTAGTACTTACTGTAATATATTACTGGTCCTAGGATTTTTTAATGGGAGTAAAAATCCTAGTTATGCCGTCCTTCGGAGGGGATGTTAAAAAGGTGGTACCGTGAGGTACTTGTTAAAGATCCCTTTCCTAATTAAACCAGGATAGGTAAAATTTAAGACTCTCACAGTAGCATCGTCCGATTAGCCACATTAGCATGAAGGGACATTAAATAAACAAACAAACAGCTATTTCTGTAAAAAAGCAACACATTATTACAAACTGGTTTATTTTTAAAAAAATATATATATTAAGGCATAACTATATATTTAGCTGTTTATAAGCAATTAACTAATATGAAAATCAATAAATAATTCAAAGGAAAATGGCCTATTACCACAGCTATTTCTGAACCGATTTAAATTATTCTTTTTCCGTTTTGTTGGAAATTCAATTACCTATTGAATAACATTAGCTACAGAAAATGGCTTTTAATTAAAAAAAAAAAAATATTTTGGCAAATATTTATTTATCAATTCGTGCTGGGAGCAACCGGTTGTGTTGTGTGATATGTTCTTAAAATTACTAAATAACAAGAATAACGTTATAACTTATCAAAGAAAAATGTTTGATTCTAGTATGTAATTTTTTTTAATGTTTTTCTTATTTACATCATTACTCCCTTCCCGAAATACATTATATTTCTTCAATAATTTTATTTTATCCTACATATTGCTTAAATAAGTGATTATTATAATAACTATATACCTGATTAGATATTCTTAAGTTAATATCCCTTTTTCATGTATTCAGATAATTGTGGTATATCAGTCATTTTATGGAATCGCATTATTTGTTTTCAATCATAATAATTAAGCACTAATTATTATTTTGATTACTCATTTTATTTATTCTAATCATTGATTTGTTTTTAAATTGTATTTTCACACTCGGCTGTTTTCAGTAAGGTTGGCATAACTAAGGATATTTAACTCTCATTAAAACCTGCCAGGTTTGAGCCCGCGACTTTGGGCATTATACTTGCCACAATACCACCGGTGACTCTCGAGAGAGTGTTATAATGATAATGTGGAGATATAGATAATTAGCATGAACAAAAAGAAATAAATCCCTATATTGGATGCCGAGAATTGAAAGATTCAGGAAGAGTTGTGTGATAAGGAATGATGGATATTACATAGAATATCTTAGAGTACTTGAAGAACGCAGAGTTAGATGGTAAAATAACGTGAGAAGGATGAGTGACGAAAGAATACCAAAGTTGATCACGGATGGAGGTTTTAAGCAGAATGGAAATAAGCAATAATGAAGAGTAAGGATTTAAGTAAGTGTAAGGGAAGTAACTGTCAGAGGAGTATGAGTTGAAAAGAAAAGTTGGAGGGACTTTTGGTTCTAGGACCTTCGAATCAAAGAAATTCCAAAGGAAAAAAATTAGTTTCGTCTTAGTGAGGAAATTAATAATAGTAGTCTGAGATTAATTTACTCAATATACTAAAAACTAAAGTAAAATCATAACTTTACAATAGAAGAATACAATTATGAATTAAAATACATGATGAACAAGAAAAGCTCAACAAATAAGAAGACATCACATGGACAGAAATACCTATGCTTGAGATTTAAAAATCTAGCCAGGCTTGGCTACTCAAGGAGAGAGAAGCAGGATCCAGGGGATCACGGCGCGTTCCTGTCAGATAATTAGAAACTCAGTTTCTAAGCACAAATGAACACTATCCAAGTTATTTAGACTAAGATTTTATCTCCGATGTTTTCATATATTTTTCAATTCGATTAGTTATGTCGGATTCTTTAAATCCAGATTAACTTCAATTTCTCTTTTATTGAGATTCTGTACATCCTTCTATTGTCCTGATTTATCTTCATTCCATTTCCTTTCCCTCTTACATAGGAATCCACCAGAGAGAAGCCTCCCAAGAGTCATCAATTTTCTTTCTTCATTCTCATGGGACCTCTGAGCCCCGGATCCACCTTAATTCCACAGTTACCATTACACCATAGTGTTTTTTCTTTTCTTTTTTTTTTTTTTTTTTTTTTTGGAGAAGGAAGGAGGGAGGATAGAACTTCTGTTCAAACATTTCATAAATTCATAATTCCTTTTTAGTATTATTATTTTGTTTTATTGAAATTACAACTGTATTATATTATAATATATCAAGGAAATATGCTGCTAAAAGATGTACATCTTCTCTTCAGACGCCTCGCTGGATTATCAGGAATCGAAGAGGAAGCAAGTATTGAAACTAGTGGATTAGAGTGGGAATGGAGTTCGTCATTGAAGGAACGATAACTGGTACGCGCCAAATCAGCTACATATGGAACATGGAGGTCTTTATGAATGATTTCATTCGTGACAAAATAAGGAGAGTTGAGGATTTTACGAAGGATTTTGGATTTTCAGGATTGGATACGGGAAGAATTGGTTTGTTCAGTAGAGCCCCAAAGCTCACCTCCATACGTCCAAATAGGTCTTCTGATTGTCATAATTTACTCCTTCCACTCATTTGAGTCATATGTAGTTAAGTGAAATTTTAGTGCCGAAAATTCATAAATGATTTTACTTTTATTGTATTACAATTTGTTTGATTATCAGTCCTTTATATATTTCTATTCAATTCTAAGTGCTTAGTTTGATATTTTCATTTTATTATACAATTAAATTACCATGATAATTATAATTTATTCAATACAAATGGATAATAAGAGAAATTACCAAATACCTGTTTACTTTATTCTAAAAACGGCTATGAATTAGTTAGTAGCAATGTTAGGAGCGAGAGAGCACATTGGCTAGATCACGGGGCTTCTAACATTGGGACTGGTTTTGAATCCAGCAGCGGCTGGATAAATATTTATTTTTAAATCAGCAATGGTGACTTTGGTTGCATAAAAGTCCCCTGCATCTCACCTTACTTCTAGAAATTGCCATAACACCTCCTTGCACAACCCGTTGGTCTAAAAAATGCTAGGCCCTAAGTAAAGCCAAGCCATCAATAGTTATAGTTAAACAGGAATAAACATTTGCGATCCGATTCTTCTTACTTTTCATTTCATCCTCTTATTATTTATATATAAGATAATAATATAAGAAACTAGTCGGCCTGACTATCCTGTCTTAACTATGAATATACACAATCCGCGTTGAGAATAAGGCCTGATATATGGTATATTTGACCGATCTAATAAGATAGTGATAGATTTAATAAGGATATTGCTACGGATTACTTATACCATCATGTACCTCCCAAAATACTTTGTCAGCATTGCCATTCGCCCATCAGCCTTTTTTGAAAAATTAACTTCTAGCTGCTTTTGATAATATATTATTTAAACCTTCTCAGGTCAATAACAAACACAAAAAAAAAAGAATTAGCGAAATTGGTCAAGCCGTTCACGCATAATGCCGTAACCAAGGGAAAGAGAAATTTTTTTTATTCATATTTTATTGAATTTTACGACTGTATTAACATAAATACAATAAGTAAAACTGTTGAATTAGAATATAAAATTAGAATAGAAGGGCGTGAAAAGCTTGTGAAGAAACTACCCAGCGGTAGAACTTCGAGAGAAATTTTTATATATTTATATATAGATAAAATAAATAATATATTAGGATATGTTGTCCAAGTACTAGGCTGTCTGGAAAATAATGAGGAGTTTTAGGTTTTGTTTATATACTCTTCTATAAAATAAATGTTTGCGGTTACTGGATTATTCATTTGTATGGATATCAACACTCTTCCAGAAGAAATGTGGTTTATCTCTGAAGCATTCGCAACATGGAAATAATTCAGTCTTTACTAATATGTCAAAGCGTTATTTTATTATAATTTTATTTTATTATTTTAAGCCCGAATGAACGGGATTCTAAACGGCCAGGACCTTATTGAAGTGTGGCTCCAGGGCAGTATTAGTGAGTGCACTAAAAATGGAAAATTTCGAGATGGAAATTCCAGCCTCGAAGACAAAGAAGGTCATGGAAGAAGTGTATCCCTTAATGATGATGTTCTATGAGTGTCAGTGGAAGAAAATTCCAGCAAAAATGATTGAGTATTTGCGAGGAAAATCGATGTAAGCAAATATAAGTCGATGACAGCCTCAAGGTGACTGGGAAAGTGAAGAAAGTCGAAAGTTGGGTTCTCACTCATTAAACGAACGTCAAAAGAATAAGCGTTTTGAAATTTATTTCGAAATAACTACGATCCATTTCTGTCCAGAATTGCTACATGTGATAAAATTGGATATTCTTCGATAGCAGTATCTGCTCTGGAGAGAGGCACGACAAATGAGAACCAACACAAAACAATTTATTGATCTAAGAGCCTTAGAAAAAGGTTTTTTTGTATTTAAATATTTTAAGGATTCCAAATTATATTCGGTGGGTCAGATTAGGTTAAGTTACTTTGTTTTCTTAGGCGATCAAGAGCAAGGTCATTACGCCCTTTTCGTGTTTTACTTCTTACGTAATTTTGATTTTTTACTTATGATTTAATTTCAAGGGACTTAAATTTCTTATTTTTCTCTGTTATTTTAATGCAATATTTTTTTCTTCTTCTACATTAATATTTCACAAGTTATTAGTTTACTTAATTTACAGGATTCTTACATTATAAATACAATTTTCATAATAACTAACATTAATTTTAAGACAATACTTTGGGGAACATAATTTATTTTTATTATTATTTTTAGCATTATTGTGATCTCTCCCTTGGTTTATTTATTTTATTTATTAATATTGTTTTCATTAAAAAATTGATTATTTAAAGCTCTACTTTACTTTTCATTATTTTATTTATTCATTTTTTTTTTAACAGGTCTATTCGGTGGCTATAGAAAAAGCTGCTGTTTTCAGAAATGTATTGAAAGTAATAGAGATTATTTTCATTATTTAAAACAGGTTTAAATAATTTGTTTATGTAATCCTGTATTATTTTTCAGACAACCTAATACAATAAAACAACCGATGGATAAATTTATTTAAAACTCGGAAGCATTTTACTAACATAGATAACTTATCATTCTTGGCTGTTAAGGAGTGCACTTCACTGCTATAACAGCAGCATCTTTGTGAGTTCTTTGCTTGGATAATGTGGATGACGCCCATCCTCACTCCTACACACTCACTCGTGACCATTGAATGAGTTCCCACACGACATCTTAGACGTTATCTACCTCTGGTTTTCAAAGACAATGAGGCTCTGAAGTGTAAGGTATCAGGCTGAGATCTAGCCCCCTCGAACAAAGGACTACCTGGAGGACCATCTTGTCATTGTGTCTGCAGAATAGCTATATCTCAACCTCTTCTGGCCCATTAAACCAATATAAAATTTTTTTTTTTTTTTTTTTTTAAGAATGCTATCTATAGTGTGTACCATAAACGTATTACTTGATAACGCATTATCGCGCTTTGTTAATATGAACTCGAATATTTACCTACGATAAACTTGCGTGGCAAATGCAAAAATTAAATATTTTATTATATCTTGTTGTCATAATAAGTTGTAAACGTTTATTTATAGGAAACAAATGGGATTTTTAGGCTTTTTATTCTTTATCTCAAGCATATATTTAAGGCTTATCATATACCTAAAAAAAAAAAATAATTTTTAAAAAATAAATAACGATTACCTATTTCATCTAAACCTTGAATAATAGATTATTTCGCTATGTAGATACTTTATCCATCATACATAAAAATAAACATAATATACCAATAGCCAATTTAAGTATTATAGAAACAAAACTTTACATTAATCTTTTTTTTTTTTTTTTTTTTTTTTTTTTTTGTGTATGTGTGTAGGGTTCTTTTCCTTCCACTTCTTCATTTCTATGATTTAGTAAATAATTTCAATTTTTATTACCCATTCTTATTGAGAAATATGTCTTTATGTTTAACAATACACAAGTACCTCTCTAGTCATACGTGAAGTTAAATTTTATTTGGTAAATTTCTATTAAGCTTCGTAAAACTGTATTTTATTTATTTATTACAAACAAGAAATTTGACATACAATTTAATTTTCCATCTGCAATTCCTTTGCTATAAGCAAATTTGTGGGCTGCTGAAGCAGCGGCTCATCACAGCAGAGATAGTTTAGTGATCAGCATATCTCTTGGCCACCGCCTGCGTAGTCGTCGGGGTGGGCTGTAAGGATTCGTAGGGCATTTTAATGTTTTTGTAAGAGGGTTGGTGTTGTACGGTAGTCTTTGGTGGAAGTTATTGTATTGTTCTGTAGCAGTGGCTGAAATAGTCGCAATGTTTAAGTCGTTATATATAACATAATTTGTTACGTAGAACGGTGCGTCCACTATTTTGCGCAGCACTTTCGACTGTATTAATTGGATGCTCGATAGTTTAGCAGAGCCCTACAGTTCTATCCCGTATGTCCAGATAGGTTTTAGCAAAATCATTATAAAACAAATCATCCGCTAATCATTATAAAACAACATGTCTGATGGGTTATTTTTCAAAGAAAATCACAGGTATCATACTTAAGACTATGAAATATATTTTCAAATAATAATCTTCATTAACATTAAAGCGTTTGGTTTTGGAAGATTTTCCTTATTTATCCACATATATAACATTTTAAATATGACAGAGTGTTTATAAATATTTTCAAAAGCTTTTTAACTGAACTTCTCTCAGATATAAGCGGTTCGGGTGAATTCTAGATTATATATATTTCGAAAAGTCTTTAGACAATGGCAACATAATGACCAGACTGTTTGAGCCAATCATATTTTAAAAATATGATTTTGCTGCTTTCTTGAGAAATCCTTCTGCATTACGATATTATTTAAAATCAAATGCCACGATTCGTTTATTATATGATGCGTTAAGTGACCTATCCTTGCTGGGAGTTAAGTAACGTTCTCGGCAGACATTCGGAAGAAAAGAACATATGTGGATTGATCTTAGAAACTACAACTTACTAACGGCCATGTGTTTTCAGCTGTGTAAAATATTGATGAAATAAATATTGAGAAAACAGTATAACAAGCGATATAATTTCATTTGAGTACCATGAAAATTTAAAGTTATTTTTAAGAAAAGATTAATAATTTCTTTATTACATAAACATATCTTTACGTATAATTTATTATAAAAATTAATAACAGTTTGAAGAACCCACTTGCACAAAATGTGACAACGTCATACAGACTGTGAAACATTTGTTAATAGAATGCAAAAAATATGAGAACTTGAGAAAAAATATTGGATTACTACTTACACTGAACAAAATACACGGCGACGAAGAATAACAGATATCCATAATGAGCATTTAAAGATTGTAGGGTGCTACAACAGAGTATAGTTTAATATGATGACGCCAATGACCCTGTAGGGTAGAGGAGGATAACAATGTTTTTTTAAATTAATAATAATTAAATTATTAATAATTATGGAAAACAAATATTCATGTATTCAAGAAACAAATAGCAAGGATGTGAAATAGAATAAAAAAATGTGATGTTACCTATTACCTATATATTTGCTGACGTTTCGGCCTAGTTTTAGGTCTTCTTCATGATTTATCGTCTTCCGAATATTTTAGACACACATTGAAGTAATATAAGCTCTCTATATTTTATCTTTACCTCTCCAACAATCATTTATAGCATTTCCAAGTCAATTGTAACCTTTTCCAAGTCAAATGTAACTTTTTCCAAGTCAAATGTAACCTTTTCCAAGTCAAATGTAACCCTTTCCATTTCAAATGTCACCTTTTCCATTTCAAATGTCACCTTTTCCAAGTCAAATGTCACCTTTTCCATTTCAAATGTTACCTTTTCCAAGTCAAATGTCACCTTTTTCTTCACTTCTAGCCTTAAATATTCCGTTTTATTTATTTATTTATTAAAAATAATTAGTTTAATTAAAATTATGACTTTTTTAATAATTTTGGCATATCCTATCGCTATTTTTTTCTGTTTTATAGATATTTGATAACAAGTTCTGTTTTTTACGAACTAATATTTAAAAAAATTAATTATTGTCTATTTAGTTTTAAGATAGTTGTTGATTTTGAATTTTTAGAGGGATGGGATACTTTTTGGGAATAATTAACGTGTTTTCGGGTATTATAATTACGTTTTTCGAGATGTATTTTTTATCACTCGCGTGCATATTAACTCGCATTTGCTTTTAATGTTTTTTATTGATATAGGGATTAATTAATGTGCTTTCGGGTGGATATGATTACGTTTTTCGAGCGGTATTTTTTATCGCCCTCGTTTATTTTAACTAAAATTTACTTTTTATATTTTTTATTGATATAGGGATTAATTATTGTGCTTTCGGGTGGTTATGATTAAGTTTTTTGAGCTGTATTTTTTATCGCTCATGGGTATTTCAACTCGCATATACTTTTAATGTTTTTTATAGATATATAGGTTATGAATTGTATTTGCGGGTCTTGTAATTACGTATTTTGAGCTGTATTTTTTATCGCTCATGGGTATTTCAACTCGCATTTACTTTTTATGTTTTTTATTAATATAGGGATTAATTATTGTGCTTTCGGGTGGTTATGAATTCGTTTTTCGAGCTGTATTTTTTATCGCTCATAGGTATTTCAACTCGCATTTACTTTTTATGTTTTTTATTGATATAGGGATTAATTATTGTGCTTTCAGGTGGTTATGAATTCGTTTTTCGAGCTGTATTTTTTATCGCTCATAGGTATTTCAACTCGCATTTACTTTTTATGTTTTTTATTGATATAGGGATTAATTATTGTGCTTTCGGGTGGTTATGAATTCGTTTTTCGAGCTGTATTTTTTATCGCTCATAGGTATTTCAACTCGCATTTACTTTTTATGTTTTTTATTGATATAGGGATTAATTATTGTGCTTTCGGGTGGTTATGAATTCGTTTTTCGAGCTGTATTTTTTATCGCTCATAGGTATTTCAACTCGCATTTACTTTTTATGTTTTTTATTGATATAGGGATTAATTAATGTGCTTTCGGGTGCTTATGAATACGTTTTTTGAGCTGTATTTTTTATCGCTCATGGGTTTTTCAACTCGCATTATTTTTTATGTTTTTTATTGATATAGGGATTAATTAATGTGTTTTCGGGTATTATAATTACGTTTTTCGAGATGTATATTTTATCGCTCACTTGCATATTAACTCGCATTTATTTTTAATGATTTTTATTGATACAGGGATTAATTAATGTGCTTTCGGGTGGTTATGATTACGTTTTTCGAGCTGTATTTTTTATCGCTCATGGGTATTTCTACTCGTATTTACTTTTTATGTTTTTTATTGATATAGGGATTAATTATTGTGCTTTTGGGTGGTTATGATTAAGTTTTTGATGGATATTGGGATTGATTATTTTGCTTTTTTTGTTCTCATTATAACGTTGTTGGAATATATATCATTTAGCTTTTTTTTATTTATTTTTTTTTATTTAATATTTTTATTATTATTTTTTTTATAAAAGGATTAGTTGTAGTTCCTTTTATAGCGTCCTGAGTAAGTTTTTTCAACTAAATATTTTATAATGGACCCACTTTCTCACTTGTTCTTACAATTATCTGATAATTTAATTGAGGAATCGTTTATTCTATTTTCGGGTGTTCTTATAACATTATTTGAACCTTATTTGTTATCGCTTTTACTCATTTTAAGTTACTGTTCCTATTTCATAAATATTTGATAGAGGGATCGTTTATAGTGTTTTGGAGAATACTAATAGAGTTTATGACATTTTTTTATAGCTAGTGCACATTTTACCTTAAATAAAAAGTGATCTAGAACAATGCGCAATCGCGATGTAACACCCAGTTAAAAAAAGTAATCGGAACGTGCAAAAACACAACAAATAATTTTTACTTCAAATTATAACATAATATCTACGGTATGTAGAAATTTCCAAGCGCATAAAAGATTAATGTTCAAAACACGTAATCAGAATCCCCTAAAACAAAAACAAAGAAACACAACTCTATCAAAATATAAAATGATATTAGCTCTAAGTTGAAACGAGCGCGAGCTATAGAATAAGCAGTCCAAAAAAAGTTTTTTCATAACCACCCAAAAACACAAGTATAGATCCCCTATAACAATAAAAAGATTAGAAGTAAATGCAAGTTGGAATGCGAACAAGCGACAATAAATACAGCTCAAAAAACGTAATTACAACACCCGGAAAGACAATTACTATCCTATATATCAATAAAAAACATTAAAAGTAAATGCGAGTTGAAATACGCATGAGCGATAAAAGATAGAGCTCAAAAAACGTAATCATAACCACCCGAAAGCACAACAATTAATGCCTATATCAATAAAAAACATTAAAAGTAAATGCGAGTTGAAATACGCATGAGCGATAAAAGATAGAGCTCAAAAAACGTAATCATAACCACCCGAAAGCACAACAATTAATGCCTATATCAATAAAAAAACATTAAAAGTAAATGCGAGTTGAAATACCCATGAGCGATAAAAAAAACAGCTCGAAAAACGTAATCATAATCACCCGAAAGCACATTAAGTAATCCCTATATCAATAAAAAACATTAAAAGTAAATGCGAGTTGAAATACACATGAGCGATAAAAGATAGAGCTCAAAAAACGTATTCATAACCACCCGAAAGCACATTAATTAATCCCTATATCAATAAAAATCATTAAAAATAAATGCGAGTTAATATGCCAGCGAGCGATAAAATATACATCTCGAAAAACGTAATTAAAATTCCCGAAAACACATTAATTAATCCCTATATCAATAAAAAACATAAAAAGTAAATGCGAGTTAAAAAACCCATGAGCGATAAAAAGATACAGCTAGAAAAGCGTAATTACAAGACCCGCAAATACAATTAATAACCTATACATCTATAAAAAACATCAAAAGTAAATGCGAGTTGAAATACCCATGAGCGATAAAAGATAGAGCTCAAAAAATCTATTCATAACCACCCGAAAGCACAATAATTAAATCCTATATCAATAAAAAACATAAAAAGTAAATGCGAGTTGAAATACCCATGAGCGATAAAAAATACAGCTCGAAAAACGTAATTATAATACCCGAAAACACATTAATTAATCCCTATATCAATAAAAAACATTAAAAGTAAACGCAAGTTAATTTGCACGCGTAATTACAAGACCCGCAAATACAATTCATAACCTATATATCTATAAAAAACATTAAAAGTATATGCGAGTTGAAATACCCATGAGCGATAAAAAATACAGCTCAAAAAACTTAATCATAACCACCCGAAAGCACAATAATTAATCCCTATATCAATAAAAAATATAAAAAGTAAATTTTAGTTAAAATAAACGAGGGCGATAAAAAATACCGCTCGAAAAACGTAATCATATCCACCCGAAAGCACATTAATTAATCCCTATATCAATAAAAAACATTAAAAGCAAATGCGAGTTAATATGCACGCGAGTGATAAAAAATACATCTCGAAAAACGTAATTATAATACCCGAAAACACGTTAATTATTCCCAAAAAGTATCCCATCCCTCTAAAAATTCAAAATCAACAACTATCTTAAAACTAAATAGACAATAATTAATTTTTTTAAATATTAGTTCGTAAAAAACAGAACTTGTTATCAAATATCTAAAAAACAGAAAAAAATAGCGATAGGATATGCCAAAATTATTAAAAAAGTCATAATTTTAATTAAACTAATTATTTTTAATAAATAAATAAATAAAACGGAATATTTAAGGCTAGAAGTGAAGAAAAAGGTGACATTTGACTTGGAAAAGGTAACATTTGAAATGGAAAAGGTGACATTTGACTTGGAAAAGGTGACATTTGAAATGGAAAAGGTGACATTTGAAATGGAAAGGGTTACATTTGACTTGGAAAAGGTTACATTTGACTTGGAAAAAGTTACATTTGACTTGGAAAAGGTTACAATTGACTTGGAAATGCATATTAGTTGTAGAATTCATAAACCCTCTGAATTCCAGTAGCTTAGTGAGGAATTTTGGTGACTAATGTATTTCTTGAACGGGATTCCTAAAGGTGATTATTATGATCATATTGTCCTATAAATCTTGGCAATTTGAGGAAGCTGTATAATGGAAGTGGCCTGGCATCCTTTTGTTTGCTTTTAATATCTTCCGGTCGCAATAGGCTTATATTGTACGAGGTACGATCATCTTCATCTACATATCTTATGAAATAGAGGCCAAAATTTAATTAATTTAAAGATAAAATTACACTAATCAATATTGAATGGCAATTTATCATTGATTCATACCTCTTATCTGCAGACGATTACTTTAAATTAGAATAAGAAACATTTAATGGTTTCAAAAGTATTAGTTTTACAGTCTTTCAAGAAGTTTCACAATATTTTTACTTTCACTTACCTATATATGAAATATATAGTAAGAGAAAGTATTGCGATCGCGAAAATTTTTGAATTTCAGTTTTCAACGGAAATACACGTTTTATGGTCCGCTGAGTCCAAATGACCAAGTCCCGCAAAAAGGTCTCTATGTGAGTGGTAACTCCAGCGCAAAAACAAAAAAAGTGATATGAAACTGAAATTTCGTATATAAGACAACTATACGCCCGATATGTAACAGCAACTTTTTCATCAAATTCAGCTAACCAGAAGAGCAATTTTATAACATGTATTTTGCACTTGTTTACAATTTTCCCCAAAACGGCTCTAACAATATGGGTGTAAAATTTAATTGCCTTTAATATGATGTAGGTTTCATTCAGACTGAAATAGTTTGACAGGGCTTAAATGCCAGTATTTTACATTTTCTTTCTCTAAAGTACCTTTAATTTTGTGGATTCTATAAAAATAACCATATCATCTTGTTATCATTGCTAAAAAACAGGTAAATATATAAGTTGAACGAATTCTATGAGTAACTAAAGAAGAAAGCTTTTTAAAAAAATGTTTAATGCAAATTTTTGTTTTTGAAAATAATAACAGTAATATAGATGTATAATATACCGTTGGATTGCTAAAGATTTTAGAAAAAATAATATCTTATACATACTAGCGTAAAAGTTTCACGGAGAGTGATGAAATGCCGATAAAACAAACTGATTGTCCTAAATAATAGTATAATGGATTATTAAATAAAATACATGCTTCTTTTCAAATTCAATGTAAATAATTATTTAACAATTTATATTTCCTTTCTAATTTTTTTTTTAAATTCTAAAATTGTCTGGCACCCGGGACTGCTGTACAAACTCCGTAAATTCCTCCATCCAACATACTTCCTCATCCTCCAGTCCTACCTCTCTGATAGAACCTTTAAATTCAACCACAATAGTTCCTATTCATCCACTTTAACTCAGTCTGCTGGTGTTCCTCAAGGCAGTATCCTAGGACCCATTCTCTACACAGTCTATACAGCAGATATCCCAACCCATCCTAACACATTCCTTTCTACCTATGCCGATGACACTTGCGTGCTATCAGTTAATAACGATCCTAGTATTGCCTCTCAAAACCTCTAATCCCACATCAGAGACCTTTAGGTATGGTGTCATAATTGTAGAATTAAAATCAACTCCAATAAATCCCACCAGATTACCTTTACCCTTCGTCGTAAACCTATGACATCCTGCCCTACAGTGTCCTTTAATGATATTCCGCTTGTCCCTGTTGAACAGATCCGTTACTTAGGCCTCCTGCTTGACAAACGTCTAACATGGAATCCGCATACAAGACTGAAAAGACAAGAAACTGTTCGCCGATTTCGGTCACTTCAACATTTACTTGACAGACGCTCTAACCTTTCTCTTTACTACAAAAGACTAATTTACATTACAATCATAAGGCCTATCTGGACTTACGGAGTTGAGCTTTGGGGCTCTACTAAACCATCAAACTCTTCCCGTATCCAATGCTTACAATCCAAAATCCTTCGCAAAATTCTTAACGCTCCTTACTTTGTCACCAACAAAATCATCCACAAAGACCTTAATGTTCCATATGTTGTTGATTTGGCCTGTACCAGGTATCACTCCTTCCATCAAAAACTCCACTCCCACTCTAATCCACTAGTTTCAATCCTTGCTTCCACTTCAATTCCTGACAATCCGCCGAGGCGTCTGAAAAGAAGATGGCCTCGAGACCTTCTTGTGTAGATTCACTATTAGAGTGCTGCCAATGGGCAGTTTTTTTCATGTGTATTATCATTGTAGCATATTTACTTGATGTATGAACATACAGTTGTAAATTTCAATAAATGAATTAAAAAAGAAAAAAAAAATCTTAAATTGATATAAAAGACGGAGGTAAGTGAAAGTCGCGCACCAGATTTTTTATTATAAAAATTTACTTAGGAACTTTTACAAAAAATAGCATTTTGCATATCTGTTTTATCTATCATTTTTGATGATGATATAAAAAATTTTATGAGAACATTTTTATGTAATTAGGCGTTTTTCTTATACTGGTTAATCCATTTTAAATCGCCCAATTTTAATTAATTTTGCAAGTCAACATATTTGATTATCATGAAATTGTAACCAAAAATTATGTTTTCCTAAATTTGAATCAGTGGACAAAAAAAAAAATGTCTTAGTAATATTTTCATTTTGGTAGCAATTTAAAGTCAGCTCTCCTACTAATAACATTACTTAGGAAAATTATAACTCTAGGTATTTTGAATATAACAAATTTAAAAAAAAGTATTTATTATAAGACTGTGTTTAAAAAAGTTATACCAAACACCAGTAGAATTTTAGTAAATAACAATAAAACCAATAGTCCACTCTTCAAACGATTTTATACACTCAAAAAACAATAGAATCGTGTTTGACTACCAGTTTATTTTATTTTTATTTGTAAAGAGCGATTATTGTAGAAATCCAATAAATCAATTTTGAGAAACTGAAAAAATTAAAACACTTTAAGACAAAACTCTTTCAATATTTACAAAATTAAAGCGAAAAGTCAAATAATTAAAATCTGTCCAAAAAGTTTTTGGAATAGCATTTATTGTTAACGCTGGGATGTGAAAATTTTCATATGAACTTTAGATATAATTTAAAACAAAAAAAACAAAAAACAGAAGGAAATATTTGCATGAACCTTTTTAAAAATATTGAAAATTATTAATAGGAACCAAAGATATTTTTTAAAAAAGGTCGCAAATATCTTGGCAACTTACTTACAGTAGAAAGAAAGTTGTATTTTTATAAATAGAAAGCTAAATCTCAATTATAGGTTGTTGTTTTGTTTTTTTATTTATTATTATTTTATTGTATATATATATATATATATATATGAATTTATTTATTTTCTATTTTATGTAATTTGAATATTATTATCATTTTTTGTATATATATTATGAATGTGGTCTCATATCAATATTATTATTGTTCATTTTGTAACAAATTGTAATATATCTCAATAAAGAAAAATAAATAAAAAAAGCTAAATAAAAAAAAATTATGTTTATCAGTAATCATATAACGTAATGAATGATACAAATACGATTTCTCACTGTCGGATTTTTTTCATATGTATTGTAGTGAGATAACACCGACTTCGTATCCAATCCAAAAAAAAATTTCAATGGGGTAAACATACCCGCCGCAAATTAATTATTTTTTAAATACTCTATTAAACCGGTTCAAAATTTTAATGTAAGAATTTCTCTTTCTTAATTTTCTATGACACGATCAACAAGTAATGACAGAGGTATCAAAATTTGAGTTTATTTTGTAAAGAACTGAACGCGGCTACAGATCACATTAATGACCTGTTGTTATAAAATAGTCTGTTTGATAGGTTCTAGTTACTGATTGCTACTTAAGTCGTAAAACAGCCTCTAATGCACAGAAAAAAACTTTGTAACTCTTAATTGGAAAAAGGATCCCATTTAACTGTTATGCCCTTCCTTTATTTTAACGAAGACTTTTATAACTTCGTTTGAGTAGGTGGCGTAAAATAAGGCAGTTACTATTTTTAGATTTATACAATCAAGTCAATATAGCAACAATGGAGACAAATAGTGTATTCCGTAAACAGATTATTTTAATAGAAAAATAGAGTTTATAAATCACAAGCAACTGCCACTTTGTTTTTTGAGGCTGGGAAAATCTTAATAATAAAATTAATTAAATGTCTAGAATTATGTTTTAAAAGTATTGAGTAAGGATATTTCGAAGTACATAGTGTATTTCATTAATTAGTCCTGAATATTAAAAACAATAATTTTTCATTTAATGAGCATGGCCCAACAGACACTGTTTTTTTATTTATCTATTTTTTAGTATTATTACAGTAGATGTTCGACAAAAAATATTGTTAATTTAAAATATTGTTTTATCTTTTGGTTTATTATTCAATAATGAGGAGAGCCCGTGGCTGAGTGGTTGGCGCGCTAGCCTGCCACGCTGAAGTTGTGAGTTCGAATCCCAGTCCCAGAAGGACTTTTTTCAAGCATACAAATAAATGGGGATTCGCTCAAAATCTCCCCCGGGTATGTGGGACCCGTCAGCTAATTGATAGCCACCCACAAAAATAGGCGTAGGGAGTGATGACCCTACCCTTTAAAATGTCATCGAGTGTGGAATATAAACCAGACCGCTCGGCCAATGGCCTCCAAGTTCTATCGCGCCAACCGAAAAAAAAATTCAATAATAAACCTTTGTAATCGATCAAAAACTAAAATATAAATTATCCCCCTTCAAAATTTGAGGGCTTACGTTTCAAGATGCGCAGAACCCGAATAACGAATTTAAAAAAATCCGTTTTCCGTACGCCGTTCGCCGTCCGCGGAATTTCTCAGAAACTACAGGACCAATTTTTTTTTAATTCGCCACAAAAATACTAGGTTATGCAATGATGATCCTAACCCCTAGACGTTAATATCAGCTGGTTATTGTTACAATGGCGGCCGATTAAATGTGGTTTAATTCAATAACTCAGTTATTTTTGAAGATAGAGAAAAAATGTATTAATATTTACTAACCAAAAAACCGCGAAGAATAATAAAAAAGAGAAAAACGAAAATAAAAAAATGTATATTTTATCCATAAATACGCTGATAACTCGATTATTTTTGAAGAAACATATGTACAGAGTATAAGAATCAGTTAAGTGTGATAATAAAAAAAATCAAAAAAATCTGGTGCGCGCAACACACGACTTTCACTTACCTCTGTTGTTAAAATCAATTTAAGAATTTTAAAATACATTTTAAGAGATAAAAATAAATTGTTTAAGAATTAATTATTTTGAATTTCAATGAAAACGTGTGTTTTATTAAAAAATCTATTATATTATTATACAACATATTCAGTTAGTTTTATCGGTTTATCATCACTCTCTATTAACATTTATACACTCTTGTATAAGATAATATTTTTTTCTAAAATCTTTAGCTTTCCAACGGTATATTATACAGGAATATTCTTATTTTCAAAAACAAAAAATTGTATAAAAAAAATATGTTTTCAGTTTTCTTCTTTAGTTGTTATTTATCAATGCTAACAAGATAATAGGGTTATTTTTATAGAATCTACTAAATAAAAGGTACTTTAGAGGAAGAGAATTTAAAATATCAGCACTTAAGCCCTGTCAGACTATTTCAATCAGAATGAAACATGTTGTACTAATGTTTAAGACCTTAAATTTTACATTGATATAGCAAGTTTAATCAAAATCGTTAGAGCCGTTTTTGAGAAAATCGTAAAAAGGTGCAAAATGCATGGTATAAAGTGGCTCTTCTGGGTAGCTGATTTTGATGAAAAAGATTTTGTAACATCTCGGCCGTATAGTAGTCTTAAATATCAAATTTTAGTTTCATAGTACTTTCCGTATACGCGCAGGAGTTACCACACAGGCATTCACACACACACACACACACACACACAGACCTTTTTGCGGGACTTGGTCATTTGGACTCAGGGGACCCTAAAACGTGTATTTCTGTTGAAAATTGGAATTCCAAAATTTTTACGATCGCAATACTTTCCCTTACTATAATATTTCATATATAGGTAAGTGGAAGTAATAAATAAATCAAATAAAAGTTGATCAGTATATTTAAGTCAAAACTTATAATATATATAATTCACCAAAGATCGTATATTATTGATGATGGAGAAAAATCGAAAAGACTTTTTTTTTTGTTCTGAGATCAAGACAACGCGATGAACAAAGAGAAGAAAAAATTTATATGCCAAGCCACAACTTGTAGGAGATGTGACTCCCTGATAACTAGGGTTATTATTGATGATAGAGCAAAAATGTAAGGAGTTCTGGAATCAGGAAATTTTATTTGAATTATTTGAATGAAAATCGAAAGAAAAGAAAATAACAGGAAGTAGTAGTACTGGTCTAGTATAAATGCTTCTGGTATGACCAAAAAAAAAAAAAATACCTCCCTTTCAAAATTTGAGGGCTCACGTTTCAAGATGCGTAGAACCCGGATAACGAATTTAAAAAATCTTTTTCTGCTAATTAATAAATAAATAATAACCTTTTTGTTTTATTCCATGAGAATTAAATTTCCTACAAACAAAAAAAAACATCATTGAAATTGGTCAAGAATTAGCAGAGATATAGATAGCGTTTTAAAATTAGCAGTGGGTGATGTACCATTTTCCTTTAATTATTTATATTACTTAATTGCCTATCTACAAGATTTATAAACAGTTATATCGTAATATCGTTATTTGAAATATTAAACCATTGTGTAAATCGGTTTTTTACTTTTACTTATCTATATTTGAAATACATAGTGATGCAAACAAAGTATTACGATAGTGAAAATTTTCAAATTCAAGTTTTCACCGTAAATAAATACAAGTTTTAGGGTCCAAAGGCCTTAAGTTCTACAAAATGATATATGTGTATGTGGTATTAAGTCTAGCTCGAAATCGATAAGCTGTAAATTGAAATTATATATTTCAGAAGCCTAAATTTCTGAGATGTTACACCAACCTTTTCAACAAAATTATTAAACCAGAAGAGCCGCTTTGTACGATGCATTTTGCACCCTTTTACGACTAGGATTCTCTCAAAAACGGCTTAACGACTTTGATTAACGTCCCTTTATCGGTGTTATGTTTAATGTGCTTTTATATCAAGTAGGTATAATTTTGATTGAAACAGTCTGACAGGGCTTAAATGCCGATTTATTAAATTTTCTCTCATCAACCTACCTTTATTTTTGTGGATCCGAAAAAATTAACCATATCATTGTGTTAGGATTGATAACAAATTGAATGAATTTGATGACCAACTGTTAGAGAAAAAAGCAAACTCTTTATTTTTTTTTTTAAACATAATAATAGTATAAAATGATTATATATGTACACATATAACATAAACCATTATAGATGTATAATATGTCATTGAGAAGTCAAAGATTATAGAATTTTTTTTTATCTAATATACAAGCTGTATATGGTAATTGAGAGTGATGAAAAGCGGATAAAACCAAGCGACTGTTGATAATAATTTCATGTTAGATTATTTAATCTTAAATACATATATTCATCGAAACTCATTTACATTTTTTAATGTGAAGTGAGAATGGTTGACTGTGTGTGTATAAAGGAGAAGTCAGTTGAGGGTGCAGTCAAAATTAACACACAATCAAGTAGAAATTTAATATAATAATATCTATGTTTCGGTATAAATTTTAGGCCTTCTTCAAGGCGATTGTAGGAGTGAGAGCCCAACATTGACAACATTGTTGGGCTATCAATCCTACAATCGCGCCTTAAGTAGGCTAAAAATTTAAGCCGAAACGTCGGCACTATTAAATGAAGTTTCTACTTGATTGTGTGTTAATTTGACTGCGACCCTCAACTGACTTCTCCTTTATACACACACAGTCAACCATTCTCACTTCACGTTAAAGAATCTAATTAAGTTTCGATGAAATTTGTTTCAGATTAAATAATCTAACGATAGAAATTATTATCAACAATTATTATATACGTGTTTATATATTATATATATATATATATATATATATATATATATATATATATATAAACAATAATAAACAATAGTTGCAGTGTTGAAAAGGATTCTATGTATATACATAGACGGAGGATCGAAACGTCCAAATAAAGAAAATTAAAAGGAGTGATAGTTTAATGATCTAAAACCCGAATTATTTCAAATAAAATTTTATATATATATATATATATATATATATATATATATATATATAACTTAAATGTACAAGTTCCTATTTAATTGTGTGTTAATTTGACTGTTCCTTCAACTAACTTATCCTCTAAATTCTTTAACCATTATTCAATAATAACTTTATTTAATCGTTTTTAAATTACTTTTAACTATGGAGGTAAGTGAAAATTTGTGTTGTGCGCACCAGATTTTTTTTTATGGTTTATAATTATCATTGGTTGTTTGTATATTTAAAAAATATTTTAGCTCTTCCTCATAACTTGAGGTTTGATAATCTTACTTTAAAATCTCCATTGCATTATAAACAAAATACAAAACCATTACAAGAATAATCCAGACTCTTCCTCTCCTATAGAACTTAGACCACAACAGGCCCATGCCATGGGGGAGCACGTGAAACCTTCCTGCATTGAGTAATAATAGATAACAGAACCAGCTAGTAGCGGATATTAGTCTGTGTACTTGTCTCTAAAGAAAGAATTTGTTCATTTTCAGCTTGACACCCTAGGCTGACAGACGGGCTGATACTTTGCGGATATGGTCTAAATACCTAGTCCGGAGTCTGTCCCTTCTTCTTATTTCTTTTTCATCTCCTGTGATTAATTTAGAACTCTCTTAAACACTTCCAGCCTAATGAAAGCCGTAATAGTATCAAATGATTTCACATTTTATTATAAAATATCACGTATTATAAAATCGTCCGATTAGCCATAGTAGCATAAAGTGACGTTAAATAAATAAAAACAAACAAACATATTATAATTATCCGCTAATCTCAAGTTCATTGCTGGTACATCTTAAAATAATGCTGCATGAAGATGAAAAACAATAAAGTACCGGACGAGATAGAAACAGAAAAATGATCTCCAGAACGAGGATTGCTAGAAAATGTCAAAAAATTAGGATTCCTACATAAGAACAGGAAACGACTCGAATTCCAATACTTCCGTGGAATATTTTACCTTACATATGCCTGAAAGATACTCTCGAAAAACGTCTTTAAAAAACTTTTACATTTCTCGGGGAAAATGCAGGTATTAGGCTAGGGAAGGGTTTAAGATGCAGGTCTGGTATACATTAAATATTTAAAATAATCAGATTACTAAAATAGTCTTTAACCCCTACTCACGCGCCTGTTTAAATATCAAGATTTTTTATTTTTTGTTTCTCCAAACTATATACCGGGCCTGGAACTATAGCCTATCATTATTCAGTTTCTTTATATATCTCTACTTAATTTTTAATTTTTGTATTCTCAAACATTACCAACTTCTCTGTCATATACATTCCTGTTTATACTTACGTTACACCTTTTTCTTTTTTCCTGATATTGCTTTATTATATCTGACCGAATCTAGAGCATTTTCTTGTTATGAATATTTTATGGACTCACACTATCATCATTTGTTTTAGTCAGTAAGCTAGTTGAACACGTTAGGATTCTTTTTATATCAAAAATGTTTACTTCAGAGGCAGCCAAGTCATCGAAGTCGTCTTTAGTCCTAGCTCAAGAAAAGTTATTAAAATATACGCGGTGTAGTCTGGTGGATAGAGCACTAGACTTGAACCTATTACACACTCAGCAGTGGCTTAGTTTGGAGATAAAGTGGGTAACTGAAAATTTAAAGAAACATTACGGTATTTTTTTTTTTTATAAGATGAATATATATATATATATATATATATATATATATATATATATATATATATATATATATATATATTCTACATTAGAATGTCAGGAGAACTTTGAAAAAGGATAGACATCGGTGTTTTCCGATGGGATGGCTATTTTAACAAAAATCGCTATTGATAATAGAAATGTTCTTTATGAATATTTCATATTTAATATAGCTATTAGTAAATATATTAAATAAATTTTGGTTGTTGTTACACATTCATTTACATTAAGATCTAATAAAGTGTTGCCGAGAAATTTATTTACATATATTGTATAGTCTAAAAATAGCGTAAAGTTTAACTTTTAAATTTTATATTAAAAATCTCTTCACAATACAAAAGTTCATGATGAATTCATAGGCTATGAATTTTCATTGCTCATTACTTAGCAAGTCGCTTCAGTAATAGAATGATAAACCAGGATTCCTATAGGAGTCAAATATTATTCTCTAGAATATAACTTCTAATTAGTTCAGAATCAGTAATTTTCTGATTATTTAACCATTAATTTGAAATTATTTGTTTAATGTTAAATAATTAATAATTAAATGAATAGAATTAAGGGAGTAAGAAGTTTGAGAAGATGTAAGAAGTTCCAAAATGAGAAAGCACGGATGATAATGGATTTTCAAAAGAAGCAGTTCTATGAGAAAGTATATATGTATATTTAATGATATGATTATAGGTTTTTTTAAACATTTGATGTTATTATCCGAATTTATTTAAAAAAACTATGCCTTTCTCCTCTCCCGCTACTTTCGTGAACTCTTTCACCTACCTCTTGTCTCACTGTGAATTACACGACATTAATTTAAGATGGGGGACAAACATGGAGTACTTAGAAACCGCTAATGAGAGCGACAATTTTTCACAGGTTTTAGATGCTAGCTCTACAAAACGGAAAATAAATCTTATAAATAATAATAATTTTTTAGCCTTAATGTCGCATCACGTTCTCACAAGAGAGGCCTCCTTTTGTTGGATATCAAATTCGTTCTGCTTATGTATCATTTCATTTTACTTTCACTTACCTATATATGAAATACGAGGGAAAGCATTGCGATCGTGAAATTTTCGAATTCCAGTTTTCACCGAAAACACACGTTTTAAGGTACCCTGAGTCCAAATAACCAAGTCACGCAAAAAGATCTGTGTGTGGTAGCTCCCGGGCGAAAAGGAAAAGTCCAAAAAACTGAAATTTCATATTTAAGACAACTGGACAAGAGATGTTACAGAATCTTTTTCATCAAAATCACCTAACCAGAAAAGCCAATTTATACCATGCATTTGCATCTTTTTACGATATTCTCAAAACGGCTCAAACGATTTTGATTAAAACTCCATATGTCGATGTAAAATTTAATGGGCTTTAATATGATGTAGGTTTGTGGGTAAGTGAAAGTCGTGTGTTGCGCGCACCAGATTTTTTATCATTGCTAATAAGATGATATGGTTAATTTATTCAAATATACAAAATTAAAGGTAGTTAACAGGAAGAAAATTTAAATTGAAGACATTTAAGCTCTGCCAGACTATTTCAATCAGAATGAAACCTACATCGTATTAAACCCCATTAAGTTTTACATAGATACAGCGAGCTTAATTAAAATCTTTAGAGCCGTTTTGGAAAAAACGTAATTAGTTGCAAGGTGCATGTTATAAATTAGATCTTCCGGTCAGCCGATTTCGATGAAAAAGTTGCTGTAACACCTCGGGCGTATAGTAGTCTTAAAAATGAAATTTCAGATTCGTACGACTTAACGAACCACCAGTTTTACCCCACACGGCCACACACCTTTTTGCGGGACTTGGTCATCTGGACTCAGGGGACCCTTAAAACGCATATTTCCTTTGAAAACTGGAATTTAAAAATTTTCACGATCGCAATACTTCTCATTACTATATATTTCATATACATGTAAGTGAAGGTAAAAAAAAAAATTATTAAATAAAAACCTGTATCCCCTTCAATCCTGGAAGGGTCTTGGGCTCAGAACATTTAGATATTCGTAGTTTCTAGAACAACAACAAATCGGGCATTAGGCCGAGATCACACTCATCCCTAGAAGGGTGGTTGAGTCCCAGAATGGTCCTCATACCCTAGGGTCGCCCTACGGCTGAAATATATAATTAATAATATTCTGCCACAGCTGGGATTCGAACCCGCAACATAGAGAACAGAAGTCTTCTCTATCTATAGATTATCGCCGTTCCCTTAGTAATCACATATTACCTCTTTCATATTAAATGCCTAAATTTTAGAATGCTGCAGGAAAAGTTTCATTATTTAGCGCAACAGCTGCTTCAAAACCATTGTCATGTAAATTATCCAAATTGATTGTTTGGTATAATATAAATATTATTAGGTGTATTATTGTATTATTAAGTTTAACTCTGTATAGCTTTGAGGATCAAGTAATTAAACATCGATTTGTGAGATATAATTAAAGTGTTGCCGAGAACTGTCAGGAGTTGATTCTAAAACAAGGCGATATCCTGACAGCGGCTAGTTAAGGTCACTTCTCTCAGATACTAATCATCATTATAATAATATATTCTGAATATTGACAATCCTATCAGCAATAGGTAATGTTTCTTGATAGATATCTAACCTTTACATCAATTCTAAAATACACAACCTCTATTATTATTTTGTCATCAACGCATCATTTTTACTTTCACTTACCTACATATGAAATATATAGTATTTTCGAATTTCAGTTTTCAAAGGAAATAAGTGTTTAAGAGTCCCCTGAATCCAAATGAACAAGTGTCACAAAAAAGGTCTGTGTGTGTGTGTGTGTAGTAACGAAAACAAAAATTCCTATGAAACTGAAATTTCATATTTGAGACGGCTATACCCCCGAGATGTTACAGCAACTTTTTCATCAAAATCAGCTAACCAGACAAGCCACTTTATATCATGGATTTTACACCTATTTACGATTTTCTCAAAAACGGCTCTAACGATTTTGATTAAACTCCCTATATTGATGTATAATTTAAAATTCAATGTAAATAATTCCTCAACAATTTATTTTCGATTCTAAATTTGTTTAAAAATTCTTAAATTGATATAAATAACGTAGGTAAGTGAAAATCATGTGTTATGCGCACCAGATTTTTGTTTTTGAATATAAGAACAGTAATATACATGTATAATATACCGTTGGAAAGCTAAATATTTTAGAAAAAATATTATCTCATACACAAGCTTGTAAAAGTTAATAAAGAGTGATAAAAAGCCGATAAAACTAACTGATTATTTTAAATAATAGATAGATTTTTTAATAAAATACGTTTTTAATAATGTTTTTATAGAAATTCAATGTAATTAGTTCTTTAATAGTTTCACTCATTTTTATCTAATTGTATTTGAAAATTCTATAATCGATTTTAAAAACGGATGTAATGGAAAGTCATGAGTTGCCCGCACCAGACTTTTTTTTATCTCTTACTGTATTTGAAAATTCTCTGATCGATTTTAAAAACGGAGGTAAGTGAAATTCGTGTGTTTATTACTCATACATATGGATGAAGTATATAGTCAGAGAAAGTTAGGATTTACCAAAGTTCAAATAACTTCTTAAATTCCAAAATAATTCTTGCAAAATGGTCGGTGTGTGTATGTGGTGAGACTGATTTAGATACAAATTATAGTACGAAACTTAAATTAGATATTTGAGAAAAATTAATATAAGTATATATATCTCAGACGTACAGACATAACCATTACAAAATTCAACACTAATCCCAAAATCCCATGTCATCTTATTCTTAAACAATTCCGAAGTTACTGTATCCAATAAGCATGGAATACTAGAAGCTAATTAATTGAAGTGAAGCCGAGTTCAACTTTTCGTCGATGATAAATTCAAGTACATTCATAGATTGAATGTTTAATGTTTAACAAATGTCCTTATTTGAACAGTGAAGATATATAAATTGATAAAATTTAAAAGTTTAAAGAGTTGTAAATGTCCTGAAATCACTTTCAACTAACAGTAAAAAGATCATAAAATAAGGCTAAAACCTCTTGAGTAGCTGGTTTAGTCCAGCGAAAAATATTTTGATTGCAAAGGGTTAAATTAGAATTTGATTTCTTTACAATCATTCTGTGTTATATATATATATATATATATATATATATATATATATAATATATATATATATATATATATATATATAACAGATGATTGTAAGAAAACATATAATATATATATATATATATTTATTATACAGAGGTCTTGCGGTTTGCTGTTGATCTATGCTATGCAACAATGTTAGTTCATTGCTTCATCATTGCTCCTGATAAATCGAGAGCCAGGGCTAATAAATCATCATTATCTGAAGACAAGTATGGATGTTTGTAATCTTGACAGTTTGACGTTCTGTATATGTTGAATGAATGAGTTAGTTCATTATTCTTTATTCTTATTAAATGTCTTTCTTCTTAATAACTTTAAATTTTAATTAAACGTTTTTTAAACATTATTTCTTGAAATTTACAACTGTATTGGATAATAAAGCAATTAAATAAGCTTGAGGAGAAAATGCATTTGGTAACATGAGAGGAAACTACCCATTGGCAGCATTGCAGTAGGTAATCTAAACCAGAAGGTCTCTTTAAGGTATTTTATTCAGAAGCTTCGGAGTATTATCAGAGGAATGGAGAAGAAGCAAAGATTGAAAATAATCGGTTAGAGTGGGAATGGAGATTGTCATGAAGAATACTGATTCGGGCAAGTGACGTTGAGGATTTTACGGAGGACTTTATTGTACAGATTGTATAGAGAAAGATTTTGATGGTTTAGTGAACTCCAAACTTAAGACCGTAAGTCCTACAATGGTTTCAATGTGTTACTTTTAGTAAGTATTGTAATCGAAAGCGGCGAGTTTTTTCTAGTCGTTTTATTCTGTTGTGAGGATTCCATGTTAGACATTTGACAAGCAAAAGTCCAAAGATATCAGATCTGCTCAACCAGGACAAGCGGAATATTAAAAGGAATAATGTTGGGGAGGATGTCTTTTGAATAAATTTTTGATTAAATTGGTGTCTTAAAGCTCGGGCAACTTAATACCGAACTGTCCTCCTTAACCCCTCCCTGCTGGCCCAAGAAACCTCGTAGAACAACAAAGGCGAGGTATAGGTGAAAAAACAGATAGTAATAGATATTAATATCACCTGGAGTGGTATGGTCAAAGATATAGGCAGGATTTTTGTTGGAAAAACAAATAGTTTGATAAAATTCGTTGTGGGGGGAGCGAAATAAGTGGGTGAAAAATATAAAATATTTTTCCAAACTCTGTATACATAATTTAAAAATAAAGTACATGCTGAGAAGTCTTTAACCAGACATTTTATCCTAACACCTCATTTTAAATTTTGCCAATTAAGTTTAAAGAAGAGGAGAGGCTAATATTTTATTAATATTGATACTGTTTAATTATTCTTTTTATAGTAAATATTAAATTAGAATATTGAATTCCATCTGATGGGTTTTATTTCGGCGTTTGAACAAAATGTGAGAGAGGAATGTCCAAGTTTCCGATAGCCGTGTATCGACAAGGAAGTTCCTTTCCCCACAGAGGCTCGGAACTGCCTTTAACATATTAGCCCACATGGTAAAGTGCTCCCATCTCACCGCAGCTAAATTGGCCTCCAATATCGTAGGCCGCTTTGTCTTTAACGCTCGGCTGGATCCTAACATAAGGCCTCCCTTTCATTAACAGGAAGTATTTAATGGTTTTACAGATAATGGAAAGCATTGAAAGCTCAAAATATATTAAAGAGGACATATTGCCGAAACGAATGTAGGGTGAAAATAAAAAATATATTAAATAAATAACTGAACTTTATGAATTTATAGCCTCAATGCAGATGCTGAAATGAGTCTTTAAGAGTCACTAAAGTTATTTTCGCGGGTGGAAAAACTTATCGCTAAATTTATTTCTAATAAGCATTTTATAAATATCTGTTCGCTTTCGGTTTATTATTTTCAATAATCAAATCTTTGTAATCGACCAAAAAAAATTACCCCTGCTCAAAATTTGAGAGCTTACGTTTCAAGATGCGTAGAATCCGAATAACGAATAAAAAAAACGTTCGTACGCCGTCCGCGGCATTTCTCCGAAACTACTGGATCAATCTTTTTTAAATTCGCCACAAAAATACTAGTCCATTCAACGATGTTCCTAACACCTAGACGTTGATATCAGCTGGTTAGTTTTAAAATGGCGGCCGATTAAAAGGATTTTATTCAATAACTCAGTTATTTTTGAAGATATAAAAAAAATTTGTTAGTGATTTTTAACTAAATAAACCACGAATAATTATATATAAGAGAAAAGAGAAAGGAAAAAAAATTGAAATTTTTCACATAAATACGCTTATAACTCAGTTATTTTCGAAGATAGAGAAGTGTGTATATAGTTTTAGAATAAGTAAAGCGCGCTAAATAAAAAAAAAAATTAAAAAAAATGCATATGTATAATGAAGTAACAGATTATAATACATGTAATTACACCAAAAATAGGTTATTATTGAAGATAGAGAAAAATCGAAGATTTTCGTGATCAAGACAAAGCGATGAACAAAGTGCAAAAAATAAAATTAAAAAAATCATTTTATATGGTCAAGCCACAGCTTATTAGAGACGTGATTCCCTTATAACTCGGTTATTATTGATGATAAAGATTTTTTGGAATCAGGAAATTTTATTTGAATTATTTGAATGAAAATCGAAAGAAAAGAAAAGGAAATAGTAACGCAGTCCTGTATAAATGCTTTTGGTTTATTTTTTTCAATGAACCTTTGAAATCGAGCAAAAAAAAAATTACCCCTGCTCAAAATATGAGAGCTTACGTTTTAAGATGCGTAGAATCCGAATAACGAATAAATTAAAAAAAATTCTCCTAATAAGTAAATGAATAAATACCAACAATTTTTTTCTTTTAGTGCCATTTGATATAGAATTAAATTTTGGACCAAATGAAAAAAGAACCATTGAATTTAGTTAACAACTAGCTTAGATATTGCGTTTTGAAATCAGTGCTAGTATTATGATATGATGCTTTGAATTGGTGCTTTTCATATCACTAAATTGCCTATCGACAGCCATATAAACAGTTATACCCTAATATTGTTATTTATAAATAATAAACCATTGTGTAATAATTTGCAGCGTTTTCCATTTAACCTCACTTGTATGCTACTGTGGCTAATCAGACGATGCTACAGTGGGAGTCATACAATTTTCCTATTTAGGTTTTATTAGGATCGGGATCGAGTAAGTTACAT
The DNA here is from genome assembly GCA_023052935.1 of Piezodorus guildinii. Classification (NCBI taxonomy): domain Eukaryota; kingdom Metazoa; phylum Arthropoda; class Insecta; order Hemiptera; family Pentatomidae; genus Piezodorus; species Piezodorus guildinii. Next base: position 164,569,258 of record CM041292.1, read on the forward strand.
AGTACAGGCTCGAGAACACCATTTTACGTCCCTTCTGAAGGAGAGCCTAATTATGGATGTTTTACTCCATTTATAAAATTCTAGTACAACCTGCTGGATTTAATCCGTGACCTTGGGCATAGGAGGCTGTTATGCTAGTCACTGCACCACAGGTGACCTAATATGCATATCTATATTTATAAAATAAAGTACCATTTCACTGTCTAGATGTGCAGTATGGTTGGGTTCAGAAAAATTCCTCCTCTAATTAGTTGAAAAACAAACTTTTTCTATAACCTAATACAATATTGTTTACCGAATAACTCAAAAACTACATATCTCCTGAAAAGTTATAAGTATTCATTTAAATGAAATTCAAATTTTTAACCACCTGGAAGCAAAATCTTCTTAATCTGACCAGTATTAGCAAAGATATTCTAATTTATAAGAAGCATACAATGCTCAATCCATGTTTTGCGTGTATGTTCCCATAGACACATGTTCAATTGTTATTATTTTTTAAATACAATTCAAAGTGCTAATTTTTCGTTTAAAGAACATAATAACTCCTATTTTTGGATCCTAAAAAAACACGGTTTATTCTGAAGGAAAGTTTAATCCACAGTTGAGGAAAATCAGCAATTTAAGTTGCAAAGGATTTATGATGGTATATAGCAGTTACTTTTAAAAGTTAAAACGATGGTATTGAATAATTTTGATGTGGCTACTTACCGCTGGTCTGTTATTTTAACCTCGAGGGAATAAAATTGATATCTGACATAAAATAATAATCTTTTATTATCATACACCAAGTATTTAATTGCTATGCACCTGAAATTTTTTTGTATATCCCACTTAACATAGTCACCTTCAATATTTTTCTACATTTGTGGCAATTTTATAATTATGTTGTTTTATTTATCACATTAAATTCGCCAAACCACAAACAAAGACAAGTGAGGTGAAGTAAAGGTTTTTTTTTCTTATTTTAAACATGTTTCCATTTTAGAAGCAGGATATTTTATGAACATTATAGATTAATTTTGTCTATGGATTAGTTATCTAATGTTCAATAAAAAGAGACTATTTTAAAATAAGTTAAAATTTTTCCAAATAGGTTTTTGTTTTCAAATCGCTTTCCTCATCAACCATAATTCTAACTTTACCAATTTGCCATTGTTTAATATTTCTTGAAAAATATGACAAAAAGCTATATTCTTTATATGATGGAACAAATTAGAGTTTCAGTTTCCTTTGAATGATTTAAAAACTACACATTGTTCACATTCGTAGATGGATGCTCTTGACAACGTTTTAGGATGACATACAAGGGCTTAAGGGATGGGATGATACAGTGGGGAGGGCACTGTTATAATATTCTAATGTTTGGAACCCCACTGGAATATAGCAGGAATTTATCCGGTAGGTAAACAAAAATTATGAGGGGAATAGGCTTTTGGGTGATATATCTACTAATATTGCCCAACTATAAAACAGTATGGATCCCCTTTTTGGTTTTATTAGTTTATTCATTAAACTAACATCACTTCATGCTGCTGTGGCTAATCAGAGGATGGTACAGTGGGAGTCCTAAAGTTAAATTAGGATAGGATCCTTGTATTTATAGAACTCAAAAACCTCTAAGGTTGAAAATACAGTGGTTCTTTTACCTTATATAATCTTATTATTACACTAAATTACAGTATTTTCAATGAGTGGAAGGAATTAGTCCGGGTGGCGGTCAATCAAATCTGAGACCAGGGGAATAAAGATGTCATAATCCAGTGTACTTCTACAAAAATATATAGTGGAAGCTAATTATCAGCAATGGATGCCGTAACAGGGAAATTTTTTTTTGTTTTTTAATGTTTTCAAAAAAGTGTGTTAAATGACTCAAACAATATTCCTAAAATATTATAGATAAATTATTATTATTAGTAAAGATAATACATATAAGCCAGGTTATTAGACTTCATTGTTTTGATTTTTCATGTATATAAATCAACAAAAAATGAAAAAGTCCCGTGCAAAGCCCTGGGTTACGCTTAAATAATAACTTGAAATTATTGAGTAATTATGGATTGCCTTTCTACTACTGAAGTGCTATTGCAACCTCAACCATATAAAATAAAGACCTATCATTAAAAATAGAACTTTATTAATTACACATAGAATTGTTGAAGGAATAACTAAATGACTGCTAACGCAGGTCCTTTTTTTATATTAGTTACTTTTTTATTTTACCATCAAAGTATACAAACTAATAAGAAATTCAATATTTGTGAGTAAAGCCGCGGGTTACAGCTAGTATGTTTATTTACATAATACCATCAGGGAAAGGAAGAACAATGGAGTCTAGGTTTTTCATTTTTTTCCAGACATTCCTCACTAGAATAACCATAAGGTTGAAATAATGGGTTCAAAAATGAGTTATTTATAATAGATTTTTTCCATCCCAGAAAATATATTTAACAACTCTTTAAGACTTTACCTCAAAAGTGATGTGACTAATTGATCATGTATTGGACTTCTGTTCTCTGGGTCCCAAGTTCAAAACCTGGCTGTGACAGTATAATTATTCATTCCATTATTTCAGCCATTGAGATAAAAAGAATATTGGGCTAACTCAGCCTATTAAACTGGGTAAATAATAAAATAATTTACACTGTTATGAATCAGTTATCTAAATGTTTTATAAATACCCTCTTCAATATAGTTAGGATAAGATAGTGTGAACAATTTAACTGTCAAGCAAGAAACAGTGTAAAACATAATAAACTTAAAATCATCTTACTACGGTTTAAAAGATTAAAAAATTTAATTTTAATGAATCAAATATTAAACAAAACAAGCACTCTCCTTTTTATATAAATTTGATCAATATTCAGTAGAGGACTACGTCAATATTTAAAATGATGTCAATCTAATAACATTGTAAAAATAATTTAAATAATTCAAACGTTTGGCCAAGACAATTGTAAAAGTGTATCCACTGTGAATCAATACACAAGAATATGATTGTCTTGATAGGAAGTACAGTATTGCATGTATCTGTTATTTATATATAATTTATAAGTATGTAAGTATTATTATTTAAATATTCCAATCTACTAAAGTTGAATAAATAATCGTTTGATATATCTTCGATAATATTGTTTTGTGTTCTATTAAAATAATGTTGATTTTAAATTAAATCAAGGAATAAATAAGGAAATAAATAAGGAATAAACAAAATAAAACTTACACATTCAAAAATTGTATAAACATAATTAATAATTATAAACAACAGATATAATTTAATTATTAATGAATACACAATAAATATTATTGAAGAGAAGTTACCTCAGAGTGCAGTCATTAAAACACTTAATTGTGTAGACACTTTATTTATATTATTATCTACTGAATTATTTGTTTTAATGACTGCACCCCAAATTAACATATCCTCAATATCTACACCCAATCAACCGTTCTCACATCATAATAAATATTATATTTGTATATTCTGATTAGGGAAATATATCCCAAAACTTTGGAATACTTAATATGACAGTCAATAATAGAAAGTTTATATAGGAGGAGGAGGAAATTTTTCATATGCTTAGTATATGAAATCACATTATTCTTCAACATATAAAATGTTTGGAGTGGTGATGAAACTTACTTTTGTGTACCTGAATAATATTTCTTAAGCTAATGTAACCCTAACAAACTTTTTATTTTCCCAAAGAAATAACAGATATATGAGATATGGGGATTAGTCAATAAAATGTTTACTTAATCTGCAAAGTCTTAGATTAACCTGTCCAATAAGCTAGTTTTCTTTTTACCTGCATTGAGCAATAATGAATCATTCCCAACAAAACTTCAAGTTTCTGTAGAGATTTTCATGCATATAGAGATTAAAAAGAATTCATGATAGAAATATAGACTGTCAAGATATCTATCATCATAATATCTATTACCATTACCAAGAAAAATCAAAATTTACACAAATTTAGCATTTTTTATATATTTGTAAAACTCGGCAGTTGGCCCTCCTTCAGAGAGGACATAAAATGATGGCCTCAAGCCTTTGCAATGTCAGGTATTCCTTAAAAATCCTTAACCTAATTAAACCTGAATAGCCAAATTCAGAATTCCCACTGTAGCCACACCAGCATAAAGTAACATTAAATGAATAAACAAACTAATAACATACACTTCATTTTTCTAAGGTGATTTTCTTTCATTTCTTTAAATTGTTATATAAATTATTTTTATATATCTAGATAGAGAAACTTTATTCTAGTTCTAGGTTCCCTAAGATAATATATATGAACAAGAAAAAAATTATAGTCACTCAAAAAACATATATCTATAAAATCATTGCTTATCTTTTTTTCCTTTAAGTATTTTTAATAATAATAAATTCCACAAAAGACTCAATGCGACTTCAAAAACCCAACTATTTTTAAATAAATGAAGTTAGGTTATTTTGTTGACGTACAAGTCAAAGAGTGGTATGTCATATTTTATTTATTATAAATTTAAATAGCATATAAGGTTAACATATATATTTTTTTAAATATATTTAAAATAAATAGAATATATAGAATTCAGTCACTAGATGTTGCTTGTGAGATAAAAATAATTAAACTGGTGGAAATAAATATAAAAATAGAAGTAAACTTGGGATGGAAATGTTAATTTAAATATTTTCGATAGCCAATCAGAAATACCTGAGCTGAATCTGAAAATTTAATTGGAAGTAGAAGCAAAACTCACTGAAACAAAAGAGCTGCACAAGCACCTACAATACCTGCTTAATGGTTTATCTAAAATAGTAAAAATTATAAATATTTTATAGATAATATCCCAAATATGTACCTCCCTGAAAAATATTTCTTTATTATGAGTTCATTCAGGCAGGGCTATCAAAATATACAATATATCCAATATATAAAATTCTCGTGTCACAATGTTAGTTACCATACTCCTCCGAAATGGCTTGGCCAATTTTTATGAAATTTTATATGCATATTCAATAGGTCTGAGAATCGGCCTCTATCTTTTTTTCATACCCCTAAGTGATAAGAGTCGTCCACCCCTAACATTATTTTTTAATTTTTTGGACAACAATTTTTCTGTCCTAATTAATTAATGATATATATAATTTTTAACGAATAAATTAATGTCTGGCATTTTATTATTTTTATATTCCCTCAGCGCTCCATGCCTCTTACACTCATATACAGCATCCTTACAAACTTACAATAAGTTAGTTATTTTTCTTCTACACTAGAAATAACTTATAAAGCAAAACGTTTGCCGGGTCAGCTAGTATGTATATACAGTATATAGCATATAGTATGTAAGTAAGTAAAAGGTAAAAGTATTTATGAAATAATTGACAATATTAAGAAATTTTAAGTTAGAATCTGTTTTTTGATTGATCATGAAGAGGTTTCTTTTATATCCAGGAAATTTAACATATAATTATAGAAGAATTATAATTATTGAACCTGCTTTAAAGGTCCTAATATTCTAAGATATATTCTTTCTTTTAATTCATTTATTGAAATTTACAACTGTATGTTCATACATCAAGTAAATAGGCTACAATGATAATACACATGAGAAAAAACATGAAGAGAAACTGCCCATTGGCAGCACTCTAGTAGTGAATCTACACAAGAAGGTCTCGAGGCCATCTTCATTTCAGACGCCTCGGCGGATTGTCAGGAATTGAAGAGGAAGCAAGGATTGAAACTAGTGGATTAGAGTGGGAGTGGAGTTTTTCATGGAAGGAGTGATACCTGGTACAGGCCAAATCAGCAACATATGGAACATTAAGGTCTTTGTGGATGATTTTGTTGGTGACAAAGTAAGGAGCGTTAAGGATTTTGCGAAGGATTTTGGATTGTAAGGATTGGATACGGGAAGAGTTTGATGGTTTAGTAGAGCCCCAAAGCTCAACTCCGTAAGTCCAGATAGGCCTTATGATTGTCATGTAAATTAGTCTTTTGTAGTAAAGAGAAAGGTTAGAGCGTCTGTCAAGTAAATGTTGAAGTGACTGAAATCGGCGAGCAGTTTCATGTCTTTTCAGTCTTGTATGCGGATTCCATGTAAGACGTTTGTCAAGCAGGAGGCCTAAATAACGGATCTGTTCAACAGGGACAAGCGGAATATCATTAAAGGACACTGTAGGGCAGGATGTCATAGGTTTACGATGAAGGGTAAAGGTAATCTGGTGGGATTTATTGGAGTTTATTTTAATTCTCCAATTCTGACACCATACCTCAAGGTCTCTGATGTGGGATCGGAGGTTTTGAGAGGCAATAATAGGATCGTTATTAACTGATAGCACGCAAGTGCCATGGCATAGGTAGAAAGGAATGTGTTAGGATGGGTTGGGATATCAGCTGTATAGACTGTTAGATTGATTATTTTTTATTATTGATAATATTTTGTACTTACAGAGAAAAATTTGTTCCTTTGCACCTGATGATGGCATTTTAGCCGAAATGTCATGCATTGATTTTTAATAAAAGAGTGGTGAAGTATAAATCAACCTCCAATTTTATTCATAGAATTTAACCTTCACCTTAAAGAATCTATTATCTGTAATCTATTATTGATTTTTCTCTCTAACCGTTATATATACATACATATACTATGGGAAATTATTGTAATCATAAACACGATTCGCCTTTAATGGATCCCATAGGTACCAATAACCAAGAATTGCAAAGTGATTAATGGAGGGTGAAAAAAAAATTTTAAACTTCAATTAATTTACTTCAATTACAAATTTTCAATTACTCAACTAAATAGATTTCTTACAAACTTTATTATTATTTCAGATATTAAATATAAACTTTTCAAATTTATTTCAAATAGTTGGGTAAAAGCTGTTTGAGACACACACCAGAAATTTTTCTGTGTAATGTGGCAATGAAGCTCTATGAGTGTCATTACCGTTTCAACTTAACACTTAATTAAAACCAGACCATTTTAGATTTTATTGAATTTATGTAAAGGTATTCTTACAGACTTTGAAACCTATTCAATTTCTATATGTTTAATTTCACTTATCAGCTTTTTAACAAACAATTTTAAAAACATTCTGTATTCTACAAAGAAACTATCTGAAGCATGCACCAATGTTCTTTTGGACGATGCTTGATTTAGGCGATTTTTCCAGAAACATTTTGACAAGATAATTATTGTGATAAATATTTAAATTTCACATTGATTGTGTCTTCTGCATCACCTATTGTTGTGTCTCTATTTCAACAGATTTTCGCGAAGTGGCTCAGTCTGCGATTTTCTAACTCATTTACATTTCTTTGTAGGAAGGTCTTTTTCTACAACAAGGTGTTCAATAGGGTCTTTCTTGCTACAACATACGGCTTTCACTTTAAAATCTTCTTCATGATGAAAGAAGTTTAAAATGTTTTTTTTGGGGATCGCACAACCATCTAAAAATTAAAAAATCTTTATAGGATTTTTTTTTTAATTTGGCTGTCAAATAATTTAGGAGTATTTAATAAAAAAGAGCTTCAATTTCCAATTTGTTTAAATAATGAGGCTGTAGTCATCACATGTTTATGTAGTCCTCCATGATTTACACTACTGACCATGAAAGAAATAAATCGGAAAAATTCTAAAATATTTAATTTATGAATAAAAATAAATTTTGAATTTTAAATTATGTTTTGGGTATTACTCTTTTACCTTGGTATGTAGGTTGGTGTATGTCATAAAAAAAATATAGAAAATTTTCAAAGTTGGGAATAATCACAGTTCTAAAAATATTCTGAGTAATTTATAAAACCTAAGTTGGCTGACATGAAATGAGCTGAAATACACCAGACTCAAAATTCTGGTTAAGGTTCATGGCTGGCTGTAGAATTAATTTTGTTTCTTTTGTAATAAAATGAATTCCAGATTCTTTGTGTGTGGTAATTAATTAATATGTTGGTAAAATAATGTTTTTGAAAACATAAGTTTCTTTTTTTTGACTAAACAACTGTGATTTTAACATTACACCATACATTATACTTTAATACTTACATTAAAAATCAATTTGTTATTTGAGTTTTTGAAAGCAAAGACTTTTTGTAAATGTAAAATGTTTCTTATGCTTAATTGATTTGTTATGTTAGAAAACCACTTAATTCTCAAATCATAAATGAAGATTTTACAAAATGGCAAATTAGTCACTTAATGTTTGAATTGGCAATATATAAAAATATGAAACTTAGCCACATTATAGAAGAAAAGTGAATACATGATAATCTATATTAAAATAGAAATACTAGTCTTGAAAGACTCAACATTTAAAAGCAACTATCTGTAATTATGGCTTCTGTCATATTTATCCCAGACAGCTATTACTACAAGTATTCTTAGCTACTGAACTACCTATTAAACTGTCTAATTGTTCACTAATGAGCAATAATTACTTCATTCATCGTTAAGGCAAGGGGTCCATGGGAGGTTTAGGATCAATTCCCATTGGGGCCATTATATTTATTTTTTGCATGGAATAAAACTTAACTTACCCTTCCTGAAGGTCAGCAAGTCTTATTTAATCTATTGAGGGATTGGAGTCGAATCTCCCTTACTAGTAATAAGTACATTTCTGAACTGTGTGTTACTTTTAAATCTTATTCTTAAGGACACTACATGAAGGACTGTATATTATTCATTATACAAGTCAAACTGTACTAATTCGGGATAGTGAAGGTTGATGGTTTATTCCCAGAATGCTCAATAAGTTTAGGCCAAGAAACTGTACTTCCTTTCATTAGGCTTACCAGGTCCTGATTCCATAGTCTTTTTTGTTAATATATGTGTAACAAAGTCAAACTTACAGCAATTGTTATCTAACATATCTCTATTAGTTTAACTTACAATTATCTGAGAAAATATATAGGAGAAAATTGACAGAGGCTTTTTCTTCTTTAATCAGGCTGTTCAATGACCATGCAGAATTCATTTCCATTTCTTCTGTTTACACTATATTCTTTAGTTCTGTCCTACCTTGGCAATCTTTATTTCTTTTACTTGGTTTAGATATAAAAGATTTTATCATATATACCAACAATTTTGCACACATAGATATTGAACCAGCAAATAAGACCATACTGTTTTTCTGTTCATGTTTATGTCACAAATATACTCTGCTAAAATATTCACTAACATACTGAAAAATTTGGTGGGGGCAACACATGACTTTCACTTACCTCCGTTTTAAAAATTGATTAAATAATTTTCAAATACAGTTAGAGATAAAAATTAGTGAAACTGCTAAAGAATTAATTAAATTGAATTTATATAGAAAGAAACATGTGTTCATGAAAACGTTTTTGTAACATATCGGGCTTATAGTTGTCTTAAATATGAAATTTTAGTTTCTTAGGACTTTTCGTATCGGCCCTGGAGTTACCACACACACACACACCTTTTTGTGGGATTCGGTTATTTAGACTCAGGAGACCCTAAAACGTGTATTTCCGTTGAAAACATTCATTAGAAAATTTTCACGATCGCAATACTTTCCCTTACTATATATAGTAAGTGAAAGTAAAAATTCATCTCTAAGAAGGAATGTTTATTCTATTAATAAGTCAATAACCATTTCTAAAAACTTGATGAAATTGGGTTGGCGATTGTTCTGTGAATATGAAAGAAAATATTCATTATCAATATATTCTTCTGTATTATTTTTAAAGAAATGTTATCTTGCAGTAGCTCATGACATTTGGTAACTTCTTTCAGAAAATTTTGTTAAGCCCATAGTTGTTTGAAATACTGTCATATCAGTGCAAGAGATTGTTATGGACATAAATGTGTCACACACAAGTATATAAAACCATTTGCTATGTTTCCAGACTTAATATGTGGGTTTCCTACTCTGTAACCAGGTCTACCACCATACGCGAAAAGCTATGGAAAGAGCAACAAAATGACTCATGTTTGGAAAAGTCAGTAACAGACCAACATCAAAACCCAGGTAGTATTAAAAATTATGTTTTCCATATGAAAAGAATTTCAAGGATATCATTTTCTATGATACCCATCAAGTGAAACCTCTTTTTTAAATAATAAACCAAACACGCATAAGCATTGAATGGAAAGATAGGAACATACCATCCTAAATAATGGTAAATACATTAGTAACAAATAAATAAACTTATAATACAATTTAACCCTAAAAAACTAAAAGCACTTATTTGCCAGTCCAATTCATAAATGCTTTTTTTAATCGTCAGAGCCAAATTGAGACACATATACATATATAAATTCTACTTTTGGTCATAGACTGTTAATACTATAATTGTTTTGTGTCTAAAGGTTATAATGTACTAAAACTAAAAATAATATTATATTTCAGTTCTCATTTGCATTGATTGTAAAATATGAACAATTCTTATTAAGAAAGAAGTATGCTTATATACTGAACGAACTCTGTTCAAGTGAATTGAATACATTTTCTATAAATGAATGTTAATAATTGTTATGTTTCAGGTAACTTTTACTAGCGATTAAAAAGATTAATAATCTCAAATCTATTTAGGTTGATTTAAGTTCTCCCTTCAAACTCGAAATTACAAAAGTATGATTTCTGAGGTTGCTATTAAGCTTTAAAGTCAATCAACTAGCACATTGCATAAAAATGCATCTTGCCGTTATTATTTGTAAGTTTATAACATTTATTGACTTTAAAGCTTAACTTGGGTTATTATCTTATAAATAGGAGCGAGTCTAACATGAGATTAAAAATGAAGAGGTTTTAAAATAAAAAAATATATAGATTAATTAACATTTAATTTAGTGAAACAGATATACGATATATAAAAATATATATCGTCATATTGTTAAATAGCAGTGTAAATAGCTATTACTTTCTTTTTTCTTCATATTTTGTACACTAATGTAATACATCTACAAAATAAATCTAATATAAATGAACAAAGGACAGTAGTCTCGAAATAATTACAATAAAATATCATAGATTCATCTTTACATAAATAATATATTAACAATTAAATCATTTCGAGAAAACTCGAAGAAATAAAACAATCGGATAAACCATTTTAAAAATAATTAACCTACAACAGGTGGGAACAAATATTTTAAAAACACATGAGATAGGAATGTATTTTATTCCCCATTCGTCAACGCCTTTGACATTCTACACAACTAATAATAAAAATTATCACTTTTTTTTTTTAATGTACAACTGCCAATACAAAGTAAAAAGACACTGTTTTAATAAACTAAAGTGCATCACAAGAGAAAGTCATTTCATGGACAATATTTTATAAATATTCACATACATTAAAGTTAAATATGCATGTATTAGGAAGTGCAAAAGTTGTACTCACATTTAGGTATATGTATCTACAAATTTCTGTACCTCAAAGGCGATTTATTAAGCTGGTTTAAGACAACACGAAGGATTTAATAATTTAAGTACATAAACTAAACTTTAGCTGAATAAGAAAAGAAATAAGCATGGACAGATACAAGAGCGCTTAACATAATAGCTTCTTTGGTAATATTAATTGGCAAGTTTTGATTCTAAACATTTGGCCATAGTGTGATTGAAGCTGTTATGCATTGCAGCCAACCGAAATTTCTTCTTTTCTTATTCTGGCAACCCGTTAGCAGCTATAATAGTCTCAAAGACTCTCAGGTACAGAATATAAAATGCAATTTTATCAACATATAAGGAAATAAAAAAATAAAAAAGAAGACAAAAATAACAAATGGTTACATCAATATATTTTTAGTGACGATGCTATTATTTAAATATATTAAAGTTGAAGATTGAGGAGACCAGTTGTACAGCTACAGAGAAAGAAACTGTTGTGAGTTGTTGGGTTTTACATTGGAAGTTAGAATAGGAGTAAGGATAAGAAATGGAAGGTCTCCGTTTTGATGGACGGCCATTTGGTTAGCCGCTCTTAAAGAGAAGAATAGCAACTTGACCGAGATAGAAATAAATAAAATGACGGGTTTCGTGGGTCACATAACTGCCAAAGTTTCTTCCGACGATGCAATGCCAAGTTGGATTATATTTCTTATCAAATTCCTTCTTAATATATGCTGCAATGTCCTGCAAACAAATAAGGTGTGTTATATAGCAATAGAAGAAACAACTGAATAACGGTTAGACCATCTTTTTATTTTAAATTACTAAAATTAACAGCATTTGATAAAATAAATAATATAATATTTCATAAATGAGAAAAAGCTTTAGAACAGTCATTTTAAAATTGAGTACAGACAAATTATAAAATATTTAAATGAAATATAAGATTTATTTTACTTTTAAAATAAAATTAAAATATAAGGAAATATATAACATAAAATAGCTATGACAAAGAATGACATTCCCGATTTCCAAATATCAATCAGACAACCACATCTACAGAATTCTATTAAAATTAGTAGGAGCATGCTCTCCCATTCCCAAATAGCTAATTTGAAGAAATTTTAAGGTTTTTTAACCTAATAATTCCATTATTTAACTGAGTTTTAACCAATATTAACAAAAAAAAAAAAAAAGGCTTTAATGAACAGAATATTCCTAGGTCATAGATAACAGTTTAGTTTAGATAAAAGTTTTCCAAATTATTGTGGGCATGTTGGTTTATTTCATTCCATCAGTTTGTTCTCTTGCTCTTTTGATTTTATGAAAACAATTTAATAGATTCATACCGAAATATTTATTTTTACTTAATATCAAGTGTTCATTGCTATCTGCACAAAACCAGCATAACGATGAGGTAAAGAGTAGTTATTTTCTAAAATACTTAAACAAATTAAAAAGTAAATAAGATGTAAAAAAATTGTACCATAACAGTACACATGATTCCTAAATCTTAATTCTGAATCTAAGAATTACTTTATCAAAGAAGCAATGAACAATGAATCCTCAGAATAAAGACCCGAAGTCTAAATGTAATTAGTAAATCTATAAAGAAACATTCCCTTTTATTAATGGGTTCAGTAAAACCCAATTTTAATAGACTACAGTCTAGAACAGTGACATCCGAAATTGGTTCCGCAGAATTAAGTATAATCAGATGTCAGAAATAAATGAATCAGTAATGAAAACAGGTAGATAGACAATAATTAATATGTTTGGTACGTTATAATTTTATTGAATCAATAAAACAATTTTATCTTGAAAATAAAAACTTAAAAAAAAAGCTAATGAAGAAAAACTACAAACTGAAGATAAAACTATAATTATTCCAAGGAACATTATCAACGGAAATAACAAAAACACGTAGTACAATGCCTAAACAAATAACAATGAACTATAACAAAATTATTATTTTTAGGGCATCAATAGTTTAACAAATATTAGATCTAGTCAAAATGTGGTCATGAATCTGTTAAATATACATCACAGAAAATTTGAAAAAAAGAATATCACTATCAATCGATGGCTCACAACATACAATAAATTGCAAGAAAGCATATTTTACCAAACAATAAACAAATAATACATATGTGTAACACAGTTGCCCAAATATAGAATACAGAAAGGCAACCCCACCCACCAGCACCTGTTTTCAAAACTGAAAAAAAGTCAACAAAAAAATTACCTTTTCTATATTATACTTGTCTAGTGCTTGCGTCGCACAGTCAACTGCATCCTGCTGCATCTCCTCTGACATATCAGCATTTTTGATAACTGCCTTTCGGTCTGTCATTTTTGTGGATTTTCTTTCTGTTTAATCAGAATAACTTTAATTATTTTGAGTCAACACTGTATTTCATAACATCCTATCATAATTGTAACTTGGTATTAAACAAAATACAAAACAATTGAGAAATGCAATTCTAGTCACATGAATTTGCAACATGTGGATTGTTTTTATTGAATATGAAGTTTATTCACAACTTAAGATATATACATAATAAAATTGTGTTTTTTAAAGTAACTGATATTTGAAATTAAATTTAAAGTATTGATTTTATTAGATGATCAGCAAAATTTTCTAATCAACTAATGAGAATTAATGAAGTATATGTTACAACTGTATATTTTATATTGAATAATATAGCTAAATCTGATAAAAAATATATTTTTCCTAAAAACAACTATGGGTTACATATCATAAAAACAGGCTTTTTAATGTAACTAAGCCGAAATTTAGACCGGGGGCTGAAAATCAATAACCTCACTTACAAATAATGGCCAGAAAACTCCGAAGTTTCAAGGAGAAGCACTAACAGTTGTTTAATATTTGCTTGAAGTGACTAACACTCACAATCTTGACAACTGGAGTCCCTGTAGGTATAATGGCACAAGTAACAGAAAAGAGACCAGGATAGAATACTGGCTCCCTATTGGCCGATTCCTAGAGTCCTAAACTCGTTCTTAATATGGACCGGCATGCATTGCAGCCTGCCCGCCCAGCAGTGACTTTTATGGAAGATTTTTTTCTTCTGTTTGGTATAAATTTTTTATTATGACATGAAATATCTTTGAAAATACCGTGCTGTGCTCAAATTAAAACTTGAGCTTTTATTTAATTCTTTATTGATTTAAACCAATCTGGACGGTTTTATTGTTTTGTTGTTTAAATATTTAAGTTATTGACAAACGTTGGTTACTAATATAATAACCATATCTTCATAAACAAATGACTAAACAACATTTTTGTGCAATTAATAATTTGATAATGTTTTATTTTAAAATTTTCAATGATTAATATACAGCATACTTTTAGATAGAATTATATGATGGGTCGGTTAAAATCAATTAAAAAGATACAGTGATTTTCCTTCAGGCCCTTATATTTATTTTTTAAAGAAGAGATTTTAAACAATTAATTTCCGTAACTTAAATTATATAATTGTTAGGAATTTTATATTAATCAATAATTTTTTTTGTTACCATCAATTAATATTATAATGATGATATAATATAAATTTTATTACATCATTTTTATGTATTATCGATCTTATAACAGCAATTATTTGTATTGTTATAATTATAATTATATAATCAATTAATGTTATATTATGTAGGACAAACGGTCTAAAGTTATATTTACATATGTAAAGCTACACGCATTACATGTGTATGTACTTAAAAGAAGTAAAAGAAGCAGCTAACAGAATCTTTCATCAGTCACCATGTTTAATGGACTATAGAAAGATAAAACCTTGAACCAACACTTAAATTCTTTAGAATATTTCCTTTAAAAGAATCATATATCTTTTTATAATTAATAAATCTTTAATATAAAATTTATAAATAACAATTTGTTATTAAGCTTATTTTCTATCGATCCTTACGATGACCTTTTCTTATTAGAGGAATGGCATTTAAAAGTTTTCTGTCATAAAATATATGTCATTCTATAAATTAAAAAATATCAAGAAAAAAAGTTTTAATTTTCGAACCTCCTTAATTTTTTGTTACTTTCACTTACTATATATAGTAAGGAAAAGTATTGCGATCGTGAAAATTTTCGAACTCCAGTTTTCAACGGAAATACACATTTTAGGGTCCCCTGAGTCCAAATAACCAAGTCCCGCAAAAAGGTCTGTGTGTGTGTGTGTGTGGTAACTCCCGGGCGGAAACGGTAAGTCCTATGAAACTGAAATTTCATATTTAAGACAAATATACGCCCGAGACGTTACAAAACCTTTTTCATCAAAATGAGCTTACCAGAAGAGCCACTTTATACCATGCATTTTGCACATTTTTCGATTTTCTCAAAAACGATTCCGACGATTATGATTAAACTCGCTATATCGATGTAAAATTTAATGGGCTGTGATATCATTTAGGTTTTATTTGGATTAAAATGGTCTGACAGGGCTTAAATGCCGATATTTTAAATTTTCTTTCTCTAAAGTACCTTTAATTTTGTCGATTCTATAAAAATAACTATATTATCTTGTTACCAAAGATGAAAAACAGGTAAATATATAAATTGAATGAATTCGATACCCAACTAAAGGAGAAAACAGAAAAAAATATTTAATGCACTTTTTTGTTTTTGAACATAAGAGCAGTAATATACATGTATGATATACCGTAGGGAAGCTAAAGCTTTAAAAAAAAATACTATCTTATACTCAAGCTTTTAAAAGTCAATAGAGAGTGATAAAAAGAAGACAAAACTAACTGATTATTTTAGATAATAATATAATAGATTTTTTAATAAAACACATGTTTCTATTGAAATTCAATTTAATTAATTCTTTAATAGTTTCACGTATTTTTATCTCTAATTGTATTTGAAAATTCTTTCATTGATTTTAAAAATAGAGGTAAGTGAAAGTTTTGTGTTGCCCGCACCAGATTTTTTCGTTACATTCTCATTATACTTCATATCTTCTACTAGTGTTTAAGCGTAATATTTCAATGGATATCTGTTACTTTAAGTCTTTTTATTCCATGTTCAAATAGACCGTATTACACAAGAGATGTACTCCAAACCTCCAATCAATTAATTTGTTAACCAAATTAAATAATAAACTAAATTACTTTACACAGCTTACATATCGTTGGTGTTCAAACCCGCAGGTGGTCCTAGGATTTTTTAATGGGAGTAAAAAATCCTTAGTTACGCCGTCCTTCGGAGGGGACGTTAAAAGGTGGTCCCGAGCCTGTGCGATGTCAGGTACTCGTTAAAGATCCCTATCCTAATAAAACCTGGATAGGCAAAATTTAGGACTCCCACTGTAGCATCGTCCGATTAGCCATAGTAGCATAAAGTGACGTTAAATAAATAAACAAACAAACATATCGTTGGTTTGCACGTTGAGGAGAGGGGGACGATCTCAGTATTTTGTGTATAATACTTCATCTTATTTATTTGATTTTATATAGCGGCTAAGTTTGACGATAATGCATTCTAAAGAGAATCTATATTGTTACTGAATGTAAACTTCGATCGTCAAGGATTATGGTTAGATAAAGTGGCATTGATTTTTCTTCGGTATCTATTAAAATTAAAAAAAAACAATTGGTAGACCCACTTAATAACCTTTGCTTACGATGACCCAAAGAAATCTTGGACTATCTAGTTCAAATGTACGAAGGTGAGTAATAAATATGAAACAAAGTCGACGAAAAATCAAATCTGGTCTACTCGAGAAAGGAAGATTCTCCGATGTACATACGTGTAGAAGAATAATGAATTATGAAGTACACAATTGTCGCTAAGAGGTTAGTACTAGTAACCAACAGACACAATTTGAATAGTTTCTTTAAATTAAATGAATGTGGTTTACTAACATAAATCCAAAATGTAAAAAAAACAACCTTTTCTATCTAAACGCTTACAACAGACAATGAAGTGCCGTAGTTTAGAACACATAACTATAAAAACGAACCATCACCAGCCAGTTACATATTACTTGAAAATAACCTAACGAATAGTTTGTGATGTTAATGTCAGAGTGGATTAGTGCGTCGAACCAATCTTTAAATAAATACGTGTAAAAGTTCATGCTAGTATATGCATTTGTTCATAAACATAAAAAACAAAATTTAAAAAAGTAAACACTGCTGATAATTGAAAAAAGTTCACTTGATTTTTCAGAAGTCCTTATAAAACCATTGAGGGAAAATAAATAAGATTTGTGTTTTTTCATGTGTTACTAAAGCTGTCCTTGGCTTTAATAGTTAAAAGTATTAAATCCAAGAGTATTTTTCTTCAAAAGTTTAAAGATTTATTTCAAGAGATGAACTATGGTATAGTGGGCTAACAACCTCTTATGCTCAAAAGTCACGGGTCAAATCCTAGGAGTATTTGTAAAGGGGTACAAGCTCCTGGTGGTATTTCTGGTCTTCGAAGGGTACGTAAAATGGTGTTCTCGAGCCTGTGTGATGTCAGTTAGTAGTTAAAGATCCCTATCCTAACTAAATTTGGATAGGCCAAATTTAGGACTCGTACTGTAGAGAATCACCCGAATATAGTACATACATCACTTAAAGTGATATTGAATGCATAAACAAACATTTTTTTTTTTTTTTTTTTTTGTATGGTCATATTATATTGGTTATCTTCGTTGATTCGTTCTTTATTTTTCAAAAGAAATTTATCGATTTCTTTTTAATGTCTTGATTTACTAATTCATTTTCACTTTCACTTACCTATGCATGAAATATATAGTAAGGGAAAGTATTGCGATCGTGATAATTTTCAAATTCTATTTTTCATAGTAAATAGACGTTTTAGGATCTCCTGAGTCCAAATGATGGACTTCTGAAGCATTTAAGGAGCAGGACCATTTCTCAAAAGACAATGGTGCAGCTCTACAAGACGCTCGTAAGACCGGTTCTCACTTATGCCTCTGAATGCTGGGCATTGCCGAGTTCGCAGGAAGTCCTGCTCCTGAGGTTCGAGAGGAAAATATTAAGGAGAATTTATGGTCCAGTACACACCGATGGAGTCTGTAGGATGAGGACGAATGCTGAATTAACAAGGCTATACAAGGATTCAGACGTCGTAAGAATCATCAAATTAGGCCGGCTTCGTTGGGCGGGGCCTTTAAGTAGAATGGCCCAGGACCAGATTCCTAGGATGGTCCTAGATGATAAGATCTACGGGACAAGGAGAGTGGGAAGGCCTCGGCTCCGATGGATTGATGGAGTGACAGCGGATGCCAGGTTCATCTTGAAGATCCACAATTCGAGAGCGGTTGCAACGAACAGAAAAGACTGGAAGACTAGGCTGCATGAAGCCCTGACTCTTCAAGAGTTGTTGCGCCAAGGATGATGATGATGAGTCCAAATGACAAAATCCCGAAAAAAGGTTTGTGTTTTAAGTTTACCGTATAAACGAAAAGTCGTACTAAACTTAAATTTCATATTTGAGATAACTATACGCCTAGATGTTACAGCACCTTTTTCATAAAAATCAACTAACTAGAGGAGCTACTTTATATCATGCATTTTACATCTATTTACGATTTTCTCAAAAACGGCTTTAACGATTTTGATTAAAACCGCTACATGGATGTAAAATTTAATGAAAATTAATATGATGTAGGTTTCATTCTGATTGAAATAGTCTGACAGGACTTAAACGCCGATATTTTAAATGTTCTTCCTCTTAAGTACATTTAATTTTGTAACATCATCTTATCAGCATTAATAAATGACAGCTGAATTTGCAAGCTGAGCGAATATGACTAACAGTTAAAGGTGAAAAGATCAAAAATATTTGTTAATGCAATTTTCGAACATAAAAGTAGAAATATAGATGTATAATATACCATTGGAAAATCTTAAGATTTTAGAAAAAATACACAAAATTGTAAAAGTTAAGGAAGAGTGATGAAAAGCCGATAAAACTAACGTGTGTTGCGCGAACCAGATATTTTAAAAATATTTCTATTTATTTAAATAAACAGTAGAGAAAAGGACATATAGCTTTTATCTTAATCAATCAAATCTTAATAAAGTCGGTCTGAAAGTAAACCTTTCAGAACAGCAGACAGATTTAATTTTTATTTGATACTGGAATCGATGTTCTGAAACTTAAAACGTTAAATTTAAGAAAAAGTTTTATTTTGAATAATTTATCTTAATCAATTAGAAAGGTTCATTATTGAAAAAAATCTGGTGCGTGCAACAAATGACTTTCACTTTTCCCGTTGTTAAAATAGATAAAAGAATTTTCAAATAAAGTTAGAGATAAAAATGAGTGAAACTAATAAAGAATTAATTTAATTTAATTTAATCTTGCCGTAGTAAACGTAGGGAGGAGGTAGCCTTGGCTCGTCTAAGAATTGGCCACACTGCGCTCACTCATTCATACCTTATAACAAAAAAGCCACCGCCAACATGCACCTTCTGCAGCTCCATCCTTTCGATAAAGCACATCTTTGAGGAGTGCATTCATTACATGACTCCTAACTTGAGCAGTATTTTAAAAGACAACCAAGCGTCAATAGCAATGGTTATCAATTTTTTAAAAGCACAGCATCTCCTATCTCAACTATAAAATTTATGTCTGATTTTATTATTTTTTTATTCCTTTTGTCATTTAAATGTGGTATTTTTATAACATTATTCGATTTTCTCTTATTTTAGTCATTATTATAATTCTTATTATTATTTTATTTAAGTTAAAATAGAACTCTTCTTTCCAAAAACTATCATATTTAAGTGAATTTATAGGCGTTGATGACTTCAAAGTTTTACGCCTATAAGCATAAACAAACAAACAAACATACAAATTGAATTTCTATAGAAACATGTGTTTTATTAAAAAATCTAGTGCGGGCAACACACGACTTTCACTTACCTCCGTTTATAGAATCGATTAAAGAATTTTCAAAAACAGTAAGAGATAAAAATGAGTGAAACCATTAAAGAATTATTGTGGATATAATTAGTTGACCGTTGAGAATTATTGAAGGAATTAGTCCGGGTGGCGGTCATTAAATGAAACAACTGAATAGTTTCAACTATTTTATTGTTTGCCAACGTTTCGACCCCCATTGTGGCAACGTTGGCAAACAATAAAATAGTTGAAACTATTCAGTTGTTTCATTTAATGACCGCCACCCGGACTAATTCCTTCAATAACATTAAAGAATTAGTTAAATGAAATTTCTATAGAAACATGTGTTTTATTAAAAAATCTATGATATTATTATCTAAAACAATCAGTTAGTTTTATCGGCTTTTTATCCCTCTCTATTAACTTTTACAGGCTCCTGTGTGTTCGATAATATTTTTTCTAAAATCTTTAGCTTTCCAGTGGTATATTACACATGTATATTACTGTTCTTATGTTCAAAAACGAAAAATTGCATTAAATAAATATTTTTTCAGTTTTCTCCTTTAGTTGCTTTTCAAATTTGCTTAACTTGCATATTTAGCTGTTATTTATTAATGCTAACTAGATAATTTGGTTATTCTTATAAAATATACAAAATTAAAGGTACTTTAGAAGAGGAAAATTTAAAATATCGGCATTTAAGCCCTGTCAGACTATTTTTATCAGAATAAAACCTACATGATATTAAAACCTATTAAATTTTACATCGATACAGCGAGTTTAATCAAAATCGTCGAAACCGTTTTCGAAAAATCCTAAAAACGTGCAAAAATAATGTGGCTCTTCTGGTAAGCTCATTTTGATGAAAAAAGGTTTTGTAACGTCTCGGGCGTATAGTTGTCTTAAATATGAAATTTCAGTTTCATAGGACTTTTTGTTTCCGCCCGGGAGTTACCTCACACGGACACACACCCACACAAACACACACACACACACACACAGACCTTTTTGCGGGACTTGGTTATTTGGGCTCAGGGGCAGCTAAAACGTGTATTTCCGTTGAAAACTGGAATTCGAAAATTTTCACGATCGCATACTTTCCCTTAATATATATATTTACATATTATATATTTATTTATATATATATATATATTTATTATATATATATTATACACATATATATAAGTGAAAGTAAAAATCTATTGTATTTTTACTTTAAACGATCAGTTAGTTTTATCGGATTTTCACCACTCTCTATTAACTTTTGCAAGGTTGTGTAGAAGATAAATTTATTTCTAAAATCTTTATCTTTCCAACGGAACATTATTTATCTATATTACTGTTCTTATTTTCAAAAACACAAAAATAGCATTAAAAAATTTGCTATTTTCTCTTTTAGTTGGTTAACAAATTCGTTCAACTTGTATATTTTGCTGTTTTTTAGCTATTCTAATCAGATGATATCGTTAGCTTTATATAAGCTAAAAAAATAAAGGTTGTTTACAAGAAGGAATTTTAAAATATCGGCATTTAAGTCCTGCCAGACTATTGTAATAAGAATGAAACCTACATTTTATTAAAGTCTATTAAATTTTACATGGATATAGCGAGTTCAATCAAAATCATAATACTTTCCCTTACTCTATATTTCATATATAGGCAAGTAAAAGCAATAACTCAAAAATCTAGCAAATGTGTAAAAGTTTATGGGATATTTTTAGTCACTAGGTATTTGGTCTTAGTGATTTAGACTTACATCATGTATTGTGTCGTTTCTTTCACTTGTTTATATCTACCATTTAACTAAATTAGATTCGAATGTCTGTTCATTACAATTCAAATATATCGTTGTATCACCTTCTGTCGTATTTCGTCGCTTTATGTAAACTAAATACAAATTAGATTAATTTAAGCAATAACACAAAACTCCTATTAATTCGGGTGTTATCAGCACAAACGCCAATTTCGGAATGGGGACAATGATAGAAATATTCCTATTATTTTAACGAGAAGAACCCACCTTGAGCTAAATAAAGATGCCTCGAAATATAAGTTATGAACTAGGTCAATGCCAAGGAAGTGTATAGATTAATGAATATTCAAGGTGTATTAACAAATTAGGATTGTCTAAATTTTTAATCGCCTTATTTTTACAAGTGGAAACATTCAATTAATACATTTTATTAATTATCTTCTATTTCTTCATTATTAAAAGTCTGCAATGATATTTTAAATTAATAATCATTTTAAAACGTATTAGAAAATAGATTTAATAATAATGGGACAAATAGTATTTGTTACAATATTTTAATAACCATTATAATTATAAAATCTTTTAGATCAACCAACTTTTACACACACAAAAAAAAAAAAAAAATACATTCCTTTGGCTTTAAAATAGATTTTGTGGTTATTTACCACTTATGACTTTAATAATAACTATTGAACTAGAAATCTGGTGCCCGCAACAAATGACTTTCACGACTTAAGAATTCTAAAAGGGGTCACATAGCAGCCTCCTATGCCAAAGGTCGCGATTTCAAACCCGCAGGAGGTCCTAGAATTTTTTAATGGAAGTAAAACATCCGTAGTTATGCCGTCCTTCGGAGGGGACGTTAAAAGGTGGTCCCGAGCCTGTGCGATGTCAGGTACTCGTTAAAGATCCCTATCCTAAACCTAGATAGACAAAATTTAAGACTCCCACTGTAGCATAGTCCGATTAGCCACAGTTACATAAAGTGGCGTTTGATAAATAAACAAGAATTATAAAATAAAGATAAAGCTTAAAATATTTTAGAGAAATATATTAAGTTTCGTTGGAAACATATGTTTCAGAAGAAATAATATAACAATACAGAATTGTTATGTAAAATAAAGCTTTTTCCAGTCAAATTCATTATTTTTTCAACCAAATTCATAATTTTTTCAGTCAATTTCATAATTTCTTGTACCCATTTTATACAGTCAATTTAATGAGGTTTTGAAACCAAGAACATAACATTTTTATTAAATCTTGTTGTTGTTTATCCATTTAATGTCACTTTATGTTACTGTGCTTAATCCGACGGTGCAGCGGGAGTCTTAAGTTTTGCCTATCCAGGTTTACTTAAGATCTTTTACGAGTTCCACTTTTTAAATATTTTAAGAGTCACCTGTGGCGCACAAATTTAGGGCCATCTGCTGGTTTTGGACTTGCGGCCTTAAGTATAGAAGGCTGTTTTGCGAGCCACTACTCCACAGGTGACCCTCAATGCATTCAACAAGGTGTTTGAATCTACCGGTTAATGCATGAAAATTTTGCTTCTTTTTTTTTTTTTTTTTTTTTTTTTCCAGCAAAATCGTTGGGTTTATGTAAACTAATGTTTTCAAAGTCAAAATCTCACCGACTCGATCACTTTGTGAAGGATATTTCCTATAAATATCTCCAATTTCTAACTATACAACCCTTCCGTCATCCACCTTAACCTGGTCCCCTTGATCACAAAAGCCTCCATTCACAGCTTACCCTCCCGCTTTGGCAAAAATTATTTTCGCTAGGGAGCTTACACGGCCATAGGACCAAAATATCTCGTGGCTACGGTGGGTAGTTGAATCGATATAGCCTTAGTGAAGGAAAACTTTACTACAAAGCTTTAGGAGTGAGGTGTCTTGGCCAGCATCTGATCAAATAGCTATTGTATATCTTGGAATAATAATTGAGCTCCAGTTATTCGATAAAATAGATTGCTTATATATATATATATTGCTTATATATATATATATTATATAAAGTTTGTGTTGTTCTTAGGTTTCAGTCAATGAATAAACAATTTTATCTATGCGATGTATCGAGAATTTATTGTTCTCATAATCATGCCTTAACAGTGGAAAAACAAAAAATTATACAATTATACAATAATTAGTAGAATATAATAATATTAATGTTCATTAATATAATAATATTAATTAATAATAATATAATATAATAATATTAATGTTCTGTTTTTTTTTTTTTTTTTTTTTGTTTTTCCACTGTTAAGGCATGATTATGAGAACAATAAATTCTCGAAACGTCGCATAGATAAAATTGTTTATTCATTGACTGAAACCTAAGAACAACACAAACTTAAATTATCAACAGTCGAGAACTGATCAACAAATATATATATATATATATATATATATATATATATTTTTTTTTTTTTTTTTTTTTTTTTTTTTTAATTATACTCTAATACCTAGAGTTAGATTGTTTGTTTATTCATTTAACGTCACTTTTTCCTACTTAGGCTAATCGGACGATGCTACAGTGTAAGTCCAAAAATTTGCCTGCCAAGGTTAAATCATGGGATATTTAACCTTGAAATCGCACAGGGTCGTGACCATCTTCTTACGTCCCCTCCGAAGAACGGTATAATCGTGGATTTGTTACTCCCATTAAGAAACCCTATTTTCACGTCCCAGGGTTGAACCAGTGACCTTGGGCATAGAAAGCTCTTATGCTAGCCTCTATAAGTGACACCTGAGATTAATATTTAAAATGTAAGCTTCCTAATTTAACGCAACTTTTCTGATTGCTTTGGGTTCAAAATAAT
Source organism: Piezodorus guildinii (assembly GCA_023052935.1). Lineage (NCBI taxonomy): Eukaryota > Metazoa > Arthropoda > Insecta > Hemiptera > Pentatomidae > Piezodorus > Piezodorus guildinii. The sequence continues at coordinate 164,594,078 of CM041292.1, forward strand.
AATTTGTATGTTAGTTATATTTTCACCATCATCACTCAAAATGTCTTTTATTATTTTTAATAATGAGCACTTGGAAAAGAAAAGTTTGGAAAAATGTGTAGTTTCACTTAGCCTACAAGTCCCATCAGTTCACCGTCCACGGCTTTCTTCCAGATGTTTTGCCCAGTCACAGATCTCTCCTTTATGTCCTTATTTATAAAGTAGAGAAGAAATGTTATCTGTTTTTTAATCAAAGCATCAAGGATATTACTAAAATATTCGAATAATGGAATTGACAAGAGATGTTATACTTCCATTGCTTATTAAACTATTTTTACTTTCACTTACTATATATAGTGAGGGAAAGTATTGCGATCGTGAAAATTTTCGAATTCCAGTTTTCAACGGAAATACACATTTTAGGGTGCCCCGAGTCCAAATAACCAAGTCCTGCATAAAGGTCTGTGTATATATGTGTGTGTGTGTGTGTGTAGTAACTCCCGGGCGAAAACAATAAGTTTTATGTACTGAAATTTCATATTTAAGACAAATATACGCACGAGACGTTACAAAACCTTTTTCATCAAAATGAGCTAACCAGAAGAGCCACTTTATACCATGCATTTTGCACCTTTTTAAGATTTTCTCGAAAACGGTTCCCACGATTTTGATTAAACTCGCTATATCGATGTGAAATTTAATGGGCTTTAATGCCATGTAGATTTCATTCGGATGAAAATGGTCTGACAGGTCTTAATGCCGATATTTTAAATTTTCTTTCTCTAAAGTACCTTTAATTTTGTTGATTCTATAAAAATAACTATATTATTTTTTTACCATTGATAAAAAACAGGTAAATATATATTATATATTAATATATTATTTGTAGTTTTAGTGGCACAAAAAATGTCATTAGAATAGCAAAATCAGTTTTATGTAGATTCAAATATTTGAATACATTTTTTAGAAAATAATTCAACGTTTTTTTTTTTTTTGCTTTTTTTTATTTTTATTTAATCAAACAAAACACCAGTCTACCACCAGCCTACTGCGGAATCCCAGAAAACGAAAATGCTGACCAAGCAGCCGATTCCAGTAGAATGGGAGAAAAAACAGAAAGTACTAGGATAAAGGGAGATTGGAATAGAATGGGAGGAAAACTGGATAAGGAAACATTCAAAATTGGGAATAATAAAGTCTGACTCCCACAAATGGAAAACCAGATCTAGAAGTTCGAGGAGGAAAGAAGTTATTCAATGTATTGTATATTAGAATACTGCCAGTTTACACATGGGGACCTTCTAAGGAAAACAATGAATGATATACTACAAGATGAAAAACAACACATAATCACAGAATATGAATTATTTGACTGACCAGGCTAAAGATCCTTAAGGGTAGAGGCGGAAAAAAAAAAACAGATAAAAAATGTATAAAATTTCTAATCTCCCACAAGTTTGATTAAAACTAAATGCAGAGTACCTTACCCGTGGTGAGCTTAGCGCCAAATCTAAAAAACGATACAAATTATTACACAATGGTTTATTATTTCCAAATAACAATATTAGCGTATAACTGTTTTATGGCTGTTGATAGGCAATTAATTAATATGAAAAGCACTAATTCAAAGCATCATATCATAACTCTACCACTGATTTCAAACGCATCTTGAAACGTTAAGCTCTCAAATTTTGAGCAGGGGTAATTTTTTATTTTTTTGTTTGGTGGACTACAAAAGTTGATTATTAAAAATAATAAACTAAAAGCATTAATACAGGACAGCGTTACTATTTCCTTTTATTTTCTTTCGATTTTTCATATTCAAATAAAATTTCCTGATTCCAGAAAACCTTACATTTTATCTTTATCATCAATAATAACCGAGTTATCAGGAAATCACATCTCTAATAATTTGTGGCTTGACCATATAAGATGATTTTTTAAATTTTTTTCACTTTGTTCATCTTGTTGTCTTGATCACGAATTTTTTTTTTCGATTTTTCTCTATCTTCAATAATAACCGGTTTTTGGGTGTAATTACATCTATTATAATCTGTCACTTAATTATACATAAGCGAGATTTCAATTTTCCTTTTTTCTTTTCTTTTGTTTATCGGGCTTTACTGATTCTAAAACTCTATACGCACTTTTCTCTATCTTCAAAAATAAACTGAGTTATAAGCGTATATATAAGCGAGATTTCACTTTTTGTTTTTCATTTTTCCTTTTTCTTTTTTTTTTTTTTTTTTTTTTTTTGTTTATCGGGCTTTACTGATCTAAAACTCTATACGCACGAGTTATAAGTGAATTTATGTGAAAATTTTTAATTTTTTTTCACTTTTATAGAATTATTCGCGGTTTTTTGGTTAAAAAACACCAATAATTTTTTTTTTTTTTTCAAAAATAACTGAGTTATTGAATAAAATCCTTTTAATCGGCCGCCATGTTAAAACTAACCAGCTGATATCAACGTCTAGGTGTTAGGATCATTGTTGAATAGACTAGTATTTTTGTGGCGAATTTAAAAAACATCGGTCCAGTAGTTTTCGGAGAAATGCCGCTGACGGCGGACGGCGGACGGCGGACAAACAGATTTTTTTTTTATTCGTTATTCGCATTCTACGCATCTTGAAACGTAAGCTCTTAAATGTTGAGTAGGGGTAATTTTTTTTTTTTTTTTGGTCTATTACAAAGGTTGATTTTTGAATATAATAAACCAAAATTTAACCCAGTAGTTTCTGGAAAAAGTCACATACCACGGGGGCGGATTTTTTAATTTATTTTATATTTGTTTTTTTCATAACTTAATAGAAATCAACATAACGTTCAATGGGAAGTTAATTTTTTTTTCTATAATTTACAAAGAATAATAATCTGAATAATTAAACAAAATAAAATATCCAATGCTTGTGACTTAAGATTGTTATTTGTATGGAAACACGGAATGATTTTAACATCTACCTCTGTTCTGGACGTCTTGTTTTGAAATCAAATTTCCCCTTCCCCTGAACAGACTAACTCGATTGATGCTTATGTTCCTCTTTAATGAGCTCAATCGTTACGACCGTGATGTCAGGAGATAATTTCTAATAGTGTTGTTGCTGAGGACTAAAGGCTGTCATATCAACTCTCATCATCACTTCATGCTCCAACGGTTTGCTTTGACAGCATTAGCTTAGTTCACCACACGACGAAGCACCGATAGATCTCGGCCTGATAGCTCACATTCTTGGTAGACCTTATTTTCCATGAGAACATAAAAAATATCATGGATATTAAATTCTAGTATAAATAAAATATTGAGGTGTCTTCCTTCATATAATAATAATTTATAGTAAATTAGGAGATTAAAATTTAAATAATTATTTTATATATATATATATATATATATTATATATATATATATATATATATATATGTATGTGTGTGTGTGTGTGTGTGTGTGTGTAAGATAAAAAACTATACAGATATTCACCAAAATAATATACTTGTTTCTCAAATTCAATGCTGTAATTTAGACATGATATATTATATTCCGAGATAGGGAGCCACAAGACACTAGATTATTACGTATGATAATGTGTGAGCAGTGAGTATTATGCTTACTCATCTCATATATGTCTTAGTAATAATAAATGAAATTAGAATAATTAAAATCATTCCTATGCACTATAAGAGTATACTTAATCTATGTAAATTTCATAACTATTTAGTCAAATTATATTTGATAGCTTGACCATTAGCACTAATGTATTTATTGTTTCGTTCCACGAAGACTTGGTCTCAAACTGAGCATAACTTTACCTGTCATTTTTTAGGTATTTCAGTGTTTTTTTGTTCTGTTGCTCTATTGTTAAACTAAAATTTTGACCATATAAGAAGATAATGTGTAAATTATAATTAATTTTATCGGTCTCTTAGCCAGGCGCATTATATTGTTTATTTTATACAAGACTGTTATCCTTAAGAGATTGGTCCCAGAATAAAGTTATTTTTATTATTATTGTATTTATTTAAAATTGTTAGTTGCCGCATAAATGCGTTATAATGAATTCATGAATCAACGTCTTCGGATTTTCCATGTGCTTAACTTGAAATCAAATTTTCACTCTTCTTTAATCAAAATTTGAACACTAGATTAATAATATCTGAGGTAGAAACATTTTAAGCCTGATTTTCCTATATTTTTTTCCAAAAACCTTTTTCGGTTAATTATTTTCAATAATGAACCTTTATAATGGACCTAACCAATAAAAAAAGATCCTAACACCTAGTCGTTGTATATCAGCTGGTTATTTTAAAAATGGCGACCCATTAAAAGCGATTTAATTCAATAACTCAGTCATTTTTGAAGATGGATAAAAAATTCACAATAGTTTTTTACCGAAAAGCCACGACTAATTATAAAAAAGTGAAAAAAAGAAAAGAAAAATTGAAATTTTACTCATAAATACGCCCATAGCTTAATTATTTTTGGAGATAGAGAAAAATGTATTCAGAGTTTTAGAATGCATAAAGCGAGATAAAAAAAAAAAAAAAAAAAAAAAAAAAAAAAAGTTTATCTATATATTCAATTCAGTATCAATATCTATATATTCAAGTCACAAATTATAATGATAAAGTCAAAATCATTTTTGTGGTTTATTTTTAATGATCTTTATGCTTTTATCTTATTATGAGTTTATCATTGTTTTTTGTATATATTGTGTGAATGTGGTCTCATACCACTTTTACTATTGTTCATTTAGAAAAAAATTGTAATATATCTTAATAAATAAATTTAAAAAAAAATTTATAGTTGATGTAATTCCACCAAAACTCGGTTATTATTAAAGATCGAGAAAAATCGAAAAGATCAGCAGCTATAAACAGTTATACTCTAATATAGCTAATTGGAAATAAATTAGTGTAGTAATTTACAGCGTTTTCATTTTACATTACCATCACATAACCAACGTATCGGGGTATCACACCCATCTTCAGGATCCTGGTTTTTTAATTCCTTATTAAAGTGAGCACATTAAAACTTGGCCTAAGTAAGGAAATGCCTTAGGATCTTTGTCCTCAACTCGTGGACAAAGATGGAAGGCAAACTATTGGTCCGCGGACCTCTGGGGATCCGTGAGATGTCATGGGGAATAATTTTAAATTACCTTAACGTAAAATATTTGCAAAGCCTCGTCTCTTAATGAGAATCAAACGCTTTACACGGAAAAATTTAACATTATTTGTGATATGATTGGTTGTGTTTATTGCTTTGTTTACAATCACTAATTGGCCATTTTCTAACATTTCAAAAATAATGAGCTTAAAGAACAGAATATATACGTTTTTACGCAGAAGATAATAAAAAATATATTGATTTCTTTATAAGTTTTTCTTGTACGAATTTAAAATTTTAGGTTATTTTTATTGATTTGACGTCTTTTTATGCTACTGTGGCTATCGGGCGATATTAAAGTGGAAGCCCTAAATTTGCCTATCAAGGTTTTTTTAGCATGAGGATCTTCGAACAAGTACCTGACTTAGCAAAGGCTCTAGACCACCATTTTACATTCCCTCTGAAGGACGGCATAACAATGGATTTTTCAATCCCTTTAAAAAATCTTTGGGCCAGGTTCAAAATTAAATTTTAGTTATTCAATGTCTCGCGGATTGAAGTAATCTAATAGAGCCTGGTTCTCGTTTCTTCATTTCCATTTTTTTCCCTACCTGACCAATTTTTAGAATATAGATTTTCGGTAGAGGAATTTCGCACTCAATGTACGTGATACGTTTTTGTCCCCTAAACATTTAAATATATGTGCCTAATATTAAGGATTTAGGAAGTCCTTCTTATTGAAATGATTTTATGAAAGGGAAAAAACTGTTTGTTGGAAACCACTACTATGTTTCGGTGGTATTAAGGGGAATAAAGTAATTAACTCAAAATATACATTTATTTATAAAATAGCACTTAGTATTACACATAGAAACATGGTACAGCGAGGCATTGTTATTACCGAGAATACTGAGGTTCAGATTTACCACATAACAGGTTCCCTAGCTTGACCCTCCGTCCATGGCTGGACTTCCGATTCCTTTACTATCCGGGCTAAGACTCCTTTCAGGTAAAGGGCTTTCCCAAGCAGTTTTATTTGCTGATTTTTTTTTTTTATATTCCTTTAAAAATGAAAATTAACGAAGTTTTCGAAAAACATATGTAATAAGGAATTTAAAAACCAGGATCCTGAAGATTTGTCTGATACCCAGAAACGTTGGTTATTTGATGATAATGTAAAATGAAAAGCTTTTTTTAAACCCCAAATGTTGCTCCATTTCTTCGGATATTAGGAATATAATAATTAATATAATATAAAAAAGTTTTTTTTTTTTGTTTTATTATAATATTGATGCAAAACAAAGAACTAAAATGAAATAATTAAGAAAGTTTTTATGTTGATGGCTCTTGGGTATCTCGAGAATGTAATTACTATTCATAAAGGGGTCCAGGAGTCATCTCTACAGTGACCCGTTCTTTTAAAATTTAATCTTGTACATTATAAAATAAATTTAGTTAAACTTCGAAATTGCCCTCTAGGTCTTGTAAATCATACAGACATTAAATAACATTAATTCATAATACAGAATTCTGTTTACACCGCAAAGCCTGACACACAACTGCCTTATCGATAATGGATTCCGAGTGTATATAAAAATGAAACTGGATTAAGAAAAGTTTGCTTTTAAAAAATAAGGCTGAACGCTCCGTTTTTATTGTGAATTAATTTTAACAGCTTAACAGGAATGAAAAAGTGATCCCCGTATAGGTGGATATACATACATTTATATAGACTTAAGACTATGGCCTTCCAGTCCTCTTAAAAAAATATATTGTAAGAGAGTCAAGACCCACGGGCAGGTATAGCTCACAGTTCCAGGCAATAGAAGCGGAGAATGCTGAGATAAGCAATGTAATGTGAGGGTCAGTGTACTGTAGCTAATTCCAACTAATAGATGGAAATTAAAGATTAGTCTCAAGATAATTAAGTAAACAAAATGCTTGCAGTAAAATGATATAATAAGTGTGTATGAACGTATCTGAAAACATAAATACTAAATGCATTTATTGGTTAATTAAGTTCCTAGTAAGAGTAGCTTTAAAAATATATTTATATTTTCGAACTTTATGATATTTCTAGAAAAATGTTTTGCAACAGTTTCATCCACTAAAAAAAAAGCTAAAAAATAAAAATATAATAGTTTTCACAATTAGCGCGGTTGAAATTCGAATGGAATACTTATACTACTAATGTTCTTCATCGTCTCCTCACTATCCCGAAATGTTTCCGACCCTACACTCCTAAACAATGAATGGTTTTTTAAGTACAATTGGGGGGCCGTGGCTGAGTGGCTAGCGCGTAGTCTCTTATGCTAAAGTTGTGAGTTCGAATCCCTGTCCCGGCGGGGCCTTAATGAGAATGGAATTGATTGAATTGCTACTTCTCTGGTAGGCTGTCACAAACGAGAAACCTCTCTCTTTAATTTCGGGGTCTTCCGTATCATTCGATGTATTATCCTTAAGTCCCTAGCTCTCTGTATTTATCTGCTTCCCTTGTCCACTGTAGAAGAATTTCTTATTTTTCATTGATGAAAGTGTTCTGGAGAGAGGGTATTATCTTTCAGATTAGACCTCGCACGGGGAGAAGGGAATGGGATGTTGTCGATTTCTTCCACTCCAGGTTTTAGGGAACTGGATCTCAAAAACTACTAACCCATTTTTTCTGTACCCAGTGCGTGACCTCTTGCAATATGCCAAAACCATTCTGTTTTAATAATAATAATAATAATTTATTTATTTATTCTGGGACAAGTCCCTTTAGAATAATACAATATACAATAATGAGAGAATAACTGTCTTAGAGTAAGATAAAAAAAAAAGAAAAGAAAAATAACAATGAATAATAAGTAAAAAAGAAACAATAAGAGAAAGACAAAAATAAAAAAATGACCATATATATAATAAATAATTATCATGTTTCCATACATAACCTAGACTAAAAAATAAAATAAAATTCTTAATTAGTTAAACAAATTAAGATACACTTCTTTAACTTTTTCTATTTACATATTTCCATGGGATGGGCTCAGTCAGGATTGTTTGGAAATTTAATGGACAGGAAGTAATGGAATAGACGAGATTTAAAAGTCGGAAGGGTAGTAGAATTACGAATATCAGAAGGAATAGAGTTCCATATGAAAGAGGATCGGATTATGAAAGATCTGTCGAAAGCTGCGGTTCGATGGGGCGCAATATACAAATCAGAAGACCGCATACCGGTGTTGCGGGAATGGATTGAGGATAAATCAACTATACAAGATTATTATGACTATCTTATAAATAATAAGATTTCTCTCTTGCTCTTCGTACCCTTGCAGTACTTATCCTGGTATTTTCTTCGTTAATCTGATTACTGAGTTCCACCCTAAAGACATAAATACTAATAATTATAAAATATTCATCATTTATAAAAAAACTAGTAAGGCCCGCTTTCGACGAATTCAGCTTATTTTCGGAAATATATTTTTTCAGTGATTACTGATCCAATAAAAACTAATTCAGCAAATTTAATTTATATTTTGTTTTGTTTTAGTTTGACTTCTCGTCTTGAGAATGCATATCCTGGTAGTGGTTTTATGCTGCTCCCTCACGTTTGGTATAACATTTCCCCAAGAAATTGACGAAACGATGGACATTTCTAACAGCAGTAAGTAAATTTAATATGGTTAAATAAAAAAAAAATATATATACAATTTTTTATATATGTGATTAAATTAGGTTTGAACTTATGTTTGATTTTACTATTTTTAGTAGGGAATTGGCTAAACCTAAAAGATTCAGCTAGTTTTCAAAAAAATAAAAATATTACTACCTCACTTCCACACTATTCAACTACGAAGTACTAAAAAAAAAAATTAGGGGTGGGGAGAGAGAGGCAGGTCAGACACATTCATCAGGAGAGCGGTTGGTATGAGAGAAAAAATGCTGGAGGAAAAATAATAACTATTTTTCTGGCCGGAACTAGTTCATTGTTGAATAGTGATATTGGAGTGCTGCCTATGGGTAGTGTCTCTACATTGATTGAGTTTGATTTTCATATTTCCAAAATTATTGTTTCGCTATCTGATCCGTGTTGTATTAAATGTTTGCAGTTCCGACAGACCTAGGAGAGGGCGAAGAGATAACCGATCCTGACCAACTCTCGGAATACCTGTCCAGCCTCCTGGTCGACGATACGGCACCCATGCCACTGATCTACCTCCCCGAGAAGAGATCCCGCTACTACCGCCGCTACCCGTGGAAGAGGCAGAACGGAAGGAACTACGAGCCTGACAGCTACCTCTGCACCCCCAGTCGGCAGGACGTGTTCCACCTCCTCATGGCACTCCACGACGCCCGCTCCGGGAACCAGGACCGCACTGTGCACTTCTGCAACAGGAGGCGGCCAGCTAGGGCCATCTTCACCAACATCCGTTTCCTCGGCAGGCGCTAGTCACCTCACAAGGATCTACTGGGACAGACTGAGTTTACTTTATTTATTTATTTTAAAAATAATTTAGGTCAACTGAGGCTGTTTTGCGTTATTTTTTAACTGTATTCTGTTAACTACATAACTGAATTTCGACAACTCCTTAATCCATAAAAGTATTCTTTTATTCTTATTCCTTTCCTTAGTGAGTAATAAAAAATATAAAATCATTTTTACTTCTTTAAGGTAAAAATATAGATTAAAACACTGATCCAGCATACACTAATGTTGAATGTTAAACTTGTTGCAGATTTATCTTTTCTTCTCCATGATTCAATTGCAAAAGTATTTTTGGTACTTTTCTTGAAAAATAAAATAAAAACAATTGTCTTCTTACTTACCCACAATTAACACATTCACGCCGGCGCGGACCACCGTTGGCCCGCACTAGTCTGTCTCATGGGGCGACGTTTACCACCGGTATTTATTTCCATATCATGTTATCTATTATTTATATGTGCATAAGTTTAAAAAAAAAAAAAAATCACTGCCTTATGAGTTAAACGTTCTGCATGAAATCTGAGATCAGCATAAAAAACGGCACGAGTTACACAAATTATTAAATAAGCACTGACTAGACTGTTAGCGAATGCACAACTCATACAAAGATCTCAACAGGTCATAATCGACGAAACGCAGTATAAATTCGAGCTCCGCCTAACAGAGCAGGCATTAAAAATTGGTGCCGGCGTGAACGTGTTAAAGCACTTAACATTTCAAGAAAAATATCACGATTCACAGCAGTATCCCTTTAGTATAAATTACGGTATCGGAAAAAAAAAATTAAGTAGGCAGACTTTATTAAAATATTAACTAAATACCCTTATTCTTGACATACTCCAATAAATGCAGACATTCACCATACACTAATGCTGAATGTTGAACATTTTTGCAGATTAATATTTCTTCTCCATAATTCAGTCCCAGAAAGTATTGTGAGTAATTTTCTTGAGAAAGATAAAAACAATAGTCACGTCGTTTACACGAAATTATTGCATTATCAGAAAAATATCACGATTCACAGCAGTATCCATTTAGTATAAATTACAGTACCAAAAAAAAAAAAAGAAAACTTTACTTGCATCGTCAAATATTGCAGAAAACTGACCGAGTCCATGTCCAAAACATTTACTGAATACCCTCAATCTTGACATACTCCGATAAATGCCGACATTCGCCATGCACTGAAGTTGAACATGTTGCAGATTAAGATTTTCTTCTCTGTGATTCAGTCGCAGAAGTATTTTTAGTACGTTTCTAGAAGAATTAAAACGATTGTCTTCTCGTTTATCCGAAATTAATGCATTTAACTTATCAAGAAAAATAAAATGATTCACTGCAGTATTCCTTCAGTATAAATTACGGTACTGGAAAAAAAAATGCACCATCAAACCTTGCAGAAGGCTGACAGAGCTGACTGATTCTAACCTCTCACCCCTCTCAAAAAAAGGATTTAGCGAGAAACAGCCAGCCTTTGTGGGGTACTCTCGACAGCCAAGTCCTCTCATTTCTACCTTCACCAAAGCATATTGTCGACATATATCGGTGTGAATCTGAATGTACAAGAATGTAATAATATATTCGATCTTTTACCAAGTATGTGGTATGTGTTGAAATACACCGGTGAAAGTCGACATTCCCGAATTTCGGTCTTACACGGAAACAGTTACATGTCAACACCACGGAAAACCTCATCAGTTATTTAAATAGGAGAAAAAAAAAACACAAAAAAATATGTTTTTTTTTTTTTTTTTTATAACCTTAGTTATAAACATTTTTCTAAGATAGAGAGAGAGAGATCAAAAATCATTGTATTATTTTTAATTTGTACACATTTCATTCCATAATTTTATGTTTGTTGACCATCAATTAATTTTTAAAAACAATTATTATCAAAATTCGTTTTGTCTTTCACGATAAAAACATCTAGTTTTAATGCACGAATTTTTGGAATATGCATGGTTAAACTTAGCACCACAATATTAGGCAAATGATTTAAATTTATAACATTATGATAATTATTCCTGTAATTAAGTGATTTTGGCTTTGTATATTATCATTTAATCGCGAAAAAATGTCTGTGGTAAACATATTTCATTAATTAATGTATATTGATTGATATTATCCCACTAAAATGGGAACAATGCCACTTTTCCATGTCGAATTATGACTGGTTATGGTATCATAATTCGTAAATATTTTGTTTTATTTACATGTTTATATTCAATGCTTACTATTAGTTATTTATATTTTAAGTTACTAATTGTTATTAGTTAATAATACATTAGTTACTTATAATTTCGTTAATTATGAATGAAGATATGATCGCAGTACGTGATTTTCTGCCATAATTGATCATAAATCGATAAATACAACTGAAATTAGTTTAAAAGCGTAATTAGTCATTTCATTAAAATAATTGATTTACACTAAAAAAAAAAAATGGTTTCATTTTAATTATGAGAAAATCCGAAAAACAAACTAGTTTAATAATTGCTCTTTTGATTGAAAAAATAGCAATAATTTTGGATATAACAGAGCCATACAACATAATTTTATTGTATTATAATTAAATGTATTCAACAGATTAGGCTTTAGTGTGTTTTTGTAAACATAAGGCTCATGTGTTAAATTATTGTCATGTTTATGTTACTTATTTATTGTTAATTTACTATTATTTTATGAATAGTAATTTATATAATTTATTATTTAGTCAAATTAAGTTTTTTTGGCCGATAGTTTTAAAGTTTTGTAATTAAAGTAAAGTCAAAATTTTGTTGAACATTTTTTAAAAAGGATATGTTGTGTAGGTTTCATTTCGAAATTGAGACAACGAGTGTAATATATATTAATTTATGTAGAGATCTATTATATTTTTTAATTTTCTTATCACTTATTTTATGTAAGATATAGACCGCACATTAATATTTGTTGTTATTGTAGTAGTAGTTATGGAATTCCTGTCATGTAACTACAAAATATACAAAACCAAAAACACATCTACCATCAACAAGTATTTATGTTATCAAATGATGTTTAAGTTTGTGAAAATTTTAAAATTAAATTGTATATGCAATTTTTATTAATATATAATCATGTATCAACATATACCAAAATAGAATTCTAATGCATATCATAAGAATAAAATATTCTTCACCTACATAAAAAAAAAAAAAGAAAATGTAAACTTTTTATGTATGTTATTAATAAATTGAATTTTATTGAAAATATTATTTAATGGAAGACCATATTTAATTATATTTATGGTGATCCTCACAGTAGTATTGATTAACACTGTATCTCTAAGTGTATATTACTCATATCATGGAATAGATACCTAAGTTTATAGTGAAAATTAAATATAAACAAAATTATGTTAATTATTTTTCAATTCTAACAATTAACAGCCTCATTCCTCAGTCATATTCTTCGTCTGTAATTCAACTTGAATAAAGTCAGTGGTATACACTTGATGAAAATTGAGGTGTTTATTCTATTAGCTAGTTTCCAAATTTTTATTTAGTTAACAGAATATCGTTAAAGAAAAAACTTCAGGCATATTCACACTGTTGAAGACAAACCAAGGTGAGTGTGATAGATCAATTTCTGGCCAGATAATGTTGACTTTTTGTGTTTAATTAAATATTCATTAATTTTACGTAGATTTTAGATTAATTAAAATAGTCTGACAAAGGCTAAAGTATCAATTTTTCTTTATCTGAAGCATAAAGCACCTTTAATTTTATTAATTTAAAATAACCACCTCGCACTATTTTTAAGCGTAAACAAATTCACGAATTTGAACGAATTCTAAGAACGGAGTTGACAATGTAAATGAATAAAAAAAAAAAAAAAGAAACATTATCTTGTTTAAAACACATTTCTGGAGATAGAGTAATGACATTTAGTAGAATATACCGTTGGAAAGCTCTTGATTTTAGAAAAGTTACCAAACAAAAAAATATAAAATATAATCAATTTAATGTTATAACAATAACATTAATGGAAGTTTAGTATGCCTACAATGAAAACTTTTCATATTATATATAAACTTCTAAAATTTATTTGAAGTAATGAAATTCGTGAAAGTAAGGCAGTAAATGTGCGTCTAAGGTTTAAAAAATAAATTTAAAAAAACAACTGTTACTTTCACCTACCTAAATATTAAATATATAGTAAGGGGAATAATTACGATCGCGAAAATATTGGAATTTGAATTTTCAACAGAAATAGATGTTTTGGAGTCTCCTGAGCCCAATTGACTATGTGGTGTAAAAATGTATGTGTGTGTATGCTAGCTCAAAAACAAGAAGTTGGATACAACTGAAATTTTTATATTTTAGACAAGTATAAGCCTGGAATGTTACAGGTAAATTTTTTACTAAAATTTGACTGACCAGAAATGCCACTTAATACTATGAATTTTACATCTGTTATGATTTTCTCAAAGAAAAAAGGCTTAAAATTTTTGTATTAAATTCACTAGATCCATACAGAAAAAAAAAAAAATAATAATAATTTTATTTATTTTTCTTTAGGCCAATCCCCATACAAATAGAGCTGGCTGGCACAGCACAACTGATAAATTTATCAACAGCAAATATACATTATTAATTACAATTTGAATAAATATTTAAAACCAAAACACATATACAGCAATAAGCATAAAGGTGGTGCTATCTTTATGATTAATTTTATCCAGCATATACATAAATAACATAAATTTTATATAAGCATATCAATAAATAATGCAAAAATAATAGTACTAAAGCGAATACTAATTCCCCACAAATTAATAACAAATCCCGAAACCTTTAAGAATGATTAACATTCAGAGAAAGATGTTGAAATATTATTTTAAGATTCTCTTTGACAAAAATAAATAATGATTTCAGGTCCATTACGTGGGGTTCCGCAAGAATTTCGTAAAAGCCATTAATACTCACATCATTTAATACGGGCATATAACGGGTTCTATTGTCATGGTATGCGGGACATCGAGCAAAAATATGGAAACAATCTTCCAATGCATCTCCATCACAAACTGGGCACGGCTTCTGTGGGTCCAGAATATACTTCTGCGGGACGACACTAAAGGAGATGGCGTGTTTTCCCGACAGTCTGATCTGGGCTAAAGTCCTAACATACGCGATATTGCATCCTAACATGAGATAACTTTGCGGAAGGACGGTGTCAGCAAAGACCTTACTGTACCACGGGCTATAGGTCGACTCTTGGAGCATGGCTATATCCTTCATTCTCATATATTTGCAGTAGCCATCCAAAATATCCCTCTCTCTGGTTCTAGCAGTAATAGAGTCGTTAAATAATAACGGGTCAAACATCCCGAAACTCTCTAGAAATATACAGAAAAAAAAAAAAAATACAGAAATAGATGTTTTGGAGTCTCCTGAGCCCAATTGACTATGTGGTGTAAAAATGTATGTGTGTGTATGCTAGCTCAAAAACAAGAAGTTGGATACAACTGAAATTTTTATACTTCTGCGGGACGACACTAAAGGAGATGGCGTGTTTTCCCGACAGTCTGATCTGGGCTAAAGTCCTAACATACGCGATATTGCATCCTAACATGAGATAACTTTGCGGAAGGACGGTGTCAGCAAAGACCTTACTGTACCACGGGCTATAGGTCGACTCTTGGAGCATGGCTATATCCTTCATTCTCATATATTTGCAGTAGCCATCCAAAATATCCCTCTCTCTGGTTCTAGCAGTAATAGAGTTGTTAAATAATAACGGGTCAAACATCCCGAAACTCTCTAGAAATATACAGAAAAAAAAAAAAAAATATATATATATATATATTTTCTTTAATTTAATGTACGGTTTATCGATACTGATTGAAATACTCTAAATCGGCTTAAATGTCAATTTTTTTTTTATTTCTCCTTCTAAAGTACTTTTAATTCGAATAATTAGAAATAATTAACCAAATTTTCTTATTAAATATATAAGAAATGGAATAGTATGGAATATGAAAGAATTTGATTACTGAATAAAGGGGAAAAAATAAAACAGAAATATTTTTTCGCAAATGAGAAAAGTGATGTATATGTATAATTCTAATGTTATAATGCTGGAAAGGTAAAGATTTAAGCATAAATGTTATGCAACATATACATTTGTAAAACTTAATACAGAGTAGCGAAAAGGGCATAAATTTAAGTGATTTTTGAGGATAACAGTTTCAATTTTTATAATATTGAGCCTAAAATGAATAAACTTTAATTTTATTGAAAATTAAATTAATTTTAACCAGTGAAGTATGCGAAAGTCGTGTATCGCGCGCACCAGATTTCATAACACAATTTTTTAAACAAATATTTATGACTACAACTTGGCAAATGTTCCGGACCTGCCAGTCTGCACCATTTGGTCTCTTACTGAACCTATAGAAAGGATCGTACCATGGAAGCTAATTTAAGAACGTCGCTTAATCTCTCCGTTTAATGATTTTCGCGTTATTGCCTTGAAGGCATAATGGAAAATAATTGAAAATCACTCTCCACTTTGCGTCCTCAAATCAATAAAAGGGACCGCAACAAAGCCTTTATTCGGAGGGGGCTAAACATATTGTCCTTCCCTAAGCCCACCACCACGCCTGAGGCCTGTCGTTATTAAAGCCCTGCCCTAAATTACACTCGACCTCAGCCAAAAGCTACGCTCATCAATCAAATTAGAAGAATAATACAAGCGAAAATGATAGTATTTAAATATTCTACAGGAACTTAAAATGATATGCAGTTATTTTATGTAAACAGTTTAGGATAATAGAGTTATGTGATGTCTGGGATGTGGTGTGTTATCTAATATTGGTCACATTGTCTTTCCAAGCATTGCTGATTGTTCGTTTTTCATGTTTGAATGTGTTAAAATATGCATTACTAGTTAGTCGCCCCTGCTGCTTGGTGGGAATTTGAATAGTTATGTTATAGTTTATTTATTATTTAAGTTATAGTTTTCACGGTCGCAATACTTTTCTTAACAATATATTTTATATGTAGGTAAGTGAAAGCAAATAAAAATTAAGAGAAATATACAAAAATGTTTTAGTAACTCGTAACTTGTGTGGCAAAGCATTACTATTGTTTGTTTGTATTGTTTTTTAATACCGATGCATTCGAAATTGGCATACGAACTCTCATTCCATACATATACTCCGTGTTCAAATGCTAATTAGAAATGGAAAAAAAAAATACATTGTTCATAGTGTATTCATTTGCCCACTTCTTTATGCCGTATCAGAGACTTCCAGACACCATAAACATTAAAAACTATAAAATATTGATTAATCATATTAATCACCGCTAATGTTTAATAATATTCACACCTCATCATTATATTAAATTAAATGTAGGATTGGTTAACACACTACACAAGAAGGGTTTGGATTGATGATATATTAAAACGTTTGGTTCGTCTTTAGATATATTTTGATCAAATATTGTAAATTGCTATTACTTCCACGTACCTATATATGAAATATATAGTAAGGGAAAGCATTGCGATCGTGAAAATTTTCTTATTCCAGTTTTCAAAGGAAATAGATGTTTTAGGGTCCCCTGAGTCCAAATGACCAAGTCCCGCAAAAAGATCTGTGTGTGTGTGTGAGTGTGTGTGTGTGGTGTGTGTGTGTGTGTGTGTGTGTGTGTGTGTGTGTGTGTGTGTGTGTGTGTGTGGTAACTCCCGCGCGTAAACGGAAAGTATTATGAAACTGAAATTTCATTTTTAAGACAACTATTGGCCGAGATGTTACAATATCTTTTCATCAAAATCAGCTGATCAGATCTACTTTATCCCATGTATTTAGCACCTTTACGATTTTCTCAAAAACGGCTATAACGATTTTGATTAAACTCGCTATATTGATGTAAAATGTAATGGGCTTTAATCTCTGTAGGTTTCATTCTGATTGAAATATTCTGACGGGGCTTTCTTTAATGCCGATATTTTATATTTTCTTCGTCAAAGTAACTTTAAATTTGTACATTTCAAAAAAATAACCATACCATCTTAATAACATTGATAAAGGACGGCTATAATATTCAAGTTGGAGGAATTTGATGACCAACTAAAGGATAAAAAAGGAAAACTTTTTTTATATGAAATTTTGGATTTTTTAATAACAATAAGGTAATATAGACGTATAATATACTGTTGGAAAGAGAAAGATTTTAGAAAAAAACATGTTACGCACAAAGTTGTAAAAGGTGAATAAAGTGACGAATAGGGAATAAACTTGTTATGATTAACAATCTGATAGTTCTATTATTTAATCTAAATCATAGGTTTCCACGAAAATGAATATACATTTTATTAAAATCAACATAAAATATTTTTCAAATTGAAGTTTTTAAATGGCTTTTAACACTTGAGCTAAGTGAAAGTCGTACGTTGCCCGCACCAGATTTTTTTTTATAAGGAATTAAACTGTAGTTATTTTGCTCCATAGTTAAATAAATTAGTCTTGACGTGTTCTCAAGTTCATTATTAAGGATAAAATCAGGAATTTACCCGTAATTTTAAGAAAACGTATGCCTGAATTAAGGTTTTTTCATAAGCCCACTTCTTTTTTTATCTCTACAAATTACTAATAAATACGTATGGGGTAGAATGTTGTAAGTTGCAAAATATTTAATCTTATTATTTAAACTAATATTTCTTAATAATGTCCATCAATTTGTACTGCAAGAATCATAGATGTATTGATTCATAGGATATATAGTGTTGAGTTACATTTGTAAGGATACAAATAATTAAAGAAATGCTGAAGTAAAAAATTAAAAACGAAAACTCGGACTTTATGAATATGCATGCTGTAATCACAATTTTGGGTAGTAGTATTTTCAGGCGCGGATACACGGGGAAAAAGGAGATGAAAATAAATATCCTATCCGAGAAAAAAATAAATTAAAAGTGTTTTATTTAATGTAATACAAATAAATTCAAAATATTTTTTAGCATCCATAGCCGTTAGTTGTATTAATTTCATAGTAAGCCCAAATTTGAAATTGGCATGGACACTAGAACCTCCTCCTCTCTCCCAAAAAGAAATTTCCCTTATAAATAGTACAAATCTCTCATGAAAATATATATATATATATATTTTTTTAATATTTATTCATTATACGAATTGAAAATCTATAAAAACATTTTATAGGACAAGTTTATCAAATTAATTAAATCATGTATAATTTATTATGATTAAATCTATTTATAAGATCGGCTACTTCCCATGAAGTTTATGACTGAAATTCCGAATTAGAATTCTAGTACTCGTATCTCATTGAAGGCGTTTATGACCTTTACTTAATCCGTATCATTTCTAAAGTAACGGTGTAGTTTAATATTTAAATTATAAGCCTTGAATACTTAATCACTTGTGATGAATATGTTATAAAGATATAAAAAAATAATATATTATTCGAACCTACAATCTCAAACTAACAAATGAAAAATACTTAAGGGATCATGTATATACTTATTTCATACTTAATTATGAATATATATTTAATTTAAAAATTAACAATACACATACCTTCTTAAGCCAATATGGACTTACGCTTCACAGATTTTTGGTTCAGCAAAAAAGACTCCCATACAAAAACTGCAATCATTTCAATCCAAAATTTTAAGGCTGATAACGACAGCTCCTTGGTACGTAAACAACAGAACCCTACATACAGACTTACAACAACCAACACTTGACCAACATATACTAACACTCTATACTCGTTTTCACAGTAAACTTAACGGACACGACAATAGACTGATTAACGACATGTCAATAGCTGAAATGCCAGTCAGAAGAAGGCTAAAGAGAAGCTGGATGAGGGACCTCCTCTGATAAAATAAAGCCATGGAAGGGGTGCTGCTGGGCACTTTCCTTCTTCATGCCTACCATGCCTGATCTCAATTTGTACAGCACATTTGCTAATTGTCAGATACATTCTGACAGGCGTGAATATAGATATAAAGAGAAAAAAAAAATTAACAATATAATGAAAAAAAAAATCATGCCTCTGGAGTTATTGATTTTTAAACTATACCATCGTAGGTAAAAATATAGGTATAAACTATTATTTGATTAAAACATGCCCAAGTTATATCCAAGCGTTTATTTATAAATGTATTTAAACAATTATTAACACTGATAAGGTAAGTAAATTGTAATAAATAATCAGTTGAGATAATATAAACATTTCTAATGTTTTTTCTCGAATTATGTATAATAATATATCTATATTTAATAATTCATTTGACATTTAAATGTATAGAATATTATTTATTTATTTATTTTTTTTTTTAGGAAAGGAAAGGAATGTTTGTGTCCACGTTGTATCTGTGATTTATTTAGACGCAGAGGGGAAAAAATAAAAAAAATTAAATATAAATTGATATATTGACCACTTTATACGAAAAAAAATTACGAAATTACAACACTATAATATATTTTAGTAATTAAGTAATAAATGGTCTACGAATGAAAATCATCGAAAGAACCTCACTTCGAGAACATCACTTTAGTTCAAACTTCAAATTATTATTAATGATTTATTATTTCCAAATAACTACATAAGGGTATGGATGTATGGTATATGATGGCCTCTCGATGATGCTAGAGAATCGATTAAAGTTAATTATGAACTGTTTTTTAAGATTTGTCTTTGGCACATCGAGGTGGTCTCATGTATCCCATCTTTACACCGAATAAAAATGGCTCTTTCCTCTTACCCGTAGGCAATATTTCCTTGGATCTTTCCTATACCAAACCATTAATTCACAACACCCTCCATATATCTACAATCTCCTACAGTTCAAACCCTCAATTCACCCACTAGAGACTAGATTCCGTTTTTCCAACCTTTATATCACTTCCCACAGAACAAAAAAATACGAATGCTCCTTTCTGGCCCGTTCTACTAGTTTCTGGAATTCCCTTCCATCTAACATCCGCCATGCTCCTTTCCTTTCTACATTTAAATTCCTTCTTTTCCAGCACCTTCTAACATCCCCAAATGATGCTGCCTGACATATATTTTAAATATGAAATATATTTTTATATAATTTTTTTCCTTTGGTTCAATCTTTACAGTATTTGTTTAGTTTTTTATATCGTTATTTTTGTTACTAGAAGATTTCATTTCTAATATTTGTATTTTTTTTTTTATTTATGTTTTAATTGTATTATCTTTCATTAATTCTTGTTCTAATATAGATCCTTTATTATTTCAGAGTTAATGTTATTTTAAGGATACTAAGTATTAGTACAATGTTACTAATTATTTTTGTTTTATTTAATTTTTTTCTTGTTTATTTTTTAATTTGGATTCTGTTATCAACTCATATATTTCTCATTTTTTTCTAACACAAATTAGCTTCTGAAGATTGTTTTTATTTTATTTATCTTGTGTTGTATACAAATTCATCAATTATTGTAAATAGTAGTTAATCATGTTCATCTTGTCTGTAGGCCAGACATATTGTATGTTTAAACTGTACAAAGCTGTTATTCTAAAGGGATCCAGCCCCAGATTAAAGATTATTTTCTATCTATCTATCTAAAAATAAATTAAGAAGTAACTCAAATAATAATATTGATATTTTAACTAGATAATAAACAAAATAAGGGATATATATATATATATATATATATATAATATATAATTTTAATAACAAATAAATTTACAGAAATATCTGTGGCGGTCGTGAATAAGTGCTTAAGTCAAAATCTTTCTATCTATCTAAGGGTATAACAGTTTATGTAGCTATTGACAGAGAAATAACTAATATGAAAATTTATTAATTGATCAAAGGAAACTAGCCAATCACCACAGCTGATTTCAAAACGCTACATACCTGATATTTCTTTTTAAAGTATGTATGTGTTTGTACGCATAAATACCTACGGCGGACAGACGGATATTTTTTTATTCGTTATTCTTTAGGTTCAAAATATCTTGAAGCGTAAGTGATTACATTTTAACGGGATAGTAGTTCATATCGTTTTGTCTTTTAGACTGCTTATTTCATGTATCATTAAATACAATTGTAAATTTCAATTAATAATACGAAATAATTGTGTGCCGAACAATTGTGGTCAGAATATAAGTATACAATAAATTTAAAACCTTTTAATGATGTTTTTAAACTAAAATTTATTACCAATGTACTAATAGGGAATTACGTGCTAATTCTAAATAAAACAAATCCTGATTTCTCTTCTTTTTTTTTTTTTATTATTTTTTTTTTTTTTAAATAAATTCCACAAAAGTCTCAATACAACTTCAAACACCCAACAATAGTATTAAAAAAGAAAAGAAAAACAATGGTTATTCTTAAGACATTAGACATTAATTTAATTAGATATAACCATACAATAATTAACATTGTTAAAAATATTGATCTGCTTAAAATAGCTTTAGGATGTTCAAAGTTTGGAAGACCCATGGCGTTCGAGCGCAGCATGGATGAAACCGGAAGGTTTGTCAGTCGGGAGGAAGACAGTCTTGTTCACACCGACACCAACCATGTCCTTGGGAAAGCCAGACAGGTCCATATCCATGTAGTGTTTGTTTGGCATGTCCATCTGGATCTTCTGAATCTAGATTACAAACAGCAAAAAAAAACATTATTTTCGATAAACAAAAAATTTTTAAAGCGGACTTTAAAGTTTTAGTATTTCAAACAAATTATTGCACATCGGTTTATTATTTCTAAATAACTATATTAGGCTATTACTATTTATGTAGCTGTTTATAGGCAATTAACTAATAAGAAAGCAATAAATAATTCAAAGGAAAATAGGCATTTAACCAATGTTATTTTAGAAAAAGTATATCTCCGCTATTTCTCAACCTATTCCAATGATTCTTTTTTTTTTTTTTTTTTTTTTTTTGTAGGAAATTTCATGCTTTATCGAATATCACAAACAAATAAATTTTATTTATGTTTTTATTAATTTCAACAGTGGATAAAAGGATTATTTTCTATTCGTTATTCGGATTCTACGTATCTTGAAACGTAAGCCCTCAATTTTTTGGGGGGAGGAGGAGAAGGGGTTAATTTTTTGGTCGATTACAAAGGTTAATTATTGCAAATAATAAGCCAAAAAGGCAAAGAGATTGTTATTTCAAACTGACGCAAAACAAAAAACTCTTTGTTTTTTTCACAAATATCTTTTTAAAAGTAATAGTTAGTTTTTGTTAATTTTTATACAGTATTCTGGCCATTCAAATTCTTAATATCTTAGCAAAATAATGTTTATGAGATGTTTTAGGATTATATATAAATATACCTTTATAGTTATTTCGAAAATTGATTCTAATAAGAGCATAATAAAAAAAAAAGGTAATAAATTTGTTGTTAATACAATAGTTTGAAATAAGGATTCTTAAAAAAATGTATTACAATAAATAAACCCTGCAAGTCAACTGATATTTTTTTAAATGCATTGTATTTTTTATAAACCTGAAACTGTTATACATATTATGACATTTGATTGCTTTATAATTAGGCAAACTGTTATTTTTGGCATGTACAACGTTTTAGGCAATATAAAGAAAAGTATAAAAAGAAATGTATGATACCATGGAACATGTGTTATTGATTTAGAAATATCAAATGGAAGAGACTTTCAGCATCATAACAAAACATTTCTAGAAAATATTACAGTTGTATTTGATGTTATTGTTTATTATATCCACTCTATAAAAAATAAAATCGACTGTCAAAAGTTCAAAGTTTGATAAGCAGATGAACTAAAAATTTCCATGATGATGAACTTTGTTTTTTAATCTGTTCACGGAAAATAAATTAATTTTTCGTTTTTTTTTTTTCAGTAACAACAGATTTTATTATTTTTCTGAACTCTTAAAACCTATTGAAATGAGCTCCAGGATACTATATCCAATATTTTTGAAACAAATGAAAATATTAGTTAAAATATCATGAGTCTCCGATTGTGCTAATTATAGATGAAATTTTCAGTATGAATTTGAAGTAAACAAATAAATATTGAAAATTAAAACAGTAGTATACGCAAAGCAGAAAATATTAATCTGTATATGTTATTTTAATTAATTTTAAAACGATTAATAGAATATAAATATAATTTTAATAAAATAAAACTGTAAGTAAAACGCTAAAAGTTGCTGTTAAAATGAATTAGGCTGAATTCATTTGAGTTCCTTTCATAACATTATGTATTTGAAAAATAAACTATCTTCTGATTATAAAAAATTGTAAAAAAATTATGAAATAATTAATGTATGACCGAAAAGCTCTATGAATATTAATATAAATTGAAATAGAAGAGTAATGGAGGTGGCATGAGAAAAACAAAGTTAACTCGAAGCTAAATATAATTTTGTTTTTCTCAAAAAATGTAGATAAAAAAGTTATACTAACATATCAGTTGCAAACTTCATATGCGTTTGCTTTGCTTTTCTAATTATAAAGAATACATTTTAAAGATAAATAAATATAAGAATTACCTGTGGGATTGTTTCCAGTGCTAGCGCGCAGGCCAAATACAAAGTATGTTGTACGCTTTTGGATAATAGACCTTCTTCAGGTGGACCAGCAAATTTATCCAAAATACAAGATAATACTTTGTTCCTGAAACAGAAAAGAGTATAAAGTGATGGCGATTTTACTTTAATGAAGTGTTATTGGTTCTATAAACGCGCGTACGCAACCTGAGTAGTCAAGGAATAAACAAACTCTATTTTTATAATGTGGCTCTGTAGTCTGGTTATTCCTTTTATCCAACATTTCGAAACCCTTTCAATGGAACAAGATTTAATTAATTATCGAAACACAAAGTTCGGTGATTCTGACGTTTATTACAATAATTAATTTACTTATTCAAACGTTTACTGAAGAGCACCCAAAAAATTTAATTTTAGTTTTAAAATTATAGTCATGAAATGAACTTGATTTCCTTTAATTCTATATTTTACTTTACATTAAGAAAATAGATGGATGGTAATGGTATGTTTATTTTTGTGGCAGATCCAGGGGTAGTTTTGGGGAGTAAGGATCATTTATTTTAGGAAGGAGTTTTGTTTTGAAACAGGAGAAAATTTAACGTGCTTACGAATTTCCCTGTAGCTAAACAGAGTGACTTACAATGTGTTATATAGATATATAGTAAATTACGAGAGTTAGGCAGTATTGTTATTTAATGTATATCTCAGAGTTTGAACTAACTTAATTCATTGGTTTCTCAGAAGTTTGGAAAGTTAAGGAAGTTTTAGGAAAAATTTCCCCTATTTCCTGTCCCTTATATATATATATAAATATATATATATATATATATATATATATATATATATTATATATTATATCCGTTATCTATGGGTTTGAGGTTCAGTTAATAAATAAGCAATTTTGTTTAGGGATGGTATTTCAAGATTTCATTGTTTTCATATTCATGCCTATTTGAGACAAAATAGAGACTTACATAGACCTCTGTAGGTATTACAAACTTTGAGAGAACACTGGTGTGATGTTTGCAAAACATCCACACAGGTCTATGTAGGACACTATTTGTCAAATTCTCGAAACGAAGCCTCAACAAAATTGTTTATTCATTGACAACCTCAAGACCGATAATAATTTTATATATATATATATATATATATATGTGTATTTGTGTGTGTGTGTGTGTGTGTGTGTGTGTGTGTATGGTTCCTTCATTATAAGCATCTTCCTTATATTACTGCTGCAAATATTAACTGAGTAAATCTATGACAGTATCATGTGACTCATATACTTGTGTATATCGTCGTGTTGAGATAACTAGAGGTGTGACTCATTACACTGGTGTTAGTACTTGAAGCAGCCGTGATCATGGTTAATAATTTTATCTTTATTCAGTTTGTTTTAATCAAACTGTAAACAAATGCATTTACATAAAACTTTTATGTGATTTCGTTTTAGAATGCTGGTGTGTAACTTTTTTCAATACGGAGGTAAAAATATTGATTTTTTATCTTTTTCTTTCACTTACTTTCAAGTTCTAATGCTTAGGCAAAATCCATATTTTGAAGAAAAATATGGCAATTTATGGATCTGACATCTACTTTTTATTTGAATGGCTTTTGTTAACAAACTGCGGAACTGGTTGGAATTTGTAAAAGTTTAAATGTTATTCATTCCACTAAAACAACTATTATTATTTGCACAGACTCCTTATCGGCCCTGCTCAGCTTGGGACACACTTTCTCAACACACCGACTCTCTTATCAAAATATTCTTTTATCATTGCAGTCCACAATAGTTTTTAATAATTTAGTTTTTTTCGTCAGGGTCCCGAGACTCTGCGGTATAGTTGGCAATGAACTCGTAGATCGGGTAGCCAAAGAAGCAATAGCAGCTGGAATTCCGTTTATTGGGGTGCATGTTGGTGACTATGTGTCTGTCATCGAGCAGCGAATTCGGTCGAAGTGGGAACAGATTTTGCACAACACTACATAAAACAAGTTAAGGGAAATAAGAAGGGACACCTCCCATTGGCATTCGTCCCTACGACAAAAGCGAGGGAAAGAGGTTATCCTGGCGCGCCTGCGCATTCCACTCGGGGGTAAACCTATCCGATTGAAATAACACGCATTTTGTTTTTTGGATTCAGAACTAAATTATATTATATTTTCAGAACATAAATGTTTTTCAGCCTATTGATCATTTTAAAAGACCAACAACAATGAAACATATGAATTTGATAGAAACCTACACACGAAACATAGATATGGAACAAAATATGCTTAAATATATTTGTTATAAGTATTTTAGTATCTTTGCTATTACTGATCAGATTAAAACAATTTTATTTTAATGATGTAGTTAAAAATTCGATTACCATTCAAATGAGTACTAATAATTTTTCAGGAGGTATATAATTTTTGAGTTATTCGAAAACCAATTTGGTTTTACGTTTTAGAAAAATATTTTTTTGTTGAAGATGAATTTTTCCAAACCTTATTGCACATCTAGACGGTATGACGAACATACAGGAAAAATTTCAGCTACACAACCCTAGTCATTTTTGAGATACTGCAATGACCAGAAAACTGATTGAAATGGCACTTTGTTTTATAAATATAGATAATATTAAGTAATGTAAAAAAAAGCTTGACTTAATTCTTTTTTTTTCTTAAGTATTATCCTTCAAGCTTCCTGGGAGTAATTATTTATTTTCAAAAATACATACCAAGCTTGATCAAAATCCACTCCGATATGAGACGAATACACCCATTCTGCAGTGACTATGGTCGAAAAAATCCTATCGTCCGTATCGAGTAATGTCCTGTACTCATCGCGGTAAAAGTTCTTGAATTCAGATTGGGTTGTCTTCAGGACCCTTAAGCCTCGAAGACCAGCCGTTATAACTGGAGGGTCTGAAACGAAATACTGTTCATTAGAATAATATTTCTCAAGTTTTTTTCAAAATTGTAATCCGTAGTTTCATGATTATTTAGTGTCCATTACTTTCATATTTCAAGATAAAGTTTGATGTGATTGATGAATTATGATATCCCGCTTCTAAATAGCTATAGGTCTCTTATTATTTCCAAACCTTTCTAGAATATTTATAGTAAACACAATACAATAGATTAATATATATGTAAGTGACTATATGGCAATAATATATTTTTTTTTAAATATATTTTTATTGATTTTTACAACTGTATGTACAATATATTCAACAAGTAAAAGGGTTAAAATTACAAATGTAGCTTGAAATAGTCTTGTGAAGAGGCTACCTAGTGGTAGCACTTCAATCATTCTTTTAGTTAACACTGTAATGATTATTTTATTAACAGGTCTCGAGATTCAGAGGATTATCAGGAAGAGATGAGAGAAGAGAGAGGGATGCGGAAGGAATTTAATGGTTTAGTTGAGCCCTATAGCTCAATGTCATATGTCCAAATAGGTCTAAGAATGGTTATATAAATCAGGTTTTTTTTTAGCAAATAGGGAGTTTTGATAGTTTGTCAAGTAAGTGTTGTGTTAACGGTATCTGCGAGCAGTTTCTTGTCGTTTAAGTCTTGTATGAGGATTACAAGTAAGGCGTTTGTCA
Source organism: Piezodorus guildinii (assembly GCA_023052935.1). Lineage (NCBI taxonomy): Eukaryota > Metazoa > Arthropoda > Insecta > Hemiptera > Pentatomidae > Piezodorus > Piezodorus guildinii. The sequence goes on from CM041292.1 coordinate 164,621,732, forward strand.
AGATGAAGTCCTAGGTATCGTAATTGTTCTACAGAGATGAGTGGGGTATTATTAAAGGAAACAGTAGGGCAGGAAGTCATAGGTTTACGACGTGGAATATACCCTAATATAAAAGTATGAAACTTATAATCGTTCCTTATTTTTATTTTAATACTGAGTTCCGAGGATGATCATAACGTGATTAATGGTTTAGTTGAGCCCCATAGCTCAATGTAATCAATGTGATTCAATGTCCAAATTGGTCTAAGAATGGTTATATAAATTAGGTTTTTGTAGCAAATAGGGAGTTTTGATAGTTTGTCAAGTAAGTGTTGTATAACTTTGTATAACTTGAATAACTTTGGTGGCAAATATAAACACATAATCAGCCCATTAATATCGGATAGTAGGATTTTGTTATTCGGATTTTCAATTCTGCATATATTAAATTATTTTTGTTTTTATTCCTGGTCAATTAAGAGTTATTTCATAAATAAATAAGCCAAATAAATTTAATTAGCTTTTATTATTTTATGAAATTATAGCAAAATATTTCATATTATTTCGATTACAATATTGACTAAACTTATCTTAAAAATTGTTATATATAGGTTATAATAGGTTTGAGTCTCAACAACAATTTTTTTTCTAATGTAACTATTCTGAAATTTTCAGTACTATAAAATATGTGATGCCCCATATATAAAAAGAAAATAGGAATCCGAACATTTTCAATATCTCAATACTTTTCCTTCCTATCTACTTCCTATATATGTAAGTGAAAGTAATAATAGAAAGCAATGATTCCTATTTCTAATATACAGTAGAAATAAAATTATACAATACGTATTATGTAATACTGGCTTATGTTTTAATCGATTAGGTTACTTTGCATTAGAAGAGATGCATCGGATTTAAAGCTTCAATCTGCTTTTTTGTGATATATTTTTGTTATTTACCTCTTCTGTTCATCTTGACCGAAGCCCATCTCTCAACACTTGGGTTGTGAACGAAGGCATGTTTGTGCTTGACACCATTCATTTGGATCCTGTCCCATTGCGTCTCCACGACCGTCACTGAGGAGTCCACCACGTGGGAGTATTGGTCCAAGAAGAACTGAGCCAAAAGGATGCCAAACTCTTCAGGGCTTGTCACCTGCTCAAGAAAATTAATTAACTATATCATCAAGCTTATCGACTGTGTTTTTTTTTTTGTTTTTTTTTTTGGGGGGGGGGGGAGAGGGAACACAATTAATTAAAAAACGCTACAAACTATTACACAAAAGTTTATTATTTCAGAATAATTATATGACGTTATACATTCATATATCTCTGTAGGCAATTAAATTATTTGTATAGCGAAAAATTAAACAAAGAGCTTAAAGAAAGACGAAACAGCAACACTGTCAAATTATGTTCAAGGAAAATAGCCAATCCACGAACTACGGCTTCTCGTTAAATCTACTGTTAATAATATTAATAATAATAATTCTTTATTCGGGGACGAGTCCTTTAAGAATAATATTACAGGACATAAACAATTGGCTTAAGACTAGAGTCTTAGAGTAAATTAGCTTAAAATATAAATATAAGGGAAAATAACAACAAAGTTAAATTAATAAAATATCACAAAAGACAACTTCTAATAAAATGTGAAAACAAGAAAAAAAAAAGTGTATATGTTAAAATGAGAACAGATAATAATATATAATTAAAAATATAATAACATTATAAAGAAAAAAATATACAGTTAAAAAAAAAAGAAAGAAAAATAAATTAAAACGCTTTTATATGTTTGTACAATTATATATGATTTAATCTTACATCTTTGAAAAGATAATCTTTTCGAATAATATTTGCTGCTGAATGTATCCATGAAAGTGAGAGTTAAATAAATAAATAAATGTATCTGTCGGTTTTATTTGTTGATTTTCCCTGAAATTAGCATCTAATTGGGATAATTTGGAAATTGAATTAACAGGAAATGGCTGAATAGATGGGATTTAAATGTTGAAAGAGTTTGGGAGTCACGGGTGTTGGAAGGATTGTAGTTCCATAGTGATGTGGATCGGATTAAGAATGATCTATCGAAAGCTGTGGATCGATGGGACGTATAAATATCATAAGGCCACGAGCGGGTGTTTCGTGAACGAACGGAGGATTTAAATTTAAGGAGAATTTGAATTTAAGTGGTCTATAAACATTTATTTAGTATATTGTCTCAAGTAAACATAAAAACTTGAAAGAAAAAAAAATTCCACTACAAATCATAACGTCTTTAGAATAGGACTTAGAAACAATTATAGTAACGAATAAATTTAATCATACGTAATAAACATGAGCACATACAAATTTTGAAATTATTATTGTATTGGAATGAATCAAGGTACTTTTTACAATAAGAAAATTTACATCCTAAAATTCCTGGAGCTATCTTATAATCAACTATATTTTGCATATTATTATTGTTTTATACTTATTATTACTTTCACTTACCTATATATAAAATGAATAGTCAGGGAAAGTATTGGGTTCGTGAAAATGTTAGAATTCGAGTTTTCAACGGAAATACACGTTCTCCTGTGTCCAAATGACCAAGTCCCACAAAAAGGCTGTGTGTGTGGTAAGTCTAGCGCAAAAACTAAAAGCTAAGAAACTAAAATTTTATATTTATACTACAACTATACGCCCGAAATGTTACAGCAACATTTTTATCAAAATCGGCTAACTAGAAGAAGCACTTTATACTATGCATTTTGCACCTTTTTACGATTTTCTCAAAAACAGGTCAAACGATTTTTATTAAACTGGTTATATAGATGTAACATTTAATGGACTATAATTTAGTGTAGGTTTCATTCTGATTAATAAAGTTTGAAAGGGCTTAAACCCGATATTTGAAATTTTCTTCCTCTAAAGTACCTTTAATTTTGTAGATTTCAACACATTAAGCAAATCATCTTGTCAGAATTGATAAATAACGGCTAAATATGCAAGTTGAGCGAATTTAATAAACAACGAAAGTAGAAAAGTGCAAATATTTTTATGCAATTTTTGTGTTTTTGAACATAAGAATAGTAATGTAGATGTATAATATACTTCTGTTGAAATTCAATCCAATAATTTCTTTAAAAATCTATTTCGCTAAATGTATTTAAAAAATCTTAAATGGATTTTAACAACGGAGGTATGTGAGTCGTGTGATGCGCGCACCAGATTTTTTGTAATTTAAATTTAAAAAAACAAAAAAAAACATTCTGGCCTTACTAAACAATACATACCCCATGTTTCTTTGCTAAAACATACACGATGTTCTTCTGGGAGTCAGTTCCAATAACATCCCTGTTGTCGCCATACTTGTATTCGTTCTTGGCGGATAGGCTGAGTCGAGTTGTCACTTCTAGTTCCTTCGGTGTTTGGTGCAGCCCTGATTTGTAGATGTACAGCAGCTTTACCCCTGTCTTCCCATATTCAGCATGACAGATGTCATAATCTCTGGCACTAAAGGAAAATAAAAATAAAATTTTATGTTCTAAGCATAAAGAATATACAAGGTTATGCAGAAGAATGAGATAAAATAATTTTCAATATGAAAAGAAACTGTTATGAGATCGTACTTCAACGATAGATTTTCTTACTACCGATCTAATTAAACTCTAAATAATTTGTTTATCAATTGTTTTTATTCTTAGGAATTATTTTAAACAGACATAATAATGATATTTCTGATCATTTAAATATTTTAATATACTATTATTTAGAAGAGCCAACGTGGTATCCGTTATAGGTCAGTGTATCAAGACATAGTAAAACTACTAAATATTGTTCACAATGTTTCGAAACAGAATCTTTAGGATAATAGTAAGAGGTATGTTTTTGCAAATATTGAAAACATTCTAATCGCAATCAAATTTCCAAGTATCTTCAAAAACGTATCTTATCTTTATAGCTAAAAACAATCTTTATAGCTAACGATGCATTACTCTTTACTAAAATCCTAAAAATCGATTTACGGTTTTGAACTTTTTTTTTTTCAGTAAAAACTAAAATTTTGAAAGTAATTAGCACTTCATTACGATTTGTATATGTTGAAACATTTTTATAAATTATAATTTTTATGACGTTTTTGAAAATTCCTAAAAAAAAAAAAGATTTGTCGTGAATAGAAATGCAAAGTTTTCTTAAAGTATTTAATAACAATTATAAACAAAGGAAACACATAAAATATAGTTGTGTATAAGTTTTATTACATATGTATTTATTTGAATTAATAATTTTAATTATAGATTATTTTAAAAAACAATGATCGAAAGTTTTCACTCAACAACCTTAATAAAATATAAGAAATAAAAAGGTTGTTGGGTGAAAAATGTGGATCATTGTTTTGTTTTTTTAAAAAAACAAAAGTTGTATATAAGAATAATTATTTATAGAGGTTTTTTCTAAAATTATAGATAAAACATTTTTATAACTTAAAAATGACCTTAACATTTACTTATCATATCATTGTAGGCGAATTCACTTAATAATGACGTTGAAATGATCAGTATATCATAAATACGACCACGGCAGATTTTGTCTAGAAAAAGCGTGTTTGGAACCATTTGCGTCAATAAATAAATGAAAATAAATCACTAACCCATTCGAGACCGATTTCACACCGTGTGTGCAAGAACAGTAATGTGCAATTATCAGTTATTCTGAGTAAACTAGTCGTACTGCAGTGTGTCTTTACAGGAAAACAAAATTTAGAATTGGTTTTAATCTGTATCAAATAATCTAAAAATTATCTAAAGCCTTTCATACAAAGAAAAAAAAATTAGCTCCTGAGAAGCGTGTTCGAAAAAAATCTTCGTCTCGAATGGGTTAATTTAACATTTTTGCGCAAGTATCGATTTTAATTTTTGTGGGTGTTCAATTCCGATAGCATTTTTTTAAATTTTATTTCGAGTATGACATTCACGCCATTTTGCCAGGTCACGGCTCACTGAACGATAAAACATCCGTGAATGTTCGTTGAGCATGCGGATGCCAGAATTTTAGGATCGCAATACTTGGTCTGAATATACTGATAAGAGAAATAATGTATTTGTATGCACATCTACTTAATTACCCATATTAAAAAATCTGGTGCGCGCAACACACGACTTTCACTTACCTTCATTATTTATATCAATTCAAGAATTTATAAACGAATTAATTGTTGATAATTATTTAAATTGGATTTTAATATAAAATTGTGTTTTATTAAATAATCTATTATATTATTATCTACGACAATCAGTTTGTTTATCGGCTTTTTATCACTCTCCGTTAACTTTTACAATAGTATGTATAAAATAATATTTTTTTGTAAAATCGTTAGCTTTACAGCGGTATATTATACGTCTATATTACTGTCCTTAAGTTCAAAAACAAAAATTGCATTAAAAAAATATGTTTTCAGTTTTCACCTTTAGTTATTTACCAAATTCGCTCAACTTGCATATTTAGCTGTTAATTATCAATGCTAACAAGATAATATAGTTATTTTTATTGAATCTACAGAATTAAAGGTACTTTAGAAGAAGAAAGTATAAAATATCGGCGTTTAAGGCCTGTCATACTATTTCAATCAGAATGAAATCCACATCATATTAAAGCCCATTAAATTTTACATCCATATTACAAGTTTAATCAAAATCGTTAGAGCCGTTTTTGAGATAATCGTTAAAACACAGACCATTTTGCGGGACTTGGTTATTTCGACTCAGGGGACCCTTAAACGTGTATTTCTGTTGAAAACTGGAATTCGAAAATTTTCACGATCGCAATACTTTCCCTTACTATATATTTCATATATAGGTAAGTGAAAGTAAAAATATATTAGTATGGAAGTAACATACACTAGTGAAATCGTAATTATTTATTATTCGCAAATCGGAAACTGCAAATTGCAATGTATTTTTAAGATCATTGATTATTCTGCTCTATACAATTTTAAATCAAATTGTGTAAATGTAAAAAGTTACATGAAGTACCTTCAGTTAAATGAGGTTAATATTTGATAGGGGTTATGTCCGCCATTGCTGTAGAAGGGAACAGGAGCAGAGAGAGAGATAGGCGACATCAAAGGGGGACTCGTCAAGTCAATCAGAGATAGCAGAGTTTTCGCAAAAGGATTTCAGGATCCCAGAACCTCGTAGGAGCTCATATTCGCGGTTCCACGATTCGCAGAGCCGCCACAGCCCGGTTGGCGGCAGAAAATTCGCGAAGAGAGGTTAGGAAAGCAGGAACATGAAGGAGCTCTTCGCGAAAATTCGCTGGGGGGCAGAACGCGCAGACTCCCAGGTCAGTTCCACAACCACCATCTTGGATCCCCAACAGGTTTTGAGTCAGTCATACCTCCTGCCCTACCTCACTTGTTTATATTGCAATCCCTTCAATCCTCTTTTTGGAGATAGTACAGTGCAAAAATTCCAATACGATCTGATTTTTTTTTCAAATGGAAGTAGTGAATGTGCGAAATTCGACTGTGTTGTGTTTTTGAAGCGGAGTTTGTTTTCAGTATAGTGCTCCTGTAAATTGCAAAAGTTAAAAACGAAAGAAAACGTAAGTCAAGTGATGATTATGAAGTTTAATTACATCTTAACGAATCTCGTCACGATATACTTTCCTAACAATAAGGAAATGAATTTAAAATTTTTAACAGTTTCTAAAAGGTCCATTCATTTTTTACTGGCCATAGTTCCATATTCCAGTTAGAATTACATTTTGAAAAAACATTTAGCGTTCATTTTCATAAAGTTACCAAAAAGAAAAGTCCCTTATTTCAATAAAGTGTTAAAATGTATTCACTTCTAACATAACCTCTACAGTTGGCATAGATCAATATAGAGGGATTCGCAATTTTGCAATGTGATGATTTTGTTTTTTCAACATTTAAATTTACAATACTTTATGTTATTTTTCAATACTTGATGTTTTCAGTGATAAATAAATATATTTTTTCCCTTAAAAAAATTCTTTATGTAAGTGCCTTTTCCTAACCTTCTATTTTTTACATATTTTTTAACTGGTCTGATAAAAAAATTTATTGGTGAACTAACACAGCATTATTACAGGTATCAAAAAAAGTTAAATTAATTAATTCCACATCAGAGAAAAAAAGAAAGATTATGTTTTTCCAAATTTTTTATTAAATTAATTTGCATACTAACTCATTTTCATAATTAAAAACAATTTAAATTTATTAATTACTAAGAGATTCAGAAATAGGAATAAATTAATAGAAAAAAATAAAATATAAATAAATATTATGGTAGTTTTAAGTTGTATCAATGATAGGGAATAATACCTTAGTACAATAAAATTAAAATTAATTAAAAATAAAATTTAAATTAATGATTAAAAATAATCAAATAAGATATAGAGGATAAAAATTAGAAAGGTGCAAATAACTACTTATCTGAACAACGATTATGAAGTAATAAATATTTTTTTAAAAAATATTATGGCTTAAAACAATAAATAAAATTGTTTTTTTTAATATTTGGAAAACGTTATTTTGTAATTCTCAAATTCGATGGTTGATATTCATGACATACATCACAATACTATTTTTTTACTAACAATTGATCAAACAGAGAGCAGAAAACGATGAATAATACATGTGATTGCTCAAATATAAAGATTGCGCCGATTATATATTGGTATTTATTGTATTTTATACATATTATGTATTGAATTGGAGGGAAAAACCCTGACCATGAAATGGCCGCCTGGTGGCTATGACCTGAGGCGAAGGCGGGTGTATTGACACCGCGTGGTCGATTCGCGGCCAAGGCCAAGCCGGCAGATGGCACTCATGGTGCTTTCTGCAATGTTAGTTTTGGATTTTTTTTCATTATTATTATTTATTTTCATTATTAAACAAAAAATATACAAAAGTGTATATATATATATATATATAATATATATATATATATATATATATATATATATATATATATATATATATATATATAAACAATAATAAATATTATTTAATTTATAAAGAAAGATTCCTTGAAAATTGCAAAGGCCAGATCATTTTTTTTTTTTTTTTAATTTTAGGGAAGAAAAGATGGATCAATTTTATTAACAAACCTACATGAAATGAAATGGTCTTGATAAAAATATAATTCTTTGTTTTCTTTTCAATTAATAATATTTTACGCTAAAATAATAGGCTAGTCAGAAATGTTAATTTTAAATATAATAATTAATTATATTAAGCGACTGATGAATAAAGATAGTAAGTCTAGTTTTTTGAAAACAATAAAAAACAAAAAAAAACAAAGTATTTTTTCAAAATAATAAGAACTCACTTACAGATGTATATTACAAATCCAAATCCAAAAAAAAAAAATCTTTACTGTAGTAAAGAGATGTAATGTATCTAAAAGTTTTTTGTTAATGCTTCATGCATCAAGCTACCTTTAAATTATCTTTTGTAATACAAAAGATACAAATGCTCATTGGTTACATTTAAAAAATAGTGATATCTATTTCTTTTTTAATTATACTTAAATTATTCTTTAAAAACCGTTGTCTTAGATGTAGTAATTTACTATAATTCCAATTTTAGATAATTTAGTCTGCTTTTGAAAAATTATTTTCAATATTCAGTATTTTTTAAATGAAGTTTAGAATTTTTATTTTCTTAAAAGTTCCTGCTGTATGTTATGAAAAAAAAAAATTGTATATCGGCTGAAACACACACACACACACACACACACATATATATATATATATATATATATATATATATATATATATATATATATATATATATATATATATATATATATATATATAAGATACATAACTATTTTAACTCTGCGAAAACCCAGATGCATTGCGCATCAAGAAATTATATTCGTTCATTTAAAATATATTTCATTTCAGCTAAAATTTATTATTTAATTAATTGGTAAATAAATTAATCTACTTAATATAATGTATTTCTGAGGCTAACATTTTGACATTAAGTTTTAGTATTTTACTATTTATATCTGATACGTTTTTCTTTATCTATTACAATCTCTATTATGGGAGTAAAAGCGAGAGAGAAATGAAATTATTTGTTACAAACATACTATTATTGTTCAATAACTTACATTAGAAGATGGAATAATTAAATTATTATAACAAAAAATTAGTACTTTATTACTCTTCCAAAGAAAAATAGGAGCAAAGGCGTGATTGCACACGTTGCAGGCGTGATGGCTTGGCATGTCTATTGCATCTAGGCGCTGTCTACTTTGTACCTACCGTCGTAAGATAATAAACCTATCTGTGATTATAGCCAAATGGAATCTGAGGAAAATGTTATATTCAAAAAGTACTAATCAAATTATATTTACAATATTTAATTTATAATTTATATTTAATTTATTTATATTTTAATTTATATTTATATTTTATTATATAATTTATATTTATAATATTTCAATACAAATACATTTTTTTATCACCTTCCATATAAGATTTAAGAGGAAGAATTCCATCTAGAAATCAGCCTTTAAGAACATTATTAAAATTAATTACTATTAATATATCTTTCTATATAGTATACAAGATATACAAATATAAAAAATAAAATTGGCTAGTATTCGTTAATATGTTGCTATTTTTTTTAAACGGAGTCTTATCTGTCTTATTCTGAACCAACTTTTCTTCCTTTTTTAATAGTAAGATACCTTTTAACTGCCACTGAACATGAAATAAGCAACTGTTTCGTGCTCTCTTGTTTTAACTTTTAAAATAATTCTGTTTGGTGCTTGGAATCTTTGTTAGGAAGTCTTGCGGAACGGTTTAAGTTTCTATTCACACGCTAGTACTGTTCTAGTCATTATTATTTTTTTATTTAAACTATATAAAATATTTATGTAAATACTGTTGGTGATATTTCATAATAAACCCATTTTTAATAATCATTACCTCCAAAATAGTATAACAAAAAAAAATGTATTGCTCCTTTACCAATTACTGCTTAATTATTTTGGTTCAAATGAAAAAATCTGACTGAATTTTTATGACGTTTACACACATTTCAAGTAACTTGGGAGGTATTTTTAAACAAATCAAGTTGATAATAGTGAAATGGAATAAAAATAAATTGTATTCTGTTCAGTTATTCCACTAAGATATAAAAAAATGTACAAATTTAATGACATTTTTCTTAACATTTTAAGTGTTCAGGATCGAAACTGATTAAATTTAGTAGTAATGACTAGGTTTTACAAATGACTTTTAATTTTACAAATGTTGGGAAGAATGATAGTCAGGAGGTTGGGAAATAATCGATGTTAATTATAGGGCTTTACGAATGGAGATGATTCAGGAATTCCATAAAAGGGTAGCACGAACGACAACAGATCTTTTAAAGGAGGCGGATCTGTGAAAAGGTATTTAAAAATATAATTTTATAGGTTGGAACTTCGCACTGAATGGACTGGACTGAAGAAAAGCTGGTAAGCTTATTATGCATTAGACTGTAAAATAAGTTCATACTAACGAGTAAGTCCGTACGTATTAACTGTTTCTTAATGGGGATTTCAATAAAAACTTCAGATTCTTGTAAATACAATATGTTAAGCGTTTCTGCGATATCCTGTGTCTTAGAATGAAGGTTGACTGTGTCCAATTTGGTCATTCGACATCATCAACAATTGAAGTACGACCCGAGCGCTTTGCATTTTCCAAGTCGAAATTTCCGGTTCTGAACCGAGCATGTGGTTACATACGAACGGTGCTTTCTTCTAAGGCATCATCGCTATACACACGGCAAATTATGTTAAACGTCTGTGCAGCGGATTTTCTTTCCCGCAAATAATAAATCATAAAAAGGTCGAAAATTAATTTTATTCTTTTCCATTTTGAGCAATAAAAGTACCATATATTTCGGTTGAAACGGGTATATAAAAGCACCTTAACTAATCTTTTTTTTAGAATATGTAAACATTATTGACCAAGTAAACATGATTTTATAAACACAGAGAGGATTAAATTGAAATATTGAAAACTGCTACGAACTAAATTTACAGCCCAATATAATACTATATTTTATAAATATAAGCACTATAAGTTGAAATATACATGTAACTTATCTTGAAATTAATGAAAATACTGTTGATATTTATTTGTTTAACCCATCTGTTTTTCTTTATTTTTTCTAAATCGCATGCCAAGTTTTCTTACGTATTAATCGATTATGCTTTTTACGTTGCTTATAACGCCTATCAAACATTATGTCTCACATTTTTTTTTTTTTTATATTGACTAGTTTTTTACAAGTTAGTTGCTTCCCGTTCCTAAATTTGTTTACAATTTCTTTCGGTCGATCCAGTATCCCTTTAGAAGACCTCTGACAGCCATGCCTTCCTTCACATTCTGTAACTATCTCTTCCTCTCTCTCAAACCTCATTTTTGGCCATCTCTCCTTTGTTAATGTACTAACCATTCCGTTTGGAATATATATATATATATATATTTTTTTTTTTTTTGACGTAGGAACTACCTATAAATAGTTCTTTTGGAAGCAAGCATGCTGCAGTCAGGAAATGGCACAAGCGCCCCTCTAAAAGTCCATCTCCAATGATTGATTGATCTCCAACCTTGTCTCCTTCTTTTTGGTAATCACCTACGTTTCAGCTGGATATAGCGTTTTTGGTTTGGAGACTCATCTGCTGGTACCATAACACAGAATTTAATGTTCTGATTGCATGCCTTCCTCTCGTAATTTTTTTCCATAACGTCCTGAGAGGAGCAGCCATCTTCAGTTATTTAACAGTTACCTGGTCGTCTGCAAATTGTATGGTATAAAACCACGGCAAATTTCGTTACAGGTCTGCGCAGCGGATTTTCTTTCCCGGAAATAATAAATCATAAAAAGGTCGAAAATTAATTTTATTCTTTTCCATTTTGAGCAATAAAAGTACCATATATTTCGGTTGAAACGGGTATATAAAAGCACCTTAACTAATCTTTTTTTTAGAATATGTAAACATTATTTACCAAGTAAACATAACTTTATGAACACTGAATGGATTAAATTGAAATATTGAAAACTGCTACAAACTCATTTTAAAGCCCAATATAATACTATATTTTATAAATATAAGCATCATAAGTTGAAATATACATGTAACTTATCTTGAAATTAATGAAAATACTGTTGATATTTATTTGTTTAACCCATCTGTTTTTCTTTCGGAAGCAAGCATGCTGCAGTCAGAAAATGGCACAAGCGCCCCTCTAAAAGTCCATCTCCAATGATTGATTGATCTCCAACCTTGTCTCCTTCTTTTTGATAATCACCTACGTTTCAGCTGCATATAGCGTTTTTGGTTTGGAGACTCCTCTGCTGGTACCATAACACAGAATTTAATGTTCTGATTGCATGCCTTCCTCTCGTAATTTTTTTTCCATAACGTCCTGAGAGGAGCTGTCATCTTCAGTTATTTAACAGTTACCTGGTCGTCTGCAAATTGTATGGTATAAAACCATTTATTGTCTCTCATTGTTCATCACCATCCCCATGAATTTCTTCTTCCATTCTTTTAAAAACCTCTTCAAAATAGAGATTGAACAGCAGTGGGAATAGAGAACACCCTTGTTTGAGTCCTTTGGTAATAGGGAAGTGGTTTATTTATTTAATTTTCAACAATGACTCAAATTTTCTTATTGCTCTTGATACTCGGAAACTATATTAATGCAGTTTAATATTTAATTTTTAACAGTAGGCTGTCCGGAGTAAATGCATTCGGTCATTAAACCGAGTTTGATTAATCGCTATTTGGCAGTAAAAGTTGATGAAAGCTGTCCGGTTCGGTATATTTCACATGCGGTGTTCCACAAGGAGCAGTACTTTATCCTATATTGTTTTCGATTTACACTTCTAACATCGTTTGAAGCAAGTACGACAAGGCCACTGTATCAGCTTTTGCCGACGATATTGCAATCAGGAGCAGCACCTCAAATGCCCGTAAGGCACTCAAGCAAAATGCCTGTCTAAAGATAGCTCTAAGCTAAAGTGAAGCCAGATTCTAAAATTTATTAGTTCTATAAAGGTAATAAAAAGTAATCTAAATAAATGCGAAGTTAAACTATCAAAACTTTTATATCTTAAAAACACATTCGATAGATATTTAAAATTTTCAGATCACTTTGTTTATTTTATTTGTTTATTTATTTAAAGTCACCTTATGCTACTAAGGATAATCGGACGATGTTACAGTGGGAGTCCTAAATTTTGCCGATCAGGATAAGGATCTTTAACGAGTACCTGACATCGCTCAGGCTCGGAACAACCTTTTAACGTCCCCTCCGAAAGACGGCATAACTTAGGATTTTTTACTACCATTAAAAAATCCTAGGACCACCTGCGGGTTTAAACCCGTGACCTTTGGCATAGGAGGCTGTTATGCTAACCACCCAGCTAAAAGTGATCCCTAACCTCCTGTGATCCTAACCTTGCGCAGCGACAATATCGTAACCAATGAAGGTTAGATCACTTTAAAAAAAAAAAATTGTTTGGAGAAAATGTTCAGACTTGACCATTTAATATTATCTTCCACGTTATCTCTTCGTCTAAAAGCTAATATATACAAAAACATTCTTCGTCCGTCTGTCTATGATCTAGCTCACAACTTTTTTCACACTAAAATACAATACATCTTTGAATAAAATAAAAAAATAAAATTAATAAATTAAATTAAATAAGTAAAAAAAAATAGAATATTCCATTATTGTAGCTATTAGAAGAGAAAATGGGGTTTAAGTTAAAATTCAAAAGTGCTCCTATCAAATACGAAACCATAACATTTTTGTCCAGAAACGCTCCATATGCTGACCGAGCTACATCTATTTAATGAAATTAGAAACGGCCACTGGAAAAAAAAAAGCTTTAGATAAGGTATCTTTTAATGAGTCTATCGGATGTGTTTTTAAGATATAAAAGTTTTGATAGTTTAACTTCGCATTTATTTAGATCACTTTTTATTACCTTTCTAGAACTAATAAATTTTAGAATCTAGCTTCACTTTAGCTTAGAGCTATCTTTTGACAGGCATTTTGCTTGAGAGCCTTACGGGCATTTGAGGTACTGCTCCTGATTGCAATATCGTCGGCAAAAGCTGATACAGTGGCCTTGTCGTACTTGCTTCAAACGATGTTAGAAGTGTAAATGGAAAACAAAATAGGATATAGTACTGCTCCTTGTGGAACACCGCATGTGAAATATACCGGACCGGACAGCTCTTCATCAACTTTTACTCCCAAATAGCGATTAATCAAACTCGGTTTAATGACCGAATATATTACTCCGGACAGCCTACTGTTAAAAGTTAAATATTAAACTGCATTAATATAGTTTCCGAGTATCAAGAACAATAAGAAAATGACAATCTAAATTCCATCTTTCCTAATTTTTTTTTATAACATAAAAAATATTTAGAGTACTTTTCACCTCGTATAGAAAAAAAGAATAGGTACATGAAAAATATTTTCAATTTTCAAAATCAAAAAAATGTCTACTTATTATTTGGATGACATGAACAGACATTCTTATACGAAAGAATAAATTTAAATTTTATTTTATTATATTTTGTAAAATATAATTTAAAAGTTCTATCTAAATAGATGGGAAATATTACTAGACTGGTTTAGATAGGTGCATGAGCCGATACAGCCGCAGGCGACCCAACGCCTCCACGCTATATGTATTGATCTTGCTGCTCTTTGGACCTTCCGGTCTTTGTACTCTTCCAAATTGAATTTCGAATAATACAAAGGACTTAAGTCACAGGGTGCAACTATGCAAATATGACACTGATTTCACAATTCCAAAATATAAAATATTAACAACAATAAATCTGAGATAGTAACCTTATTGAAAAGTTTCGATTAGTTTACCTATTAGAAATTTTTTATGATTTTTTAAGTCGGAGGCTAAAGGTTTGAACATCCAATTTTTTTCTTGAATGGACGTAGTGGATATTTTTGAAGAAAATCTAATGGTTTTGTGATAATGAACAATGAATAAGACTAAATAAATAATACTAAAGGGAAATAGTCTGGACGATCAAGAAAGAAAAAAAAATCCTGAACTATGCGTTGCTTTAAAACGTTCAGGTCCACTTTGCAGGTCATCATCAGGGCACCTAAAGCTCCAAGTTGAAATGTTTGCAAAGCAATAGATATTTAATACTATTTCATTATAAATACTTCAAAAATATGTTTGCTCATTTCTTATTTAGTTATATTTAAATTCGTTCAAATTATAAATTTCATACGTTTTTTTTTTTTTTATCAATGGCAATGAGATGATACGGTTAATTTTTTAAATTTACTAAAATAAAGATTCTTTATATGAAGGGATATAAAATATCGGCATTGAAGACATGTCAGACTATTTTGATTTGAATGAAACCAAAATCATATTAAAACCCTTAAATTTTAATTGATAAAGAGTATTTAATCAAATTAGAGCAGTCTTCGATATCTTAGATAGAACCAAGTGTTTTACTAAATAATCTATTATATTATTATCTACAACAATTAGTCAGTTTTGTCCCTTTTCATTACTCTCCATTACTTTTTATAACTTTGTGTGTAATATATTTTTCTAAAATCTTTTGCTTTCCAACGATGTACTATACATCTATATTACTATTGTTATGTCCATAAAAATAAAAATTGCATATAAAAATATTATTCTTTTCTCCTTTAGTTGGATATAAATTTCCTTCAACTCGCATATTTGCCCGTTTTTTATCAATGCTAACAAGATGATATGGTTAATTTTTTCGAATCCGCAAAATCAAAGGTAAATAAGAGGAAGAAATTTTTAAATATCTTCATGTAAGCCCTGTTAGACTATTTAAATCAATGTGAAACTTACCAGACATTAAAGCCTATTAACTTTTTTATCGGTATAGAGAGTTTAATCAAAATCGTTAAAGCAGTTTTTTATAACAGATAATCGTAAAAAGTTGCAAATGTATGGTATCAAGCAGCACATTCGGTCAGCCGATTTAAGGAAACATTTGCTGTTACTTCTCAGGCATATTTTTGTCTCAAATATGGAATTTCAGTTTCGTAAGACTTTAATTAAAAGTAATAACTGAATATTAGCCAAATGTTGGAATCTGATCCCACTAATCGCTGCCTACACTCCTCCGCCCACCGACCACTGCCACCTACGCTCCCGTTCACTCGGGCGCCTATTAGTTGGCTCAACCTTGATTAAGTTAACATCACACCTCTATTTCGATCGTCGCGATCTATCAACATTTAATTATCTGATAGGTTGTATGCTGTTTGATTACATGTTGCGTGACGTCTTATTACCTGAACTCAAATAAAATATTCTACCCTAGAACTTTTTCTTAATAAAAACATATAGAGAGGAGAAAGAAGCGATGTCTGATTGAAGGGAGAGGAATTGAAACATGTTAGGGGCTTCAAATATCTCGGTGACTATGTAAAGAAAAATGATACGAATTATTTTGTCAATTGTTGTTAAAATAATCTCTACTTCACTATCACATAATAATTGTTTTAACATTTTACTGCTAAATAATCATTAGATGAAAGGCTAATTTAGTCTGCTTCATAGTTGCAATTATATAGCAGTAAAATGTTAAAACAATTATTATGTGATAGTGAAGTAGATTATTTTAATAACAATTGACAAAATAATTCGTATATAGGGGCTATGTATGAATAATAGTACATTATTGTATGACCAATATCATGATATAATATGGAAATATATATGATTTTTAATAATCTGAAGATGAGGCATAGAAAGTACCTCGAAACGTTACGTTGTTATAATCAAGTTTTATATATGTTATAACATATAAATAAAAAAAAGAGATTGTTCCAACTAATACATTCATAATTAAAATTACTCTTCTATAATAATAATTTATATAAGAAAATACATGATTTTTCTATCATAAAGTTCAGTTAAGGAACTGTGAACATATAAAAGACTACTTTTTTATGGTCATATCCCAGAAAGAGATAAAAATTCTTCACATTTTTTTTTTACTTTCACTTATATATATATATATATATATATATATATATATATATATATATGTATGTATGAAGTATATAGTAAGGGAAAGTATTGCGACCGTGCACATTTTCGAATTCCAATTTTCGACTTAAATACACGTTTTAAGGTCTCCTGAGTCCAAATGGCCAAGTCCCGAAAAAAGGTCTGTGTGTGCGTGTCTTGTCTGGTAAGTCTAGCGCAAACGATAAGTCGTACGAAACTGAAATTTCATTTTTAACAACTATACGCCTGAGAAGTTACAGCAACTTTTTATCATAATCGGCTTGCCAGTAGAGTCACTTTATACCACGTATTATGCACCTTTTTACAATTTTCTCAAAAAACGGCTCTAACGATTTTGATTAAACTCCCTATATCAATGTAAAATTGATTGGGCTTTAACATCATGTAGGTTTCATTCTAATTGTAATAGTCAGACAGTGCTTGAATGTCGATATTTTAATTTTTCTAAACTACCTTTAATTTTGTACATTCCAATAGATTAACCATATCATCTTAATTACATCGATAAAGGGACGGCTTAATATACAATATGGACTAATTTGATGACCAACTAAAGGATAAAAGAGCAAAACTATTTTTTTAATGTTATTATTGGGATTTTGATAATAAGAACAGTAGTATAGAGAATATAAATATAGCGTTGGTAAGAGAAAGATTTTAGAAACAATATTATGTACACAACGTTATAAAAGGTAATATAAAGTGCCGAATCGGGAATACACTTATTACTGATTAACAATTTAATATAGTTATATTATTAAATCTAAATTATATGTTTCTAACGAAAATTAATACACTTTTTATTAAAATCAACTTTAAATATTTTTCAAGTTGAAGTATATTTAATAGTTTTTTAATTGATTATATCTGTCCAGATAAGTAAAAGTTGTGTGTTGCCCGCCCCAGATTTTTTTTACTTAAAAAAATGTAATGGTTATATTTTTTAAACTATTCTAAAATTATATAAGATAACCTCCTTTATTTTTTATACCGTATTATTAAAACATTCATAAGATTTTTCAGTTTCAATATTTTTGACTTACCCACTAGTGTTGCTAGTTCCGACCATTGCTAATGCGGTTATGAACTCCCAAGCTATTTCAAAAAATTAGTGCTGAAAGATAATAATTTTGATCGATTAGACAGGAGCAAATTCTAGTTAATTACAATAATCAATCATGGTCCTCTTAAGTTGTTTTTTATTTTAGACATTTACGCTGCATATTTTCAATATATATCCTTCCGCAAGTATAAACAAGACACTCCTTATTTTTTTATATCACTCCTATCTTGAATTAGAGAAAATAAGGGAAGTAGAAAAAAAAAATGTTTATTTTTCATCATAAAAGAGAAACCTTTCATCATTACAAAAAATACGAAACAGGTAAATGGTTCCAAGAAACCTTTTAAATAAGGTAACGTTCAATATTATAAGAATTTAGTAACAAATATATTAAAGTTGGAGGCAGATATTTAACTTTACCATTATTTTATGTATTGATGCACAACGTTTCGGTTATATTGTCATCTTCGTTGGCATGAATACTTAATAAATAGAGGTTAAGTATCAGCCTCCAATTTTATTCTTAGACTTTGACCTTCACCTTAAAGTTTAACAAAAATCATTTCAGCCGTTATCGCGAGAAAAAAAAATCTGGTGCGGTCAACACACGACTTTCACTTACCTCCATTTTTAAAATCAATGAAATAATTTTCAAATACAGTTAGAGATAAAAATACGTGAAACTATTAAGGAATTAATCAAATTAAATTTATATAGAAACATGTGTTTTATTAAAAATCTATTATATTATTATCTTAAATAATCAGTTAGTTTTATCTTCTTTTTATCACTCTCCATTAACTTCTAAAAGCGTGTGTATGAGATGATATTTTTTCTAAAATCTTTAGCTTTCCAACGGTATATCATACATGTATATTACTACTGTTATGTTCAAAAACGAAAAATTGCATTAAACAAATATTTTTTCTGTTTTCTCCTTTAGTTGGGTATCGAATTTATTCAATTTATATATTTACCTGTTTTTTATCAGCGTTAACAAGACAATATAGTTATTTTTATTGAATTTACAAAATTAAAGGTACTTTAGGGGAAGAAAATTTAAAATATTGGCATTTAACCCCTGTATGGCAATTTCAATCAGAATGTAACCTACATTATATTGAAGCCCAATAAATTTTACATTGATAAAGCAAGTTTAATCAAAGCCCTTAGAGCCGTTTTGGAGAAAATAAAAAAAAGGTGCAAGCTGAATAGTAGAAAGTGGCTCTTCTGCCTGATTTTGATGGAAAAGTTGCTGTAACATCTCGGGCCTATAGTTGCCTTAATTATGAACTTTCAGTTTCACATGACTAAAAAAATATGTTTGCACTTTTCTCCGTTAGTTGTTTATCAATGCTAATAAGATGATGTTCCAAATTTTTTTTAATCTATAAATAATGGTGCTTTAGAGGAAAAAAATTTAAAATATCGGCATTTAAGCCCTGTGAGACCATTTTAATCAGAATAAAACCTACATGATATTAAAGCTCATTAAATTTTACATCGATATAGCGAGTTTAATCAAAATCGTCAGAACCGTTTTCGAAAAAATCGAAAAAAGGTGCAAAATGCATGGTATAAAGTGCCTCTTCTGGTAAGCTCATTTTGATGAAAAAAAAGTGTTGTCACGTCTCGGGCGTATAGTTGTCTTAAATATGAAATTTCAGTTTCTTAGGACTTACCGTTTCTGCCCGGGAGTTACCCCCCACAGACACACACAGACACACACACAGACCTTTTTGCGGGACTTGGTTATTTGGACTCAGGGGACCCTAAAACGTGTATTTCCGTTGAAAACTGGAGTTCGAAAATTTTCACGATCGCAATACTTTTCCTTACTATATATAGTAAGTGAAAGTAAAAATGTAAACATAAGCAACATAAAAATTGTAAATAATATAAAGTGGTACTCCCGGCAGAATGATTTTGTCATAAAACGTTGCAGTAAAATCAATGGAAAGTGTAATTTAAATTTCATAAAAATAATTTTTTGGAGCTAAGCTCACCTTCCATAGTCTCCGCTCTAATACCATCTGGAATTCTCCACCTTCTCTCATTCATCATTTTTCTTCTCTATCATCATTCAAGTCCCAGCTGTGCTAATACCTTCGGTTTACCCTAACAGACGCTCAACAAATATTATAAGACTTCGTATAAAAGAAAATTTATAATTTACTATTTAAAAGTTAACTTAGCTAATCAGTTGATTTAGTTTTAGTTTTGTTCAAAACATTTAACTACCAGAAGCTATTTATTTATTTTACTCGTTTGTTTTATTTTATACCTTTTTTGTTCTCCTTTATTTTGTAACACCAGTCTGATCAAGAGTTAATTATGATCCATTGGCCTTTTGGCTTGACACATTGTGTATCTTACTTGTGAATATCGGGTTTTTGAAGGATCCTGTCCTAGTATAAAAATCAATTTATACTCTGTTCTATCCTTGAAGCTATTTTGTATGTCTGTAATTTTGACTTTGAAAACGTGTATATCCGTTAATACTATAACTGTTTTCCAAATATCTGAAAGTAAGCATTATGTAAATTACATATAATGAATGAATACATTATATTACAATGAAAACACAATGTATTCAAATATAAGAATATACACGTTTTTTTATTAGAAGCTTTAAAAAAAAAAAGTTTACATTGATATTGATTACTGAATTGATGACAGAACTACTTTTTTTATTAATTTTTTTTTTTTTCTTGGAACAGCTGATGCGCTCGATGATAACAGTCATACGTTACTTCGTCTCTCAGATTTTTGCTCTTTTCAGTAGGAATTCGCTTGAGTTCAGTCTGAAAAACATCACTAGACTTCAAGAAAACCACAGCAGTGAATATTGGAGAAATATCGGTAAGCAAAGTTATAATTTACTTTGTAGAATCGCGAAAAGTGAAAGGAGGGTCACTGATCAGCTGATCGCCGCTAGCTCGGCAAGCTCGGGCTTGCTTTTCTTTAAGTTATCTTTCTTTTATTATATTTCCTTCTCATTCTCATCTCATTATTTATTTATTATTGGTCCTTTTTTTTTTTTTTTTTTTTTTTTTTTTTTTTTTTTTTTTTTTTTTTTTTTTTTTTTTTTTTAATCAATGAGATATTTCCATCAAGTTATGTCCTCAAAAGCTACAAGTAAAAGATCTAGATCTGCAGGTTCAAACTCGTCTCCTACAAAACAGAGACCTCGCCGTGAAAATAATAAAAAAATGATTCCACCAGCGACCGCTTCAGCTACCTCTTTAGGATCTGAACCACAGCCTAGCACATCATCACAAGGATTAACTGATGAATCGCCGTTTTTTACACCGAATCCATTTCAGATCCTCCAAAATGAAAAAGAAACCATGGAATCTTCTCCTATACCCAGGGAACCACTACCTCCACCAATATTTGTTAAAAATATTAAAAATTTTCAACTGATGTGTGTGCATTTAAACAAAGTAACTGATCCTAATAGTTATTCTTGTATAAGTAGAACCAGTGATACTAAAATATCCCCGACTACCGCCGAAAGCTACAGAAAAATAGTGAAATATCTGACTGAGACCAAAGCTGATTTTCATACCTATCAGTTGCGCCAGGAGAGAGCTTTAAGGGTTGTAATTAGAAACCTACACCCTTCGACACCAGTTACAGCTATCAAAGAAGAACTGACGGAGATAGGCTATAAAGTGCGGCAAGTGACCAATGTCCTAAAAGATAAAATTCCACTGCCTCTATTCTTCGTGGACTTGGAACCATCAGCAGGAGTTGAAAAAATTTACGACCTCAATAGGTTGTACTATACTAGTGTAAGAGTTGAGAAACCTTACACTAAGAAAGAAATAGTTCAGTGCCATAATTGTCAGGCATATGGTCATACGAGAACTTACTGTCACCACACACCACGCTGTGTGAAATGCGGTGAGCAACATAAATCAGAAGAATGTACACGATTAAGATCAACACCCGCTGTATGTGCTCTGTGCCTAGAGGACCACCCGGCTAACTACAAGGGATGTCAAATCTACAAGAACCTCAAAAGCAGATACCAAAAACCTCAGAATCTGGATGAAACAGCTGAACCGATCAGAAGCAGAAGACAACCTTCAAAAACAATTGATTCCAATATAACATTTGCCCATCTACTTGGAGGTGGGAACCAGAACAAAGAGGCCCTGCCGGAACAACGCATACCTCAAAATCCTGAACCCCTTCCACAACCACCTATTCCTCAAAATTTACCCAACCCTCAAAAACCTCATCCGCATCAAATTTCTCATATTCCTCCTCCATCAAATGTCACAGACCTTACAAGTTTGATGACATCCTTCATCACTGAAATCAAATCTCTTGTTATGCCGCTAATATCACTACTTACTAATCTCGTATCAAATTTAATCCCTTCCTTAAAAAATCCTTAAATGACTACACCTAACTCCTTGTCCATTCTCCTTTGGAATGCGAATGGTGTTAGAAATCACACTGACGAACTTACAGCTTTATTGCAAGACAAAAACGTTGATGTAGCACTTATTACTGAAACTAGACTAACCACTAAACAGTTCTTTAAAATACCTCAATACGTAACATACCGTACAGACCACCCAGACGGAAAAGCCCATGCCGGTACTGCTGTCATTGTGCACCAGTCCCTCTCCCACCATATACTCCCAGTTCCCTCCTATGATTTCCTACAATGCACCGCCATAGTAATCAAGACTTTTTCTTTTCCGATCACCCTCGCATCAGCGTACTGCCCTCCTAAACATTCCATCTCCAACATTCTATTCGAATCCTTCCTCAATGCCTTAGGAAACCACTTCATTCTGGGTGCAGACATGAATGCTAAGAACCAACAATGGGGTTGCAGATCCACGAATTGTCGTGGGCGGAATTTACAGTCTGCACTCAGCTCTAGACGTTTCAACCTCCTGCCTCCTGACTCCCCTACCTACTGGCCAACTGATCCTAACCGTAATCCTGACATCCTTGACTTCTTCATTCACAGCGGATTAGGCTCCCTAAACATGTCGGTGGCTCGCATTGATGAACTGTCTTCTGACCATAGTCCATTGCTCCTTAAAGTATCCCTAATTCCTATTCCTAAACCCACCCCACCGTCATTTATCAGAGGACCAGTAAACTGGGACCTTTTTCGCCAAATCCTGACCAGTGATATTGACCTCAGAGTGAAACTCAAAACTCCAGATGACCTTGACGATGCCGTAAACTCCTTCACCATCGCTATTCAACAAGCTGTTTGGACTGCCTCCTCTCCCAAGCACTCCCAGATAAGTCATAACCAAAATCATTTACCACAACACCTCATAGACCTCATCCGCACCAAACGCCGATCCAGATCCTTATGGCAACGCACCCGTCACCCCACAGATCGCCGCTCCTATAACTTTTATTGTAGACAATTAAAGAGGGAGTTGGCGACCTTCCGTTCCCAATCCTTTAGTTCCTTCCTTTCTTCTCTTTCGGCTTGTGACAATTCCCTGTGGAATGTCACCAAGAAAATTCTAAAATCCCACCATATTTCCCATCCCCTCCGTCGTAGTAATGGTTCCTGGGCTGCGTCTGATGAAGACAAAGCCGAGGAACTTGCCAAATACGTTTCCCAAGTCTTCACACCTCATCCAGAATCCAATCCAAACCACACTTCAGTAGTGGAACAGTTCCTTCAGTCTCCAATCCCGCTTTCATTACCTCCTAAAGCAGTTAATCCCTCTGAGGTCAAGTATCTTCTCCGAAAACTTGCACTCCGTAAATCTCCTGGATACGATCTCCTCACTCCTCAGATTCTCAGACAGCTTCCATCTAAAGCCGTTATATTTCTTACATATATTTACAACTCCATTCTACGCACTACTCATTTTCCTCTCTTATGGAAACATTCCACAATAATTCTCTTCCTAAAACCAGGTAAACCTCCTAACACTACGACATCATATAGACCTATCAGCCTACTCCCAATCCTTTCAAAAATCTTTGAAAAAATCCTCCTCAAACGAATATTACCGTTATTAGAATCCCACACTATTCCTTCCCATCAGTTTGGATTCCGTTCCCAACATTCAACCGTTCAGCAAGGGCTCCGAGTCGTTGACCATATTTCCTCTGCCCTTGAGAACAAGGAGTACTGCTCGGGTGCATTTCTGGACATAACGCAAGCATTTGACCGGGTGTGGCACCAGGGATTGCTCTTTAAGCTCAAAAACCATTTACCCCTATCCTTATACCTAGTCCTCCGATCCTATCTATCAAACCGCTCCTTCCGAGTTCGTTGTGGTGCAGAATATTCCAATTATTATCCAGTCGAATCCGGTGTTCCTCAGGGTAGTGTCCTTGGTCCTATCCTCTACAATATATACACGGCTGATATTCCTCTTTGCTCTAATACCTTCCTAGCAACGTACGCTGATGACACAGCTATCCTATCCTCTCACTTAGATCCCGAAATTGCATCTACAGGCCTCCAAACACACCTTTCTCAAATTGAAGACTGGTGTAACAACTGGAGAATCAAAGTAAATCAATCCAAATGCAGACATGTCACCTTTACCCTTCGAAGACAATCCTGCCCTCCAGTTCTCTTTAACTCCGTTCCGCTTCCTTTCTCCGACACAGTCCGGTATCTTGGCTTCCTTCTGGACAAAAGACTAACTTGGAACCCGCATACTAGACTTAAACGACAAGAACTTAATCGACGATTTGGACAATTATACAGACTACTGAACAGAAATTCTAAATTATCTATCGAGAACAAACTGCTAATATACAAGACAGTACTGAAACCTATCTGGACCTACGGACTTGAACTGTGGGGGACAGCTAAATTTTCTAACATCAAACGCATTCAATCCTTCCAATCAAAAGTCCTCCGAACAATAGTTAATGCTCCTTATTATGTATCCAACCATACCTTACACCGCGACCTAAATATTCCATTTATTTTAGACCTTATACCATTAAAATTCTCTAAATTCCATCAGAATCTTATCCATCACCCTAATCCCCTAGCTCAATCCTTATCCAGCTCCACACATCCTTACCATCCTCCTAGAAGGTTGAAACGTCAGTGGCCTCGAGACCTCTTGTAAAATGTATATTGGAGTTCTAGCATTGGCTAGATTCTCCACTCACGTGCTGTATGCTTGTGAATTGTATATAGGTATGAGTGACTTTTGTATATATTTTTATTGATTTTGTTTTGTATTTATTTATATTGTATTATTATTATACAAATTTATTGTTTTGTATATATCGTGTGAATGCAGTATGAATGTTGTACTTTATCCCTATTAAAAATGTCCTAAATTGGACAGATTGTAATATTGTTCAATAAAGAATTGTTTCTAGATAGGTGGAATTTTTTTTCTTAGTTTGGATTGATCTATTATCAAACTGCAAGCAATGTGAAGGTTGACGTAACCCACGTAAACAGTAGTGGATTAAACTTCAGCTTTTCCTTCATAGATTACAACAAGAAGCTAATCTACTAAATGTCTTACAAGTGGTTGTACGTTTGGTGCTTGTATACATACCGGTGATAGCACACACATTTTAATAAATTTGATAAAATGTATATTTTGAATTACAAGCTATTTTATTTTCACTGTAACTTTTTTTTTTTTTTTTATGTACAGTATGCAAGATAAGATAAGTTGAACCAATCAAGGTAAGTATAACTAATAGGTTAACTGCTAACCACAAGATAACTCGTAGATAGTTTACCAACCCAGGACGCCAACTATGAATTATCTCACAGCTTATTTACTGATTAATTTTCTACATATACAACTAAGGCGAGAGAATAACAGTGTAAACAGATCGAAGTGCGTTGTGCAGGCATTATCAGGTAGTAGGGTTATTTCCCATCTTCCGCTAAGAGATTTCTGTTGCATATGGGAACTCGTAACATGTTAAAGTAAAACAAAACATTCTATAAGCTTTTTGGTTACCAATACCTATGTACTATAATTAATTTATTATTGTTTTTGACCCATTACTGGGTCCTAGCCTCCTCAAGTAGCTTTTTAACAATATATGTTAGCTTGTTTTTAACAATATAATTAAATTTAATTGGCTTCTGATACCGGAATCCTTGAAGGTGCCGTGGCTATCAACGTGTTAAAAATCGCTTCACAATCAGCAGAATAACACATTGTTTGTATAATGCGCAACTGCTACTGCGAAACGGATGTTCGACAAGCCAAAGAGAAATTATATTTATTATAGTTGCATTGTAAATATTTACTTATCTCTCGAATGAGCAAATATTTAATTTTGTTATTTCAATAATTATGTTTATTAATGTATTAACAAGCAGTTTACAAATACATTTGGGCATATATTGATTTGAATAATAATATAATAAATTTATACGCCTATTAATAGTAATTGCTTAAAGTCATGCAAGAGTGCCAATGAGTAAACATATCAAGTGGTTTCCGATCAGTCATTTTCTATACCTTATAAAAATGGCTATCTTCAGATTATTTTCAAATCAGGAAAGTAAATAGCTGTAGATAAATATAATCCAACCCTACAACTTGCAAATAATTTAAATTATAATATAAATACAATTTGTTTTCAATAAGTAATGGATGAATAATAAAAATTATAATAATTCTTTATTTATTCTGGGACAAGTCCCTTCAGGATAGCATAACAGCAAATAAAAAGGTGGACTTAAGACTAGTGTATTAGAGTAAATTGACTGAAAAACAGAAACGAATTAAACTAATAACATGAACAAATAAAATAACTTAAAAGATAAATTATAATAAAAATGTACTAACCAGAAAAATAAATGTATGTTAGTTAATATGAGAATAAAAAATAAAATACAATAAAAGAATACAATATATATATATATATATATATATATATATATATATATATAATCAGATAAAAGAAATATAAACTCGTATATACACATATACATACACAAACATATGCATGTATGTATACAGGTTTTTAAAAACAAAAAAAAAAGGAAATTAATAATCTTCTTTAAACATATACATAATTTAATCTTGCATCTTTGAAAAGATAATAATTTGAAATATTTGCTGTTGAATTTAATGTTGAAAATGATAATTAAATAAGTAAATCTGTTCTATTATTTATTTGTTGATTATTCATGAAATTAGCATCTACTTGGGATTATTTGGAAATTGGATTGACAGGAAATGGCTAAATAGGCGGGATTTAAATGTGGAGAGAGTGTGGGAGTCACGGATATTAGTGGGAATGGAGTTCCATAGGGGGGCGGATCGGATTAAGAATGATCTATCAAAGTATAGTCTTTGCGTTTTAAAGATGGTCTTTTATTTAATATTTCGCATAATTTGTCACCGTGTGTAGGGAAACATCAGTAAAAACAAATGTAAAATATTTCGTTTTTTTTTTGTTTTGTTTTTTTAACTGTTTATTAGAAAATATTAATTTCATTCCCTGTAAACGACAATTACTGAAAAGATACTTCATTATACATCACGCAGTTTAAAAAAGAAACATGTTGTGATCTCCATCCTTCAATCACCCCTATAATTTAGGCCAAAACGTAGGCACAAATAAAGTGAGTTTCTACTTGATTAAGTATAATATAAATTTGGAAAAATGGGGATTTAAAATTTAAAAAAAAATTAAGGTGCAGTAGGTTTATAATTTCTATTTGTGTAACATTTAACTTAGACAATATATTTCTTTGGAAATAGATTAACTGATTTTATATAAGTCTAATCAACAAAAAATAATTTAAAATCATAGTAGGACAGTAAATAAGTTGTTATGCAGGCACCACTCCAGAATTTTATTTCATGATTCTACTGAGTTCCGTTCTGAGTGCTTGAGAACTAATGAAAACCTTAGTTATGGCTTGCTGGAAAAAACTGCAGTAAAATCACAATGTAGACAGTCGAAGCAGCGAACATCTGTAAAAAATAATGCATTATTAAAGTTGATCTAACCGAGGAGTCATGTCTTATTAATCACTGTTTTTCTTAATATATTCTTACACTTAATTAAATTAACTTTATGTAAGGTTTTGAGTAATTCAATTTTTCAGTTTGCTAAGGTTTCTATATTATCACAGGGGAATTTGATTGCATTAAAGTTTTAATTAATAAGGATAAATTGTTTGTTGATTTCGACAAAATAGTACAATATGATAGATATAGTCATAGTAGGTACAAACATTTCAATAATTTGGAACACTAGTCAACGATTTAAGTTACTAAAATGAAATTACTTAAAAACAGACTAAGAAACTTATAAATGTATACCTTATTAAAAGGGGAACAACGCAAAGAGGGAACAATACTTAATTTCATCAAGAGTTTTGAGAATTACAAAGTTGACGGTGAAAAGCTTAAACAAAAATTAAATAAGTAACTTTATTAAAACCATATTTACAGAATTTATTAAATTATTAAAAAAAATTAATAATAATGAAACATTAATAAAGTAAATTGAACATTAAATAATTGACCCTGTGATTAATATTAGTTATTTCATATTAAGTGAGATATTCCAGTTGGCGGTGAAAATGAATATAAAATTGTGTCAAATGTATTTATTAAGCCAACGTTTTGGCTCACTTTGCGGGTCCCCATCATGGCTACAAATTTAAGCTAGGTAATCAACTGCTGCTTTTTTATGCTCACGTTTCGTGATGTATTTTATAGTGTAGGGTCTTCATTCCTTACGCCTAATTATGTGAGTGGCCACCATTTGCCTGACGGGTCTCACATACCCGGGGGAGAGGCTGTGAGTGAATCCCCATTTAATTACATTCTTATAAAAGCCCCGCCGGGACTGGGATTCGAACTCACAACTTTAGCATGATAGACTAGTGCGCTAACCACTCAGCCACAGCCTTCCCGATTTTTACTTATTACTGATTAAAAATGAATAATTATACTTAAACAACAATGAACGACTTCTGAATGACCGTCCTGATGGTAGGCGTGCTGGAGGAAGACCACGTGTTAGGTGGTAGGACGAAGTCGAGAACGTTCTAAAGAAGATAGGTATTAGAAGATGGCGTTTGCTTGTTCGGGAGGTAGCGGAGAACAGTGTAAAATACATAAATAAAACAACAATGAAGGTATACAAACTCACATGGTCACATTACAACAAGAAAAGTGTATCAAGGCAGGACAAACTGAGACACTACAAAACATTAATATTACCTGAAGCACCAGGTAACGCATATACGTTAGAAACGGTCACAAATGGAGCATCAGGCATCATAGAAACAGAAAAAAAATAGAACGCGAAACTCTAAGGAAAATATTTGGGCCAAGATGTCAACACAGAGATGGCATCTGGATGAAAAGACCTACCAATAAGCTATACCACCATCCTGACAGTCTCACCAACATAAACAGAAAACGCAGACTGACTTTCTGCTGGCACTTACAGAGAATGGATAACACCAAGACAGGAACATTGTGGACGAAACAAATGAAGCAGGAGCAGAATCGAAGGATGAAGACAATTTGGGAAGAAAGGAGGAAGAAGTCAAAATGTGTGACTGTGAGATATTTAAGTTCAAACACTGTTCAAAAAGGGCAAAAATTATATGAATGAATGAATTTAAGCAACAATTATTTGGAACTTACATTAAACAGTAATGCTTTATCAATTTTGAAGAATCCGTGCGCTGAAAAACTTACTTTTGGCTTGACTGCTAATAACAAATTTAATAACTCCTGAAAATAAAATGAAAATACAAAGTTTTTTGGTAAATAAATGATTTTAAATAAAATTCATATGAGATAAATAATAATCAGCAATTGATAATGAATATTCAATTAGTGAATACTGACTGCTAAAACATACATAGTGAATTATCCGTTTGTCGTTCACTGTTAGACGTGAAGTTATATTTGTAAAGTTTTCGGCCTGCAATAAAACATTTGTCATTTACGAATTCAGCATAACCAAATATTTCTTTTAAAATAAAAGTTACTAAAGGAACAAGCCAATAAATCTAATTGATTCTATATCACCAAGTTTTCATATTCGTTGAAAACTTTCTCTTAAAACTTAAATTCTTGAATGTTTGATGGAAGGAGAAGTGTATTATATGAATAATAAAACTACTAGTTTATTATATTTACTATTTTATTATACAGTTGTAAATATCAATAAATATTTTTTTTTAAAACTACTTATATACATATTTCTGGAGAATGTAACTCAATTTAGTAAAACTAAATAAAGCTATAGCTTTTCAGGTAAGTTTATGTGGTATAAGGTCATACTGGACTTTACCAATAGCTGTAAATCTATCCATTATTCCAGCAATAGCTTCTGATAAGCAGTCGCAAGAAAGTTTGTATTCAGAGTATTATCTTACTTCAGCAAGAATATGAAAACTTGCCTAGGACTCAAATCTTACAATAATCGAAAAATAGGAAAATAAATGAATGCATACAGAGATAAAAATAAAAAAATTGTACACTCAAGACCACCGAAGCCTAAAATCATTAATTGTAGGGTTATTTGTACGCCACATTTATCCTATAACAGGGATCTTCAACCCTTACATATTTAGCAGAGACAGCTGCGAACTAGCGCTTAAAAAACTTACAACGATAAACTTAAGTCACAGAAAAAAATACTTTTAAAGGTTCCAATTACTAAAAAAAAAAAAAAATTTAATGTTGAATAAACACATATTCAACTAAAACACAAACACTTATTCCTCTAGTATGAAACAATTGTTTTAATTCTTAGGCCCTAAAGGGCTGTTATTATCTATTCAGGGTTTGAAGTTATGCGACGAAAACCATGCATTTATCCCACATTGTTTTTATAATTATTTGTTATGTAATTATATACTTATCCGATACATTATAATGCAGCTTTTATTAAAATTGAATCTTATATCATTGTGATTCATAAGAAATTTACTATATTTTTTACTATCAAATCAATAAATACATGAGGTGATCAGTTTCGAAACCAGTTCTAACCACTTTATTAAACACCAAAATCATATTTTGTCCTATTTCACCAAACTAAAACCTGTGCTAGGGTATGTAGTGTATTTAGAACTAGAGATAAATAAAAAAATATATTTGTTTAATAAAGTGGTTAGACCTGGTTTCGAAACTGATCACCTCATGTTTTTATTGATTTCATAATCTCAAGAAATTTCTTGTGAATCACAAAGATTAAGATTAATTTTAATATACCTTTCATTATAATGATCCTGAAAATATAAAAAATAATATAGAAATTAAAAGTAATCTAAAAAACCATGTTAAAGTAATGAGAGATATCTGCGTGGGCTTTGTCTCATTATTCCAAATCCTCAACTGGTAAGATCAGCCCATTAGGGTGCACGAATTGAGACGTTGATTTCCAAAAGGTACTAAAGGACATTTTTTACGAAACTGATTTTTTTACATATTTGTATTCTCATCATTTAGTTTTATCTAAATATTCTATTTGATGTTATCTAGATAGATAGATAGAAAATAATTTTTATTCTGGGACTGGGTCCCTTTAGAATAACAGCTTTGTACAGTTTAAATATACAATATTTAATATACAATCTAATGAACTCTCAAGTCCTTAAAAAACGCGATTTAGAAATACGGTCATTTTCTTAATGTACTAATTACGCATTTATTTTCGTTCGAAATCATTCTAAAAAAAATCATTTTATAACTTTAATATGATTTTATTATTATAGTAAAAAAATAATTCTAAATTTTAATGCAAAAAGACCCAAATTAGCTGATTTAATAATATAGTAATGAGAGATTTTCGCGCTTCCTCTAAAATTTCCTAAAATGGATATAGTACCTTTTGGAAATCAACGTCTCAAATATCGCCACGTATCTGTTATTGAAGAGAGCAGTAAGGTAAATATGTGGGTGATAAATGAAATTCAAATGTGATTTTAGGATCGAATTTCAGACACCATTATTTAACGAACCTCCTCTTCCATGAAACATACACGGCTGACAAGAAGCCAAAACTGAGAGACAACCACCGCTGTCCAAAATATCTTCAAGGCGAGTAAGTCCCACCTCTTATCTTCAGTAACAATTATATCTTCCACGCTGAGGATAACCCCGTAAATATTGAATGAAGTGTTGATGAAGGTGAATGCTGAGACAACCAGTAGTTGAAAGGAATATGCCGATTCTAACAATTCACAAGCATCACATAAGTCACAATGTAGATGGATCAGTCTGCCCAGTTGGTCTGATTTTAGTAAGCGTGACCAGTTGAAGCTAACCTGAAAATTCAAAATATACGTAGATAAATCAGTTAAATATTATTCCAGTGTTAAGTTATATATTTTTTAAAAACATCCTTCAACTAAACTATCCTTCCCCTCACTTTATTTAGTATTCCCTTCTGCTATGTTTTTGACCGGCTGCTTTTCTAAGGCAGCGGTACCTTCAAACCAGTATTAATTAATATTTTTAATGTATTTGTATACTATACTTTTTGGAACCATTGGAGTTATTTTCCAGAGGCGTCATGTTTAACAATCCCAATAGTTGGCATGCAGAGGAAGATTAAATTAAACAGGTTTCAATTAGAGCAATTATTATTAAAGATAACTAATACATATATTTTAAACTTGAGCTCTATTTATTTATATAATGTCTATAACTATGAATGAGAATACTGAGGATATCGTTACTAACAGCTTTGCCATACTATATTACAAAAAGTTACCTTAGAATACTTTAGTCGGCTAGCGAAGATGGAATTTGCCTCAGGCGTCTCCCAGCATCCACGACTCCACTCTCAAACTCCGACGGACCTCCCTCAGATCTCTTCCTCTTCTGTGTCTCGAAACCGACTCTCTTCTTCTAGAGGATGGAACACCCTCGTCACCTCTATCCCCTCTTCTTTTCGAAAATACTATATTTTGGAAATTTCAGATCTCCTATCATGACAAAGGGCGGCGTGACTGATATGGAAAGTGCCAGAAGTCGGCTGTCCAGCCTTTGTCCATCCTTTATACTCTTGTCGGACAAAAGCTGTGGTCTAGGAAGGAAGTTCATGGGGTATCGCGGGGTTCCCATGGGAAATTCAAGGGGCGAAGGAAACGACTTTTGAACTTTTGCGACAAAGGTTGTTGATATTTATTTAATTATTATAATAATTACACAATTATGAATTTACACCCCTTAGTATTCTCAATACCGCTCTAGTAATTTTTAGATATTTGAAAATAGAGCAATAAATGATGGAACAGTGTTGGAAATAAGAAGGAAAGAAATATTTGGCTTCCTTAATTATATTTGATTTAAAAATAATATTGCATCTCATTCCATTCTACATCTTTACATTTTTTTTTTTTTTTTTTTTTTTTTTTTTTTTTTTTTTTTTTTTTTTTTTAACATTTTAAATAAAAACTGGTAGAGCATGCATTGAAGAAATGTGCCAGTATTAAAACTCATAGTAATATTTATTTAAAAGTCCACCCATTTCAACAAATTAAGAACATATTTATTTATGGTCATACGTACTGCATGTAATAATATCGAATAATTGACAGGTGTCGTCAATTGACGAAAATCTGGCCTCGAAAAGGCGTATAAAAAGAAAGAAAAAACCAACTTAATTTATAAATTAACACGTTTATACTGCACTTAGGAGCTTATTTAAGGTTGTTTAAAACAAATGAATTTAACTCTTAATAATGTTTGATATATTCATGGTACATTACGATGGTATTTTTCTGACTACTATTATATAACATAATAGAGTTCTTTTTGATAAAAAGGCTTTTAAATATCCTTCAGATTCAATTACTTTTGGATATCAAAAATTTGGTAACTTTTTCATATATTTTTGCAGACGACTAATACAGAAATTTAAAAAAAATACAAGATATCTTTGAGAGATCTTTCGGATAATATTTCAGATATCATATCTCTCGTGCAGAATATTCGCGAATTCTTGATTTCTAAAAAATGTCCTATCACATTAATATAAAAAAATAAATTGCATAATCATTATCCAGTAAAATAATTTTGGTCCACGGTATTTTAAAATGCATTTGAAAATAGGTGTAAGAAGACAAATTATACTGTATATAATATAATAATATAATATAATATAATATAATTATAATATAATATAATTATAATATAATATAATTATAATATAATATAATTATATAATTATAATATAATATAATTATATAACTATATAATTATAATATAATATAATTATATAATTATATAACTATATAATTATAATATAATATAATATAATTATACTGTACAAATTATATTTCTTAAAAAACATGCATGATAATTTCAAATAGTGTTGTTTTTTTGTAAAGTATACTTAGAAAAGAAAAATAATACTGAGTATAATTCTGAATTTATGGTTCAGAAGCACTGCGGATTATGTTGAAATTTGTTTGTAAAAGTATTTTTATGAAACAATTTATAGAAGTATATATGATTTCGTAATTTACCATTTTATTTATCTTGGCAAAATGTCCTCCGATAGCATCGACTAAGCAATAAAGCAATTCATAAAAGTTTATCAATATTAAGTAGAAATAATAAACACAAAAAATACTGGCAATTCCTTCCCATGTCCATTCGCCCGACGAGAAGCAGTAGGCATCCAAGGAGCACATTACCAAGCAGGCTGCATACTTCGAACAACTGCGGTATAGAACCTTCTTTCTGTCGAAGCTGAAATAAAAGATATATCTTTAATTTTTAAAAATAAAAACAATATAGTAATTCAAATTATCAATACCAACCCTTGATTAACTTGATACTGAGGTTGGAACAATATGGAAAAACGTAACAGAAAATTATTATAGTGGGTATTGGTATTAGTATTATTTAATTAGTATTAATTATGGGTAGAATATAACTGATATGGGCCAACCCAGACCTTTCCGCTCAACATTTTTCGTTTTCGGACCAGTTATTCTCTATCCTTTCTTGAATTTAAAACCACAAATAAAATTGTGGCCCTTGATAATTTTTCGTGATTTTTTCAAACAATTTTCTTAGCTACTTAGGTAATGTATTGTAAGAACCAAAATTATATAAACTACTCTCATCATCATTCTAGTTTTTGTTTGGTTCTTAAATATGCAAAATTACCAGTGTTAATATTTTTTAAGGAAAACTATATTTTAACAGTTAAGAAAATTTTATAACTCCAGAACCAGCTTAGTCTCACAGACCAAATTTATATCACTTAAACACCGATGTGATTATAGATATGTAATCTGTATTAGTTTCATAATTTTTCACTCAGTCCCTTTTGAGATATCCCCGCGTAAACATCGCGAAAAATGAATTTTTGCCAATTTTGAAAATTCATATACAAAAAAGGACTATGTTCTCAAGATATAAAATTTTAAAGCAAGTTATATCTATATATCAATCTTATATAGCAAGCAACACTTATATGACTAAGCTATATAAGAAAAACATTATTAACACTGAGTCTCTTTTCTTTCATCCAATATCATTCATCCTTCTCTTATCATTCATCCTTTTTATCTGGATCAAAGCATAGGATGATCTTCACAGGAAGATTTTTACTAATTATAAATAAGTTTTGTTAATCTAAAGTTGAATTTCTTTTTCAGTGGCGCGACAGACCGTGCAGGCCCTGGGCCTCGCGGTGTGATCTCCTGGGAGATTACCCTCGCGTTTAGCGATGAAATTCGTAGTGTAGGGTCATCACTCCCTACGCCTAATTTTGTGAGTGGCCACCATTTGGCTGACGGGTCTCACATACCCGGGGGAGATGCTGCGAGTGAATCCCCATTTAATTACATCATTATAAAACCCCGCCGGGCTGGGATTCGAACTCGCAACCTGTAGCATGAGAAACTAGCGCGCTAGCCACTCAGCCACGGGCTCCCCACTCTAAAGGTGAATAACAATAAAAAAAAAATATAAAAATATCGAATTTATACGTAAATACAATTTTTCTGCGCACTTTGAGAGCTAATAATTATGATAGTTAAAAATTACTTATTTAAATCGAAAAAAAAAGAAGAAAATTCTTATTACTTACAGAAAAAAAATTAGATAACTTAATTATCTATCGACCTTTAGTGTGAATGTATGTAACAGACTTTATATTGAGACAATAAACCATTTAGTAATAATTGATACTTTTCTCTTTATTTTATTTTTATTGATGAACCAATCATCAATCAAAATAAAAAAATTGACCGGAAGAAATATATACTCAAATTTTCGGTTATCTAAAATCTATTCATTAATCAAACTTATCGTGAAAGGTATATGTTGGGGTCAGTAAACGTTTAAGTATTTGTAAATATATCCAAATAGAAGTTTCACTGATATCTGACATCATCAAAGAGTTTTTTTATTACGGTTCCCAAACTCTGGTATTTTTTTTTTCTCCGCAAACAGAAGCCGTGAGTTATTTATTTATTTTTACTATTATTATTTTTTTTTTTTTTTGGAAAATAATGAGGAGAAAGCATATTTGAGTTGTCAGGTGCAGGCTTTAATAAAAAACTGTGCCATAGGGTAATTAGAGAAGGGTAATTACTCACAAAAAAGTTTGAGTACTGTACTCAAATAATCGAAAAGTTGAAGTTCAAAGTGCAATGACTCTGATCATTTTGAGGCCTATCAATAGTTTATTTAGGCCATCTTTTACATATTATCGACTTTAAAATCGACTATTTTAAACTCTTCAAATATATTTGACAAAGGGGTCTATTATTATGTGGGTTTTTTTTTTTTACTGGTGGAATCAAATGGTATTTATTATACATTTTAATATACAGTGCTCGCGTATCAACTGTTTTATTTTATTTTTTAATATTTTAATTTGTATTGTTTTATTTGTTACTTGATTATTGAAAATAAAGGAGATCAGAAAAAATAAATAAAAAATCGATTAATTTAAACTGTTATTAGATAGCTATAAATTGTATGTAAAATGATAACATTTAACTAGCCAAATTAGTTTAAAACATGATTAATAATCAAAATAACAATGAACAAATTTAAGTATACTAGCTGTAACCCCGCGGCTTTGCACGCGCACATTGTAGGTTGATTTAACTTAAAGTTAAATGAATAATTTTTTTCAAGTACAATAACAAAATGTTTTTAATTTACTAAAAATCATTGCAATATGGCTTGAACAGTTATATAATGTATATATATATATATATATATATATATATATATATATTTTTTTTTTTTTTTTAAATGATCTGTTACTTTTTTATATTTGGGACTGTATTTAGACAAAAGACTGACATGGAGAACCCACATTAGACTTAAAAGACAACCACTGACCAGACGATTTGGACTACTATCCCGTCTGCTTGACAAACAAATTATCTGTGAACACCAAAATTACTATGCGTTGGCCAGCCATCCAATGATCCTGCGAGAGCAGCATTAGACTAATGATATTAACGGCCATTGGATCAGCGCCACAGATACTCTTGAACTCTTCCCTCTCTCCCTGGAAGCGGGTACAGCAGAAGAAAACATGGGCCACATTCTCTTCTACTCCCGGGCACACTGGATATTCTCCTGTATTGTCCAACTTAAACCTATACTGATAGGCACGGAAGCAGCCATGTCCCGTTAAGATCTGAGTAAGGTAGAAGTCTATCTCACCGTGCTTTCTTGTGACCCAGGGTTGAATCTGGGGAACCAGCCTGTGGGTCCACCTTCCTTTCGTTGCAGCATCCCATCGATCCTGCCATTTTCGAAATGTCTCCATTCTCTCCTCAGTCCTGGAAATAAGGCACGCTCTGTTATAATCGTCTCCGCTCTTCAGCGATCAGCTCTATTGGTGACATTTTGGCAATGACACGTGCTGCCTCATAAGAGACAGTTCGGAAAGCACTTATAGCTTTCAGGACAGTACGACGATATACGGAAACCCTGGGACTTCTGTAGCTGAGTGTATTCAAGGTCCTTTCCCATATTGCGGCTGCATAGAGCAATATCGACGTTACAACGTTAGATATTAAAAGTCTACGACTATGCCTGGGTCCTCCTACGTTTGGCATAAATCGGGACAACGCTGTAGTTACCTTTGCTGCTTTATTACTTACTCGTTGGATGTGCTATTTGAAGTTCAGCCTCTTATCAATAATCACTCCAAGATACCTCAAAGAAGGCTTGGAACGTATCTCCTGATTGCCAACTCTGATTTTAATCTCCTCCATTCTTTTTCTGCTACTAATTAGCAAGACCTCTGTCTTGCCAGTTGTAATCCAACCGATGCCAACCAGTTGCGGATGAGCGTGATGCTCTGGTTTGCTATCAGAGTCACCTCCTCTTTATATTTTGCCTCAACCACCAAAGCAACATCATCAGCAAAACCAATAGTTTTTGTGCCCGCTGGAAGTCTGATCCGGAGCAAACCATCATACATAATATTCCACAAGAGGGGACCAAGCACCGAACCCTGGGGTACACCCCCAGTTATCTTGAATGTCTTTGGTCTTTCCTCCGTTGGATAGATCAAAGTTCTATCCTTAAAATAGTTACGGACTATGCTAACTAGATACGAAGGAACACCCATTTTTTGTAGAGCATCCAAAATGCAGCTCCATTTAGCGGAATTAAATGTGTTTTTAACATCTAGAGTGACAATCGCACAGTAACATTTCGCGCCTCTCTTCCATCTCTTTCCAGCAATAGCTTTACGCGCTGCTTCTACTACCGACGTTATAGCCTCCAACGTTGACCTTGCTTTTCGGAATTCATATTGCGATGCAGACAGGCCTCCTGCACCTTCTGATGTCTCTTGCATTCTATTAGCTATAAGCTTCTCTAATATTTTGAAAGCATTATCCAGCAAACATATTGGCCTGTAGGCCGAATGGTCTGATGGACTTCCTTTACCTTTTGGAATCAGTACCAAGCGCTGCCTTTTACATTGACGTGGAAAGGATCCCTCACTCAAGCACGAATTGAACACCTCCAAGAATAAATCTGGCCTGCTTTCTATTTCCACCTTCAGTACCAAGTTCGGAATGCCATCTAAACCCGGTGCTTTCCCTACTTTAAGGCTCTTGGAAATATCGATGAGCTCCTCTGCTGTCACCGGATATATATATATATATATATATATATATATGTGTGTGTGTGTGTGTGTGTGTGTGTGTATTTGATTTTAATTAGTTTTAAATTATCGATACGCGATCGGACGATCTTGTAGTCGATAGTTTTATGTGATCCTTCAAGTGAAACAACACAATAATAGATCTCTGTATAAAATATATCTGAAGAGTTTGAAAGAATCGATAATATTAAAAAAAAGAAAAAGGTGGCCTAAATAAATTATTAACAGACCTAAAAATGAATATAGGCAGCATACTCTGCACTTAATATTATTTGAGTACAGAACCCGTACGTTTTTTGTGAATATTTGCCCATCTCTATGTAAAATAAACATTGTTTCATTAATACTGAATTATATACAAAATAAAAATGGGACAATATATAATGTTAAATAGATAAACATGTTTTCCATTAGTGTGATGAACTACGTTTGGGTAGCAGACAGAGAAGGATTAAAAGGGTTTCCACATTCGAGGAGTGTTAAGTTTGAATGGAAGGAGGGGCGGGAGAGGTAGCCACGCTTGACAAATCCCAGAGGGTTGGTAACCCTCCCTAAGTAACAAGTAATTTCTAAGAATCAGCTTTCTAACCATGAAGTAACTTTAATCAATGCCAATTATTAGAGACTGTTTCAGAGTCAGTGGGAGTCCTACATTTCATCTATCTATTTTTAATTTGGGTAGGAATCTTTAATAAGTACCTGACATCGCACAACCTGGGGACCACCAATTTAGGTCCTCTCTGAAGGACGGCATAGCCAAGGATTTTGTACTCCATCTAAAAATTCCTAGGGACACCTGAGGGGTTTGAACCCACGACCTTGGGTATTGTGGGCTGTTATACTAGCCACGAGAAACTAAATTACATGTTTATTTTGTATCTTTTGAAAATAATTGCATTTCAGTATCGCGGTTTCAGAGGACTTGATTGTTCTTCAGACGAAATCGGGGGACGTATTCCATGGAAAAAAAATATCCATTACGATTAGTACCTTTTGGAAATCAGTGTTTCAAGTAATCATATGTTAATTTTGATTAACACAACCAGCACAACGAATGCCATGATCCTCCAGACTTAGATTTGGAGAAGCGGTTAGGTTTCGTCTGGGATGGAATACAGTATGCAAAGAAGCCCTCGGTCCTAGGATATTTAATGCGAGTAAAAAATCCTTGGTTATGTCGTTCATCGGAGTGGATGTAAGATGGTAGTCCCGGGCCTGTGCGATGTTAGGTACTCCTTAAAGATCCCTATCCTAATTAAACCTGGATAGGCAAAATTTAGGACTCCCACTGTAGCATAGTCCGATTAGCCATAGTAGCATAAAGTGACGTTAAATAAATAATTCTGAATAAACAAACATGCGCTATATACCATGCGTTATATAGTAAAAATATAATAATAGTTTCTATCTGTCACTGAAAACTACACTAATCAGAAGTGCTTTAGGGTGGAATACCATTTAGATTAAATTCACAAAATGACAGTATGTATTTACGAGTATAGTCATATTTGTAAATGATCTGAAGAGTCGCGGGACCTCCATTCATAAATTAGACATTGGAGTACTTGCTAGTTTCTTCACAAGGCTATCATCTGTTTTGATCATGTATTTATTATGATTTAAACACATAATCATATCTTTATCTTATTTACTTGTTTTCTTGAATGATACTTGTTGTAAATGTCATTAAATTAATTGATCAATAAAAAAAATTAAATGAAGTATTTATCATATCTATTTCAAGTAAATAAATATGTAAATAATGGAGCTATTATTACCTGTAAGACATTTGAAGGGACCGAAAGCCAGGATTAACCTGGTTCACTAAAGCCAGGCAGCTCCGAAGTGTCTTTCGCTGGACGATGTAAGAACAGACGAACACCAATACAGTAGCTACTCCCAGGTATACCGTGACATTCCTGAAGAGAGGATGTGGCAGGCGAACGAAGTAGACTCCTGATATTACCATCAGGATCATCATCACCAGAGTGTAGAGGCATGAAAGAACGGATGGAGTGTCTGCTCCTGAGTCACTCAAGCAGAAGAAGTGCAATCCGAGGACCCTGGCTTGGAAATTATTCCAATTATTCAGTATTAACTGGTCCTAAATATCTGTAAATGCCGTTGGACTGTGGAAGTAGAGAAATGGGTCCTACCGAGGACATGCTCACAACCATTAAGATCTGGTGCGATTCACATCACATTAAGATCCAAGTGCACAATGCGATGGAGTAGAAGTAATGAGTTTACTGACTCATTCAGCCTGAAGTAATTTCGATCGACCTATGTAAATAGCACCAATGGATGTCTATTTTTTTTCTTTTTTGTTTTAATTACAGATATTTGTGGATATGTATTCTTATAAATATTAGATGATTTCTAGACCAGACTATAAAAAAAATTTAAAAACATGCTCTACAAATTAAGGACGTATTTATTTCTCAAAGAGGAAGGATAGATCATATTTTTGTGTTATACCAATTTAAGCTAAAATATCAGGGTTTTTTCAACTTCTCATAATCCAACTGGTGAGCTTTATGGAATCGCCATTAATAAACATTATTGACCTACTGAGAATCGATTCTGTACCATTCCGAAACTCCAGACGCGCTATCATCAACGCTTCTTTGTTAATTGCTAAGAGCTGATTGATTACAGTTTTAAAATTAAATTGTTCAAATTTTCCTCTGATTTCTAGATTATTTCATCACAAATAATTCTTTAAAATTGTTTCAACTCTATATTTATTTAATTATTCTTCGATTAATTTTACCAACCATGGTTAGTGAACGACATGTGTGGCCTGTAACTAATTTTTTTCGTAATAACCTAAATAATTACATAATATAATATGTATTTACATATTATATTTAATATGTTCATTAAGATGTCAAACCTTATGTCAAGGATCACGCCAATAGGGTGGAGTGGATTGAATAATAAAATAAATAATTTATTATTTTTATAAAAAAAAAAAAAAAATTATAGTTTGATCAATGACTCAAGAGCTTGTAGGTAGAGGAAGCGCTGTGGAATTGTAAACAACATCCGGGCAAACAATTCCTTGCATTTGAGGTTGAACTTGTATAATAATTACAATGTAAGTCGTTGCAGATGCCAGCATCTAAAAGAGGATGCAATACAATTAATTTATTTATACTAATCACGAGCTATGTAATAGTTTCTACTTACCGATTGAAATAAAGAATTGTTCAATCTGAAAAATCCACTTGCAGTGATTGACAATTTGGGTTGAACATGGTAGTGTATATCAAGTAATTCCTTAAAATAAAAAAATAAAATTATATATAAATATAAAATTAATTTTTAATTTTACATGAT
Source organism: Piezodorus guildinii (assembly GCA_023052935.1). Taxonomy (NCBI): domain Eukaryota; kingdom Metazoa; phylum Arthropoda; class Insecta; order Hemiptera; family Pentatomidae; genus Piezodorus; species Piezodorus guildinii. Next base: position 164,664,333 of record CM041292.1, read on the forward strand.
AATTCAACGTCAATCTATACACACGTACATTGTCATTTCTTATTTTTTCATTAATCATTAATTTGGATAAACACCCGCCAAAATTCTCAGCCTAAACAACATTTTTAAAAATAAAAATATTTAATAAATCAGTAATTGGAAATAAAGGATAATATAAGATAATAAACGCAATAAATAACATTATAAAATTAATATAGACTTAAATTTTATGAGAGTGTGTCTGGATTCTTCAAAAAGAAATATCATATAACTCAAAAATTAATTAATAAGTATTTCTGTATTATCTTGTTCCTATCTGCGTTTTTTTTTTTACGAAGGTAAAGAATGTGAAATTTTGTCCTTCAAGGGAGTATTGCTTTTTTTATGGCCAAGAATAAGTATCTAGTATATAACCTATCAATGAAACATCCTTAATTCGTGTAAAAACTGTTCCTAATAAAACCACTGAGCGTAATGATAGGACTAAGTTCTACATGATAAATTTAAATTCATGTTACGACTAAAAGCTTGGTCAATTAAAAAAAAAATTATATTATAAATTAAAATCTTGCATATTATAATTTAATATAAAATGAATCAATTACTAAAATAAAGGTTATACTTAGGAAATTTTATGAACATGCACAATAAATAAACATTAAACTGAAAAAATTACTTTTACAATGAACAGACAAACTATTTGGCTATATCATTTTTATTAAATTTTAAGGGAGAAGTTAGTTCAGGGTACAGATAAAAGAACACCCAATTAAGAATATAACTTGATTTACTGAGGCCGACGTTTTGGCCTAAATTATAGGCCTTCTTCAGGGCGTTTGAAGGAAAGCGTCACAACAATGATGCAATAAACCACCATCATTATTGCTTCATCGTTGTGACGCTCTCCTTCAAACGCCCTGAAGAAGATCTATAATTTAGGCCGAAACGTTGGCACCAGTAAATTAAGTTTATACTTAATTGTGAGTTCTTTTGACTGCACCCTCAACAAACTTCTCCCTTATATACCTACAGTCAACCATTATCAATTCACTTTAATTAAATTTTGGAGACAGGGACTGATTATTCGTATAACTCTATAACTCGCCCATCATATTCATTTTTAGTGGTCGAGAAATTTATTCAAAACAAATATGTTTAAAAATTGCTGCATATTTTTAATTCAATACACAGCAGCGTAGGACTAAAGAAAAAAAAATTGAGCTAATAATGTATCTAAAAATTTTTTTTTTTTAATATATAACTAAACACATATGATCATATCTATATTTAAAAAAATAAAAACAGTCTCATTCGACATCGTCATCTATTTTTTAACCAGGCATTTAATAAACAGAAAGATTTTTCACTAACAATAAGACACAGAAGATTTTATTTCCGTAATGTACCAGATGAGTCATTTCCTATGTATTGTATTTCAATTTGTAATGGTAGAAACAAAATCAAAGAATTGATATAATGTAAGTACTATATATACATTTTGTTCAGTTTTTGAGCAGGCGTCAAATATTTCTCTCATCTCATAAAGTCTTGCTGCGACCCAAAATGTAGACGAAATAAATATCGTTATTTGAGGTGGTAAAGGATCCAGAAATGATATTAATGCCATGAACATCGCATTGAGATTTAACGTAGTAGCCAAAAATACCAAGGAACAAACGAACAAAAGTTGCGGTGAAAACCAGCGGTTCACTAATTGGCATATCTCACAGAGTTCGTAATGTATTTCCATGAAACGGTTGATTATCTCCTTACTACCTGCGTGTACCACGGCGTACTTGGTCAACAAAGAAAAGTGCCTGGATACTACCTTCATTATTGCCGTGTACTGGTGTTGGAAGTTGTAGATCACAAAGTACGAATAGTACAAGGAGGTTATCAAACAGGGCCCACTGATTTCACTAATACTTTGTTCATACACTATCCAATCGAACACAACCATACATGTTTTAAAGAACCATCGAAGAAATATTTCTGAGAGTATTTCCTTCCTGTCGTACTTGTACAGGACTCCGATTGCCAAGAGTTTTGTATCTATGGTACGAATTCTGTCAAGTGCAGTAATCAAAGTCATCCCTTGTAAAATGGTAAAAAATACGACCAACAGTGTGCAAAATAATGCTAATACAACGATAGTCATGTATACAATCGCATTGGCCGTGGTGGAATAAGGTATCCCGAACGATTTATAGGCATAAATCGCCCCAGTAGATATCATCATGCACATCAGAAGAGCGGAAATAAATATCCTAAGATACGAAGTTCGCATTTCAGCATTAAATGGGAAACAACCCAAGACACGGCAATTGATAAAGATAGGATTCATGTAATAATAGACATTATTGCTTCTGGAAGGCTCTTCCCAAGCAATACCAAAGCTCTTGAAAGGAGCTTCCTTCACCGCCATTATCACCGCAATAGTGTCAAGTCACTATAGATCTATACTATCTCACTCACTCAATCTAAATGGCTATTTGAATAACCACTGAACTACGATTATATTGTCATTATCTTCCAATATAACCCATTAGTTTTTTTTTTTCGCATTCGCGATGTGAAAAAACATGTTAACAGGGATATAGTGGCAAAAAACATAAATGTATAATTCCAACATTTTTTTATAATACCTTCAGAAAACCAAGAAAATTATCTTTCAATTTTTAATATTCGTATAATGCAAAAAAAGATGCTATGGTGCAAAATTTTCTAAAGGAAACAATACATAAAATAATAAGAAGTGGGTGGAAAATATTTAGCATTCCTTGTCTAAATATCTGTTTACCGACTATAATTTATATATTATGAGTATATTACACTGTTCTAAAAGGTTCAGAGTGCATTTCACTGTTCACTGGATTTTAGCTTTGAACTGTTGGTATGTGACCCCTTGACATTTATAGACTGTGGTATAAGAAAAAATTAGTTATATGAATGGGAATTATCTCTAGACACTTTATTATAGTTATATCATATTGCAAAAAAATACCAATAATTTAAAAAAAGGGATAAATTAATTACTTATTTAAACTTAAAACAAGCAAAGGAATTAGGATGGTATCATATTATGATTAGGTCATATAACTTTCATTATTACCACATTTCTACTTTAAAGATCCTTTCAGTAATATTCACTTCTATTATTTCTTCAACTGTAAATTTCCATCCAGTAAATTTAATAAAAATTGAACTTTAAATCTTCCTTTTAATATTAAAGCTTCTGTTTGGCGCCCAGCACCATCTAAGTTACTCAAGTGCACTGATAATACAAATCCACGTCATAGATCGTGATCATCATTCATGCTTATTTCTCTATATTTAAACCTTATTTAAAATACGATGTATTATTTTAAGATTTTTTTTTTTTTTTACTTAGAACAACACACAAAGAATGTTGGTTTAAGTGATGGCCAAGAAAGTACTGTTCCTAAGCCAATAGTTACACATTGATTAAATATGACCAGCATTCATTGTAAATTTTGTTGATTTAGTATCTTTTCTTCTTCCAGTGGCGCGAACGGCTTTGTAAGGCTCTGGGCCTTGAGATGTGTTACACTCACGTTTCTCGATGCATTTTGTAGTGTAGGGTCATCATTCCCTTCGCCTAATTTTGTGAGTGGCCACCATTTGGCTGATGGGTCTCACATACCTGGAGGAGAGGATGTAAGTGAATCCCCATTTAATTACATCCTTATAAAAGCCCCATCGGGACTGGGATTCGAACTCACAACCTGTAGCATCAGAGACTAGAGCGCTAGCCACTCAGCCACAGGCTCCTCCTTGATTGATTAAGTAAAGTAATTTTAATATAACAGAAGCTATTAATTCAAAATTTATAAAATAATTTCATATATATTGACCCAAATAGAACTTTAAGGAATACATATAAGTGATCATTAACTTAATTCATTCTAACAGTCTTAGAATAAAACATAACACATACTTAGAAATCGAAAATAATTATAAAGATTATTTTTGGTTTGATAAAAATTCTTTTTTTAAAAACACAGTGATTTTCTCAACAAAAAATATATTTGCTAGAGGTATGGAATGGATGAAAAATAAACATAAACAATCCAAATTACAATTGATAGCAACAAATAAAACTAAAGAATTTAATTTATTCGTTCAAACATACAAATCACAGTAAGGCACAGCATAAGAATGATCTAATTAATTTTTACATGCTTTCACATGAGTGGATTTGAGTAAACTTAAGTTATCACAGCATCAGGGAGTAAGGGAACATTGAGAGGAATGGAAGAATCTCATTTTAAACATAGAAAAATGAAATGATACAAGATTTTTAGAGAAAATAAACTCTATAAAACAAAATTAAAAATAATAATAGAATCTCATGAATAAGGACAAATAACTCAATGTAGACAACATATTACATTCCACATTTATAAATGATAAAAATACACGCATATGACTTTTCATTTTCTAAAATGAACTATAATAGATAAAAAACTGGCAAGAGATATAAACAGTTTTAATGGCATATAATCTATTACATCCTCAATCGATTATTAAACTATTCACTATGTTTTTGTAAATAAATATGCCAAAAATCAACCTTTGATACATTTAGCCAGTTCAAGTTTGTCGATTGGTCCATTTTTACATTGTTAAACATCAATTGGGCGGAGAATGCAAATAAATTGTATGCTTAATCACAAATTCAATAAGTAATAGTTTATCATACTGGTTCCACGACTTTTAACAATCCATTACAAAATTTGAATGCTAATTCTCAGGAATTAATAAGACCAGAGATAAGAAAGTAAAATTATTTTCTATTAGTCAGAATTACCTACCATGTCAACAAATCACTCTAATTTAAAATAATAAAAAATATTATAACAGTTAAAGGAAATAATTATAACTTGAAACCTCTACCAAAATATAAATTCATCAATTCCAATAAAATAATTATTAAAATGTTGATTATCATGGTATATCACAAACATCATAGTTAACATTCCTTTTTAAAAACATTTATGTTCTATTTGTCATAGTTATTTACATACACATAAATCTATATAAATATATATATATATATATCAAGTTACCAAGCATATATATAGCAAGTTACCAAGAAAAGTAAAAAGTAACAGACATAGGGACTGTTATATATATATGCACATATAATATAAAAGCATATATCTATGTATGTATCTATATCATGTATAAAATGAAAATAATATTTAGCTTGAATAAAATTCTCTTTAAAACTGCTTCCATGCAAGTTACATTTTATATCATAAATAATGATAATTATTTAACATAGGAAATTTCAGAAAATTAAAACTAATCAATTATGAGCCATTTCTCTTGAACTTGTTGAACTTCTTTGGCTTGAATAGGATGCCTGAGACGAAGTTTCACTTCCAATTTCCCACCAACTTGCTTTCTTCCATCCATTAGCTAAAATAGAACAAAATCCATACTTCATTTAAACAAAAATATATTTTCCATAAATATATGCTTATCATCAATATAATAAATGAAGGTAACATTAAACTTTTGCTTCTTCCATAAATTGGTCAAGTAATGGATTTAAATATATCCCAATATTGAAGAATCACTTTTCCAGTAGAGTTTTTCAAGTCAAAGTTAAAAGCTGGTCTAAAAAATATAACTCCATTACCACATTTTTACTAAGACTCTGGCGACCAGAATACATAATTTATTTAACACATTACACCAATGGTTCCCAAAAACATTTTTCGCAGACCCCTTCATCCAATCAGTATAATGTCAAGAACCCCCTAAAAAAAAAATTGGGCATATACATTGTTTTGATATATTAAGTAGGCATAAATAATAAAGAAAAAAGATCAAGAAGGCGCGGAATGATCAACCAATCAGAAAAGAGAATGGAAATGAGCAGTAGATCGGGAATAACTTGTCATCTTTGGCTGTGAATCATCAGTGAGAACGGATGCGTGTTCACGGGAATGGGTCTTATGCCACCAGCCACCAAGCAGCTATGAATTCAAGTCATCGTGAAAAACAGTGCATTATTACATAAGAAAATTGAAGATATCTATTGAAGAAACAAAGAATTACAAACTAACTGAGAAGAATGGACCAAAGATAACTATTTTATATTTTCTATCTTTTAAATAGTTTTAATTTAATTTTAAGTTTATTTCTATATCTTGTAATATGTTTCCAATTAAATATAAGCTAATAACCTTAGCCAAGACTACATAATTATTATTCAAAAAACCCTTATCAATCATAAATATTAATTAAAAATTTTAAAATATTATAATAATATGTTTTCGATTTAATTTATAAATGCAAAAGTTCTTGATGAACGTGATTGAAGATAACAGATCTTTCTAAAAGTTACCAATATCATTTTAAATTCATTCCAAAGTATACATAATTTTAGATTTCAATGCAAAAATAATCAAGTGAATCAGTTTAAAGAAATTTACTAAATATTTCCTAATTGAATCTTATTAATTTTAAATTGCAACTGACTAACAGTACCCTCTTGCTATTGTAATAATTAAGTAACAATTTAGTGATCGCGATTGAAGTACATTGTTAAACATAATCCAAAATAGTATATGCTAGGCCCAGGCTCTAAGAACCGACTACAATCCACGAAACATTTTATTCAGTGAATTACTAAAATTTATTAATATCTAATAGGTACCTGTTAACTACCAGTTACTGCCTGAAATTGAATGTATGTGTGCTATATATGAATGATTCTAGTTACAAGCCAAGGCTTCACAAATATTTTTCAATATATAATAATAAAATTTTCCGATGATATCTCAGACAACTAGTTGGAACCACTGCTAGATGATGATTTCCAGTAAGTACGCTACTATATCCATTTTAGGAGATTTTACAGAAGACACAAAAATCTCTCATTAATTTGTCGCAAAACCAATTTATTTTATTTTTTGCAAAATTAAATATAGGATTTTTTTTTTTACAGTATTAACAATACTATGGAAGGAAATGGTTTGAGAATGTTTTGTAATGAAATTAAATATGAACTTAGAAAAAACTACAATTTTTAAATGTATTTTCATAGGACTTTTGTGTATTTTAGATTAAATCTGATAGTGGATTTTGATAAAATAATGAAATATTGATTTTTACTTTCACTTACCTACATATGAAATATATAATAAGGGAAAGTATTGCGATCGTGAAAATTTTCTAATTCCAGTTTTCAACGGAAATACACATTTTAGGGTCCCCTGAGTCCAAATGACCAAGTCCCACAAAAAGGTCTGTGTGTGTGTTTTTTTTTTTTTGTTTTTTTTTCGGGTAGGGGAAAAATCTTTCATAAGACGAAGTGCAACCCAACAGTGTGAGATTCCTACTCACTAAAAAAACCACCTCCCAATTCGTCTTTACCACCCCACGGAACCGCTGTCAAGCATTACTTCATGGGGGCAGAAGGGCTAAATGCCAGCTACTTTACTGGACATCTGATTTAAGCTAGGCCAATGCCAATGAGCTTTCTGCAGATTTGTGCTGCATAATCAGCTGCAGTGCTCCAACTCTCCTGACTAGCCATCATCAAGGAGACTAAATTTTCGGGTGATGCTTTTGTACTAAATTTAGCGTCTATCTCCGACCTTTCTCGAACGAATCCCGAACAAGGGGAGAATGCTTGTTCCACTGTTTCTTCTATGGGATCACAAAATGGGCACAATGAACTTTCCTCTATTTTGAAACGGGCTAAGTAGGCTCTGAAGCAAACATGCCCAGTAAGCAGCTGAGTGAGATAGTAATCTACATCTCCATGTTTCCGGGATAACCATGTCGATATGTCGGGAATTAGGCGGTAGGTCCATTTTCCAGAAGATGAAGTATTCCAGCGTCTCTGCCATATATCAAGAGTATGAATTCTCTCTTGTTTTGCTAAAGAAGCCCAGTGAGCATCCGTCTCTTCTCATTTCCTTCGGTAGATCCTTCTGTGTTCATCAGCCAAAAGATCAATTGAAGGCATGTCTGCGATTGACACATACAGCGTCGTAGGACACAGTGCAAAAAGCTCGAGCGACACGCAGGGCAGTTCTCCCATACACACTAATAACTTTCGGACATATAACTGCACTTGGCAGGATTCTGCCCAGATCGGTGCTGCGTACAGAAGCGTGGAACTGGCTACATTGGCCAGAAGCTTCCTCTGGTTTCCCCTTGGTCCACCAATATCTGGCATGATTCTGGCCAATTCATTTACCATGTGTGTGTGGGTGTCCATGTGTGTGTGTGGTAACTCCCAGGCGAAAACTAAACGTACTATGACACTGAAAGTTCATATTTAAGACAACTATACGCCTGAGATGTTACAGGATCTTTTTCATCAAAATCAGCTAACCAGACAAACCACTTTATACCATGCATTTTGCACCTTTTTACGATTTACTCAAAAACGGCTCTTAACGATTTTGATTTAACTCTATTTATCGATTTAAAATTTGATGGGCTTTAATATCATGTAGATTTCATTCTGATTGAAATAGTCTGACAGGGCTTAAATGCCGATATTTTAAATTATTTTCCTCTAAAGCACCATTATTTATAGATTTAAAAAAATTGGGAACATCATCTTATTAGCATTGATAAATGACTAAAGGAGAAAAGTGCAACTTTTTATGCATCTTGTGTTATTGAACACAAGAACAGTAATATAGAAGTATAATATACCGTTGGATACCTAAGGATTTTAGAAAAATACCATCTAATACACGGAATTTTAAAGGTTAATGGAGAGTAATGAAAAGCTGATAAAACCAACTGATTGTTGTAGATAAAAATATAATGGATTATTTCATAAAACACATGTTTCTATTGAAATTAAACATAATTAATACGTTAACAATTTACTTGTATCTTTAAATGTAATTAAAAATTCGTAAATTTATTTTAACAAAGGAGGTAAATGAAAGTCGTATGTTGCGCACACCAGCTTTTTTTTTAATTGACAACATTCCAAACATTCTCCTCCTTCTATAAAGTTTCTAAAATAAAAATAATGGCTATTTTCATTATTGTTATACTTTATAGATGGAGTTAATAAAAAGTGTCATGTACTCTGAAATTCAACTTTCTGTTAAAATAAAACTTTCAACATGGAATCATGGCATGCAGCATCTATTCAGTAGACTGTCTTGCAAATAGGCTAGGAAAAATTCCCTGAATTTCTAATATGTTTCAAAAGTTTCCCCTGATCAAAACAGTATACTAACAATACAATTTTCAAACAATAATACTTACATCAAAAGAGTCATGGATGGTACATTTGGTTTCTAAAGGCTGAAGTTTAACATTCACGGTACCAATCAATGTATCACTTCTCAAAAAACCACTGGAAAAAAATGAATTCATTACTTACAGTTTTATACATGAAAGACAAATGAAACGATTCACCAAAAAATAGATTTAAATAGGAACTATTTTTTCAAGAGGATCATTGAAAAAAAAAAACAGTAACCAATTAAAATCATAACTGAAAGAAGAATAATGATTCTTTGTTTTAATTGAGCCAAACTCAGGGATTAATAAGTTTTTGATTATTTTAAGTGTTTAATTAATTTAGTTTAACATGCACTTACTCAGCAACATAAAAATGTTAAAAAAATTCCAAAGGAGCAACAAGAACATAAAAGGAGAGAAAGGCAAAAAACAAAAGATGGTCAGAAGCTATCATATGTGGTTGTTCTTTGAGTAGGATTATTAAGTTTAATTTACATAATTTTTAATAAACAATTATTATTCATTGGCATTTCAAAGAAGATAATGCTTTGAAACAAGGTAAAATTTATGATTTAAAAAGCACCAACTCATAAGTCTAAAACTGAGAAGTCGTGCTGAGAAGTATTAAATGTTTTGAAAGAGCAAACTATTTCTTAGGATTATCCTTGATTCCATTGTAAAAGTAAAAATTTAAAATGATAATAAAAATTACATCATTTATAATGAATGAGTGATACTAGATCAAGAATGAGTATCACCAAGTCAATCCCACCTCATTTTAGGGAAACATTTAAGTATGAAATATATTAACTCTTACATTGTATCTTAGTGAATCAAGCATTTAGCTGTACTGTAGGAGCCAAACTTTTAGTTCAAGTCGTACTTAGTTTAAACAGATGGTTTAGTTTAAATCCAACTTTTTTGGTTATTAATAATATCATAATATTCAATAAGATATAAATTGAAACATACACAACACAAAAAAATAAAAATAAAAATATGATGCACCATTTACTAACTAATAGGACTTTAAATAAGCGAGAAAAAAATCAACAATTCTATAAAAAAAATTGGTGCAAAAAGAAAAGTTACAAAATTAAATAAATAATGTGACAACACCAGTTTTTGTATAGTTTGTTTATTCATATAATGTCAATTTATGCAGCTGCTGTGGCTGATCGGATGATGTTAGTCAGGTGGTCCTAGGATTTTTTAATGGGAGTAAAAAAAACCTTAGTTGTGCCAAGAGGAACGTTAAAAGGTGGTCCTGAGCCTGTGCGATGTCAGGTACTCATTAAAGATCTCTATTCTAATAAAACCTGGATAGGCCAAAATTTAGGACTCCCACTGTAGCATCATCCGATTAGCCATAGTAGCATAAAGTGATGTTAAATAAATAAACAAACAAACAAATGATGCTACAGTGGGAGTCCTATATTTTGCCTATCCAGGTTTAATTGAGATAGGGATTTTTAACGAGTACCTGACATCACCCAGGCTCAGGACCACCTTTTTACATCCCCTTCAAAGGATGGCTTAACTAAGGATTTTTTACACGCATCAAAAATCCTAGGGCCACCTGCAGGTTTGAACTCTGCAACCTTGGGCATAGAAGGCTGTTACTCTGGACACTACACCACAGGTGACCGCGGTCGTATAATTATAATGAACTATTGGAATTCTGGTTAAGCTAATAGATCAATGTTTGAGGCTCTCTAACTTCCTTATACCTGAGTTAGAGCATATCTTGTACAATGCTATGGTATTTGGGAATAGTATTACTACATCTAATTTAATATTGTATTTAATTCTAATCAAATCCAACACAAGGCCAGCCCCTCTCAGTCTAATGCCTATCGTATTTCTCACCTGCTATTAATATCACTGGAAAAACTACTTTGATGACCACCAGCCTGCAAGGGAACCAGCTGATCAACGTGTCTTCAGTCAATGTTTAAACTAACTTAATTAAATAAAATAATTAAGATCTAGAATAAACTGAACTAGAATTTTTAACAGAATGAGTTGATTCCAAAACAGCTTTTGGCATATATTTATTGAATGAATCAAGCTTTCATCAGTAGTTTTTTAACACAATCAGTAACATTTTTAACGCAAATCAGACTCTCAATGTGTGACATATAAAATAGTCATCATATTTATGACTTCTATCCTTGGTTTTCGGCTACGTCGGTTTCATCTAATTATGTACTTAGACACAAAATAAAAACAAGAAACTTAATCACAAAGATTTGGAATGCCCAACCATGGGTTAATAAATAAGAAATAAAACATGACAGTTTTATCAAATGATAAATTAAACTAATTATTTAAAAAGATACTAATGTCACAAATTAGTTTTTTGTTTCAGAAATATAAGATATTAGAAAGGCAAATCATATATTTTTTATTCTAGCACTTAAATACCATCACCTGAATACGCTCTAAATTCACTATTTTTAAATATTATGATTAAATAAGGTATAAAGAAATCCACCACCAAAACAAACTTATAAAACAGATGAAGCATTATAACCTTTTCATCATGAAAAACAAATTTATTCTAAATTAGTAAGACAGAACTTTTACAAGTGGTATACACAGAGCTAAAAATCATAACTGCAGTGCTTTTTGCTAATTAAATCATGTATATTCACACAATAAGGGAGAGAACGGCAGTTATGGTTTAGTGCAGTCCTACCTTGAAACTTCATTCTGGTTAGAAGGGCAACAAATCCCACAAAGACCACTCAAAAAAGATCTGGAACAATTGTAAATACTTCTACTGCCAACAATTAAAAATTTAAGAAATAAAACCTTAAATATATGATGAAATGCTGCAGGTTCTGTCAATTAAGAATTGACTGAACTATTTCACTCAAAAATAATAAAAACATAACATATTATTCGGCATAACAATGCTTGATGTACTTTCATCAATGTGAAAGACATCTAAACCATCAAGAAAAATATGCACAACCAAATAAATCAACTCCAAGAACACTTGTAAATATTTACAATGAAACTTAACTTGAAGTGACAAGTTTAGAGAAACAAAAATATTAAAAACCTATAGTAAATACTTTTAATTATACTGAAATTCCACAAATCCATTTTAAAAATATAAATATAAATCTACAATTGAAAATTAATAGTAAAAAATCACCCTTTAGACCATATTTCCAGCTTCAATGAATGCCTTTTAAAGACTCTCTGACAAGCTCTGTTAGTTCTCAAAATTGGTATTACAAACGTTGTGAGATATTCTGGATTATTCGTGTTATAAACAGTAGATGTCTTTTCCTTTTTGGGATCCTCCTAAAATTAGTAGAATACTATGTTTATTTAAATAAGATATAATTTTATTTTTGATAATGATAAATATTATTACGATAAACTTACGGAAGGAAAAGGAAATTCGTATCGAACATAAGTATCTATTTCCTTGGGGTTAGGGACGTTGTAATTTATCCCATGAATAATACTTAATTGTAGATCATTATCATTTAAATCAGTATTAGCTCTAAAATAAATAAAAAATCATTTAAAATAACTAGATTAAGTCCTTAAAAAAAAAAATAAATAAATAAAATAAAGTAGAAAATAATTTACTTGACAATAGAAAAATTCCTCATTTCATAATGAAATCTAGGGACTGGGTCATCTCTTTCATGGAGAACAATAATTCTGTCCAAGTCCTTTTTAGTACTCACGGCTAATTGTTCAAACATGTTAGCATTAGCAACGTCTCCAAGACTTTTATAATGCTGCTTTGTCTCTATACACATCTATAATAATAAAACAATAAAATAAAAAATGAACCTTTATTGAAGAAATGAAAACTTTTTTATTTTATTTTTTTTTTTATAATGCAAATGAATACCTCAAACTGACGACGAAGATCAACTTTCAGTTGTTCATAAATTTCTGCATTAGTACCAGGAAGGCAGTCCTTAATATTAACAACTTCAAATCCTTCGTTTATTTTATCTTGAGGAGCAACAGGAATCTGAAATTCATTTAAAGATTTTAGACCTTGTTTATGCTCGAAACCATTTTAACATACTGCTATGCTTCTGACTGGCTGCTTTTCTAAGGCAGCGGTAGCTTCAAAAACTAGATTGATTGGTACATTTAATGTATGTATAGACTATATTAACTGAACCATAGGATTTCTTTTCCAAGGGTGTCATGTTTACCAATCTCAACAGGTGGCATGCAGCAGAAGATTAAATTAAACAGGTTTCAATAAATGACATTATTATTAAAATTAGCTTATACATATCCATTATATTTACACTAAGCCTAGAACTATGACTGAGAATGGACCGATGGGGAACCCAAGAGGGCAGGCAAAAGGCCTATGTCATTTTGCGACAAAGGTTTATTAATATTTACTTGATTAATAGTAAAATTATCCAATAATGAATTTCCCATCCTCAGTATCCTAAATACATTATATGGAAATTATTATCAACAGGAAACTCAGGACTTCAGAGGTTTTTTTGGGAGGGGAGGGAATATAGAAACTGTTATTTATTCAATAAAATATATTTCCATCTTTTCCATAATTAAACTTAATATAGTAATAAAAAATAAAATGTATATAGTTTTTATAAACTTACAGTGGCCATGTCGATTGGAAGACCTGAACGTGAGGCTTCAATAAGAGGGTCGATACCTTTTACTTGCCTTAAACACTCTTTTGCTTTTACTAAATTTCCACTTTTTTTAGCTGCAATGGCTGCTTCTTTCCATTCTCTTTGTCTCTTCAGCAGCAATGAGAGTTGTTTTTCTTGTCTAGTGACACGTCCTTGAAAAAACATTAGCACAATTAAATAAATTTCAAGATCAATGCAGGAATCTGGTTACTCGATTTAAAAAAAAGTGTATTACATAATTATTATTATTGTTTTTAAAATACAAATAAATTTTAACAAAAAAAGTTGAAATGTTTAACATTACTAACAAATACTCAGTAAGGTTTAATGAGAATATCTTGATTTAAATTTAAATACAAAATCAAATTTCCATTTAATATCACCCACGGAGTAGAGCTTTGGGGCTCTACTAAACCATCAAATTCTTCCCGTCTCCAATCTTTACAATAAAAAATCCTCAATGCTCCTTATTTTGTCACGAATCAACTCATCCATAAAGACCTAAATGTTCCCTATGTTGCTGACTTGGCACAAACCAGGTACCACTCATTTTATGACAAACCCCATTCCCATTCTAATCCACTAGTTTCAAACCTTTCCACCACAAAAATATCTGATAATCGTCCGAGGCGTCTGAAAAGAAGATGGCTCTGAGACCTTCTGGTTTAGCATAGTTTTGGGAGATCTTCCAATGGGTAGTATCTCTACATGTGAATCATGACAGTATAATCTTGTATCACATTTACTGAATGTATTTTATTATACACTTGTAAACATCAATAAATATATATATATATATATCAATAAAAAAAATATTACACACCACACCAATTCCTCATAGTAGAAGAATTTCAGACATTTAAAAAAGAAAACAAGAGTTTATGACATTTTAAAATAATAGAAAAATGCACGTTTGATGATACTTTACTCTGGGACAGTTAATTCTAAGGAGAAATTTATAAATACCAAGTAAATGCCGTACCAGTAAGAAAAAAACTATCCAAGTAAAAAATATTAACTTCTGCTGGCGAATTATAAATATCATAACTACCAGGATAAGAAGCAAGCAAGGTACTTTAAACAAACAGAATCCAAAACTAGGTAAATAGACAAATAATTATGACTATTACATACCAGATTGTGGAACAGATGAGGAAGACTGAGGAGATGGAGTCAATTTTGTCGGTGGCTTTGGAGATATTGATGGAGGTTTATTTTCAGCCTTAGGAGGTAGGGTAGGAGTTGCCTGAGGTGGAGGTGGCTTTTTCTCAACTGGAATGGGTGGAAATCCTAAATAAAAAATAAATGAGTAAGTATTATTAGATCACGTTGTACAGTAAATGAAAATAAATACTTATTTCATAATATTCAAGTAAAAAACATAACTTCCAAAGAGCATCCTTTCTTACAAATATTACAATAATATACAAAAATCATAATTTGAACAATACACAAACATCAATTTTACAAAGTATAAATTTATTCTACAAAATTAAAAAAGGTTGCATTCATACACGAAATGGGTACACATGAATTAATATTGTATATGTATTCATTTTATGTATGCATCAAGTAAAATGGTTAAGTTGCAATAGATAAATAAATGAAAAAAAAAAAAAAAATAGTTGTTCATCTGCTATATTGTTCTAGGGCAGTGGTTCCCAAAAAAATTAGTTTGCGTATCCCTTCAACCAATCATTTCAATGGCAAGGAAATTCAAAAAATCTATTTCCCAAATATTTGATACTAGCTGTGACACGCAGCTTTGCTCGCGAATACTGCCTTTCGTATTAATTTATGTGCGTTTATGGTAAGATTGGCTATAATAAATATCAACTATCAGCTACTCTTTGTTATCATTTAAAGCCCGATCTTAACTTCTTCCAGTCATATTTACAATAGCAAACCAGTAGAAGTGATTATATCCATAATCACTTAATATGTAAAAATAATCGTCACAAACTGTTGACAGCCTAAATATGAATTAATGATATTCGTTGGTAAAACCTTACACCTGAATCACTCCCATTTTTTTAGAATTCAGATTTTATGTTCTTGAAATTAATAATTTTTTAAACAATTGAAATAATTTCTAAAAAATAAATAACAATTGAGTATATTTTCATAGGAACCTACACTCGAAACAGATATGAAACGCAATATGCTTAAAAGGGTCGGACACCTATATGTAGTGACCAGCCAGGTGCCCTTAAGATTTTTTAATGGGAGTAAAAACAAATCTTAGTTATGCCCTCCTTCCAAAGGGACGTAAAATAGTGGTTCCAAGCCTTTGCGATTTCATGAACTCGTTAAAGATCTCTACCATTACTAAACTTGGACTTAAAAAATTAGTCATCATACTATTAGCCACAGTAGTATAAAAGTGACATTAAACGAATAGATAACAACAGTAATATGCTTAAATATATTTGTTATAAAATCTTTGTACCTTTCTGATACATATCAGATTAAGACAATTTTACGTTTAGGTTGTTCAACCGCTTTTTAGGCGAAGATTTTCAAATCCTGCCTTATTGCACATCCGGGCGGTAAGACAAACCTCCAGGAAAAATTTTAGCCTTACAACCATAGTAATTTTTTAGATACCAGAAAATTGAGTGGTACTTTCTTTTATAAATATAGACATACAGCTAATGAAAGTCCTAAATATGCTTATAATAATAGTTCTGATTATTATACTAAAATAAATGAAAAGAAATATTTTTTTTTTTTTAATTTATAAATGTATATGCTTCAAGGTAATAACGATTAAAGTTAAAAATGACTCTTGAAATAAAACATGACTTAACAATATAGATTGATATAAATATTTCCGCCTTGTGTAACCTTCTATACTCCCCAGTAGCCTCATCTCTCTTCGGACAAACATTTTACCTGTAGTACCTTGTTTTCTAAAACCTTTAGCCGTTGTCCGTCCTTCAAAGGAAGCGGCCACGTTTCACCGTCAAAAGAATAATAGTTTTATAAATTCTAACCTTTAAGTTTTTAGACAGAAGCTAAGTAATTTCGCAACTGAATTATAACACGCATTTCCCGCCTTTAACCAGGACTTTATTTCCTCCTGGATTTATTTTTCTTGTTATCATTGAACCTAAATACTTAAATTTCTCTACGGGTTCAAAAGTATGCCCTGATATATCAATACCACCAATATCGTCACCGTCTCTGCTACTAATCATATATTTTGTCTTATCGGTATTTATTTTGAGTCCTATTTCTTTACCGGTTTTTATTAACGCACTTGTATTTAGTTGTATAGTTTCCGTGTCTTCCCCTAGCAGTACCAAATCTTCGGTGTTTCCCAGAACCGGAATTATATCACCCAGATTTAAACCTTTCTCGGTACACGTCACCTTTTCTATGGCATATTTTAAAGCGACTTCGTCTGCGTCAATTTCTGTTATTATGATCGCTATTAAGAAGTACTTAAAAGAATATATTTTAAAGTACTTCCGCGTAAATGACATTTTTAGTTTTATTTTCTTGTGGCAGAAGAACATACTGATTACATACGCAACCCGATCTTGACGTTAATCAATTCCTACGTGTTTAATTGTTTACATCTGTGATTAATTGTTATGGAAAAAGATAAGTTAATGGGAAATTGAATTATTTAAAATTAAAAGGTAAATCATTTGGAATCATTGGGATGCGAGGTTTTTTTTTTCTCCCAAATTTTCCCCGTTTTTTCCCAGATTTTCCCCTGGTTCTTCACTCCTATTGGTCGCAGCGTGATGTTATATAGCCTATAGCCTTCCTCGATAAATGGACTATCCAACACAAAAAGAATTTTTCAATTCGAACCAGTAGTTTCTGAGATTAGCGCGTTCAAACAAACAAACAAACTCTTCAGCTTTATAATATTAGTATAGATATATTTAGATTTTTATCACAGCTTATCACGTATAGTATATACAAAATACCATTCCTACCAAAACTCAGTACGCCTTAAATGACCAAGTAACAAAATTGAAATGAAAAAAAAAATAAATAACCAGGCTCTAGGAGTTAACTTCTGTCTGTGAAACATAGAATTACTAAAATTTAAATCTAATACAAGAAAGGTATTTCTTCAAACACTCATAAAAAAAATTGAATATTGTTTATTATCTTATTTGACATATCTTTCTTTAAGATTATATTTTGAAATGTTAGAAAATGCCCATTTTAAGATTATTATAGAGCACTAGCGATCACTTGTCAGTGATCACTAGCTGCTAACTATATCATATCATAGCTCATGTTATTTATATCAGAATGTTGATTTGTTCTTGCATAGAGCATGTCTAATTCTTATTAAAGCCAAGGCTCCACAAATATTTTATGTCAAGGTAATTCATAAAATATTATCATTTTTCACAAGTATCTAGTTAGGAAACACTGTTCCAGGAATTACTACCCTGTTGTGAGGTACAATTATGTGTGAAGAAAGCCTTTCTTCTTGCCTTGATCAAGACAGAGTTCCCTTTTGTTATACTGGTAAGGATTGGCAAATAGGGTAGAGGCTAGCGGGTTACTTGGCAAGCTTACAACATAAAATGTTATTTATGTATCTTTTTTTTTAATTTACTGTAAAAAATGAATTAAGAACCTAACAGCCAATTATATAAAATTATTGGAGTGTTAAGAAAACAATGGGCAGAAATAGAAATACAATTGAATCAAAAAGGTTCGATGAGATGAACTTTTTGAAAATGTCATTCATTTGTCATGAAATGAGATATTTTAATTGTTAGTTAAAGACTAAAAGTACCTTAAATCATTGGTAGGCATTAAAAATAAAAATCTCACTCTTGTTTACATTAATTTCCACATGTTATCCATTTGCAATGTGAATTGCTACTTTGTGGATCGGTATTTATTTTCACATCGATAGGATCTAAAATAAGTCCAGAATTTTCTCTCAGTAATGATTTACTTTAAATATTTGATAAATGTTTAGGAGGAGATGAATAAATCCTTGAGTCAAAAAGATTAAGTGAGCTTTAGAAAATATCATACATTCTTAATCATATAAGATATTTTAATTTTTAGTTCAAGATTAAAAGTATCTTATCTCGTTGGTAGGTATTAAAAAAAAAAAAAAAAAAAATCAATATCTCACTCTTTTATACATATATCTTCGCATGTTATCCATTTTCAATGTGAATCGCTACTTTATAGATCAATAATTATTTTTTTTTAGCAATGATATGATCTAAAATAAGCCTAGTATTTTCACTCAATAATGATGCCCTTTAAATATTTGATAAACTTATAAGAGGAGGTGAATAAAAATAAGTGGAAAATCCTCTTCTTCCAGTGGCACGACAGGGCCTGTAGGCCCCAGGGTAGGGTCATCACTCTCTACGCCTAATTTTGTGAGAAGCCACCATTTGGCTGATGGGTGTCACATACCCGGGGCTGTGAGTGAATCCCCATTTAATTATATCCTTATAAAAGCCCCGACGGGACTGTGATTGGAACTCACAACCTGTAGCATGAGAGACTAGCGCGATAGCCACTCAGCCACAGGCTCCCCCCGGAAAATTCCTCTTCAACTGCTTTATTTCGTTAGCAAATCACTGAGTGAGGGTAGATTACTTTTTGCACTATTCAGGTTGTAACTATACCAAAAACGTTTCACTACACAACAGGGACAACAATCAATAGCTGGTAAGAGGTTCCGATGGATTTGCCACTGAATGATCAAAGAAAGATAATTTGAAAATAATAATCAGCAAATAAAACAGTGCATTAAATAAATATCAAAAGGGGCAAAAATATTAATATGTTTGAAGCAGTTACAAAACCTCTTTGCTCTCACCAGCTGAACCTTGATCCTTCACCCATAGCATACCCTTCACTAACTCATTAAAAACTTTATTAAAACGATCGATAAACAAATAAATCTGAATACTATTCAATCAGTTTGTTACTACAAACCCCCCATAACAGCTTAAAACTAACCTATAACCTCCAAGCAACACTTAACCAACCCACTACATTCTTTCCTTGACAATCATTTGCAGTCAAAACAAGGCTTTATCAACTATGGCAACATCAACTACGGCTGTTGAGATATAGCTTACTATGAACAACAAATTTAAGTATCTTACATTTCATTTCAAATTTTAATTTTGAAAATCAAGTCACATGAAATCATTACATTAAATCAAGACATAAATGAAATTTTCTCACCAGGAGGAGTTGGTAGCTCATCGACTGGAATCTCCTTCCCAGCTTTATGCAAGCGAATAGCGTCTTCATATTGCTTAGAGATTCTACCCATTCTCCTTTCTTTACTACTGTTTCCTTCGCTTTTAGCTGTCTCTGCTTGTTTTCTAAAAACAGCAAGCCGTTGCTCCAAGGCTTCCAGTATACTAGTAGGCTCAGCAGTGGTTTCAGCTATTACAATCATATTAATTTATTTACATTAGAGTAGTCCAAAGAAAAAGGATAATAAGGTACCTTTAAAAAAATATTGGATTTTCTATATTAGTCTAATCACCTCTGTATACGCTGGGCTATCCGTGAAAGAATAGTACTTTCAAGTGACAACTCAAAATTGAGGGTGGTTCTATTGAAATAAATAAGTGGACTGTATAGATTTAAAATAAATAAAAATAATGAAAGCAAACGACGAATCACAATACATTTAATACACTGAAATACATATAAAGATGATAGGAAACAAATTAACCTAATAAATTTATATAAGAAAAATTAACCTAATTATAATTAAACAGCTGTAAGAAAATGTAGGAACCAAAATAAACCTAATTAAAATATTGTAAAAATAGAAGAAACAAACTTAACTTAATTAATGCTCAAAGATGTAAAAAAAATAGTTATCAGATTAAACAGTTTCTTGAATAAGAATTAAGAAATTAAATGTTCCATTAATGGATAAAGATAGGTTATATTCACGTAAAGATGTCCAGTTGAGTATTGAAGAAAACGACTGCAGGGCGGCATGAACGAAGTCGTCTTGAGTATTGAAGAAAATTACCGCAGGGCGGCTTGGACGAAGTTCTCTTGAGTGTTGAAAATGACCGCAGGGCGGCTCTTCCAAGTTCCAAGGGGAACTATGAGAAGATGAAGAAATTCGTTTCCAAACGTTCAAACGTTGAGAGGAATCTTGGGTCTATATACAGCACATCTTCACCGCTCAGACGCTAGCTTAAGACTCGACTGGCCACGAGGCAGTCAAAAAACAATTGAAGTACGATCGTCTTCTGTCTTTCTCTTCTACTGCTCTCGTTTAAAAACTTTTAATTATATATAAAATAACTATTTTAAAAGGAAATTAAAAAATAAAGATTTAAACAAAAAAAATGATCTTATTATAAATATCAGATAAAATTATGAGCTTATCATTTTTCGATTGAAAAACTATAAAAACCTTAGCAGGCCGTAACATATGGCGTGAACAACCTCCTTGCACAGACGGCCATGAAACAGTACGAATCTCTACAGGTACTGAGTTAAAGACCCACCCTTCTTGGGTTTATTGTATTATTGTATTCATAAAAATTAATCTAAAAATCAAATTAACTCTTAATTTAATTTTTTTATTAAAGTTAAAGCAAGGCTAGACTGAAAAGATACAGAAGATTTATAAGGTTGAATGGAAAGAGGTCCTGCAAAAAAAAAAAAAAAAAAAAAAAAATCATCTAAAAAATGATTCAGAGAATTCAAATATTGGCACTAACTAGTCTGATTCAGGATGAAATTCAGTAACAGACACGAGTGCTTTGCCTGAGGCTGTAAAACCAGCTAAAGGACAAAATAACCAAGAACTATGGGTTGTGTCAGTCCAACATAAATTGACACAACAATGTTAAGACATGCATTCATGAGGTAAGGGGATAACAAAAAATTTAGGATTTCTCAAAAATTTTGACCGCATTGCAACAATGATAATCTATTCTATAAAAACACAACATTGTATTACTGAAATTTCAATTACTTAACTTAAAAGATATTGATTTTGGATTTAATTATAATTAATCCTTTCAAAAAATACTTTATCCACCACCCTTCTCCCACAGTGACATCACCGAATATTATAAATTATAACAACCTTGGAAAATTAAAATTATTTTATTAAATGTTTAGGAGGAGAAACATACCGCCCACCAAATTTTCGTTGAAAATTTCCAAGGTTTACATGAACATATTGGTGGTGACACTAACATTAGTTAGCTTATGTTTGTGGTAGCAGTGGTGCCAATTTGGAAACAGGCCGGGTGTACTCTCCTTTTGGAGTTTTAACTTTTACAACTCTAACTGTTCCATCTTTTCCGGGGTATGCTTCCATTATTCTACCGGTAGGCCAATTTTGCACCGATGCGTTTGGTTCTTTTAGTAAAACTAGGGTTCCAATATTCAAGTTTGGTTTGGTCAAAGTCCATTTTGTCCGTTGCTGCAAACTATTTAAATAGTCATAACGCCATCTTTTCCAGACGTTTTGAATGCAACATTGTACAATTTGCCACCTGGATAGTCTATTTTCAGGTACGTCTGTCAAGTCATGGGTAGGCAGTGACAACAATGGTGCACCTATTAGGAAATGGCCAGGTGTAAGCACGTCATATTCAATAGGAGAGGAGGAAATTGGATACAACGGTCGAGAGTTGAGGACTTAAATGGGATTTGTGAGGAAGCAAAATTGGGTGTTTATTTTCGTAATTTAGCGGAGCGTTTGTAAGACGACCGCCCACCCTGAGAATCCCTCGGCTATCAATGAAGGATGATAGAGCCCCCAAAGAGGAGGATTTGGAGTCAGAGTTAGGAAATTCTTTATCAAAGTAAAAACGTTGGGTAACTTGTATAATTTTCTCTAGTGCAAGGTTCAGTTCAATGGCTGATGGGCGCCCTATTTGCCTTTTTGATATATTCAACCATGCATTATGCAAGAGTCTCAGCACATAAGCGAATACTCTCAAAAGTTTAGTATAAGATGAAAAGTTTTTAATAACACTAGTCAGATAGCAATCATTAGTTGGAGCACTTAAAACAACCTCCTTTGTCTTTACTTCCGGCAAGTCTCCGGTACAATGGTTATTAAAATGATTACTGATTGGCCATGCTTCAATCAGGTGTTTCAGCCATTCCGGACCTTCCCACCAAGTACCGTCTTTTAGAAAAGAGCCAGGAGTTAATCCTTAGACGCTATATCCGCTGCATTATGATGTGATTGTACATGATAACATTCAATATGAGATGATTGATCCAAAATTGCAGTTACGCGATTGGCAACAAAAGTTTTGAGTTTGTAAGTAGGGATATTGAGCCAAGAAAGAGTGGTGGATGAATCTGAGAAATAATATGTGGCCTTTACCTCTAATTTTGACAAAAACGTTTCTAAAGACTTATTTAATTTCACTAATAACAAGGCCGCACAAAGTTCTAGACGCGGAACTGTTAAAAGCTTTAGAGGAGCAAGCCTAGTTTTGGCAAGAATCAAACGGACCTCCACTCTCCCATTTTCATATTCGGTTCGTAAATATTGGACCGCTACATATCCTAGGGTAGAAGCATCTGCAAATCCTACAGCCGTTACTTGTTTTTTAGCAGCTGAAAACAAGCCCCGAGATATGTTAAGGGATTTTAATAAAGGCAATTCATTAACAAAATGATCCCACTCAAGCAATAAATCGGGCGGAAGCTGAGAATCCCAATCCAGACGTCGTTTCCAAAGCTGTTGTAGTACACATTTAGCTTTGAAAATCACGGGTGCTAAATAACCAAGAGGGACATACATCCTTGCTATAGTAGACATTACCCCACGTTTTGTATTTACGCGAGCAAGCTCTTGCACGTTATAAGAAATACTATCTTGTACAGGGTTCCATTGCATTCCCAATAGTTTAACAGATGAATCATCGAAGTCGGATAAGGATATTTTGGACTCACAAGACTCCTGTGGCACGTTGGTAAGTAACAGAACATTTTGCGGTGAGTGTGAGTTATTAGGTAAGTGTCCTAGAATTATCCCTCCAAATACTGTATTTAAGAGATTGGGACAACTAGAAGTTGTTTTGATATTTCTGAAAATATTTAGAAACAAATCCGCTCCTAAAAGAAAATCTATAGGGCCTGGCTTCCAAAAGGAAGGGTCTGAAAGATCCTCACTACTTAATTGTCTCCTAATATGCTCAGAGATAGGTTGAGAGGGCATATTATTACTTATTTGCTGAATAATTACAGCATTTGTTCGCAACTTGGGATTTTCAGAATTTAATGGAACCAATGTGCAGTCTACCTGCTGAGTCCCACCAGCAATTGGGCTATTCGCAAATCCACAGAGTTTGTGGGGGTTTTGAGAGGGTATCAATTTCAATTTTCTAGCACACGAAGCCGTAATAAACGAACGTTGTGCTCCACTGTCGATGACAATTCTTATTTGGTGATAGTTACCTACATGGTCTTTTATTCTGGCCAAAGCAGTACCAAGTAAAACATTTACTTTGCCATCTAGAGATGTGGAAAAAACAGCGCTTTCTGATGTATTAGTTTCTAACAGAGAGTTTTCCATAACTGTCGAAGTATTAGTTTTAGGTTCTCCCTCCACAGAGGGTGGAGATGTCACCGAATTACCCCAGTGTAATAAGGAATGGTGTTTTTTATTGCAGTAACGACATAATTTATTTGACCGACAATCAGCATTTTTATGATTTTCGCTAAGGCAATTGGAACAAAGATTTAATGGCTTTAAAGTATTAAAACGTTTTTGTGGACTAAGTTCCAAAAATTTAGAGCAACGATACAAAGCATGCTTTTCCTTACATAAGGGGCAAGAACGAGTAGTTTGCTGCCCTGTGGAATAAAAAATTTGTTTCGACCTTTTAGGATAAGTTTTATTGTCGTTCGAGTGTTTGGACATGCTTGGAGTAGATAAGGCTTGAGATTGAAATGCAACACATTGCTGAGAAATTAGGTCAACTAAATCTTGAAATGAAGGAAGTTCTTCTTTCCCTGATTGTAAAGTCTCAAACCGCTCACGGGTTTTGGGATCTAACAGTCTTAAGGCAAATGTAAGAAGAACGAACCCAGATTCATCTTTTATGTCTAAATTTTTGAACGCAGTTACACTCTCTAATACAATCTCCGAAAATTGTTCTAAGGAAGCTAAATTACATTCCTGTAATGGCTTAAAATTAAATATTTTTGCAAGCAAATTGCTAGCTTGAATCCGTTTGTTATCATACCGTTTGGTCAAACTGAGCCAAGCTTGTGGATAATCTTGGGCAGTAATTGGTATGGAAGCAACACATTGCAAGGCAGGTCCCTTTAATGAGGACTTGAGATAATGGAACTTTTGAACTGGAGATAAGGAAGTATTTTCATGAATTAATGAAACATAAGTGTCTTTGAATGAAGTCCACTTAGTCAAGTCACGTTGAATGTAGGAAGATTTATAGAGGGAAGTTTAAATAACTGATTTTGGGATTCACTAGAAGATGCATTCAATGAATGATCTTGAACTACTTGTTCTCGCTCAAGTGCCAACGCTTCATAAAATTTATGGCGGGTCTCCTTCCTAATGTTGTCATACTTACTGCAATCTTTGTTTAGTAATTTAGCATATTGTTTCACTTCTGTGACAGTTTTAGTGAACTTTTGGAAAGTAGCGTCCAGTCGTGATAACCTAGCTTTAAAAACCGGAAATAATTCTGAATTTTTTGTTGCAGCCTGACCTATTTCATTTGTTTCGTGTATATCGTCCCTTAAGTCCTCTAATTCGTCCAACAGGGAGCTCAATACTACCTCATTATCAATTTTTGGACCCATTTTTAGTTTAAACAATTGACAAAATCTATATGTTAAACAAGATGAGAAAAAAGAAATGTGATTGATCACAAAAAAATAAACTGAAATTCAAATAACGATATGTTTCCCAACTGGCACCTAACAATTGCTGAAATGTTTAAATTCCAATAAATTTAAACCTAAATTAAATAATTATTTAGAAGGCTAAATAAAACAATAAGAGATAGCTGTAGGAATGTATTGTGATCCGTTCCGCCAGAGGGCCGAAATTTGTAGACAAAAAATAAATCCGGCCCGGAGGACCAAAAATTTGTATACGCTGGGCTATCCGTGAAAGAATAGTACTTTCAAGTGACAACTCAAAATTGAGGGTGGTTCTATTGAAATAAATAAGTGGACTGTATAGATTTAAAATAAATAAAAATAATGAAAGCAAACGACGAATCACAATACATTTAATACACTGAAATACATATAAAGATGATAGGAAACAAATTAACCTAATAAATTTATATAAGAAAAATTAACCTAATTATAATTAAACAGCTGTAAGAAAATGTAGGAACCAAAATAAACCTAATTAAAATATTGTAAAAATAGAAGAAACAAACTTAACTTAATTAATGCTCAAAGATGTAAAAAAAATAGTTATCAGATTAAACAGTTTCTTGAATAAGAATTAAGAAATTAAATGTTCCATTAATGGATAAAGATAGGTTATATTCACGTAAAGATGTCCAGTTGAGTATTGAAGAAAACGACCGCAGGGCGGCATGAACGAAGTCGTCTTGAGTATTGAAGAAAATTACCGCAGGGCGGCTTGGACGAAGTTCTCTTGAGTGTTGAAAATGACCGCAGGGCGGCTCTTCCAAGTTCCAAGGGGAACTATGAGAAGATGAAGAAATTCGTTTCCAAACGTTCAAACGTTGAGAGGAATCTTGGGTCTATATACGGCACATCTTCACCGCTCAGACGCTAGCTTAAGACTCGACTGGCCACGAGGCAGTCAAAAAACAATTGAAGTACGATCGTCTTCTGTCTTTCTCTTCTACTGCTCTCGTTTAAAAACTTTTAATTATATATAAAATAACTATTTTAAAAGGAAATTAAAAAATAAAGATTTAAACAAAAAAAATGATCTTATTATAAATATCAGATAAAATTATGAGCTTATCATTTTTCGATTGAAAAACTATAAAAACCTTAGCAGGCCGTAACATATGGCGTGAACAACCTCCTTGCACAGACGGCCATGAAACAGTACGAATCTCTACAGGTACTGAGTTAAAGACCCACCCTTCTTGGGTTTATTGTATTATTGTATTCATAAAAATTAATCTAAAAATCAAATTAACTCTTAATTTAATTTTTTTATTAAAGTTAAAGCAAGGCTAGACTGAAAAGATACAGAAGATTTATAAGGTTGAATGGAAAGAGGTCCTGCAAAAAAAAAAAAAAAAAAAAAAAAAAAATCATCTAAAAAATGATTCAGAGAATTCAAATATTGGCACTAACTAGTCTGATTCAGGATGAAATTCAGTAACAGACACGAGTGCTTTGCCTGAGGCTGTAAAACCAGCTAAAGGACAAAATAACCAAGAACTATGGGTTGTGTCAGTCCAACATAAATTGACACAACAATGTTAAGACATGCATTCATGAGGTAAGGGGATAACAAAAAATTTAGGATTTCTCAAAAATTTTGACCGCATTGCAACAATGATAATCTATTCTATAAAAACACAACATTGTATTACTGAAATTTCAATTACTTAACTTAAAAGATATTGATTTTGGATTTAATTATAATTAATCCTTTCAAAAAATACTTTATCCACCACCCTTCTCCCACAGTGACATCACCGAATATTATAAATTATAACAACCTTGGAAAATTAAAATTATTTTATTAAATGTTTAGGAGGAGAAATATACTGTTTGATGACTTACTCAACTCCATTAAAATCAACTAGTCAAATGTGCTAAAAAATTTTAATTACATATTGTGAAAACTGTAACCAATGGTGAAAAATCTGGTGCGCACCACACACGGCTTTCACTTAAATATGTGGTTAAAATCAATTTAAGAATTTTTAAATACATTTAGAGATGAAAATAGATTGCTAAAGAATTAATCACATTGAGTTTCAATAGAAACATGTGCTTTATTAAATAATCTACTATAATATTATCTACGAAAATCAGTTAGTTTTATCAACTTTCCATTAACCTTTACAATTTTGTGTATAAGATAATATTTTTCTAAAATCTTTAGCTTTCCAACGGTATTTTATAAGTCTATATTACTGTTTTTATGTTAAAAACACAAAAATTGCATAAACAAATATGTTTGCTCTTTTCTGCTTTAGTTGGATATCGTATTCATTCAAATTATGTGTTTATCCATCTTTTATTATTTCTAAAAAGACGATGTAGTTATTTTTATGGAATCTACAAAATTAAAGGTACTTTAGGGGAAGAAAATTTAAAATATTGGCATTTAACCCCTGTATGGCAATTTCAATCAGAATGTAACCTACATTATATTGAAGCCCAATAAATTTTACATTGATAAAGCAAGTTTAATCAAAGCCCTTAGAGCCGTTTTGGAGAAAATAAAAAAAAAGGTGCAAGCTGAATAGTAGAAAGTGGCTCTTCTGCCTGATTTTGATGGAAAAGTTGCTGTAACATCTCGGGCCTATAGTTGCCTTAATTATGAACTTTCAGTTTCACATGACTTTTCGTTTTCGCACAGACACAGACACACACAGATGCAGATGCGCACACACACACACACAACACAGACACAGACACACACAGATGCAGACGCGCGCACACACACACACACACACACAATCAGTCAAGATAAAAACAAATATTTCTAACTAATTATGGGACATTATTTTTAATGAATTTATTCTAATAGGAATATCCTAAACTCTATTGTTAACGATCTGAGACAACCTTCTGTACAGCTTAAGACCATTTTTGCAGGATAATAGAACTGAATAAGGACCATTTTAAATTACTGATATCAACTACTTCCAATAATAATTCTCTAAGATAACTTTTAAAGGAACATCAGTCATTTAATACTTTTTGTCTCATAATCAAATATCTATCAACAGAGACAGTCAACATCTGTTTTAAATATTATTTATATTCTAAGTAATGAATAGTAAAGAAATAATTAATTTCTATACATTTAAAAATTAAGTAGAAAGTAAATATAAGATATTTATAAAAGTAAAGCAATGCTTCAGTAGATAAGAAAATAACAGAAAACAGAAACTACGAGTGTTTATTTAGACCAATAAATTAAGGAACCTTTTTACCTGCAGCTTCTTCCTGAGCCTTTGGTGGTGGAGGAGCGTCTCTCTGTCTCTCTGCATTGGTAGGAGGAAGTTGTGGAACTGATGGTAGGCTAGAAGTCACAACATCTGGAGGAGGTGGCATTGTGGATAGGTCTACAGGTTGGCCCTCTTTCACACCTTCAATTACAGATTCAAATTGCTGAAAAAAGAAAAAGATGATATAATTTTAATCACCATTCTAGTATATTTTTATGGACAATATCCAAATAATTCAACTGTCATTCATATTTAAAAAAGAACAAAATTATTATTGTTGTTAATTGAAAATGTTGTTTTACTAAAAAAACACTTACACACAAATCGATGCACTCACAGCAACACAACTTTGCACACTAACTCGTGTGGCATAATTGTAACGGACACGTGGTTGAAGGATATGTTCCCCTACCCTCCCGCCCCGTCTCAGCCCAATCACATTACTTTTGGGTCCCACATCGTATCATACCGCAGTGCTTACAAAATTTAGTACAATTTATTTTAATTTATAGTAAATAAATACATGTTTTATGATTGTAAAAAAACTAAAAGAACAAATATATTATTGGTACACCATTTTTCATCAGTAAATTCAACAATTTTGTCTGTTTGTGTGCATGTATTACAGGGCATAATGCAAGCAACCAAGAGGGCCCATTTGGTCTGTCATATAAAGCTAATAACAATCAAATAGTAGAGAAGAAAGAACAGAACAACAACTCTAAGAAGATAATAAAAATATGCGAGTGTGCATCTCAATCACAGAGGCAAGAGATTAACGAAATCAACAACTACAAGTGGAACGGAAACAAGTGTGCCGGTTTGTAGTTAACAAACGCAGAACAAATGACCGAAAATGTCATTGAGGAGTTACATCTGCTTCCTTCCTTTGTTTTGCATTTGAGTAAGAACCAGATATTGAATATTCTGTTCACCTAAAAGGTCTGATTGGTTATATGGACAAAGAATGTCCACATTTTCATGTGTTCAAATTCAAACATGGGCCAGCCAAGATGTATTGTACAACAGAAAAAGTGCAACCAGAAATTGAGACACCACCAGAACTATTTAACAGCTAGCTCATCAGAACGAAACCAGATTCAAACCTGTTCTCTATAGAACTTATAAAAAATTAAATTACATTAAGCTTAAATTTTAAACTTTTATAAGATCAAACAATGAATATATCCGTTGCTTTAATGAAATACATTCAACTGAGAAAATGAGAAGTTGGTGTTTTATTGTTCATTTTCATCGTCTCCATTCCTCTTTCTGTTATAGATCCCATCCCCACACACTTATAATACATTCGTTACTTTTTATTTCAAAACCAAAATATTCATTAGAAATAATTTATTGTACATGTCAGAGCAACGTTTGCCTGTCAGCTAGTTTATTATAAAAGTAAGACATAGACTAAAAAATAAATAAATTGAAACTACAAATAAAACAGCCATGCAGGACCATCAGTACAAATGAATCAGTTACATATGTACATGTAAGATATAAGAAATGATAGGTTGTTAGAAGTAAAACTGTTCAGACTTAAGTTTTTAAAATGAGCAGTTCAAGTGATAAGGAAGACATCATTATGTGATGTGGTCAATAAGATAACAGAAAATTTGTGGTCATGATAAAAATATTTCAACTGAACACTAATTTAAGTAGGAAAGAAATATTTAAATTGCACTATTGAACAAATTTATTCATAGAAAATTATTTTAATATTTTGTCTGAATTAATATTAATATTATGTACTAAAAATTCAAATAGCTATCTTTAAATAATATTGAAATTATTCAATCATTTCAAGGAGCATGAATTTCCCATTATTTGATAACTAATAATTGTTTTAAGCTCATGTCTAATGGATCCAATTGAAATAACAGCAAAATAATTACCTTTATAACACGGACATGGGCCTTTGCTGTCTCAATATCTCCACTTTTCTTAGCAGCAACAGCTGCTTTTTTGTATTCATCCCGTCGGTCAGTCAATATTTTTAAAACATTCTCAATATCACTTTGCTCTTCCTTTGGAGACTCAACTTTAGGCAATGACCTTCGAGGAGGTACAGGTGGAGGCTCATTATCTTTTGGAATTTCATTTTCTGAAATTTATCTTTATGTTTAAAACTAAAAATCATAGATTATAATCAACAACTAAATATGTTACAAGTATAATAAAATAAACGGCTAAGCAAACAATGCTAATACCTAAAAAGTATTTTTTTTTTTTTTACATATGTAAGTACAACAATAGGAAACTTGAGGGGCAGGGCAAGAGAGGAAACACCAGTTACTCTCTTTTATAGACAACTAGCCAGGTCCAATGCTAAGTCAATTATCCTCAGAGGATGTATTCTGATCGGTGACAGTAAAGAAACTAAAGACTGGTTTTCAGGAATAGAGATTAGGTTCATTATCAGTGGGATATTCATATTTCAAAATAGAACTCAACTACACTACTAGGAGAACACTAAAGGAAACTTAATACTTCATAGACATGTACCCTCAGAAGAGTCCTAATTATTACATTTTCACAAACAGAAGGAATATAACAACCAGACCATATTTACACAAACCAAAGTTTTTAGAGAAACACTTAAAAATCCTTGATAGAAACCTGAATTAAAACAGCCAATTAGAAAAACTTTACTGTTGTAAAGAATAGGAAATGCCTCTGCTAAGCATATTAAGGACTGTTTGTAAATTTTGAGAATTAAAGGCTAAAATGATCCTCTGGTTACACACTGCAATGTAGGTACAATGTAATAGCAAAATGCTACAGTTAAAGCTTTACTCAAAAAGCTACAAATGCAACAAGAGCACAACTCCTACTGCTGCTAAGGAATTTCTAGCTACTTAATTATACTAAACATAAAGATAGAACTGCAATTTTTAAGTACAGTCTACCAACTAAACAATGAAATAGAAACTTGATAAAATATCAACAAATTCTAGGAATTAAACTTAAGTCAAAAGTTAAAAACCTTAGCGTAATAAAAGTTCTCATTATTTCACTGACAACAAACTTAAACACCAAACAAATAAAATATGATGAAAAATAGAAAACTTTTCCATATTTCCAGTAACTTCTAAGTAATTACATAAAATATCTTAATTCATACCTGAGGAAACATCAGCATTAGGTTTTCTAGTCGAGATAGCCACTGGTAACGGAATCTCACTTTCATCAATTTTTCCTCCTCTTTGCGCTTTCTTTATAAGATCATTAAGTGTATTTAGACCTCTACCTAATCTGAAATATTTAAGTATAATTTTTCACATCAGACCTTTATGAACTTATGAAATAAATATTTCAAAAAAGGACTATTTTTACCAATCAGTTCACTGGTGAACCTTATGACACATGATAGAAAATATTTATTACAAATTATAATAAATATAATGGAAAACAGAAAAAAAAAAGTTTAATATTCAGGATAAAACAGAAATCGTAGCCCAACTATTCAGATATTGTGGAAACTGCATGCAAATAATTTTCATGCTGATAATACATTAATGGTATAATATTGTGAACTAAAGACTTTTAATCAATGGGAAAACTTAATAAAAACTAATCTTATTGACAACTATGTTTGATATAACAAATTTTTAAATTAAATAAAATTCAAAAAACAAATATTGTGCCAGAAAATTTTGAAGGTCTTTAAATAAAACTTAATGCTGAACAACAGTTGCATTTGAAAGACAAGATACATAAGTACTGCATAACTTACCGTCTTGCTTTAGCTAAATCACCAGTAGATTTTGCATTTTCTTCAGCTGTTTTGTACATTTGCAAACGTTCCTGCAACACACCTAGCACATTTGCATTGGAACCAGTATGAACAGAAGCGGGAGAAACAGGGGCATCTAGCGGTTTTTCTCCAGTATATGCTTGGAGTTCAGCCTAAAAATTACGGTGTTAAAAAAAAAAATTTTGTACAGTAAAATTAGTACTATCAACCATATGAAACAGACTTACAAGAAGAGAAGGGTCATCCTCATCTCCTGAAGATACATCAGAAGGAATATCTTGAAGACTTTCGGCAACCATTGAATCCAAATGGACTTGAGGAATAGGCAAAGCTGTAATAATAAAAAATTATAGCATTGTCAGAAATAGTAGTAATAAACGAAATTAAAATGAAGACAAAAACATACCTTTTGGTTTTGTCATAGGTGATTTTTTTGATCCAGGGGAAATAATAGCCATGAGTTCTGCTTCCAATTCTGCATCATTTTCATCATCATCGTCCATATCAACATCAGGGACACTGAAAATGTCGAGCTAACAAACAAAAAATGTGTCAAATTTCAACTGTCAAAATTTTACATAGTTTTAGAGACAAACATAAGCCCTAAGTCATTATCTTCAATACCTGTGGCAAGCCTGTTTTACTCCTGGCTTGTTTGGCTTTAGGCATGTTTGATTTTAAATTCTCGTCTTAAATTAATAATAAAACTAAATAAATAAAACATAAAAAGTATGGCGTAATAATAGATCTCTTTATCTACAATCTTTGTTTGAAAGCCATAAGATAACACCCATGTTACCTCGTCGTATTTTCAAAACAGCAGTAACGGTTCTAAAACGGTTATATAGATGTCAGCACAAATTCAAAAGAATTTCAAATATTTTTCATTAAGTATTGGGTTTTAATCATAAATACAGTGAGTGTCAAAAGTATTCGGAATTCACTACCATTCCGTAATTTACTCGCTTTTAACTTATTTTTTATGTTTTTGATGAGTTGTTAACCACTTTAAAATGTTAGAAGGAAGATATACAATAGCTAAAACCAAAAATTACGACAACAATCATTTAATTTTTAACGTTTTGAACGTTTATTTACGAAAAATAGTGTATGTCAATGGTGTCAAAAGCATTCGGAATTACGTGATTTCCTAATTATATTAATGCAGTGATCATAAATAAACATCCAGTTGGTATATCTTTTTGTATAATTATACGTTTTAGCCTACTAGGAATTGATCTTACTAATTAATTAATTATTTGGTGCGAAATAATATCCCACTCAAGCACTTATTGTTTCTTGAGGCATTTTCATTATGAATATAGTATCTCTTGATTTTCGTTTTTAGTAGGACCAACAAAGAGTTAATGAAATTTGAAAAATAAAAATGGAAGAGAGATTTTGAGAACGTTTTGATAATTTTGCAGCGACTAAATCTGAATAGATAACGTATAAATGTCCAGAGTCATGGTCGCGATTATGTTAAAAATTTAATTTATACGTCATTTTTCTTCTACTTTTAATTGTGTTTTTTCATACTTACAAAATACACAAACCTATCAATAATTTAGTCCATGAATCCAATATTATTAAACTTTTTCAAAGAAAAGTATACCTAACTATCACTGACCGCTCAAGGTGTTTTACTAAGGCATACTAAATTCTTTATTTGGTTTCCTTCAAAATATAATTTCTTCATAAGAACCATGTATTTCAGTATGAGAGTCATCTATAAACATTTTAATTCATCATCCTTCTCTTTAAAAAAATGTTACAAACATTCAGCCTATTCTCTTATTGCCTTGCCTACTGAAAGACTTTTTCCGGACTTCTTGTACCATGTTTTTTTTTTTCGTCATATTTTTTTAGAACCCGGCGAGCCGTTGAAACATTTATTTTGTATCCAGAAGTTCTCAAACATTCGGAAATAAGCTAAGGTTTACTCATTTAATGTATTTTTTTCTTATTAGATGAATAATCAGTCTTTCAGTTTTAACGTTTAATATTTTTTGGACGCTCACCTTTTTCCTTTTATAGTTTATTATTATATTATCTACATTTTAGATAGCAATCCACATATTCTCATCAATTTTTTTTTAAACATTTCAACTATTTCTCTTTAAAAAATGATTCGAAAAAGTTGTTCGATCGTTGCATTTTTATTTTAGGTTTTTATTATAAAAAAAATTCTTTCGAAGATTGGGTGTATGTTACATAAGGGAAGAGAATTGTTTAGAACATAAAACATGTCAAATATTAGTGAGAAAATGAATATTTGAAACCATTAAACAACAGAATATTACGATTTCCGAATACTTTTGACACTAACTAATCCTGTAATTTTACATTATTAATCGGATATTTTAAAAAACAATAAACTTTTTGATTATCTGGTTAGTGATTTTCCTTTCCCGGAGTCTCTTTTAAATATTTATGAGTAAAAGAGAATTATATACATTCATAGTTGTGAAATATACTTATTAAATGAAAATAAATACGAATTCCGAATACTTTTGACACTCACTGTTTATATATTCCTTTTCTTTAAACTCTTTTTATGAGAGAAGCAAAAAGTTAAAAAGTGAAAGTAGCTGAAATGTTCTTATAAAATTATAAGAGCAATATTTTCTGATAAAATCCCTTAATATTTAAAATCTATCTACGGAGTTGTTTGCATATTATTTATTTTTCTCTAGCCAAAAAGTAATCCAAAAGATTTTCATTCATATCCTTGATAGTTAGAGCAATATATTTTCTCTTGATGGCTGCCAAGTGGGCCACATTGTCGATTTAGATAGACAAAATTATTTTATAACAGTTTTCACCGCTCAAAACTAAGATATGGGGAGAATTTAACAGATTTAAAATTTACCTCATGGTCTAAGAAAACCGATAATAACAATTTTCGGACTAGTGTCCAACCTTTCCGTTAGAGTCGTCAAAACTGGGATATCTATACTTTAAGTTATCAATTATTTATTCTTTTAAGTGTCCATTTTCCTAGGAGTTTAGATAGTCGAACCAGGTCTCTATTCAGTAATTATGTTGGAATATTGTGGGGGGTTTTCAGATAGTGGATAAATATCTAAATTCAAATATGATTTTCTGCTGATAAAAGGAATACCCTTCCTGAAGGAATGCCATCATAATCTGGAGCTTTCTTAAATTTTAATTTTCCAATGTTTTTTACTATATCTTGTGGCGTAATCGACGGGGAATTTCATATTTAAATGGTAATTTTAAATCGCCGCTGAAAATTAAGGTAGTTTTTCAGTAATGATGATTGAACAACAATAATGAAATTTTGTGAGTTGCTTGGAAACCAATATCGCCAACCTTATCTATATCCAAGAAGGCCATATATACATGTACAATAGCTCCTGTTATGTAATTAAGAATGATTTCTCCATGATCGCTTACTTGTTTTGATTTAAAAAAAATACATTTTACATGTTTATTTATAAACTTTATTATAACTTATTTTCGAAAAGATAAATATTATGTTGTCAACACTACCGAATAATCTTTATTTTCATATATTTTTTAAATTATTATTATATATTTTTTTTTTTGATAGATCAATCGTTTTGCATCAAAAATAATCAAAATAGCATACACACGCTCGAACATGCGTATTTTATTATAATTAAAAATATTTCGGCTAGTTGTATATTTACTATATACCGCATGTTGGGAATAACGGTTTGCTATTTCAATTTGATAGTTTATACTAGGGGTACTCACTACGTTTGCTATAGCATGCTATTTGTGTTGTTTTTCTAAACCCGTCGAGTTTCTACAGTTATTTCCTGTATAAAATTGATGGGCTTAGCACAATAGCACAAATAGCATGCTATAGCAAACGTAGTGAGTACCCCTATTAAAACATTGACCAGAACTATTAACCAAATGTGTTATTTTTTGTTTTATAAATGTTATTAGTAATAAAAGGAGAAGTTGGTTGGTAGTGCAGTCTTTGAAGGAATCACACTTAAATAAAGAGAAGTATATCGTGGACCGATGTCATGGCCTTAATTTAGCCCTGGCGAAGCCTAAATTTTGTGCTGAAACGGCGTTCACACATAATTTATATATTTAAGTGAGATCTCTTCGATTATGACACCCTAACCATCTTTACTATATTGTTAATATTCAAAATTATTTATAAAAATTATAACTGATAATTAAGCTATCAGTACTAAGATAAATACTGATAATTAAAACCGCATATATATAGCATGTTATACATTATCTTTTGTATATTTCATTTAATATACCGTTAACCATCCTCACCCCAGCCGATGATGATTACTTTTCTCTACATGAGCGAACTTAAACTGATCAGGGATCTTTGGTCAGTGCTCCAACGTTGGACCATGTATTTAGTTTTCTATTCGTATGTAAACTTCTGTCAATTCGGACGTTGTGTTGTAATATATGTCTGATTCCTTGATTAATGGTTCGGATATGTTGAAACGAAAATATATAGTACGCATTGAGCGTTCTGCTAAATTTCAAAGATTTGAGAATATAAACCTGAAGTCAACACTTGAGGGCATTTTTATACGGCCTGATAAATCAGAGTAGGTTGGGATGCTAAATATTTTAGATAAAATATCTAAGTATATTCTTAGTCAGATTTTACGTCCTAGAAGGTAATGAAGAGTAGTGGAAAACAAGAATTTATGTATGTCATTAGTGTAAAAGTATTATTATTAAAAATATTAAAGGATTTCATCTATATCCATCTATAAATATTAGACTTGATCATTCTCATAGAAGATATACCAAGGTAGATAAATACCTTTACGTGGCATTAATTCACCTTGGAATTATATAGAGGTAGATGTCGTATGTCTAATTTAAACAGGTTTATACATTTTCTTATAAAATTATGTTCGTGTTGAATGCAGACCTTAAAAACATTCATAAACATTTTTTACTTTCAATTAATGAGAATTATAAAAAGGTTAATAAGATTAATTAAATTATAAAGTATGATAATAAGAATTATAAAAAGGAAATTCTTTGAAACCAAGCGTTTATCAAATCCATACAACCAGCTGAACTCCAAAGAACCGGAAATTCGTTCATAAAAAAGTAGAAAACAGGTGTTTGGAATAGTTTATTAAAGTTTGTAAACAAATTAATCAAGGTTAAACCTTCCAAACTTTTCATTTTGATAAATTACTTAAACATCTTTTATGGATATAATATGAAAACTATTAATTTATACCGTACCTATCTAAATATAAAAATTAAAATGAGTTAAAAAGTGGAATAAAATTGGTGTTATAGTTTAAGAAAAACGAGTTGCATAAGACAAACAAAATTTTTAGATCCTGCTTGATATTTTTTGTTTTATGATTGGAAATATTTCGAAATTACAATTTTTTTTTTATTAGTAAGATGTCAGAACTGTGCATGCTGATTAGATCAGAAACGAAGTGTACTTATAGTATTTTGAATTTAGAAATATGCACTATTCTTAAAATTGTTTTTGGTTTTAATTGGAACAAGTAAAAAAAAAAAAAAAAGAAAATATGTAATAAGAAGTTTAACAACATCGCTTGTAATCTATGATTGTTTCCTATTGAAAGGAGTTTTAACGGTTATTTGGAAGTTAGTGGATTTAAATTGTTTATTTACACCATGGAATCTGACTACACTACTCTATGCAATGGTTAAATTATTTATTTTTTTGCTATTAAAACTTAGCTCTTTTTGAAAGATGTTGATTGTAATTCTTTTTTAGAACTGGATAATATATTTCTTGAGTGTCCTACTGACAGAACAGGTTGTGCAGAAGTGCAGAGTCTTATTGATGCATTTGTTAATAAATATGGGAGTGAAAAACCTCAGTGAGTAGTATTTTTTGTATCATTTATATTTCCTTTGTGTTATTGCTTCCTCCTGAGTTAATATTATTCCCAAAACTACTATTCGAATATTTAAGATTATAAGGTACTATGATATAAAATTTGACAATGAATAGCTGATTTTATTTATTTTAATAGTTAATCTCTGTATTAATTAAAAGAATATTTGAAATACTGCAGGCAACAGAAAAAAAACACTGAAATAAATTATATAGTCTTTTTTTTAATCTTGAGTTTTGCCATGGACATTACTGCTTAGAAGACTTAATTAATAACTGTTTAGATCAATAATGTATTATGTTATTTATTTTCTAACACTGATGTAAGCAATACCTTATTATCACTATTCCAAATCAACCCAAAGTAATGTCAGCTTTTATCTTGAAGTATATCTTAAATATTTAGTTTTCGGGCTTTGTTATTATGTCAAGACCAATCACATTTTAAAAGTTATGTTAAATTTCCTTTCATTGTTTGTTGTAGACATAGAACTTAAAATAATTTGTATGTTTTTCATCTCTGTTAACATAATTTAAGATATAACTCATGAAAATATTTTATTCACCTTAAATCAATCATATTTAATAAAAAATTTTAGGCTCAGAAGTATCATATCTGATAAACTGGATCCTCATGGGTCAAATCGATCCATTTCGAGGAGTTGTTTTAAACGAATGATAATGGAATGGATTGTTTCCTACCATCATGATGCACCTGCTATTAATTACACTGAAAGGTATGAACATAAGGGGTACTCACTACGTTTGCTATAGCATGCTATTTGTGCTATTGTGCTAAACTCATCAATTTTATACAGGAAATAACTGTAGAAACTCGACGGGTTTAGCAAAATAACACAAATAGCATGTTATAGCAAACGTAGTGAGTACCCTATAGTAATTTTATTTTTATTTTAAATATTTTCTTGTTTTTTAATCTTTCTAATTGATAAATTTTATTACAGATTAATTTCATTATCTCTTATGATTTTTTTTAATCAATGAATTGGTGCAATGGTATTCTTGAATTCATTTAAGATTTTATAATACTTGAAGCACACTTGTCAGGTTTTAAACCCACCTTGATGATAGGCTCCAAACATTGCCTATGAATCTCTAGGCTTGAGGGGTCTTATCACTTCCTAAAATCTTGAGTCCTTAATGTTCTATTAGTCTCTCCAGTAGCTCATTGAGATTTCCTATTTGTTCTATAGATGCTAGTGAAGAAAGCATTTAAGTTTCTTTGAACTGGTCCTTATGAGGTCTCAGTGAAGACTGACATTGGTGGTTAATTACTCTGTTACTAGTTAAATCTGTTTGTATTGATTCATAATTGCAATGTAGCGTATATTACAGAGATAGATTTTCTAGCTCTCTTCATCACAGATACCAGTACTATGTTGATAAGTCTGTTTTAAGTCATTTGAATTAATTACTCAGAAATCATTGTTCACATAAGTAATTTAGTAAAAACAATACTTTAATTAATGGCAATATTTTCATCTATATTTTTCCTTTGGATTTTGATTGTATATTTATGTTTTTTTATTTTGTCTTAAGTAGCAGTAATATATGTGTTACTTTTTGTAGCTCTACAAATATTGATAAAGATGTGTTTGAGTATGATGCTGCTTCCTATGTACATTCCACACCCCTCGGTAGATTCAACCAGAGAGTTCGGAAAATACCTCAAAAAAAACTATCCTACTCTCCAGCTATAGGTAAGGTGTTATATCCATTGTTATTGTTTAGTCAAAAAAATAAAAATAATTTTCTACTTTAATTTATTTTAACATTTTATCATTTTGTTAGTTTGTTTATTGATAAAACCACTTTATGCTACTGCGGCTGGATTGGACAATACTACTGTGGGAGCCCAAAATTTAGCCTATCCATGTTTAATTAGGATCTTAACCCTGGCATCACACAGGCTTAGGACCACCATTTTACCTATGAAGGACGTCATAACTAAGGGTTTTTTGCTCCCTTTAAAAATTCCTATGGTCATCTGCCAGGTTTGCACCCGCAGGCTTGGGCATAAAGGGTGTTAAGCTAGCCGCTACACCATAGATTACTTGGTCATATTGCTAATGAAGGGCCTATGTAATTTATTATTTGTTCTTGTGATGTGTCACAACAAGTGATACAGTTACTTATAATGGAGTACAAACCTATCTGTTTTTTACTTCTTCAAGAATTTTGGGGAAGTATCTTAATAAACTAGTGTTGGAAAATGTGTTTTTTTGAAAATGTGAAAATTTGGCACATTATTTTCCTTACTTGTAAGATATATATTTGTCCGTTTCAAAAAGAAGTTTATTGATATATTTTTTACTTTCACACCTTACAATGTTTCGGCCTCTAAGACCATTTTCAAGTATCCATCATGCATATTTATCTATATATAATCTTACACCACTTCATCAGCAGTGTCGTTCTAATTAGCTTGCTGTGTCAAAAAATTTCATCGGCCGTTCTGTAGGTGTACTTTGCACGATGAAGGTGTTCTATTTTTCTTACTTATTATCGGTAGAAATGTAGTAAAGGCTGAGTTAGAATAAGAATGAATTTCATGTAGTCTTTCCGATGCAGCTGTTGTAGTTTTTAGTTGTTTTATCTCATTGTGGGATAGATTTTTGCTGTTCAGTATCAAGATATCTTGTTAAAACTGAAATTTGTTTTCATTTATTTGAGTCTGGGTGTTTAGGCTTTATAATATTATTCTCTGATTCAGACGAAAATGCTGATAAATTATATCTGATTACATATTTGAATTGAGTGTATTATTTGAACCTTTTAAGAAAGTTTATGTTTAACTTAAGAAGAAATGAAAAACTTGTCAAAAATAGATACATATCGCACTCCTGGAAATGAAACCTCTGAGCGGGGATGTGAAAGAAGAATTTTTTTATCTTCTTTGAAAGACAAATAATATCCATATTTCAAAGTTCAAGATTACTTATCTGACGATACATCAGTGTATATTGAATGCTTTACATTTTGTACTCGTCACACTAATGGACATTTTTTTGGAAAACAAAATATTGCCATTATAATAAAACTTTTAAAGCTTTGAAAGATAAGAAAATGTTGCTGAAATTGGACAATTGCTGAGCACATTGGTAAATTTCTTTAGTAATTTTGGAACTATTATTCTTATAAAACTATTATTCTTATGACGGTTCTTTACGGATGTGAAACGTTGTCGCTTACTTTGAAGGATGAACAACGGCTTAAGGTTTTCAAAAATAAGGTACTGTGAAAAATATTTGGTCCGAAGAGAGATGAGGCCACTGAGGAGTTTAGAAGGTTGCACAACGCGGAATTGTAAGTAATCTATAAAGTTTTAATATCATGGGACGCAGTTATTCCTGAAACTATCCAAAGCCAAATAAATAAATAAAAGCACAGCTGATAAGCTTTTAATGACTATGCCAACTAGGGGTGGAAATAATCGAATGATCGGACTTCGATGATTTAAATAATTAATGATTAATCGAATGATTATGCATATGATTTGTGTGATGAGCAAAAAAAAAAAAAATCCCAACCTCTTATAATCTCTCCATTATCGTTAAGAGTTTCAGTTCGATTGATCATTCGTTTCTCCAAACCGATTAATCCGACAATCAATTAATTCGAATGATTGGAATAACTGAGTGATCTGGTAATCGTCATTCGATTATGCCCACCCCTAATGCCAACAGACTTACTTATGTATCCAACAACCATTGGAAGAAAGATATATGACAATAGTGCAAGAAGGAACAGATGTTACAGAAAAGGAAAACGATTTGACTGTATCAAACCATAATTTTTTTTTTTTTTTTTTTTTTTTTATTGCTGGCATGGGTTGCACCGCCACCAAACGGTCTATTGTGCGCCATAGAATCATGGGATGTTAGTTTTAAAACACGAGTTTAGTAGCAGAAGCAAACTTCAGAAGGCTGTTAGGATTAACAAGTTTGTTGTTAGTGGGGTTTTCTAGGCGGTCTTCACCAAATAAAGTGAACCTCAACATAGCTAGCTTATCGCAGTGGCAGACTATTTGAAACGATGTTTCATCGTCCGTGCCGCATAGTCTGCATAGAGGGTTGTCGGAAATACCAAGTTTAAACATATGGTAGTTAAGTTTGCCGTGTCCTGTATAGACAGCAGTCAAGGTCCTCAGGCATGTCCTACTCATACCAAGAAGACACTTCCTTCTGCTGGTACAAGGACCATCTAGGAATTTGAGTGATTGCCTAGGTCCCTTATTTAGCCAAAGTTGTTTGTATTTATTTAAATAGGATTGATTGATGTACCTAAAGGCATAGCTTAGGCTGATTCCACTTAGGGGTTCTGGTGTGATGGGAATCGTTGCCGATCCCTTCCTAGCTAATTCATCAGCTTTTTCGTTCCCACTGAACCCAGAATGACCAGGTACCCATCCAACGCTAACGATGTTCTTCCTAGCAAGACAGTTTAGGGTCAGATTACATGCTTCAACCACTTTTGAGGTGGTTGTGTGATTGTTTAGGGCTCCTAGTGCTGCCTGACTGTCAGTGTCGATAAAAATCTTTTTGCCACTAATGTTTTCAGTGCATAGGTCAGTAGCACAGTGGAGAATAGCAAGAAGTTCAACCTGGAAAACTGTTGTGTGTTTGCCTAGTGGAATACTGGCCCCGGAGTGTGGTTTGTCTTTCCTCCAGGCACAAGCACCTGAGCCGCTGTCCATTAGTGAGCCATCCGTGTAGCAGTTGATACCATGTTTGGGTCTATGCTTCCTTGATTCATCAATGTTAACATTGTAGTAAGCATTGATAAACTTCCGGATTTGTAAGTCTGAGGGCATAGCTAGGATATTATTTTCATTGAGCCTGCTAAGTAAGTTGCAATGACCTTG
Organism: Piezodorus guildinii; assembly: GCA_023052935.1. Taxonomy (NCBI): domain Eukaryota; kingdom Metazoa; phylum Arthropoda; class Insecta; order Hemiptera; family Pentatomidae; genus Piezodorus; species Piezodorus guildinii. The sequence continues at coordinate 164,707,885 of CM041292.1, forward strand.
ATGGGTGAACTAGTTGGAACACTTACCTACTTTGGTAAAGCAATAGATGGTTCTCAGCGCATGCGCTTCCACCTCCAAATTTAGAGGCATGATATTCAGCATTGTCTCCATCGCAGCTGTTGGAGTGGTCTTAATTGCCCCGGTTATCATGAGGCAAGCAAGCCTTTGCAGTTTACAAAGTGCCTTTTTATTGTTCCCTATGTGAGCTCTGTGCCACCATATTACGGAGGCCAACCATAATTTAGTAATAGCATTATTGGTAAGTCAAAGACTCCACGATCATATGGATGACAAAGCTATTTATTTTCTGTTACAAAAAACCTGTTTTAGGTGAATAAATTAAAATTTATTTTGAAATATTATCTTTTATTTATTATTGATATAAAATTTTCTTCAGTGTCCAGTTATAAATTACTCTAATCTAGCATGCATCATCTTCAGTTATTGTTACAAATACAATAAATCCATACAACTATTAATTAATTAATTTTCTATCTCATATTCCTAGGTTTCACATCAGATTCATCGGAAAATCCAGTTTCTCCTTATCAGTAAGTAGCATTTTTTATTTTATAGATTTGAAACATTCATGACAAAATAACAGTCACAAAATAATGCTTCTCAACAGTCAGCGATTATATGGACATAAATTAGTAATTATAGAATTTATTATTTATTAGTTGTATGCGGAAAATTGTAATTTATAATTTTAGTTTACTTTTAATTTGGAATTATAGATGTTAATTGTAATCGGGCTTAAATCATATTAAATACCTATTAAAAAGTTGTTTTTTTTTGTTGCATTCCCTCGCCTGTCAGTTAAATATTTTTGATTTTGGTGGCTCTCCCCTTCAGGGAACATACCGTTAGACAAGTATAGCTGAATTATTTTTAATAATTATGAGGCAGGCGGGTAGGATATAGTAATATATATATATATATATATATATATACTTAAATCTTTGACTTTTACTTAATTTTGAATTAATGTTATTTTAATTGTAAAAATTAAAAGGTTTAATAATGGTTAATAATTTATTTCTGAATGTTGAATTGAAAAAATAGACCCTCACTGTCAAATTTGCATGTTAATGCTTCTTGTCTGTGTTAATTTCATGTTTTGAACTAGAGACATCTTAATTAATATCATTATTGGATGAATTTCAGTGAGGAATTAAAATCTTTTAGAGCACACTCTTCTAAAGCTCATAATTCATCTTTGGAAAATAGCTTGGTTAAAGCAGAACAGAAGATATTTGCTCTGGAAGAAGAGCTGAAAACACTTAAACTTCAATCAAGGAAAGAAACCGAAAGGTGAGACATGTTCAAAAATCCAAGGATGTTTTTGCACCAGAACTTGGGCTCGGTTAGTTACTTAAATTTTTTTGTTATCGTGCTTTATTTTAGTTTAATATTTATTACTATATATAATTAAATAGTTTTATGATTTTAAGTAATTCAACCGATGCTTTTCTGCATTTAATGAGTCACATTAATAGTTATTAAAATCACTTTTTTGAGATGATTTTTCTTAAAATAGAGTATTGCAGTGGTACTTACGCAAGGAGTGTCTTTGTATCTGTTTCACTTTCAACAGGATTATGGAGTATTCCAAAATGTCATATATAATATATATAATATATTTTTATTTATTTATTAGTTTTCATTTCTTTTTAAAGCTTTGCACTTATACTTATTAATTTTTCAGGTTCAAGGAAGAAATTAATCAGTTAAAAAAATTTGAAAAATTGTATGCTGGAAGTGTGAACAAAGTTGAAAAATATGCTGAATCATTAAATAATTTGACAAAAGAATATAATAGATTGAAAAATTCCAAAGAAGATCTGTTTAAAGAATACTCTGACTTAGAAATTGAAGTAATATCTTTAAATGTTTTTAATTTTGCTATATGCCGAGGTATAAAATATATTCTCAACCATTATTTTGATAAACCCATGAATTTTACTTTTTAGCACCAGAGATTGCAAAATGAGATTGATGCTAAAAATATTTCCCTTAAAGCTCTTGAAACTTGGAAACGTGTCCAAACTGAAGAGTTGGTGGTACTAAATGATTCTAAAAGCCTTTTAGAAAGCGAAGTCTTTAAACTGAAGAGTGATGTTAAGAATCATACCGAAAATGAACAATCATTAATGCTGCGAATAGGGGTAAATGTTATCCACATATTTCTTAGTTTGAAAATATCACAAATTAAAAGTTTTTAGAAGGTATTTAATTTTATATGAAGTTAAAAAAAAATGTTAACAATTTTTTTTATAGATTTTCCTCACAAGTTTGTATTTTGAGCAGTAGGTTTAAACTCAATATTCTTTAACTTTTTTCCTATATAACTCAAATTATAAAACATTATTAGTTTCTTCTTGTCTTGCTATTTCACATCTATTAATTGAATAATGCATTCGAATTTTGGTTTATTATTTTAAATAATGAACCTTTGTAAAAAAAAAAAAAAATCTGGTGCGCACAACACACAACTTTCACTTACCTCCGTTGTTAAAATCAATTTAAGAATTTTTAAATACATTTAGAGATAAAATATATCATTATATAATTAAATTGAATTTCAATAGAAAAATGTGTTTTAAAATCTTTAGCAATCCAACGGTATATTATATGTCTATATTACTATTCTTGTGTTTAAAAACACAAAAATTGCGTAAAAAAATATTTTTGCACTTTTCTCCTTTAGCTGTAAATCGAATTCGCTCAACTTGCATATTTGGCTGTTATTTAAATTAATTTAATAATTAAATAATTAAAAGTACTTTAGAGGAAGACAATTTAAAATATCAGCCTTGTCAGGCTATTTAAATCAGAATTGCTATGTATCGAGAATACTGGGAGGAATAGAGATAATTTAGGATCATTTCAAATAGAACAGTTTCCGGGCTACTACTAGCAAAAACGTTTCATAGAAGGGCTATACAAAAAACAAACCCCTTCACTCATAGGGCCGGGATAGCCCTCTACCTAAAAGGGAGTCTTAGCCCGGAGGGCAAGAGAAGCGGAAGTCCAGCCACGGACGGAGGTCAGAGGGTCAAGCTAGGGAAGAATTTTGTCCAAAGGTACATTAATGTAATATTATGTGGTAAATTGGAACCTCAGTATTCTCGATAATAATGCCTCACTGTACCATGTTTTTATGTGTAATAATAAATGCTATTTTATAAATAAATGTATATTTTAAAATAATTACTTTATTCCCCTTTATGCCACCGAACATAGTAGAATGAAACCTGCATGATGTTAAAGCCCATTATATTGTACATCGACATAGCGAGTTTAATCAAAATTGTTAGTGCCATTTTTGAGAAAATCATAAAAAGGTGCAAAATGCATGGTATACAATGGCTTTCTGGTCAGACATTATGAAAAAGTTTTTGTTTACATCTCGGGCGTATAGTTATCATAAATATGAAATTTCAGTTTCATATAACTTTTTGTTTACACGCAGGAGTTACCACACGCACACACATGCACAAACACACATATACACACACACACACAGGCACACCCATGCGCACACACCCCCCACACATTTTTGCAGGACTTGGTCATTTGGAATCAGGGGACCCTAAAAGGTGTATTTCCAATGATAACTGGAATTCGACAATTTTCACAATCCCATTACTTTCCCTTACTATATATTCCATATATAGGTTAGTGAAAGTAATTAACCCCCATCAAAATTTGTGGGCTTATGTTTCAAGTTGCGTAGAACTCGAATATTGAATAAAAAAAAAAAATCCGTTTCTCCTAATTAATAAATAAATAAATAAATACCAAAAATGTTTGCTGTTAGTGCTATTCGATCGATGATTAAATTTTCTACAAAATTCGAAATTAAATTTCATTGAAATCATTGAAATTTTCAGAACTAGAAGAGATATTGCGTTTTGAAATTAGCACTGATGATATGCCATTTTCCTTTGAATTGATTGCTTTTCATATTACTTAATCCCTATCAACAGGCAAATAAACAGTTATACCCTGACATAGTTATTTAGAAATAATAAACCATTGTGTTATAATCTGCAGCATTTTTTCAGTAGAAAAAATCCCTTGGTATTTTTGATGGTGACATATTGTTTATATTATAAAAATGTTTTTATGATTAGATTTTTACTTTAACTTACGTATGAAATAGATTGTGAAAATTTTCGAATTTCAGTTTTTAACAGAAATACACGCTTTAGGGGCCTCTGAGTCCAAATCACCACCAAGTCCCACAAAAAGGTCTCTGTGTGTGTTAAGTCTAGCACGTTCACGAAAAGAAGTATGGAACTGAATTTTGTATTTAAGACAACCATATGCTGGGGACATTACAGCAAGTTTTTCATTAAAATCAGTTTACCAGAAGAGCCATTTTTTACCATGCATTTTGTTCCTTTTTACGATTTTCTCAAAAATAACTTTAACAATTTTCATTAAACTAGCTATATCAATGTAAAATTTAATGGACTTTAATATCATATAGGTATCATTCTGATTTAAATAGTCTGACAGGGCTTAAATGCCGATTTTCAAACCTCTTAAGTATCTTTAATGTTTTCAATTTTATAAAAATAACTATGTCATCTTTTTCGCATAAAAAACGGATAAATATATAAGTTAAAGGACTTCGATATACACCTAAAGGAGAAAAGAGCAAACATTTTTTTTTTTTTATACAATTTTTGAACTTAAAAATAGTAATACATGTATACTCTTGGAAAGCCAAAGATTTTAGAAAAAATATTATCTTATATACAAAAATGTAAAAGTTAACAGATATTGACGAAAAGCCAATAAAACTAACTGATTATCTTAGATAATAATGTAATAGATTATTTAATAAAACACATGTTTCTATTGAAACTCTATGTAAATAATTCTTAAACAACAGAGGTAAGTGAAAGTCGTGTGTTGTATCCTCCAGATTTTTAATAAATAATATTTATTAAGGTTGATGAGGGGCTGAATAAATCTTCCATTAATACTGATCATTTATTTCTTTACGTTTCGGGATATTCTCCCATCTTCAGAAGTCTACAAAAAAAATTTTTTTAAGCAATTTACCATCACATTAAAGATCACTATAATGAAGTGAATGGTTTAAACAATTTTTAAATTAGGAGTCAATTGATAACAATATTTTAAAACTATTAATTAACAAATTTTAAAATCATATGGAGGCAATGAAAGCAAAAATTTAATAATGTTGCACAGTACTTAATTAAATAAATAAATAAATATTATAAAATTACCTCGTTATAAATTCTGTAATCCAACATTTTACTAGTACCACCTTCAACCAAGTAAAAATAAATAAAAATGAAGTCAAATTCTAAACACTTCAGATCTGAGCAAGAGTATTGCTCAGATCTTTGTCCTCAACTGGATTAAGGATTAGACCAATTTTTAACTTGTATATAGTTATTATTATTTCATATTGTGAAATTCTTTAAAATTTATTATTAATTATTTATATTATATTTTTAATTTATTAATTAAATCGGAATAGTGGTAACTTAAATGTCTTGAGTCAGTTTTAAAATTCACGGTTTTATCTATATTTTTATTGATATATATAGCCTCTATGGTTTTTCTATTTTGTTTATTTTTGACTATTTCCAAAATTTGTGGTCTATTGAAATCAAACTTATGTTTCAAATATATGCTATGTTGTGATAAAGCAGTTGTATTTATATTTTTACTGTTGTTACAATTACTTTTGTGCTGTTTTGTTCTAGTACTAACTTTTTTGGAAGTTTCCCCTATGTAACATTTTTCACAGTCTAGACAATTTATTTTGTATACAACATTTAATTTTTCTTCATTACTTATAGGGTCTTTTGTACTAGTGAGGAATTTTTGTAATTTATTATGGTTATAAAGGCCTAATTTGATGTTGGGTAAATCATAAGCTAATAATGTTTTATTTATTTCACTAGTAAGATGTGGTATATATTGCATTTTGAAAAATTGTTTGATGTTTAAGCTCATATTTATTTCAGCATCTTTAATATTTTGATTATTAACATCTGTTGTTTTTTCATCTGTAGCGCTTCTATAAAAATCTGTAATGGTTTTCTGTTTATTATTTTTCTCACTCATTCTACCAATATCTTTAATTATTCTAACTGTTTGCTGTATTTTGTTACCAATACTATTGTCAGGGTTCTTATCAGGAGATTTATATTTAACCTCAAAATACCAGATATTATTTATTAATTTTCTTGGGTAGAAATTTTCTAAAAGTATTTTATAAGTGGTGGTTTTTATTTCTTTTATGTATTCCGTATCTGTAAGCGCTATTGCTTTTCTAATGAAGTTTTTAATAACATTTATTTTCTGTATATATGGGTGATTAGAATGGTAATTTAGTAGCACATTACTAGTTATATCTTTTTTAGTCCATCTTGTTTTAATTATTTTGTTTTTAAGAATTATATCCATATCTAAAAATCTAATTGTATTGTTATTAGGTTTTTCAATGGTAAATATCATTCTTCTATGGTGATTGTTAAAGGTTTCAAGGAGGTTATTTTGTTGGTTTTTGTCTATTATTATTAACATATCGTCTATGTATTTTTTCAACAACATTGGTCTTACATCTGATTTTATTAGATTTTTATTAATTAGGTCATTTAAATAAATACCACTGAGATTAACTGACATGGCTCCACCCATTGGTAGTCCAAATAATTGTTTGTAAATTTCTCCATTGTATTTGAAAAAATTATATTTAAGGCATAAATTTAAACCTTCTATAAACATTTTTTTATCTTTAATTGTTGTATAATCTATTATTTTGTGCCAGTTTTCGTCAATTAATTTAAGGATATCGTCTATTGGAATGTTTGTGAATAGTGATTTAACGTCTAGACTGATGATTTCGGTATTCTCATCAGGTATTTGTATGTTGTTAAGTATCTTTTTCAGTGCCAATGAATTTTTGATATCGTAATTATTATCATTATTTAAAGAATTTAAAGATGGGTTTAAAAATTTTGATAAAGCCTCTGTAGGACCATCAATATTATTGATGATAGGTCTGAGATTTTGTTTATCTTTGTGGGTTTTAATTAGGCCATGTATTCTAGGGATACAAAAATCAGTAACTTGTAGTTTATTTTTAGTTATTTTGTCTATATAGCCATTTTTAAATAATTTAGTAACATATAAATTTATTTTATTTACCAGATCTTTAAATGGGTCATTTCTTAATTTCCTATAGGTATTTTTATCATTAAGTTCTATTAACATTTTGTCATTATACTCATTTTTGTAAATAAATACTAATTTTTTAGTTTTATCTGATTTAATTACGATGATATCTTTATTTTTTTTCCATAAATATTTTAAAATATTTTAAATCTTTAAAACAAAATAAGAAAAATAAAAAAATTCCACCACACATTTTTTATAAGCTACAACCTCTAGATAACATGTTTGATAATAATTTTTTGAGGAATACCAACAATTGTGAATTTTTTAATAATATAAGTGAAAAAATTATCAATTTAGAAATTAAACAATCTTACTGGTTACTTAATAAATTGAGACAAAGATTGGACCGATTTATTAACAAAATTAAAAACAATAATAACACACCTCATAATATAGATAAAGATATTAACGATATTATCAACAAATACATAGAAAACGGTTTAAAAGATAATAAAGAACATATAAGCCTCAAATTAAACAGGTTAATTAATAAACCAAAAATTAATAAATTACAGATTAACAAATTAATTGATAATAAACAAAATAGAAACCTGACATCTATAAAGTGCCAAAATCTTAAGCAAGATCAAATTTTATCTAATAATAATTGCTATGTTGAGACTGATAAGGATCACCTAATTAAATATAATGAACTGTATAAAATTAATAATAGAGTTGAAAATAGAACAAAAACTGATATTCCTAACAATATAATAAATTTATTATCTTTAGGGGAAAATTTTAATTTTGAATTTTACAACAATGATAAAGATATTGTTAAAGTCATAACTGATTTAGAGTCTATGTATAACAACTTAAATACTTCTGAAAATCATATAAATGCTTTAAGAAACAGAATATGCACGCTTATTAATAATTATGTAGAGAAAAAAAACACCAATAATAATAAACATAATAAAATCATTAAAAAAAACACAATCTTAAAATCACAAATTATAAAAGATTTAAAATATTTTAAAATATTTATGGAAAAAAAATAAAGATATCATCGTAATTAAATCAGATAAAACTAAAAAATTAGTATTTATTTACAAAAATGAGTATAATGACAAAATGTTAATAGAACTTAATGATAAAAATACCTATAGGAAATTAAGAAATGACCCATTTAAAGATCTGGTAAATAAAATAAATTTATATGTTACTAAATTATTTAAAAATGGCTATATAGACAAAATAACTAAAAATAAACTACAAGTTACTGATTTTTGTATCCCTAGAATACATGGCCTAATTAAAACCCACAAAGATAAACAAAATCTCAGACCTATCATCAATAATATTGATGGTCCTACAGAGGCTTTATCAAAATTTTTAAACCCATCTTTAAATTCTTTAAATAATGATAATAATTACGATATCAAAAATTCATTGGCACTGAAAAAGATACTTAACAACATACAAATACCTGATGAGAATACCGAAATCATCAGTCTAGACGTTAAATCACTATTCACAAACATTCCAATAGACGATATCCTTAAATTAATTGACGAAAACTGGCACAAAATAATAGATTATACAACAATTAAAGATAAAAAAATGTTTATAGAAGGTTTAAATTTATGCCTTAAATATAATTTTTTCAAATACAATGGAGAAATTTACAAACAATTATTTGGACTACCAATGGGTGGAGCCATGTCAGTTAATCTCAGTGGTATTTATTTAAATGACCTAATTAATAAAAATCTAATAAAATCAGATGTAAGACCAATGTTGTTGAAAAAATACATAGACGATATGTTAATAATAATAGACAAAAACCAACAAAATAACCTCCTTGAAACCTTTAACAATCACCATAGAAGAATGATATTTACCATTGAAAAACCTAATAACAATACAATTAGATTTTTAGATATGGATATAATTCTTAAAAACAAAATAATTAAAACAAGATGGACTAAAAAAGATATAACTAGTAATGTGCTACTAAATTACCATTCTAATCACCCATATATACAGAAAATAAATGTTATTAAAAACTTCATTAGAAAAGCAATAGCGCTTACAGATACGGAATACATAAAAGAAATAAAAACCACCACTTATAAAATACTTTTAGAAAATTTCTACCCAAGAAAATTAATAAATAATATCTGGTATTTTGAGGTTAAATATAAATCTCCTGATAAGAACCCTGACAATAGTATTGGTAACAAAATACAGCAAACAGTTAGAATAATTAAAGATATTGGTAGAATGAGTGAGAAAAATAATAAACAGAAAACCATTACAGATTTTTATAGAAGCGCTACAGATGAAAAAACAACAGATGTTAATAATCAAAATATTAAAGATGCTGAAATAAATATGAGCTTAAACATCAAACAATTTTTCAAAATGCAATATATACCACATCTTACTAGTGAAATAAATAAAACATTATTAGCTTATGATTTACCCAACATCAAATTAGGCCTTTATAACCATAATAAATTACAAAAATTCCTCATTAGTACAAAAGACCCTATAAGTAATGAAGAAAAATTAAATGTTGTATACAAAATAAATTGTCTAGACTGTGAAAAATGTTACATAGGGGAAACTTCCAAAAAAGTTAGTACTAGAACAAAACAGCACAAAAGTAATTGTAACAACAGTAAAAATATAAATACAACTGCTTTATCACAACATAGCATATATTTGAAACATAAGTTTGATTTCAATAGACCACAAATTTTGGAAATAGTCAAAAATAAACAAAATAGAAAAACCATAGAGGCTATATATATCAATAAAAATATAGATAAAACCGTGAATTTTAAAACTGACTCAAGACATTTAAGTTACCACTATTCCGATTTAATTAATAAATTAAAAATATAATATAAATAATTAATAATAAATTTTAAAGAATTTCACAATATGAAATAATAATAACTATATACAAGTTAAAAATTGGTCTAATCCTTAATCCAGTTGAGGACAAAGATCTGAGCAATACTCTTGCTCAGATCTGAAGTGTTTAGAATTTGACTTCATTTTTATTTATTTTTACCTGGTTGAAGGTGGTACTAGTAAAATGTTGGATTACAGAATTTATAACGAGGTAATTTTATAATATTTATTTATTTATTTAATTAAGTACTGTGCAACATTATTAAATTTTTGCTTTCATTGCCTCCATATGATTTTAAAATTTGTTAATTAATAGTTTTAAAATATTGTTATCAATTGACTCCTAATTTAAAAATTGTTTAAACCATTCACTTCATTATAGTGATCTTTAATGTGATGGTAAATTGCTTTAAAAAAATTTTTTTTGTAGACTTCTGAAGATGGGAAAATATCCCGAAACGTAAAGAAATAAATGATCAGTATTAATGGAAGATTTATTCAGCCCCTCATCAACCTTAATAATTAAATGAGATCTTCCGTGTTTAGAACATATTGATATAATAAATAATATTATGAATTTCGCAAGAATAGATGTATGTGATAAGTATTATTCTAAGCAAATGTGATAATACTTCATGAAATATGTGATATTTTTGTAAAGAAATATTTAATTTTATAATTCTGTTCTTATCAGGAGTTGCAATCTGAGAAACAAAAGCTTCAAACTGAACTTAATGAAGTAATGAACTTTGAAAGACTGGTAAGTTCAATTTCTAAAAAGTTCAAAACATGTTTTGTTACTTTCCTGTTTATGATTAGTTATTTAATTACAGTGGATTCGAATGGTCAATGCTCTTATTTTTATTATTTATTAATTATGAAATAACTAAAATTCATTTTTATTTACTGGTAAATCCCTTCGAAATCGTCCAATTTTTCTTAATTTTGCTGATCAACAATTTTGATTTTCATGATTTTTTTTATCAGTTATTCTCTATTCTTTTCTGAGTAAAAAGCCGTAATTAAAATATTTTTCTTGCCAATACTTTTAGTGTTGCAGCCCTTTTAAGTAAGCTTTGCAGCTAAATACATGTGTTGGGAAAATCTTTCTAATTCTTGTAATTTTGTAGATATCAAATCAAACCAAAATCTAAAAATAAGGAAAGGACATGCTTTGTATTTTTTGAATAGTGAAGAAAGGATTTAAAAAATTCTCGAAAATGAATAACAAATGAGACTTTTAGCGAGATAAAAGTATATAAAAGAAAAGAGTCTCACCTTTGATTATTTTTTCCTATATAGCTTAGTCATAGTCCTACTTGCTGTAAAAAGTTCGATCTTGAGAACAAAGTCCTTTTTAGTATATGAATTTTTAAAATTAGAAGAAAAAACATTTTTCGCCAAGTTTACAAATATCTCAAAAGGGTTTGAGTGAAAAATTATGAAACTTATATAGATTACCCATCTATACAATGAGTTTAAGTGATATAAATTTGGTTTTTGAGACTAAGCTGGTTCCGGAGTTATAATATTCGCTTCATTATTAAAATAACGTTTTCTTTAAAAAATATTAACTCCGATAATTTTGCATATTTAAGAGCAAAACAAAAAATGGAATGAAGCGAGTATTTTATATAATTTTTATCCTTATAACACATTACCTAAGTAGCCAAGAAAATGTTTAAAAAATCATGAAAATTTACATTAACTGATACTGTTTGCTTGCTATAACAAAGAAGGTTAGAATGGAGGAGTCTCAACCTTAATTTATTTTCTTGTATAGTCTTACCATTGCACTACTTTTGATCAGATAAGCATTTTCCTTTTTTTAATATAATTTTTCAAAGACATGTTATTGCCAAGTTCTGCAAAATTAAAAGCAGGATATCCTGAATGGGGCTGAAACTTAAAACTGATGAAACTTGCACAGATTATACCTCTATAGGATAAGATCTCTGCCACTAAATTTTTTCCTATTGTACTTATCATATCAAGGTGTAATATGTCCAAGTTCCATCAGTTTTAATGAAGTCCCTTTCAGGATATCCTTGGCAATAACCCATCTTGGAAAAATTATATTTAAAAAAGGACAAACCTTATTCGATCAAAATTTCTACAACAAATAGTGCAATGGTAAAACAACTCAAGAAAAAAAAAATTTGGCGTGAGACTCCTTTCTAACCTTCATTGTTATAGCAAGCAAAAAGTATCAGTTAATGTAAATTTTCGTAAATTTTTTTAAACATTTTCTTGGCTACTTAGGTAATGTGTTATAAGGATAAAAATTATATAAAATACTCGCATCATTCCATTTTTTGTTTTGCTCTTAAATATGCAAAATTATCGGAGTTAATATTTTTTAAAGAAAACGTTATTTTAATAATGAAGCGAATATTATAACTCCGGAACCAGCTTAGTCTCAAAAGCCAAATTTATATCACTTAAACTCATTGTATAGATGGGTAATCTGTATAAGTTTAATAATTTTTCACTCAGTCCCTTTTGAGATATTTGTAAACTTTTTTTTTCTTCTAATTTTGAAAATTCATATACTAAAAAGGACTTTGTTCTCAATATTGAAATTTTTACAGCAATTAGGACTATGACTAATATAAATAGGAAATAATAATCAAGGGTGAGTCTCTTTTCTTTTATATACTTTTATCTCGCTAAAAGTCATCTGTTTTATTCATTTTCAAGAATTTTTTAAATCACTTTCTTCACTATTTAGCTAATGAGTAGTGGGGACAAAATATACAAAGCATGTCCTTAACTAATTGTTAGGTTTTGCTTTGATTTGATATCTACAAAATTACAAGAATTAGAAAGATTTTCTCAACACATGTATTTAGCTGCAATATTTCATATAGAACAAAAAAATTTGATTTATAATAAGACCAAAGGGATGTTATTTAAAAACAAATTGAACTTTTTAAGCTCTAAAACATTTTGGTGATAATATTCGGTATAGAGCCCTTTCTCAACTCATTTAAATTCTTTAATAATTATGAAATGCAACAAATGATACTGATCAATGTATTATAACTCATAATTTCAAAGGTTATTTTATATTTTAATGGTTCAAGATTGGTAAAATCGAAACAAGTCCCAGTATTGATTGAGATGCATTGATGTAATTCTTTGATAATGAAGTTGTCAAGGGGTCACCCATAGCTTGGTGGTAAGCATCCTCAACAGCCTCCTATGCCCAAGTCCCGGGTTCAAACTCGCAGGTGGCCCTAGGATTTTTTAATGGGAGTAAAAAATCCATAGTTATGTCGTCCTTTGAAGGGTACATTAAAAGGTGGCTCAGGGTCTGTGTGATGTCAGGTACTCGTTAAAGATCCTTATACTAATAAAACCTGGATAGAGAAAATTTATGACAATTTCCCACTGCAGCATCGTCCGATTAGCCACAGCAGCATAAAGGGACGTTAAATAAATAAACACAAACAAACATGAAGTTGTAAAAAAAGAAAAGAATTTCATGGAAAGTGAGTGATTCCTCTTTCTGTTCTTACTTTAACATTAATAAAAATGATTTAAAAAAGTAGTAAGTTATAAAACTTAGAGAATTCTAAGTCAGCAGATTAAGACAGGCCAGGTTCCGGTTTTAACAATTTTGATGCCAAATGAATTCCTGTCTTTATATTGATGAAGCCCTAAGATTTTCTGCTTATCAAGATAATGTACCATGGAATGCTGCCCACCTCAGGGGTCTATCATAATTCTACTAATATAACTGATAGCGTCCCATATCTCGCTGTACTCGTCACATGTCTTATTATGCGCTGAACAGGTTTTGTTGGTAATATTCTTCATATTGTTAGGTTATTTTTTAAATAAATCGATCCATTTTTATTCAAAATTTTTTATTTCTTTTTTCCTTCTCCTTACGTTTTGGCCTTAGCCATTTTCAAGGGATCTATCAACATCATTTATTTTATAATCATCATAATCGAAAGAATAACAACATTAGTTTTTACATTGCTATAAGACATTTTACAAACCTTTAATATTCTTTCATATTGCACATGTATAAAAAATACATTTTGTCACATTTAAAAAACTATTACAGGCTGACCAGCCCTGTTAGGCTTGCTATCACCTACTACATTAAAGCAATGTATCCCTTCACTTTTAATATTTGATATTAAAAACAATATTTTTCTTTATCTTTATTTAGAATGTAATAATTTCAAAAATATCATATAACAATTAAATTAATATTTTGTATATACATTGTTTCATTTCCTCCTCTTCTAATTAATCAATTCCACATTTGTTTTCACAGCCAAATATTTTCTTTTAATTTTTTTAGCTTATTATATTTTATTTATTTTATTTTACTTTATTTTATCTTATTTTATTTATTTATTTATTTTTTAAATCATTACACACACACACATATTAATACATATATATATATATATATATATATATATATATATATATATATATATATATATATCACAGTGTATTGTTTTTTGTTTTTTTACTTCTAAATTCTTTTAAGTGTTATTATGTTCTTTTAGAAAATGGTGACATCATCTCCATTTGGTAAATCTCTTTCCCACGAAGATGAATATTCGGAAAGAAGTGAAGAAAACAGAGAATCTGGAATTTCAGTGAGATCTGAGCTGATGGATTCTTTGGTTTGTTATTGATAGTTAAATTTAAAAAAGTAATAAGCTTATTGAATTAATCAAGTTTTAGTACTGATGACCTCAATCTAAGCAACAATTTTTTTTTGAAACTATTAGTCTCATATAATGATTTTGTGATTCTCTTATCATTAATATTATAATCAAGTGGAATATTCTGTTTGTGTCAGAGGATTCAATTTAAAACGATTTTTGTCTTTCTGGTAACATTATTTGTAATTGCTATGTATGGCCCTTAAAATTGAAGTTGAGGAACTTAAGTGTTGCTAAATTTTCCTTATATTTTTTTAAGAGTGGAGTTTGGAACTGTGAATAAGTAGTCGAAATGATCAGTTCATATAATCCTTTAATATTTCTTTATTAGATAAACAATGTTTTTAAATTATAGAAATTTAATATATTAATTTCTGAACACTTTTTTATTATCACTGAACCCTGGTTTAGATTTAAGGATATTTAATTGACTAATAAGGATATTCGTATTTAAAGTTTATTGTTCAATACATCTTTAATTATTTGCAGGGTTTTTCTTCATGTATTAATGAAACGTTTCATTTACCATATTTAAGGTAAGTAGCTTCATCTCACTAATGTATTATGTTATATTCATTAAAATTTTGTTATCGAAATAAGTTGTGATGATAAATTAAACATATGAAATATAACTAGAATAATGAATCTGTACTAAATATAATATTAATGAATTGTATTATATATTATTTATATATAATTATATATATATTTTTTTTATATATATAATATATATATATATATATATATTTTATTTTTTTTTTTCTCTCCATTTTTTAAATGGTTTTACTGCTCCTGATATTTTTTTTTACTTATTTGGTCAAATAAATAAAATATGGTTTAAGTTTAAATAACTGTCAAAGTTGAATAGAAGAAGTTAATAATACAAAAATAGATATGATTAAAATAATCCTAAAAACTAATTCTAATTGAAATTTGTTTTTCATTATTTATTGCACTACAACTACTCTAAAATAAAAAATGATTTGTGAAATTTTAAGTTTTTCTTGAGCAAATATTTTTTTTATGGTTTTCAACAATTTAGAATAATAATATATATTTAATTTTTTTCAGTGTCTTAAATAGAACTGACATTGTATCATTTACATGTGGTGCTACAGAAACAGACTTATTGAGTGAAAGGTAACTATGTTCCTTTTTAAAAAAATATGCTCAATGCAGTAGTTTATTATGGATTTGAATTTTTGAAACTCCACTTAAATGGATCAGTTTAGACATGATTATGGGGAGAAGAAATATGTTAGAGTGTCCTAAATTTCCACTAATTCTTTTTATCTTTTTATTTTATTCTTTTTATCTATATGTCTATGGAGGCTTGATGGTAATATTTTTGAAATCTCATGATTTTAGAAAATATCTTCATGATGAAACCTATAAATACTCATATTATATCTTGTCAAATCGGTAGGAAATGCAATACCTCTCCCATTAAACAAAGGCTTCTATATCATACAGAGTACATAATCTAGCTTTCAATGAGAAGAAACTGAGTACATAAAAAAAAAAAAAAAAAAATTATATATATTCTCTACTAAAAGAAAGCATGTAATTTAGTTGTAAAAAGTAAGATAATTTAATTTTGAACGTGAACTAGAATTTTCTCTTTTTAGATCTCAAAGAATCGAACAAGAGGTTCAGACTGAACAAATTGAAGAGACCAGGTAAGATAATGATTTTTCCCTCTGTTTATCGTTAAAATGTAAATAATTGACTAAAATTATATTCCAGGCTGCAGTTAGCTGAAAAGGAGACCCAGACTGAACCAATCCAAGAAAAAACAAGGTATAAATCAGTTTGTAAAAATAATTTTATGTGCTATGATTGATATTGAAATCTTTAATTCTCACAGCATTAAAACCCTTTTAAAATCTTATTTTCTGTTGTTCCTCATTAATTACATCTTCAATATTTCTTACTTATTTAACCCATTTTCAAACCTCAAGCCTTTTTTTTGGTGATACATAATTATTTTCAGATTCCGTCATAAAAAAAAAAAAAAAAATTCTTTTAGTATAAGAAAATTTTTTTCGCTGTAATATTTCCTCTATTTGAACCCATTACATCTGAGCATGTATGTAAAAATTGAATATTTAGTGTTAAATTGAAAAAAAAATAATTGAATGCTACCTAAGAAGAGAAATATTTTGATATATTAATTTATTTAACCTTTGTTGTATTCCTATACTGCTTGAAAGGCCATTATAGAAATAGGTGTTATGAAAAAAGACATCTTGGACACATTTATCATAAGTGATATGTTTACCGGGTTGCCTGTTAGAAAGGTTATACTCCTTCTTTTGAACTTCTAAAATTGTAACTTATTTCAACCTTAATTTTGAAGAGAATAATGAATTTATTTTAAATAAAAAAAAATCAGTCAACAACATGTTATATTCTGTTTATGAGAGGCAGTAATTTTTATTTTTCAATTCTATTCATGTAGAGAAGACTGCTTGTCTATGCTAGAGCAGGCTATCTCTTATCGACTGGGTCACAGTGTTTCCTATGATAAAATGCATTTCCCACAGAAAGAAAAAAAAATCAAATTTATCATAGCCCCTTCTTTATACAATACAGATGAATAAAACAATGTTTTGAGGTGTTGGAAAAAATAGTGATTTTCATTGTTGTTAGATTAATTTCAGTATTTTACAGATATTCCTTAATATAGTCTCTATTAATATCATTTTGTAAAATCTATTGAAAAGTAATTTGTTTTTATTTCAGGTTAAACGTGTGTGAGAAAGGAATACAGATAGATTTAATTAAGGAAAAAAGGTATTGTACTTGCTAATCATAAATTAGAAATAATTGTTTGCTAATATTTAACTTCCTCAATTTAATCCTGAAACAAAGTATGAATTGGTATGAATTTCAATAATTTGGTATTTTTAATTCTATTCGGTACTGATTAAATTAATGAATAATAACAATTTAAGTCTATAAGTCATCCTTAAAATATATTTTAATTATGTTTTTTTCCCTCCTATATTTGAAATACTATAATAATATATTGTTTTCATTTCAGTTCAACGCTAAGTATAAAGGAAGTACAGACGGACCAAATACCAGAAAAAAGGTATAGTGGCTCTCATTTAAAAAAAAATTGAAAATGTGCAATCAAAATCTGAGGAGTTATTTATGCAGCCAGTTTTCAAAATAAATTAATCTACTGATTAATAAATGAGTTTTATGATAAATTAATAAGCATTTTAATTTCAGAATACTGGCAGTTGAAAAGGACAGTCAGACAGAAATTATATGTGAACCAAGGTATTAAAATATAATCTATATATTAAAATTCAAGGCATGTTTTTATTTAATATATAATCCTTGAAATATAATTTATAGTTTTCATTCCAGTTTAGAGCGAATTCAAAAAGGTGTACAAACAGATCGAATAAGAGAAATAAGGTATTATGATTATGCTATTCATTTAGAAATCTTAAAAAAAATCCTAGAAAATAGTTACAGACTTTAAGATAGAGAACATGTGGAGTGATTGGTGTATTTGTTGCATATTTTGATAAGTATTTTTGGTTGATTCTGCATTAAAATAATGGTCTTCAACTTTTTTAGTCATATTAAAGCTTCTAGTATTCAAATCCTTTTAGGTATATGGAAATAAAGAGAAACGCTTCTCTGAAAGACATGGGAGCATTAGAACAATCTATCTATAGACTTAAGGTAATGAGAATAAATGATATTAGACCCTATGTTATCTGCTAAAAACCTGCATTTTGTTTATAAATTTTAAATCAGACCTTATAAGATAAGACAGTTGCTATCCATATTGATAGATAGAAGATTTCTATTTCTATCTCAAAATAGGAAATAAAAGACAAAATGTACAGTATAAAATTGAAATATAATTTTATGGTTTTTAAAAGTTTTGAACAGTCTCAGAACTGTAAAAAAATTGTTTTATTTTTTATAGATATTTTCAATCTAAAGACCTAAAGAATTTTATCTATAATACTGGTTTACTTTATGACAATATTTTTAAATTATAGTATTTTAAATATATTTTAAATAAAAAATGTTTCACTGGAAAAACCATGTCAATGCCTTTCTTTAAATACGATCTTTAAGATAACATAATGAAATGTTTTATTTATTTTTTATCATCGGACTAAACAGTTGAGTACCTGTCACTTGTTGAATCATCAAATTTATCTTTATTAAAATCAGTGATGGATGAACCATGCAATCTTCTTGTGAATGTTGAAATAAAGTTTTAATCTAACAATTTTATTTCAGAATATTCAAAGCTGAAAAGGAGATTCAGACAGACGTAATCTGCGAAGCAAGGTATTACCACAGTTTTATCTATGATAATAAACTATGTTAGTCAATCTAACAGTTATTGGTTTGGTGGCAATTTTGAGTTTTTTAGTTTTTTTTGAGTTAACATTTCCCATGACATAGCAATAGGTTATCAGTTTATCATGTTTATGTACGACAATCAGTTTGTTTTATCGGCTTTTCATCACTCTCCATTAACTTATACCATAGTATATATAAGATAATATTTTTTCTAAAATCTTTGGCATTCCAACGGTATATTATACATGTTATTACTGTTCTTTAGTTCAAAAACAAAAAATTGCATCACTAAAAGTTTGGCAGTTATCTCCGGGGATTGTCAAAATATGTGTGAAAAAAGAAAAACCGCTAAACTGAATTCCTTAAATAATCCAAGCAATAATAACGTGACTTACTTTCGGGTAGTAAAAAAAAGAGACTTCAAAATTCTTAAAAAATAAGAAAAGAGAGTATCTTAAAGACGAAATAGATAAACACAGAAGCGAAAAATAACGCAAGAGAGATGTACAAGGTATAAACAAATTGCATAAAAAATTTGAACCCTTATCATATGATTAAAGATGCAGGGTTAAAGATGCAAATAACAATATAATTGCGGAACCGACTTAGATATTAAATAAATTTAAGGAACACTTTGACGACATTTTAAATATGGAAAATAATAATCAATCTCCTCTCTCTGAGTATCAGAGCGCTGAACAATGGATAGATGCACCGAGTAAAGAGGAAGTCGAAATGGCGATAGGAAAATTAAAACGTTATAAAGCTGCAGGAAATGATATCACGAGTGAATTAATCAAGGCGTGTGGAGAAGCGGGCGTTTCCAAATTACATGTTTTAGTTAAAAAGATCTGGGAAAATGAAAAAATGCCTGAAGAATGGAAAGAATCAATACTTATTCCGATTCACAAAAAAGGACCGAGGATGGATTGTAACAACTATTGTGGGATCTCTCTCCTCCCAGTATGCTATAAAATATTCTCGTCAATACTAACTAGCCGAATCACGGAATACGCTGAGGAAATTATCGGAGATTACCAATGTGGTTTTAGGCGGAACTATTGATCAAATATTTTCCTTACTTCAAATATTAGAGAACAGATTGGAGTACAATGTTGTAGTCCATCAACTTAATATCGATTTTAAAAAGGATTATGATTCCATATACCGTCAGAAGCTATATAACATCATGATTGAACAGGGAATACCTAGAAAGTTAGTAAACCTAGTAGAGATGTGTTTGTCGGAAACATTCCATAAAGTTAGAATCGGTCATAATTACTCCGAGAGATTTGAGGTGTGATAGGGTTTGAAGCAGGGTCACTCTCTTTCACCTGTGTTATTTAATATAGCTTTAGAATATGTCATAGAAAAGGTGATGTGTAGCGAGAAAGGTTTAAATATGGGTGACAGGATTCCAGTTTTAGGGTATGCCGATGATTTGGTACTGCTAGGTGAAGACAAGGAAACCATACAACTATATAAAAGTGTTTTAATAAAAACCGATAAAGAAATAGGTGGCGATCTTGGTGATATTGATATATCAGGGCATACTTTTGAACACGTAGAGAAATTCAAGTATTTAGGTTCAATGATAACAAGAAAAAATGAAATCCAGGAAGAAATAAAGTCCCGATTAAAGGTGGGAAATGCATGTTATTATTCAGTTGCTAAGTTACTTAGTTCGCGGCTTCTATCTAAAAACTTAAAGGTTAGAATTTATAAAACTATTATTCTTCCGACGGTTCATTACGGATGTGAAACGTGGCCGCTTACTTTGAAGGATGAACAAAGGCTTAAGGTTTTCGAAAATAAGGTACTGCGTAAAATATTTGGTCCGAATAGAGATGAGGCCAATGGGGAGTTTAGAAGGTTGCACAACGCGGAATCGCGGAACTTGTGTCCTGTGAATATAATTGAGTTGATAGCTTTGCCGAGACTCAAATGGGCGAGTAAATTTGTTGGGCTCGATGAGGACCAGATTTCGAGAAAGTTGGTATAAAGCTGATCCGACTGGTAGACGTCTGAATGGTAGGCCAAAGCGTCGATGGGAGGATTGCGTTAAGGCTGATCTTGGGGGCTTGGGCTTGAACGGTGAACATTGGACGAGTCCGTGTTGACAGAATTTGGTGGTATCGGCATCGAACCTTCGGGTTCGGTAAGCCTATTATTATTATTACCTAGGGAGTAAAGCATTACTTTTCATGTCCGATGGAAAACATTATATGTAGAGTTTCCAAAATAATCCGCGAAAGTTTCTTCCAACTATGTTAATACAAAAATAGTTAGGTATGGAAAAGATTAAGTGTGCCAGGATAAGATGGCTAGGATGCATAAATATCATGGAAAGTGGTAGACTACCAAAAATGATGATGAAGAGACTCTCGTAGTAGAGAGGCGCAGAAGGAGACCTTGACTTTGTTGGCTGCAGGATGTAGAGGAGGACCTTCGGTCTTAAGGTGTCTCCTGATGGAGAAGGGCAGGCATAGATGGATTAGAGTGAAGGAGAGTCAGGGTGGTTGAGTGGATTAACATGTGTGGCAGTGAATGCACGTTGCCCAGCGACCAGTTGATCAAAAAAGGATTTTAGGTGGTTTTAAAAAAAAAAAAAAAAAATTAGGCCAAGTCCTTGAAGGACCATAGTATGGTCCCTATATAGATGGATAGATAAGAAGGAGAAAATAACTTTTTCTGAAAGATTTTTAATGTGTGGTATTAGGTAAACAACTAATGCATTGGCCCCCAGATGGCTATATATTATAGTAAGTGAAAGTAAAAAAATGTATGCATGATTATAGTTATTAATTCATCAGGAAATCAACTTATTTCATTTATAAATATATCAAATCCTATGGTCAGTCAATGCTAGTATTTCTTCATTACTGCAGCCTTTCTAGGTGGAGTAGAAAGCATATAAGATTGACTAATTAAAATTGACTTTTAATGTGCCTAATTTGTATTTTATTTTTCAAGTATGAAGGAAAAATCTTTATGGAACCAACCATGAAAAGTTATCCAACAATATCTTTAAAAAAATAAAGAAAGTATTTCAGAAAACTTTATTTCCTATTTTTTTTTTTTTTTTAAGATAAAATCTAGTTTATGGCTTAAACACTACTAATGTTGGTAATTAAGATACTGCAAAAATATTTTCATTGAATTATAGTTGCAAATCAAAATGTTTAATTTTTGATGCGTAATAAATCTAATAACTTTTTTGTATAATTCTAATTATGATTTGTATCATGATTCTTTATTACTAAGTTTTACCTAGGGATTCTCTTTCCATTAGGGAAAATGTTGGAGTGGATACTTTTCAGTGGAGCTTTATGGATAGCACACTCGATTGTCTTACACCTACAAAGTATGCTATTTTAGTGAATAATTAATATATATGTGTTTGAATATATATATTTTTAAATACTATATGTTGGTTTTTATTGAATCATGATATTATTTTATTTAAGCACTATTTAGTTAAGTTTTTTGTATAGGATGGATATTGACGACTCTCTAGACGAGTTACATCGCTCAATTCGTGGTTTTACAAATCACGGAACGGCAGTGTACAATGATGGCTGTGAATTAACCTCTGACATGAATGGGAGGTTTGTGTTTCTTTTTTTCTTATTAATTCAATCAAATAGATGTGTGATTTTTATACTTATCATAAATAATTAACAATTATAATCCAAGCCGTAAAACAGAATTTGAATAAACTAGATGGAAAGTTGGAAAAAAACATCTATCAGATACTTGTCATTGATACTGGAGAATAAAAGGTGCACTAAAATGTGAAAGTCTCAACCTTGAAATAAACGAACTAAATCCTCAGATCTGACTTTCAGCTGGAAAAAAAAAATATATATATATGTATACTGTCAAGAAGTCTATTGATATTATCAATAATACTATGTTCTGACAGTTTACTATAATTGATAATTATGTAATACACATATATAAATGAGAAATAAAAGGAGTATAAGCAAACCAACAAGTTAGAACCAATACAAATCAAACTCAAATATAAAACCTCCAATGGCTCTCCGTGTCCGTTTTTCATTAGATGATTACATACCAAAATGTATTTATTAATTTTAGATATATAAGTTTGTTCATATGAACTATGAATCACTGTTGTTGGACTCCTAGTGAGAACTAAATTAGGTTGCTGTGAACTTAATGTAATAATTAAAGGTTCCTTTATTATAGTATTTATTTATTTTAGTTTTACTGCATTATTTTGTAAAATGCGTTTCGATCCCCATAAGATGATTACCCTTTCATAAAAAAGTGGATGGATGCATCAGAAAACTTTAAAATATTATTATAAACCATAATTTTATTTATTTTTTTGTTCCCAACTTCTCTTCTTTTTTTTTTTAAGAGATCGTTCCTATGTGTATATATATAAATGTAGTATTTCTAGGTTTAAAATAGAATATTTTAATACACACTTTTTCCTTTCTTTGACATGAAAATAGTGGTAGATGATTTCAGTGCACAAAAAGGGAAGGAGTTTGCATTCATTTCCACCATTGGAAGACACAGTATGCATAAAAAAATAAATGACATAATGGAACGACTGATCAGCTTTGCAGTATCAGCACCTGTTGGTCATGAGATCAATTTTTACAAAAAGAAATTTGGATCTTACCAAGTGGTATAGCCACACAAATAGATCACATATTGATCTCATTCAGGTACTTCAATTCAATACACGACATTAGATTACGATCTAACACGGTAAGCCATGGACCAGATGTTAATTGAGCTGTGGCAAAGATGAACCAAGAAATGAGATTCTCATGTTGTAGTAGTGAGATCCAGAGATCCAAATGGGACATAACAAAGCTACAAGAAATTAGAAACTCTAATTAGAAAGTCTAATGTGAGGATCATCCCTGAAATTGAAGTAAGAAGAGATATAGAAGAAGAATGTGGCTCCCTTGAACAGGTCATAGCAGAGGCAGCTGACCTGTACTGTCAGAAGGATAGGAGAAAAAATAATACATGGTTTGATTAAGGATGCAAAGATGTAGTGGCACAAGGGAATGCAAAGAGATCAGTTCTCTTGAGCCAAGACACTAGAAATAGTAGAAAAGAGTGCAATGAAGCAAGAATAAAAAAAAAAAGAGTTCTGAAGAAACAGGAGAGGCAGACAGTACTAGAGAAAGTGAAGGCTACAGAAGAGAAGAAGTAATGTGACAAGAAAATTTTTTGAAGACCACTGCTGCAGGTTTCTTCAACAATCAGGAATCCTGATGGTAAACTACTAGTTATAGAACAGGACATACAAGAAATATGGAGAGACCACTTCAAGAAACTCCTTAACCTCATCACAGAAGATCCAACAATAGGTCATCGAATTAATTTTGGGTAAGTTAAAAAAAAGAAAGGCACCTGGATTGGATAGGATCCCAGCAGAATTTCTAAAGACAGGAGGTAGGTCCAGAACTAATGGAAGAAATTACCAAACTGGTAAAACTAATGTGGATCTCAGTGACAGTCACAAGAGTGGAGTGTACATTGAAGGAAGCTGTGGGCAGGATCAAATTTGGTAGAAAAATCAGAGACTCATTTCCAGTGAGCTCAGGGCTGAGACAATGAAATTCTCTTGCCCCTATACTGTTAAAAATGGGGCGGGGTGGTTAAACACGAGTTGCCTAGCTACTAGATGACCAATACCTTGAAACCAAAAATGACAAGTTCAACTCTCGGAACCGGAGGGGACTTTTAATTAATCCCCCCGTCTTCACCCCCTGGTCCTAGAAACTCCCGTATAGCCTTCAATGGCGAGGTAGGGGTGGAAAAAAAAAAAAAAAAGCCCCTCTACTGTTCAACATAGTCCTAAATTCGATTGTAAAAAAATCATAGATGTTGCTAGGAACTATCTTTAACCAAATGACATAAGTTATGGCAATTATGGTAGTCCGTATTATCAATGCAGGAAGGACTTGAGAAGAAGAAGAGTGGGTCTTGGGAAAAGAATGGGGTGGCCCGCACTAGTATGTCTTATCGGGTGGCATGTATCACCAGTATTTATTTCCATATCCATGTTATCTATTTTTTACAAGAACCAAATTATTATTATAGACATTATGAATTCAAGTTATTAGGTGATAACTAATCTAGTAATAACTGAAATAATAGTAGTCCATTGACAACTTGTGAATCACTGTTGTACAATCATTACTAGTCTCTTTTTCAACCAACTACCTTGGGTTCCTGGATGGTGACAGATCAGTTATGGTTTACTAACCATTTGGGTCAACAGCCGCATTATTATGCATGAGGATCATTATTTATTTCTCAGAAACAAAGCTTCGGGCAGCTATTTTGGAGGTTAGAAGACCTCAACACAATAAAAAATGAATTTATCGAGGGTTAGGCAATTACTCCTTTGCCCAGTGGTTGTGAGTTGTATACATCAGGCTGATGAGCCTCGCTTATCAGGCGAAGAGGGAGGTAATTGGTTCACTGGTTTATTCTAGTCGATTTTTATGAAATTCAAAGTCCTCTCCCATCTAACTACTCATCACCCTCGACATTACTTAACTATACATTACTTACTTGATTATACATTAACCTGCTAGGCCATCCTGGGTCTTCATGGTTAAATTTTTTTAATTTTTGATTCAAGATCAATTAAATAATTTTTTTTTTCTAGGCTGGCAATTGCTTCTTCTGGATCAAACCTAGAAAATGATTCAGTACATAGTAGCAGTTCTGACAGAAGGTAATCTCAAGTTACTGAAAATATAAATTATTTTCTTTTATGAACTTCAGACATGAGCAGTCATAATCATTCTTTTCTATTTCAGTATTCCATCATATGAAATTATTCCTGTACTTAGAAAGCCAAACATGAGTACCCCACGACTAAGGTAATTAATTCTTTGTTAATTCATTGATATTATTTTAAATGAAGATAAACATATTTAAACAAAGTCTTCTGATTTAGTTGTCATTACATTGGTTGTTAGTATATATATAATAAAATAAGTTTAGGAAAAAGGTTTCCATTTGTTTTTGTTACATATGGGTTCAAGAATTGCATTTCAGAGGATAATTAAGTCAGAATTAGCTATGATAGAGGTGGCACCGGTTTATTAAAGACATTAATGTTATTGCTCATTCATAATCTCTTCTACAACTAAATTGAAGAAAGTAGTGTCTCTTTTCTTTGTCTAAGCATGGATATAGCTTTTGGGAATTCATTGGTGATTCATATGTTTTAAGATAATTAGGAAATATGGAGGCTTTTAATTTATTCTTTGTTTAAATTTCTATGTTTAGAATTAAATTAATGTAAGTCGTTTAAAGCTCTGCTGCACCCTCTAGAAAGTTGGAGCAACAAACTCATTTTTTATCAATTAGTCGATAAGATAGCTGTTAGTAATTTGAAAAGTTCTGTTGATCGTCCTCACTTTTATTATTGATTGATATTTATAATTTTGGTGCAGAAACTATAGATTATATTCCTTTTTTTCTTAATGAATTGAATAAAATTTATCATGGTGACAACTGATTTGGTATCTTTACTTTGTCAAGTAGTGTTGAAAAACAATTATTGTGATTATTCTTTTATATATTTTAAGGATAAGAAGAATGGAAACAAGGAGGCTGTCGTGTTTGGATGTTTATAACAAGTCTGTTTCCATTTGTAAACCCAACATTTATCATAAAGTGACGTAAGTTTACAGCTATTTAATTTATCAAATTCTTTATACATGTTAAGGAAGTTCTTTAATTGTAGTACTTTTTACTCTCAAATTTATTAACAATTGATTATATTCCTCTTTCTCTTGTCCTATCTAGTTATATGGATTAAAGTTTATTGGAATTACAGTTACAAAACTTAAATGGTTATATGTTATCAAATTTTACTGAAAATGTAAACAATGTTCAGTGGATTCTGTAAATTCCGCCCGTGAACTTCTTCTTCTTTTGCTTCTCCCTGTAGTGCCGTATCAGCGTAGGGGAGCGTTCAGCCACCGGCTCCAATCTTCGTGATCCTCGCCCGTGAACAAGTTATTTAATTTTCTTTTGGTAAATTAATTTCCAGCTTTTAGTTAGAAAAGAAGTGAATTCTTGCTTTGCCAGAAATAATAATTTGACACAACTCATGGGTACTGAAGAACTTTGATATTTAATAAGATCAGAGGTTTTTTTGTGAATCACCTATGATAAAACTTCAAAGAAAATAAATTGTAGAATATTATAGTTTTTATTATTTTTAAATTTTATTAGTTAACCATATTAAGGTATACAAATGTTGTGTGCGGAATAGATAACTTTCACTTACTTCCATTGTTAAGATCAATTTAAGAACTTTTAAATAAAGTTAGATATGAAAAAGGATTAAAGAATTACATTGAGCTTCTATACATACATGTGTTTCATTAAACTATGTTTTTATTATTATCCACAACAATTATTTTTTATCACTCTTCATTTTTTTATTTCCCACACTTTTAGTGCTTTTTAACAATCTCCATTACCTTATACTTCTTTTTGTATACGATAATATTTTTTCTAAAATATTTAGCTTTCCAACAGCGTATTATATATCTATATTACTGTTCTAATGTTAGAACAAAAAAAAAAGAAAAAAAGTATACAAAATATTTCTGCTCATTCTCCTTTTGTTAGTTATCAAATTTGTCCAGCTTATATGTTTACTCGTTTTTAATCAATGTTAATAAGATGATCTGGTTAATTATTTTCAATCTACAAAATTAAAGGTATTTTAGAGGTAGACAATTTTGAAAAATCAGTATTTAAGCCCCGGCAGACTATTTCAATCAGTATCAAACTTACACCGTATTAAAGCCCATTAAATTTTACATCGATATAGCAAATTTGATCAAAATACTTTGAGCCAATTTTAAGAAAATCATAAAGGTGCAAGGTATAAAGTAGCTCTTCTGGTTTGCTGATTTTTTTAAACGATTTGCTATAACATCTCAGAGATACACACTCCTAACATATGAAATTTCACTTTTATACAACTTATAATTTTTGAGCTAGACTGATCACAAACACACAGACTTGTACTACTTTCATATATAGACAAGTGAAAGTAAAAAAGATATGCTATGTCTGCATTAAGACATATATTTTTCAATTGAAAATGAAGATATACTCACTTTTTTAAATGTTTTTATGTTAGTTATGTTATTATAAATAATGGCAAACAAATTAAAATAATTGTTTATGTTTTCGGTTTTTTATTTTGTTTAAAAATAAAATAAAAACTGTACCTCTAAAACCATTAAAAGTTTGTTTGTTTGTTTATTTATTTAATGTCCCTTTATGGCTATTTATCCCTGTGGCTAATCGGATGAGTGGGGGTGGGGGTCCTAGTGGGACAGTGGGGGTCCTAAATTTGGCCTGTTCAGGTTTAAATAGGATTGGGATCTTCAACGAGTACCTGACATTGCACAGGCTCTTGACCACCTTTTTACGTCCCCTCCGAAGGACGGCATAACTAAGGATTTTTTACTCCCATTAAAAAATCCTAGGGCTACCTGCAGGTTTGAACCCGTGACCTTTGGCATAGGAGGCTGTTATGCTAGCCACACTTCTACAGATAACACCAACCATTAAAAGTTATAGGTTCTGTATAAAACAGGATTAGAGGGACATAAGATCCCCTTACTGCAGGGTTGTTACCCCTATAATTATTTATTCTGATATAGCATAATAAATAATTCTCCTACCATAGCCAGGTTTGAACCTGCGTCCCAGAGAACAATAGTTCAGTCCCTATCCACTCCTTAAGTTACTAAAATTAAAAGTTAATGTCTCTTGTGTTTAGGTTATATTTAAATTCTTCTTTTTTCTTTTAAATAGCTCTCTGAAATAACTATTTTTATCTAAGTATAATTTAATCAAAATCATTCATTCCACTCTAATGAAGCTTGCTAATTATTACATTTTATATACATTTTAGTCTAAATGGTATAAATCATTAAACATTAGACTAATACATTGTAAACTAATGTTTAACAGGTTCAGCCAGAAAATATCGACCATATTCGCGGGAATTATATCCATCCTGTCACCTGGTGTAAGGTATGTTTTTAAAACGTGAATATATTTCTAGTTCAACAATTGTATCGCTCAAAGTGAAGATGATCTTAGTGGTAGTAAAAGTAATAAAAAAACGGTCTGCCACTGTGACCAACTTCAATATTTGAGTAGTATTAGATTATGTATTTATAATAATGTTATAATAATAATTTATTGAAAGCTTTAATGTAGTAAAGGATTGAACTTAATTTTTAGTTAAGAATCCTTCGTATTCCAACTCAGTTACTTCGTAAAAATGCACTCAGACACTAAGCAGGAATTTTGCCATAGTATATTATAATATACTTATTTTATATAAAATATTCTTTTAAGAAAAAATTAATTTATACACTTATTTACTTCATTATTACTCATTTTACTCTTAGGTATGGTATGGGGTCTTGACAATCAGTCACACAATCTTCTATATAACTTTTTAATCATAATAATAACTTACAAATTAACACGAACAATATGCAGGCTAACCAAGGTCCCTCTTCATATTCAGCTCCACACTCTCCAAATCCCCAGTGAAAACTGACTCTGACCAGGTATCTTTCTTATACCTGGGCTTTTACCTGGGGTGTCCCTTGCATCCAAAATGGAGGTTATGTTTACAAAAATTCAAATTGGAGCTATTCATTTTTATTTTTATTCTATTTTGAATCTAATTGTTAGCCTGCCTAACATAATAATTAAATAATAAATAAATAAATAATTGTATACTTTATAAAAAAAAATGGGTATATTACAATATATTTTATAATTATGATTTTAAGTATATGATGTTAGATAAAATTATTTGTAAATAAAGATAAAATAATGAAAATCCTACTTGTTCGATTAACATTGGGATGTCAAATAATTACAAATAAGAATAATTGAAAAATCTTTTTAGAACTGTTCAGTTGTTTCAAGGAAGAATGGTGGATAATATATTGTGCCCAATTTTTAAACAATTGAATTCAGTATTACATAATTTCAGATTAATGTTATTATATTGGTTTGTCCGATAAGTTCTTAGAGATTTTAAAAATAAAATTTACCTTTTATTTTTTCTATGAAAAATGAATCACAAAGCTAATGTTTATTTATATGCCTTTATTTGTCATGGAATTAACTATGTTTACACACTGAATTCGTCTTTATTAAGGCTCAGTAGTGTAGTTTATTGCAAACCAACATAAGTGACAATTCAGTTGATTTTCGGCATATTATGATGTTCTTTTTAAAAAAAGGGAAAAACGCAGCCCAAACTGCAAGAAAGATTTTTGGTAGCGATTCAATTGCTGATAGCACGGTTCAGAAGTGGTTTAGATCAGGAGATTTCAATTTGGAAGACCGACTCCGGGCTGGCCGGAGTTCATCTCTTGAGATCGAGGATATTATGACGGTGATTGCAAACAATCCACGAATTACTGTCCGTGAGATAGCTGCGGCGTTAAGAGCCTGCAAATTGACCGTTTTTGATCATCTAGAGAAGGCCGGGTACGTCTCGTTATGACGTTTGGGTTCCCCATGAACTCAGTGAAAGGAACCTTATTGAAAGGATTTAATGTAGTGTTTTGCTGCTGAAAAAATGTAGAGGATCCATTTTTGAAACAAGTTACTGCTACTAACGAAAAATTCTTTACATCAACACCAGCTGAAAAAAATCTTGGGGTTGCCTGGAACGATGCTGCTCACAACACCAAAGGCTGGCTTGCATCCTTTGTGGGATTGGAAGGGACCCATACATTTTGTGCTCCTTTCACAAAACCTAACTATAAATACGGACTTTTACTGTGCCCAGTTAGAGCGATGAAGGCAGAAATTGAAGAGAATCGGCCTGAGTTGGAAAATCAGAAAGGAGTGCTATTCTACCAAGACAACGCTAGGCTCCATGTGACTTCAAGTACTTGGTAAAGGTTATTAAGCTTCAGATGGGAGGTTTTACCTCACCCGCTGTACTCTCCTGACATTGCTCCTTCGCATTTCCATCTTTTCGGTTCCCTCGAAAATTTTCTACAAGGGAAATTCTACTCTTCAGAAGATGACGTCAAAATGGACCTTTTGTAGTTCTTCAGGAGTGAGGACAGTGATTTTTGGAAAAAAAGGAATAATGAACCTTCCAAGCCCTTGGGTAATGAGGGTAATTGCTAACGGTAGTAACTATTTTGTACATTAAATAAATAAATTTTAAGCTGTTCATCAATTTTAATTTTTGTCCAAATTTCTCTACGAACTTTCCGGACAACCCAATAAATTGCCTTTTATGTTTTTTTTTTATGGGAGTGAGGTTTGCTGGTGGATCAATTTTCAATAAGTAAGTGTTCTCAGTCTGAGAAGGACCGCAATATATTCTTCCAGGTCTATTCTTGGGTTATTGAGGACTAATTTCTTTACTTTTTGTTTTTTTCCATCACTTGTTTTACAAATGCAAGTTTTGTTAACAAATATTTAGTTGTCTTGAATGGCAATTTCATTTTGTTTTCTATAAGATAGATGGCAGTGGAAATAACTTTCTGTAGTTTTTGTTCATTTGAATAAATATTAATATAAATTAATTGAGAAAAGGCTATATCATTGGTTTTAACTTAAGACCGTGGTGGCCGGGAGTTTTAAGGCATTACCTTACGTAAATTGAGTCATTCGATGCCAGTTCAATCTAGCCTGGAAGGGTCCAGAATTAATAAAGAAACCTTTCCTGCCTGCAGTTTTTATGATGCTGAACCCATTAATAAAAGAAATATAAATAATTTGAGCACTTTTACGGTTAAAGTAGATCTATCAAAGTCATTTTTGTTACAATTGAGTCTAGTTAAGGTGTGAATTTATTGTCCTATCTGCATTATTCAAGAATAAGAAGAATTTCTCACCAAGTGTTAATGTCAAATTAAGCTACAACACGATTTCAAGAACTATTCTGATAGACTAATGACGTTCTGATTGGAATTGATATAGAAGAAATTATTAATTTGCACTATTCTTCACTTTTGCTGTACCAATTATTTTTATTGTTTCACTGGGAGAAGATTAGTTATTATTAATGACTTTCTTTGGATTAATAACGTTGTAGGTAACTGGAATTCCTAAAATACTTCAGTAGTATTGGAGCTCAAAGGTTGCTTCGGGACGTACTGCCTTAAAACAGTTAATGAAAAGCTACCACTGGGTAGTTCTTTTATAAGACATTTTCACAACTTTTATTCTTTCTACACATTTGCTTATTGTATTTGTATTATACAGTTGTAATTTACTCTAGATACAATTAAAAAAAGCAAAAAATTAAAATAATAATAAAAAAGCTCAACTTATAAAACTAATGATGAATGAAGTATATGAAAAAATTACGGATGATATCTCTTTCAAGTATAAAATCTAGAATGAATTTTTGAAATCTGGGTTAGAGAAGAGGTGTTATTAATTGCAGACCTTTACAAGATATTTTATACCAGTTGTTTGAGAAAGGATAAAATTGAAAAGTAGAATTGGTGGTGAGTAGACTCTTAAATGTTTATAGGGCACTGTTCATCTGAGTTACTTTTTAATTTTTTTCATTAAGATACTTTGCATGATGATATATAGAAACAATTCATGAAGACACCAAATTGTTTCAATAAATTTGTTCCCCCTCCCTTCCCCCCTCCCCTAAAAAATGTTTGATATACAAACAGTGCATAACTATAACTAGCATAATAACTAATAATTTTTGACCTCTTGTTAACCTATACATATATGATAAGAGTTATACAGATTAAATAGAATAATACCATGATAACATGTCAGATCCATAAGGAAAAATTATTCTGATATCATAGGAAAATAAGGAGTGTACTCACAATCTGATTCCATACTTAATTTATGGTGTTATGTCCTTTGATTTTATTTCACTGATTGATCAAACATGATAAGTAGTAAGAATTGATTAGCTCCTCGATTGGATGATGGTGACGAGAATAATTCAGCTTTATTATTTGTTTCTTCACGAAGGTCTATTAGTTTTTAGAATCATTATTTATTATGTATTAAATTTGTCTTATAATATTACAACTTCCTTTTATTGTAGTATTTAAAGTTTTTATATTTAAACAGATATTTTTGTTTGTCTTACATATTTCTTGTCTATAATTAGTTATTTTACAATGCAATTCTAATCATTAAATTTAGTTTAGTTTAGTAATAGAAGTAATTATAGTAAAATATATAAGAATTATGCTTATTTATAAACACATACATGTTACACCATAATGCCTATTGTTTAAGATGTCGCTATTTTATTGTTTGTCAAATTTAAATCAAGGGATACAACATGATTTCACTGTTGCAATGTTTTAGACTTTCTGAGGAAGGATCCTTTAAATTCGATCGACAGTAGCCTACTTAATGACAGAAGATCCAAAAGTACAATTTGGTAGTCTAGTATCTTTTCTGAAATTTTATCTTGGTGATGTTTTTCATCAGTTCTTTGTATTCTCAACTGGTATATAGGAAAATAATTGTCTGAATTCAGTATAAGTCTAAGGCATCAAATAATTTAAAAATTGACAATTAAAATTATTCTCCCCCTCTTCACACTGGAATGATCAGTTATGTGAATAATATTTATATTCATTTGTAATTTGAATTCCAGTTGTTAAAATTTAAATCATATCTGTAAGAATAGTTATTCATTATTTATATTTTAATTTTATTCATAATATTATTACTTGTACATAAATTCTTTTTACCACATGTCTCACTTTCTTACTATCTTTGTAAGTAGTACTAATTGTTGTTATTAGATTAATAGGTTGTTTTATATAATGCAAAGGCTGTGCATGATCATTTAAAAAATAATTTTGACTTTTAGTATCTTGGTATTTATAAAAAAAAATTATAATTATTTATTTCCATGAGGATGATACTACATAATTCATTCAAATTTAGAAATTTTTTAATTATTTTATTTTTTAAATGGTCTTAAAATTACTGTTATAAAAATTTTACTAGCAGCACAATTGATTGTGTTTCATGATTCGGAATAACTTGATGATATTTGTTGAGAGCAGTTTTGTGTTTTTAGCAGGAAATGTTACCTCTTAGATGCAACCTTATATTTTAATAAATATTTAAGAAAAGAAAAATTGTTTCTTTTGACCTGTGAATGATTTAAATTACTCTTATTGCATTGAATAAAATAGAAAAGCCATTTTCTATTAATTTTTTTTTTTTTTCATGAGATATAACCCATCATACTATTTGTTCATGCTAGTCCCCCACCCCATTTTGATGGAGCCCACGAGGGACTTTTTCAAGCATTTGATTAAATGGAGATTCATTCACAGCCTCTCCCCTGGGTATGTGAGATCTGTCAGCCAACTGGTGGCCACTCACAAAAATAGGCATAGAGAGTGATGACCCACCCTATAAAATTCATCGAGAAACACAGGTGTATTCTCTAGAGCATATTACACCATGCGGCCAAGGGCCTACATGGCCTGTCGTGCCACCGGGAAAAAAATTTAATTAGTAATTCATTTGAGTTATAGTAAACAGTTTTAAAAAATCAGCTTTCAATTTTGCTCTGTGAACTGTAAAATTGTCGCTCATGACTTCTACACAGTAAAATTTGATTTAGGCGAAATAACGTATGTGATCGAAATAACTAACAATATGTTAGTTAATTAACATGTTTTTTCTGTATAAGTTGTGATTAGCTTGCTGCCAAGGATTTGTCTAGTGTTTAGACTTTAATGATAGGCATATAATGACATAGGCATCAAGACATGGTTGGATTGGGGTGAAGAATTTCGATGCTTTCATCATAAGTCAATCTTTAATGAAAAATCTGGTGCGGGCAACACACCACTTTCACTTACCACCATTTTTAAAATCGATATAAGAATTTTCAAATACAGTTAAAGATAAAAATGAGTGAAACTAATAAAGAATTCATTAAATTGAATTTCTATAGAAACATGTGTTTTATTAAAAAATCTATTATATTATTATCTTTTTGGGTCTAGTTAGAAAGACCATTTGCATTTGACCTTGAGGTATTTGGTCTCAGCATTCCTGTATTAGATGGGCTGCTACAGGCAACATTGTGATCATTTAGCTCTCAGCGAATTTCACAGATATCCCAAGAGGCACGTGGTATTTATCTTACCAGACGCAACCATTTCACCTCCCTGTGTGATTATTATCATTATCTGAGTTTTATCGGCTTTTCTTCACTCTTTATTAACTTTAGCAAGCTAGTGTATAAGATAATATTTTTTCTAAAATCTTTAGCTGTCCGACGGTATATTACACATCTATATTACTGTTCTTATGTTCAAAAACGAAAAATTGCAATAAAAAAATATTTTTGCAGTTTTCTCCTTTACTTAGAGATCTTCTATATTTACCTGTTTTTCATCGTTGATTACAAGACTATATTCTTATTTTTTTTGGTATTTACAAAATTAAAGGTACTTTAGAGGAAGAAAATTTAAAACATCAGCATTTAAGCCCTGTCAGACTATTTCAATCAGAATGAAACCTACATCATATTAAAGCCCATCAAACTTTGCATTGATATATATATATATATATATATATATATATATATATATATATATATATATATATATATATATATATATATATAATATATATTTATAGAGAGAGAGAGTTCAGTCAAAATCGTTTAGGCCGTTTTTCAGAAAATCGTAAAAAGGTGCAAAATGCATGTTATAATGTACATCTTCTGGTCAGCTGATTTTGATCTCGGGCATATAGTTGTCCTAAATATGAAATTTCAGTTTCATAGGACTTATAGTTTTCATGCTGGACTTACCACAGACACACACACACCACAACACACACCACACACCCACAGACACACACACACACACCCACAGACACAGACACACACACACACACACACACACACACACACACACACAAAGCGTGTATTTCCGTTGAAAACTGGAATTAAAAAAATTTCAATTTCTTTACTTTCCCTTACTATATATATATTCCATATATAGGTAAGGGAAAGTAAAAAAAAAATGAGCCCTCTTAATTTTCAAGTATATAATCCTATTTGGACTCCTAATTAAAACATTTTGTTTATTTATCTGGTATCACAAAAGGGTCTGTGTGTTTGTTTCGGTCTGTATAAAGAACCAACTAACTCAAAATCAAAAAGTTGTATGAAAATTATATTACTTATTTAATTTATTTTTCTCCTAAATTATTGATAAATTGACTCACCAGAAGTGCCACTTCTTAAGTTGATTTTACATTTATTTATTTTTTTTTTTTTTTAGTTTTATCTCCAACACTTTTGATTAACCTTTATTGTAGTGTTTCCTTTGATGCATTCTCTCTTTCTACATTTGTAGTAGATGAAAGAGAAAATGCAAGATAACATCAAAATTTTTCTTTCCATATCTCGCATAGTACATATTTTATGGTTGCGGTTAATTGTGTCTAAGAAAGAATATATAAAATATAGTTAAGTTGTCTCTATAAAAGTATATAATTCAGTGGCATGAACAAAAATAGAGAGTATTATACTACAATAACTTGGCACCTGTTCTTAGAATGTTTAGCCTGTCCTAAAACAGATGGATTTATAAAAAACTGTGTAATCTGCCACTCACAGCCTCCCACTCTCCTTATATAACATCTGGATTCTCAGGAATTGACTCGTTCAACTACGTTGTTGAAGTCACTCTCAAACTTCTAACGTTTGGTTTGTAATATTATTGTGAATACAAAATTGGATCTTCTACAGATGTACAATGTAAGGTTAAAGGCTTTAGAATAATGAATATCCAACACATGGTAGGTATGTATATATTGTACAATGTTATAGAAGGTCAGTGTCAAGAAACACATTAAATCAAGCGATAGTTATAATTATTAATTTTTAACTTTATATCATTTGATGAAAAACTAGATGTTTTTTCTCCGAGATCGGCCAAAATGTCTGTAAGCAGATTATTGAAATTTTAAGATGTACAATATTATTATAGTTCAATAATTGCTTTTCCTCGATTTTGCCATAATTAGGTTGGGTTGAATGAAAATTGAAGATGCTTATTTTGATCTCAGATGAAGCTCATACTCCCTGAGTGTCTGTGTTGACATACATAGTTTATGTTTCTGTCTTCTTAGTCATTTTTTAGGTTTCGATCTCGTCTTCAAATTCTTTACCAACATCTTACCAGAGCTACTCCCAGCCCTTCCAGGTCCTATGTAATAATTCTTAACTAAAACCCTGACGAAACCAGAAAATGGCTGTGTAGATGATGTATTCGATGGAAGCCTCGAGGAATGGTTCAAGTTATTGAACCTCTGGTGAACTTTGTGAACTGAGCTGATCAGTGCAGTAAAAACGAGGATGAAGTGAAAATATATTTTATTCTGTGATGAGTAGTCTCTCCTGAGAATAACAAAAATGTTCAAAATAAATGATATTTGGTATTTTAAGACTAGTACATAAATGGATCGGATTTGGTAACGACTAACTTTCACATTGGGAAGATTGATAGTTTAGAAGATAAAGAAATAATTGATGTTTAAAAGTGGTTTGTGATAAGGCTTTACAAATAGATATAGGCAATAAATTCAAAAATACTTTTGCACGAATGACAACAGATTTTTTGAAGCAGATAGATCTGTGGGAAGGTATATACAAGTTATGGGTTGGGAATTTATGTTTACTGAATGTACACAGGAACATGTGGTAAGTATATCAAGTATACAAGGAGATTTTTTTGTTTTGAAGGATCAGAAAAGACACCGAGGAGATATTGCCGATAGAAAGAAGGATTAAACCGCTTCAACTCAATATACATACTAGAAACATGGAAGCATCTGGAAATTCCCCATGAATTCATTAGTCTCTTGAGACTCATGTCAAATTTTTCAGGCAGCCCGCAATACTTGAAGCAACCATAGTCAAACTGGGGCAAAGTTAGAGAGAAGACTAGTAGCAGGCAAGTTTTAGGTGGAATAGAATCATGAAATGTTGGGATTTGTCTCAGGATCGCGATGGATTTTCGGGTGATTTGAGGATCATAATTTATTGATGTTTGATATTGCCTCACTATGTTTTATCTATTTTTTTTTTCTTTGTACAAGTATATTTTTTGTATATGTTGTTTTTTGTTTGAAATGTAAACTTTCACTTTTCCTCTTTCAATTGAAAATAATAAGAATTGAATATTTTGATAATGCTTTGATTTTTCAATTTCTGAAATAGTCAATTTCCTATGTTGGATCCTACGTATTCATAGTGTATTATAAATACATATTCACTTTCAACCAGTTATGAAATTACTTTATAATCTAAATAATTAGTTTTATAATCTAATTTATAAGACAAATATTTAAAATCCGTGTCGCAGGCTCTGCTTGAAGACTTTAAAATGGCTAGTAACTGCTTCCCTGATGTTCTTCATGATGGTGTTTGTTATGCTCGTTATTACATGGAAAAAGATGGTATCCCCCCGCCGTATGTCATCCTCAAGTATCCAAAAGGCCCACCACCCATATAGTCGACTAAATGTATTGACTGGATGTTTAAATATGTCTATTGTTATGTGAGTTTATTTATTATATTACTATGTTGTTTTTTTGTTTTATTGATTAATTTAGTAAAATACGAGTTGATATTCATTGAATTACTTCAATTTAACATTGGAATATTTAATTCAATTTCCATCTACAGTACTTTTCTAGTCATAGATGATTTATTGCTTGATTTATCTGTTGTTATTTAGATTTATATATTAAAATTTTTCTTTTTTCAATGTTAAATAAAAGTTTGCCAATAGAAGTGTTTTAGTATTAAAAAGAGGTGAAAACGAATCTACAAATGTCTGTAACTTACATGTTTGAACTAGCAAGTATTGTATTAATTTATTAAGCAAATGTTAAACTGTGATATATATTAAGTGATTGTTTATTGAAAAAAATTCTCTAAATTAAAAAAATATATATTTTTGTTGTTATTAATTTTTTTTTTCTAGTAAGAGTTATTTGCAAACTTTAGAAATATTATGTAAATGTTAAATGACTATGAAATAAATTATAAAAATGACAGTATTTGGTATTATTATTATTCTATATTGCATTGGATAGTAGTAAATTTCTGAATGGATCAATTTTTTTTTACATTATTATTTTCTGTATTTAAGTTATTATTTCCATTTTTATATAGTGCCTCATAATTATCAACCACTTTGATATTATCAATATCAAAGAAATTGATGTCTAGGTACATGAAGAACTGATTATACTAATCTCACTTCTTTAGACAACGTCTCAGAGTCAACCCTGAAGAAGGCCCAAAATGTAGGCCGAAACTTTGGCACATAATTAAAATAGCACTTGTTTTAATGTGTGTTTCTATTTAATCACCGCACCCCCAAACATCTTCCTCATCTGATTAAAATACTCATGAAGAAAGAATTGATGGTATATTTTGGACAGTGATGTGAGAAGTTCTGGCTTAAAAAGTGTTATCCTCTTAAATGCACTTATGAACTATCAAAAACAGTGTTTGATAGTCCATCTTACGCCTTATAATTCCAACATAAGGATTTTTATGTTCTTATTCTTCAAAACAGGTTGTGAATCATTCTCCAGAGAGATTTAAGATAAATCTAATTAAACAAAGTAAATATAACCAAGTATTGAGATTTTACTGTTTAATAAGTTCCTGTTCTAGCTTTTTATTTTCTTTTAAAATCTTTTTTCAATAAGTTAACTTCATTATTTTATGTAAGAACTCTTATCACAAGTTCTCGGAGCTACACTCGTGAAACCCAGTTGTCGGGGAGGATCCCTGTAGATTCCAGCCTCGATTAACAATGGGAAAGTACTTCCTCAGGAGAACATCTTTTTGGGTTGTCACCCACTGAAGGTTCAATTCTTCTAATGTATCATGCTGCAGATTCCTTCTCTTTCTGCTGGGGTATTCATTTTAGTATTAACATTATTAATGCATATGCAAGTCAATTAATTGAATTTCTAATTTTAAAAAATTTAACTTTATGTTTCTTTCTGAGGTACGTCCCCTTTCCTCGGAGATCCCTCTCAAGCTTTGCTCTGTAAGTATGTGTAGTGTTTCGTTTGAGAAATCATATTTAAAAAGCTATAATTAAGAACTTACATTATCCACCTTTAGAATCATGAAGTTTCGCCAATTTCATAGGATATGCAGTAGATACTCCTGTATGATCCTGTTACCCAAAAGATCTACTCGAAGGCCTAGCAACCTTGTCAATGCGAGCTCTTGAATTTCCACGCACTACTTGTCCCAATGACCTAAATTATCTGAATCCTTCCCATAATTTGATTTTATATTCTTCCCTCTACCTACTTTCTATGCTTTCGTGGAGATAAATTTTAATCAATTGTCCTAAAGGTATGAGAACTTCATAGTTTAGGCTAATTACCGACTAGGAATAAATTAAGGAGCCTCGGTTTTGTACAGATTTTGTATTACTGACCTCCTAGGTCTTATGATTTATCACATGGAAAAAATAAGTGGAAATGAAAAAGAATGGAGTTGATAAAATGATGTGAAGTATCTACTTATCGTGGATTTACGTAAGGAAATTCAGGGCACTAAAGGATGGATATGTATAAATATCGGGCTGCAAATTAAGTTCGTAGCCTTTTTCAATAACAAATACTTCTTGAGGATTTGGAGCACTACTTATTTTGTAAATGATGTCCACAACTTTTGGAAATGGATTAGTTAAGGTGTTTGCATGAATTAGTTTTTAAGTCGAGGACGAGTATCTTGAAGAACTGCATTACCAGATTAAAATGGAATAAAATATGAGGTGCATTTTCGACAATTAATTTTTTTTTAAATCTGTTTTTTTTTTTTAAATCTACAGTGCCAACCGTGATAAAAAAATAGTGTGATGGCGCGTTAAGGCTCCGTCCACACTTGGCGGAGTGGAAAGGAAAGACGAATTCCATTGCCGAAGGGTGGCCACACTCAACGAAGAGGGAAGGCAATTTCCGGTCGACAACGATAGCAATTGTAGGGGATAGGATTCGAAAGATGAATCGCCTTTCTACTCCGCCAAGTGTGGCTGGGGAAACCGAGGGTAATGTCGACTCCGATGGTGTTCGGTAGACTTCGGACGTAGTCGTGCGTGATCGATTTCCTCTACATCCCAGTTGATTGTTGTTTTCCATTGTTGCTATTGTTTTCAACCTGTTCCGAGATGGAAGAACTTATTTCAACTGTTGAAAAATATAAGGAGCTGTATTATCCTGGATTCTGTAGCTGTATGACAAAATCTTCTTCTGAACTGCTGCTACTCATTAATTTATTAAAACAATAGAATAAATCAAATAAAAATTTGAATACACAATGAATAAAGCAACAATCAATAAACGTTTTCTCGTTGAGTTGAAGGAGTTTGGCAATTTCCTTTCCTCTCCGCTGAGTTTGGCCACCTC
This sequence comes from Piezodorus guildinii, assembly GCA_023052935.1. Taxonomy (NCBI): domain Eukaryota; kingdom Metazoa; phylum Arthropoda; class Insecta; order Hemiptera; family Pentatomidae; genus Piezodorus; species Piezodorus guildinii. The sequence goes on from CM041292.1 coordinate 164,749,545, forward strand.
GAAAAATCGTCTTTCCTTTGCTCGTCTTTCCACTCCCCCAAGTGTGGCCGGGCCTTTAGAAGAAATTACTGTTTATGAGTGGTTCGCTCTATTCCAAAATTGAAATTCTGATTTGAAAGGTGCTCTTCGTTCAGATCGGCCTTCATTTGTTGTTGTCAGCAAAATTAAAGTATTGGTCGCAAAGGACCCTTAAACGACGCGGGATGTTGAGTTCTAAAACCGTCCCCAAACATTAGAAACAATAAATTAAGAACAACAGTATATGTTTCTTGGAGCGATATATGGGGTTCTCATAACTTGGGATGAAAAATGGGTTCTTTACTATGTTGTAAGAAGGAAACCCAATGGGAAAAGGGATGACACATCATTAGCAGCTCCCAAAGCAGGATTGCATTAAAAAAAAGTAATGTTTAGCATTTGATGTTATTGGAAATGAATGCTTTACTATAAGCTCCTTCCACCCATCCTGACCATTGATTCTAATGCGTATCACACACTATTCAAAAAATAAATAATACATAATCCATATAAGCGACCGACATTGGCTAATTGAGTCGGTATTGTTTTCCAACACGATAATACTTACTTGTTTCTTTACAAACACACAAAAATAATTGGGGTTTGGCTGGGAAGTTCTTCCGCACACACCCTTTTCTCCTGGCTGGATATTATCAAGTATTTTGTTCCCTGCGAATCTCCCTTTGATTCGCTTGAGGTCTGCAGAAATCTCTTAATAAGTTCGATTCTCGAAAATCGGAGAAGATATATTTTAAAAACGTGGGTAAATTACTCCCCTCGACTGGAAATAATCATATATCATAAAAATCTGGTACGGGCAACATACGAATTTCACTTACCCCCGTTGTTTAAATCGGTTAAAGGAATTTCACATTGCTGTTAGAGATAAAAATGAGTGAAACTAATATAGAATTAATTAGATTGAATTTCTATAGAAACATGTGTTTTATTAAAAAATCTATTATATTCTTATCTGAAATAATAATCAGTTAGTTTTATCGGCTTTTCATCACTCTTTATTAACTTTTACTAGCTTTTGTATAAGATGATATTTTTTCTAAATTCTTCAGCTTTCCAACAGTATATTAAACATCTATATATACGAAAAATTGCATTAGTTTTCTCCTTTAGTTAGAGATCGAATTCGTTCAGCTTACATATTTATCTGTTTTTTTAATTGTTGATAACAAGATTATATTGTTATTTTTTTAGTATCTACAAAATTAAAGGTACTTTAGTGGATGAAAATTTAAAGTGTCGGCAATTAAGCCAAGTTATACTGTTTCAATCAGAATGAAACCTACATCACATTGAAGCCCACCATTTGACTAAAGGAGAACATAACAAAAATATTTGTATATGCAATTTTTAACATAAAAACAGTAATGTAGACGTTTATGGAAAGCTAAAATTTCAGAAAAATATTACCTTATACACAAAATTGTAAAAGTTAATAGATAGTGAAGAAAAGCCGATAAAAGTAACTGATAGTCGTAGATAACAATATAATAGATTATTTAGTAAAACACATGTTTCTATTGAAACTCAATGTAATTAATTATTAAACAATTTATTTTCATCTCGAACTGTATTTAATTATTCTTAAATTGATTTTAACAACGGAGTTAAGTGAAAGTCGTGTGTTGCACGCACCAGATTTTTTAATCTAATAATCACATATATTTTTATCTGATATATTCCTTAAGATATAGTAATATATTTTAATTTTCTACGAGATTTATTTTCTTTTTACGCTGTTTTTATATTTTCCCTGCCCAACGTTTTGTGCTTTATTATGGCTTTTTTTTTTTTTTCTCACGATAAAAAATGAGAATTAGGCTTCAGGTCATTCTTTACGTTTCAGGTGTTCTAATTTCGCCTTGGTCCTCCTGGGGAATCTTAAACTAATTAAAAGTGTTGAATTTGTTTCTGAGACTTATCAACTAGTTGGAGCAGAAATAAGGAAATTTAATTTAAATTAAATTTTCTCTTGTACCTAAAGCGCCAAATACCATCATACGAAAACATGTAATTGGATGGTAGAAAAAATAACCTATACTAAATAGGTTTCAACCCCATGTATCTCATTACTATATGAAGGGTTCAAGATGAGATGTAAAAATTCAGGTAATAAATTGGTATTACCAGTTGTTTTTTTTTCGTTGAAACTAAATAATATATATGTATGAAGATATTTGCTTTTGAATGTAAAGTTATAAAATTTATTTCAAGTTTCGTGATGCTTCCTCTAGATATTATGGAATAAACTTTATATTAAAGTAAATACAAAAGCATGTCAACATTCACTCGGTTATTTAGTCTTTGTGTTATTTCAAAAACGACAACTTTGAAGCTGAATTTTTTTATGAAGGGCCTCCCTTACTGTCTGATGTGCAATAAAGATTGAATTTTGGGAAATTCCTCCTCTAAGTAGTTAAAAACGATTTATTTCTAAAACATTTAAAAAAAAATGTTTTTCGAAAAATCTAAAACCTAAACATGTAAAATTAGAAGTACTTATTTGAAAGATAATCAAATGTTTATCCACGTGAAATCAAAATATCTTAATCTTACTAGCATTAGTAAAGTTATTACATTTATAACTAATTCATTTCAGCTTATTGGGGTTTCGATCCATGTTTTGTGTTTATGTTCCCATGGAAGCATGTTAAATTTATTGTTATTAGTTTAATTGTTCTTTTTATCATTCAGGAATATAATATAACTTATTTCTGAAACTTAAATTAAATCCTAATAAATCCCTCCAAATCACCTTCACTCTACGTCGTAAACCTATGACTTCCTGTCCCGTTGCTTCCTTTAATCATACCCCACTCATCACTGTAGAACAAATACAATACCTTGGATTCATCTTGACAAACGTCTTACATGGAATCTTTATACAAGACTTAAACGACTAGAAACTGCTCTTAGATACCCACTACTAAAACACTTACTTGAAAAACAATCAAAACTCTCCCTTTAATAAAAAATCCAATTGATTAATTTATTAGATCTATTAATTAATAATTCTAATTAAACAAAAACCTTATTTACACAACCATTATCATACCCAATTTTTGGACTTATGGCATTGAGTTACAGGGATCCACGAGACCATCGAATTTCTCCCGCATCCAATCCTTGCAGTCTGAATCCTTCGAAGAATCTTCGAAGCTCCCTACTTTGTTATCTATAAACTCATCCATAGAGACCTGAATATCCCATTAGCTGCAAAAATAGAAAGATACACCTTCTTCATTCCAAACTACCTGCCCATACAGACCCGCTTGTCCTTAACATCAAATATACATCTATTCCCGATAATCATCCGAGGAAAAGAGGCCTCGAGACCTGCTGATGAAATAAACATTGATGTGCTACTGCTGTGTAGGTTCTTCTTAAGACTTTTTCATGCCAAGTTTCTCTGAAAGCTCATTTACATATTGTATTATGTACATTTGTAAATTTTAATAAAAGATTTTTTTTTTAAATGTTGCAAAGGAGTTATGATGATAAAGAACAGATGGTATACTTAAATCTAAAACATTTACGTTATTATGAATATGCCTTTTTTAATGTGTGTTTTTGTGAATTTGGCTGACCAAACTTAAGTTCTGTATTGTCTTTTATGCCATATAAATTTTCAGCTGGGGATACCGACTTGCCCCGAGGAAGACTTCGGCCCCGTAATATACAACGATGTCCTCAAACATAGTAGAAGGAAACCCCTACCAAACAGTTAAATGACTCCCAGCACAACTAAATGCAAGTGCATCTACCGTTTCCAGACATTTAAAGTGTATTGGGAAAGTAAAAAAGCTCGATACATGGGTACCTCGTGATCTCACTGAGCGGCATGTTTCAAAACATACCGTGCAAAAATTGAAAGAAACTGGGCTACGAAGTTCTTCCGCACCCACCATATTCTCCCGACTTGTCTCCAACAGATTACCACCTGGTCAGGAATTTTGACAACATCGTCAAAGGAAAACTTTTTGAAAATGATGATCAAGTGAAAAGTGCGTTTTAAGATTTTGTTTCACTTCAAAGCTCAGAGTTTTTCAGTTCGGGGATAAAAAAGTTGGTGTCACGTTGGGAAAAATGGGTAGAAAAAGAAGGTAAATACTTCGAATAAAATTATCTTGTTTTCATGTCGTATTTTTAATAAAAATCCTTTACCTTGTAGACGGACTTTTCATGTAACACAACCCAATACATAAATACAATAAGTAAAAGTGATAAATTATAATAAAAGGCGTAAAAGGCTTGTGAAGAAACTTCTCAGCGGTAGTACTTCGATGTTTATTTGAGTAAGTAGATCCCGAGGCCATCTTCTTTTCAATCGTCTCGGAGGGTTGTCAGGGATGTGTGAGGTTGATAGGTTGCGGACAAGAGGGATTATATGGGTTGGAAGTTTGGAATTAAAAGTAGTATATCTGGTACGAGAAAGGTCTATAACAAATGGGATATTAAGGTCGTTATGGATGATTTTATTTGTGCCGACATAAGGAGCATTTAGGATTTTGGATTGGATGCGGGAGGAATTAGATGGCTTAGTAGAGCCCCAAAGCTCGATTCCATATGTCCAGATGGGTCTGATGACAGTAATATAAATGAGCTTTTTGTAGTGAATTGGAAGTTTTGAACGTTTGTCTAGTAAGTGTTGTAGTAATCGGGATCTACGGGCAGTTTCTTGTCGTTTTAGTCTCGTGGTGGGGATTCAATGTAAGACGTTTGTTAAGATGGAGTCCTAGATATCGGATTTGTTCAACAGCTATGAGTGGCGTATTATTAAAGGATACGTTGGGGCAGGTGGTCATCGGTTTTCGACGAAGGGTAAAGGTAATTTGGTGGGATTTTTTAGGATTTATTTTAATCCTCCAGTTTTGACACCATTCCTCAATGGCTGTGATGTGAGACTGAAGGATTTGGGATGCAGCGGTTGGATCATTATGGACGGTTAACACACAAGTGTCATCTGCGTAAGTTGTGAGGGCAGTGCTAGGATGGAGTGGGATATCAGCTGTATATACTGTATAAAGGATGGGACCTAAGATACTACCCTGAGGTACACCTGCAGAATGAGAAAATGTGGAAGAGTAGGAAAGGTTATGATTTACTTGAAAGGTTCTATTAGTGAGGTAGGAACGGATTATGAGGAAGTTTGTTGCGGGAATGAATTGACGGAGTTTATAAAGGAGTCTTGGGTGCCAGAATCGGTCGAACGCTTGTCCCACGTCAAGAAAGCACCCGTGCAAAACATTCCGCGATCCAATGTGGAGGATATAACATCCACCACACGGTGGCATTGCTGAATTGTAGAGTGGGATGTCCGAAATGCAAACTGGTGGTCAGGAATTACGTGATTCATTTCTAGGATCGGATATAGGCTCTTTAAAATGAGTTTTTCCAGAATCTTGCCCATGATAGGTAAAAAGGAGATCGGACGGCATGAGGATGGATGTTCAGGAGGCTTTTGAGGTTTTAGGATCATTTTGATTATTGACAATTTCCAAGGTTCAGGAAAATAGGTGGTTCGGAGGGTGGCATTGAATATATAAGTGAGGTAGAGGATTGCTTTTCGAGGTAGCTGTTTGAGGATAAAGGATGTGATGAGATCATGACCAGGTGCTTTTTTAATACGTTATTGATGGATAAAGTTAATCATTTCAGAAGGAAAAAAAAATCTAAAACCTTTGAAAAATTGGAAAAACTCTATGCTTGGGAAAATTCGCATTTATCTTGCAAAGGAGTCATGATGGTATACAACGGTTGATAATCCAAAGGCTAAAACATTTAGTAATTATAAATATGTCTACTTCTTTTGTATGATTTTGTAAATTTTTACTGAAACCAACTAAGATCTGCAATTAAATCATAAAAATTTATTTGTTGTGCATATTTGAAACAGTTACTGATTCGCTGATACGAAGTTATATTTATCATAGTTACTCTTATCATAACGTATATTGATTAACACGGAAGAAATATTCACTAGCGAAGACGCAGTTATATCTAGTAATTATATACTACAAAATTTGCGTTAGAATTGAAATGCAATATTATCTTTGGAAACACTACTCCATAACAGGTATGTGAAACCTACGATAAGTAATTACCTTTGGTTTCTATATTGAATAACAACAGTCCCACTACAGTCTGGCTGCTCTCCATCACCATGAACGTCAATATTGTTCGATGGATCCCTATGTCCGGAATATTACAGCTTGTATAAAATTGTTTCAATATTTGAACTCAATAAGTGTTTTTAACTCTTTCCTATTTTTTCATTCTTGAAACAGAATCAAAATCAATGTTAAAACATTCCGCAATTCCTACAACACGTTTCTAATAACTATGAATGAAATACTAAAGTGGTATATCTAGTATATTAGGATATTTAATACGTGATTAAAATTAAAAATAAATAAATATTTTTAACTTAGGTTAGGTTAAAAGAAGTCTTGATTACAGTATAGAGCTAAGGTTTAAGTGACTTTTAATACCTTTAATTGATAGTTATTTATTCTTACATCCCTTTGAATGGTAAACTGTATTTTACTAAATATATTGATTTTTTAAAGAATGTTTAGTATTCTCCCTATATCAATACTGTTATCACTGAGTACGTTTTGGAGTCTTCATTCTATCTCTTTCTCGAAAAAGTTTCTCATATCCTTTTATCTAAAAAGAATGCCTTTTTATTCTTCTGGTTAAAATGTTGACATACTTCAACTGCACATCAAATATTTCACATTTTGGCCGTGTATTTTTATTTACTAGAAATTCCTATGTTAGAGAAGTGTTATGTCTGGTAATAACTACTTCTTCACTTCTGCTATCTCGATCGTAGCGATGCTATGCTTTGGTTACTTTTTTAATCCTATTTAACTTATTTTATTCTTCTAAATGTTCCTTAGGTTGGCAGGTCATTGTAGCTTTGGTCTTAAGAGTAGCTGCATGTGTCTAACGGAGTGTGAAAAATCATGTTGATGACTTCTGTTGTGTCTTTATAAACAACACGCGTTATTGAACACACTTTTATAATATAAATACAATTGAAAGTAAATTACAATTAAAATTGAAAAAAAAAATCTGGTGCTGGGAAAATGCGACTTGTACAAAATAAAAGGTACTTAAGTGAAAAAAAAAAAATTAAAATTTCGGCGTTAAAGTCCTGTAAGACTATTTCAATCAGAATGAAGCCTACATGATATTAAAGTCCATTAAATAGTACATAGCCGATTTAATCAAAATCGTTTGAGCCGTTTTGAGAAAATCGTCCAAAAGGTCCAAAACGTATGGTATAAAGTGGCTCTTTTGATAAGCTGATTTAGATGATAACGTTGCTGTACATCTCGGGCGTATAGTTGTCTTCAATATGAAATTTCAGTATTGTACGAATTTTCGTTTTCGTACTAGACACACAGACCTTTTCCATTTGGCACAGACCGGGACTTAGTCATTTGAACTCTGGGGACCATAAAATGTGTATTTCCGTCTAAAACTGGTATTCCAAAATTTTCAGGATCGCAGTAATTTTCCTTGCCATATATTTCATATATAGGTAAGAAAAAATAAAACACAATTAACGTATGGCTCAATAAGAAATCGATTATCCTAAGAGGTTTCTTCATAATATGTTAAGTTTGGTCAAAATAACTTTTGCTTCTTGTTTCACCATTTCGTTTCCTTTAATCCTCAAGTGGAATGGTATAGCGACGATTCCTACGTTTTCTTTCAAGTTGTCAATCATTGATGAATATGTTTGAGCTATCCTTATTACTGGGTCCGATGAATGCATATCACTAAGCGACTTTATATCAGATAGAAAATCAATAAAAATAACAAAAAACTATTGCTCAATTAGAGATCTGATATGTCGATAAATACCAATATAATATTAAATGCTTGGTATTGAAAGGTTTAATTTCATACTATTAATCTAATTTAGCCCAGAAAAAAAACATGTAACGTTTCACATTTCATAGATCGTGAGTCTGATCGATCATCTATTTCATGTGGATTAAAGAAAAAAAGATAGATAGATTCATAATGTAAGTCAGTCTGTCGTGAACTTTTTTGTAATATTCTGTATCAGTATCTGAAACTGTGAACAAGGCCAATTTTTAAGTCCAATGTTGGTCCTTCATGTCCGTCTTTTGTTTAAATATAACATAGATATAACGTTATCTGAAGAAGTACCCTTTTTCTAAAGTAAGAATCGGTATATAGTTCAAATATATTTCTGAACATCGAGCAAGGTTAAGGTTGAGAACAATCGACACACTCCTCGTTTCATTCATTTTTACTTTCTACCTTGTAGCCCAACTAGATATATCATATAGTCTAAGAATAAAAAACATTATCGATTATGTTAAATTATGTTTCATATTACTATTTCATAGTTTCCGCCATGTTCTCCTATAGCCTCTAAGCTCCTTGTATCCTCTCTAATTTTCCCTAAGTTTGATTGTGGATGGTAGTATATAGTGGCCTCTATGCTAGAGAAACGATTAAAGTTGATTATGGACTGTTTTTTAAGATTCGTCTTTGGCACGTCGAGGCAGTCTCATCTTTGCCAAATTTATACCGAATCAACTTGGATCTTTCTCCACACCCGTAGGCAAAATTTCCTTGGATCCTTCCTATACCAAACCATCAACTCACAACACCCTCCCTATGTCTACAATCTTCAACAGTTCAAACCCTCAATTCATCCAGTAGATACGAGATCCCGTTTATGTAACATTATAACCCTTTCAACAGAACAAAAAAATCTGGTGCGGGCAACACACGACTTTCACTTACCTCCATTTTTAAAATCAATGAATGAATTTTCAAATAGAGTTAGAGATAAAAATACGTGAGATTATTAAGGAATTAATCAAATTGAATTTATATAGAAACATGTGTTTTATTAAAAAATCTATTATATTATTATCTTAAATAATCAGTTAGATTTATCTTCTTTTCATCACTCTCCATTAACTTCTAAAAGCTTGTGTATGAGATGATATTTTTTCTAAAATCTTTAGCTTTCCAACGGTATATCATTCATGTATATTACTGCTCTTATGTTTAAAAACGAAAAATTGCATTAAAATAATATTTTTTCTATTTTCTCCTTTAGTTGGGTATCGAATTTATTCAATTTATATATTTACCTGTTTTTCATCAGCGCTAACAAGATAATCTAGTTATTATTATTGAATCTAAAAAATTAAAGGTACTTTAGAGGAAGAAAATTTAAAATATCGGCATTTAAGCCCTGTCAGACCATTTTTATCCAAATAAAACCTACATGATATTAAAGCCCATTTAATTTTACATCGATATAGCGAGTTTAATCAAAATCGTCGGAACCGTTTTTGAGAAAATCGAAAAAAGGTGCAAAATGCATGGTATAAAGTGCCTCTTCTGGTAAGCTCATTTTGATGAAAAAAGTTTTGTCACGTCTCGGGCGTATAGTTGTCTTAAATATGAAATTTCAGTTTCATAGGACTTACCGTTTCCGCCCGGGAGTTACCACAGACACACACACACACAGACACACACACACACAGACCTTTTTGCGGGACTTGGTTATTTGGACTCAGGGGACCCTAAAACGTGTATTTCCGTTGAAAACTGGAATTCGAAAATTTTCACGATCGCAATACTTTCCTTACTATATATAGTAAGTGAAAGTAAAAATATGAATGCTCCTTTCAGGCCCGTTCCACTAGTTTCTGGAATTCTCTCCCATCTAACATCCCCCTTTCTCCCCATTCAAATACCTTATTTTCTAGCACTTTCGAGCATCCCATAATGACGCTGATTGACTATTAAATAATTTTATTGAGATTGTGTTAAATATTTTTTCACAAGTATTTATTTATGATCATTCCAATTTTTTATTCAGTAAACGTCTTTTAGTTCAATCGCTACAGAATTTTTAATTTTTTTTTTTATATTGTCACTTGAAAGATTCATTTATTATTATTGTATTATATTATTTTTATCTATGTTTTATTGGTTTATCTTTCATTAATCACTAATCTTATTCTTAGAAGATTAGAGATTTATTTTTTCTTCTTTTATAGTTAAATTCTTGTATCAATCTATTTATTTTTTCCAACACAATTAGTTTCTGAAGATTATAAATATTATGTTCATTTTGTCTGTTGGCCAGATATATTGTATATTTTAACTGTACTAACCTCTTATTCTTAAGGGACCCATTCCCAGGATAATACTTATTTTTTATTCTTAACATACATGCTTAATGTAATTTTGACACTCATAACTTCATATTTTAAAAAGTAACTGGATATTTTATGAATAAAGATTGGGTAATTTAAGAAAATTGCGGTATCGATCGCATATCCTTAGTTCCGCTTTTTTAAGTAATGCATTAAACAGAACAGAACCCATTCCTTTTTTTCGACATGTCTAAAAAAAAAAAAAAGTCTTTTCTTTTTCCCGAATCAATCAAGCTTTAACCCAGACAGCTGGAAGCTCTTCTTCTCTTTCTATTTCCCGTCAGGTTTTTCATTAGAAAACTAATTTCGCTACGTATATTATCTATCATATGGTTTTCCTTAAAACGTTTCTTTTCTATTTACTTTTATTCCTGTTTTATCAACAAATATTAGAATAATCAGAGGTTTGTTATTAAGGCTGATTTTTTTTTCTTCACATTTTTTCATATTAATCACGTTCCAAGAACGTTTTGGCTATAATATTTGTTTCATAAAAATTGAAATAACCCATCTAATCAGAAAGAAAAATGAGTTTTATAATATTCTATTGAAGTCAATAATATGATTGACCATCTGCAAGATTTATCGAAAGTTTATCACAAATGTATATATGAATTCTAAATGATGTGTTGTAATAGTATATTTAAATCTTTAGGTTTTAATACCATTCTTTCAAAATATAAATATTTATAGCTAATCAAAAGGTATACAAAGTATTTATTCTGCCATTTCAGCCGTGGCACCGACCCAGGGGTCTGGAGGCCTTCCTGGGGCACACTGAGCCTCAAGAAAGTGGGTCCTACGGCCGTTGGCCTTGATTCAGTACTTATATCTATATGTTCTGAGCCCAAAGCCCTTCATATCTTGTAGGGGTAAAGGTTATCTCTATTTTATTTATTTTTTCTCTTCTAGTTTTATTTTTTTAACTATGATAATAGCATACAGTTTCAATAGTTGATTTCGTTATCCTTAAAGTTTTGTAAAAACTGTTTATATATCATTCTTTGTACTGATGTATTCAGATTCGGACACATGTGGTTAAATTTAGCCCCTAGATTTTTGTGTAAGTAGTTTAGACTCGAAAACCCTCAAAACCGTCCAGTCTTGCGGGTAGAGTGTCTATTGTTTAACTAGTTTCCATACTAGGTGGAACTGTACTAAAAATTATTACAGAATTTATGTTTTTATTTTAACCATTAAAAGTTCATTTGTCTTCTAAAATTAATTATTTACATTGAGTAAAATTTAACATAATTATAATAAAAACTAACTTGTTGCGCACATCTCAAAACTTATTCCTAACTCCTATTGTTAAAATATTTTTTTAACTGATTTTTAATATAAACAGTTGTTTTCGATTAAACTAAATAATATAACAATTAAAAATATTCTAAACAATCAATTACGTTTATGCGCTTTACGTTACTTTACCTTTTACAAATTCGTATGTTAAATGACATTTTTAAAAATAAATTATTTAGCTTTCAACTCTCTATTCATCTATAATAATACTCTTATTAGCGAGAAAAAATGTTCATTTCTTTTTCAGTGAATTCTTTTTCTTTTTTATATTTACATTTTTTATCAATTGAATTCGGTTCTGAACTGTGCCGACTATTTCAATGAAGGTAAAATCTACCAGTATTTTCTATAAAAAATGGGATTAAGAAAATTTCATGGTCCCAGTATTTTCATATATAATTAAGCGGAAGTTCTGTAAAGTTTAATAATAATAATTATTCATTTTTTCAGGGACTTATTAATTGTTGAAAGTCCAATAAGAATAATATTACAGTAAATGAAAATTGGATTTCAGAGTATTAGTGTAAAATAACTAGAAATAATGGAATTAAACAATCAAAATAACTCAAGATATAAATGATCATAATAATGTGAAATATAAAAACGTAATAGTAAAAGAAAAAAATGTAAAAATTTAAATAAAATTAATAATAATAAAATTGTTGTCCATAATATCACGCTATTTACGTTTCGAAGTTATCAATTTCAAACTATAACTATAATTTTAAAATGATTATTTATAACATATAATTTTAAATTTATTTTGTGTGGAAAATTTTATTTCTACCAGCTTTCAGATGGAATTTCCTCTGTCGTATTTTAATTTTAAAAAAGGATTTCGGCTTACAGAATACATTGTTAAAATGAAATAGACCAATTTATAGAATTTCACAGTAGAGAAGATAGATACCAAATTTATTTCCATCATCCTCGCTTTATGATGTCTTTATTGAGCCTTGATCTTGGTGACCACGGTTAAGAACCATTCATCTGATTGGCTAATTTTTTTTTCACTAAATGTTTATGACGGATTATCACTTTTTTAATAGGACACTGAACACTGGTGTGTCAAACAATTTTATGACGTATTTCGGCTCAATGAATAAGAAATAGCTTGAGCTAGGAAGTTATATTTATGGAACCTTCTTGACAGTAACTCCTTCCCTCCACTTCCGTATGCCCATACCCTTCGGTTCCACCACGCCTTTACATCACTTAGTGTCTCCTGTCATAAATCTTCCCTTATTTCTTATATTTGAAACAGGAGGGAAAAAATATGAGCTCTTAGAAGAGCTAAATCGCGTATGACTTATTTTCCTAATTGAAAGTGATGGTGAAAATTGAATATAACATAAATATATCTCAAATTAAATTACTGCATTTTTTGTGGTAAATATTATTTCCTTACTGTTTAAGTATATTAGTATATTATTTTGTTTTTAAAGTCAACCGTATATTAAGAAAAAAACGCTGGAAATGATTACACAATGGTTTATTATTTCCAAATAACAATATTAGAGTATAACTGTTTAAAGGCAATTAACTAATATGGAAAGCAAGTAATAATTCAAAGGCCTATCACCATTGCTAATTTCAAAAAGTTATAACTTTGCTATTTCTTAACAGATTTTAATTATTCGTCCAACATTTTTAGAATTTATAAATTCGTAGAGAGAACGGGCCGAAAAATCATTATTCGGGTTCTAAGTATCTTCAAACATATGCCCTAAAATGTTGAGGGAAGGGTTATTTATGGGTAAAATATCAATTTTTTTCTTTTCTTTTTTATAATTTTTTGGGAATTGAGAAGATCTTGAGGAACATTTATGGACCAGTAAAGTTACCAGAGGGAAATAGGCTGAGGCCTACCAGAGAACTGTACAAAGAAATGGATGACCTGGAAACGGACATTAGGTTAAGGAGGCTGAGTTTCTACGGGCATATGGTAAGGATGAACCCGAGCAGAATAAATAAGGAGGTATTTGGAAAAATGTGGGAATATAAAGGGGCCGGAGGATACATTCAGCAGATGAGGAAATAGACAGTGAGGTTGGGAATCTCAAATCAGGATTTGGTCAATAGAGATGAATGAATACAGGGAAAAACTAGGAAAGATAAAGGCACTTGGCGGTGCCAAAGAGGTGAGAAAGAATGAAGAAGAAGTGGAATGAAAGAGGAATGTGTGGGCAACGCTGGGAGAAAATGATATTTGCGTGGTCTTAAGGCCGTTTCGCGTCGAAAAAAAAAAATGATCAGCGGTTTCTTGATTGAAAAAACACTATTAATTTTTTCTTTATCTTTAAAAATAACTGTGTTGTTTAATTAAATCACTATTAATCTGCCCCCATTCAAAAAATAACCAGCTGATATTAAAGTGTAGGTGTTAGGGTCATCGTAGCATGCAATAGTATTTTTTGGGCGAATTTAAAAAAATTGGTCCAGTAGTTTCGGAAAAATGCAGCGGAAGGCGGACAAACGGATTTGTTTTTTTATTCGTTATTCTGGTTCAACGTATCTTGAAACATAGGGCCTCAAATGTTGGGTGAAGGTTATTTTTTTTTGTCGATTACAAAGGTTTATCATGGAAAATAATAAACCAAAAGGTTTTTATTTTGCTACCGAAATACTTTTTTTTTTTTAATTAATTAATAACAAAATGAATATTAATCATTCAATCCTTCCTGTCTACATTTCTTCGAACAATAGTCGATGCTCCATATTTAGTCCTTACTAGACCTGTACTATGATCTAAAATTCTCTGAAATATGGAATCCTTGATATAAACCCATTCAAATTTTCAATCTTTCACCAAAACCTTACTCATCTTTTGTACCACTTCTATGTTGACGATTTCAAAATATACCTCTCCTTCTCACCTTCCGACCTATTAAAAGCTACAAAAAGATTACAAGAGGACATAAATCGAATAAGCTACTGGGCTGAAGTTAATAAGTTAAAGTTAAATGTTGAAAAAAACAAAAGCTATTGTAATAGGATCCATCACCTCTTGAAAACTGTTCCCCATATCCCAGCCCTGTTCCTAAATAGTAATCCTATAAATTTCCACCCAACTGTCAGGAATCTGGGAGTAACCTTTGACCAAACTCGATCGTCCAAAAATTACATTTCCGAAATCTCTCGTCGTACCTTTTCAACCTTAAAGTGACTGTATTACCTCCGTCACCTATTTCCGCTTGAAACCCGAAAACTCCTCGTTACCTCTATAATATTTCCCCACTTCGACTATTGCTGTACGGTGGTGTGTCTGGTGATCTCGAGGTAAAAATAAAACCCTTAATTCATTGCTTTGTTCGATTCATCTTCGGGGTCCCTAGATACACCTCTGTATCCCAATTTTATGGAGAGTTGAAGTCGCTTAACCCTTCCAATCGTCGCAAGTATTTCCTTCCGTCATTCCTTTACCAAGTAATCCAATCCCGCCGTCCATCATACATTTTTGACCTCCTACAGTTCAAATTCTCTGTCTATCCCCGTTGTACACGCTACAGACCTTCAGATTTATTCAGTACGGCCCACCGAACTGCACATTTCGACAGATCCTTTCTTATCCGATCCTCAATCCTATGGAATTCTATCCCTCCTTTCATCCGTCACTCCAATTCTCTTTCTACCTTCAAATCTCGTATATTCGATCACTTAATGAATACCCAGGTTCAATAGAAATGTACATAAGCTTTTTTATGTATTATTTTTATTTTTTTCTCATTTAAAAATATCTATTTTATACCAGTAATTATTACGTTGTTTATACTCATTTAATTTACTCATTGGACTGATTGTAATATTACTTAATAAAGAACTTTTTCTAAAAAAAAAAAATTACTCAATGACTCTAAAGCCCTTTTTGTTCATTCTGTATATTTTATTCTAAAGGGACATGTCCCAAAATAATAAAGAATTTATTTATTATTATTATTATTTATCTTTATGATTCATCTATTTCCAAACATTAGTTTCCGTCAAAACACGTGGGATTTTCCTGATTTTTTTGGGGGGGAGGGGAGCATCCATATGTAGACGGTAGGGCTTGACATTCTAAGGACAGAATATAAATCTTATGTATATATTTTTAATTTAAACTTATTTTGTATGTATGGAGTGAATCGTTTCTCATCACCTTAATTACATCCTTGATAAATGAGATGTTTTTTTTTAAACGTGTGTTAACCACATGTTAACCATCGCTGCTTTTGATACAGCTTAATAGAAGTAACATCAGGGTGGAGAACTATACTGACGTGGAAAACTTTTTATAAAACAATTATAACCACGAAATTTTAAGATTTTAATAATTGATTCGATATTGTTATCGTTATTGCAAAGATTTTTACTTACTATACAGAACATGAAATATTTCTGTTTGGCTGAAGGACGGAGGAGTTCATATGCTTTTACTTATCTTTATGAAATTTCACATGCTCTCTACTATAACTTGAAGTGTAAAATGAATTGTTCTCAAGATGAAAGAAACATGTTTTGTTTTCTAATGCACAATTGTATAACATAACAACTGACCTCGGGGATACACATTTATATTTGCTTAAAACCAGGAATATTCCTGAGAATGCCTCGTCAACATAGATAGCTACGTCTATGTATTTCTTTTGGAATATTAGCATAACTTTTATGTAGACGTATTTTTTTTATTTATTTTTGGAGTATGAAGATTTAAGAACGGTTCGTTAGCATTTCTGGTAAAGCAGTGTTTGCATTTTTCCCTGGAAAGCCCTTATGAAGGTCTGTAGCGAGTGCTCAGGCGACAAAACGTTTTCCATAAATATAGATGGAAAGGGAGTTTTCTCGGTCGAAGGATATAGTCAAGCCCCCATTTGGTGGATACTAACGTTGGATAGGGAGAACCCCGGAGAAGTGTTGGCATATTTACAGCACGTATATTTTTATTTTATACACACTTGTGTGAGTATATATATATATATATATATATATATATATATATATATATATATATAAGATAACATTTTTTCTCAAATCATTAGCTTTCTAACGATTTATTATAGATCTGTATTACCATTTTTATATTTAAAAAATCTGGTGCGCGCAACATACGTCTATTATTTACCTCCGTTAAAATCGGTTTAAGAATACATGTAGAGTTAAAAATAAATTGTGGATATAATTAATTGTCCGTTGAGAATTACTAAAAGGAATTTCTTCGGGTGGCGGTCGGTGAATGAAACAATTGAGTAGTTTCAAAAATTTTTTTTGCCAACGTTTCGACCCCCATTGTGGGTCATCATCAGGGCGTGTTGTAGGCGTATGGAAACTGACTATATATACACAATCGTTTAATTATTTCCATTCATCTACACTACAAAACGTTGGCAAAAAATAAATTGTTGAAACTACTCAATTGTTTCATTCACCGACCGCCACCCGGACAAAGTCCTTTGAATAAAAATAAATTGTTAAAGAATTAATAAAATTGAATTTCAATAGAAACTTGTGTTTTATTAAATAATCTATTATATTTTTATCTACAATAATCAGTTAATGTTTGGGGCAATCACCTCCAACTCAATGTTAAGATGATCAAAACTATGGGCGCTATGCTTCTAACAGGCCGCCAGATGGTAGCACGATCAACATGAATTTTCTTTTTCAGGAACAAGAAACTGTTAGTTTTATCGGATTTTCATCACTCTCTAATACCCTTTACAATACCGTGAATCAGATATTATTTTTTCTAAAATCTTTAGCTATCCAACGGTACATTATAAATCTATATAACCATTCTTGTGTTAAAACACACACACACACACACACACACACAGACCTTTTTTCGGGACTTGGTCCTCTAAAACGTGTATTTCCGTCGAAAACTGAAGTTCGAAAATTTTCTCGATCGCAATATTTTCCCTTACTATATATAGTAAGTGAAAGTAAAAACTAAATTAGGTAAAAAAAAAAAAAATGTTTTTTTCTCCTCTAGTTGGTCATCAAATTCGTTTAATTGTAGACGTTTTTACTATTAAGATGGTTTGGTTGATTTTTCGAAATCTACAAAATTAAAGGTACTTCAGAGTTTGAAAAAAAAGAAAAAAAGAAGGCATTTAAACCCTCTCAGACTGTTTCAATCTGAATGAAACATAAATGATATTAAAGCTCATTGCATTAAAGGTGCAAAATGCATGTTATACGGGCTCTTCTGGTTTTCCGATTTTGATGAAAAAGATGGTGTAACATCTCAGCTATATACACCTCACATCTTGGTTTTCCTGGCCTTCGGGGATGATGTTAAATGGTGGTCATGGGCTTTTGCGATGTCAGGTACTCGTTAAAGATCCCTATCCTAATTAAACCTGGAAAGGGAGAATTAAGGACTCCCAATATAGCATCGTCCTGTTGATCACACCAGCATTAACCTGAGTTTAAGGAATAACTACATTATTTATCATTTATTATATAAACAATAATTGTATATTATTTATGAACGAATCAAATATCTAAACATCATTACCGATTTTAATAAGTTAACTAGTTGGTGTTTACTTTGTTACATAATATAATTCATGGGATGGACGTTTACTACATCTCTTCTATTTTACACTTATTATAGTTAGTGATAGTGGTACAATTTATTGAATATACTACTTTTGATTTTAAGCGTGAATTCTGAAAGGAAAACGGGTTGGTGTCTTCATTTCATATTTAAACACACATTTGATCGTTTCAGGAACCGTTTTGACATGTAGTTTACTTGAGCTTAAAAAAAAAGGAAATAATTTGCCAGTTGCTTCTCGAAATCATCAGTAACTTAGATAACGATGATTAAACAATTTTACTATTAGTTTTCATATTTCATCTCTCGAAATTAGCTTAGTATGCAACTTACTAAGTATAGTGTGTTTAATATTTAATATTTTATAATAAAAAGAAGTTCGGCAGATATTACATCTTGACTTTTGATGATCGATGATAAGTACTTTTTTATAGTAATTAATATTTTCAGTTTTGTTTTACCTTACGTCACAATGCGTCTTATGGTAATTATTTACTATTATTATTTTTTCAGTGTTAATATTTATTTTGAGAATAAGTTTATAAGGTTAATATGGCTAGATAATTTTATACCACTGAAGGAAAAAAAAAGAATATTCGTCATAAACGTCATAAATTCTAATTTTAAACATCTATGAACTTTTTATTGATTAATCCCACTTTACGAACTTATGAATAGTGATTCGATTGAAAATAATACAAACATATTATTATATTTAAATCATGTTTACATTCAATACCCAATACAAATATATCCAATTTTTGGATACAGATAGATATCCATGGATACCTATAAATGGATCCATAGTTACCTAAATAGGTGTCCATAGCTTAGTAATCATGGATACAGCATGAGATCAACGCGATGGCCGCCTCTAATAGCAATAAATAATGTACTTAAAATATTATTATAAACTAAATAGGAAGTAGTATTTAAAATACATATTAAATAAAACAAATTCAATTTTAAATATTCAAGTATGTTTAAACATTGGGAACTTTAATAAACCACTGTCCTTAAAACTCTTGCAAATATTTGAATCAACAGGTATAAAACCTTTTTCCTCAGCATTCTCAAGTTTTCTCAGATATTTTACTTTTCCCATCTATTTTTTTTTCAAGGTTACATTTCTATTCTTACACATTTGGCTTTCTATGGATTAATTTTAATATTTGTTGGGTCAATTGTTCATTGAAGGCCATGTCGTGTGAAAAAATGCCAAATGAGAGAATTCGGAAATTTCTCAGTTTCCATAAGAGCTCTGTGCATCACAATGCGGTCATAATGATTTTTTCATATTTCCTTGATCGAAGAGTGGTGAATAATGAAACCCAAAAGAATTCTACAATTCGACGATTTCCCAATTCCACTGTACTTCCGAATCGTGAACCCACACCTCTGCCTGTTCAAATCAATGGGGATGAACTACCTTCTTAAATTGGATGAAGAGGCTCGGTGGAATAAGATCTCTTTTACCGCTGTAAGGACTAACCTCAAACTTTAGTCGGCCCAGACCTTTCAAGAACAGCATTAGCTGTAGTGGTTTGAATCCCAATATAATAATAAGTTATTTGGTCTACTCTTAAGATCCGTGTATAAGGAAGGGTGTCGAGAGGAAAACCACACATTTCTGAAAAAATGATTTCCTACAGGCTTTCTCGAATAGTTGAATAGAGTAGGGTAAGCATAAGTGATAAGTGAAGTAAATAAAGCTAGGACGATGAATGATGATCAGAAATCGAAGCTGTTTATGAGTTTTTGGGTGGTAATTTCAGATAAGCAGTTTCAAATTAAAGATTTATCAAAATAATGCTTTATGTTTTCTTATCACTTAACGACCTGATCAGTGTTAAAAACAGAAAGAGGGAGATTCAGAGATAAATACGTAAAAATGAAAGTTATAGAGTTGCTTCAAGAATCAATCAATACCCATGGTATAAAACTATCTTTGCAAATACGGAACTTAACACGTATGTTAGGACTTCAGTCCAGATCAGACTGTCGGGAAAGCACGCTATCTCCTTCAGTGTCGGCCCGCATAGGTATACCTTGTACTCACAGAAGCCGTGCCCTTGTGGTGGGGCTGCATTAGAGGTTGTTTTCATTTTCTTACTGGAAGTCCTGCGGACCTTAAAAATAGATTCCGCTTCATGCCCATTTTAAATTATATTACTGTTGATGTATTTTGTGATATTATGGCAGAACTCCACACAATAGACCTAAAACCGTTATATGTTTATGTCCCGGGAAGTCTTAAAATCACAGGTCTCAACATATTTCGTTTCAGAGTGTTGATAGTTCTTAAAGCGGTTGAAGCTGATCGATATTTAGTAAGAGACAGGTATTCGCACTTTATGATTGCTATTATATATTAATATTGTTATATTAGTAGTTATTAATGTATATCTTGGATAACTGTGAACATATAAATAGCAAGCTTGTTATCCTTATTGTTGATTTGTTTTATAAGTATTTGTATTTTTTTCTACATTTATTTACGTAGTAATTATTAATATTTACTGAAGATGGGTTTATTACTTCTGCTGTGCCAATTGTATAGGGATTGCCCTATGGATAAGAGAGCTCTTAAATTATTATTATAGAAAAAAAATAATAAAAAATTATTATTATTATTAAATAATAGTTCATGTCAGTTTTCAGGTTCTTGTGATGAGTTTGCGGTGAGGGCCTTCCATTCACTGCTTAATACACAGCTGGTGGGAACAGTGGTTGTGTGAAATGGATATCTCACTACTTCAAGAATATTAATATTTTCATCCTGTTGATATTTGTTTAAAGCTCGTTTTCATTATACATTTAATTTGCAGGTAATTTCTATTTTCATATTAACTTGGTGTCTAAAATCCTTCCTTAGAAATCCAGCATATTTCCTTTTTCCAGAATTCAATCACTTTCCAGGAAAAGGTAATAGTTATATAGAAAGGATTAGGGCCAATTAGTATAAGTCGATCCTCGCATAGGTTGCTATATGGAGATGAATGATCTAATCATACTCCATAATAGTTTATATGAGATGTAGTTAACTGTAGTGACACATTCTCAGTATCTTATTATGTAGGGTACATCTAAACTCCCCGTCAAAAGTATTGCAACAAGTATTTGAATTTTACAAAAACTTTTTTTTTTATAATAAAAAAAGATTCTGAAGTCAATAACAATAAAATAACTTTATTCTGGGACTATGTCCCTTAAGAATAACAATGTCGTACAGTAAATATACTCTTCAATATATACATGTCTGGCCGAGAGATCAATAAAATAAACTTTTATTTAAAAATGTGTAAAAAATAAGATCTATTTATATAGATATATAAAAAATATATGGAATATAAACAAAAGAAAAAAAATCTGCTATGAAATAATAGAGCTGAACAATTTCCAAATAAATAAAATAAATGAATTAATCCATAACTCTAGGGTTCTGATAAAATAAAAAATAACATTATCTTACGTTGAAAGTAGGATAGTGAATTAACAATTTTACATTTGGTGTCCGCATCTTTGGAATCTTAGAAGGTGTTGGAAAATATGGGATTTGAATGAGAGAAGGGAAGAAGCATGGCGAATATGATTAGGCAGAGAATTCCAGACAGATGCAGAGCGGATATAAAAGGAATTATCAAAAGATTTGGTCCTATGGGTAGGAATGTAAAGGTTAGAATGGCGTGATCTGGTTTCAAGTGAGTAAATTGAGGATTTGAATTGAAGGATACTGTGAATATATGGAGGATGTTGAGATTTAATGACTTGGTAGAGGTATGTCCCTAGGAAATATTGTCTACGTATGGGAGGTAGGAGCCACTTCAATTCTCTGAATAAGTGGGTTACTGGTGATCTCCTGAAGGTACCGAAGATAAATCTTATAAACATATTCTTAATCCGCTTGAGTCTGTCATCAAGTACAGTCAAGAGGCCTCCATATACCACGCAGCAATAATCTAAGTGGGGGAAAATAAGGTAGGAAACCAACATCCTACGGTTGGGAAGTGGAAGGAGATGACGGAAGCGATGGAAGTACTCAAGAGTACTTATTTAATAAACATTTTTACACTGGAAATAAACAAGTTTTATTAAAATAAATTACAATATTTCTTCCAATGAACAAACCTTGAAACGTTAGAATAGTGAATTCCATGGTGATTCGGAATGTAACGCAATGATCTGCATTCTTCATAGAGAGTGATGATTCTGAACGTGACTTAAACCGTTCATTGTGAATAAAATTAATTGTTTTGACTAGAAAAGAGAGAACAGACTTGAGACAAACGAAATATAAACATGGACTGAAAGGGAATTGGAAATGAATGAAACAAAATTCCATCGTTTGTTGGTAAAAAACGGATAAAAATAATATGTCTAATCTCTAATATCTCTCATTTAATAAACAATATTACTATAAATATAAACGAAATCTGGATTAAGTTGAAAACAAAGAAAATCTTGAGAATTATGGGTGTTGCAATACGTTTGACGGGGAGTGTATAGTATGTTATATAATACTATCTACATAATAGGGAGATACTTCGTCACATTACTTAGTGATATAAGAAAAATGCATTTTGATTAAGTAGTACATTAAACTGTATTTAGATTTGTTTTATTGACTATAGTTAGTTGTTTTACAGTTTCTACCGTGCTTTCCATTTTTCCAACAACGTTTCACTATACATGCTGCCGCCTTTTTCAGGATTTTGAGTTAAAATCATTTTTATTTAAAAGAATCATTCAGCCAAAATATTCATATTCGTTCAAATTTGGCGAAACGGTGGTGAAACAATTAAAACAACTGTAGAAAACCTAAAACGACTATAGCTCTTGGAAGTCTTAAGAATTATTAATTATTTAGATTGTTGTTAGTAAGAAAATTTGAATAAACGATTAAATTGAACTCAATTAAAAAGTATAAGAGGTTATATTCTAAACATTAACTTTTATCCTGAATCCAGATTAGCATTATTTTGTGTATTTGAATTAGATGCGAGTGAAGATAAGTAAGTATTCTGTTGTTGAGTTTTGTTAAATAAAAAAAAATAGATATATATATATATATAATATATATATATATATATATATATATATAGTGACTAAATAGATGTTAAAAAGTATTTAAAAGGAAATGGGAAGAAAATTATTTTTGAGACGAAGAATTATAATCCACTCAATTTTTCCTGAAATTATCTAGTTCATTCATTTGTAATTTTATTGAGGTAAAAGAGTACTTCTGTAAGTGCATTGAATGAGTAATTCTGATCTGGCTACTGAAAATTTCAGTATTGTTTAGTTCAAATATTTTAGAGAATACCTTCATTCTCGGATTCATAAAAGAAAAAAACAACTCAGGCAATAATTCATCAGCTTTGGCTTTGGTTAGGCATGAGTAAATTGACAAAAGGAATTCGCAGAAGTATGTAAAGATAATATTCCTGTTAAAGCACGTGTCCTATAACCGTAAGCCATGTTCGTGGATTGGAATGCGAATTAAATCGCTGGAGAGAGGCGTATTCAGTTAGAAAATTGTGAAATTCGGCAACTGATTATATCCGATTTTGGAACTGGCAGTCGTAAACGTACGAATGGTATAAGTTTAATAATACTAAATAATAAGTTGTAATTATAATTATATAATAATAAGTTTAATATTAAGTATAATGGATGGGCACATCAAGCAAATTGAATACTATTTTAACTTTTACTTGGTTGGCCGTAATATTAATTAATTTTTTTTCCCTAACATTTAGTGATAAGCTGTGTTATCATTTTCCAGTTGAGAAACAAAGTTCAAGAGAAATAAGGATGCTGGATTTTTCTTTCACTTACCTATATGTTACAGATGTCATATGCCCTATATTCCCGAGATGTTACAGTATTTTTTTTCACTAAAATCGGCTGTCCGTTATTGCTACTTTATTCCATGCATTTTACACCTTTCAACGATTTCCTAAACAAACGGCTCTAACGATTTTGACGAAACTCATTATATCAATGTAAAATTAAATGGGCTTTAATATGAAATAAGTCTCATTCTGATTGAAAGGGCTTAAATGGCAAATTCTTGTATTTTCTTCCTCTACAGTACATTTAATTTTATCAAAGGATTTACTATATCATCTTATTAGCATTGATAAAAAAACGACTAAGTACAACTTAAACGAATTTGATGACCAGTATATAAACCAGGCTTTCTGAACTATTCTTAACAGTTCTCTCCCAAATCTTAAAAAAAAAAATCGACAATCGTAAATTATATTAATGTAAAACCGATGGGTTTCAGCAATAAAATAATTTTGGTTGGATTTAACCGACTAATCGGCTGCTACTGTCTGAATAGACCGAATATCCGCCAAAACGTTGACAGTATATAGGAGCATAATGA
Organism: Piezodorus guildinii; assembly: GCA_023052935.1. NCBI lineage: Eukaryota > Metazoa > Arthropoda > Insecta > Hemiptera > Pentatomidae > Piezodorus > Piezodorus guildinii. Next base: position 164,774,047 of record CM041292.1, read on the forward strand.
CCCGTTGGAAAGAGAAATATTTTAGAAATAATATTATACACAAATTTACAAAAGGTAATGTTGAGTTACGAATAGAACACTTACTAATAATTATTATATGTAACAATATAATACAGTTATATTATTTAATCGAAATCATAAACTAACGAAGCTGAATACACTTTTTATTTTAATTTACTTTAAGTTTGTTTAATTCCTCACACAAGAATGAAAAGACAATAAACTGCTCGAAGATATCGTTTACTACAACAGTTACTTGACAAACGTCCAAAACTTCGAGTATATTACAAAAGACTCATTTACATCACTATTATCAGACCTATTTGGACACAAGGAATCGAGCTTTAGGGATATCGAAACCATCAAATTCCTCCCGCATCCAATTATTACAATCCAAAATCCTTCACAGAATCCTGAATGTCCCTTATTTTGTCACAAATCAACTCCTCCGTAATGACTTAAACATCCCATATGTTGCAGACTTAGGCCGTGATAGATCTTCCTCTTTGTATTCTAAACTCCCTGCCCACACAAACCTACCTGTCCTTAATTTATCTTACAGATATCTCTAATAACCCTCCGAGGGGCCTGAAAAGAAGGTGGTCTCGGGACCTACAGTCTTAAAATAGTTAGTAAAGTGCCACTGGGTAACACTGGGTAGTTCTGTCTCAAGACATATTCACGACTTTTTTTTTTTTTTAATTCTGCATATTAACTCAATGTGTTCTTTAATACAGTTGTAAATTACTATAAATTAATAAATAAAATAAAAACAAGTTTATTTAATATTTCTTAAGTTGACTTTAATAGCTGAGGTAAGTAAAAATCGTGTGTTGCCTCACAAGAATTTTTTAATACGACCACGTCATGTTTTTACCTTTCTTTAGAAGATGTTTACAGAATTAACGGCTTTAAAAGCAGGAAACGCTCCTTTTGCCTCAGCGAAAATAACGTAAATTAGTAGCAAGACTTTGCCATCCATTGGCGCTTTTTATTGGCATGGTCTTAAAAATGAGTCGTTATTCACATAAAAGCTTTATGCTGCCTTTTAAACACGGCACAAGAATAACTGCCTCTTAAAGTTAACTTAGGCACTAATATCTTCTATAGTCTCGCTTTGCGGAACCTCTATTTTCGTTGAAACTCTGATCTCTGGTCTATGGTCCTAGAAAGGTACAGGTGTCAGTCTGTAACGCAATGATTCATACGCAATATTTAATTATCACAATCAAGGCTAACCACGCTTTTGAAATTAAGCTCATCACGGGTATCTATTCATTTTATCGTCAACGATTTGGCGGATATTTGAGCTTCTCATACGTTAGCATCCGATTACGCGGTTAAATCCAACCAAAATCATTTTATCGCTGAAATCCATCGGTTTTATATTAATTTTTTTTTTTATTTAAACATATTTATTGATACTTACTTTGTATTATGATATACAACAAGTAAATGTGAAGGACCTTTAAATACATGAAGAGAGGCCACCCATTGGCAGCACTCTAATATATTAATATAAATTACGATTGTTTTGAACTTAAAATTTGGGAAAGAACTCTTAAGAATAGTTCAGAAATCCTGGTAACGTGTTAGGTTTTTGTGGATGAAGAGTTGGCAGTTTCAAATTTTCAGTGAATAGAATGCTAATATCTGTATGGAAGTTTCAAAGGTAAGAATTGAGTACAGCACTTCAGATGTCTTGAAATATAAGAAAATCCCTAACTTCAAAATATTAAATATCCAAATGGGTTGAGTTATTTTATAAATTGGTTAAAGAGGTTTAAGGTATTTTTTGAAAGTCATCGGAACCATACGATTTGGAAGGATCTGATATTTGTACATCAGTAAGACCTGCTTAACGGATAGTACAACACCGACAGGTTAGACTTGTACAAGCAAAGTTTATTTTTTCAAGAGGTTTTTGCTTACAAGTACTTTTCATATGTCCCTGAAGATTGAATTAGCATTAATATTGTTATTGTTCTATAGTTTATCTCAGTTTGCAAGTCATCGTAGCAGTTTACCCAAAAACCCAATTAAACAAATGCTTCACCCATCGGAAAGTAAACTCCTCATCCAAATGCTTGTATCTGCCCCTTTTTGACCACTCACATCCACTTTATCGTTGTCAGTTACAGTTACAGTTGCTTTATCCTGGTCAAGAAAAGCATTTTTCGTATATGAAAATTAATTACTTATGATGTCTAGATCTTCTAGTTCAAGCCCTTCGTAGATTTGGTGTATTAGCCACTATTTCTTAAAATTTCGAAAACAATGATTGAAGCTTTTATTAACAGATATGTAATACTTGTAAAATATCGACTTAGTCACGTCCTTTTGGTAAGTTTTCTTAATTTTTAGTTTTTATTTTTCTCAATTTATTTTTTAAGAACAAATTTTAACTACGTTGCATGTTTGAAAAAAAGCGTCCATTTTATATAGTGAATACATTTTTACTTTCATGTACCTATATTTACTTTCACTTACCTATATATATATATATTATATATATATATATATATATATATATATATATATATATAAGTTAGCTGTGTATAAGAGAGGAATCATAACAAATATGTAAAAGAGTATTAAGATTAAGTTGTTATCATTTCGATTCCTATATATATATAGGATGAAAGAATCAATAAAGCCAGTTGCTAACATACACCTGTGTTGTCTCTATGCCCGAATCCCCCCTTTTTTTAAGATAATCATTTGTCATAATTGTAACTGGTGCCGAAACCCGGGAGCCATCCGGATTATCGCGTTAGTTATCGGTGATAGGGGATTCGGGAGTACGATACAAGAGTGAGATATCATGACTGATCCCGCTGAGGAAATAAAGAAGCTCGAGTACCAGTTGGCCCAGGCGTCGGTAGATAGGGCGAAATTAGAGGCGCAACTCACGAAGGCCGAGGAAGTCAAGCAGTTTGAAGTGGTGAAAATAAGAACACAAAATTCCCACTTCATCCACGAGGTGATCAGCCAACTGGAGCCCTTTACCGGAGTGATTGGTGATCTCGAGCATTTCATTAAGGGAGCAGACCAAATCAAGGCGCTATTAGTTTCTCGGGAAGAGATAGGCACGCTTCAGGAGTCTGACGTTCGCCTACTAGAAGCATCTTTAATCGGCCGCATATCACGACGCGTCTTAAACGCTATACAAGGAGACCTCTCTCACACGTGGGAAACGATAAGGGCTAGGCTGAAGAAGCTTTACGGCGGAGGGAGATGGACCCCTGAAGAAGACGTATTTTACGTGCTGAAAGAACGGCGGAACCAGGACCAATCAGAGGGCGAATTCGCCGAGAAAATTCTCGTCCTATACAACAGGGTGGTCGAGAAAATGGTCGAGACGTGTGGCCAGGCGGAAGCAGCACAGAAGCTAGAGTTTCTGAAAGGTATCATGAAGGTCCAGCTTAACCATTATATGGACCGTCCAGGTTCTCTTCCAAGAGACCGCGACTTCGTGGAGTGCGCCCACGACCTCATAGATGCACGAGAGCGGAACGAAGCCCGCTTCGAGAAAACAGAAACCGAGTGGACAGAAGTGCGGTCACCCAGAAGGAGGAATCGAAGCCGTCCCAGGCAGTTCAATAAAAATACTGAGAAACGGCCAGGTAGAGGCCCAGAAGAGCGGAGACGCCGCCCAGAACGACGTTGCTACGAATGTAACCGTACTGGACATGTAGCAGCCCAATGTAACCTGACCCGTTGTTACGAGTGCGGGAAACAAGGACACGTCGCGAGGGAATGTCCGAGACGGAATTCCAGGACGAATAGGAGGGACCCGCCACCGGAGCCGATGGAGGTCAACAATCAGGACTGGAGCGGCCGACGACATGACAGGAGGAGCAGCGGCCGTAACAGCAGCGAGGAGTCATCGGGCGAGGAGAGCATCCGCTCGGAGCGCAGCACCCCTGCTACAAGGAGACACCGGGTAAGTGGAGTGGATAATTGGAGAGGAGGGCCGTCCGGGGTAGAGGTAGACGCGGCGGGGCCGTTCAGATTGAGGGTACGGCAATTGGCGGGGCAACCAATCAGGGGATCTTTTAATTAATACAAGCGTGAAAAAAGGAAAATATAATAGGTTGCCCGTGGCGAGTCTGGGGAAATCGGGAATTCAGTTTTTAATCGACACGGGGAGTACAAATTCTTTAATTAGCAAACGAGGGGCAGTGAAATTAGGTATTTGGGATGGCCATCAGCTATGTCAGTGTGCGGTCTCGACGGTTAACGGTAGATGTCGAACATTAGGAGAAACCTTTTTTAACCTTTATGATTTAACTGGGGTCGAAGGGAAAATGCGAATCCACATATTGGACACACTAATGCCGGGATACGACATTATACTGGGGTGCGATATTCTCCAAAGGGCAGGTTTGAGTATGGATGTCCATGGGAGCCGTTGGCGTTACCAGATAGGGCGGCGGCTATATAACAGCACAGTCGCAGGTGACAGCCGGAATATTGCAGTGGGGGCTGCTGAATGCGGACCGAATGTATTCATGCAAATCGTGGATCAGAATAAGGACCTCTTCTATCGGGACGGGGATTTCTTACCTACTACAGGTAAGACAGTGCACCGCATTCATCTTACATCGGAAACACCTGTTTATGTTAAAGATCGGCGGTACCCTCAGGCCATGCGCGATATTATTCGGGCCCAGTTGGAGGATCTACTTAAACAGGGCGTTATCCGTCCCAGCAACTCCCCTTTTAACAGTCCTCTTTGGGTTGTCGAGAAGAAACAGGAAGTTCCAGGTGCGGCCGGCAAACGATATCGCGTGGTAGTGGACTACCGTAAACTGAATGAGGCGACTAGAGATGAACGGTACCCACTTCCGCGTGTGGAAGACATACTAGACCGTCTGTCGGGGGCGACTGTTTTCAGTACTTTAGATCTCAAAAGTGGTTACCACCAGGTTCGCATGGCTGAGGAAGATATCGGCAAAACGGCGTTCTCTTGGGAGCGAGGGCACTTTGAGTTCGTCAGAATGCCGTTCGGGTTAAAAGGGGCTCCATTGACCTTTCAACGTCTCATGGACGTATTCCAACGGGGTTTAGGTGAGGATTATTCTCAGGTTTACATGGACGACTTGATTGTTTTTAGTAAGTCCGAGAGCGACCACGTCCAACACCTCCGTCAAGTTTTTCACAGGGTTCGCGAATTTGGGCTTAAGCTGTCGCTGGAAAAATCTAAATTCGGGTTGCGGGAAATACGGTTTTTGGGACACGTCGTTTCGCGTGTTGGCGTTCAACCGGATCCGGAGCGCGTACGGGCCATCCTGGAGGCACCTTTTCCCCAGAACGCACGTGGGGTTCGGCGGTTTTTAGGCATGATCAATTATTACCGAAAATTCATTCCTAGGATAGCGGAGCTCACTCACCCTCTTACCGACATTTTAAAGAAAGGAAGAAAGTTCCGATTGGAGCCCGAACATTTCGAGAGTATTCAGCGGTGTAGGGAAGTTCTGACAACGCGGCCACTGTTGGCATTTCCGGATTTCCATCGTCCCTTTCGGGTCACCACGGACGCTAGTGAGATAGCTATCGGGGCCGTTTTATCGCAGAATTTTGAAGGGGGTGAAAAACCGATCGCATACGCGGGAAGAAAGCTGAATGACGCGGAACGGCGCTATAGTGCAATCGAACGTGAACTTCTGGCCGTTGTTTGGGCGGTGGAATATTTTCGCCCTTACATCTACGGTAGGCGTTTCGAGTTGTATACCGATCATAAGCCCCTCCTGCACTTGGGGACATTGAAGGAGTCCTCGGCACGAGTGTCGCGCTGGAAGGAGCGCCTCGCTGCATATAATTTTCACGTTGTGCACAAAAAAGGGGTCGAGAACGCGGTAGCCGATTGGTTGTCGAGAGATCTTGTCGTAAACGCCATCGAGGATGACCAAAACCCAGAGGAGCCGTTTGCCTTACGGTATCTACGCGATTGGGCGGAAAGCGGGCCGGAAATTCCACCGGTAGAGGCGGACCAAGCGGCGGAATCTTCCCCTGATGACCGACCACCGGAGCTCCCTGAAATTGACGAAATCATTAATGACAAGAAAACCCAGCTTATTATCAAATCGAAGCAGGCCGACGGAATAGAGACGCGTGCGTCCATGTATGAAGGCCTTTCGACGGTCCTCATTCGCACCCCCGTTACGATCAACGAAGCAGAGCTGGAGCGCCTGCTCCTGGAATTTAGTACTCCGGGTCGGGGTTGCCATATTTACATTGGTAATAGAGTAATCGCTGAAAAGTTAAAAAGACTTTATAGGCAGGAACGTGTGGGGGTGGGATACCCCTTAATCCGTTGCCTCCGGCAGGTCTAAACGGTTACCGACCCAGTGGTTCAACAACGCCTTGTGACCGATCATCATAGCGGTAAGACTAATCATCGAGGTATCGACGAGACACTCCGTGCATTGAAGTTGCTGTACTATTGGAAGTCGATGGGTAATACTGTACGTGACTGCATCTCCCGCTGTGACATATGCCAACGGGCGAAATATGATCGCCAACCCCCAGTAGCGGCACAGGTAGCCACACCCACCGCGACGGAACCTCTGAGGGCTGTACAGGTAGATATTTACTCGAATGAAGGGCAGTCGTGGTTGACGGCAGTAGATTCCTTTAGCAAAATCGCGATGGCCTACCCTATTGCAGACAAAACACCTAAATCTGTCTGGGAAGGGATCTTACACTGGTGCGCGACTTATGGTGTTCCGGACGAGGTTGTCTCGGATATCGGGAAGGAGTTCGACAATTCCCTGATTAGGGACGAATGTAGGACTTTGGGTTTTAGTTGGCGGTTGAATACTCCCCATCACATCAAGGGGAGAGGCGCAGTTGAAAGATTACATAACACTTTAGGTGAACACTTGCGCTTACTCAAATTGGGGCGCGATCTCGACCCTTATGATGCGATGCCACGCGCGGTGATCGCCTATAATAACACGATACACGCAGCAACTGGATTGTCCCCTGTCGAAATTGTTTTTGGACAGCGTAGACGCGATAGGGGAGACCTCATTACGGCTAACAATCACGCTTTGCGAAATCAACTACTCCAATCACGAACGGATCGCCGGAAAACGTGGGTGCGAGTTAGGGACAAACTCATACGCGAGAAACAGACGCGTGTTGACAAGGCAAATAACCGGTCTGTGGTCTATAAAAAGGGCCCGTTGCAGTTAGGAACGCTGGTATATCGCCGCTTGCGGACGGCGCGCAATAAGACCGCGGCTCGGTTTGAGGGCCCCTACACTATTACGGCCATTCGCGAACATAACTTGTTTACCATTCGGGATACTAATCACCCTTTTCGGTCACGCACTGTCCATTTAGAAGAACTTCGGGTTCCCCGCATGGTGTCAGACCTCGTGCCGGACGGTGGTGCTCCTCAAGAAACTCCTAGGAGATAACATTGTCAAGTGATTATATTGTTTGCCATAGGCACCAAGTTGTAGTGAAGCAAGTTTATTTTTTCTGTTCTAGTATTCATGTCTAATTTTAGGTCTCAGTGGAGTATTCTGTTTTCTTTTCTCTTTTATCAAGCATTTTCTGGTTAACAGTGTAAATATTCTTAGATTTAAGGTCACTGTATGTATTTTCTTTTATTTTGTATCCTTGTAAATTGTTTTTTGTTTTGATTTCTCTCTCTTTGTGAGTTCCTCCAGATGAAGGAACTGGAGGGAGGGAGTTAGCTGTGTATAAGAGAGGAATCATAACAAATATGTAAACGAGTATTAAGATTAAGTTGTTATCATTTCGATTCCTATATATATAGGATGAAAGAATCAATAAAGCCAGTTGCTAACATACACCTGTGTCGTCTCTATGCCCGAATCCCCCTTTTTTTAAGATAATCATTTGTCATAATTGTAACTTATATATATATATATATATATAAGTTATATATATATATATATATATATATATATATATATATATATATATATATATATATATTAGTAAGGGAAAGTATTGCGATCGTGAAAATTTACGAATTTCGGTTATCAACGGAAATACACGTTTTAACCAAGTCCCGCAAAAAGATCTGTCTGTCTTTGTGTGTGTGTGTGTGTGTGTGTGTGTGTGTGTGTGAGTGTGTTTGTGTGTGTATGTGTGTGTGTGTGTGTGTGTGTGTGTGTGTGTGTGTGTGTGTGTGTGTGTGTGTGTGTGTGTGGTAACTCTCAGGCGAAAACGAAAAGTCCTATGAAACTGAAATTTTATATTTCAGACAATGGTTTTTCGTCAGAATCAGTTGACCGAAAGATCTACTTTATACCATGCATTTTGCACATTTTTACGATTTACTCAAAAACAGCTCCTTCCATTTTGATTAAACTCTATATATGGATGCGAAATTTCATGGGCTTTAATAAGATGTAGGTTTCATTCTGATTGAGTAGTCTGACACGGCTTAAATACCCTAAATTTCCTCTAAAGTACCTTTAATTTTATAGATTTCAAAAACGGGTAAATATACAAGTTGAGCAATTTTGATAAACAACTAAAGGAGAAAAGTGCAAACATATTTTTTTATGCAATTTTTGTGTTTTCGAACGTAAGAATAGTAGTATAAACGTATAATATACCGTTGGATAGCTAAAAGTTTTAGAAAAAATATTTTAACGGAATTTTAAAGGTTAATAGAGAATGAGGAATAACCGATGAAACTAACTGATTGTTGTACATATAAATATAATAGAATATTTAATAAAACATATGTTTCTATTGAAATTCAAAATTTCTGGTGCGCGCAGAACTCGACTTTCACTTACCTCCGTTGTTAAAATCAATTTAAGAATTTTCAAATACATTTAAAGATGCAAACAAATTGTTAAAGAATTAATTATTTGCATCTTTAAATGTAAGTTTTTTAAGTTTAAGTTTTACATAATACTTGGAGATTCGGAAAATTTTAAAGGTTTATGATCACAAAGTATGCTTTCTCAAAACATAAATAATTTTGTTTACTCCTTTTCTCTTGTAAAGTGTGGAGGGTTTTACACCTTTGAACACTCAACTCAAGGAGTATACCCTTCATTCTTTTAGGGGAATTTTAAATTTGTGGTAGTGAAGATGTAGAGTGTGCTCTATGCTATAGACCTGTCAGTAAAACCTCGAAAGAGGCACGCAACAGGTACTGGATTACCGTTGTTCCAACAATCATCGAACAGTTTATATTCTCATTATACCCCCGCCAAATAAATAGATAAGGTGCCAAAAATGTCCTAGTGTGTAATATTTTTTAAAATAATGTCTTTAATTCAAATCACATACATTTTTACAGTGCAAATAGAAGTCACTATCCTACTAATGCAAGCCCGTGAGTGGGAAAGGAGTTCATCTGCAGCAATTTAACATAAGTATAATAACGTAGTAAGAAACAGTAAACGACTAAACCAGAAAGCCAAAAGCCGTAATGTATATATATATATATATATATATATATATATATATATATATATATATATATATATATATATATATATATATATATACGCATTATAAAATAAAGACACGTAAATACAAACATAAACTATACTTAAATAGAATATTCAAATGATATAAAATCACATCATTAAAAATAAGCAAGAATATTATAATTATTGATGTATGTTGGCATTGAGGACGGCATGTCTATAGCGATAAATAATTTAAATTTAATAATTCAACCTTCTAACTCTCCAATCTTTCTTTCTCGACAGGTTCTTCTGTATATCCATTGATTCTTCCATTTATTTCTTCTTTCGTCACACTACAGGCATGTCACAAGGTAGCGTATTAAGTCCACTTCTCTAATCTTTTTACACTTCAGATATTCCTGAGCATCCTCGCACCACATAGATAAAATCATAAAAATAGTTTGAGAAATGAAAAATTAAAATCAATGACTCCAAATCGAGCCATGTGAGTTTTTCTCTACATGTCCAGCTGTGAAAATATCCATAAATTCAGTACCTTTAAAAAACTACGTACGAAAAATCGGACTATATTTGGATGAAAGACAAACATGGAACATACATGCAGTTAACGAATAACAAATTTATATAAACTGCTGTATCTTTATTCATAACGAAAATAGAAACATAACTTTCTTAATAATTTATATATTATAACTTTACATTAACAACATCTTGACCCAAGTGCCCTGGCTCTTGGATTTGGGGGATACTTATATGAAGGAATAGTTGAGGGGATGGAGGAAAAGCGGCAGAGATCAAATGAAGGGACATATGGGTCATTCAGTACACATAATGTACAAGTACTTCCTGTAGGTTAGCTATTTTAAGTATGGGTTCAGGTATTTGCACAGGTGTCCTAGCCAAAAGTCCCTTTGGAGGTAGAGAGCGGCATTCTTTGTAATAGGGGAAATATAAATATTAATTATCAACAATTACAATAATATATTGATGAGTCAATCTCATTCCATAACTATACGAAAATAAAGCAAAAAGAACTAACAAGACGTTACAAACAAGTTTCACATCACATTAGATTACAGCTGATCACTAAATTTACGAAAAGAGCGACATACGGAGAACTGTGGGGTTCTGCAAAACACGTACACACAGAAAAAATACAAACAACTCAATCCAAAATTTTACGAAAAATTTTTGACACACCATCTTATGTTTTGAATCACACGATACACTATGTCACAAACATCCCAAAAGAAAATTCTTACATTCACGACAAATACAGCGACATACGGAGAAGAACTGTGGGGTTCTGCAAAACACGTACACACAGAAAAAATACAAACAACTCAATCCAAAATTTTACGAAAAATTTTTGACACACCATCTTATGTTTTGAATCACACGATACACTATGTCACAAACATCCCAAAAGAAAATTCTTACATTCACGACAAATACAGCGACATACGGAGAAGAACTGTGGGGTTCTGCAAAACACGTACACACAGAAAAAATACAAACAACTCAATCCAAAATTTTACGAAATATTTTTGACACACCATCTTATGTTTTGAATCACACGATACACTATGTCACAAACATCCCAAAAGAAAATTCTTACATTCACGACAAATACAGCGCTTTCCATTTATCGACATATAACCACCCAAATCAATACGTTTCTTCACTTTCCTCCGCCCTGTTATCAGGCCAACCACAAAGAAGACTAAAAATAAGATGACCGAGAGATTAACTCAACCAATTAATAATTAAAATTTATAATTCAGGACCTTGATCTCGAAAAACATTACACATTAGATTCGCTAGATGCGCAGGAACTATTCCGGGTTGGGGTTATTTGAGCTCTAGTTGCTCAAAGCTCACCAAGAGAAAACTAGATCCAGTGTCAAGCTTGCAGTGACAACGACGATTAAGTTGCTTTTTTAAAGATATTTAATTCTGATTTTAAACAAAAACACTGAATTTAATCCTGAAATTAGTCTTAAGAGATGTTGATGTTTTGTTTATTATATTTTCAGTTAATTATCCAAAGAAAATTACTTTGTTATTCTACACAAACATACTTTTATTTTTGTCAATTGCATCAGTGACAATAATCATTAAGTTCCAAAGCTCTAATTAATATTTAACATCACATATATATAATATATAACATTTAAGTCTGATTTTAAATAGCAAGACTGAATCGAAGTTGAAGTTAATCTAAAGAAACGTTAATGTTTTATCGATTCTAGTTTTGGTTAATTATTCAAAGAAAATTACTTTAAATTTTGTCGTTCTGTCACTAAAAGACGATAAATAAAGAGCTGATTGTTAAACACATGTTTTACTTTATTTTTAGTCGAAATTGAACCCATTGTTTGGTTAGATATTCTTAGTGCTCAACTTGCCCCATACCCTTTTTCAACTTACCTTACCTACGGGGTACACTGAGCAAATTCGACATCCTGGATTTAAATAGCTGTAGCTCTTACATTCGACTTCTTACAATAAAATTATTGAGGACACTTTTTCTAAGGGATGTATTACGAATCCACCAATCCGCTTAAAAACTTATTGTGACTTATCATTGAGAAGCTTTATCCGTCCAAGTGAAAAATTGCTCAACTAGCCCCGCCCTACCCTACTCAGTTTGGAAATGACCGAAAACGTTTTTGAAACCTTCCATAGAATAGTCGTATAAATTCAAATGTATTTTAAAAAAATAAAAATGTTGCGAATAAAAATATTAATAATAATTCAGCAATTTTTTCTCACTTTTCTCAGATTTGGTCCATATTTCAATATTTTAGTAATACTTTAGAGTAATTGTGTAAATATCGAAAATTTGGAGAAATACTATTGTAAGCAGCAGCTAACATGTCTGGTGCATCTTCCAGCTGTTTAGGTCTTGGCACTGCTGAACTATAGTAGAATACTTTAATAAATATTTTTGATGTATAGATATTTTTATCCCTTTTGGGTGATTGTTTATTTATTTTTGTGTTTACAAGGCGCCAATCGTTAATCTGTTATTATATTAGGAGTATGTACTGTGCAAGGATGAGCCATTAGTCGTGAAAACAACCCGTATTTTCTTTAGCAAAGGACCCCTTTTCTCTTTTTTTCTGGGTTATATAAGTGGACAGAGGCCCCTCCGAAGACACTAGCAACAGGTACGGGGATGCTTATTGTTGATCCAGCTCCTTCAGCTGTTCCTTCCGCAAGTTACGACATCCTTTCCTAGTTTGGGTCCGGTCTCCGAGGATGATCTTGATCGTCTCGCCGACCAGCTGTTCGAGATACCCTACTCAGAGGCCCTCGGGATAAAAATTATCGATCAAGGGCTCAGCTCTAAATGTATTTGTCGAGGGGCGGCAAAGCAGGCGGTCGGTAGGGACTTGAAATCGGCGGAAATTCCCGAGACTTGCCGATCGGGGCTTACTAAGTCAGTGTGACCCCGGAGCTGGTAGCGAAAGCTCGCGTTCGTGCGCGTGTTATGTTGTGATACCGACTGTGTCTCAGAATCAACGTGGGATATTCCAGGTTCCACTGGCTGCTTGCAAAGTGAAGGCGAGTTTTTCTTATTTTCTTAATTTTATTCTATTTTTTTTCTTCATGTAAAATATTTTATATTATTTTAGTATTAATAAAAAAATATGGTTTAAAAAATTGCGTGAAAAAAACTAAAAAAATCCCAGTTTTTAATAAATATTTAACTTAAAAATATACCTAAGTGGCCTTCCTGAACATTAAATTTTACATATGAAAACTATGTACCACTTTCAATAGCACATTTTGATTTTGATTGAATCCGTTTGTAGAAACCAACATTTAAAAAAGGCTAATAAATATGAAATGTTTGAATCGTTATAAAAAAAAAAAAAAAAAATGATATAACGTCTTTGTAAGTTTAATTACTGTACAATCTAATTACAGTCCGTTAATAAAAACATATTATGTAGATCTACTTTTTAATCTAAATTGATTAAAATTGATGTATAGTTTATATGAAAATTTCAAAAAAATAAAAATAAAAAATGAAAGTTTAAATTGGCTATTTATATGAAAGAAAATACGATCTTTCTAATTTTCTACCAATATAAATAAATGATGTAGAAGCATGGGACAACGTGCGCAATACAGAAATTTTGTTAAAATCTTTCAATGTGAATTTTGTAACTTTTCATAATTTACGTGTATCATCCAATCAAACTTAAAATTACCTCATACATTACAATACAATTTTAATGTAGTCTTTGTTGCATGGTTATTACCTAAAAATATTTCGTATTGAATAAGTTTATTGTTATTAGTTTTTTTCTTATGAGATTTTATTATAATTTAATCGGCTTTAAATTACTCACTTTTAATGAGCCCTGTCCCATTATATTCAACAAAGGTAGAGCATTTATCTCATTTTGTTTAAATTATTAAATAGGTATTTCATAAAAAATCAGTTTACTACCCCAGAGGCCTATTTTAAGACCATCCATAACAAAGTTTCTGTATAAAGTTTATTAAATTTAATTTCTTCAAGTATAATTTGGACTATTAAATAATATCAATTTAATGCTGCTTTTCTTATTTATAATCTTTTTAGGATTTTACTTTTTTTTTAAATACCTACATTTCATTCAAATAAATCACTCGATTTTATTTATATTCGATTTCGTTTATGGTTACGTTTTTAATTATTTAAATATTTTATGATTAACAGAAATTTTCATAAATTATCATAAAACATATTTTTAATACAAAAACTCATACACAAAAAACAGATTAATTCTATTATAAACTGATTATGAGAAATTAGATTAAAAAACATATATAAAACAACGTATATTAATAATGTTTTCATTATTTATTGAGATTTGAAAGCGAGGAATATTTTATTTCAACGTCTATCCTTGAAAGCATTTAGAACTTACAAAAAATAAAAATAAGTTAAGTAAAATAACTTTACTCTGAATGTTCGTAATACGAAAATCAATTCATAAATAATAAATTAATCTCCAAATCGTTATAATTACGTTTCCATGTAAATTCTTGTTAAGAATAATATAAATAATATTTAAATATAATAATAAAAAGTAACTTAAAGTATTGTTTTGGGTTGACGAAACTTCTTTATTTTTTTTATATGGATTAATATTTTTTAGAACGTTTGATAATAATAATTGTATTTTATGGAATAATTGTTTTTCACCCCGCTCTGACAATAAATTACATTTTATCTACCAGTTTCAAATCATACTTGTCTCATTAATGAGTCTCTCACTCATTAATGAAATCACAGTTTTATCTCATTTCTAAAGGGTTCTATTTGATTTAAAATGACTTTAAATAAACACTGGTCACTGGTGTTTTAGGTAAATAATTGAATTGATATTTTATAATTTGAGTTTTTTTCTTTAATTTTGCTAAAAAAATTATTCAAAAATTATGTAACTCACTGTTTTTATACACATCAACTTGCATTTTATGAAAAAGTGAAAACTGTTCGATATGCATTTGATGACTACAGGTCTTTTTGATCAGTTGAGTTTTGAAATGGGACGATAAGTGAATAAATTTTGTGACGCTAATTTTGTAATTATCATATTTTTTCTGATGGCTTTATTAATTATTACCGACAAGTGATCGGTCTCTAGTTGCCAGGAATGCAATTGGAATGTGGTGCGATTTATATTTAAGAAAGCAATGTTTAACCGATTTAGAGTTTATCACTTTGGGATCATTAGCTCATTAAAGAAGAAGAGATGTTCACATGTTTATAGGCTTATGACAACTTTCTTTTAACGTTTATGACTTAGCGTTGCACTCTAAATTTTCTAAATTATACGCTCTTCGATGGGATATTATACGTCTATGTTACAACTCTTGTTTCAGGAAGGATTTTTAGTTGCCTTAATTACTTCTTCGTTCTCTTACTAGTTATTACTTATTTTTATTCCTTCATTCTCAAACTCCTCTGTGCCGCCAAGCGTGGAGCTGCAGCCTCAGTCCAGCTAGGACACTGGTCCATATCTTCCTGGCTGGTCTTCTCACCTCCGGACTGATGTATACTCTTGCTGCTCCCAGTTTCCCAAAGAAATCAGAGTACATACATATCTCATCTTAACATTTCATTCTTTTCTAAATAATAGATCATTCTTCATTTCATTAAACAATAGTTGCTCAAAAAATTGACACACTTATGCAAGATAACAACGAGGATCTTGTCTCAGCCTCATTTTGTTTAATTCATTCATAAACGACATTCCAAAAATCAGAAACGTTAATACTGCTCTTTTTGCTGATGACACTGCAATCTTAGCATCATCATATAGGATAAAAACAATAGTAAAAAAATTACAAGAAACATTCCGAAAAAATACCAAATATTTAGAAAAATGGGGACTAAAATGCAATAAAACAGAAGCTATAATTTTCATAAAACGAAGACCAAAGCTACCTTCCACCATCCTTTTGAATCATACCGAAATTCCTATATCAAACCATGTCAAATACCTAGGGATCACATTAGATCGCAAACTACTTTTTAACCTACATATCAGCAAACAATTAATTAGTGCACGTAAATTATTATAACATCGTATATCGGGCACCCATATTTTAATAATAAGTCGAAACATTCATCAAAAAACAAATTAATATTGGACAAATCCGCTATCAGACCTATAATTTCATATGCGTGCCCAGCCTGGAATTTTTCTAGCTGAACACATATCAATAAATCACAGATCCTCCAGAACAGATGCCTAAGAATTGTAAACAACTACCCTATACACACCAGGATTACCAAAATGCGTAAAGAATTGGACATACTGACAGTTCATGATAACATCCACGAACAAATCTTTAAATTCTTCAACTCATGCCATCTAAGTAATAACATTCTCATTCAAGAAATAGGAAACTACACTAAAACTTTAACACCTAAATACAGGCATAAAAGAACCAAGCATATATTACTCTAAAAAATATCAAACTAAAAATATTGTCATCATATTTTCTTTACCATAGTATTTACTTATGTATCTATTTCTCTGGCATTTACTTATTTTCCAGATTAGGAATTATTCTATTAGTAGTAATTTATTTTCCATGTATTTTATTTCGATATTGTTAGAATATTAAAAAAAAAAATGAGAACAATTTATGTACAGTGTCAGGGGAATGCCCCATCATTGTTGAGCTATTATACTGTTTTAATTAACAAAGAAAACTTATATATATATATATATATATATATATATATATATATATATATATATATATATATATATATATATATTAAAAAAAAAAGAGTACATACACCTGGGTCTGCCACGAGGCCGTCTTCCTTTCAGTCCAGCTTCTTTTTTTTTTTTTTATATTTGCATATATCTTTTAACCTTTATTTTTTTAGAAATAATACAATCTGCCACAATCTTGGGCAATAAGTATTAGTGATATTAGAGTTCATTCATTCCTTATGTACACAAAATAAAAATAAATGAATACAAAATAAATAGAAATAAATAAAATATAAAGAAGAATAAATAACCGTAAATAAAGATAAAAATAAAATAAAAGAAATAAATAATAATAATCTTGGTCACATTCATACATATATATACAATATTTACATACTGCCCCTGGGAACTCCGAATTAAACCCCGACTCCCACAAGTGGGCGTTGGGGCCCAAGGCTAGGAGATCCCAGCGCCTCTCAGTCAGTCGCGTCACCGGTCTAATAAGCCAGTGGAGACTGAGAGAGGGCGCTAGAGCCACAGACTCTCAGGCGTGAGTGGAGAAGCTGGCCATTGCCAACACTCAACATTGCTTTGTTATAAGAGATCTCTAGGCCACTGCCGTTTCAACCTACGAGGAGGGTTATAGGGATGGCTGGAGCTAGATAGGGATTGGGATAAAGGATTAGGAAGGTGAGTTAGCCTCTGGTGGAAGTTTAGGAATTTAGATGGGATTAAATCGAAGACAAATGGGATATTCAGATCATTGTGTAAGGTCTTGTTTGTAACATAATAGGGAGCATTGACTATTGTTCTAAGGACTTTGGACTGAAAGGATTGGATACGCCTGATGTTCGAAAATTTAGTTGTCCCCCACGGTTCGAGTCCGTAGGTCCATATCGGTTTTAGAATCGTCTTGTAAATTAATAGTTTATTAGCAACAGAAAGTTTTGATGTTCTGTTTAGTAGTCTATATAGTTGGCCGTATCGTCTGTTGAGTTCTTGTCGTTTAAGTCGAGTGTGTGGGTTCCACGTTAGTCTTTTGTCTAGTAAGAATCCCAGATACCGGACTGTGTCAGAGCAGGGAAGGGGTATGGAGTTAAAATTGACTTGTGGACAGGATCTGCGGCGAAGGGTAAAGGTGATGTGCTTACATTTGGATTCATTAATTTTGATACGCCAATTAGCGCACCAAAATTCAATCAAGGATAGATGTCTCTGTAGATAGGAAGATGCAATTTCGGGATCTGATTGGGTTGAAAAAATGGCAGTATCGTCGGCAAAGGTTGCTAAGAAGTCCAGCTTCTAGATACCACTTGGCTTTTCAAGTATCGTCCATTCTACAGACATGAGCATACCATTTTAGTTTTCGCTCTTGCATGGCGTCACGCACTGGTTTAACACCTTAACCCTCCGAATTCTTTCATTTCTCAAGCAGTCCCTCCTGGTCTTATCATCTATTTTTAGAAGGAATCTCATTGCTGCCGATGTTTCACTACCTACATGCTTGTAGAGGGCAGTCCAGCTTTCTGATTCACACCGTAGAATTGTTAAGAAAACAGATTTAAATATCCTTTTTTGGCCTGTCTTATTTACTTTATGCTTTCCTATAACATTTTTGGACATTTTATGATACACTTCATTGGTCTTTGTCACTCGATTTAGGACCTCCTGGTCTTTTATATCATCTTCACTTTTATGGTCCCAAGATACGTTTATGTACTCGTTACTTCTCTGGGGGGATCATTGTACAAAATCTTAAGATCCGCGTTTTTTTCTTCCATCACACATGAATTTGCTTTTGTTTGGTTGGTGGTAAAACAATGGTAAAATAAATTAGTTTTACAGTCTAAAAAAAACAAAACTCATTGTGATGTATTGTACTTATAAACCTTCAGGAATGAATACCCTAAACAATAGAAAGAACTGTACCATAATCGGTCGCTTGGTTTAGGAGTTAGCTAAAACCAAGTATTGTTACATAATTATATATATATATATATATATATATATATATATATATATATATATATATATCGTAAACTAATACGAAATACATGTTAAACGTTTAACAATGTTAATTTTTAGATTTATAACAACTTTCCATTTATTTTAATAACTTACTGACGATTTGGCATGCAATATTTTTTTGTAAAATCTTGGAATACTTCTATGGAAGTATATAAGTATGACATGCACATTAACTTCGCTTGCGCTTTTTAGCAGTACGAGTATATTATATGTTTATACTACTACGTTTGCTGTATTCTGTAGTACGTTTATACTACTTTATTTAGTTAATGTATTGTATTCATAAACCTAAAGGAAAGAATGCCCTAAAGATAGTGAAAAAATACGGAGCGATAAATATATAAAGATTTGTTTATATAAAGCTACGGTATGTTAGTTTTTACTTGATTGTAAAAAAAAATAAAAACCTTATTCTTTGTTTTATTTTCATTCTCTTCCTTGATCATAGTTCGTTGATTGACACGAACACAAATTTAAGGTCTATTATAAATGTATACGGGCTGAAATTTTCTGCATCATTTTGCACTTCATGTAGTGTTTATCAATCCTTTGATTAAATTCATCCTGAAAGAGTTGGTAATTTTTTCGTTTTTTCAAATAATTTTTTTAATATCGTATTTATTATCACTAAATGAGGTCGCGCGTGGACTTGATTAATACACGAAACAGTTTTAAATTAGAGTTATGGGCATGCATAATTAAAATGAGGTTAAAGGAAATTATAATTATTTCAATTACTTTGGTTGGTTGTTTGTTTTTTAATTAAAACTCTTTTTTATTTTTGAATATTTTTATTTGGGTTTTCTTTTTTATCTTTGTTCTTATGACCTGAAAAAAAGTTGAATTTAATTTTATGCTGTTAAACTATCTTGAAATTATGAAATGAAATTTTCCTTGGTAATGTGACTTTCGTTGAATAAATACACATGTTATAAGAATGAATAAATGAGTGCATTTTATCATTAACTTCGTAAAAATATTGCTTATATAGTTCGGAATCCATTAACATCCATGTTGATAGGAAAAAAAAATACCTGTGCCATTACAACCTATGAAGAGTCTTGGGCTCAGTACATATAGAGATTCGTACTGCTTCAAGGCCAACGGCCAGGTTTTCTTCCCCATTTGGGTACCCACTTTATAGAGGCTAGGATCTCCATACCCAGGATCCCTCCCCTCCCCCGGCTGGAATAAGAAAATATATAATATTCCGCCACAGCCGGGATTCGAACCCAGGACCCTGAGCACTGTAGACTAGCGCTCTATCCACTAGACCACGCCGCTCCCTTATAGGGAAAAGGATTAATTATTTTTGTATTAAGAAAGAGGAAGTTTTGTATTTGCTAAAACTGTGGTTAAAAAAGTTTCAATTAAGGTTTGTCGTATTAAGTTATCGTCACTATATAGCAAATATTTAGTTACTAATAAATTATTTGTTATTTAGTGTTAAAAAAAATTGTTTATCACGATTTATTATAGACATCTTGTTTCCTTGAGTATAAACCGTTTTACCATTCAAACGAAGGAGTAAAATATATTTTTGTTTGTTAGGCAATCCACTGCAATTTTATAATAATAATTTTTAACATTGAAGGAGGTAATTATTTATTAAACTGAGAAGTTGCACACAAACACATCAATCGTCACATCAGTCGTTCCAATTTACATAACTAACGGTAGCCTGATGAATTGATGAAATTTTGGGTCGAAAAGTCGGCATTTAATGAATATTCAACACTATTTTATTTTATTTTGAATAGTCACACTCCACATACGGTCAACTACAAATGCATCATATGGATTTATTAGTTTTTATTAAATTTTTTTAAGCTAATGAATAAATCATTTCTGTAATTTTTTACAATATAGAATTTTAAGTAAAATTACGTTAAATCTGTATGCTGTTATAGTTGATTCGAAGAACTTTATGTTCCTTTCAGTTAAGAAATTTATTTATTTTCAACACTAGATGGAACTTCGATGTTTTTACTCTTTCGATTTTGTGATTCTTTTTAGTATGCCATATTAAAATTAATGGACATGCTTTTGCGTTCAACGCGCTAAGTATCTTTTTATTTATTTCAATGCCTCTTATGGCGTGGGTTTGAAATGCCTAGGGTTAGTACGATTGTAAGGGATATCTTTTACTTTGAGGATGTATAGTCGACTGTAGAAACTATTATAGGTGGAATAGTCAGGAATCAGTCATTTTTTGCATAAAGCAATTTATGCTTGGACATGGCTCAGTAATGCCCTGATGATGGCTCACAAGCTTGAGCCGAAACGTTGGCAAAATTAAATTTGTTTTTCAAAAAATGACTGATTCCTGGCTATTCCACCTATAATAGTTTCTACAGTCGACTATACATCCTCAATATAATTCGAGTTTATGCTTGGACATGGGTCAGTAATGCCCTGATGATGGCTCACAAACTTTAGCAAAATTAAATTTTTTTTTCAAACAATTACTGATTCCTGACTATTCTACCTATGATATCTTTTACTGTAGAGGGTACATTTTAAGAGAGAAATGAAGAGGTTGGAAAGGATGTTTTCTTCATTCGTTTGCAACAATTTTCTTCCTGTGACTGGACTCACCGGATTTTAATTCATTGATTAGCAATGATCCCTCATTCAAGGCTGAGCCTCGCTACATATTTTTTCCAGCTTTTAAAGCATTGCTTTGAAAAATTGATTGAAGTTGAAGTAACTAGATATATCACAGTGTGAGAGTTTATCCGTTTGGTTCCTTCAATTTTTCCCATATTGATATCTGTATAAACATAAAATTAGAATAGATGTAACTCCTCCGAAAATCGGTTATTATTGAAGATCGAAAATTGAAAAGAGAAATCGTGAAGAATCAAAAGACTTTTGAGATCAAGACAACGCGATGAACAAAGAGGAGAAGAAAAACATCGAATATGGTCAAACCACAACTTATAACAGATGTGATTCCCTGATAACTCGATTATTATTGATGATAGAGAAAAAATGTAAGGTGTTCTAGAATCAGAAAATTTCATTTTAATTATTAGAATGAAAATCGAAAGAAAATAATAGAATAGGAAATAGTAACGCGGTCTAGTATAAATGCTTTTGGTTTATTATTTTCAATAACAAAAAAAACAAGACAAAAAAAAATGTGGTTGCTATTTCGTAGAGAATTAAATTTTCTACAATAAAAAAAAAAAAAAAAAAAAAAGAAAAGAATAATTGAAATTGGTTAAGAACTAGCAGAGAAATAGCTCTTTGAAATTAGTACTGGTGATATGCCATTTTGAATTATTTATTGCTTTTCGTATTACTTAATTGCCTACCTACAGCTTTATAAACAGTTATACCTTAATATTGGTATTTAGAAATAATAATCCATTGTTTATTAATATGCAGTTTTTTTTAAAAAACATTTTTTCTCTAGTTTCAATGTTATAGTGAGCATTCTTGACACAATTCGATTAAATTTTATCTCGGAAATAGAAAAATATATATAAAGAAAACTTTACAATAATGTTTCTAATGTTAATTATGAACGCATACCTATATATTTTTTCATTTATGAAATAGTATATTACTAATCCAATATTTTCTTTTACGAAGATCGGCTTTTCAATTAATTCAAATAAAAATCAAAGAAAGATTAAATTTTTGTTTGATAAGCCCATGCCTCAACTTGTATAAGATATGTTTTAAAATATTTTTGTTTAAATTTAGTTAACATTAAATAAAATATTAAAGCATAAAAAGAAAAATATTTCGTAAAATATTTTTACTCCTCTTGTAGTATTTTTTATAAAAATGTGCTGGGTTCACCCAAGAGAGCTCTTAAATTATTCTACAGAGTTATTTATCAACATCTGCTAATGGCGAGGTCACCGCCCTTTTTCACTGAATGAATTATTAATATTTTCTTTAGCAAATTTGGCAATAATTAACTAATAATTTAGATTATAATTTTTTAAATACCTGATTTGTTATCTCAATTCCTTATAACCTGTATAATGAGACTATTCGTAGGTTAGTCTTTACTCCACCTCACACACTATTTTGCAACCACTGAGGAATTCCAAATCTACTAAAAAGAGGGTTTGAATGAACTTGTAACAAAACATATTATATATATATATTTTTTTATCATGAAATAAATAATCAAGTTGTTCTGCTTTTTCTCTTTCAAAAGATATTCTTCTGGCAATATTCTTTAAAATGGCTCATACCCAAGTAGACCAGATTTATATATATATTGAAATATGATTTTTTTTTTTTCAAAATTTAGAGGGTAATTGTTTCGTAAAGAAAATAAAAGGCAATCTGTTTTGGATGTGTTTATTCGTACGCTTAGTATTTTTAGTTGGTACTGTATAATTTTACAAATTTTATTATTTTACAATCAATTATAATTTACCTGTTATGTTTATTTCCATTCTTATAGTAGAAGAAAATAAACTTTATAGAAAATAAACTTGCATTTATAGAAAATGCAAATAAGTACGCTCATTTAACTAATTAAATTTACCAAGATGATTAAATATTGCAAACATTCAGGCCTTTTTAGAGAAGGTGAAGGCACATCACACCCTAAAGATCTATATAGCCTAATAATACACTAATTAAAAAATGCGTGTATGCAGCCGAAATATATTTATGTACGTATATTTATGCTTATATGTAAGCAGCTTCTAAAAAAACTAAAATAACATGAAAATTTTTCTTTACTTTAATGATAGAGTTTGATTTAATAAAATCAGACCTATTGTTCTTTGCCAGCTTCTTGTTAATACAAAAAACCTTTCTAAAATCTCTTTGTAAAACCTTGGCGTTTAAGCAAAACGTACGCATTACACTGTATGATTTTATTTTTATATATATTAAATACAATTTAAATGCTTAATCTGGAAAATTTAAAATAAGAAAACTCTTGAATGTTAATTTTATTTTGTACCGGTCATTTGGAAGGTTTATGTTTTTTATGGGATAATTTTAAGGAATATTCGAGAAAATTAAAACTTTTGGTGATCATAACATTCCTTTATAAAAGAGATGATCGTTCCATTGTATTATTTCGAGCTATTAAAAGTAAATGGCCAGCGACAAGCCCTACAGTGCTACGCGCGGATTAAGGAACTCATTAGTGGATTAGCAGTGAGACTTGTGGATTAAATTTCATTTACATAACATCTTCGTAGAGATCATACTATACCTGTACGATTATTTTGAATACTATTGGATAGTTGGGAAAATAATGTAGAATTTCGGCTATAAAAAAACAACAAAAAATTGGTGAGCGCATAACACGATTTTCACTTACCTACGTTGTTAAAATCAAGTCAAGTTTTTTCAAATACAGTAAGAGATGAAATCAGTCTAAAGAATTAATTAAATTGATTTTCCGGAAGCATGTTGGTTAGCATGACAGCCTCAAATGCCCAAGGTCCCAGGTTCAAACCCGCAGGTGGCCCTAGGATTTTTTAATGGGAGTAAAAAATCTTTAGTTATACCGTCCTTATTAATCCTGGATAGGTAAAATTTAGGACTCCCACTGTAGGATCGTACGATTAGCCACAGCAGCATAAAGGGACATTAAATAAATAAACAAACACATTGATTTTCGATAGAAACATGTGTTTTATATATATCTAAAAACAATCATTTAGTTTTATCGGCCTTTGATCACTCTCCATTAATTTTTGCATAACATTTTTTATAAACATTAGCTTTCTGATGTATTATACATTTAAATTACTGTTCCTATGATAAAAAAAAAAAATTCCTTCTAATGGATATCAAATTCGTTCATCTGATTTACCCGTTTCTTATCAATGGTGACAAAATGATTTGGTTACTTTTATAGAATCTACAAAATTAAAAATACTTCCGAGAAAGAATATTCAAAGAATCGGCATTTAAGTCCTGTCAGATTATTTCAATTATAATGAAACTTATATGATATTGGAGCCTATTGAATTTTACATCGATATAGTGAGTTGAATCAAAATTGTTAAAATTTTGTTCAATGTCAAAATCTCCGTTTTTGAGAAAATTTTAAAAAGAAGCAAAATGCTTAAAATTGCTCTTCTGATTTGTCGTTTTTTATGAAAAAGTTACTGTAACCTCAGAAGTACAAGCTCCTAAAATGTGGTATTTTATTGTTATACAATTTATCATTTTCGAGAAAGACTCACCACACACACATACATTTTGCGGGACTTGGTCATTTTTACTCAGGGGATCCTAAAACGTGTATTTCCGGTAAAAACTGGAATTCATAAAATTTTTAAGATCGCAATACTTTCCTTTACTGTATATAATATACATGTAAGTGAATGTAAAAAGACAACAGTTTTATTTAAACAAATTGACTTCACTACTATCAATTAATTTCTGTTAACGTGTTGGCAACTTATCAATGTTCTCGAAATAGAATTCCTCAAGCTTAAAATTGATAAACTATAAAATCGCATTTTAACATTCCCTTTGTATATAAATCTTTTTACTTAAATAGTAATGAAGTTGTCTTGCCTTGATTTGGTTACAGTATGAGTTGTCATTGATGTTTTCTCCCGGATTTAAGATGCTGTAGTGTACCATACCAAAGGAATCCTATCGAACAGTAACTTTCACCTTTTTTTTGAGTTGAAGACTTTGAAAAAATTGCTACATGTCCTTTATCGATCCACTGTCCAGAATGTCAACTGTTATTTTAAAGCACCCAATTATCATCACAAGTAACTTTTTTTTGTTGACAAAAATAGGTTGATTTTGTTTCGGCAAAGAAGTTAATCACAAACTTCATCACGCTGAATTTTTATTTTTTATGTTTGATGTGTTTGGAACCCTTATTTCAAGTTCTTTTACCTTTCCAATCGTCGATAGGCGATCATCGACGGTCAACTTGCTGACATAAGGCTTCTTTGCTAATTTTAGAATAGTACTGGTATTTTCATATAACAAAGCCCGCAGAACATCGTCATCAAGTGCTTATATGTCTTTGAGAGCGAAATCTGCCTCACGAAAGTTTTTGAAACACCGTTGAATAGTGCATTAATGCTTCCCTCGACCAAGGCTTGATTGATGCTTTTGGCAGACTGGACTCCGTTCACGCCGATTTAAAACTATAAAAACAAAATTATACGTATATCACGCGTTAGCATTTTATCAAAGACCATTTTATTCTTAGCACCGGAATGTCACTGAGTTAAAAAACATTGTAGTTTGGAACAAGATTGATAAATGTTCACATTCATACAAATGAATAATCCGGTAACGTAAACAGTTTGTCATGTAGAAGGGCATTTTAAAAGAAAACTCAAAATCCAGCATAATTTTCCGGACAATTTAATATTATCATAACTGGCTATTAGTCATAGAGCTATATATATTTTTAAGAAGTGTTGTATTGATGAAAACGAAATACCTAAAAATCTGATGCGGGCCACACACGACTTTCACTTACCTGTTATAATCAATTTAAGAATTACTAAATAAACTTAAACTAAAAAAAGTTTAAAGTTTATTCATATAACAAATTTATTCAGTTTCTTTTAAAACATATGATTTAAATTAAATCATTTCCTGTCCCACTGTATCCTTTAATAATATCCCACTCATATCTGTTGAACAAATCAGATACCTAGGACTCCATCTTCACAAAGGTCTTACATAGAATCCTCATACGAGACTAAAACGACAAGAAACTGCCCGTAGATACCGAATACTACAACACTTACTCGACAAACGTTCAAAACTTATAATTTACTACAAAAATCTCATTTACGGTACTGTCATCAGACCCATCTGAACATACGGAACCGAGGTTTGGGGCTTTACTAAGTCTACCAGCATCTACCATCTAATTCCTCCCGCATCCAATCCTTACAATCCAAAACCCTTCGCAAAAAAAGTTCTCCTTATTTCGTCACAAATAAAATCATCCATAACGACCTTAATATCCCATTTGTTGCAGAACTTTCTCGTACCAGATATACCACTTTAAATTCCTAACTCCCAACCCGTATAAACCCTCTTGTCCGCCACCTATCAACCTCACATATTCCTGACAACCCTCCGAGGCGATTGAGAAGATGGCCTCGGAATCTACTTACTTAAATAAACATCGAAGTTCTACCGCTGGGTAGTTTCTTCACTAGGATTTACACGCCCTTTATATAATTCAACACTTTTACTTGTTGTATTTATGTTAATATATAGTGAGTATATAACTATATATAATATATATTTATGTTAGTATATAACTATAAAGTGGGTACCCAAAAAAGGGGAAAAAACCTGGCGGCTGAGCATGATCTTGGCCGAATCTCTACATGTACTGAGCCCAAACTCTTCATGGGTTGTAGAGGTACAGGTTAGTGTGATCATTATTTTTGGTACCTTTAGTTTTTTGTTTTTTTAAATCTAATTTTAAACCTAACACCCAAATATTGGTTTACCATTTATAATGTTGGGCTTAAATGTTATGGAAGCTCTTAATAGAACCTGAATTCCTGAATATCTTCTGCATTTATATCTTTCAGAGGCAGACATCTCGTAAGATATCTCCCCTTCTGATGGTCCTTGTCTATCTTTAGCTTTATAAGATTGAGTTCTTGGAAGAGTTCTAAGGCAATCTTATTTCGTCTCCTTAACCCCTTTTTCCTTTGAAGAATACAGTGTCCTCTATATCTCTTTCCTCCCAAACATATGTCAGAAATCGTAAATATATCTCTCATCAATCGCAAAAAGGGTTTTTTAACCATTTTTCTATTCGATTCGTGAAGGACTGTGAAAAAGCTCGATATTGAAACTTTTGAATTCTTTTTATATACTTATGTGGATTCAATAGCATAAAGACAGGTAGCCAATGTTTTAGCAAAAAAATAAAATACAAATTTAAAGTTGTATTGAATTTTTTATTATTGAAGATAACATTCGAGCTTTAAGTTAGTTTTATTTAAAAAATATCAATAGCGGTGCGCGAATCACACAACTTTTAATTAACTTCATTATCACAAGATACAATATTTAATATATCGAAATGGATGAGGTATTAAAAACTGTATAATAAAAAAATCCGAATCAGATTTTAGATCTTTAATAATTTGTTTGGATATCACCTCTATTACTGCTACACATTTAGATTGGAAGTTACATACCGAGAATTGAGACGAACATAACAAGAATTAAAAACTATGGGTTTTACGTATCTTGAAACATTAACTCTCAAATTATTAGGGAGAAAGGGTCATTTTTTATTCTATAATTTTGGTCGATTACAATCTTTCATTATTAAAGTAATAAACGAAAAGTAGTCGTTTTTTGTTTTCGATCTAGTCTTTAAGTCTTCACCTGTATTTCCCAAGATATTCTGCTGGCTTCTTCAGGAATGAGTTTACTTAATCAGGTTATTGAAGAAACCTACAGCATATCTGGTGAAACTTTGGTAGTGAAATTGAACACACGTTCGAAAACGTCAACGAAGACTATAATAAAATTGTTTTATTAATATAGATTACATTACACTTTTTTTTTAAATATAAAAATACTTTTCTTCATATTTAAATAATATATCTATCTATACTTATATTATAGAGCTGAAGAGTTGGTTTGTACGCGCTAATTTCAGAAACTACTGGTTCGATTTTAAAAATTTTTGTTGGATAGTCCATTTATCGAGAAAGGCTTTAGGCTATATAACGTCACGCTGCGACCAATAGGAGCGAAGTATCAGTGGAAATTGTGGAAAAAAAAAACGGGGAAAATTGACCTCGCGCCCTAATGACTCCAAATGATTTACATTTTATTTTTAAAATAATTCTATTTCCCGCTAAGTTATCTTTTGATCTAACAATAAATAAATCACAGGGTCAAACATTTAAACATGTAGGAATCGATTCACGTCAAGACTGCTTTTTACACGGTCAACTATATGTCGCATTGTCAAGATCGGGTTGCGGAGAAAATCAGTATGTTCTTCTGCACAAGAAAATAAAACTAAAAATATAATTTACGCAGAAGTACTTAAATATATATTCTTTTAATAACTTAATATCTTAATATCTTGATGATAATAATAAAAATCGACGCGGACGAAGCCGCGGGCAACAGCTAGTATTAAGTATATCTATTTAAAAATATAATCGCATTGAATAAAAATTAAATTAATATAATTATTGGAATGATTATACAAATAATGTAAGAAATCGCAAGGAAAGAAAATTCTGAAATGTTATATCTTGAAAAATAGGTACATTTTCGGTAACGATACTAATATATAAGAGTATTTGAAGATTTATATTGTACTATCAAATTTTCATGTATTATATTAAGCATTATATATTCCAATTCACTTTTTTATTCTTTTAACAACTTTTTATATATTTTATTAAATGTTTCGGTGTCATTCAGTAGACTTGTAGCTATGAAAATTATGAATAAAAATGACAACAAAAAATATGGAGCGCCAACACACGACATTCATTTACCTCCATTGTTAAAATCAATTTAAGAATTTTTAAATGCATTATGAGATAAAGATAGATTGTCAAATAAATAATTAAATTGAATTTTAATAGAAACATTTGTTTTATTAAATAATGTATCATATTTTTAACTACAACCAACAATCCTTTAGTTTTTTCGGTTTTTCAACACTCTCCATTATCCTTTACAATTCTATATATTAGATAATATGTTTTTCTAAAATTTTCACTTATTCAAATGTATATAATACATCTATATTACTACTGTTGTGTTCAAAGACACATATATTACATTAAAAAATATGTTTGCACTTTTCTTCTTTATTTGTTCAAAGAATTCGCTCAACTTGCATATTTAGCCGTTATTTATCAATGCTTATAAGATGATTTTTTTCCTAATTTTTTGAAAATATTGGCATATAAACCCTGTCAGACTATTTCAATCAAAATGAAACCCTCATTGAAGCCCATTAAATTTTAGATCCATAGAGCGAGTTTAATCAAATTCGTTTAAGCCGTTTTGGAGAAAATCGTAAAAAGGTGCAAAATGCCTGGTATAAAGTGGCTCTTCTGGTTAGCCGATTTTGATGAAACGTTGCTGGATATAATATAAATATAAATATGATATTTCAGTTTCGTACGACTTTTGGTTTTCGCGCTAGACCTACCACACACAGACTCATTTGCCTTACTAGGTCATTTGGACTCAGGGGACCCTAAAACGTGTATTTCCGTCGAAAACTGTAATTCGAAAATTTTCATGATCGCAATACTTCCTCTTACTATATGTTTCATACATAGGTAAGTAAAGGTAAAAAACAGTCTTAAAAATAGGAAAAGACTCCTAAATAATAATAATAATAGGCTTAGCGAACCCGAAGGTTCGATGCCGATACCACCTAATTCCGCCTACACAGACTCGTCCAATGTTCACCATTCAAGCCCAAGCTCCCGAGATCAGTCTTAACGCAATCCTCCCATCTACGCTTCGGCCTACCTTTCGGACGCCTACCAGTCGGATCAGCAAATACCAACTTTCTCGGAATCCGCTCGTCATCGAGCCCAACAACTTTACTCGCCCATTTGAGTCTCCGCGATGCAATCAGCTCAATTATATTCACAGGATGCAAGTTCCGCAATTCCGCGTTGTAAAGACTCCTAAAAGTCAAACAAAATATGTAATACGTTGTTAAAAGAATAAAAATGCGAATGGAAGTATATAATGCTTTATTGAATTTATAAACATCAATAGAACTTCCTAACGGTAAAAAATAGAAATAAACTATCAAATTTTCCTGAGAGCTATAAAACTATAAGAATCATTATATATCCCAGGTGTTAGCTTGCGGTTCTAGGATTGGATTTCCTAAATCTCCTATTCCATGGGTAACTAGCGAAATCCGTAGAGATAGGATTCTGGTGGCTACACCGCTGTTGCATTTAGAAGTTTATCAACATTTCCCGAAACATTGCCTGGTGGGATAGCTTTCCCTAACGACTCCCTTCCAACTTTCACTATAAGCCAAAAACGGATTCATTTATTTTTAAAATGAATAATTTAACACGGTTCGATCTACTGTAATTTATATGTAAATTTTTTGGTGGGATTCGTTTAGTTTTCATCATGGATCAAATTTAATTTGAAGGTTAAAATTCGTTTCGTTGGAATGAATATAAATCTCATAAATAGTTGTACAAAATAATTCATTTATTTATTGAAAATGTAATACAATCTACCGAACTAATACGGCTATGAGTCTGATGGCTAAAATAAATCATCAACTATAATAGAGATATCTATAACTAATAGAGATAAAAGAAATGAAATAGATATAAAATGAGAACAATAAGTAAACTACCTATATTATAGGGAAAAATCGTTACAGATTGATAGAGAGGAGGGAAAGAGAATTAAAAACATTATTATTTAATAATATCTATAATAGGCAATCTTACATTTAAAAGAATCAAATGGGTAAAATAAAATAACAAAAAAATTATACCTACATCAGAGAGGTTATGCTATATAAAAAAAAATAAAATAAAAAAACACAGAAATAACAACAGGTCACATTTTTTTCGGTTAATATTCTAGTATTTTATTTTTCAAATGAACTATTTAAAATAAAGATAAAAAGTTCAATTTAGTTTGTGTTCAACTAAAGTTCAATGAAATTCATATGTAGTTTAAAGTGAAACAGCAGCTTTCATGAAATCATCTTTAAAATAGAATAGTTTTTCCTTGCATTATGTATTTAGTTGGAGAGACGGACGTTTCTACTATTGAAGAGACGCCACTAAACGTTACCGGTTATAGAGATATGATTAGCTTGCCCGTGGTTTTAACAGGTTCACGACGGCGCGTACTACCACCGGTGGCCCGCACTAGTCTGTCTATGGGGCGGCGCGCACAGCCGGTGGCTGGCACTAGTCTGTTTTATCGGACTGCGCGTACCACAGGTATATCCATACCCATATCTATTATTTATAAGGGCCAAAAAATAAAAAAAATTAACTACCTTGTTATAACTTACTGGCAGAAATCTGAGCGTAGAATAAAAAAAACACACGAATTACACAAATGCCAAAATAAGCACTAATTAGAATGTTAGCTAACGTATAATTCCTATATAGGTCTGAACTGGCTTTAATAGATGAAACGTGGCATACATTTGAGCGCCGCACCACAGAGCCGGCGTGACCGTATTAAATCGTTCAACCATGTTTCGTAGCAACACGTGTTGGCTCACTCTAGGATGACTATAATTCTTAAAAAAAAGAAAAGAAAATCATGTTGTGTGGCCAAAGATCCTCATAAAATACAGTGCTAACTGGAAAACCGTGTAGGAGTATATAAATTCTTACCGTACTAGAATACATATCAAAATATTAAGGATAGTAAAAAAATAGCCATATTTTGTCTAGAATCTTTAAACACACATTACATATGTAGCAGAAGAGCAGCCCTCTTCATTGAGATGCACTTTAGACTAATAATAGAGTGCTTGAATTTTTTTTTTTTTTTTATGATGAAAATGTGTTTTAATAATTAATTGTAAAATAGAGGTTATAACCTATGATCCGTGTTTAAATAATTCTTTTTTATTGTTAATATATTGTACAATAAAAATTCTGTCACAAACTTTGTTAGTTTTTACACCGACCTGCAATATATATATTTATATTGTTGGTATATATAAATATTTCTCCATCTCATTGTTTCAACGCATCGGCCCTTTTCTACTATTTACAATTCACATTTTTCAATCGCTTCATCAGCAATTTCCTCCACAAGTCAAGTCCACAATCATCGGTCGGCTATAACGCTCAGTTTTGCACGTGCTCTGCTTTTATGCGGGAATAACAACAAATTCATCATCATATTTCAACACATAAGATGAAAGAAAAAGAAATTATAAGAATATATATTTGAGTTTTCCAATAATAAGTGTTTGTTCTATACGCTTTGAACAGGCAAAATTAAGTAAACTGTTTAATCGTAGGTAGAAATAATCGGGGTCAGTCGTTTAAAAATATTAATTAATTTTTAAGCCATGTAAATTTGTGCTATGTAGGAGTTTATACTTGACATGGCTCACTGATGCCCTGATAATGACCCACATGCTTGAGCCGAAACGTCGGCAAAATTGAAATTGTTTTTGAAAAATTGAAAATTGAAACGAATGTCTTCCGATTATTTTTACCAAGGACCATAAATATAGTTCCTTTGATTTGTATGTTAAGGAGTGATTTTTAACACTTTTAGTGCCAACGACGATATATCATTGTGCGTGTAATAGCCCCTTATTCTTCCTAATAAATTTATAAATGATCTAATTTGATTGTAAATGATCAAATTTCGTTGACAAAGATATTGCAAACAGGTTTGGGTCTGTCATTTTACACATTCTATGCCAGAGTGTGCTGAGACTCTGTTTAAGATGGAGCGATAAGATTGACACTCTTCTAGGTCCGAAGACGAACTGTTTATGATAGATTATTAAATTATTTAATGATATAACTAACAATCTAGTTATTCTTTTTTAGTAAGTAAATAGTAAACATCGTTTCCGTAACCTTATATATAAAATGAGGCATTAGACTCCTAGAAGGATCCATGGCAAACTCGAGAAGCGGTTATGATATATCTTACTCTAATCGAAAATCAATGCGCCACTCTTAAAGATGCGGTTCATCTCCCAAACTCCTGGGGCTTTATCGTTAAAATCGTTATTTTCTTTAGCCTCCAGGTAATATAAAATAAAATCCAACAAACCAAAAAGTTCTGGATCTTATGCTGAAACGAAAATAATGGCCTTTATATGTTTAACAAAAAAAGGTCCGTCACTTTACATTTGAAACTACTCAATGTAAAAAATAATGAGAGTTATTTTTGTGAAGATGATTTTCATTTTGTTTTCCTTATTGTGAATAAGATATTCTACGATGAATATTCATGTATAATATATATTCATAAGTATTTTATATTAAAAATTTACGGCTCACAACACGCTACGGGACTGACTCCATAAAATCTAGTTTATAAAATTGAAATAAGAATTATAGAGGATATAATTAGTTGACCGTTGAGAATTACTTAAAGGAATTAGTCCGGGTGGCGGTCAGTGAATGAAACAATTAAGTAATTTCAACAGTTAATTTTTTGCCAACGTTTCGACATCCATTGTGGGTCATCATCAGGGCGTATTATAGGCGAATGGAAACTAAGTCAACACACTAAACTAAGTTTCCATTCGCCTACAACACGCCCTGATGATGACCCACAGTGGTGGTCGAAACGTTGGCAAAAAATAAACTGTTGAAACTATTTAATTGTTTCATTCACCGACCGCCACCTGGACCAATTCCTTTAAGTGAAATAAGAATTATATTGTTTCGATGGAAACATAGTTTTTAAATTGAATAATATGCAATAAAAAATACCATATAAAACAATCACTTATATTTATGCTCCGTTCGTCACTCTCATTACCTTTTGCAACTTTGTAGGTTTCATATTTTTTTTTTAAATCTTCTGCTTTCCAATCATATATAGTATAATATTTAGGGTTAGTATTTTGGTTATGCTATCCTTCGACGTAAAATTATGTACGGAGCCTGTTTGATGTCAGGTACTCGGTAAGGATTCCTATCCTAACTAAACTTGGATAGCCAAATTTTAGAACTCCCACTGTAGCATTGTCTGATTAGCATAGTAAAATAAAAGAAACGTTAAATGAATAAGCAAACAACTTTTTTACTTTCACTTCTTAAATATTTGATATATAACTGTATTTAAATTGATTTTAACAACGGAGGTCAGTGGAATTCGTGTGCGCATTTTTTCTTAGTAAATTGAGCTTATGAAATACAAATCACAAATATAACTTTAAAAAAGTAAAAAAAAAGAAAAAAAAAGGGCAGCAAACATGAGGATGACTGTTGGATAGTAAGGTCGGTCTCTTTAAAGCACCCGGTAGCAGACAGAGGGCGGGAGCAGACAGCTGTGACGGGGATACGACGGCTCCCGCCCTGATCCCGTGTCAGCCTCAAATAATGTCTATCCCTTCCTAGGCAAAATAGCCTCGATCAATAGCTTGTTTAGCTGGAACGGCTCTGTGTAGATCAGCCTCATCGACTATCTGGCTTCCTCTGACAGTTCCTTCTCCCAACTAACGAGCCACTTCGGAGTATTATTGGATCTCTGGGGCCTTCATCAAATTGGCTAGTGGAGCAGTCTGATTTATAGCATTGCCAATTATACTTGTTTATGCAGGAACTTAATTAGTAGTTTATCATTAATTAACCTTTATGCCCTTATGAACCACTACACCAGAGGTCGGAGTAGCGGATATCCTTTTATATGATCAAGGATTGCTAATGAACACATTCTAGCTTAAGACAGAGTATGAAAATCCATTTTATTTTGTAAAGAAAATAAAATCCCTTCCTCTGTTCCAATTGCCGTTTAGTTTGGTTGTCGACGAACATAAATAATATATATATATATATATGTTTTGTTTTTTTATTATTTGATTCATGATATAGATATTGGAAGATCCCAAGCTGCAGTTCATGAGGCTCTTAAGCAGCCGGACTACCTTCAGAACATGTAAGTGCAGCAAACAGCAGGTATATTTCCTTTGAGTCTGGTACATTGACAGATGCGAAGTAAAAAAAAATTGTCAACCTGGGGTCACTGTGGGCGATGTCACTCTTTTTAGAGAGAAAATGTGTGCCTAACCGATGTTTCTTTGAGATGGGAAGACATATTAGAAGCAAATGTTTGCCAAAAACAACAAAATTGATGCTGTATTAAAGACGTTTATGAGACTGGTGTTGACATAAAGCTCGGAAACAGAGGTAATGCCTCAGTCAGATGAGCGAAAACCACTGGCTTTCGAGAGGAGGGTCCTGCGGCGCATTTATTAACCTAGCAGAGTCGGAACCTTAGGAGACGAAATAAAAAAAAACAAAAAAACTTCTTGGTAAACCTGAAGTAGAGACATATAAAGCTCGAGAGATTGAGTTGGACTGGCCATGGTATTGCAGAGGATGAGATCTTCAGGAAGACACTTAAAGAAACCAGTCTTAGCACCACACTTAGAGAAAGACCTCGTTTTAGGTGGATGAATGACATGACAGAGGATGCTTGGAGGATACTAGGGACCAGGAATGGAAGAGCTTTTGCCAGGCAATGTGCAGAATGGAGACGGCTTTGAAAAAAGATTTTTGCAGCAAAAACTGTGGCTGGATTCAAATCAGAAAATATTTTATTTTTGGTTTAAGTTTATATCCTAACATTTAATGTCTTCTTTGTTACAATTTTCGTATATGAGTTTAGTGGTTTTCTCTTAGCTTTGTATCTGTTCATTTAAAGAGCAACTATTTTTTTAAAAAATCTGCTGCACGCAACACACAACTTTCACTTACCTCCATTGTTAAAATCAATTTAAAGATCTTCAAAAACAATCATAGAGGAAAATAAATTGTCAAAGAATCAACTACATGGAGTTTTATTAAATATTCTATTATATTTTGATCTACGGTAATCAGTTATTTTTATCGGCTCTGTTAACTTTTACAATTTGTGTATGAGGTCATATTTTTTCTAAAATTTTTAGCTTACACGTCTATATATTTGTTTTTATGTTTAAAAACACAAAAATTGCATACAATTTTTTTTTCTCATTTCTCCTTCAGTTGTGTACTGAATTTGTTCAATTTATATATATTTATCGGTTTTTTATCAATGCTAATCAGATGTTATGGTTATTATTATAGAATCTACAAAGTTATTTTTAAAGAATAAAGTAGCACTTTCGCCTATTTTAGGGAAAAAGTTGCTGTAACATCTCGGCCGTATAGTTTTCTTAAATATGAAATTTCAGTTTTGTACGTCATTTCGTTTTCGCGCTGAATTCACCACATACTGACACAATAACACACAGATATTTTTTTTTTTCGGGACTTGGTTATTTTGACGCGGGGACCATAAAACGTGTATTTCCGTTAAAAACTAGAATTAGAAAATTTTCAATACTTTTCCTTGTGTATATTTCATATGTGTAAGTGAAAGTAAAAGAAATATGTACATATTAATTACTTTATTATAACGTATTCGTTTCTTTTTATAGTCCTGAAGAAAATCCTTTGAGTTCGAATCTATAGTTGGAATTTCAGTCGTTTCCTTTACTCATCTGCTTAATCATTGGAGGAAAAACAAATGTAATTTATCGTGTGTGATATTTTTTCGTCCAACATCCATCAGGGATTCCTGCTTTCCTAATTTCGGCCTTCACCCTCAGATTAATTTTTCTCTAGGATCCTTTTGTATTCCGCTTGGATCGTGAATTTCAAAGCATCTTCTTTCATATTTTCCCGGAGCATATGTAGGGAAAGATATGTGTGGGAAAAAACGTATGTAGTTGGCCGGGAACAATGGGGCTTAGCGAGAACCTGGCCGTATTAAAACTTTACAAAGCCAAAGCACTCTCTTGTGGCCTGAGTGCCGTCGTTGGGAGAGAAAAAAAAAAGCTTCAAAGCCCCGAAGCAGCCGCGATGCAGTTTTTAACAGTAGAAGGTAGGAGCCATTTACATGAAGGGGAGCCATGTCCCTCATCCATTGTCAGCTTTTCTAAGGGCTTATATAATTAAACGATCTGACTTTTCAAGCTCCCGATTTTTGCTATTTATATTGGATTAGCTCAATTTTTTTTTTTTTCAAAAAACATTCTGCCATAATTTGGACATTATTAATAGTGATAAATATAAAATTCATATAATATTTACACAGCAATAATAATACAATTTATACGCATACAATAAAGAATCAATAAAATAAGTACAAAGTCTAAAAATCACTCATACCTATATTCCAGCTTCAAACAGCTCAAATTAGCAACAGTTTTTCCACCGTTGCCTATGTATCGGCAACATTATGAATAGTTACAATAAGCATTTCTAAATTACTTCTAATATAGTTTTAATTTAATTTTTATTTCAAGCATCTTTAGCAATCTTTCGTTATTGATTTTTAAATGCTGTGTTACACAGTGAGAGAAGAGATATGCGAAAATTCGTGAGAGCGAGGTATTGTGCGAGTTCACGAAAGTAGAAGGAGAGGTGAAAGGCCTATTAAAAAATAAATAAATTGGGATCAATAACATCAAATATTAATTTAAAAAATAATTTAATACCATTCTTTAAAAAAGATAAAAACTAAATGATTATGTTGTATCAAAACATACGAGTGTAATATACACATCATAAAATATGTTTTTGAAGTAGAAAGAAATTAAACATTATTTATGATAAAAATTTAAAAAATAAATGATGAAGGTTAATAAAAAATACAGTAATTGAATATATATATATTATAATACGTTGAAAGTATGAGATAGTGTATGATAATTCACCATTACAACATTTCACGACATTTTATCTACCTGTTATCTCGCCTCGTAACACAGCCTTAAGGTGTAGTTTGAAATATATAGTAGATTAATACTAAAAAATAAGGCTGTCCCTACATCACTTTATTAAAACTTCTGTGTTTTGGCTATCTGTCGTACACAGGTAACAATTTTTCTCTGACAATTTTTGTGAAAGATTAGTAATATCTCGTTTGTTCGTTTATTAATTTACGCCACTTTATGGCGTAGTGTCTACACAGGAGTCCAAAATTTTGCCTATCCAGGTGTAAGTAGGATAGGGATCTGTAAATAGTACCTGCTATCACACAGGCTCGGAACCACTAAAAACAAAATCAGACAGCCTTGTTATTAATTACCTATTCATTAAAATCTCTTAAGTAACTACGTTTTACTTCATCTTCCGATCTTGTGGTTTAAAAGATTTAATCACTTGGTGGTTCATGATAGCTTTATTTTATTAATATTTTGTCGTTTGTTTACAAATACTTCTTTTGAACCAAACTAATACCGCTGGGATATCACGTTATATGATTCTACAGGTCTTTATCCATATTTTATGCCTTCAAAGGTTCATATTTCTTATTCTGTTTCTATCTTTCATTTCCTTTACAAACATTCACATAGACTTTTTATACTTATTTTATCCTTGGTCAACGTTATGCATTCTGTTGCATGCCTCACAAACCGGATACAACAGACAAATATATATATATATTTATCCATTATGTTATATATACTCGTATATGTAACTTAATGAAAAACAATTGAATTTTACGAACTGTTTATTAACAAATAAAGTTGTTTTATAACTAATTGGTAAATTAATAAATGGGACCTTTGATAGGCTATGACATGGCACACTACCTGCTAACATTGTTGCCCTCCTGTTGTAGCGGCGGCGCTTTGTATTTCAAAGGGACCGTGTTCTGTCATCAATGGGAAGTGTGAGCCTTGGCCACCGCACTAGTACATCCCTATTGCTACGTTAAACATATATCAATGGCTAATGTTTTATATTAAATTTAAATAAAATAATAATGCTTCATTGATTTATGTATTAAAGACACTGTTAAAACAGAATGATACAATTACATGTATTTTACAGCAGAATGTCTAGCTAACAGGTAATAAAAAAGTGATAATAAAAGTTTTGAAAAGACTAATAAATAAATAAAAAAAGAAAAACTTTATATTGATATAAGTTTTAAAATACATGATGCAATTATTTATCAATTTGTTCACAATATAAAGCAAAAAATAAATTTTGTAACTTTGAATCCAGTTTTCATGAAAAAATTTATTTTCGATTAGATCATGTACGTTGTTTCAGTAATTAGTATCAATATAAACTGATATCCACTATCTATCAGTCAATATTCACGCGTTCTTAAGTAGAGCCGAAAACGTCTGCAATCTTTTAAAAATGGTATACTAAAAAAATTGTGGACGTCATTCCAAAGAGCCCAAACGTCAACAGTCTATGAGAACTCGGTAAAAGCGAAAATTTCTGATTTTTTGAATGGTAGTTTTTTTCAATCTGGGAATAAAAATTCCAGATATAATGAGCTCACCCCTTCTGAAATACCCCAAACTGTAACAGAAACTTATTGAAATTGAAATTTTATTTTTTGATTATAGATTTTAAGTCTAACATAGACTAAAAATGTAAGAGGTTATGAACAAAAAACAGGAGCAGCGTGGCCTTAATGGATATAGCAATAGTTCTCCGGGTCCCAGGTTTGAACCTCAGCTGAAGCAGAATTATTTATTCTGTAATTCCAGCCGTAGGGCGACCCTGAGTTATGAAGACCCTCCTTGGGCACACCCAGCCTTTATAAAGTAGGAACTCAAAAAAAACTGGCGGCTAAGCGTGATTTAGGCCTAATCATCTCCTTGAACGGTCGTTGAGCGTGAAACTGTGTGAATCTATATAAGTACTAAACTAAAATATAATAATGCTTTAAAACTATTATTACTTATCCATCAATGATTAATTATCATTGATAGCATATTAGCTTTTAATAGCATAATCAGACGTCATTAGAAACGATAATGATATGAAATGGTGTAACATGATATTAGGGGTAAGTGCTGATCTCTGTTGAGTCGAGACGGTTTAGTGTTCGCTAGCTCCAGCTACCCTGCTTGACCGGGATGCAACTACGAATTCATACATCAATATTACATTTTGTTTGTGTCTGTAGTAATGCAACCTCAAAAACGACAAGTCTTACGAAATTTATATTACACATTTTATAGTGATATATTTAGAGAGCATAACGACATTTTTACTTTTCGAAAATGCAAATTATTTTATAAACTTTAAATATTTTAAACATGGATGGTTGGCAAATATTTCCTCTGCAAAACAAAATTTTCGCCCTATGTATAATTGTTAGGTTTTATTTGTAGTTTCCTCATTAGTATGTTTCTATGTGTGACTTCATTATGAAATAAAAAAAAGTGTCTTTAATTTGGTTTCTTTAATGAAAAATAATATAATAATATATATATATATATATATATATATATATAAATAAAACCATTACAAATTCGGTACTATTAAATAGAAATTTGACTAAACCACAACTAAAGTAAAATTTTGCTTATCGATACGGATTAAGGATACGAATCGATACGACGGAATGTCTAAGGAATTTTAGAAAATCCCAGAACCATGCCTGGTTTTGAGCCCTCGAAATTGACGTTATATTTATAAATAATCGTCATAAATATTACTTGAAAACAGCTACGGAAAAACTTGGTTATTTACTTAAGAGGCGTAATGTACTTTCATATCTACTTAAACATAACATGCTGTGGGTTGATAATGAAACTTCAACTGATGTCTGTAAATATTGAAACATCAGGTGCCTTCCATGTTCGATCGGAAACTCCCGAACTTCTCACGCTATTAGTTTACGTTTGGTGTGTTTATACCTACAGATTAAATAAGCATTCTGTGTGTTGACATCTACTGATACATAAGTCTAGATAACTGGAGTATTTAACCACTGTTGGATGGTACACGACTAAATGGGTTTCCAAGAACAGTGGCATATTACTTCATGGTTCACGGAAGCCCCTGGGGATCTAATTTTGTTTTCTTTTCAAATTTAATAAAAAAAAAATGTTTTTTTTTTTTTGTGCTATCTGGAACGCAAAACGTTGGTCAAATCTATGGAGGAAGGATAATTTTTTTCCTCCATTACACAGTTAAGCTCTAGGGCGAAGATTCCTGCTTTCTTCTATAACTCCGCCTGGTGCAAATTCATTCCGGCGCAAGCTACCACTGTGCGTTCTGTCTCCTCAAGGACTCCACAAGAAGAGCTCCAGAGGTCAATATCTTTTCCATGAGCTTGTACCTGGCCTAAGTCTTGGATGCTGGTATATTCAATTTCTTTCTCACGCACTAATCCGAAACTGGCACATCTTTCGGCTTGGATTTTCAGCCTGGCTCTGGTGTCTTTTTTAGCGATGACTGAGAGATCCTCGAAGTAGGCCGTTATAAGGAATCCTCTGCTTCCCAACTTTCCAGCAGCCGATTAAAAACTAACTTTCACAGAACCAGACCCAATACTGAATCAACGGGTTGAATGTACTTGACGAATGTATAAATAAACAACTTATAAGAAAGTAGATTTCACAAACAACGGACTAATGTAAGTATTTATGTTCTTACATTACATCAATTGCGATGTATAAGGATATTTTAGACTGGATGAGCCGTTAGTTATTTTATCATAACGTACTTTCTCGAAAAGCTGAACACATTAACCATTTTCAGCTGTGTTGGAGTCGATAAAGTAAATAGTAAACTGTCATTTAGAAATAAAACTTTCATAGTCATGAATCTTTTGAAACTCCTAGTAGCGCAATAACCTTGCATTATCTTACTTAAAAAAAAAAAATGCTTATTCTTTATATTCATCACGACATGTTTTCGGAAAACGTAGCATTAGAGAAAACATAAAATCGAATGAATAGATAATGATTTCTTTATTAGTTAAATATTCAACCATATGGTAGTTGTAAATTTTTTATCCCAACAATATAAAACCCTAGACAAAAGTCAAGAGCTGTGCCAGAGGATAGGAAGCACTAGAGCGGGTTTCGATAACCACAGAGCCAGATGAGGGGATATATTTTTTCATTCCAACGCAGCGTTCTGCTTGTTCAATCGAGTGGAGCTTAATTGCTGGCTCTGCGGAGCGATGAATTCACGTTCTGACTAACCTCAGCCCCTACATGTTTTAGCCTGTCCTATTATTGTCTCTTACAGCAATTATGTGTGGGTTTGGTTTTGACATCTGTTACAAAAAAATAATTCCTAAACGTCCCTCAAACATGCGGTTTTTTCTTTTTTTCTTTATCGGTAAATTCGTTTCCGTAACAAAACTCAACTGTTGTTTAACTTAAATATTCAGTTAGTTTTGGAGAAATGTCTTTTAAGGATTCATAACTTAACTTATTTATTTAAGATTTATATTGGCGTTCATGGTGATTTCAAGAGGGTCGTGGATAGGATTTTAGGATGTATTTTAATAGAATTAATTTCATACTTAACGAAAAATAAAAACAATTATCAAGATCGGATAAGTATTGGTGGAGATGCTGTACATTGCAATCTTATTTTATTTTCATTTTTCTAATCTGCTGTTTTTTTGTAATGTGCTGGGAGAATATGCTCGTGATTCTCGATGATATTTTATGTGATAGGGTCATCTCTCCCTACGCTTATGAGTGGCTTTCAGTAAGCTGACCGGTTTCACATACCCAGAGGCGAGGCTGTGAGTGAATCCCAATTTAATTATATCCTTTAAAAAAGTCCATTCGGGACTGGGATTCGAATTCACAACCTAGCGTGCTAGCTACGGATCCTTTCCCATCCCATCGCACTGCACGTGTTAAATGATAATAATACGAATTTCAAAGATCGTGAGCGACCTAGT
The DNA here is from genome assembly GCA_023052935.1 of Piezodorus guildinii. Classification (NCBI taxonomy): domain Eukaryota; kingdom Metazoa; phylum Arthropoda; class Insecta; order Hemiptera; family Pentatomidae; genus Piezodorus; species Piezodorus guildinii. The sequence goes on from CM041292.1 coordinate 164,817,116, forward strand.
ATAACTTCTATCTATCTCATGTCTTTGCTGGCATATAGGAACTAATTTATATATTATTTATATAGTGTTTCAAAAGGCTATTTCATCTATCAACAGCTAGTATAGAGTATAATTCAATCAAGGTTTGATAATCGAAAAAACCTCAGACAAATAACGCATCATACCTTCTGGCAATATGGTTGGCCGTTGCAGTGTAGCAGAATGACAGACAATCAGGTTTGTTATCCTATGCCTGTTGTTGAATGATTCTCTACGGCGTGTTATTGCAAAAAATATACGAATAACACAGATAAGGTAATATAACATAGATTGAGAGTGCCTTTTGTGTATTTAGGTTTTGACAAATGTTTTAAGTTGTATTGTAATTTATCTAATTATAACGGACTATTATACTAACGCTCTTAAGTTAAACGCCCAGTGGCCTACTTTGAATCGAAGGGACTGAAATTCGATTTTTATCATTTTTTTACCAATACACTCTAGGAAGGCACTTTTCTAAATTTATATTTTATCATAAATATAACCTTAGTTACAGAATATGTGTCCAGGTGGTTTTTAATACAGCTATAATATGCTAATAAAAACTTGTGAAGTAGGTAGGTACTTTATAGCATTGTGATGACTTCATAACAATAAAAGCAAGTTTACAATGTGACTGTGGGCTTTATTAAGCTAATAATAACTTTAAGTTTGTGTAAGAACCATGTACTATTAACAGCTTTTGGTGATGGTATTACCGTTTCGAGTAGCACCTCAAATAGCTAATGTTTGTATTTATTTCATGATAACCATTAGTCTTAATTGAATAATTCAGATTAGATGTAGTTGTTTTCACATATAATAATTAGTAATCTATTAGATGGATACATTATGTTTTACCAGCCCTCCTCGGTCTTAATTAAATTACTAATCTAAGTAGGATAATTTATAAGTAGTGTTTTTTTAAATTTTATTTTCAAATCGTATAAATAAAAGCCTTACAGGTATATTCTTTATTTAATTTTTTTTTAAGTGTTCTTTATTTAATCAGACGGAAGTCTTCTAGAGAGAGAGAATATTTAGTGGGTTGTTTGAAGATTAAACATTAAAAAAGATATACTTTGGTCTTGCTGATTCCCCAAAGCGGTGTCATAAGCGTTTTAGGAATGTCTTACAAAGACTTACTAGGTCGAACACCTGGTCACCTCCACGCAGCCCCGAGTTGAGTTAAAGGGAAAGAGAAAGAGGTAATATTGTAATGTTCAGAGAATGGTTGACTGTTGTATATATTAGGGAGAAGTTGAATTGAAGTTGGAACGAATTGGGTTCGTTGAGTTGAAGTTAGCAGAAATAAATTACGTTTTATACTTAATTAAGTGTTTATGTGACTGCACCAGGAATCAACTTATCTGGTAATATTGTAGTTATAGGTAATAGTATTCTTTTATTTTTTGTCGAAAGAGGCTTAATACCATTAATATCTGTTGAATTAAAACTTCCCCTTAATTTATACCCATATATAACAATTTAATCTGTAGTAAACGTCCCTCCGTTGAATACAAATGCTCTTGGCTGCTAGACTATGTCTAAAAAGGTGTGCTACCAATCTCTCTACCTTGTTATAGTGACATGGTTTCCCATTTAATTTGTGTATTTGCCTTTGATACAGATGTAATATTTTATAAATAAATACAATTCATTTTCTTTAGAGATTAGGAAACTGACATGAAATGCATGGTAAGACCCAACCCTTTGGCAGCTCACTAAACAAAATTCTAAATTAGACGTTCGCGGGACCATCCTGTTTTCGGACGCCTCATAGGATTATCAGGAATCGAAGAGTAGGCAAGGATTAAAACTAATGGGTTAGAGTGGGAATGGAGTTTGTCATGAGAGGAATGCTACCTGGTTTATGCCAAATATGGAATATTCTTCTCTTTATAGATGGGTTTATTTGTGACAAAGTAAGAAGTATTGAGGATTTTCCGAAGGATTTTGGACTGCAGGATACGAGAAGAATTCGATGGTTAAGTGAAGCCCCATAGCTCTTCTCCGAATTAACGAAATCACAACAGTAAAATACTCAAAATAGACTTTATTCTTCTTCAAATTTTACATGTATGAAGTCTACCTTGGGACTCACCATGAGAGAATGATGGAATAAGAATGTCCTTTGGATAGGTTTAGGAAGGAAGGAGTGGAAAGGTTAGCTCCTGAGGTGGCCCAGCAGTGGGTTCTTAGAAAGGGTTCCTAGGCTTGGACCCACGCTACAGGGGGTAACAATCATCATGTGACATGAATGTGACAATTGTAAATGACAGGGCGATAAATATCGATGCCTTTGCGCTTTTATGGCTTGTCTAACAGCTTTTGTGACGGAAAAGGCATCTGAGCATTTTTAAGGTTCAGAGGACAATGAATTGGAAAGCGTGGGAAAGGGCAAAAAAAGGAAGTTATTTCTATTAGTTATATCTTAACATAAGCGAGCAATATTTATAAATAATAATAATTGTCTGTTAACTTCCGTAAGTCCATATCGTCCTTATGATGGTCATATAATTGTGCCTTTTTTAGTTAATTGTTAGGTTTCAGCGGTTGTCGAGTAAGTGTTTAGGCAGTAGAAAAGGACAGTTTCTTGTCGTTTTAGTATTGTGCTAGGATCCCAAGTTAGGCGTTTGTTGATATGGAGTCCAAGGTATCTAATCTGATCAACAGGGACTAGAGGAGTTTCATTTAAGGATACTGTATGATAGGATAGATTCACGACGAAGGATGTTCGTTCTTTCGTCACCCTTATTTCAAGGTCTCGAAGGTGGAATTGATGAGTTTGGGAGGCAATAACTGGATTATTATCTGCTGATAGCACCTTAGTGTCATAAGCATAGGTAGAGAGTAAAGTGTTACTATGAGTTGTGGTATCAAGTGTATAGAATGTGTGAAGAATGAGTCCAAGGATGCTGTCTTGAGGAACACCAGCAGACCTTGAGAAAAGGGAAGAATTGGAATTATGGTGATTTATTTTGAAAGATTTATCAGTGAGGTTGGACTGATAGGTACAAATAAATTTATAAATACGTATTACGTTGTTGAATACGTATACAATTTTATAATGATGGAGTTTTGTTGACCGTAGAGAAATTAGATGAGGAAGATGGTTGGGGGTGCGGTCATAAATTAAAACCACACAATTAAAAATAAGCGTTATTATGTTATAATACGCTTATTTTTAATTGTGTGGTTTTAATTTATGACCGCACCCCCAACCATCTTCCTCATGTATACAATTTTAAGTAAATCCTCCTTATTAAGGATAACTACATTGTACTAACATGAAAACGTTCCAAACAGCAATATGAAATAGTATAAGAATTTGCTTTAAGGCAAATTAGTAGAAAAGTAACTAGCTTTGTAAACAGGAAAAGAATAAACATATTTTAATAGCATTGCTGTAAGTCAATGTTGAAAAAAAAGTAAGAAGACGAAGAACTTAAGTATTTACTTAACCTTTGATGCAATAACTGGTATTTCGGGACAGAAAATTTACCTTAAATGGGTTTAGGCATTGAGTTAGAGTAAATCCGAATTTAATTATCTACCCTGTTGGCGATGGGAGAGAGCCTTCACCGACGGGCAAAGAAAAGCCCTTTACTGGAAACTCTATCGGATCCGGGATATGTAAATGTGAGTCGGCTCGCCTAGCGGAATTTAACACCACTAATTCCAGGAACAGCGTAACCAACTTCCTAAAGTTCAATAGAAGGGTGCAAATATTTAATGAACGCCGTCGTCCCTTCGAGATATGTTTTAAATCTAGAAAATAAATTTAGAAACGTAGAAATATATTAGCCATAGGCAACACATTATATATATATTTGAATTCATAACATTTGTTTAATCAGAAAGTATTAGCTCTACATTTCCCCACATGCTATTTAATTTGTGTTCTTTTTTTTCAAATCAATGCTTAATACAGTAAAAACGCTGCAAATTATTATACAATGGTTTATTATTTTCAAATAACAATATGAGGAAATAACATTTTATAAAAATGTAGATAGGCAATTAGTAACATCAAGCCATAAATATTCCTTGGACATTAATTGCTCCATGAAATAAACCTAAATTTCTTGGTATTTTTTTGATTGGAGAAACGGATTTTTTTTTTATTCGTTAATCGGATTCTAGCATCTGAAAATGGGGCCAATTTTGTTTTATAGATTACAAGGTTTATTGTTGAAAATATTACTTGAAATTGGTATATTGCACAGTTATTAATTGTAAAAATTGAAGATATATTTATAAATTAAATTAAGTTTTTTTTTTGATACGTCATGATTATCAGTATTATAATCATAAGTTATTGTAGATAAACTGTTTTATGTGTGAGTTATGTTTTCCTACTAAAAGTTATTCCTATTCCTCCATTAACAAGGAATATATGCTAAAAAATAAAAATAATTTTTTTTTTCTAATGATTATGTAGAAAAAATAAGAACACATTTATATGAACAAAATAAACAACTGATAACACGAAATCTAGGATTTCTTCGATATAATGTTTATTAAATAGATTATTTCTATATTTTGAAATTGTGATGTTATCGAATATCAGTTCCATCACTTCTAAAGTTTCAATAGTTTACTATATCAGGACATTAGGAATTGATTAATATGACTAAAACGAATTCACAAACTTTTCTTGATTATTTTTGCAATATTTCATGAAATAATATATTATTCTAGTAAGCGATACTGATTATATTACTTAATGATTTCAGGAAGTTGATTATATACCAGCTAGCTGTTCCGCCGATGAATCCATTATTCACGGCGTTCATGAAAATTCATTACAATTTCCATTTCGATCACAACCAATCTGCTGTTTTATATAATTTGCATATATCAGTGGCTCACTATCATATCAGTGGCTCAGTAGGTAAAAACGTATAACGAAAATTGAAATCTTCCTCGAGAAAGCTTGAATAACTACATTACCACAATCTTAACTATTTTGTTTATTTAATATAATAAAAACATATATTTTTTGGACACAAAATTGCCCTTAAAGACACACAATAGTATTATTATTATTAAGATTATCAAATATAATTTTATGCAATAGAAGCTATCACCTTAAAAAATGAGACAAGATTGTATTAATATTTAATATTGAAACTTGATAGTGGGCGTTGGTTTTATTATTGATATTGTGTAATAGTTTTTGTTGTCATCCATGTTTCCGATGCGTACAGCAGGACTGGGTGAATTAATGCTTTGTAGAGATGTACCTTGTCCTGACGGGATAGAAGGCGAGAGGTGAATTCCTTTCGAAGGGCAAAGTAACACTTATTGGCCATCAATATTCTTTTCTTGACTTCGACTTCAGGTGCGTTTTCTTGTGTAGCCAATGATCCTAGATACTTGAACTGCACTACTTTTTCAAAGTTGATGGCGCCAATATTGATGGTCTCGCCAGGTTGAGGGATTTCTCTCGAGGCCATATATGTTTTGTCTTCATTCACTTCTAATCCAAGTGACCTGGCGGCTTCCAAGCTAAAAATCTCTCTCTGACAAAATGAAAGACTGCCCCACGATGTCCACTTCATCCGTGGAGCCGATTGTAGATGGTCTCAGTAGTCATCGGCAAACCAGAATCCTTCACTGTCTTCTATAGTGCCAAGTTGAACAGGAGGCACGCAAGCGCATTACCTTGGCGAAGTCCTTTTGTTGAGGGAAACTTCTGTCCTGTGACCACCAACCCTCACGGTACACTTTGCATATCTCATAGTTATCTTTACCAGTCGTATTAGCTTATTTGGGATGTTGAACCCTTCAAGTGCCAAGTACAGTTCTTCCGGGTTAATGCTATCTTAAGCTGCCTTGAAGTCAACGAGAAGATGGTGAGTTTTTATCTGGTGTTCGTTTCCTCTCTCTAGGATTGTTCTGAGGCGGAATACTTGGTCTATCGTAGATTTGCCTTGTCAAAATCCGCATTGGTAGGGACCAACCAAGCTTCTGCTCTGCAAGGCAGAAGACGCTGGAACAGGATGGAAAATCTTATATTCAGAGGAGAGAAGAGAGATACCTCTATAATTTTTACACTAAGATTTGTCACCTTTTTTAAAGATAAAACATATAACTGATTTTTTCCAGTCTTCCGGCAAAACCTCCTCCTTATAGAGGGTCGTGGTTAGGCTTTGGATCCTTTTAGTCAGTTCCTCGCCTCCGTTCCTGAAGAGTTCAACAGGTATGTCATCAGCTCCAGGTGCCTTATTATTTTTTGCCTATTTATGGCGTCTATTTTTTCTTTATCATCAGGTTGTTCAAGGTCTGATATCTGGTCCCTGACCTCTAGGAACAGGTCTTCTCTTGTATCAGACCCAGTGCCTGTTCTGAAGAAGGCTGAGTTGAGATCATAAAAATTAATGTTGTTCATTGCTTTTCCTATGAGTTTATTGCCTATAAACAGTTATACCCTATGTCAGTTATTTGGAAATAATAAGGAATAGATGTATAAGGGACATCTATCCATAAATAAGCATGACAATTTAGTTCTATTACCTTGATAAAGTGAATTCTATTATTTTACTTTTTCGCATGTTATACTTCTTAAAACGATTCTAGATTTAAATATGCTCTTGCGATCTAGGTTCGGGCCTGCGTTAAAAGTGTGAAAAACTTGCTGGGAGCGGCTCTCCATTAAGAGAGGTGTTTTGAGACGCGAAGTAAAGACAAGCCTTGAAGGCACACTTAAACAGAGGGCCCATATCAGACAAACACAGGTTAGCCGAACAGAGCTCTACTAATGGCTCCGGCTAAAAGCCCTCACAATTCAGTTGGGTATCAACTAACCTTTCCTGCCCCAGCCACCTCCTGGTCACCTACCGTCCTCTGGAACGGTCTTAAAAACAAATCGATGTCTATTGCCGTCCTCAAAGCTTGTGTTTGTATTCTTCATATTGCTCAAATCTTCTTCGTTTCGATTTTTGTTTCCAAATTTAGAACGAATGCTTTATCTTGTTACTTTCACATTCCTATATACAATATTAATTATCTATAGTTAGAGAAAATATTGCGATCGTGAAAATTTTTAGTTTATGGTTTCGCTGTAAATACACGTTTTAGGATTCCCTTAGTCCAAATTACCAAGTCCTGCAAAATGGCTATTGTGTATTTGGTAATTCTAGATCGAAATCGATATAAAATTGAAATTTCATATTTTTGAAGCGTATATGCCAGAAATTCTTCAGCAACTTTTTTAAAAAAATCAGAAAACCATAAGAGCCACTTAATACTATGCATTTTGAACATTTTAAAAACCTTATTTAAGAAGGCTCTAACGCTATTAATCAAATTCGTTAGATTGCTTTTTTGCTGTTAGCATTTGATATAAAGGCTGGAAATTATTACACAATGGTTTATTATTTCCATATAAATATATTAGAGTATAACTCTTTATATAGCTATTTACAGGCAATTAATTTATATGAAAAACAACGAACAATATTTCACCGCCACTGCTGACTTCAAAACGCTTTATCTCTGATATTCTGAATAGATTTCAATTATTCTTTTTTTGTTTTTTAGGGAATTTAATAATCTATGAAATAAAACTGTCAGCGCTTTATAGTGTACGTATTAGATTGACAGATGACTTTTTTTTTTATTTGTTCGGGTTTTACGTATCTTTAGCCCTCAAATTTTGAGGGGAAGTAATTTTTTTTTTTAGTCAGTTACAAAGGTTCAGTAATCTTATTCACTAAGATTACATTATTGAATTTTAACTTTCGTAGCAAAGGCCAGTTTTTGTCTATAACTGTAAATTTCACATATGCTGCGAATACTGTTTAGTAGGTGGAGAAATAATTGATGTTTGAAAGAGCTTAATGATAAGGATTCATGAATGGAGATAGAAAAGTAATCCTAAACTGGGTAGCACGAATGACGAAGGAATCGAAGGAATGCTCTATGTATTATTAGGAGAGAATGCCTAATAATATGTACCTAAAATTTGCTGGTTTTGAAATTAAAAAATCAAACTATAATTTGTCTGTGCTGTGCAATGTTTTCTTAATCTTATAACCCCTGAAAAACTATTTAGAGGAAAAGAACAAGCTATTTTTAAAGAAGTTTAATTTGATATAATGAACAAATTGTTGGAGCCCCTATAAAGATAGATAGATAGAGATAGAAAAGTCTTTTTATTTTTTAAAATTACAGAAAATAGAAAATAAACAAATAAAAAAAAAAAATTTACAAATTACAAAATACAATAATAAAAATTAGACACTCTACATGGTCTATTGACCGTCCGTTGAGTCTGTGTTTATTGACAAAATTAATCTTTAATGTTTAATATAAATAATAATTAATAATATAATAAGAAACAATATATCAACACTTCGGATGTTATTTATGTGTTAAAATCAAATTTACTAAAAGTTAAATTCTTTTGTAAGCATTATTCTATATAAGTAAGCCGATCTGGAGTAATTAACTAACGCCAGCCAATCTTAATCATTTATTAATTCTAATGTTTGATCCCTACTCAGATTTTTAGAGTTAGTATTTTTTCTTTACTCTGAGAGTATCGGACAGGAATCCAAAAAGTGAAAGAGATCTATTTTATTTTTATTACACAAACTACAAATTTTTTTTTTCCATTAAATTTATATAATTTAGGTTTAAAACATCACCCTTGATTTTAATTAGCCATCTAATCACCTTCAGAGAACATTTGTCAGCAATGTAATTTACTGTGGCTAGATGTGGATAAAAGGGGGAAGTTTTGGAATTTCTAACTTTAATAATATTGTGAATATAAAAATCTTTTTGTATTTGAACCCTTAGTGTTGCTAGATTATTTTTCCATAACTTAATATCATTACAGTTAGATATATTTAAATTACAATTTAATCCATGCAGCCCCTATAGGTAAGGTATATAAATACTAAAGGAATTGATACATCTTGGCAATGCACCAAAAGATATATAATTTATAACTATGTGTACCACTATAATTTATACACTTAAAGTATATCCGCTGAATGATTATCTGAATCAAAATAATTATTTAAATATAGTTTTCGGTTCTAAAAAACGGCTTCTTTCTCTACACCCTATCCAAGAAAAGTGCCATTTAACTTAGAGCTAGATAGGTGTACAATTCAAATTGCATTGGAATTTTGAGGAAGAGTTGAGCCTTACCAAGGCAAGAGTTATTGACATCGCGGAGCATTGAGAGCTCCAGGACCAAAGCCGATTTCCGTCACATCAAAGCTAGTCCTTAGCGACTTCAAACAGGTAGGCTAAGGTATTTCATATGACTCCAAAGCCTTGATCTAAATTTTCAGTTCCTATTCGCTTTTGTAGCTTCTGTTAGTCGGGTATTGAGAAAACTGCAACATTAATAGTACGTATACAATATGAGACTTACTGGAAAATGATCAAAAATAAGAGGAAAATAAAATTATATTTCGCGACCTCATGATATCATCACGTTTTAAGAATAAAAAATAATGTCTGGGTGAAGAAAAATATCTGGTGCGGGCAACACTCGACATCCGTTTTTAAAATCGATTAAAGAGTTTTCGAAAACAGTTACAGATAAAAATGAGTGAAACCATTAAATAATTAATCAACTTGAATTTCTATAGAAACACCTGTTTTATTAAAAAAAAAACTATTATTATTATATAAAATAATCAGTTAGTTTTATCGGCTTTTCATAAATCTTGATTAACTTTTACTTTTCAAAAATCTATAGCTTTCCAACGGTATGTTATACATGTTTATTGCTGTTCTTATGTTAAAAAACAAACCATTGCATTAAAAATTATTTTTTCAGTGTTCCACTTAGTACTTACTACGTAGCTGTTAATTATCTATGCCAACATGATAATGTGGTGAATTTGATAGAATATACAAAATTAAAGGTACTTTAGAAGAAGAAAAATTTAAAATGTCGACATTTAAGCCCTGTCAGACTATTTAAATCAGAATAATATTAATATTATATAATATTGAAGACCATTAAATTTTACATCGATATAGCGAGTTAAATTAAAATCGTTGGAGCAGTTTTTCAGAAAATCGTAAAAAGGTGCGAATGGCGTGGTATAATGTGGATCTTATAGTTAGCTGATTTTCATGAAGAAGTTGCTGTAACATCTTGAGCGTATAGTCATCCTAAATATGTAGTTTTAGTTTTATAGGATTTTTCGTTTTCGCGCTGGACTTATCACAAACACACGGTCACACAAAGTTACGGGCACTCGGACACACACACAAACCTTTTTGCGGGACTTGGTCATTTGGACTCAGGGGACTCTAAAACGTGTATTTCCGTTGAAAACTGGAATTAGAAAATTTTCAGGATCACAATACTTTTCCTTAATATACATTTTATATATAGGTAAGTGAAAGTAAAAATCTGGGGTTAGAAAAAAAAAACTTTAGGATGAAATATGGTACATTAAACGAAGAAATTTATATTTTCACTTTCACTTCCCTATATATAAAATTATAGTAAGGTCATTTTTCCGAATTTTCAGTTTTCAACAGTAATACAAGTTTTAGTGTCAATTAAATCTTCCCGCACTCATTTGACTTAAAAAAGTTTATTTGGTAAAAAAAAAAATTACATGAATATCTATTAGTACTACTACTACTACTACTAACCGATTAATTACAGAATACTAACTAGGTGTGAACTAATTCACTGACGGGGTTTAGACTGTCGCTAGGAAGGAATAGGGTGGGGTATTTATTCATTGTCAGGAGAAAAAGTGCTGAGCTTAGGGATTCTCCTGTGGATGGTTTCCATAATTGTCCCTATAATCTAAATAACCAATATCACAAAAAGATCTGTGTGTGTGTGTGTGGTGTGTGTGTGTGTGTGTGTGTGTGTGTGGTACCCGTGTGTTTAGTGGTAAGTCTAGCGCAAGATCAAAAACTCTAAGGATAATATAGCTAATTCTTAAACTGACAACTGCTATTAACTAATATTCGATTGGATTAAAACAAGTTTTTTTCTTCAAGTATTTCAGTTGATTAAGCTTGGATTGTAATAAAGGGCTTTATAATCCTTCCATAGTCTGCGCTCATAAAGAAAACCAAGAAAAGGTTTTAATTTCATCTTTATTTAGCTGTTTATGAAACTAATTCTAGATAGAGTTTCAAAATACTCGAACTGATATAAGTATTAAGATTTAAACACTGGCGTTCTGGTTTATTTTAAAATTATTGTTTTGAAGTCGAACTTTTAAATTGCTTTTTTTAATTAATTCTTCCTGCTGAGCTAATTATTAAATTAAAATTAAAATTTAACATTAAAGTTGAAATATATATAAAAAATAAAATTATTTTATTAGTTTGTGATTAATGAAAATTGGGTATCTTGAGAAATATGGATGGAAAATCATAGTATCTAAAACGTTAAGGTTAGATAATTTTAAAGAAATCCTATATTATTATAATAATAAAAATCGTTATACTAGATTTGATACTTTAAAAGAGAGAAGTTTTTTAGCAATGGACATGAAGCATAAAATCGTAATTTAAAGTGAAATTTTGACAGCGTTTCTAAAGATCCTTGATAAGGCCGAAAGGGGCAATTTTTTTTTCTGTTTGTTAACATTGGAATTTTGAAATGCTTGCCAATCAACAGGACTTAAACAAGAAGTAGAACAAGTTTAATGGAAAGGTTTAATTATTTAAAAATCTAGTGCATACAACACACGACTTTCACTAACCTTCGTTGTTCATTAAATTGAAGAAAGTTTAAATAATTACGGAAAAAATTGACAATAGGAAATATGTCATTAATGGGGCAATTAGTATGGATATCAAATAATTAAGTAATGCAAAAAGAAAATTCCCTGCAAGTCGCCCCTGATTCTAATTTTTTTTTTTCGCTGGACATGTGTGATAAATAAATTGTTTCTGTTATATAATGTGGCTTTGATTTTATTCACCTGAACATATTCAGACTTCACCTTGGAAGGCTTTTTTATACTGACTTTGGCGTTAAACATCTTAACTCGTATAGGTATATAGTATATTATATATATAGTAATGTAAAAAAACTATATCATTAAAACTACAAAAACTATCGATTTATCACAGTTAAAGAGTAAATCAGATAATTACTGCGTGTACTTTCTTATTATTATCTAATGAATAACATCTGATTAAATCTATCTGTACCATTGCCTGTCGATTGAGAGGTAATGTACAGGGGAAGTACTTTGTACAGTCCTAAGTAAACAAATTAACATTTCAAACTCGCCGAAGTTTGAATTTATCGTTGATTGAGGCTTCTTTGAGGCAAATATTTACCAAGATCCTCCAGAGAAGCCCAGAATCCAATTATTCTCTCAGTTTTATAGCTAAGAATCGATGTGGGCTGGACAGGCTATAACGCTTTTAAAGAGGTTATTTTACTGTTCTTGCTTCATTCCTTTTTATGATAATTGTTGAATAGTGTTTTTTTTTTAAATGAACTTGAAAGTAGGTGTCATCATTTTGTTTTTATTTTTAGGAATTTAAATTGAATGGGATAAAGTGTCATCGGATATTTTAAAACAATATAATAAAAATCAAAATAAAACATCAACTGTAAATAAAGTTACAACTATAATAAAATTTAATTACTCAAAATAAAGTTAATAAAAAAAAAAATAAAATAAAAAAATAAACCTATACCTCTACAACCCTTGAAGTCTTGGGCTAAGTACATATCTATGAACTTTATACTGCTTTTCAGCCAACTGTCGTGCAAGGAAGTTATTAAGCCGAGATTACGCACAGTTGCCAGGTTTTCTCCCCTATTTTCAGGTTACTAGTTTATGGAGGAATGAGTTTGCCCCAAGAAGATCTCCATACCCTAGGGTCGGTCCACGGCTGTAATAATAGAATAAATAATATTCTGGAGCTTGTTTCTGTAGGTTAAATTGCTATTGGATTTTAAAAATATTTTATTATTTATTTTTTTATTCGACACCTATCGCTTAGCCCATGACACGATTTTTACAATGGTTAAAAGCACTTCGTTATTAGAATATAATAGAATTTAGTTCTAAATCGTAAAAAACGATTTTTTCCCAGTTAAAAGCTTATAAACTTATAAATAGAATTAAGTCACATTATTGTTTTATTGAGATGTTAAACTATACTAAAATTACTGAGTAATTGTGTGTATGCCTATTTCTGTAGGCCTACTGGTAGATTATTGCATATTTGAAAGAATAAAATTAAGATAAATAATAACAATTCCTTGATTTTTTATGAAAATTCATAAAAGAGAGACTCATCGTATGATAACTAAGTTATATGCATATGTATATTATATGTAAATGTTTTGTCCCGCAGGTACGTTAACATGGGATAGATCTATACAGGAGGTAAAATACTTTTGTAATGTTTGATCTTAAGACTTAATGACAGAGGCTGGGATGATAGCAAGTGTTGAAGCCGCCAGGACTTTTCCTAATAGTTCTAAACTTATTATAACTATGGGCTGACGGGGCATATGTCGGATTCTCAAGTAAAACACCGACATAAATGGCGCTAGCTTGTTCATCTCAAAACTTCCGTACAGCCTGGATTTTCTCTTTGTTTAGTGCAAACACGATGCAATCTGCCTTGGTCGTGCAATCTGGATTTCGGGATGTCTTCTGGAAAGTTTAGCTTAAAAAGGTTCAGTTTTGGAACAGACGATATGATAAAGGAAAAACATCCCTTCTTTGGTTTTGATATTTTATTGTATTGAAATCAGGTTAAGGAGATTAACTGCTGACAACAGACTCTTTCAAGATTTATGGAAGTAATGAATGGGATTTCCTTGCTAATAGTAGAATAAGAGAGGAGTTAAATCAATAACAAGTTCTCTTAAGAAAATAATTAATGAATGTCAGGCTTGCCCTCGTCGCAGTTGATCACTGCTAGCTCTCAAGGGCGGCTCAAGCCTAACGAGCCTTATACAAAATAAGACGTAATTTGTTTCTATGTTACAGATAATTTATTTTGATTTACGGTGTTTTTATTCAAATTTAGCTCCCACCATTAGGCCCGGAACACTATGGAAAGTGCGATTCATTGTTCTAGAGCTACAAAAGAAATTTATGTTATTTAATTTGTTAAAAAGTTATTGTATAACCATTGGGTAAAAACAGTTTTCCGATGGTATGGTTTCTGTTATTTTTACTTTATCTTAACTACGTGTACATTTAGTAAGGATATCAGTATTGTGTTTTTGAAAATTTTCATATTTCATATTTTCCTATGTATCGAGAATACTGGGAGAAAAAGAAATAATTTCACATCATTTTTTTAAAAATGTATTTATTGAAATTTACAACTGTATGTTCATACATCAAGTAAATATGCCACAATGATAAAACACGTGAAAAAAAACATGAAGAGAAGCTGTCCATTGGCACATCTAGTAGTGAATCTACACAAAAGGTCTCGAAGCCATCTTCTTTTCAGATGCCTCGGCGTATTGTCAGGAATTGAAGTGGAAGCAAGGATTGAAACAGTGGATTAGAGTGGGAGTGGAGTTTTTCTTGGAAGGAGTGATACCTGGTACAATCGCCAATCGAATCATTTAAAATAGAACAGTTTCCGAGCTACAAGCCGGAAGGTTTCTTAAAAGGGCGATGCAAAAAATACAGCCCTACTTTTCTAAGACAGCGGTGACTCTGAAACTGTATTAATTAACATGTAAATTTTATGCCTTTATTTGATAAGACTATTAGATTTCTTTTCCTAAGGTATCATGTTTATCAATTCATTAATGGTATCAGGTGGCAAAGGGTCAATAAAGTAATTAACTTATAATACACATTTATTTATAAAATACTACATATTATTCACATTAAAATATAGTACAATGCGGCATTGTTCATTATCGAGAATACTGAGGTTTTTTCATCTTTACCACATAATAACATGAAAAGGTACCTTCGGACATAACTGCATAGTTCTTCCCTGGCTTGACCCCCGACTTCCTCGTCCGTGGCTGGACTTCCGCTTCCTATCATGTCCGGGCTAAGACTCCTATCCTTGCTCTAAGAGTGGAGGGGTGTATTTTTTGCATATCCCTTCTAAGAAACCTTTTCGCTTGTAGTTCGAAACTGTTCTTTTTTAAATGATTCAAAAAATTATTTCTTTTCCTCCCAGTATTTTCGATAAATACCACTAGTAAATGAACGAGTGAAATAACTTAATTTGCTTTCAGGATAATCTCTATACAAGAGCTACATTAATGATATAGAATACAAAAATATTTGAAAAAAAGAGGTAACAAGATCCAGGTTCACTACATTATCATTTTAAAATACAATTTGCATTATTAAAATACAATGATAACTTATAAAGGGATCACTTGTAGCTGGGTGGCTAGCATGACAGCCTCCTATGCCAAAGGTCAACGGTTCAAATCCGCAGGTGGTCCTAGGATTTTTTAATGGTAGTAAAAAATCCTTAGTTATGCTGACATTCGGAGGGGACGTTAAAAGGTGGTTCCGAGCCTGTGCGATGTCAGGTACTCGTTAAAGATCCCTATCCTAATAAAACCTGGATAAGCCAAATTTAGGACTCCCATTGTGTAGCATCGTCCGATTAGCCGTAGTAGCATAAAGTGACGTTAAATAAATAAACTAACAAATATAACATATAAACAAGATATAGGGTTGACGCCCCTAACCCGGTAAATATAAACCGTATTGAAACTAAAATAATAATAATACTATAAGAGGTGTATTACAGGGGGATTGCCTATGCCCACTGTGTTTTTTCCTTGCGATGGATCCATTATCATCTTTATTAAATAAAGAAGGGTATGGATATAAAGTAAAATTTAAATGGATCCAGCAGAGTAATCAGTCATAGCCTCTAGATAGACGATTTAAATCTTTACGCAAGAAATCTCAGCTACAGTCCATGGTAAAGGCGAAGGCCCAATTAATGACTCAGTACAGATGTTTCTTGGTATTGAGAAATGAGCAGTTCTTCATGGAGTGAAAGGAAAACCTAATTCTTCTGAAAACATTTTTGATCATGAACTGTGTTTAAAACAGAAGGGAAGTACTAATACCTTGGGATAGAGCAACGTGTGAAAATAGAAATGTCTAGAGTCTCCATATGATTCGAGAATAGTTTTATATTTTAAACCTAGGGTATAGAAAAAATAAATTGATTCTATATTTAATGTACAAAAAAAAAATAAAATATATAAAATAAAAAAAATAACAAACTGTACTTTTATGTACATACGTATACATTTTGAAAGCTGATAACCTCGAAAAAAAAATAAAATAAAAACATATAATCTTGAAAGTTAGTAGACATTGACGAATTTTATTCCCAGAAACTATCCATCACAATGATATGCATGTTAATGGAGTTTAGGTAGTTTTTTTGATTTTATTTATTAATATTTATTATTCTTTATCTTGATCATTCCTATTAATATTTTTTATGTTAGTCATTAAGGAGAGCATACTTACATTTTTTTTATAATGATGTGATGTAATTAAGGATTTAACATAGAATTCAACATAATAAATATAAAAGGAAATTACTGATCGAGAAAAAAACTAAATAAATTCATAAAATATAACAAAAATAATACAATCTGTTATTTTGATTGATCAGTCCACTGGCAGAACGCAGCTCCATTCAATTAGGTAGCATTGTTTAGTTTTGTTAATAAAATAAAGCTTTCATTATTATTTGTCCATATTTTCAATACTCTATATTTTTTTTTTTTTTTTTTTTTTTTTTAATTGAGAAATATTACAGTTTGTTGCATAATGAACAGTAGTAATAGAGATGTAGTACACATTCATACAATATATACAGCCAATAATGATAAAGTCAATTTACATAAAATCGGAAATAAATAAATTCAAATATATACAAAAAAAAAGCAACAAGAAACAAATCAAAACAACAACCTGTAGTAGAGATAAATACAAGTTGGGAAATAAATAAAAATCATACAAGCATACTTAACTATATACAATATATACAATCAGCCAAAGGAACCCTAGATTCGGCTGCTCCCCCCACAAGTGGGGGGAGAAGCGGAATCCAAGAGATCCCAGCGCCTCCCACTCAGCGCTTCACTGGTGTATGCCAGTGGAGGCCGAGCCAGAGCGGAATAGCCACAAACATACAGTACATGAGTGGAGGATCTGACCAGTGTCAGAACTCCAGATAAATGTTTACAAAACGTCGCGGGGCCACTGCCGTTTCAATCTTCGAGGAGGATTGTAGGGATGGGTGAAGCTGGAAAGCGATTGAGCAAGAGGATTAGGATGATGAAGAAGGTTCTGATGGAATTTGGAGAATTTGGATGGTACCAGATCTAAAATAAATGGAATATTAAGGTCATGGTGTAGGGTACAGTTGGTAACGTAATAAGGAGCATTAACTATTGTTGGGGAGGACTTTGGATTGGAAGGATTGGATACGTTTGATGTTAGAATGTTTAGTTGTCCCCCATAGTTCAAGTCCGTAGGTCCATATAGGTTTCAGTACTGTCTTATATATTAGTAATTTGTTGTCGACTGTAAGATGAGATTTTCTGTTTAGTAATTTGTATAACCGGCCGAATCTGCGGTTGAGTTCTATCCTTTTAAGTCTCGTATGTGGGTTCCACGTCAGTCTTTTGTCTAGTAAAAAGCCAAGGTACCGGACTGTGTCTGAGGAAGGAAGCGGTATGGAATTGAATTTAACTGTTGGACAGGATTTACGTCGAAGGGTGAAGGTGACGTGTGTACATTTGCTTTCGTTCACCTTAATTCGCCAAGCCTTACACCAGTCTTCGACAAGGGAAAGGTGCCTTTGGAGATTTAGAGATGCTACTTCAGGATCGGAATTGGATGATAAAATGGCTGTGTCGTCAGCAAATGTTGCCAGAAAGGTATCGGGATCGGTAGGGATATCGGCGGTGTAGAGGATAATACTCTATATTAAATTTATAATATTATTAATAAACTATTCCTACATCAATTTTAGGAGTAAATTGATATTTAATATTGGACAACTTTCCCTTTTTTATTGTGATTATTATTACATGGGAGTTTGGTAGTTTCGGAAAGTTTTCCTATTCCGGTATTGGTTTTAGCAAACCAGGGCTTCCTAGAGGGCTATTTTATGCTACTTAATTTCATTTTATATTCTATACATAGTTATAGTTTTATATAACATAGTTACTTATTATGATATTACATAACTGTCATATCAATTATCCATAACTTTTAATCTGGAAATTAAAATTACACAATGACCTTTCCTTCTGAATTTATCAATTACTATAGTTGTGAGTGTAAAAAAATACATAAAATACAGCATCTGCTTCTCTTCTCTTTATCTTTGCTTCATTAGCTTTTCAACAGTAGCAAAAATGAATAATAAATGATATATAAAAAAGAATAAATAAAAAAAATATGGATGTTGAATGATGTCAAGAAATGTTTATCATTAATGAGCTATGTATTATATAAATTATATTGTAAATATAGATCATTACTTGTTTTAAAGGTTTTACTTATATGTTTAGGTTTTTGATTTTTATTAAAATAGATATGTGTGTATGAGACCTATGATTATATGTAAATACATTCACCAAAATACAATACAATAGCTTCCTTGATTACTTCGTTCTAATGAAAAGTTTTCATACTAAAAGAATGGCAATGTTATTATTTTATCATAAATAACTTCTCTAAAATTAAATAAGTAATATCATTCTTGGTCACTCTTCCCACTAAATTCAGTATTCTTAGCCTTTTTTTTTTTTATTGCGTAACCTAACTTTAAATCAAATATACTAAAAATATTGATAAAATAATAGTGAACAAATAGGATTTAGTTTTTAATCTTAAAGATAATTTGTAAATATTAAATAAAAAATCACTAGGAAAAAGAAAAGAGTATTTTCTGAATTTTCGTTTTGTAAAACCGTTTTCTCTCAATATAGTATTATCAATTAGGAACGGGTGTAACTAGTCCGATTTAACTTCGTCCCTGAAACTGTCCTGGTCATTAAACTAAATAACTGGGACGTGTTAGTTAAATTGTTTTTAAACACCCCTACGAGATCGATAAAGGGAGGATTTGTAGGGAGTCTTCATCGGAGAGAATGGAGATAAATTGGAGACAGGGGGGTAAGCTAATGGTACAATGAAAGTGATTTGCTATTCAAATTTGGCGAAATGCGTTGGGAGGGGAGAAGGGAAGTCTTGTATCTGTCATCTTATTAGCCTACCTGTGAATTCAAATTTATTCGTTAGCCGCGTCTCGAAAATCCTATCTCTCCGGTTGGTTTTGTCTCAGTAAAACCAAATCGCTCCCAAGTCAAGATGGGATTATATCTTTTATGGAAATTCGCCTATTTATATTCATATACACATTGATATGTTTCAAGCTTTGCATTTTATGCCAAAGAAAAATAATTATTGACCAATTGAAACATCAATTTTTTAAACATAGTGCGAAGTATGAGACACTAAACATTGATTTATATGCAATATTGCACGGACTCAGTATGAATCTCAAGCATTTCTAATCAACTTCTTACAGTTTAAAAATGACGTGATGCAGAACGTCTTTTATTTTCGAAGAAACAAAAGAAATTACCAGTTCTGCTAAGGGCTTGTGATACTTTTTATTCAAGACGGTTCGGTAATGCGGGTTAGTCTATGTATTGCTCCTTGTTGTAGCCGTAGTATTGAGAAATATGGTCAGATTGTATGTTTCGTTTGTACATACATGCTTGCGCCGGCATGGGTGTGTATATTTTTTCTTGAAATCTCTTGAAGATGAGCTGTATGTGACTAATGTCTCTACCCTTTGCAAGTATGGAATACGAAAATTGGCACTTTTAAAAAGAGCAAGATGAAACGAAGTAACATATTTAAAATTGTTCAGATTTAAGGTGACCAGGCGTCCTGATTTTTCACAATTTGTCCCGCGTCCGGAGACGTTTTCTAAAAGTCCCGTCTTTTAGAATTAAGCATAATTTTATATTTATGAAAATCATTGTTTTGCGTAAGAATCCTGCGGGCTACGATGACTAACATATTGCTTTTGCTATCCAGTTACATTGTATTTGTTTCTCAGATGATTCACTTCGTGTTTGTACTAAGTGCTAGCAAGCTAATTAAACAAATAAAAATTACAAATCTGCTACTTACCATAGAAAATTAAGGTAAGTCATTTATTTATATATTTCATAAATACATACATTTTCGTAAACTTAGCTTAAAATACTCGTAGTCTTCATATTTTATATTGATGACAAAAAGCATATCGCCGACCTTAACCTTAAAAGAAATTTTAGAAAAAAAATATGAGAATGAATTTTTGCAAATATTTTAAGTCAATCAAACTAATTTCGTTATAAACAACAATAAAATATGTTCATGTAAATTATGTTTAGGGCAAGTTAAATCGGCGAAATTTTACCGATGTGAAACGAATATTTGTACTGTATATGATTATAACATTTTAGTATTTTTTAAATTCTCATAGACATGTAATATTGTAGTTTACTATAGAACAGTTAGATTATCACAAATTCATTTAAAATCTGAATTTGTTTTTAAGAATCAAAACATACAATTACACGTTGTTTTTTTTTACAGTAAATCAAGTGTGAACAACAGAAAAATCAAATTTAGTGTTGAATTAAGTGTTAAGTATTGAAACAATGAAAGGCATTTTATGTGTTAAATATAATTTGACAACTTCTAGTTTATCTGAGTGTGGTGTGAATCAAGCCATCTGGTATGATATTAAAGATTTCATTGTCATAGATGGTATTATTAAATATTCTAGAATTGATAAATTATAGAAGGAGAACAATAATATGATTGCTGATTAATATTTTATGCTTAATTTCACCCACGCGAGAGAGAATCCCTTTGAAAATGAAATTTATTCATCTCTTGGGATTTATTCGATATTAATCTGAAAGTGAATAGAATTATTGGTAAATAAAATCTATTAAAATAAAGCAGCGTGTATTTTCATTTAAACCTATTCCCAGTATTCGTGAAACTAATTTTGAACACATCGGTGGTGTTTCTCATTAATTACTGATAATTATCGGCTTACTTGACATCACTAGTATGTTAATCAAGGTGTACTATACTATGTGCTGTTAATTGCGTTTGTACAAATAAACATCATGCCGTCGGCTACCAGAGTGTAGGTCGTGTAGTGAAGCTACCTAAATTGTTGAAATCATTGATTGTTCACTTTTATATTTATAAATTGTTAGAACCTTAGCCGAAAAAAATGAATAAAAATCATTTTTAAAAAGCCTAATGTCGTCTTAGGATATTTCTTGTCATGTCTTACGCACTTTGTTTTTTTTTTTTTTCTTATTCTGATATGAATTTTAATAATTTGATTTCTGCCTAATATCTAAATTGATTGACGTTAAGTTATATTAATTAATTTATGTAAATGGGAGTCGTAGACGAAATGTCTGTATTTCTAAAGAAATTTCATTAATATTTCATTTTTGATAAATGTTTAATGATTGATAGGACTACTAAGATTTATCAAGTATTTAAATAGTACACAAATAGTTGCAAGAAAAATCTTGATTAGCTAAAGCAGATGTTAAGAAACTTTGCAGTTTCAATCGGTTGACTACTTTAGTAATTTTTAAAGGCAAATATGACATAAAAATTTATCTCTCAATAATCCTTTATTTTTTGTCGGTCTACGCTCAATGTCGAATCCTAAATTTAAAAAAAAAATTATATATATATATATATATATATATATATATATATATATTATATATATATAAATATATATATATATATATATATATATATATATATATATATATATATATATATATGTATATATATATATTATATCATTTAATTTTATATTAGCTTTAAAAATAAGTTGTAAAATGAAAATTTTTAAGTGTTTAAAAGCAAATTTCTTTACAGATTTTGATAGAGAGATCTAGTGATTAGTTTTTTTAAACATTTATTTTAACTTATTATTGTTATATATTTGTTATTGCAATTATAATTTAACATCTTGTGATTTTTCATGTTCAATAGCTTTAATCTTTAGGCAAACCTTAAACAATGCTTCACAGGTGTAAATTATGATAAATAACTGATCCTTTATATACCTGTTTAGGCATACAGGACAGACAGGAATGTGAATAAATAAATAAATGAAAGTTGTAACTTATGAATTGTAAGCCAATGTTTCGAGTTCAGTTGCACAGTTAATTACATGAGAAGGATTCAGTATTAGATAATACGATAATTGCTTAACAATAAACATCTACTTATTTTCAAACGATACTGATTATTAGTCAATACTCTTAAACTCCTTGTTTCCTCCCTTGTCTTTCCCCACCTTGGCTGAGGTTATGCGGTGTATAGCGAACTTTCAGGTGACCTCGAAGCAGAACTCAAACGTATTATGAACTGTGCAATACGATTTATATTCGGGATCACCAGCTATAACCCAGTATTAAGACGAGTTAGGGTGGCTTTATCCTCGTTACAGATGCCAGTATTTCCTAGCTTCCTTCCTCTACAAGGTTATTAGAACTCATCGTCCCAGCTATATCTTCCAATCCCTTCAATTTAAATCATCAATTCAGTCCCATTCTACCAGATCCCGTCTTTCTGACCTCTACCCTCCTCCTCACCGCACTGCTGCCTTTGACAAGTCCTTTCCAGCCAAAGCAACTTCTCTTTGGAATTCTATCTCTACTGAGATCCGTCATGTAGAACGGTTTCATCCTTCTAATCGCTCCTTTTCAACCACCTTCTCCTTACCCAGTCAAACAGACACTTTTTTATTTTATTACATGACTAAATAACCTTAAACTGCAGATGCTGGAAAATACCAATTGTGTTGTGTTTATATTATTTCAATTATCATTGATGATGTAGCTATTTCTGTTTTTTATTTTCATTATAAGAGTCAGATTTGTATATATGTACATATTTTACAATCTTAATTATTTTTTTTAGTTTAGCAATTTGTTGTTCAAAGCCATGACCACATTGTTCCGGTCATCTGTATTTTTATTTTATTCTTAAGGGGCTTTAGTCCCAGGATAATAAACAAGTTTTTCATGTAATTTAATTATTTAAAATAATATCGATGGATGTATAGTTGATTTTAGAAATTATATGTTACTAAAAATAATACATCATAAAAATAATACAATGAAATAAAAAAAATATCGTATTAAATAGCTATTAAAATAGCATTATTTCGGACAACATTTATCAGAAAGCATTAGAGGTACTAAACATTTCTTAAAGGGGCTGTGATTTCTATCATCTGAGAAGTTACGAAGAAACAAAAGTTTTAAGGGGGATTGAATCATCTTTCTCTAGCGATCTCTTTCTCCAAGTCCAACAGAAATAAGTATAACTTTCGATTAGCGCTTCAAAGCACAGACTAACATATAAGTTTGGATTAAGGAACTTTTCTGTTTATTATCTAATTTTTCAAGAAGTATTGATTCTTTCTATACAGTTTTGATAACTGTTCACTTTGTTTTGTTTAATATGTTAATATAGGAAATGGATTTTACTACTTATCACGAGCAGCAGCTCAAATGCCAGTAAAGCTCTCAAACAATCCCAAAAGGTCCTGTCAAAAGATAGCTTTAGAGCTAAAGAAGTTAAACAAAGAAATTAATCCTGATAAAACAAATGGGATAGTTTATTCGTTCCAGAAAGTTAAGAAAAAACTTCTTTCAGGATTTATCTAAATAATTCCCAAATTAAACTTTCCAAAAATATTGTAAATCTTGGAATCACATTCGACTGACACTTAAAATTTTCAGTTCACTCTTCTAAAAAAATTAAATCTGTAAGGCGGAAAATGCTAAGGCTTAACCATTTAATTTCATCTCTATGTTTATTTCTCCGACTAAAAGCGATGATATACAAAACAATACTTCGTCGTCACAAATTTTTCCACATTTAGCGAAATCAGAGTGTCCAGACATTGCAAAACGGCATTCTAAGAAGAATCGCAAAAGGGACGATATTTCAAAGAGCAAAAACAACGACGAACTTTTATGAAGTATTGTAAATAAGAACAATTAAAAATTTTCTGACTGAGAGGAACCTAAAGTTTTTTGATTCTAAGAAATTTGTACCTAACCCTTTATTTAATCAACTGAAATCCCTTGGAATACCTCAGAAACTCAAAAATTAGTATAAGTTTTAGTTGTAAGGCCGAAACAAACTAGAAGGTGAACCCTATCACCGGAATTATTACTTAAAATGTTATTTCTCTCCAGAAGTTACGCTAAAGAGATGCAACTCCTTAAAATGCATGTTTCCAGAAAAAAGAGAACCTTCCAGCATTGCGGCTTTTACAGAAAATAAGGGCTATGGAAAAAAAAAAAAACAACAACAACTAATTATCAAAGATTGTTTAAAGAGTGTAGTTTCTTAGAAAAAAAAATACAGTAATATAGAAACCCACATCCGCCTATCTAATATTTTTTCCTAATGAACTTTAAAAGAAAAATGATGAGAACTTTGCGAAACAAAGATTAATTTTATGATGAATTATGAGGATAAATACTATGAGATAAAATTAATTAAAATATGAACGAAAATGTTGATTCTGTGTACCTTAACTGTTTAAATGACGGCTAAATTTGGTAGTTAAGGATTGAACATCACCCTGATGGTGGGAGGATAAGCTCGTAAATGAGTTTTCTCAAAGTCCAGACTTAACTAAATCGTTCTATCATGCCCTAAACTGCTGACATCTCATTTCATCAAATTTTCCCTCTCCTTTCCAGGACTAACTCCATATAAGTCCTGATCTTGACGGTTTATGCGTAAATACAACACACACACACACACACACACACACACACACACACACATACATACACAGACACACAAACAATATGATTCTTCTCCTACTCCCCTTTAACCACACGAACATATTTATTTGTTTCTTTTGAGTCAGAATATTACCACAAATTCCGCTTCAGTACCGGCTTGTTTACAGGTAAAAAAGAGGAAGTTTTTTATTACTTGGTAAATTTAAAATAACATCTCCTACGTGCCTTCAAAGAAGGCTAAAGTTAAATTAAATGTTTGATAAAGAAAATTATTTATTTTTTACCAAAGCGTCTGTTCGGCTTTCATTCGTTTTATTTTTTATAAAGCTCACACACGCTTATTTAATTTAACTTTTAATTAAATGCATGATTATAATTTTTTTCTCTTGAGTGGTAGAATATTCTGTCCCCTTTTAATTTTAAAAGAAAGGGATAGTTGTAATATCTTCAATTACTGGAATGGCATAAAAAACGATGGTATTTGTTTTGAATAGTATGTAGTTACGATTAACTTGTTTTTCATGAATGACGGTACTAAATTTTATGTTCATTAACCTTAATAATGTCCCGGAGTAGAATGTTACAATACAGGTGAAGCGCATACGAATTTTTAGTTTAAACGACTTAATTTCAATTTAATATGATAAATTTTAATTGGAGTTGCAATGAATCTGAGGCAGGCGGACATATATTACATCAGAATTTTCTCAGCAAACAAATTATATTTCTTGTCTTCGTAGCAGGAAATTTTGAGCAGGACGTTTGTTACAAAGGATAATTAATACTCCTGGTCATTGAGCATTACTGTAATAATACTTAAAGTAAATAAATATTCATAGTAAATTATCATTTTTAAACTTGATTGTTACTAATTACATTTATTCTTTAACTGGTAAATGGTTTCTTATTTATTGTTAAAAGCTATATTTTAGAAATACTTACTCCTACTCCATCACACTCACTAATTTTTAACTTTATGACAGGCGTCAATTAAAGATTTTTTTTTCTCTTCATATTTTTCAATTCTCACCAATCAGAAGTTAACTTGAAATAATCAAATGTGTCATATAAAACTTCAGCAATAGACATGTAAGGCATCTACAAAAAATGAGATAAAAATATAATGTTGATTGTTCAAAAAATTTAGGTGTACTTTTTTATTTGATTTATTATTGTCAATAGGTATTTAAATTGAGTACTTTTTCACAATCATATTGTATATGGAGCCTAAACTGATCGAATTTCGCTGGCATTAATAAATTATAACAAAAAATATATATATCTTACACTGTAGTTATATTTTCTTTGAATTTCAGAAACACCAGTGAAAATCATAATTATATAGACCATATTTTTAAGCAGTTAGTTATGGTAAATATTTAAAAAAAAAACAACATTCTCTTTAAATATCAATGATTATTGGACTAATCAGAAAATTATAAAATATAGGATGGCTATAAGTGGCCAGACGTGGGTTATGTTTTTGTGCATAGTATTAAAAGTAAAGAAAACATATTAATGAATCATAGATGAGAGTAGGAAATCCATGTCGATCTCGAATATAAATATATTTAAGTTGGAGAAGTTCAGGGTGCAGTTAAAATAACACGCAATTGAGTCTAAACTTAATTTACTGGTGCCGACGTTTCGACCTAAATCATAGGCCTTTTTCAGGGCGTTTGAAGGAGAATGTCACAACAATCATATATATATATATATATATATATATATATATATATATATATATATATATATTTTTTTTTTTCTTATCCTCTGGTTTTATTTTCAAACAAAAACAAATACAAATGTAATATGTATAGATGTCACATTTTGTCCTTCTGTTACCCGGAGGTATTCTAAAGAGGATTGCTATATGCGCTGCATGCACTAGTAATCTTTCAAGGCCTTTATTTATCCATTGCAAAATGGGAGGGACCATTCTTTAGGGCACAACAATCATATTTTTTTTTTTTTTTTTTTTTTTTTTTTTTTTTTCTTACCCTCTGGTTTTATTTTCGAACAAAATACAAATACAAATTTTCGAACAAAATACAAATACGCTATTGTCATGTCGTTCCAGAAGGGGAAGAGCGCTTTGCCCACTGATTTTAAAGTGAACGGAGAAACACTGCCAGTCTCTAATTCAATCCTCTACCTGGGCGTCACTCTAGATAGGCACCTCACCTTATCTAGTCACGTACGGGAACGACTCAAACTGGCCAGGAGAAAGAGCTATAGACTTAATCATCTACTCACGTCACCTCAGCTCTCACTGAGGCTGAAACTACAGATCTACAAGGCTATAATACGTCCGACTATGCTCTATGGTGCGCCCTTGATGCGGCATCTGTTTAAGTCCACTCTCAAACAATTACAGACGTTCCAGAACTCCATCCTTCGGCGGATTGTCAGAGGTACCAACTTACAGAGGGCCAGAAACCATATCCTTCATCAGGAATTAGTATTGCCAACAGTGCCTGAATATATCAGCCGGAGGCACATTAAATTTTTTGATGGGCTGAAGGCCTGTGCTAATCCATTATTTTCTGATATCACCCCACCACCCAAGCCTGGGAGGTGGCAAGGATCACTACCTCTCGTTGACGTTGTCGCCGAGGGAAGGAGTTCGGACTATGTCTGAACTCAATTTATTGCCAAAACCCTGAAGAATGGTCCCTCCCATTTTGCAATGGATAAATAAAGGCTTAGAAGAAGCCCTTGAAAGATTACTAGTGCATCCAGCGCATATAGCAATCCTCTTTAGAATACCTCCGGGTAACAGAAGGACAAATCTGACAGCTATACATATTATATTTGTATTTTGTTCGAAAATAAAACCAGAGGGTAAGAAAAAAAAAAAAAAAAAAAAAAAACAACCTCAGTTACCTCCGGGTAACAGAAGGACAAATCTGACACCTATACATATTATATTTGTATTTGTATTTTGTTCGAAAATAAAACCAGAGGGTAAGAAAAAAAAAAAATAAAATAAAAAAAAAATACAACCTCAGAACTCTGGGCGTACAAGGAAGATTTCTTAATCTTCACAATAATTAAAAATATCAATCCCGCTTTTACTTTGGGGGCCACCCATAGCGTAGTGGTTAGCATAACAACAATCATAATATATTTAATTTAGTTTTGTAGCTTCAGAGAAGATTTAATATTTGAGAAGGAAAGATAGTAATCAACATTTAGGTAAAAGTCACTATTCAGACTCATATTAAAGAAAATAGACTGATAATTATAATATAAAACTTCAAAAATTAATCAATACTTTGTTTATAGAACTTCTACTCATTGGTTCTATAGCACTCTCTGTCTCATACTAATTTTTATCCAGTTTGTGGAAAAAATTAATTTTTTTACCTTATGTTAGTAATATTTTTCGACCATCTATTGTACTACAGTTTTTAGACTTTATTGCTTAAATTTATGACTATTTTAAATTATGTCGAGTCTTTACCTTCTTTCTCCAGACCCTTAGAAGCCCTTTTAAACTTTTAGATGTCAATTTTTTAGTGTCTGACCCATCAAAGTGGTCTTGCCTCCTTCAAACTTTTTACATATGTATTACTTTTCATTAATTTGTGCTTCACCTGATGAATATATTCCAATTATTCGAAAAATGTATACACAGGCTACAAAGCTCTAAAAAACATAGAGAGAAAACACCACACTGGTTTAAATAAAAACATTTTAGAGGAGGACATATAGAAAAGAAAATGAGGGGGTGACTTCCGCGAAGCGATGCCTCATTTGTCTTTTCAAAATACTGACTCACTCACCCGCCGGTTTCCCTTATTTGAATGGCAACTCTCCGAGGCAACGCTAGGTTTAGCATAAGGTGGTAGCTCTGAAATATCTTGCAGCTTCCTTCTAGAGCAATGTATCAGATGAACCTGAGATAGTAAGGTTAGTTCTCATTCTACTTTCAAATTTCAGATTACGTACTTCCAATATATTTAATAACATTTATCGAAATGATTGAGGTTCAAACGATTACAGGGGTTAGTAAAATATTTCGATTTTTACGAGAAAATTAGACTTATCCTTGTATTAGACTAATTGAGCCTCTTCCGAGATTAATTTATAATATCATTTCTTTAAATATCAGAAGTTTACTTTAATTAATAAATGAAACTGTGATGGCTGTTCAGATCGCATTATTTGTATTTAAAAATACCATTCCCCAAGGCAGCATCCTGGGACCTGTCCTTTATACAGTCTATACAGCTGATATCCCAACCCATCCTAACACTTTCCTTTCTACGTATGCTGATGACACGTGTGTGCTATCGGTGGATAATGATCCATTTACTGCCTCCCACACTCTTCAAACCCACATCCGAGACCTTGAAGTATGGTGTCAGAAATAGAGGATTAAAATTAATTCTAACAAATCCCACCACATAACCTTTACCCTTCGCCGTAAACCAATGACTTCCTGCCCCACAGCATCCTTTAATGACACTCCACTAGCCCCTGTTATACAGATTCGATACCTCGGACACCACCTTGACAAACGTCTGACTTGGAATCCCCATACAAGACTGAAAAGACAAGAAACTGCCCGACGTTTTCGACTACTCCAACACTTACTGGACAAACGCTCCTATCTTCTACTTAATTACAAAAGACTTATTTATATGACCATCATAAGACCGATATGGACTTACGGAGTACAGCTATGGAGCTCTACCAAACCATCAAATTCTTCTCGTATCCAATCCAAAAACCCTTCGTAAAATCCTTAACGCTCCTTACATTGCCACGAATAAGCTCATCCATAAAGACCTTAATATCCCAAGTTACTGAATTAGCCCGAACCAGATATTAATCATTCTATGAAAAACTCCATTTCCACTCTAATCCACTAGTTTCTACCCAATCCTCTTCGATTCCTGATAATCCTCCGAGGTGCCTGAAAAGAAGATGGCCCCGAGACCTTCTATTTTAAAATATTTTTAGTGTTTTGCCGATGGGTGGAATCTCTTCATGTATTTCATGTCAGATTACTATATCCATCACATTTACTTGTTGTATATAATTATACAGTTGTAAATATCAATAAATATGTTTAAATAAATAAATAAAAAATACCATTTGTAGGTAAATGAAGCCTGGACCGATGTACGGTTAAAATCTTTTACATCTGTTAAATAATTAGAAGTATTTTTTTTCTTGAATTTCAAGACCTCAAGATTAATGGATAACTAAGAAAAATATTACTGAACACTGAGTTTAAACTAATTGATACCACTGCATCCGTTATATTACATTCGATTTTCAATACCAGACAATTGTTTGGGTTTTGCAGCGGAATTCCTCTTCCTTTATTTCATATATCAATTCAGTAAAATCGGGCCTGCTAGTTAGTCAGGTAAAATAACATATATTAAATTTAAGGAGAAAAAATAACCGAACACAAACACATATATAATTGTATCTCGTTTTAAGGCAGTACCCACTTATGGTTTTTCATTTAAAACATTTAGTTAAATTATCTAATTTTTTGTATGATTATTTTTTTAATTTCTTTTATTGGAAACGTTTTTATAACCAAAACGATTTAGAAATTGTGCCGGTAAAAACTTTAAACAAGAAAAATACACTTTTAAAAACATTTTCTCTTCATATTGTTGGGTATATATTTTATTTTTAAATAAATAATAATTTTTTAGGTTCAATTTCTAATTATGAAGATTATATAATATATAAATAAATTCTCCGGAACAATCTATTCTTTTTGAATATTATTTATTAATTTATCAATAATACATTTACAACGTTTCAAGGTTCATATGCCTCATCTTTAGAATCCCTAGTCAAAATCCAATAATAATTCAACATTACACTAAATTTTCAACAAATTAATAATAATTAAAAATATATATCAATAACTCTATATCACATTATAAATATGTTTTTTAAAAATGTATTTGTATTTTTATTAGTATTAATAAAATACAAAGAAAAATAAAGAAAAAATATTTATTATTGATAATTTGTTGACAATTTAGTCTAATGTTGAATTATTATTGGTTTTTGACTAGGGATTCTAAAGATGAGGCATATGAACCTCGAAACGTTGTAAATGTATTATTAATGAATTAATAAATAATATTTAAAAAGAAGAAGATGGTTCCGAAGAATTTATTTAAATAATAATTTGTATGACATTTTTAGGAAATTAATAAATTATCGCCAAGTGGTAATATAAAATCCAATGGTTTTTATTTATTTTAACTAACCTAATCGTGGTTATTACAGAGAGAAATGCAGAAAATATAAGACATGGATACATGGAAATATATTATAGGTTGTCAGATCATTTTATGTAAAGTATAATTTTAGACATGGTTTTATCAAGTTCTTTAAAAAACAATTTAGACTTGGAATCCTTTTTGTTCCTACATTAGCACACTTCGTTTACAGCAATATCTAAAGCAAAAATTATATTTGTTAACACTGCTAACAAAAAAGTAATAACCCTTAGCGAGAGGCACCACAAATGTGGAAGTGAAATGAGAATGAATTTTTTCTTATTTTATTTATTTATTATTTTTTTTGTGAGTAAGTTACTTAATCCATCAAAACTAATGATTATAAACAAGTAATTGTTGAGAAAAGTGATTAAGCAAGTTTGTGGTGGTTAGAGGCTGCACGATATCATAGAATCTGTTTTTCTCTAGTGCCTAATTGACATTAACAGTTTTTATAAGAATAATCTTAAGTCTCCTTTTTACTTTTCTTTAGCTAAAAGTAAGTAGTGAAAATTCCAGAGAGAATCCAGAGAGAAAGAATATAAAAATAAACGAGTAATACACGATAAAACCCTCATGTCAAATTTTAATTTAATACGATATGCATTAAAAAATGTTTGCACTTATAAAGAAGTTAGAGTATTCAAGGTAATTTGGTGTGAGAAATGTGACTTTCTTCACTAGGAAATCAGCGGAGCAAAAACATGCCCCGTCCTAGAAACAGAAGGAGACTCTTAATATTTCCAGCTTTCATCTCTCTAAGCCCCCCAGCACATTCATACTTTTTCTCTGCTTTCATCTTTGGAAGGGGTTTTCACAGCAGTTCCTAGCCTGAAATAAAAACAGTCTGATATAAAGTTAAACATTGAAAGAAACAGCCTAGATTTTAAATTAAACTATTTTTCATGTCCTAGAAATATTTTTTTTCTCATAAAACAAACAAATAAAAAAAAATGTTGAGACCAGAATCACCTAGTGAATTTCATAGTTCAGTAGTTTTAAAATAGTTTTGGACTATTAATTTTTTTTTATCTCTAGAAGATAGTGTTGTGGTCGGACTTGATGTTCTGATTTCTCTTTTGGTGTCGTTCTTTTCATGTGCAACCCAGTCTCCTTTTTTATTTTTATAAACTGAACTATAACTATTAAGCAATAATTAAATAAGATTGTACATTCGTACCACTGAGTAGAGAGCAATACCGTAGCTGGTTTTAATTCCTAGAAATAATAATATACCAAATTTAAGGTTAAAATGATCAATCTTCTCTTACCAAATTAACGAAATATAAAACCAAGAACACATTTATTAGCACAGCCGAATAAAATATTAGATATTATTGTCTAAGAAGATATGTCACTTTATCTTATTACTAATAGAATCCTATCCAATCTAACGGCGCTTTGATCCTTGTAGGACCTCGGCCCCCTCAGCAATCCTTCTCCACTCTGACCTGTCTTCGGCTGTACTTCTCCATCTGCTGACACCCATAGACCGAAGATCCTCCTCTACATCCTGCAGCCCACAAAGTCTAGGTCTGCCCCTGGTCCTTCTTCCACCAGGGTGTCCCTCCATCATCATCTTTGGCAGCCTCCCATTTTACATTTTCTGTACATGCCCCAGCCATCTTATCCTGGCACTCTTAATCGTGGTGACTATATCAGGTGTCTGATTCATATTTCTAATTTCATCATTCATCTTCATTCGCCAACGATCACCTTCTTTTGTAGGATCAAAGATTTTCTGAGAATTTTTCTTTTCCGCATGTTTAATAGTCTTTCATCGTTGCATGCTAATGTCTAGAACTCGCTTCCATACATAACCAGTGGCTGAAGGACTGTACGATATAATCTTATTTTAAGAGACCATAATCCAAAATATTATCAAACAGACCAATAGCATCTATTGCCAGCTGTTATCCTTGCTTTGATTTCGTCTCTAATCTTATTATTCTCAGTGATAACAGTGCCTAGATACTTAAACTGTATTACTCTCTCGATATACCTGTTTCCTCCTTCTTCCCTGCTGGTCCTCATATATTTAGTTTTTGCTGTATTTATGATCAGTCCTGTTCTCCTTGGGTCCACCTCGCACTCCTCAAAAGCTTCAAGTGAAGCACTGATTGCTCTCCCGGTTATCCCAATACATCAGCAAACGTTGCTTCACTCTGTGGTGAATACATTCTCCAGGCCTTGTCCTGATTGTCCTCATGAACACTTCTAATAGCAAATTGATTAGAGCTTGAGAAAGAGGATCGCCCTGTTTGACACCTTTCTGAATGTCAAAAGATTTCATATTTTAGGTACCTCTATAATTCCCGCAATCCAATTTGTCTCCATTTTTATGAGCAGGCAACATAATAGCTATCTTCCAGTCACTGGACATTTCCTCTTTCGTCCATATCTTTAAAATAAATTCATATATTTCTCTATTGAGTGTCTCCCCTCCAGATTTGATTGCTTATGCTGAGATCCCATCAATTCCTAGCATTTTGTTATTTTTTAAGGACATAATTACTTCTACTTCTTCCGGATCTGGTGGTTCCAGGTCTACGTTCTCTTCTACGGTTTCGAGATCACTAATAGAATACTTGAAGTATATTTTTTTATTTAGCATAGACTTTCAAAAGGCTGGATTCAAATTTGATAAATTAATCCTCAAAGTTAAACAATGAAAATAATCCATAGAAAATGCACACCAGTACAGTCAGAAATGTTTATAAACGGTATTTATTTATTTTGAAATAGTACTATCAGTAACAACCAAAGGAAATCAGTATTAGTGCTAAAAGAAACCATTCACTTCATATGTACTGTATAAAGATAGAAAAAAAGAAAGATAAAATATAAAAAGAATCTTAAATATAAATATAAGCAATAAGAAGAAAAACAAGCAAGATAAATAAGAAACTAATTACTTGAACTTTGCACAATATTTACCTTATAAATGTTAACCTTAGTATTTCATTGCAATGTTTTTGCATTTGTACGTAAACTTTTCATTATATTGGATTGTAAAGTTTTTCAATGGTGATTTCAATAAAAACTTCAGATTGTGGTAAATATTTTTGATGAATTATGTATGATCCATTTTGATCTATTACATATTGCCTTTCAGATATTTTTTTATTTCTGTCCTCCCTGAACAGTTAAAGAACGACCCGAGCGATTTGCGTCTTCCAACTCAATATTTCTAGTTCTAAACTGAGAAAACCTCTTACGGATTTTCTGGCACGGACCAAATTTTATTAAACTTCTGTGCAGTGGATTTTCCTTTTCAGAAATAAAAAATCATTAAATGACGAAAATTAGCGTTTTCTCTTCCATTTTAAGCAACCAAAATACCACTTGAAGATAAGAAATCTCGGGTGAAACTGATGGATAAAAGCACCTTAAATAATCCATTTTAAAAATATATCCTAGAAATGAATCACGCAATTCCTGACCATCAGTTTGGATTTCGGACATCCCATTCTACAATTCAGCAATGTCACCGTGTGGTAGATGTTATATCCTCCACATTGGAGCGTGGAATGTATTGCACGGGTGCTTTTCTTGACGTAGAACAAGCGTTCGACCGAGTCTGGCACCCAGGACTCCTTTATAAACTCCGCCAATTCCTTCCCGCTACATACTTTCTGATAATCCGTTCCTACCTTACTGATAGAACGTTCAAAGTAAAGCATAATCTTTCCTATTCTTCCACATTTTCTCAGTCTGCAGGTGTACCTCAGGGTAGTATCCTAGGTCCCATCCTTTATACGGTATATACAGCTGATATTCCACACCATCCTAGCACTGTCCTCACAACTTACGCGGATGACACTTGTGTGTTATCCGTCCATAATGATCCAACTGCTGCATCCCAAACCCTTCAGTCCCATATCACAGCCATTGAGAAATGGTGTCAGAACTGGAGGATTAAAATAAATCCTAATAAATCCCACCAAATTACCTTTACCCTTCGTCGCAAACCGATGACCTCCTGCCCCACTGTATCCTTTAACAATACCCCACTCATACCTGTTGAACAAATCCGATACCTAGGACTCCATCTTGATAAACGTCTTACATGGAATCCTCACACGAGACTAAAACGACAAGAGACTGCCCGTAGATACCGATTACTACAACACTTACTCGACAAACGTTCAAAACTTCCAATTCATTACAAAAAGCTCATTTATGTTACCGTCATCAGACCCATCTGGACATATGGAATCTAACTTTGGGGCTCTACGAAGCCATCTAATTCCTCCCGTATCCAATCCTTACAATCCAAAATCCTAAATGCTCCTTATTTCGCCACAAATAAAATAATCCATAATGACCTTAATATCCCATTTGTTACAGACCTTTCGCGTACCAGATATACCACTTTTAATTCCAAACTCCCAGCCCATATAAACCCTCTTGTCCGCAACCTATCAACCTCACATATTCCTGACAACCCTCCTAGGCGATTGAAAAGAAGATGGCCTCGGGATCTACTTACTTAAATAAACATTGAAGTTCGACCCCAGCGTTTCTTCTCAAGCCTTTCACGCCCTTTATTCTAATTCAACAGTTTTACTTATTGTATTTATGTTAATACAGTTGTAAAATTCAATAAAATATGAATAAAAAAAAATATATATATAAATATTATTGACCAATTAAATATGATTTTATAAATTAGAGAAGTAAGTTCAGGGTGCAGTCAAAAGAACACAAAATTAAGACATAAACCTGAACTGACTTTTCTCACTTACTCATACCATCAACCATTCTCACTTCACTATGATTTTAAAAAGACTGAGACGATTAAATTGAAGTATTGAAGAACGTTAAGAACATATTTTACAATCAAGTATTATACAGATCATCAATTACGTTAAATATTTTCTTGTATGTCTTTACAAGGCATTCTGGTTAATTGGGAGTATACTAAATGACTTAGGAAGAAAAGCTGCCCCCGTTGGAGAAAGAGCCCGACGGGGATCCTTCCCGGAGGGGGATGACACACGACCCGTGGAAGGAGGTTAATCTGTAAAATATGTCCCGGGGCAGCTCATATATATATCCCGTCTGACGCGGCATTACTCTCCATGGCCATTCTCCCCGGCTCACCTAGCCCATAAATTCACTTGTTTATTCATTGAAACTTTATAAATGACGCACATTGGCCAAAGATGTTCAAGTGATAAATATAAGCTTGTCACGTTGGAGATAAAGGAGATAAAGCAGAGATAATCCTTTGATTATTTGAGGATTTTCATGATTTTATTGTTATATTTTACCTTTTTCTTATATAAAGTAATAGAGAGCGGCTAGGTCTAGTGGATAGAGCACTAGTCTAATGTTCGCTGGGTCCTGGGTTCGAATCCCGGCTGTGACAAAATATTATTTATTCAGTTAATTCAGCCGAGGGGTGAGGGGTGAGGGGTATAGAAACCCTTAGGGCCAAATGCAGTTTCTTTAAAGTGGGTACCCCTGTTGGGAAAAAAAACCTGGAGGCTGAGATTGACTAAGGCCTTATCACCACATTGCACGGCAGTTGGTCTAGAAACAGTACGAATCTCTAATGTACTGATCCGAAGGCCCTTCGTGGGTTGCAGATGTACAGGTTTTTCTGTTTTATACCAGCTGATCGGACAGACGATGTCCTCTCTTAACTCTAACTTAGCATATCGGTCAAGCCGCTCACGTGTGATACGATAAACAAAGAAAAAGGCGATTCATTTTTATATATGTAGATAGAGAGATTACTATTGAACTAGAATATTATTTAAAAAAAAAACACATAAATAAAACAAAATAAAACTAAAAAAAAAACAAAAAAACTATGTACCGAAGTGACTTTTCTCTTCTTTTTTTTTCATCTTTCTCTTAACTGATATAAACATAACAAAAAAATAATTAGAGAAACCGGTCAAGCCGTTCACGCGTGATGCGATGACAAAGGGAAAAGACGATTCATTTTAATATATATAGATAAAGTACTAAATAATGCAAAACATATTTATTTATTTATTTGTAACATAAAGACTTTTCAACCGTAGAGGTTATTTTAGCCCTAAACTAATAATGCAGATACAATATAATAAAAGTAATAATACATACATATATACTAATAATAATACATACATGATAAATAATAAAATACAATACAAACATTATACATAATATACGAAATAATACATACAATACGAAAATAATTCGTGCAAATATACTAATCACATAATACATAATAAAATAAAATACATAATACACTAAAACATACATAATACTAATAATGCAGATATAATATTTTAAGTTAAATACAAACAATTATATAAGATAACTACATATAAGAAAAAAAATAATAAAATAAAATATATATATATATATATATATATATATATATATATATATATATATATATAAAGAATTTTTTTTAAATTTTGGAAAATATTGATGTGTCTTTTAGATAATTCATCAGTTTGGTGGCTAACTGCTTGGTATTTTGTAATATTGTCCCAATATCATTCTCCATACCAATCCCTCTTCGCTCGGCTCCGAAGGAAAAGCAATCCAACAGTATATGTGGTACTGTGAGGAGAACCCCACAGGAGGTGCATTGAGGCAGTGATCCCCTCGCCATCAGGTAGCCGTGGGTCAGCCTTGTGTGGCCGATCCTCAGTCGAGCCAGTACCACTTCCTCCTTCCTGCACAACCGTAGGTCTGCTCGGTTGGGTTTCACTGAAGGCTCGACTACTCTAAGTTTATTCTCCCTCATAAAAAACCATACTTTTTGCCAATGTTCCGTGGCCTTTTCTTTTATGAGGGCGATTACTTCCCGCGTTGACGCACCCGGAACAAACAGACCTTCTGTTACAGCTAATTTCGCTTTGGATCAGCTAGCTCGTTTCCTTTTATGCCACAGTGACCAGGTAACCATATAAATTCATTCATTGCAAAACATATAAACTAGAAAGGTTTAGGGACTGATTTCGTACTTCTAGATAAATAAAAAAGTTTATACGAGCCATAGATCGATTTCCTTCTACTACCGAAAAGCGGGTAATTTAGGTTTCGTTTACTATTAATATATTTTGTAAAGAGGTTTGTATTTTGGATAGTGAAAAGTAAATAATTAGACTACTATGTCCGAAATGTCTAGTACAGAGACCCTAAAACTCACCTGGACCCTATCTTGGCTTATCACTTAACAGCTCAGCTTTATACAATATCTATGTACTGAAAGCAAGACTCTTCAATGGTTTTAGTGGTACGGGTAAAGGTTTTACCTTTTTAGTTCTACAAAATAGAATGGGGGCAGGGGAGCTGAATGGGTAAACGCCCGTTATCCAGCAACCACAGATGACCAGAAACCTGAGAGAAAAAATTATTAAGAGTTAACGTTTCGGCGCCGGGGGCTTTTGACTCGGCATCCATTTTCCGCCCTAACCACCTGTCCCGAGGAGCTTTCTATAGACTTTCAAGGGTGAGATAGGGTTGAAGAAAAGCGTTGTATTAAAAGTGATAACTCGAAAACTATTTTAAATAGTTAAGTTTCAGTCCTGTAATGTTGATAAGATTACTTGGATAATATAGTTTGACCTAATAGAGAACGAAAACGTTTATTTCATTTTTAAAACCAAGCCTTATTCGAGAATTATTTTTTCAGACCTCTGACGGGGCAGCATATATCTTATTCTCAGAGAAACATTTTCTTTTAAACCTTACTTTTGTAAAAATTCAGTTTAGATTTTTGGAAAAGGTCGGTGTAGAAATTAGCTTCTGATTTACTTTAAAGTAGTATGTTGAAAACGTCTTGCAATTTTTAAGTTTCCAATGACGTAAATGATATGAACAGCATAGTAGAATATTCATTCCTAGTAGTTATTAGTTTAAAATTATCTGCTAACGAATATTCAACTGAATATTGTCTCTTAAAAGTTGTAGTTACTCTGAGGATTACTCATCTTTCGAATATTCTCTGCTGCTTACCATTTGTACTTATTATACCTTACTTATTATTTGTTTATTTATTTACTTATTATTTGTACTTATTATACCCTATTTATTATTTGTACTTACTATACCTTAGGTAGCCATAGTTGGTGAATAATTTACAATTTTAAACATTAATTAAATGTGGAATCTTTTACTGAAGAGTTACCTCTACGGAATAAATGCTCTGTGTTCAAGGATCCTTCATGAACAAGAGGAAATAATATAATTAAAATAAACAATAAATTGCAATTACCACGCTCTACCATTTTGCGCCCTCCATTTTGTTGATAAGTCAGTGCCAATCATGTAAAAAGAGTGCCCAGTCATGAAAGGAATGTAGCCAAGACAAGAAGTGTGAGTGAATGGACAGTCCAGTGAAAACCCACATAACAATATGTGAGTAGAAACAGCAGGAAAACTGAGCTGGGAGAATGATGGGCCAGGTGCCAGACCCTAAAAGTAAGAGTTGGTATAGTACAGCCACCACAAGATATTCAAGAATTAGTATAACATTCAAGCCAAACTACCTTTATCTGTATATTATCAAATCTCATTTTCTGCTGTAATAAACTAATTAAAAATTAAATACTGTTAAAATAAGCTATTATACATTCAAAAAACCCCAAGAAATACAGTCTACTCAAAATTCATAAACTATCAATAATCCATAGGCAATATTAATTAGAAACAAATTAAAATGAATTGTCGGGACCACTAAACACTGTTTTTTTCAATCCATTAGAGAATAACTGATTTAAGTAGGAAATTACACCATGATTCAGAGAAATCTTTTTGTATTTTTTAAGGTTTAAAATCGGTTTATATTTCTTATACATCTAATAATCAATAAGTGGTCTTGAATTGTTTCAGTTTGGACTTGAGAATATTTTCTTAAAACGAATTATAGCTCATTAGATATTTGTAGAGATATCAAGGATTTTATTTTAAAAAACAAAACAAACTTATTAAAATTATTCTTCCCAATTTATATTTTTAGTGGCTTTGAAGTAATCATATATATGACTATTAGTTTTGATAAGATTTTGGTAATTTTATAGAAATCTAAAAATAAAGTTGGAGGCTGATATAAAACTCCACCACTATTTTATTTATTCATGAAGCACAACGTTTCGGCTATAATGTCATCTTCTGGTGCAAGGAACAATTTTAATCTGCAAGTACAAAAATACTTTCTTTAAAAATAATCAATCTCATAATTATAACATCAAAGTTACATAAAAATAAAAAATGTTTAATTAAAATAAGTAAAATTTATGAAGTAAAATGGCCAATAATCTATAAAAAGATTAACGTTACATTTTTAAAAATAGATGAAACCAAATAAAACTTCATCTATTTTTAAGAATTAACCTTAATCTTTTATAGATTATTAGCAATTTTACTTCATGAATTTTATATATATATATATATATATATATATATATATATTTTTTTTTTTTTGGAATGACACAAAGCAAGACTTGATTTTTTTTTTTTTTTTTTTTTTTTTTTTTATTCATTGAGCAATATTACAATCTGTCCAATTCAGGACATTTTTAATAGTGATAACGTACAACATTCATACTACATTCACACGATATATACAAAACTATAAATTTATATAATAATAATAATAAAATATACATATATACAAAATAAAATCAATAAAAATATATACAATAGTCACTCATACCTATATACAATTCACAAGCATACAGCACGTGAGTGGAGAATCTAGCCAATGCTAGAACTCCAATATACATGTTATAAGAGGTCACGAGGCCACTGCCGTTTCAACCTTCTAGGTGGGTTGTATGGATGGGTGGGGCTGGATAGGGATTGAGCTAGAGGATTAGGATGATGAATGAGATTCTTGTGGAATTTGGAAAATTTGGATGGAATCAGGTCTGAAATAAAATTAACATTAAGGTCGTGGTGCAAGGTATAGTTGGAAACATAATAAGGAGCATTTACTATTGTACGGAGGACTTTGGATTGAAAGGATTGAATGCGTTTGATGTTAGTACGTTTAGCTGTCCCCCACAGTTCAAGTCCGTAGGTCCAGATGGGCTTCAGTATTGTCCTGTAGATTAATAATTTGTTGTCAACTGTAAGTTCAGATTTTCTGTTGAGTAGTCGGTATAACTGTCCGAATCGTCGGTTGAGTTCTTGTCTTTTAAGTCTTGTATGTGGGTTCCAAGTCAATCTTTTGTCTAATAGTAAGCCAAGATACCGGACTGTATCTGAAGGAGGAATTGGAATGGAATTGAAGTAAACTGGCGGACAGGAGTTTCGTCGAAGAGTGAAGGTTACGTGTTTGCATTTGGCTTCGTTCACCTTAATGCGCCAAGCATTACACCAGTCTTCGATAAGAGAAAGGTGTCTTTGCAGGTTTAAGGATGCTGTTTCAGGATTGGAACTGGATGATAGGATGGCGGTGTCGTCTGCAAAAGTTGCCAGAAAGGTATCAGGATGTGTAGGAATATCAGCAGTGTAAAGGATGTAGAGGACGGGTCCCAAGACGCTGCCTTGAGGAACACCGGCCTCAACGGGATAAAGGTTAGAAAATTCTACACCACAGCGAACGCGGAAGGAACGGTTTGAGAGATAGGATCGGAGAATGAGGTATAGAGACTGGGGTAAATGGGTTTTCAGCTTGAAGAGTAATCCAGTGTGCCATACCCGGTCAAAAGCTTGCGCAATGTCCAGAAACGCACCAGAACAATACTCTTTGCATTCAAGAGCTGAGGAAATATGGTCTACAACTCGGAGCCCCTGTTGAACTGTGGAATGCTGAGGACGGAATCCAAACTGATGGGAAGGAAGATTTTGAGATTCTAATATGGGTAGGATACGTTTAAGAAGAAGCCTTTCGAAGATTTTTGAGAGGATGGGGAGTAGACTAATAGGCCTGTAGGATGAAGTGTTGTTGGAAGGTTTGCCTGGTTTTAGAAAAAGTATGATAGTGGAATGTTTCCATAACAGAGGAAAATAGGTGGTGCGTAGGATGCAGTTGTAAATATAAGTAAGGAATATAATAGCTTTCTGCGGAAGTTGTCGGAGGATCTGGGGAGTAAGGAGATCGTGTCCAGGAGATTTACGGAGGGTAAGTTTTTGGAGAAGATATTTGACCTCAGAGGGATTAATAGCTTTAGGAGGTAGGGAAAGTGGAATTGGTGACATAAGAAAGTCTTGCACTGTTGCGGTGTGATTGGCGTGGGATTCCGGGTGAGGAGTGAAAACTTTGGAGAGGTGTGTGGCGAATTCCTCGGCTTTATCTTCATCAGACGCAGCCCAGGAGTCATCACCACGTCGGAGAGGATGGGAAACTTGATGGTATTTTAGGATCTTTTTCGTGACATTCCACAGGGAATTATCACGAGCTGATAGAGAGGAGAGGTAGGAATTGAAGGACTGGGAACGGAAGGTCGCCAACTCCCTCTTCAATTGTCTACAATAGAAGTTATAGGAGCGGCGATCTGTTGGGTGTCGTGTGCGCTGCCATAGTGATCTTGCTCGGCGTTTGGTATGGATGAGGTCTATAATATGTTGTGGAAAATGATTTTGGTGAGGATTTATATTGGGGTGTTTAGGAGAGGAGGCAGTCCAGACAGCTTGTTGGATGGCGGTGGTAAAGGAATAGACGGAATTATCTAGGTCATCTGGGGTTTTGAGGGTTACTCTGAGGTCAATATTATCGGTCAGGATTTGGCGGAAAAGGTTCCAGTTGACAGGGCCTCGGATGAATGATGGTGGAATGGGTTTTGGAATTGGAGTGAGAGATACTTTTAGGATCAGTGGACTATGGTCTGAGGATAGTTCATCAAGGCGAGTTACAGAAAAGTTGAGGGAGCCTAATCCGCTGTGGATAAAGAAGTCGAGGATGTCAGGATTGCGGTTAGGATCGGTTGGCCAGTAGGTAGGGGAGTCAGGAGGCAGGATATTAAAATTTCGGGAGTTGAGTGCAGACAGCAAATTTCGTCCCCGAGAATTCGTGGTTCTGGAACCCCACTGCTGATGCTTGGCGTTTAAGTCTGCACCCAGAATGAAACGATTTCCTAAGGAATCCAGGAAGGATACAAATTCGGAATTGGAAATGGAATGTTTAGGAGGGCAGTATGCAGATGTGAGGGTTACCGGAAAGGAAAAAGTCTTGATTACTATGGCTGTGGCTTGTAGGAAATCATAGGTGGGAAGTGGGAGTAAATGATGAGAGAGGGATTGGTGGACAATGATAGCAGAACCGGCATGGGCTTTGCCGTCTGGGTGGTCAGTACGGTATGTGATGTATTGCGGTATTTTGAAGTACTGTTTAGTCGTTAGTCTTGTTTCAGTTATAAGTGCAACATCGATTGTTTTGTCTTGCAACAATGCTGTCAGTTCGTCAGTATGATTTCTAACACCATTCGCATTCCAAAGGAGAATGGATAAGGAGTTAGGTGAATTCATTTAAGGATTTTTCAAGGCAGGGATTAGATTTGATACTAGATTTGTAAGGAGTGATATAAGCGGCATAACAAGAGATTTGATTTCGGAGATGAACGATGTCATTAGACTGGTAAGATCTGTGACGTTTGATGGTGGAGGGATATGAGAAATTTGATGTTGAGGAGTTTTTTGAAGATTAGGTAAACTTTGAGGGATAGATTGTTGTACAATAGATTGAGAAAGTTGAGGAAAAAGTTGTTCCGGCAGTGCCTCGACTTCATGATTCTGGTTTCCACCTCCAAGCAAGTGGGCAAATGATACGTTAGAATTTACAAGTTTAGATGGTTCTCTTCTGCTTCTGGTTGGTACAGCTGTTTCATTCGGATCCTGAGGTTTTTGGTATCTGGTTCTGAGTTTCTTGTAGATTTCACATCCCTTGTAGTTAGCCGGGTGGTCCTTGAGGCACAGAGCACATACAGCGGGTGTAGATCTTGATCTTGTACATTCTTCGGTTTTATGCTGTTCACCGCATTTCACACAGCGTGGTATGTGATGGCAATAACTTTTGGTATGACCATATGCCTGACAGTTATGACACTGAACTATTTCCCTCTTTGTGTAAGGTTTTTCAACTTTTACACGGGTATAGTACAGTCTACTGAGGTCATAGATTTTTTCGACTCCTGCTGATGGTTCCAAGTCCACGAAGAATAGAGGCAGTGGACTTTTATCTTTTAGAACGTTGGTGACTTGCCTCACTTGGAATCCTAATTCTGTCAGTTCTTCTTTGATAGCTTCAACGGGTGTTGAGGAATGTAGGTTTCTGATTACGACCCTTAATGCTCTCTCCTGGCGCAGCTGATAAGTATGAAAGTCAGCTTTGGTCTCAGTCAGATATTTTACAATCTTTCTGTAGGTTTCAGCAGTAGTCGGAGATATTTTAGTATCATTGGT
Source organism: Piezodorus guildinii (assembly GCA_023052935.1). Lineage (NCBI taxonomy): Eukaryota > Metazoa > Arthropoda > Insecta > Hemiptera > Pentatomidae > Piezodorus > Piezodorus guildinii. Next base: position 164,861,603 of record CM041292.1, read on the forward strand.
TCTACTTATACAATAATAACTATCAGGATCAGTTACTTTGTTTAAATGCGCACACATCAGTTTAAAATTTTTAATATTTTTAACAAATATTGGTGGAGGTAGTGGTTCCCTGGGTATAGGAGAAGATTCCATGGTTTCTTTTTCATTTTGGAGGATCTCAAATGGATTCGGTGTAAAAAACGGGGATTCATCAGTTATTCCTTGTGATGATGTGCTGGGCTGTGGTTCAGATCCTAATGAGGTAGCCGACGCGGTCGCTGGTGGAATTATTTTTTTATTTTGTTCACGGCGGGGTCTCTGTTTTGTAGGAGACGAGTTAGAACCTGCAGATCTAGATCTTTTACTTGCAGACTTTGAGGACATGACTTGGTGAAAATATCTCATTGATTAAGAAAATAATAATAATAAATAAATAATGAGATAAGAATTAAAGATAAAAGAAAGATAAGTTAACGAAAAGCAAGCCCGAGCTTGCCGAGCTAGCGGCAATCAGCTGATCAGTGACCCTCCTTTCACTTTTTCGTGATTGTACAAAGTAAATTATAACTTTGCTTACGAAATTTCTCCAATATTCACTGCCGTAGTATTCCTGAGGTCTAGTGATGTTCTCCAGACTGAATTCAAGCGAATTCCTACTGAAAAAAGCAAAAATCTGAGAGACGATGTAACGTATGACTGTTATCATCGAGCGCATCAGCTGATTTAGACTTGATTTTAGGATTAAATATTGAGAATTATTTAATGTCAAAATTATATCGTTTGTATAACGTGTTAAATAAATAATATTGAAGATGCCATTTATAAGTTAATTTAAGAAGGGTATACAATAAGGGATTGTGTAGTGATTGAAATGGGCTCCGCAGTTGGTCTGAATAAAGACAGAATTGATAGAAAGTCATTGAGCCCTGAAGCAGCGGGTAAACATCTGAGATTAAAGTGGATGAAGGAGAAAGAAAAAAAGATGAGGGTATCGTCCATTCACAATGGAGGGTCCAAATTGAAAATACAATTTTTTTATTTTTATAAATGCAAAAAAAAAAAAAAAAACTGTTGTGTGCAACAAAGGACTTTCATTTACCTCCGTTGTAGATATTAATTTAATAATTAATTAAGTGCACTGATGAAAAAAAGATCAGAGAATTAATTACATAAAGTTTCGATAGAAACATGAGTTTTCTCTCTATATTTAAAATGACGCTGCCTGACAATGTAATAATTTTAGTAAAATTGTATTTAATATTTTTTTTCAATATGTATTTATTTATGATCGATTGAATCTTTTGAGTATTTAAAAAAATATATCATCATTAAAAGAATTCGTTTCTTATTATTGTAGTATATTATTTTTATTTGTTTTAATTATTTTATTTTTCATTAATTCTTGGCCAGTTAAAGATCCTTTATTATTTCAAGCTTATGTTATTCTTAGAAGACTAAGCATTAGACTAATGTAAATATTCATTTATTTCTTTTTGTTTTATAATTAAACTCATTTGTTTCTCATATTTTTCAAGACAATGATTTTCTGAGAATTGTTTTCATTTAACTGTTTTCGTTTTTTATCTATAATTGTAAATATTAGTTGATTATGTTCATTTTTTCTGTTGGCCATACACGTTGTATATAAACTGTGTAAATCTGTAATTCTTAGAGGATCCAATCCCAGAATAATAAATACTTTCTATTATATTCTAAAATGATAACTCGATTTTGGTTTTCCGAACTCCTCCTAAAACACTGGATGGATTTTTATGCTGTTTTTTAACCATCATTTAGGGCGTTGTATCATAAACCTTTAAAATTAAAATACGTTGCGATTTTCTTTGAGGGGGAAAATTTTTTTCTGTAACCAAGTCATCAAAAAATGATTCCTTATATATAAGTAGCAGCATAGACGTATAATATACTGATGAACAGCGCAACATTTTAGAAAAGTTAATATGCAATAAAATAAATCGTGCGAGTTAATATAAATTTGATATAAGCCCATAAACTTATCAAGATATGGTATTGGAAAATAGGGAGGTTATAATAGTTTCTTTTTGTTTAATCATTTATTGAAATTTACAACTGTATTAGTTAATATATCAAGTAAATTAGCTAACAGAAATACATGAAAAAACATGAAGAGTCAATGCCCATTGGCACTACTCACTGGGTAATCTAAACTAGAAGGTCTCGAGGCCATCTCCTTTTCAGACGCCTCGGATGATTGTCAGGAATGGAAGAGGAAGCAAGGATTGAAACTAGTGGGTTAGAATGGGACTGGAGATTTTCATTGAAGGATTGATACCTGGTCCGGGCCAAATCAGCAACATATGGGATATTAAGATCTTTATTTATGATTTTATTCGTTTCAAAGTAAGGAGCGTTGATGATTTCCCGAAGGATTTTGGATTGTAAGGATTGAATACGGGAAGAATTTGATGGTTTATTAGAGCCCCAGAGCTCAACTCCGTAAGTCCAGATAGGCCTTATGATGGTGATATAGATGAGTCTTTTGTAGATAAATGGAAGTTTAGAGCGTCTGTCAAGTATGTGTTGAGCGATGGGCAGTTTCTTGTCGTTTCAGTCTTGTGTGAGGATTCCATGTTAAACGTTTGTCAAGTAAGAGTCTTAGATAGCGAATCTGTTTAATAGGGACAAGCGGATTATTATTAAAGGACACTGTAGGGCAGGATGTCATAGGCTTACGACGAATGGTAAATATAATTTGGTGGAATTGATTTTGATTCTCCAATTCTGACACCATACCTCAAGGTCTCTGATGTGGGATTTAAGAGTTTAAGGGGCAATAGTTGGATCGTTATTGACTGATAACACAGTGTCATCAGCATAGGTTATAATAGTTAAAATATTGCTAACGTCGTACAGTATTGTGCAAGTATATTCTTCCATTTAGTACGCAATATTTTAGAAACAATATTACTTACCCAATCGTATCCGTCATTTTTGCTTTACTTTAAAATAACAAACAAACCAACTTAACAAATTTTGATTTATGTTCTTCATTTATGCCGATGATTAAAAATAATAATGAATAGACGTTATAAAATGAACATATTTTTTTGCTAACTGCACTTTTCGTTAAGATCATTCTATTACACAGGTGCAAAGAAGGGGCGGCTCCCCTAGTATTAACTAATCTATTATATTTTCACTTTCACTTCCCTATATATGAAATATTTTGTAAGAGAAAGTAATGCGATCGTAAACATTTTTTAATTCCAGTTTTCGGAAATACACGTTTTAGGATCCCCTGGGTCCAAATAACAAAGTCCCAAAATAAGGTCTGTGTGCTTGTGTGTCCGTGTGTGTGTGGTAAGTCTAGCACGAAGACGAAAAGTCGTAAGAAACTGACATTTTATATTTAATCACTAAAATCGGTCCACCGGAAGTTGTACTTTATATTTGAATTTTGCACCTTTTTACGATTTTCGCAAAAATGGCTCCAACGATTTTGATCAAACTCGCCATATCGATGTAAAATTTAATGGGATTTAATATCATGAAGGTTAAATACTGATTTAAATAGTCTGAAAAGGTTTAAATCCTAAAATTTTAAATTTTCTTTAATGTTAATGCATCCTCTTCGGTTCCTTATAATCCTCCGAGGAGTCTGAAAAGAAGATGGCCCATAGACCTTCTCGTTTAGTATATACGTATATTGTGAGTGCCGCTAATGCAATGAGTTTCTCTACAACTCTGGTTTATGTTTATTGTCTTTTAGCATATTTACGATTTGTTTTATGAAAAGCAGTCCTAAATATCAATAATTTATAAAATAAATTTTTTTTCGTAGTTTAATATGGTCTTTACATCATTTTTTCTAATAAACTCCACTCAATATATTTCAGAGGGCAGCACATTTATCTCCGGTGACCAAGGTAAATCTGAAGTCTTTGCTGACTATTTTGAAAAGACTTTCTCCGATACAGAATGTGAATTTTTTTCGTCAAGATGCGATCCAGAGAGTTATAAGGATATCAATGAGTTTTTACAGTCACAGTCACTCACTGCTGAACTTCCGCTGAAATTCACGACTCCTAAAGAAATAAAAGAACTTATTTTCAGGCTTAAAACAAAGAAAAGTCCAGGACATGACTTGATCCCAGCTATTGCTCTAAAAAAATTGCCCAGAAAAGCTATTGTTTTAATCACAACAATATTCAACAGCTGTCTACGTCTCGGATATTTCTCTGACTCCTGGAAGAAGGCCGTATTAATAGCTGTTCACAAGCCTGGCAAAAAATCAAATCAAGTTAGCAGCTACAGGCCCATTAGTCTTTTACCTATCTTGGGGAAAATACTAGAGTCAGTAATAAAAAGTCGCCTTTCTTCTTTCTTACAGTTCAACAATATTATTCCTGAATTTCAGTTCGGCTTTCAACTTGGACATTCCACTTCTCACCAATTATCAAGACTTACCGAATTTATAGTCAACGGATTTGAAATGAAAAAACATACTCTCGTAACATTTCTCGACTTCCAACAGGCATTTGACAAAGTTTGGCATAAAGGCCTATTGTACAAACTGCAACAAATCGGTACTCCAAAATACCTCTACGACATCCTCCTCTCATTCCTCAGCAGCCGATCTTTTACAGTAAGAATAAACAACTCCATATCCACTATCAGACCCATCCAAGCCGGTACTCCGCAAGGTTCAGTTCTTTCTCCCATCCTCTTCAACCTTTACCTGTATGACATCAGTCTACAGATACTTCCATTGCTATGTTTGCTGATGACACGGCAGTTTTCACTCAGCATGAAGATATAGACGTTGCCCGTAATTCCCTCCAAAGCCACCTCACAGACTTAGAAAAATATCTCACTAAATGGAAGATAAGTCTAAATGTGCAAAAATGTAACTCAAAAATATTTACATTAAGACGACCTTCGGATCCACCTGAACTGATGCTCAACGGTAATAAGCTACCATGGATCCCTGCCGACGAAGCAGTGAAATACCTCGGGGTTCACCTCGATCGCCGCCTCACTTGGAACTACCACATTAACATCAAACTAACCCAAACGTATGCAAGACTGGCGATGCTGTACCCGATCCTCAATAGAAAATCAAATCTCAAACCCGAAACAACAATTCTTCTTTATAAAACTATATTAAGGCCACTACTTATGTATGGTTGTGAAGTGTGGGGAGCTGCTTCCTCAACAAAGAGAAAAAAATTACAAGTATTCCAAAACAAAATATTAAGAATAGCCGTAGATGCCCCATGGTTCATTAGAAATAGTCAACTACACCGCGAGTTACATATAGAATACATCGAAGATTTTATCAAAAACCGCTTCAGAAAATACCACTCTCAGCTACCAGCAGTCAGAGGTGCAGTGGCATACAGCATAGGAGTTCTAACTTTATCTCGCAGGCTCAAACCCAGGCTTCTACAAGACATCTTGTAAATATTATTATTTAGTTTTATAAGCCTCATATTCAATCTACCTGGTTTATTTTTATTTTATTATTATTTAAATTTTTTTTTTTTTTTTTTTTTTTTTTTTTTTTTTTTTTTTTTTTTTTTTTATTATTTAGTATTATTATTTTTTTTAATTTATTTTTTTTTCTTTATATATATATGTTTTTTTTTTTTTTATTTATTTGTTTTTACTCAACAACTTAAATTCATTATTCAATTCTTGGGAATAATTACAAATCTATTATCGTTAGGGGTGTCTTGTGTATGAGACTATACCCCCACTTTTTCTATTGTTACAAGTTGTAATAATTATTCTTTTTATATTAAAAAACCATGTATGGCTCACGCAGCCGATCTGGAAATAAAGATATATAAAAAAAAAAAAAATATATTTCAGCGTGTGCATCTTTCTTGCGATATATTTTATAAACAAGAATAACCATATTATTATTAAATGTTTGTTTTTAAACTGCTAACGGGCAAACTAATTACTAAAACGGGAGCTAGCGAAAATAAGAGACTTTAGAGGACATAGGTTGCACTTCAAATGTACATAGTAATCAACATCAACTCACGCATACTATTAGTATTAATGGAATAGCATACATTAGCATATTTTGAAGATTTAGCATTTTCTCCACTACCCTTCTCCATATTTAGGCAAGAAAAACCAAACGCCATTAACATTTCAATCTTAAATAATAAAAAAGAATAATGTAAGAAGATAATTTTCTGTATGGGCCTTCTTTTCTGTAATAAAAATGAAGAAACAGGTTGACAAAATTTTTAAAAAAAATCCTTGCGGGATAAAAGTTTGTCTGTTTAAGCTTACGCAGTAAATGTTTCTTCTTTAGCTTTACTCGTATGAGAGTATAACAAAATAAATCTAACAGTTTACTGTATTCAACAGAGATATTTGTAAAATAATTTTTGATGATTTGATAAAATTAATTGGTTTTCCTTAAGTCTGAACGAGGTTTATTTGTCTCCCTTAAGATATTGATGTTTTGTTTTTTTTGTGCTTCGAGGGTAAAGTTCTTATTTTTAATAATTTTATGTAGGGGTAATGCAGAGACACACAGCTTATATTGGTTATTTAATTTGAATTTAAGAATTAGATCATTATCTAAATATTTGCTAGGCTCATTAGTTCACTAGTTTTGGTAATTAAATGACTATTTTTTAGTTTTTAGTTTATATATTTTAGTAATATTTAAACTGATATATTTGTTCCCACCAAGAGCAAGAGAAAAAAACAAGATGAAATTTTTAGGTCATCTTATGTTTTAAAAAAAATTACATAAAAAAATATGTTTGCTCTTTTCTTCTTTAGCTGAATCAGCGTAACTTATATTTTGGTATCAATATTTAATATTAAACTATTTATAATAAAACTGTTTTTTTTTTTTAAATCTTCATTGTCAAAAGAAATACGTTAATTAGCAAATGTGCTGTTAAATGTTCTCCCTCCAGGCTTTAATTTAACAAATAAGGTTTGTCATTCAAATTCTTTTAGTTGGCATTTTAATTATTTATATATAATTCATAAGTATACTGTGGTGTCCGTTCTGTTTGTTGAACGCGATTTTTAGAATTTGAATTAAAAGGTTTAGGCTTAAGGCTAAATAAGGGAATAGTGTACGCATTTCAAAAAGGAAAGAAAAAATTACCGACAAAATTTAAAATAAACAACTGCGAAATTAAACTATCCAAATATACAAGCTATCTCGGAGTCACCTTTAATAGACATTTAAAGTTTTCGGTCAAGTTTGATATGTAAATTAAGACAATGAGGCAAAAATTAAGGCAACCTAATCACGTAATTAATTCTTCGAGAAAAGTCTCTTCGACTGAAGATATCAATATATAAGGCCATTATACGTCCAACTCTGTTATATGGTGCTCCACTATTTTCGCATGTTGCTAAGTCGATTGAAAAACGTCTACAATCGTTCCTAAATGGCGTACTACGGAATATTGTGAAAGGAAACTTTCTGTATTCATAACTACGATGAATAAAAAGTTCTATGAAACTGTCGAACTTATTAACAATCCCATATATAGTTAGCTAACACCTTCTGGATTACCTCAACGATGGCAGAATATTGAGATTTAGCTTTTAGTATTAGATTAAGGTTCTACTTAAACCATAAGGTGAGCCCCATCACCTCATTATAGATTCATAGAAGATAATTATATATTACAGAGATTGTAGGGATACCTGAAATCCTTAAAATGCATAAATGCAGAAAAAGGAGAATATTCAACAGCAGAAGAACTAACAAAAGAGGATACGAAATAAAAGGATAAATAAAAAAATAAAACAAATGTTAAACATCAAATATAATAAGAAACAAATAAACATCTGAGTACGGAAGTGACGATAACCTTCATCCTTGGCGAAGATAGTAAATATACTATATGTCAATAAGCGACTGCAATTCTATAGCAGTACAGCAACTTGGCGATAATGCAAAAGCGACTTAACGAACGATCACTAAACCTATAGTAATTTAGCCTCGTTGTGCAAGGTTAAATGTAAAAACAATAGTTGCTCAGATTTTTAACAGAACAATTTAATCGAAGTTAATAAATGCTAAAAAAAATAATTGGAAAATAAACAAAATAAGATTTCCCAAATTTAACATTGACTAAAGGCAATAAATACAAAACTGATAATTAACTTATAATGAGCTCATATTATACAATAATGTCAATTAAGCAGGCCTGCGATATAAAATCGTTCCAAACTAACTCCCTGTGCATAAACTTCCTAAATAAAAAATCTGGCAACACACGACTTTCACATATCTCCGTTGTTAAAATCAAATAAGGAATTTTAAAATGTATTTAAAGATAAAAATAAATTGTTAACGAATTAATTAATTTTAATTTCAATAGAAACACGTGTTTTATTAAATAATCTATTATATTTTTATCAACAATAATCAGTTAGTTTTATCGATTTTTCATCACTCTCTATTGACCATTAAAATTACCTATATTAGATAATATTTTTTTCTAAAACCTTTACCTATCCTATTATAAGTCTATATTACTATTCTTAAGTTAGAAAACTCAAAAATTGCATACAAAAATATGTCTGCACTTTTCTCCTAGTCGTTTATTAAATTTGCTCAACTTTCATATTTACCCGTTATTTATCAATGCTCATACGTATGAATGTGACATGTTTTGTTTATTTATTTGTTAACTTCATTTATTTTATCTACAAATTTTGTTATTGTATACGTTTATTTAGTTTGGTTTCATTTTATGTAATTTGTTTTTCCTTTTTGTTTATATTGTAAAAATATTGTATGAATGTGATCCTTTGGTGATATTATTATTATCCATTGTGACAAATTGTAATACATACGAATAAAAAAAAAATTATCAATGCTAATAAGATGATGTTCCAATTTCTTTGAAATCTATAAAATTAAAGGTACTTTAGAGAAAGAAAACTTAAAATATCGGCATTTAAGCCCTATCATACTACTTTAATCAGAATGAAACCTACATCATATTAAAGCCAATTAAATTTTACATCGATATAGGGAGTTAAATAAAAATCGTCCCATCCGTTTTTGAGGAAATCTTAAAAAGGTGCTAAATGCATGGTATAAAGTAGATCTTCTGGTCAGCTGATTTTAGTGAAAAAGATTCTGTAATGTCTCGGATGGATAGTTGACTTAAATATGAAATTTCAGTTTGTCGGACTTTTCGTTTTCGTCCGAGAGCTACCACACACACACAAACATATGTTAGACTTATGTATTTACCTGTTTTCTAGATTTGCTAATCAGATTATATGGTTAATTTAATAAAAACTACAAAATTGAATGTACTTAAGAGGAAGAAATTTTGAAATATTTAAGCCCTTTCAGATTATGTCAATCTGAATAAAACCTACACTATATTAAAGCTTATAAAATTTTACATCGATATAGCGAGTTTAATTAAAATCGTTAAAGCCGTTATGGTGAAAATCGTAAAAAAGTGCAAAATGCATGATATAAAGTGGCTCTTCTGGTTATCTGATTTGGATGAAAAAAAAAATTGTAACATTTCGGGCTTTATATTTGTCATAAATGTGAAATTTTCTGTTTTATAGGACTTTTCGCTCGGAGTTACCACACACAGACAGACATACCTTTTTCGGGACTTTGGATTCAGTAGAACCTAAAACGTGTATTTCCATCAAAAACTGGAATTCGAAAGTTTTCACCATCGCAATACTTTCCCTTACTATTTCATAATAGGTAAGTGAAAGTAATAAACATATGGTATTTGGTAAATAATACTGGTTATCGATTACTAAGCTATCGAGCTCGTCCTATTTGGTAAATAATACTGGTTATCGATTACTAAGCTATCGAGCTCGTCCTATTCCAATTAACAAAGACTTTCGCTTCTCTCAACGGGTTACTATGACATAAACAAATGAACTAGAGAAATTAATTTATCGTAAATTAGTTATTCCAATTCCTAACACCGGGAAATGGTAATAAAACTATTATTTACTTGGTTTGGACATACCGTGATCTGTTGGATATGGATCGACCGCTTTAAAGTTCCTAGACGTTCTTGCACCTCCCTAACCAGCGCAATAAGATCTTCCCCCTATAGAAGGAAATAGAGATTTATGTTTGAAACTCCTTTTGTTTCGGCCCCTCGGTCTTCCCCCCTCTATTCACACATTCTCCTGGAGAGCGAACTTGTTGAAGTATCCCGGTTTGACGGATGGCGAGAATAAAAGTGAACTCCGCCGGCTGCGGACAAAGCCTCTATTTATCTTTGAGCGGCCTCACTCATCATCTCCTCCCCCTCAAGCCATTATAGAGGCTTCTAGATTCCATAAGCCTCTATGTCTCTCAGGTTCTTTATTAGCCCAGATATTTCAAAGGTTAATTGAATAATGCTAATGACCTGATATTTCTTTATACTACGAGTAATTTCATTTTTACTTTCACGTACTTATATTTATTATAAATAAATAAACATAGTTATATATAAATCATATAGTAAGGTTAAGTATTGTGGCAAATTTTTAAAACAAGTTTTCAATGGAAATACACGTTTTAGGGCCCCATAAGTCTAAATTACCAATTGTCGCCAAAACGTGTGTGTGTGTGGTAAATTTAGTACAAATAACGAAAAGTCGTACGAAACTGAAATATCATTAACGATTTTCTAGTAAACTACTATAACGATTTATATTATTAAACTCCTAGCAATAGAAGAAATTGCGCAATATTGGAAGTAGAAACTATCGGTGATATATTAATTCTAATATATAGATAGATATATAGGTATAGTAGAGTTCTGAGGATGGGAGTGAGATCCCGAAACATTGATGTTATTAAAAATAATAATAAATGGGGGCGTGGCAGCTCAGCGAGTTAGCACGCGTTGCTTTTAACGCGCGTTGCCTAGCAACACAGAGGACCAAATAATTTGAAAACCAAACAATTACGAGTTCGAGACTCGGTGATGTGGGAGGCTTTTATTTCAGCATTTATCCCCCGCCCTCACCCTCTGGCCCGAGAAACCCCGTATAGCCTTCAAAGGCGAAAAAGAGGGGAAAAAGTTATGACAAATAATAATAAAAGCTTTTCGATGAAAAACAATAATGTATCAGCCCTAGTTTCTACCTCTGCTATAACGATTTTAATTAAAGTCGCCATATCGATGTCAAATTTAACGGGCTTTAAGATTATACAGGTTATATTCTGATCGAAATAGTCTTATGAGCCTTAAATGCCGATATTTTCATTCCTCTATACTACCTTTAATTTTGTAGATTTGAAAAAAATAACCATATCATCCGCTAGCATAAAAATCGAAACCATTTCTTATACAAACTATTGTAAAAAATAATGAAATGGGGTGGACAGCAGATAAAACTAACTAATTGTTGCAAATAATAATAAAATAGATGATTAACTGAAACACATGTTTTTATCAAAACTCAATTTAATTAATTCTATAAACTTTTTACTTCACTTACTATATATAGTAAGGGAAGTATTGCGATCGTGAAAATTTTCAAATTCCAGTTTTCAACGGAAATACAGGTTTTAGGGTCCCCTGAGTCCAAATAACAAGTCCCGCAAAAAGGTCTGTGTGTGTGTGTGTGTGTTGTCTCTCGGGCGAAAACGAAAGTCCTATGAAACTGAAAATGCATATTTAAGTTAACTATCCATCCGGCACGTTACAGAATCTTTTCACTAAAATCAGCTGACCAAAGATCTACTTTATACCTAATTTATTTTATTTTTTTATTGTATGTATTACAATTTGTCACTATGGACAATAATAATATCGCTAAAGGATCACATTCGTACAATATTTTACAATATAAACAATAAAGAAAAACAAATTACATAAAATGAAACCAAACTAAATAAACATATACAATAACAAAATTTGTTGATAAAATAAATACAAATAAATAAATAAACAAAACGTGTCACATTCATACCTTTGAGCATTGATAAAAAACGGGTTAATATGAAAGTTGAGCAAATGTAATAAACGACTAGGAGAAAAGTGCAGACATATTTTTGTATGCAATTTTTGAGTTTTTGAACTTAAGAATAGTAAGATAAAGATTTTGATTAAACTCGCTATATCGATGTAAAATTTAATGGGCTTTAATATTATGTAGGTTTTATTTGGATAAAAATGGTCTGACAGGGCTTAAATGCCGATATTTTAAATTTTCTTCCCCTAAAGTACCTTTAATTTTGTAGATTCAATAATAATAACTAGATTATCTTGTTATCGCTGATGAAAAACAGGTAAATATATAAATTGAATAAATTCGATACCCGACTAAAGGAGAAAACAGAAAAAAAATATTTTTTTAATGCAATTTTTCGTTTTTGAACATAAGAGCAGTAATATACATGTATGATATACCGTTGGAAAGCTAAAGATTTTAGAAAAAATATCATCTCATACACAAACTTTTAAAAGTTAATAGAGAGTGATGAAATAAACATAAAACTAAGTGATTATTTTAGATAATAATATAATAGATTTTTTAATAAAACACATGTTTCTATAAAAATTTAATTTGATTAATTCCTTAATAGTTTCACGTATTTTTATCTCTAACTGTATTTGAAAATTCCTTCCTTGATTTTAAAAATCGAGGTAAGTAAAAGTCGTGTGTTGCCCGCACCAGATTTTTACTCTTACTGTCGTATATATTTCATTACTAACTGTATTCAAAAATCCTTAAATGGATTCGAAAGTAGAAGTCGTGTGTTGCGCTCAGCAGATTTTTTTAAGTATAATTTACTAAGTACTAGGTAATTTCTTATAAGTTAAATCTTTACGCTATTTACAAATTTTTGGAGAGGAAAAACCTCCTATTTAGTGACATAGACGTGCTAAATGTCTACCTTTTATATTAGAAATTTTAATTTTAGTTAATTACTTTATTAATTGTTACGTAATAGCAATGAATTGAGTACTAAATATCTTGATATTAATAAATAAATAATGAAAAATGCTTTTTATTCTTCAGTATTTTTAACATTCGTATCAATATTAGTTTTCAGAAATTTGCAAAGAACTCATTCTAGTTCTCAACGAAGAGAAAATCACAAAAGAACAAAACGCGGAAAACATTTAGTGACATAGATGAAACAAAAAGAGTGACTATTTGATTATTTCACAGATAGATCATTCTTCTCAAATAATTATTAAGAATTTTCCTAAACGTCAGATTTTTTATTATAAAAGATCACAAGTCCATAAATTAAAAAAATGTGCTATATGTACCACCGACTGATACTTTTGACTTATTATTACAAAATGAACAAGATATATTAAAGGTGCATTCAGATTACGATGATGAAATCCAACATGATATTTCTCTACAAGATGATAATGTTTGACAATTAAATGAAACAGTAATAACAAATAATGCTTCAAATTCTCAAAACATGGATTCTCAGCATAATCTACTTGTAAAAACGTAAATTTAATTCCAACTGTATTACAGTGCACAACGAGAATTTTAAGTAACATAACAGGGAAATACTAACAGTAAATAAAAAAAAAAATTATTATTATTATTATTTATTTACAATTGTTTTTGTTTGTGCTCCAATGTTATTTGCCATCTGCAAAAAAAAGATTGCAATAAGCAAATATGATAACTTCCGAAAGTCGGTTAAATCAAGACATCTCTAGGCCACCGCCTCAAAAGTCGTCGGGGTGGGTTGTACGGGTTTGTGTAGGATTTAAGTGTTCAGGCCGATGTTGTAAGTCAGTCTGCGATGAAATTTATAGCTGATAAATACAAAAAATACGTGTATTTTAACTACTATTTATTTAAATCGAACTGTATTAATACTTTGTACTGAATTTGCGATATATTGTGTATTTTGATTAATTTAAACTATATAAAAAGAGATAAAATTATTACATGAAGTGCCAACAGATGTGGAAATTGGACGAATAAATTTTAAATTTTCACTTCTTTCGGCAGTCCCCATAACTGGCTGAAATTTAAAAAAATATGTATCATTTAATAAGATCTGGATTACCATTTTCTGAACCCCGAGTTTGAGCATGGCTCTAGCCGAATAATTATTTTTTTTTGTTGTTACTGCGATACTAGGATATGGAGACCATTCTGGTGCATACCCGGTCTTTATAAAGTGGGTTTTAGATGATAAAAACAAATTGTGGCTGAGCATCATGTCGGCCTAATCATATGCTTGCAGGGCTGCTAGTCTATAAGTATTTCGGATCTCCATATTTACTGAACCCTTCTTCGGTTGTAGAGGTACAGGTTTTGATATAATTAATTTGTCTCTAATGATATCAGTTGATGGAAAGTTGACTTTTCATCATTGAACGACAGAATTTACATCCGAAAAGAAAATAATAAGATCAACTTACGGACTAACTTCCTGGAAACTCTACTTAAAATGATTTACGTGTCCATTAAAAAAAAAATGTCCATGAGGGTATTAGAAAGAAAAATATTTTAAACAAAAAATAAAAAGTTTTACTATAATATCCCATTCCACACAGATGTTCTTTAAAACCTCTAGCTAAACAGTTGCACTGACATTCCCAGTCAGTACCTTTTATGCTCCTTTTAACAAGGTATTTTCACACCCAGGGTTAAGCATTGTCTAGATCCTGTTTTCAACACTGAATTATTTTTATTTATTTTAACACTTAATATTATTTCTTTTATTTATCAGTGTTGTGTAATTTCTATTTTAATTTTTGCTTTATTGACTATAAAAGCAGAACTCTACCTAATGGTATACTATGTCAAGCCAATGTTCTGTATATGTATTGCAAAGAAATACCAGAAATTGGTAAATGAAATACATTTAACTATATATATACTTCATAAAAATAAATTCATGCTACAAGTGAAAGACAGTGATTACCGAAATTATTTATTTTATTATTATTAATGAACGTTGAATGTTTGTCAAAGCTTGCCTCACGCGTTTCTCTCTATATTATGTTTCCTCAACGGGTTCCCACTCCGTTTGCTCAAGAAATAAGCTCGCCTAGTGGATACGATTAACTCCGTTCCGGACATAACCTCTCCGAACAAGTTTCTAAAGGTCAAAGCAATCCAAGTTGTGACTTTACGCCTGGCAGCCGAAGACCCATTTCAAAAATGGACATAGTTAACACTAAATCGTTGAATGAAACTATCACAGGAGTTAAAGGCCTAGGCTACGGAGGCAATGAATTAGAATAATCGTTGAAAGTTTAGTTAGCTAAGTAAAACAATTAAAAGTTTGCTGCAACCCTGATAACTGAGTTAGTTCAAAGGAGAGGTACATTAAAGCTACCATTCAAAAGCATCTTTCATTAAGTTTAATTAATAGTGTCTGGGAGGAAAGTATTAAGGGCTAAGCTCATAAAGATTTATTTTTTCTTTAAGAATGAACCAAACAGTTTCAAATAAAAATTTAAACATTTTCTTATTGACATGAACGCTTAATAACTATGGAACGGTCAACACCGTTTTATTTTTTATTGCTCACGGCCACAACATATGTTCTGGCTTAAATTTAGCTGAGAAAAAATAATATTAAAACCATAAAAATTGAAAAATAAAATAACAATCACTATAGATATAGGGTCCCTCACATATGATTGACACTATAGTACTTGATAATATTCATCTTACTTATTAATTTCTTTTTTACTAATATTTAATATGCTATTTTACATATATATTACTTCACTATACACCATTTTATATGACATTGTACTAAATACAACAATTTTTTATAACGTTTATCATGGTATATTTTTATACTGAAAACATCTTATATTACTGTTTCGACATTTTATTGTCGTCATCATTTATCAGTTTGTCATTTTATATTGTCTTTTATTTTAAAAAAAAATAATACTTTTTTTCTCAAGCCTGCTGAAGGCTCAAAGTAAGACCAATACGTCAGCACAATAATAAAATAAGTTTTCTTATCAAGAATGGCTAATTTGATGAACGTGCTATGACAATCGTTTACCTCAATCACAATAGCATAAATAATAATATCTTTAGATACATTTTATCAATAATTAATAATCTTTTTGTTTTGAATATTTGAATCGTGACTTGCAGAAACAATTCGTTAAATTTTACCAGACACACACAAACAAAATAAAATATATTATCAATAATACTGTTAATAGATTAAATTAGAACCGATTCCAATTAGAAACATATTTTATAAATATTTCGTTATTTTTATAGTTTAAACTAAATAAGTGAACTATTTTTTTTATCTTAAAATTTATGTGAATATAATTATTGACAGTATGCAAATTCGAGGAAGGATTTTGGCGCGCTTCCTATTACTCATTCAGTTCAGAAGGTTCCTCATCCAACTTCTTTTCAGCCTTCTGCGATTGTTGTGGCCATGTTTTGGTGTGTCCGGGTAAGCTTTTGTAAAAACGTTTGTACAGGGTCATAGTCTGTTCGTTGATTGTTGGTATGTGAATATGTGCCAGGGAGAATTCGTTCTAAACGTTCCTGATTGAAAAATAAGAATTTTCGTATATTTCCCTTTTTGGCTGTCCCATATTGGCGTCTAAGTCCAAATTGGCTTAAGTAAGTATGTGTAAGTAAGTGTTCATGTTTAGTTTAAGTTTTAATTTTGGACGTCTTGAAAGTACGTCAAATAGGTTTAAAAAACATTATAATATTTTGTAAATTTATTAAATCCTTAAAGCATATTAATCTTTATTAATAGTTTTCCTTCATGCTATAAAACGGAAAAATAGGTAAATTATTTTCATGAAATGTAATCAACTGCTCATCTTGAAAACTGCTCATGGATCCACTCTTTCTATTTTCTACCTCTTTCTTATTTTTATTTTTAATGTGCCAATGAACAGTTTTGAAGTATGGTCTTCAAATAGAATTTAAATTATATTTATTTAAAAAAAACTTTTGAGATTTATTCTTATTTAATATTGCATTGTACCTCTGTGTGAAAAAGGTTATTATATGCTATCTTGTTTCACACACATCCGTTGCCGTGGAAATGGTAGCCAGGTCCATCTGGTCCCTCAACCTGGCTGAAGGATGTCTCAGCTGTCCGCTGCTTGTCCCATCTCAGCTCACTCCTGCAAGATAACCCGACCCTATCTTTATCTCACATTTAATAGAAATTTCTCCTTTTCTCTTATTGCAATATTATTCATAGCTTCATAATGCAAATCATAATACATTTTTAAAAGAAGTCCGAGTATTTTATATCAAGAATGAAATAGAAATGACTCGAAATTCATAAATTGTAATCGTTGACCACTTACCGCCTCAAAGAATGGCAAAAGCTAAAATTACAGAAACATTATGCGATTAAGAAGAAAATATATTAGAGGAAACACCGCTTAATCAAATATATATTGAGCAAAATCTCATGGACGGATTCCATGTGAACCTAACATTTACGTTGCTATTATCAGCCAGTTACCTAACAATTGGCCTGATCTTTAAGTATAAGAAACTTATGGCTTGAATTCGGACAGCTAACATTAAATTCTTATAAATTAATATGAAATCCATTACGCACAGATTCAAGCATTTGCAATAAAAAAGAAGCTGACAATATTTCCAATTTCTTTACATCATGCCCAGTACACTTCTCCAAACATCTGCATAGTTATGAAAAATATATTCCTTGGAAATACAAAAAAAATATATATTTTTACAGTAGGTCAAGTTTAAATTTATGAGGTTTTGTGATACATCATTGTTTTAAAAATTTATTTGTATTTATTATTATTTGTTATGGATACATTTTTTGACTAATATTATTATTTATTTTATACGTTTATTGTAGCTAAGTGTATGTTGTATTGTATCCATATATATGTATGTATTTATATTTTCTGTTATACCAAAAAGAGGAATATTGTCTACTAAATATGAATTTTGTACGCACCCCTATTGTATGGTGACTTCCTCTATACCAATAAATGTATATTCTATTCTGTTCAGTGAGATAGTAAGAGGTTTAGTTCGGGTGACTGAGAGCGTTAATGCGTTAACTTGGAATCTTGAGTCTAAAACGACGCCTCTTAAAATCTAGCCTCGGCGAATTGAAATATATTTCCTTTCATAATCACCAATCGATTTCGATCCTCACACTCTGAATAAATTTGAATCCAATGTGTTTTCATTTCATGCACCCGAAAATAAAATATTCAAAAAAGTATAGGAGAATTCGTAATTAAACTTTATTTGCATATTTACAAATTGACAAAATGTATTAATGAGTTCGGATAAGTCATCCATACAATCAGCAAAATGTCATTATTATTATTATTTTTTGGGGGTAATTATAGCGCATTAGCTTAACGACTAACATCTGATTAAATAAAATTTAAATTTTAGTACGATTGTACTAAATTATTCTTTTCTCCTTTGGTAACATGTTAAATTCTTTCAAGTTATATATTTATACGATTTTCATCAATGTCAAAAGATGATATAGTTATTTTTATAGTATCTACAAAATTAAAGGTACTTTAGATAAAAAAAAAATTAAAATATTGGCATTAAGCCCTGTTAAAAAATTTTAATCACAATGAAATCTACATGATATTGAGGCCTATTAAAGTTTTTGAGAAAATTGTTATGCATTGTATAAAGTGGCTGTTAGCTAGTTAGCAGGTTTTGATATGGCTCCTGGTAGAGCCCAAGTTGCTTAAAAATGCTTGGAATTTTTTTAATTTGCTTAAATTAAATATGCGGTTTATTTATTCGTGTACGATATAAAGTTCCTTTAATTCAGTAGGATTTTCGTATATTTACTTATTATTATTAATGATTATTAGGTATGATTTGATATATAGGTATGACAGATGGATCTGCTGCTTATAATGTCCATGTTTATCCTCTTTATAGCACCTAAAATGCTGCAGTTGCTAAGAATTATATTGATTGCAATCCCACTCGGGCAAAGGCTAATTCTCAAAGGCCCTCCTTGGCTTACAAATGATTCAATAACCGAGGAACATGGTTTCCCTCCTACGCCAACAGCCTTAATGGCCACCCAAGTTCCTAATCTCTGGAAATTAGAGGCTTGATGGGTGATGTGTATTGGAGTGGTAGAGATAACACGGCATGGGGCGGGTCAAGTGGTCGATAAGACCCTCATGATGATAACTGTTGATACCGGCTGGCGTTGGATGAGCAGGTTCGAAGGATGTGGAGTAGGTCCTATTCGGGCATTGGTATAGATATCATTTATTGTACTTCTAGAAGGCCTTTAAAATTAATTATAATTTTTAGGTTCTTTTATAATAAAAATGATCGATTTTACACTCCACAATATCTCTCCAAAGTTTCGGCTTTTGCTACTCGTATTTTAAGGATCCTCTAATCTGCCCTGTATATTGCAATATAAAAATATGTGAAAATATAAAAGTCTTGTCAGCTTGTTCTACTTGAATAGATAATAACAAGCTGACAAAGTTGGTTTCAGTTTCAGTATATATTTTTTATAATATGACAAAATATATTTTTATATGTGCAATATACAGGGCAGATTAAAAGATCCTAAAAATAGCAAACGCCGAAACGTAGGAGAGAGATTGTTGAGTGTAAAATGGACCGTTTATATTATAAGCGAATCTAAAAATAAATTTATTCACTCAAACAGATTACAATTATAACAAAAATTAATTATTTGTAATTTTCAGAGTAAGATAAGATCAACGGTTTCCATGTGAGATTTAAACGTAAGATGACATGCATTAAGTACACAGCTATTGCTCAATCCGTAAAATTAATAAAGATATTCACAATAAACTGATCTAGCCTACCATACCGAAGACTGTGAATTCGAATCCTAGTCCCAGGAGGACTTTTTCAAGCCAATAATTGAATGGGGATTCACTCAAATCCTTCCCCCACAGTATGTGGAACCCGTCAGACAATTAGTGGCTACTCACAAAAAAAAAAAAAAAAAAAAAACGAATAGGGACTGATTAACCTACTATTTAAAATTCATCGAGTATCGCGGTGTGAAAACTTAAGAAACCATAGCAACCAGCCAAGGGCCTCTAAGGCCTGTCGCGCAAACCTAAGGAAATAATAAACTGAAACTGTTTATATCACAGACAAGGTATTTATATGATGGCATTTAAATGTCAACCCTTTTGTAATATTTACCACCTTTCCAAAAATAAACTTATAAAAAATTATAAGGATAATTTATTTAGAGTCATATTACTCTGGCAAAATAAAGCATTCATTGTATTGAAGGTCTTCGGAGGGTGTTGTGAATCCATATAAAAATATTTGTAATACATATTATAAATTTATCAGTGTTTTGCAGATGTCTTATTTATGAGTAAATATTTAAATGTATTTACGACATTAATAAACGGAAAAGTAGATAAATGATATAAGAATGTTTCCTGGCTGTGATTAAATACCAATCAACTTATGATAGTTGAAAGAATAAGAAGGGAGCATCTTTCTTTCTGTGACATTCGTGGAAGAATGATTGAAGTAGTGTCGGCCTTTCCGTAACCTGGATCTTCTTCGTGCTAGGAGACGCAAACGAAGATCAATTGAAAATAGGACATCATCAGGCATCAGAGGATGCTTTGCAACATGGAATCTGAGTAAAGATTAGGATCCAATCACGGCTATGATCTCAAAATCGAAATTTTTTATGAAAGTATGACTATGACTAAGCTACATAAAAAAAAAAAAAATCAAAGATGGGTCTCGTTTCCTTTATATACTTTTAACTGGCTAAAAGTATCGTTTTTTATTCATTTTCAAGAATTTTTTAAACCACTTTCTTCACTTTTTAGGTAATGAGTTATTAGGAAAAAAAAAAAAGTATACCCTTATCTTACTGGGATCACTTGTAGCTGGGTGGCTAGCGTAACAGCCTCCCATGCCAAAGGTCACGGGTTCAAATCCGCAGGTGGTCCTAGAATTTTTTAATGGGAGTAAAAAATCCTTAGTTACGCCGTCCTTTGGAGGGGACGTTAAAAGGTGGTCCCGAGCCTGTGCGATGTCAGGTACTCGTTAAAGATCCCTATCCTAATAAAACCTGGATAGGCAAAATTTTGGACTCCCACTGTAGCATCGTCCGATTAGCCATAGTAGCATAAAGTGACGTTAAATAAATAAACAATAAACAAACCTTATCTTACTGTCAATCTTTGTTTTGATTTGCTATCTACAAAATTACAAGAATTACAAAGATTTTCCCAACACATGTTTTCAGCCACGAATCTGACTTAAAATGGATGCAACACAAAAGTATTAGCCAGAAAAATATTTTATTTAAGGTTTTATATTCAGGAGAGAATAGAGAGAATAGAATAGAATAGATAAAAAATCATGAATATCAAACAAGTTGAGCGGCAAAATTAATCAAAATTGGACGATTTCAAAAGGATTGACCCATATATGAATCATTTGAATTGCTAATCTGATAGGATAAGAATGAATAGGTGAAGATGGTACATGCATGTGAACTCGGCGAGTGAGGGTAAGCTGGTGAAGAAGAGGTCCTAAGCAACTATCATAGGTTGAAGATGGTACATGCATGTGAACTCGGCGAGTGAGGGTAAGCTGGTGAAGAAGAGGTACCAAGCAACTATCATAGGTTGAAGATGGTACATGCATGTGAACTCGGCGAGTGAGGGTAAGCTGGTGAAGAAGAGGTACCAAGCAACTATCATAGGTTGAAGATGGTACATGCATGTGAACTCGGCGAGTGAGGGTAAGCTGGTGAAGAAGAGGTACCAAGCAACTATCATAGGTTGAAGATGGTACATGCATGTGAACTCGGCGAGTGAGGGTAAGCTGGTGAAGAAGAGGTACCAAGCAACTATCATAGGTTGAAGATGGTACATGCATGTGAACTCGGCGAGTGAGGGTAAGCTGGTGAAGAAGAGGTACCAAGCAACTATCATAGGTTGAAGATGGTACATGCATGTGAACTCGGCGAGTGAGGGTAAGCTGGTGAAGAAGAGGTACCAAGCAACTATCATAGGTTGAAGATGGTACATGCATGTGAACTCGGCGAGTGAGGGTAAGCTGGTGAAGAAGAGGTACCAAGCAACTATCATAGGTTGAAGATGGTACATGCATGTGAACTCGGCGAGTGAGGGTAAGCTGGTGAAGAAGAGGTACCAAGCAACTATCATAGGTTGAAGATGGTACATGCATGTGAACTCGGCGAGTGAGGGTAAGCTGGTGAAGAAGAGGTACCAAGCAACTATCATAGGTTGAAGATGGTACATGCATGTGAACTCGGCGAGTGAGGGTAAGCTGGTGAAGAAGAGGTACCAAGCAACTATCATAGGTTGAAGATGGTACATGCATGTGAACTCGGCGAGTGAGGGTAAGCTGGTGAAGAAGAGGTACCAAGCAACTATCATAGGTTGAAGATGGTACATGCATGTGAACTCGGCGAGTGAGGGTAAGCTGGTGAAGAAGAGGTACCAAGCAACTATCATAGGTTGAAGATGGTACATGCATGTGAACTCGGCGAGTGAGGGTAAGCTGGTGAAGAAGAGGTACCAAGCAACTATCATAGGTTGAAGATGGTACATGCATGTGAACTCGGCGAGTGAGGGTAAGCTGGTGAAGAAGAGGTACCAAGCAACTATCATAGGTTGAAGATGGTACATGCATGTGAACTCGGCGAGTGAGGGTAAGCTGGTGAAGAAGAGGTACCAAGCAACTATCATAGGTTGAAGATGGTACATGCATGTGAACTCGGCGAGTGAGGGTAAGCTGGTGAAGAAGAGGTACCAAGCAACTATCATAGGTGAAGATGGTACATGCATGTGAACTCGGCGAGTGAGGGTAAGCTGGTGAAGAAGAGGTACCAAGCAACTATCATAGGTTGAAGATGGTACATGCATGTGAACTCGGCGAGTGAGGGTAAGCTGGTGAAGAAGAGGTACCAAGCAACTATCATAGGTTGAAGATGGTACATGCATGTGAACTCGGCGAGTGAGGGTAAGCTGGTGAAGAAGAGGTACCAAGCAACTATCATAGGTTGAAGATGGTACATGCATGTGAACTCGGCGAGTGAGGGTAAGCTGGTGAAGAAGAGGTACCAAGCAACTATCATAGGTTGAAGATGGTACATGCATGTGAACTCGGCGAGTGAGGGTAAGCTGGTGAAGAAGAGGTACCAAGCAACTATCATAGGTTGAAGATGGTACATGCATGTGAACTCGGCGAGTGAGGGTAAGCTGGTGAAGAAGAGGTACCAAGCAACTATCATAGGTTGAAGATGGTACATGCATGTGAACTCGGCGAGTGAGGGTAAGCTGGTGAAGAAGAGGTACCAAGCAACTATCATAGGTTGAAGATGGTACATGCATGTGAACTCGGCGAGTGAGGGTAAGCTGGTGAAGAAGAGGTACCAAGCAACTATCATAGGTTGAAGATGGTACATGCATGTGAACTCGGCGAGTGAGGGTAAGCTGGTGAAGAAGAGGTACCAAGCAACTATCATAGGTTGAAGATGGTACATGCATGTGAACTCGGCGAGTGAGGGTAAGCTGGTGAAGAAGAGGTACCAAGCAACTATCATAGGTTGAAGATGGTACATGCATGTGAACTCGGCGAGTGAGGGTAAGCTGGTGAAGAAGAGGTACCAAGCAACTATCATAGGTTGAAGATGGTACATGCATGTGAACTCGGCGAGTGAGGGTAAGCTGGTGAAGAAGAGGTACCAAGCAACTATCATAGGTTGAAGATGGTACATGCATGTGAACTCGGCGAGTGAGGGTAAGCTGGTGAAGAAGAGGTACCAAGCAACTATCATAGGTTGAAGATGGTACATGCATGTGAACTCGGCGAGTGAGGGTAAGCTGGTGAAGAAGAGGTACCAAGCAACTATCATAGGTTGAAGATGGTACATGCATGTGAACTCGGCGAGTGAGGGTAAGCTGGTGAAGAAGAGGTACCAAGCAACTATCATAGGTTGAAGATGGTACATGCATGTGAACTCGGCGAGTGAGGGTAAGCTGGTGAAGAAGAGGTACCAAGCAACTATCATAGGTTGAAGATGGTACATGCATGTGAACTCGGCGAGTGAGGGTAAGCTGGTGAAGAAGAGGTACCAAGCAACTATCATAGGTTGAAGATGGTACATGCATGTGAACTCGGCGAGTGAGGGTAAGCTGGTGAAGAAGAGGTACCAAGCAACTATCATAGGTTGAAGATGGTACATGCATGTGAACTCGGCGAGTGAGGGTAAGCTGGTGAAGAAGAGGTACCAAGCAACTATCATAGGTTGAAGATGGTACATGCATGTGAACTCGGCGAGTGAGGGTAAGCTGGTGAAGAAGAGGTACCAAGCAACTATCATAGGTTGAAGATGGTACATGCATGTGAACTCGGCGAGTGAGGGTAAGCTGGTGAAGAAGAGGTACCAAGCAACTATCATAGGTTGAAGATGGTACATGCATGTGAACTCGGCGAGTGAGGGTAAGCTGGTGAAGAAGAGGTACCAAGCAACTATCATAGGTTGAAGATGGTACATGCATGTGAACTCGGCGAGTGAGGGTAAGCTGGTGAAGAAGAGGTACCAAGCAACTATCATAGGTCTGTATCAGAGTATGTTGATGCAGTCCAAGAATCACTTCGGTTGGTTGTGTCAGAAGAATAAATATCAAAATGATTGGAATAAGAATAAATCAGGAGACATTTTCCTATTTTGATATACGATGTTTGACTTTATCATTGTCTGTTGTAAATACTGTATGAATGTGCTCTCATATCAGTATTACTGTAGTTCATTTCAAAACAAATTGTAATATATCCCAATAAATATCTAAAATAACATGATATACAGACGCATATCTAGGTAACTTCAGGTACAACGTTTTTTCGAAAATAGTAACAGATAAGAAGAAGAAGGGAACTTAAATCCTTGGTTTTTTATTTTTGTTGTATTGAAAGCGATAAATTATCATTAACTAAATGCTTAAAGTAACATCTAAACAAGAAATAATTGCCTTAAAAATTTTGTTTTATTTAACTAACTGTTAATGGAAGATTTCGGAGGAACCACTTATGAGGTTTATAATATTTTTAAAATTACAAATTGCTTGGTAATGGTTTTCTCACCCTTCTACAGAGCTACAGGTGTCTACCTTTAAGGGAACACTACCTTTTTAATACGCTTTAATTTTGTATGAATGAAGCTTTTATTTAGGGCTTTTCTGGAATTACCTTCTGAATTACATATCATTGTGGTGTTTAGTGAGGCTCCATCAACAGACAAAGGTTTTTGTTTTTTTAAACTGGAATTTTTAAATTTTATTATCTTTTTTAAATATGTTATTTTCCGACATCTAATGCAGAAATTAAAAAAGAGCAAGATATAGAAATCATTTTTTAAGAGCATAAAAAAATTTCAGTGATCTAACACCTGTGTTTAGCCTAAAAATATAAACAAAAATGGACCTAAATTGGCAAGAATTTTAAACTACTGAAGTTTTTCTTATAATTGGCAATTTCAGAAGTGCTAAAACATATTATGATATGTCGTAGCTTTAAGATGATTTAATAAAAAGATTAAGGCCTAGGTGAGATACCACAATTTCTGGAATGACCCAACGCATAGATAAGACTCAGTGGTTATTGCAGAATAGTACAGCACTACCCTACAGATTAGACTGTATGTTATTAATAATGGCAGAAATATTGAAAACAAGAAAGAAATGTTTTTAATTTCTGAAATCGAAAATTAGAAGCTTGTTTTTCTTCTTCTAAAAATATTTAACTAAGCTATAAGGAAGAAAAACAATAAAAAAAAAAAGAAAAAAAGATATTAACAAAATGTAAATAAGAGAAAATGAAACATATCATATGGTAGAAATGTATTCTGCAAATAAAACTTCTCTTGTTTTGTTTTTCTTGAGATGAGTTCTTTTTCAGCTCCGCTGTCTTCCACGAGAATGTATGTATTCGTAATATGTTTCCCCTATATCTCGCCTTTTCCATTTGTCTAAGCGGAGGTATGAAACATTGGATAAGATTTGTAAAGGGTGCATACATATGTATACGCATTCAAATCCAATTCCAGAATTTTGTTGCTAATTATTTTTTTGTCTTTCTCTAGAAGTTCAAAATGAGAACGTTCTAGAATGTCAGACTAGTATGTGTGATGCCATCTGCATATTTTCATTATATATGAATATTTCTTTTTATATTACTTTCACTAACTTATATGTTAAGAGAAAGTAATGCGATCTTGAAAATTTTCGAATTCCAGTTTTCAACGGAAATTCACGTTTTAGTGTCTCCTGAATCCAAATGACGAAGTCCCGCAAAATGGTCTGTGTGTGTGTGGTAACCCCCGATCAAAAAGTCCTATAAAACTGAAATTTCACATATAAGACAAATATACTCATTTTCATCGAAATCAGATAACCAGAAGAGCCACTTTATACCATGCATTTTGCACTTACGATTTTCACCAAAACGGCTCTAACGATTTTGATTAAATTCGCTATGTCGATGTAAAATTTTATAATCTTTAATATGATGTAGGTTTCGTTCTGATTGAAATAGTCCGACAGGGCTTAAATGCCGATATTTCAAAATTTCTTCCTCTTAAGTACCTTTAATTTTGTAGTTTTTATGAAATTAACCATATAATCTGATTAGCAAATCTAAGAAAACAGGTAAATATATAAGTCTAACAAATTTTATATGCAACTAAACGAGAAAACTGCAAACATAATTTTTAATGCAATTTTTTGTTTTGTTTTTGAGTAGTCATGCCTCGTTTGCATCCTGGGGCAGGAACCTAGCCCTTGTCCTCGAGGCAAGTATACAGGTATACGTTATTCCTGATTGAATGACAACACCCATTTTTCCCTTTGATCAGAACTCTGCACAATATTTCCGTCGAATGTTTACTATCCTAACACTTCTAGGCGATTTGAAAGCTTTGGTAAGTATTCTTTGAATCTATCCACCTCTTGTTAAGGAACGTAATGGAACTCAATGAAACGCCTAGCATCTACTTTGATGCTATGACAATGATGAGAAATTTTTTTTTTAATCTTTGCAATGTATGTTATTAGTCAACGGTTCTCCGTTTTTCTCAATGGTTTCAAGATCGTCTTATAGAAGAGGTATTGAATAGGAAGCTCCTTAGGTTTGGTCTTACTCATTTTATAATTTTTGACTATCAACGTCTTATTTCTCATAACATTAAGATTTTGATAGGATGCTCCTAAAGCTGCAGTTTCCAAATGGCTGCAGCATTCCGTTACTGGACGGGTGCAAACTGTATTTTCAGTTGAAAGAACATCTCCTGATTCTTCTTATCTGCTATTTTTATGCTGGCAAAGGTCGGGGCTATCTAAAAAGCGTGCCAGTCTACCAAGCAGAAACTGGGGAGTTCCAATTCCATTCTCATCCAGACTTTATCAAGTATATAATTAAGATTATATTCCTCAAAGCCAAATCTCTACATGAAAATGATGATCCGGCCCGGAATGGTATAATCGCGAATCGTTGTGTGGTCTCGGAAGAGAATACATCGCGTGACCTATATGGTGCCTGTTGGGATGAGTGACATTAAAACGAAATAAAAGGATGTAGACTCGATCCCGTTTCGAAAAGAGCCGGTCTTGAGTACTTAATCATTAAAAATAAAAAAAAAATAAAAAAAGGTTAATATTAAATAAAAAGATAAAATTGAAAGTAAACAAAATAAATTATAGTTTAATAAAAAAAATATGAGGAATATTTACAAAAAATATAAAAACCATTTTGATTTATAAAAAAAAAAATCTTCTATTAACCTAACTGTAAAAAAAAAAAAAAGTTCTAAAATTGGGTTAGTATTACTACTAATGGTACAAAAAATGAATACATATAATGAGAAAATATATAGGTTAGTTATCTGTCCATAAATTCTTTGGTTCCGCACGCCGTGTAGGCGATTGTGATCCACTGGAAGGACGGTTGGTTATCTTCAAAAAGATGAGACGAAGTTCTGTTTGAAGATGGTTTGAAGGACTAACGAAAGAAGCGTGCTCTCTGGTTACTGGTGCGATCGGTATTGTCTTGAGGGCAAGGGTTAACTGTTATCTGTCTAATCCCTAACTACACTATTGGATATAAATACTAGAAGACGTAAATATAACATATAAACTAAAAAAAAAATTTCCTCATTAAAAAAAACTATTTTTAATTTAATTTGATTTTTAAATTATAAACAAAATATACAGGTAAAAAACAAAAAAAAATATATAATGTTCAGGCACAAACAGTGCCAATAAAACAATATTTATAATTAAACTATGTATGGTTTGTTTGCTTATTGTATTTTGGATATGAGTTGAGCTTCAACACAGGATTGACCGCCTGTAGACTGATGTCATGTGTAAAGATAAAAAAATATTACTAGTATTTTCCTTCGTTCCAATTTTAGTATATGTACCGTCGAAGCGATTCTTTATTATTTTGTATATATCGTGTAAATTTGTACTTTATCACTATTAAAAATATCCTAAAGTGGACTGATTTTATTATTACTCAATACTAAAACAAACAACAAAGAATTGTTTCTGAGAAAAAAATTATTTTCACTCAGACCACTTTTTAGGTACTTTAATGATACTACTATGAGGTATCGCAGCCATCACCTGACTTACGTTAGCATAACAAGGGAAATTGACCTTAACACTTGGATGAAACTGGATGAGATTGAATGAAGGCAATTATGCCGTGATCTAAGGGGGATCTAATAGAGCAGTATCCTTGGGAGGAATTAGCTTCATCAGTGATTGCCTCCCTTTAAGCAAAATGCTCCCTTTAATTTAACCTTTATTATTCTAGTCGCTCTGTATGTTCCTGATCTGTTCTAGTTCAGAGTGAGTGTTTCAATTAAGTGTAGATACTTGTGAATATTCAAGTAATCCAATCTATTATACCAAAGTAATCATTCCCTATCTTTGTTAAAAAAATAACTATATACATACATACATATATATATATATATATATATATATATATAATATAAATTGATGATTTAATTTTTTTGTCACAACCTAAGAATTGGCCCAAGAAGAATATAATCTAAAAGAATTTTCGACTTTTTGCGAAATAAGAAAACCAAACCGAACTGGTTCAAAGAGACGGAGAAAGATCACCCAGAATTTAAAAAAAAAGAAGAGATGTTAAGAAACAGATCTGCGAATAGTATTACTTAAAACAAAATAAAGAGTTTCCAGGACAGGGTCAAGACCGAACCGCCTATACCGTGTTTCTGGTGATGAGAGGAGGATAAGATCTGGAAAGATTAGGAAATACTGGGCAGGCAGAAAATCATCTAGCCACAAACAGTAATTAATCCAACATACTCCAAAGTGGGTGATGTAAAACATTTAATATAAAAATTAAATATAAGTATTACTGAAGATATGAGTTATCAAGGAGTGATAAGTTCCTCAACCGGCAAAACATGTAAAATTACAAAAATATCGTCAAAAGATATCAGCCTTTTTAAATATCTACATAACTACTTTGTTTCGTTTTTCCTCCCAGGTCTCCATTCGCACCAGCTATCGGACAATAAGCAAATGTGCTGTACAAAGATTAAGATCAGGTAGGTATGGAGAAGGAAAGTGCCCTGAAGCACTCCTTTCTAGGTTTTAATTTAGCAGAGTAGGTCTCTCGACCATCTTCTATTCAGCCGTCTTCTGACTGGCATTTCACCTTTGACATGTCGTTTATTAGTCTGTTGCGCCCATGCAGTTTACTGTGAAAACAAGAATTAGAGAGTTCGTATATGTTGATCGGCTGCTGGTTGTTTAAATCCATATTTAGGGTTTTGTTATTTAATTACCAAAGACTTTGTAAATAGCTTATTAATTCATTATTGTATAAATATTTTATTGTAATTTTATTACTGTGTAAATATTGTATGAATGTTATCTATCACCACTATTATTGATGTCCAAAATGGGACAGCTTGTAGTACTACTCAATAAAAAAAATCGTTGTTAGAAAATAAATTACCAAGGCGCAGTCGTTATGAGCCTTAAATTTTTTTATTGAAATGGTTTCAGTTTTTGTATGTGAGTCTTTTTTGATGAGATATAAATCTGCGAAGGATAAGTCCGTATTGGTTTAATTAGGTATGTGTATGTTTTCAGTTTCGGTCTAATTTTTAATTTTCATGATTTAAATAGAAGAGAGTATAAAACTTTCAGTCGGTAGTCAAGAGTCTTTCTTTTTATCTTGACTGCATAAAGTTTATATTATAATGTTTTAAAAAATGTTTCTTTCATATACATATATTTATTTTGTTATGTGGTTTTTGCCTTTTAACAGGTTTAGCGCAAGATATACATCTGAAGTTTCATAGTTACTAGTTCCCTTAACACTATACGCGGATTTGTTCATAGTTATTAATTTGAACATTTATATATTTATTTGAATTACTTGTAACCAAATAACATTGCTCAAGTTTCGATCAAAGACATGACCTACCTCAGTATCTAGACATCAGTTTTCAGGGATACACCATTGAAGAATAGGGCAGACGTGGATAACAACCACCAAAGGGAATAAATGCCCTTAGAAAATGTTTCCCCACAGTACAATCTCAGCTTCAGTCTAAATGGGTCCTCCCGGGATCAACCTGCTTCACCATTCCTCTCGGGTCATAAGAGTTTTTGAGAAGAACCAAATAGGCCTGAGCTTGTTTTGATCCCCACTTGTGTTCCAGTGGCTGTTAAGCACGTGGTAACGATTTGATGAGCATTTTAGGAGTTTAAACGGGTACGAATGATATTTAATACAATACATTTATTGTTCTTTTTTTTCAACAACAATTTTTATTGAGTAATATTACAATATGTCCTAATTTGGACACTTATAATAGTGGTAAACGATAACATTCATACAATATTCACACAGCAATAAAAATTTATTATTTTATAACAATTTTTTTTAAATAATAACATCTCGTGGAATATAAACGTTTACTCCAGTCCATCAGGGTTAAATACTCAAAGCAATATAACCATCAAATAAAAATGATAGATAATAATGAATATTGTTCCTTCTAGTATCAATAATTTGGAAAAATTATTATATTATTATACAGTGGTTTATGATTTACAAATATCTATTTAAAGGTATAACTGTATACATTGCTGTTTATAGTCAATTAACTGATATGAAAAGTAAAATTGTGTAAAATGGCATATCATATCTGAACCTATTTCTTGTAGAAAACTTTTACACCAATCAATATAGGTTGAACGAGTCTTTAGGGGTAAGATTTTCCATATATTCGTGGACGTAAGATGTATTATTAGTAATTTACCTTATTTATGATACTGTGTAATACATTTATAATATCAATAATATACTAAACCTCGTAAGCATTATAAGGTTAAAGGAAAAAGAAACTGTATTATTAGTACTCATGAGGGCGTGGATTCAGAGAATATAGGAATCCCTGCTTTGCCTTTGATGTAAGATCAAGCTCAGCAGATTTTTCCGCTGATTTTCGGGCACCCACTTTCATAATCTAGTCAAGCCTGAGGAGGAGAAGGGACAGCCAAAGCTGAATTAAAGGAATAAATGATTATTTAGCCACAGCCGAATTCGGGAGTTGGAGAACGTTTGTCACTGAACGAAAACGCTTGTTAATGTCAAGGAAAGGCGCATTGTCCTAAGGTCAGATACAATAAAAATGTCTATTTATTAAATTATTTATTGAAAAAAAAATCTATCAAGAACTCCTTTGGAGTAGGATGAAAAAGAAGTAAAAAGTGAGGAAGCCCCTCGCTTGTTGGGGTGTAACATGAGATACTTAATTTTATTTGACATAATAATTGTCGATTGTGATTATCATGCGTTTTATTGGTGTTTTATGATTTTTCTTTTTTTTTATGATTAATTTTGTTTTGTTTTTTTGCCTCTGCCATGAAGGGTTATTTGTAACTGATGCTTATTAGATTTTGTTGTAATATTTTATCTCTCTTAAAATTTGTCTACACTATTTGTCATGCAGACATCTTTTAGGGTAACTTTTTTTAGAAATTTTTGCCTAGGTGGTTCGAATAGAGGGCACTCTAACAATAAGATTTTCGACCGTTTGTGAAACTTTACCACTATATTCACAGGTGGGCGCATAAAGGTTTCTAAGAAGTTAACTATGGGTAGTGTCTAATACGAAGACGGTATAAAATTATCTCCTCTGTGCTAGAGATCTATTTTTTGGTATTTTTTTAAATATACAACAGTTTAGATTGGCTTGTTCTCCAGATTGTTTCTCAGTTCATCAAGAGATTTTCCTTCAATTGGCTGTTTCAATTTTCTTGTTAAATGCGCGTATTATGAACAAAAAAAAAAAAAAAATTATCACAATGAAGCTGTTAAACGTTAATATAATAAATGTTAGGTTTTCTTAGAAATAGGATTCAGCTCAGAAAAATCCAATTATATCTTCTTAATGCCGCTGATAGTCCCAGCTTTGGTATAAATACGAAGTCTTTAATTTAAATAACTTTAATAACAAGCTGAGAATATTTTTTTTTTCACTCTTTGTTATTAAGTTATCCCGGAGTTTGTCACTTCAAATGAAACTCAACTCTCCTCAAGATTAGTCATTCTTGGATTTAGCCTTTTCTTTTTTTAAAAAAGGGAGAGGAAGTTAACAAAAAAAAAGTATCAAAAGTTGTTCACGCGTTATGAAAGTTGTAAGTGGTTTTCGGATTTCCGTCCCTAGGGACGGAAGTCTCTAAAACCCAGTGTAAAAAAAAAAAAAAAAACTTTTCTTCTGACTTTACATAAATTGAATCTTGATAAAGAAAAGTAATAATTTTATTACTTATGCAAATAGAAAATAAAATGTTTGTAATGGCATTTTATATTTATTATGCTCTTCCTGATTCCGACTATATCATTTTATAGCTATAGCTTGGACAATTTTTAATAAAATTACAATAATTAAAAAGACGAATATGGCGATTTGAGGCCGAAAGCTTTAAATACATCTCAATAAAGAGATATATAAGTTTGGACTGTCTTTTGTGTAACTTACATTACTTCAAGATTTTTTTTTTTTTTTTCCAAGCTGGAATCGAATAAAGACGCCAGTAGAGATCAGTGGAATGCCCACAATCCTCAACTGGCAAGAAAATTTCTGTCTTTTATTACTTAAATTTGAAGTGTAATATAATTACTCCTTGGATGTAATTCATACTCAAACTTGAAATATTCCGGAATTAATTGATAATCTTTTAATTAGTGCGATGTAAATTCAATTTTTAGTTTTCAATGGATAAGAAATTAAGTCCCTTAGGTCGTTGTTGGGGTTGGGGAAACTAAGCAATCAGGCGACGTATAGGCAAACCTAACCTTATTTACGTCGTGCGGGTGCTGTATCATTCATACCTGGCTTCTATCAGACGTACAGGTAAAGATTGCAACAAATTAAGTATTAAAAAACAACTATTACACATCATAATAATAATAACTATAATAATATGGTAGTATTATACTTAAATAATACTTTTTTATTTATTTTTTTATTTTAATAAAACTCTGAATTAATCAATGTTTAAAATTTATCGAACATGGATAAATAACAACAAAAATTGACACAAAACAGTTTTTAAAAAAGTTCCATAAAAAGAAATGTCCTATTTAATGACACAGTGTCTAAAATTTTGTTTATTAAATGATAATATACCAATTTAATGATATACATTAAATATACTAGTACGTAATATTATATATACTTTTGAGAGTCAACCAATACTGTTGAAATATTTAAAGCATTGATCTTTACTTGTTCTAACAGATCTATTGCAACCGAAAAAGTTCAATTAACATCATTAACATTTAACATTTAATTCTGAATTTGAAATTTCACAGGATCGCAGTACTTCCTCTTTACTTTACTGACTTTGTA
Organism: Piezodorus guildinii; assembly: GCA_023052935.1. Taxonomy (NCBI): domain Eukaryota; kingdom Metazoa; phylum Arthropoda; class Insecta; order Hemiptera; family Pentatomidae; genus Piezodorus; species Piezodorus guildinii. Next base: position 164,895,507 of record CM041292.1, read on the forward strand.
GCTGACCAAATATGACTTATGGCGTTTTTTTTTTTTTTTCTTCATTGGCTTGATGTGATATTTTTTTTAACCTGTGCCCTATTAGAATTCATAAACATTAAATATCTTAAAAAATAACACAATAAACAGAAAAGCTAGCCGGGTCTATATATAATAAGCTCAATCTTCATATCACTAATTCTTTCAATTAGTTAAACCTAAGAGATAAGCACATTTTAAAGAAGTTATTGTAAGTCATATATATATATATATATATATATATATATATATATATATATATACTTGGCCAATGAAATTTATTTAAACATTTTTTTAATTTTTTGTTCTTGTTTGCAGGTACATGTTTCATAATATTATTATTAAGGACACAAATCAAGGTAATTATAGTTTTAGAGTAAGACATAGTTATAATTTTACCAACACAATTTTAGCACGGGGAAAAGGAAGAAAACTGTCTAATCATTTTACAAAACCTTCACATTTGAATCAGTACATTGCAAATTGATATTATAATGAAGATTTAAAAAAAAAAAGTTAATTAGGGACTTTTAATTAAAAATATAGCATTCCTGCCCTTAGATAGAACTGCCATAACTCTAAGTAATTCTAATAAATACATCTATAAGGTAGGGTTGAACCAGTATAAAAAAAATGGAATCCTGCTATCGAATCTTATATTTGATTGCCCTCTTCAAACATGAATAATCATCTTTAGAAAGATTAAAATTAATTTCAAATTTCTTGATTTTCTTCAGTACTAACTGGAACATAACTGTTTGTCTGTTACTTATTTAATCAATGTGCTAGTACAAGTCGTTAATCCGCTTATCACTTCTTACATAAACAATATTCAACAATATCAAAACATATCTTTGTTCTAATACATTAAGGTGTGTTAGGAATGGTCCCATTGGTTTAGAATGGACATGTGTACTGGAACTAAATTTAAATAATGCTCCTCTTCGAGGTGTTCCAGGAACCGGGGGCCAGGCAAATGGAGCTGTTTGAACACTTTACCGTCAATGTCGGTTGAATTAATCGTTACATAAAATGGTTCATGTGTATTGAATAAAGTTTCACTTTCTAAAACATTGTAAAAATAGAATTAAATTTAAAAAAAAATCTGGTGCGGTAACACATAGCTTTCATTTACCTTGGCTATTAAAATCAATTTAAGAACTATTATTTATTTATGAACATAGAAGAGGCTCTTCAACCACTATGGTTATTTTAGCCCTAAATCTAAAATAAAAATATAATTAAATGATCAAAAACGAAGAAATAATAGAAACTCCAAAACATCAACATTTTTGTTTGTGTTAAATTTTGTAAAGAAATCTTTAAAAAAAACCTACTTGTACGAGTGGTTTTGGTTGGTTATGAGATGAAGGATATCGCCCTCTGTGTCCCTCTGAAGCTTAGTTTTCAGTGCTGCTCAGGCAAGGAGAATATGCTCGGCGGTCTCCGGAATCCTACAACTGGGGCATAGGGGACTGATGTTTTTACCATGTTTAGCAAGCTTTCCCCTGAAACACCCCTGTGAAACCCAGCAGTCCGGGATGAACCAAGTATTTTCCAGTCTTGATCAGAAGATGGAGAAATAATTCCTTAGATTAGTACCTTATGGGGTCGTCACCCACCGACGGTTTCATTATTCTATGGTGATCTCCCGGAGAATTCTCTTCCACCTGCAGGGTTCTTCATTGATCCTCAACCTAAGGGGTGTGTGGTCATCTTTAACTTTTTCTTCTCTCACTAGGTTAGCGCACCTTTTACCTGATTTTTTCAATCTATTCGAGGCCACCAAAAGGGCCAGATCGTCAACATATGCTGTCCCAGCAACTCGTAATTTCCGTAAAACAGGAGCAAGAACAGAGCCTTGAGGGCAACCCCTTTTCACAGTATCTTCTACTTCATAGAAGTTGCATCTTATCCTCAAGAGATCGAATAAGTTGCTGGGAGCGTTATACTTGTGAAACTGCTGTAGTACGCTCGGCCACCACGCGCTGTCGAAGGCGGATGATATGTCAAACAGGATAAGCAAGACATACTCGTATTTCTCCACACTTTCTTCGGTGTCACGGCGTATCTTCCACAGGGAATCTGGCTGGAAAGCCCGTAAGAAGACTGGTCGTAGGCTTGAGGAAATTAGGGTGTTCAAAACTTTGCTTAGAACTGAAAAGTTACACAACGGCCTGTATGGCTTAGCCACTCGTATTTGCCTGTCTTTATCTCCTCCTTTGTACAGCTTTTTGGAAAGTATCCCATGGTAATTACATTATGGTAAAGGTCCACTAATCTGACTTGAATATTTGGACTCTGGGGAACCTAAAACGAGTATTTTCGTGGAAAATTTTTACGATCGCAATACTTTTTCTTACTATATATTTGTAAGCGGAAGTAATAAATAGTTAAACTTTTTGAAAAGAAAAATATTAATGTTTTCAGGAAGCATTTCTTACATCATACTTCTACATATATACATCCGTGGCGCTACAGACCGATGTGGTCCTTGGCTTTCTCAATACGTCTTCGCCAGGTGGTTCAGTCTTAAGCAGCCGCTCGCCAGTTGCGGGTGTCAAGTAGGCGAAGGACATCCCTGGCAACGGTGTCCTCCCATCTAAGCCGAGGTCTTCCTCTTCCCTTTGTCCGGTGGAGCCTCCCATCCAGCAGCTTTTTTGGAACTTCGGCGTCCGGCATCCGTACAACGTGGCTAGCCCAGCGCAACCTTCCTAAGTTGATTATCCTCATCACATCAGCTTCGCCATAGATCTGGTAGATTTCCAAGTTTGTCCTCCGCCTCCAGATTTCTCCGATCTAAACTGGCCCAAATATCTTTCTTTCAAATATGAGGATTTCCCTTTCCTCTTTACCAGTGAGAGTCCATGTCTCAGACATATAAGTTAGACGGGCCTAATGAGGGTCTTATACAAAAGACACTTTGTTCGGCGGGTGAGGTAGGCACTTCTCAGGTGCTTTCTGAGGCCAAAATAGCATCTGTTGGCTTTGAGGAAGACGGTGCCTTGTTTCCAAGGAGATCCTATTTCCACAATTTACTACTGATCCGAGGTACACAAATCGGTCAACGCTCAGGAACGCAAATGGGCCCATTATCACAGGATATCGGTCTGCAGTCTCTGTTCCCGGCCCAGCTCTCATGTATTTCGTCTTCTCCTGGTTGATGTGCATCCCATATCCTTCGCTGCCTCCGCCAACCTGAGGAAATCATTTTCCAAGGACTTAAATGACCTTACGACAATGCCCAGGTCGTCAGCAAAGCCGATACTTTGTACCAGCCGGTTGAAGATGGTGTCCGAAGTCTGTATCCCTGAATCGCGCACTACCTTCTCCAAATCAAAATTGAACAAGAAACAGGCAAGGCCATCACCCTGCCTAACACCTTTTACAGCTTCAAACTGTGGGAAGAGGTCTTTGAATGCATACAGTGGACCATGTGTCATCCATTGTCATGTTGTTTAGCCGAACCAATTTCAGAGGAACTCCAAGCTCTACCAACGCTGCGTACAACTTCGGCCTTTACATGCTATCATAAGCCCTCCGGAAGTCCTCACACATCATACTTCTATTTTTACATATGTTTACAGAGTTCTATTAGAAATAATAAACCATTGTGTAATAATTTGATTTGCAGCGTTTCTTTTTTTAATGCTTATTTAACTTTCTATTATATTATGTCCGTTCTAAATTTGAAATATATTAATTATTTCATCTTCTTCTTTTTTTGTTTTGGAAATTGTTGCTCGTATACATATATATATATATATATATATATATATATATATATATATATATATATATATATATATATATATGTATGCATGTATATATGTATGTATATGTACGAGTACACACCCACGCGCGCGTTAATGTTAACTAGTTAGTCTATAGTCAAAATTCTTCTCAATAGGGCACCTCAATAATGCCCTGAAAGGCATGGTGATGCAATAGAATAAGAATTGTACTTCCGTTACCAATTTAAATGATGTTTATTCTCCATAGGAAATAGGAATAAAAATCATATTTTAGCTTTGCGGAAATTTCCTAGCTGTAAATCTGAGAGAACCTTTTCGCACACGTAGTGCGTCGGAGGACTTGGTATGCCAAGGTAGCCGACTCCTTGGAAGGGCAATATTGGATAGTGGCTGCTCCTGCGGAGAATTGGATAAATTGTCATGTAGAGTTGAGGGGAGTTATGGGAGGTGCGTGGCGCCCTGTCATCCCAGCCACCATTGAATAAAAGAAGGACCGAAGGCTAATATGTTTCCTAGGGGTGGGGGAGTCACCGCATGCATTATTCAATGCGGGAGAGAGGGGGTTTACACTCTGTTTGTCATTTATATTCGCCCGGCTAACTCAACCAATCCATCATTTTCCGCTCTCTCTTACTATTTTGTCACCGGATTTAAGATTAACTTTTATATTTCAATCTTACAATTCGACAATACTTGATTGGAATGCGAATGATCAAAGGAATCTGATAATGAACATATTAAATAATCCTAAGTAATTATAATCACTATATATTGAAGAAAAAATAGAAATACACTGTTCAACTTGTTGATTGTATCAGTTCCATAAGCAAAGAAAAGGGTTTTTATTACATTCAAAAAATTCTGTTCCCAGACAACCCATGAAGGGTCTTTGTTAGTCTGCGTACCATACTGATTATAGGCCGGGGGGAGGAGAGGGGAGGTAGTGTTAATATGATTTTGTAAATATTGTGCTTTGGTTTTCCTCCAAAGAGGCCACACATTACCTAGATAAAGAAAAAAATATAGCATAAGATCCTAGATAGCATATATAGGACTGCAGATAAACCTATCTCTCAAAATAAATACCAGGGACCTTTTAAAACATACCCAGGACTATACTTAAGCTCTTTACGATGGAAGAAAAGTGCGATAATTTTCAGCTCGACTAACAATCTAATTAAGTTAATCCTCTGAGACACCTTAAAGGAGATGACCCCGAGACCATATAGTTTAAAATATTTTTAAGTGCTTACTACGGAAAGCTTTTCTACATGCATTTCATGTCATTGTATGAAGTAACTATCACATTTACTTGATGTATTTTTTTTTAACATAGTTGTAAATATCAATAAATATTATAATGCTATTTTTAAATAACATTTACTTTATGCCCATGGTAATTAGCAAATAGGATCACATAACGGCCTTTGGAAAATATTCCAATTTAAATTATTAATAATTATTTTTTGAAATTATCCTCAATGATTACCAATGACATCATTAATTCTAAATCTTCCTTTTAAATAAACAAACCTTAGTCATATTAGGCTACCTACTTTATATAAGTTAAAAGAATAATAGGAGTCAGTCTACCCCTCTTTGATTTTTAGCTATTATAATTGAATGAATAATTATCAGTTCTCAGGGAGGTTGTAACCACTTAGTGATATAAAAAAAAACTTTCATTTTTATGTCATTTTTTTTTAATGCGAAAACTGCAGATTTCTTATAGTCTATTATCCATAATCATAAATATATAAAAAAGTTAGATGAAAAATTTAAAATCAAAGTGTTAAGTGCTTACAAACTATTAATACATATGAGTATTATTAATAAATGTTGTGATAAATTTAATTTCGAACAATTGTCGTTATCAAAAAATATAAATAAATAAATAGGCTTTGATGCGTTATATATTGCTAGTAATTAAAAGATTTCGAAATTATTTAAAACTATGGCTAAATTAGAAAAACAAATTCAGGAGAAAACAAAGTCAAGGATAAAGGCGAGATGATGAACAACGGCTTAAAGTTGAAAATGGAATTCTACGTAAAATGTTTGGAAGAGAGATGAGGCCACTGGTGATTTTAGAATGCCATACAACGCGGAATTACGTACCTAGTACCTCTCTTATAAAAATAATGGTATAGCATCGCGGTGGCTTGAATGAAAACCGAAAGCTGTTAGAAATTCGTTTTTTATTAAGAAGTCCTAAAAAGTTATTACGCGCTGAACGGACTGGTAGGCGTCCAAGAGTCGTTGGTAGAAGGGTTGTGTTAAGTTGGATCTCGGTGATTGGACAGTAGTCATTGAATTGACCTTAGCAGGAAATGATTGGTATTGAAATTATATATTGTAGGTATTGTTATTGATAACCCTAATGGTATAGAATCAGGAAGCGGCCCTAGATATATACAGCCATCCAACCTTATTACATACAAATTAAATTATGCTTTCAAACCCATTGTGAATCATGTATAATATGATAATTGAGAGTTATTGTTTTGCTTTGTATTTTATAATTACATACATCGCGGTTGGCATGAAATGAAAAGGGTTATTGCCCTGCAGCACCTCTGTTGCTTCATTAAGTTTCAAGTGTTCACTTAAACACAACCCTCATCAAGCCCCTTTTTAGTATGCTCTTCGTAATGAGTGAAGAATACTTAGGTCTTGATCAACTCATGTTAAGAGCATGTATGTGAAGTTTGCTAACTAACTAGTTGGCGTTAGGGAAGTTTTACCGTCCGCTCTAATAGTTTGATTGATATATTCAAAATGACATGTAGACTGAATATTAAAAAAAAAAAAAAATGTTGCTAATTATTGAACAATGGTTTGTTATTTCCAAGTAGCTATATAAAAGTGGAGAACTTTATGGGGCTGTTTATACGCAAATACCTAAAATGAAAAGCAACAATTTAATCAAAGGAAAATAATCTATCACCACTGCTAATTTCAAAACACTATGTATAATATCTCTGATAGTTATTAACCGATTTTAATTATTCTTTTATGGGAAATTTAATTATCTATCGAATAGCACATTGTTATTGTTTCGTACGAATGATAAACGATTTTCTTTTATTCCTTATTTTGGTTCTACGTATCTGGACAAGTAATCCCTCAAATGTTGAGGGATAAAGGATTAATTTTTTTTTGGGTCTATTAAAAAGGTTCAATTTTGAACATAATAAAGCAACAGCCAGCATTTATACTCGACTTCTTTACTGCTTTATTTCCTTTTCTTTTAATTTCCATTTAAATAATTTATATACAATTTTCTGATTCCTAATATATACATTTTAATTATAATATAATATAATATAATATAATTAATAATATATTCCTAATATACATTTTTTCTCTATCGTCAATAAAAGCTGAATTGTCAGGGAATCACATATATTTTAAGTTGTGGCTTGACGATATAATTTTTTTTTCTTTACAGATTCTAAGACTCTATACAAGTTTTTATAAAAAATAACTGAGTGATATAAATATAGGCATATAAATGGAGGTTAAAGTTTCAATTTTTTGTTTTATATTTAATCGTGGTGTACTAATTCTAAAACTCTATAGAATTATTTCTCTATCTACGAAAATAAATTATTTAGAGCGTATATACAGACTAGATTTGATTTTTTTTTTCCATTTTCTTTTTCCTTTTTCTTTTTTTTTTTTTTTTTTGCTGAGTTTGTCCCGATGTCCTGATCCTATAACTTCATATAATTTGTTCTCTATCTTCAAAAATAATGTATTCTTTTTTTTCTTATGCATAATTAATCGGGCGTTGTTAATTAGAAAAGTCCATAAAATTAGGTCTCTATCTTACAAAATAACTGAGTTATTGAATTAAATTATCTTAATTGACCGTCATTCTAAAACTAATCGGCTTATATCAACGTCTAGATTTTAGGATCATCATGGGATGGCCTGGTTTTTTTTTTCTCGTAAAAAATGGTCCAGTAGTTTCGGGGCGGCTTACGGGGGACGAAAGGCAAACGACAAATTTTTAAATCGTTATTCGGGTTCTATTTATCTTGAAACGTAAGCCCTCAAAATTTGTGGTTGCTCAACATTAACTACAAGCCATTCAGAAAGCACTTAAAAAGGTGGTGAGGATTATAATCAGATTTACTACATTAGGAGTTTTTTTTTTTTCGTTTGGGGTGTCCGTCTGTTTTAAACATCATGGACTGATAGCAGTTATATTTGCTCCAGCCATACAATATACCAAGTAGAGCTCAGACAAGAAAGATTGACTAATCAACAAATTCGAAAATTAAAGTAACTACTAAAATATGTTCTCCTTTTCTCTAAATTAATCAGGCATAAAATCAACTATGTAAAATAAAGCTAATTCTATTAAAAAGAAAAGATATATTATTTGTATAGACTACTTCAAATGATCTTATAACTAAATGGAATTTCCTTTAGAAAAGTAAAATACATACAGTTAATATAAAGAAATAATTAAACAAAAGGTAGAGTTACAAAAGGAAAATGAGATTGCAAGGTAGGACTGGCAGGAAGGTCCGACTGTATTAATTCTGAACTGAGCGATAAGGATAGGGATAGGATGGTAGTTATTGAAGTGTGAAGGCAAGTTAGTTTTAGGAATTGCCACTTCTGGCCATCTCTTGCTTCCAAATGCGTATATAGAATATATAATATTTTACTTTTAACAGCAGTGTAAGGATGTGATTGGAGAAACATTAGGCTCAGCCATCATGTCTTTCTTTAGTTATTGATAACCAATGAACCTGATAGTTAAAAAAACCAATCATGATTATAAAATGATATCCAGTCATACGTAACATTCCACAACTGCTTTTTGGAATTTTCACTTAAGGGAAGGAATAGAGGAAAATAAAAATATGACGTACAATTATACCTTGTTACACGTATATACCTTTCTTTCCGCCGTCCGCCGTACTGTTGGACCATTTTGTTCGAATTTTGAAATTCGGCACGAAAATACCAGAGCTATCATCTAAGGATGATCTTAAGACCAAGACCTTGATATCAGTCGATAGTTTTTAAATGGTGGCCAATTAAAATGATTTAATTTAACAACTTAGTTGGTTTTGTAGATATAAATAATTTCACAAGATTTTTCTAATCAAGAAAAGGCGAATAATTAAGAAATAAAATTGCTATATATATACATCTATTTCTCAGTTAAAAAAAAAAAAAAAAAAATAAATATATATATATATATATATATATATATATATATATATCGAGAATTAGTAAAGCGCTAGAGATGTTATTGCTCGAAAACTCGTTAATTATTGAAGATAGAGTGCGAATTGACAAATAAGTTAATAATCAATGATCCAATTGCATTAAACAAATTCAGAGATCAAACTGTTTGAAAGAATGGCTAATCATTTATTTTCCTGAGATATTAAAGCTTTTTTTACAAAGTCCTCTTTCAGTAAAATATATCGCTATATAATTAACTTCGGACTAGGAGAAGAAATTATTTTAAAATTTAAATGTATATAAACAAAACCAGGTTAATTTCTCAACTAAAATAAGTAGAAGACGTGGCCTCGAGACCTAATTTAATTAAATTGACTTTGAAGTGCTACCACTGAGTAATTTCTTCACAAGACATTATCACGCCCATAAGTGTAAATTATCCCATTTACTTGTTATATATATTGTATGTACAGTTTTAAATATCAATAAAATATTAAAAAAAAAAAAAAGATAAGTAGGCGACAAATCACAGAGGAAAATCGTTAATGAATTATTGTATAAATTTGAACCCAACATGACTTGCCCTCTATGTAATACCCATGATCCAGTAATATTGAACATTTTTTTAGTATTGCGCTTGTGTTAAATCCATTCAGTAAGATTTTATTTATTTAAGTATACTAATTTTAATTTATAAGACCTATTACCAAATATAAAAAATTGGACGTTTTATTTGTATTTACTATAGAAGCTTTGAAGATAAGAAGTTTTGTTATGCGGGATTAGTGCAAGATTTGTAGAAATTTGTTGTCATTACTTTTTGTTTATATAGATCATAATTATGTTATGTCTTATTTGTAATTGTTTCTTTTAAAAGTATCGTTGCTTATGTCATGCAAATTTAATTAAGATTTGTATTATTAGTAATTTCACCAATTGTTTTTACACTAGTCGGTTTAATTTTTTATTTTAATACTTATAATTTTTCATTATTAGATATAAAAACGATTTTGTTTCAATGATATAGAGACCAGACCTATTGCTGAAAGACGTAAATCTTAAAAGCAATAAAACATTATTATTATGAATCATTATTATATAACTAAATAATAAAAGAAAAAATACCAGAGCAACCGACATGATCCAAACACCGAGAAGTTATATCAGCCGATTTGTTTTAAACTGGCGGATGAATAAAAATTATTTAATTCAATAACTCAGTTAGTTTTGAAGAAAAAAAATGTATTTCCCAATTGAGAAAACGTGATTTATTGAAAAAAACAAAAAAAAAACTCAAATTTCCTGCAAGACAATAAAAGAAAAATCTGGTGCGCTCAACACACGACTTTCACTTAGCTCCGTTATTTATATCAATTTATGAATTTTTAAATACATTTAGAGATAAAAATAAATTTTTAAAGAATTAATTAAATTAAGGTTGAATAGAAACATGTGTTTTATTAAATTATCAATTATATTATTATCTACGACAATAAGTTTGTTTTATCGGCTATTTATTACTCTCCATTAACTTTTACATTTCCGTGTATTAGATAATATTTTTTTCCAAAATCTTTGGCTATCCAACGGTATATTGTTCATCTGTAGTACTATTATTGTGTTCAATAACACAAAAATTCCATAGTAAAAATATTTCGGCAGTTTTCTAATTCAGTTCTTAATCAAATTAGATCAACTTCCAAATTTAGCTGTTATTTATCAGTGCTAACAAAATGATGTGCCTAATTTTTTGAAATATGCAATATTAAAGCTACTCTAAAGGTACTTTAGAGAAAGAAAATTTAAAATATCGGCATTTAAGCCCTGTTAGACTATTTAATCAGAAAGAAGCCTACATAATATTGAAGCCCATCAAATTTTACATCTACATAGTGACTTTAATCTTTCAACCGTCTTTGAGAAAATAGTAAGAAGGTGCCAAATGAGTGGCATAATGTGGCTCATCTAGTTAGCTGATTTTAATGAAAAAGTCGCTGTGACATCTCGGGCGTCTTGTCATCTTAAATATGTAGTTTCAGTTTTATAGCACTTTTTGTTTTTGCGCTGGACTTACCGCAAACACACGTACTCACACACACACGAACACACACAGAGACCATTTTGCGGGACTAGGTCATTTGGACGAAACGTATATTTCCGTTGAAAACTGGAATTCGAAAATTTTTACGAACGCAATACTTTCCCTTATTATATATTTCATATATAGGTAAGTGAAAGTAATAATTGAAATCGGTTCATAAATAAAAGGGATAAAGCATTATGTAATTAGCCGTGGTGTTAGACCATTTTCCTTGAAATTATTTGTTGCTTTTCTTATCAGTTAATTGCTTGTAAACCACAATTTAAACAGTTATGACCTAATGTATTTTTTTGGAATTAATAAACCATTACCTAATAATTTACAGCGTTTTTTATTTATTTATCACATGATAATTGACTATTAGAAGATTATTGCTTTAATTAATGTTTACTTCAAACTATGCTCTATCCCTAGATGAAGGTTACTTTTCATTTCATTCCATTTAGAATCAATCAACAGATTTCAATAATCGGCTAATCGTTTGTTTACTTATAAAACAGATAGAGTAGCAGTATCAGCAACCAATCCCCACTAGCTTTGCTTTTATAATTGATTTGCTCCTCGGTGTTCGGTATCCTAACCGCTACCGATCCGCCCTCCCCAAACAGATTATCGAATACGGTCTTTGATTGAGTGAAATCGGTTTATTGAGTTGATGAAACTATTGGATCATAATCAATTTACGAATTACTCAACCATAACTGATTCTTATAAAAAAAAAATACCGCAACTATTACTAAAACACATAGGTTAAATGAAAATTAAAAAGAATCGAACAGTTGATTATCTGGTGTTGAAAAAAATTCAAGATATTGGCATTTAAGCACTGTCAGACTATTTCAATAAGAACGAAACATACATGATATTAAAACCCATTCAATTTTACATCGATATAGCGAGTTTAATCAAAATCGTTGGATCCGTTTTTGAGAAAATGGTAAAAAGGTGCAAAACGCATAGTATAAAGTGCCTCTTCTGATAAGCTCATTTTGATGAAAAAAGTTTTGTCACGTCTCGGGCGTATAGTTGTCTTAAATATGAAATTTCAGTTTCATAGGACTTTTTGTTTTCGCACTGGACTTACCTCACACACACGCACACACTCACGGAATTCGAAAATTCTCCCGGTTGCAATACTTCCCCTTAATATATATTTTATATACAGATAAGTTAAAGTAAAAAGAAAGAAGATATGTAAATACTAACGATAAGGTGTAGATATGAGGATTTTACACTCGATTAGGCTGAAATATTTTGCACTACTTTTACTATATTGTTTTATTCATATAGATACTTTATACGAAAATAGTGAATGGAATTGAATCAAGATCTAATTCATACATTTCATATATTTTGACTTCAATAGGGAAATTTCAGATGTGAATAAGGTTTCTGGCCTACATCCCAAAATTTTGTATACGCTGGGCTATCCGTGAAAGAATAGTACTTTCAAGTGAGAACTCAAAATTGAGGGTGGTTCTAATGAAATAAATAAGTGGACTGTATAGATTTAAAATAAATAAAAATAATGAAAGCAAACGACGAATCACAATACATTTAATACACTGAAATACATATAAAGATGATAAGAAACAAATTAACCTAATAAATTTATATAAGAAAAATTAACCTAATTATAATTAACAGCTGTAAGAAAATGTATGAAACAAAATAAACCTAATTAAAATATTGTAAAAATAGAAGAAACAAACTTAACTTAATTAATGCTCAAAGATGTAAAAAAAATAGTTATCAAATTAAATAGTTTCTTGAATAAGAATTAAGAAATTAAATGTTCCATTAATGGATAAAGATAGGTTATATTCACGTAAAGATGTCCAGTTGAGTGTTGAAGAAAACGACCGCAGGGCGGCTCGAACGAAGTCGTCTTGAGTATTGAAGAAAATTACCGCAGGGCGGCTTGTACGAAGTTCTCAGGTATGTTGAATGACCGCAGGGCGGCTCTTCCAAGTTCCAAGGGGAACGATGAGAGGATGAAGAAATTCGTTTCCAAACGTTCAAACGTTGAGAGGAATCTTGGGTCTATATACGGCACATCTTCACCGCTCAGACGCTAGCTTAAGACTCCACTGGCACGAGGCAGTCAAAAAACAATTGAAGTACGATCGTCTTCTGTCTTTCTCTTCTACTGCTCTCGTTTAAAAACTTATAATTATATTTAAAATAACTATTTTAAAAAGAAATTAAAAAATAAAGATTTAAACAAAAAAAATGATCTTATTATAAATATCATAAAATTATGAACTAATAATTTTTCGATTGAAAAACTATAAAAACCTTTTCAGGCCGTAACATATGGCGTGAACATACCGCCCACCAAATTTTCGTTGAAAATTTCCAAGGTTTACATGAACATATTGGTGGTGACACTAACTACGTTAGTTAGCTTATGTTTGTGGTAGCAGTGGTGCCAATTTGGAAACAGGCCGGATGTACTCTCCTTTTGGAGTTTTAACTTTTACAACTCTAACTGTTCCATCTTTTCCGGGGTATACTTCCATTATTCTACCGGTAGGCCAATTTTGCACCGATGCGTTGGGTTCTTTTACTCTGGCCAAAGCAGTGCCAAGTAAAACATTTACTTTGCCATCTAGAGATGTGGAAAAAACAGCGCTTTCTGATGTATTAGTTTCTAACTGACAGTTTTCCATTACAGTCGAAGTATTAGTTTTAGGTTCTCCCTCCACAGAGGGTGGAGATGTCACCGAATTTCCCAGTGTAATAAGGAATGGTGTTTTTTATTGCAGTAACGACATAATTTATTTGACCGACAATCAGCATTCTTATGATTTTCGCTAAGGCAATTGGAACAAAGATTTAATGGCTTTAAAGTATTAATACGTTTTTGTGGACTAAGTTCCAAAAATTTAGAGCAACGATACAAAGCATGCTTTTCCTTACATAAGGGGCAAGAACGAGTAGTTTGCTGCCCTGTGGAGTAAAAAATTTGTTTCATCCTTTTAGGATAAGTTTTATTGTCGTTCGAGTGTTTGGACATGCTTGGAGTAGATAAGGCTTGAGATTGAAATGCAACACATTGCTGAGAAATTAGGTCAACTAAATCTTGAAATGAAGGAAGTTCTTCTTTCACTGATTGTAAAGTCTCAAACCGCTCACGGGTTTTGGGATCTAACAGTCTTAATGCAAATGTAAGAAGAACAAACCCAGATTCATCTTTTATGTCTAAATTTTTGAACGCAGTTACACTCTCTAATACAATCTCCGAAAATTGTTCTAAGGAAGCTAAATTACATTCCTGTAATGGCTTAAAATTAAATATTTTTGCAAGCAAATTGCTAGCTTGAATCCGTTTGTTATCATATCGTTTGGTCAAACTGAGCCAAGCTTGTGGATAATCTTGGGCAGTACTTTCCATACATTGGTATGGAAGCAACACATTGCAAGGCAGGTCCCTTTAATGAGGACTTGAGATAATGGAACTTTTGAACTGGAGATAAGGAAGTATTTTCATGAATTAATGAAACATAAGTGTCTTTGAATGAAGTCCACTTAGTCAAGTCACCGTTGAATGTAGGAAGATTTATAGAGGGAAGTTTAAATAAATGATTTTGGGATTCACTAGAAGATGCATTCAATGAACGATCTTGAACTACTTGTTCTCGCTCAAGTGCCAACGCTTCATAAAATTTATGGCGGGTCTCCTTCCTAATGTTGTCATACTCACTGCAATCTTTGTTTAGTAATTTAGCATATTGTTTCACTTCTGTGACAGTTTTTAGTGAACTTTTGGAAAGTAGCGTCCAGTCGTGATAACCTAGCTTTAAAAACCGGAAATAATTCTGAATTTTTTGTTGCAGCCAGACCTATTTCATTTGTTTCGTGTATATCGTCCCTTAAGTCCTCTAATTCGTCCAACAGGGAGCTCAATACTACCTCATTATCAATTTTTGGACCCATTTTTAGTTTAAACAATTGACAAAATCTATATGTTAAACAAGATGTGAAAAAAGAAATGTGATTGATCACAAAAAAATAAACTGAAATTCAAATAACGATATGTTTCCCAACTGGCACCTAACAATTGCTGAAATGTTTAAATTCCAATAAATTTAAACCTAAATTAAATAATTATTTAGAAGGCTAAATAAAACAATAAGAGATAGCTGTAGGAATGTATTGTGATCCGTTCCGCCTGAGGGCCGAAAATTTGTAGACAAAAAATAAATCCACGACCCGGAGTACCAAAAATTGATAATGAGGTAGTATTGAGCTCCCTGTTGGACGCCCGGATATTCTAGACATATTTATCTCTTCCTAAATTCCCACTACCCAATGTACAATTACATCCTTAGACGACCTCTCCTCAGATCATAGCCCTGTTCTGCTTCTCATGAATTCAAATCCTATTCTCCAACCCTCTCCTCCTTCCTTGATTAAAGGACGTGTGGACTGGGACAATTTCCGAAACGACCTAGAAAACATACTCGACTTGAAAATACCATTGAAAACTAAACAAGACATAGACTCTGCCATTGAAAACCTAACACAATCTATAGAGACTGCCATAAACAACAATACATCCATCACTAAAATCAGAAATTCTCATGAATCCTACTTACCGAACCACATTCGTCTCTTGCTTACTGCAAAGCGGAAAGCAAGAGCGAAGTGGCATAGAACAAGATATCCTTCCGATAAACAGCACTACAATAAACTGACTAACGCACTAAAAACCGAATTAAAACAATTCAAAATTCAAAACCTGCAGATCTTTACTGGAAACTTGAATACCTCTGACAGATCATTATGGACAACCACTGCAAAGTTACTAAAATTCAAAACCTTCAATCATCCTATTTTAACTGAATCCCAGACATGGACAAGATCCGACGTAGAAAAATCCCAGGTATTCGCAAAACACTTTTCCAAAATGTTTAATCCGCATCCTGATATCCAAAACCCAATCCATATCGAACATGTCGAAGCAGAACTAACCGTTCCTCTCCAAATGTCTCTTCCTCCTAAAGCATTCCACCCATCAGAAATTATCAGCATCATTCAAAAATTACCGTCCAAAAAAGCACCTGGTCACGACCTCATCACATCCCGTATCCTAAAACAGCTCCCTAGAAAAGCCATACTCCTTCTTACCTATGTATACAATGCCACACTCCGTTCCACCTACTTTCCCGTTACATGGAAACTGTCCATTATCAAAATGATACCAAAACCCAAAAAGCCTCTAGAAAACCCATCTTCCTACCGTCCTATCTCTCTTTTGCCCATTATGGGCAAAATTCTAGAAAAACTCCTCCTAAAACGTTTATATCCAATCCTAGATCTCAACCACGTGATTCCTGACCACCAGTTTGGATTTCGGACATCCCATTCTACTATACAACAGTGTCACCGTGTGGTGGATGTCATTTCTTCCACATTGGAGCGCGGAATGTATTGCACTGGAGCCTTTCTTGACGTTGAACAGGCTTTTGATCGAGTTTGGCACCCAGGACTGCTATATAAACTCCGGAAATTCCTCTCTCCTACATACTTCCTAATTATTCATTCTTACCTCTCAGATAGAACTTTCAAAGTCAACCATAATCTTTCATACTCATCCATATTTTCTCAGTCCGCAGGTGTACCTCAGGGTAGCATCATAGGCCCAATCCTTTATTCCGTTTATACAGCTGACATTCCTATTCATCCTAGCACTGTTCTCACTACTTACGCTGATGACACATGTGTGTTATCCGTAAGTAGTGACCCAACGGTTGCATCACAATTCCTACAGTCTCACATCCAATCCATTGAAGAATGGTGTCATAACTGGAGAATTAAAATCAATCCAAATAAATCCCATCAAATTACCTTTACCCTTCGCCGCAAGCCTATGAATACCTGTCCTACTGTATCCTTTGGCAACATTCCATTAATCCCCGTTGAACAGATCCGCTACCTTGGACTCCATCTAGACAAGCGCCTTACTTGGAATCCTCACACTAGACTGAAACGACAAGAAACTGCCTGCAGATACCGCTTACTACAACACTTACTAGACAAACGTTCAAAACTCTCTATTCACTACAAAAGACTCATTTACATCACGATTATCCGACCTATTTGGACCTATGGCATTGAGCTATGGGGGTCCACTAAACTATCAAACTCCTCCCGCATCCAATCCTTGCAATCCAAAATCCTACGAAAAATCCTCAATGCTCCTTACTTTGTAACTAATAAACTCATCCATAGAGACCTAAATATCCCACTGGTTGCAGACTTGGCCCGCGATAGATACACCTCCTTTAATTCCAAACTACCTGCCCACTCAAACCCGCTTGTCCGTAACCTCTCATCTACATCTATTCCCGGTAATCCTCCGAGGCGCCTGAAAAGACGGTGGCCTCGAGACCTGCTCATGAAATAAACTTTGAAGTACTACCACTGGGTAGATTCTTTACATGTCTATTCATGCCTGTTATTGTAATTCAGCCATTTTACTTATTGTATTTGTATATACAGTTGTAAAAAACTATAAAATATATTATAAAAAAAAAAAAAAAAAAATAAGGTTTGCTTACCGGAAAGAGTGACCATAAATGTGAAAATTGTGTGAATGAGGGACCTCGCATTACTAAATGAAACAATATTAAACCAGTAAAGAGGTGTTACTATAGACTGTATATTCCACATGCCTCACTTAACCGTGTAATGTACTATTAAAATTGTATAACATAACTAGCATCATTGCTTTAATTGAGTATTTCTTTTTTTAATTTGGCTATAAGGTTTTATGTTTAATAATATTGGATATATATATATATATTTTTTTTTTTTTTTTTTTTTTTAAATACCGAAAAGACGAAATATATGCTTAGTAGCAGAAACGGTGGCGATCTTGGTGATATTATATCAGGGCATACTTTTGAACACGTAGAGAAATTCAAGTATTTGGGTTCAATGATAACAAGAAAAAATGAAATCCAAGAAGAACTACAGTCCCGGTTAAAGATGGGAAAGGCTTGTAATTATTCAGTTGCTAAATTACTTAGTTCGCGGCTTCTGTCTAAAAACTTAAAGGTTAGAATTTATAAAACTATTATTCTTATGACGGCCTTTTACGGACGTGAAACGTGACCGCTTACTTTGAAGGATGAACAACGGCTTAAGGTTTTCGAAAATAAAGTACTGCGTAAAATATTTATTGATAATTCAATTATTTATTAATAATTCAATCACAATTCTCTTCCATTTATTTTTGTACCCTTTCCCTTATATTTGGAGGATATTAGGCTAGGTTCATATATCTTGATATTGTAATTAATTCTGATTACTGCAAAGCTATACTAAGTATCATGCCAACTTCAGGGTTATAGAGGTGATAAGGTATTAAAAGGCGTGTTGTAGAGAATCTTGAATTTCCTTTTCAGTAATCGCTTCCAAAATAATTATTTTCTTCAGTAGCATCTCAACCTTTTCATACATAAGTAGTTGAATAACTTCAAACTTTTTTTGTCCAGCTTTTCATTACCTATGAAACCTGAAAATCAAAGAAAAAAGTTATGAAATGATATTCTGTCATATGTATTATTTTACAACTGCATTCATATTATTATTATTATATTATTATTCAGACTTACGGCGGAAAAAGCATTTCTTATATTTATGATTATGCTCAGGTTCTAGGAGGACATATAAATAATTATACTTGAATCGAACCTATTTTAAGAACTATACCATCTAATCTAATTATATTGCTTCTTGATATTGCATTATTTTATTAACATCTTCATAATTAATGAAGGTAAGAAATCAAATCGATATAGAAAACGTAATTGGGAGCGGGGTGGTCTACTGGATTGTGCCCCGGCTGTGAAAAAATGTTATGTTTTTTATATTATTTCAGTTGAGAAGCAAGCGTAAGGTATTGAGCCGCACGTAGGGCACATCCAGTCTCAATAAAGTAGGTACCAAAAATGGGGAAAATCTGAGCCACTGCGCGTGATATTGACCTAATCATCTCATTGCACTGTCTTTGGATTACAAATCTCTAAATTAACTGAGTCCAAGACAATTCTTAAGTAGTAGAAGTATAGGTTTTTATATAATTTTTTTTTTATTAATTTGATTATTTTTCTTTTTAGAAAACTTAATTACAATTTTATTTGTAAGTATTGTGTAACCAATCGATATTTGGTATAATCATAGATATATTTAACATTATTATTATTTTACAAAGTACATCCTAAAGGTACACTCTAACTATTCTCAATCAAGAAGTTTATCTACCTTCCTTGTGCCCCCTCTCTCCCGCGATACCCCAGGAAACTTCCTATACCCCAGCTACTAGCCGACAAAATTATTAAGGGTGGACAAAGGCTGGACTCCCGACTTCGGGTACTTCCCTTATTAGCCGTGCCTCCCTTGGTCATGTCCACCTGCATTTGCCAGCAAGAGATCAGCAATTTCCAAAATATAGTATTTTTGAAAAGAAGAGGGGATAGAGGTAAAGAGAGTGAGAATCTAGAAGCAGAAAAGGTCAGTTGTATTCCAGAAATAGAAGAATAGAGGACCTTCCATGGAGGCCGACAGAGATCCTAGAGAAGTCAGATGCTGGAGGAAGAAGACAAAGACGAATTCCACCTTCGCCAGCCAACTAAGTGTCCTAGGGTAACCTTTTGTAATACTGTGTGACTAAGCTAGTCGTAAGATCTTCTCAGTATTCTGTCATATTCCTATGCTCTACTTAATTATGAACTAATGGTGATATATTTATGTTAATTCTTTTTAAAATAATAACTGTCGGTCAATAAATATCCGTTTCATGCTACTTAATACCAATTGAGATAAGTAAACACGAAACCTATGGAAAAGATTGGAGTTCTTCAAAAAATTATAGGCCTTAAATACATATTAGTTTTTATGTATTGAAAATCCTGGGGGAATTAATTCATTATTAGAATATTTTAATATTAATCAAAATATTAATAATTTGTCGGCAAATGTTCAAAGGGCGTTTACCTGCCCTCCCCTTAGATTATCCGCGATACCTCGGAAACTTCCTAGACCCTCAGCTGCAGCCGACAAGAGTATTAAGCCTATTCTTGAGATAGGCATACTACCGAGGTGTCGAGGATGAGGAAGAAGACTCGAAGAGGGAGTAGGGTTCTAACCTCAAGGAGAGGTGAGCCGGGTTCCATTCAGAAAAAGAAGAGAGGTCCGCCGGAGGAGCAGCTGGACTCTGAGAGCTTGAAGGGATGTCGAGACAATTTCCATTTCCGCCAGCCGACTAGGTGTCAAAAGGTAACCTTTTATTGTAATATTGTTTGGCAAGGTCATCTATAAGAAATCCCTCAGTATTCTCATGCATAGTTTAAAAAAAAAAAAAAATATATATATATATATATAAGTTAATAATAATAATGTCTTTATTGAAACTTGTTTAATATAATCTTCCTCTGCATGCCACCCACCTATTACTATTGGTAAATACGATATCTTTAGAAAAGAAATCCAATGGTTTCAGTAATATAAGTCTATACATACATTAAAAATATCAAGTAAGCTAGTTTTTAAAGCTACTGCTGCTTTAGAAAAGCAGCCGGTCAAAAGCATAGCAAAATATATTTACTAATCCCATTTTTGAAGCTACCGCTTGCCTTAGAAACTGTCTTACAAAAGCAGCCGGTCGAAAACATAGTAATAAACTCAGTAAGTTATTTTTGTAATTAAATATTTTTATAAAACTAGATGGAATTCTCTTGTAAACTTTAAATAAAGTGTAAAATTAAGTAGACTAAATACAGAAGGCTATGGACAAACAGTTTATCCGCCATGAGACAGTGGGAAGCATCGAAGCGAGCTAAATGGATATCCGGAAGCAGTTAATGCCAACGTCACTTCCGATTTGTTAGATCCCTTTCCATTTCTCACTTCACCGCCCATATCAGGGCTGCCAACGCCCCTCCTCGATTCCAGGAAAAATCCCTACCAGTCCATGGTTATGAAATATTTCCACTTCAGCTTCCTATTGACAGATTGGTTAAAAATAAAAAATATATTGCGGTCTTCCTGGGTAAATACGAGTTCCAGTTATGCTTTTCTTCAGCATCTGAATATGATTTAAGAGAAACTAATCGATATACTGAACTCAATTTAAGGTTTATGCCTATAAATAATCAAGTAGCGAAAATGTCATTTTCTTTTAAGACTTACACGATCGTTCTTTTCTTCGTTCCAGTCCATCGATTTTAAGGAATGAAAAAACCATCGGTTTTGGAACGACGGACCGCTGAACACTTACGCTGGTGTATGTTTATGGCCATTGATAATTTTCATCATCAAAGCCATCCATCCAGACTTTTTTATTTATCCTACTCTTAATTGTTAAGTACTATGATTAGGTAGTGATTACTGTTTAGCAATAGAGTAAATATTTTTGTAGTCAATTAGCCTTTAAATTTCATAAATTTATTGGCATATCGGTGATCAAAACGTATGTTCTAAAATACCATAATTGACACTTCCGGTTTGATTCTTTTTTTTTTAATAGTCAATAAAATTTACTAAAATATTTAAAATAAAATCAGTAAAATGGTAGGAAAAAATATGAATCTTTAAAATTGATTTTGCAGTCTAATATATGTGATTGGAGATACGAATAATGTATACAATATTTCATTAAGTATAGAATGCTTAATCATTGGAAAGATAAATTAAGTACCGATTTACAGTGGTCATAGTTTTAAATAATTTTATAATATCAATAGCCAATAAGAAAAAATATATGTCATTAAACTGGACGATTTTGGGTATAACCTCGGGCAAAAAATCCCCATTAGCTTTTTAGCAGGAGATATGAAGCTAATTTCTAACGTTTTTGATAGCTTTCAAACTAATTATTTCTAATTTCATTAATATCAGTTTAAACGATTAATATTATGATTGAACGATGGTCTTATAAAAGCAGTATTCGTTTTAATAATGAATTCCACTCAGAAGGATCCGTTCAACTTTCGAGAGTTGCTAGCGAAAATCAACAGTTATGTATCCGATGCAGAAATAATTCTAATTAATACGACTTTCGATAGGATACTTTGATAAAGTTTATTTACAACAGATTCCTTTAGTAAGAGGAATAAAAGACTGACGTGGAACCCACATACAAGACTAAAAAGAAAAGAACTCAACCGCAGATTCGGCCGTTTAATTCTTTTTTTTTTTAATAGTCAATAAAATTTAACAGTAAAATGATAAAAAACAGTATGAATCTTTAAAATTGATTTGCGCTAATATCATGTGATTGGAGATACGAATAATGTATACAATAAATTCATAATATAGTAATGCTTAATCATTGGAAATATACATTAAGTACCGATTTACAGTGGTCATCAGTTTTCAAATAATTTTATACTATCAATAGCCAATATAGAAAAATAAATGTCATTAAACTGGACGGATTTGTGAGTATGAACCTCGGGCAGAAAATCCCCATTAGTTTTTTAGCAGGATATATGAAGCTATTTCTAACGTTTTTGATAGCTTTTTCCTCAAAGTGAAGAAAATTGCTTCCCTTTAGCAATTTATATATTGTATTAACGATACGAATTGTTGAAGATGTTTATTATTTGCCATATCGTTTTAATATTGTAATCTCATAATAGGTTTGTTCACTTTGTAATAGTAATGCTAGTGAAATATGACATTTATTTATCGTTCTAATTATGTAATTTGAATTATATATTTTCGATATTAGATAGAAATGATGGTCTTTATCAATATTATTATGTTCATTTTGTAACATAAATGTAATATATCTCAATAAATATAAAAAAATAAGAGAATGGCCTATGTGTACATCATGGGTCAACTTCTAAACACTGATAATGCGGATCTAAGGGCATTTACAAATAGAGAATATAACAATAGCATGCGATAACTATTGATAATATCTTTTCTAATGACACTCAAACACTAATAATTCAAACTTTATGCTCATGGTAATTATTTAAAAACTCGTCCGACCGTTGAGGAAATTTATCATTAGTAAGCCAGTTTTTTTAGCTTACCGTAACGAAAAGTGCAGTTGGTGAAGTATATTTATTTGTTATTTTAAATGCAGCAGATATAAGGAAAATTAATTTTCCCATATAAATAAACTTGATTGGTATGTATTTATTAAAAGCTAGAGAAATAACAAACGTTCCTATTCCCATTAGGGTTATGACTATTTTTATTTATTTTTGTAAAGTTTATGAGCTTATAACAACAACACTATTCACTCGTATGATTTCTTTACTATCATATTAACTTTTCTAAATTCTCGTGCTTTCAAACGGATATTATAGCCTATGTTACTACTTATATTTCAGGAATTGCACGATCCTATACATTCAACTATTATAACCTCCTACTTAACTAATAACGTATGTTTATGATTTTACGGGCTTAAAACAACTTTATATTTTTCGTATGATTTTTTTTATTGCATATTAACTTTTCTAAATGTTGTCGCTTTCCAATGGTATATTATACTACGATATTTCAGGAATGATTTTTGACGACTTGGTTACAGAAAATTTATTTTTCCCGTTTAAAGAAAAGCTAAATTGCAATGTATTTTACTAATACACATTCAGGAAAGTATGTCCTAAATGATGGTGTAGAAAACTGTATCAGAATCCCTTTTGTTGGTTTTAGAAGGAATTGCCTTATCATTATATATAATAATGAAGGACAAGATATAAGACAGGTAGGACAAGACTTAATTTGGTCTCAATTAATTATAATAAGGATAAAACTAAGACTAAGAATAGAATAAGACTGTCTTGTCCTTCAGTCAAATTCTCCATGGTACGTAAGTAACATAACTCTACATACATATCTTCACATACCGGGTTAAAACGCAGGTGGTTCAAGGATTTTTTATTCTGTTATGAAAAAAAACGTTTTTAATAAATTAAAAAAAGTTTGTTTTTAATAAATTAAAATAAGTTTGTTTTTAATAAATTAAAAAAAGTTTGTTTTTAATAAATTAAAAAAAGTTTGTTTTTAATAAATTAAAAAACGTTTGTTTTTAATAAATTAAAAAAAGTTTGTTTTTAATAATTTAAAAAAGTTTTTTTAATTAATTAAAAAGTTTGTTTTTAATGAATAAAACAAGTTTGTTTTTAATGAATTAAAACAAGTTTGTTTTTAATAAATTAAAAAAAAGTTTGTTTTTAATAAATTAAAAAAAGTTTGTTTTTAATGAATTTAAAAAAGTTTGTTTTTAATGAATTAAAAAAAGTTTGTTTTTAATGAATTAAAAAAAGTTTGTTTTTAATAAATTAAAAAAAGATTGTTTTTAATAAATTAAAAAAAGATTGTTTTTAATAAATTAAAAAAAGTTTGTTTTTAATAAATTATAAAAAACGTTAAAATTTTGTCCCAAGCCTTTGCGGTGTCAGGTTCTCGTTAAAGATGCCTATCCTAATTAAACCTAAATAGGCAAAATTTAGGACTCCCACTGTAGTAGCATCGTCCGATTAGTCACAGCAGCATAAAGGGACGTTAGATAAATAGACCAACAAATACATACCTTCACATACCAACAGTCGACTTACACGATCATACCAACACATTAATACGAAATATGGTCATTACCACCAGACCTCAAAACACTTGCAGAAGTCTGAAAAGAAATTGGATGAGCAATCATCCTTTCCATAATGCCTATATCAAAAATATGACCATTATGTCAAAAACTTACCCAACATTTATTGATTGTCCACTGCATGACAGGTATGAATAAAAATATGTAAAGATAAAACAAATAGGTTATAATTATTTAAGTAAAAAGTTAAATCACAACAAATATTTTATAAAAAAAAATATCATTTCCATTATCCTAAATAATACAATTTAAAGGCTTACAAAAATACCAATCTGCGTTTCAAGAATCAAATAAGATTCCATTAAGATTACACCATAAAATCTGACAAGGCTCGATAAGATAAAATAAAGTTTGTTAAGGAATATTTGTGGGAATTGTCTCAAGGGATATTTAGCTCTTCAATAAGTTGCTGTATGAATGAAAAAAGGAAAAAAAAAAACAAAAAAAAACGTTTACCTACAAACATTGAATAGCAGGCTAGTATGATAAGGGGTCCAATTTTTGCTTAAAAAAGCACTTTAATCGAAGGGCTTCAATATAATCAGAGGAAAATGTTTAATTTTTTTCCTCACAGCCCAGCTGCTTTTTCCCCTAAGAAAATGAATTGATTTTTTTTTTCATGTTTCTGTTGAAATGAAATTTCAAGAATACTGTAATCCTGGAAGAGCAATTTTTACTTGCCTTCATCTATTTAAATTTGAAGCAAGTATAATTTTTCATAATAATTCCATACAAAGTGTACTATGAAAATCACAAATTACTATATATTTCTTTGCTATTTGTTCCATATCTGTATTATTAGCATGACAATATATTTAAATTACTGATACCATCAGAATTTATTGCAATAAAAGAAACAAATAAAGGATATACTTTATTTAATAGTATAGTTGGAAAATACGGATCCTAGTCCTAGACATTCGTTTTGAAATTAATTAAAAAAGGCTTGTCAATAGTATGTTTTGGAATATATTGAATCCAATCATAAGCAAAGTGTTTAAGTGGGTTTTTTATTTTTTTAATGTTCGTAAACTAGAATCAAGTGGTTAGAGTAAATATTATTTTTTTTTAGAGTCTAAAGATTTTTAGTTTTTGGTTCCTCCAAGATATGCATTACTTTGCAAAGCAAAGGATTATAAACGAAGTTGGCAACTTCATTTTCATTTTGCAAATATTTGGGATTAAAAGTTCGTTTAAAATTCAGTACACAAACATACCTATAACTACATATTGGCATAAACGACTGAGAAGCATATTACCATGAATATGAAACCATCTGTTGCACGACTTCTGTTTTCAAAATCAAAAACTATTAAATGAACTTATAGTTGGAACAAGTTTAAGGAACTAGTTTAGTTTTGTTGGAAACCTATGCATTAGATTAAATAATATAACACTATAAAAATTGTATGTACAATAATAACCGATTTATGGTCTATTCATAACACTATCTTTCGCAACATTGTATATTATAAAAATATGTTTTATCTTGAATATTTAGCTTTCCCAGGGTATATTATATATTATATTATTACTTTTGTTATGTTATAAAAAAACAAATAATGTGTTTGCTCTTTTCTCCGTTGTTTGTTCTTAAAACCAGTTCAACTTATATATTTATCTATTTTTATCGATGTTAATATTATCTTGATATGGTAAATTTTTGGCTATATACAAAATTAAAGGTACTGTAGAGAGTGAGAGATTAATTATTATTATTTATATTTAGAATACCCCCTAAGTTTTGTTTAAATCCTTTGACGGTATTCTAACTACGGAAAATAATAATAAAACTCCTCCCTCTGAATATCAGAGCGCCGAGCCGTGGATAGACGCACCGAGTAAGGAGGAAGTCGAAATGACGATAGGAAAATTAATAAACGTTATAAAACAGCAGGTAGCAATATATCCCAAGTGAATTATTCAAGTAAGACGTTTTCAAAATACATTTTTTAGTTAAAAAGATCTAAGAGACTTTTAAAAAAATAGAAAGAATCAATAGTTATTCTGATAAACAAAAAAGGACCGAGGACGGATTTGTAACAACTATTGTGAGATCATACTTTTCCCAGTATGTTATAAAATATTCTCGTCAATACTAACTAGCCTAATCACTATACTAGTAAGCTGAGGAAATCATCGGAGATTACCAATGTGGTTTCAGGTGGAATTGCTCGACTATTGTTCAAATATTAGAAAAAACGTTGGAATACAACGGTGAAGTACATCATCTTTCTATTGATTTTTATAAGCTTATGGTTACTTAGACCGTCAGAAGCTGTTTAGTATCATGATTGAATCAGGGAAATGAGGGAACACCTGGAAAGTTGTTAGAGATGTGTCTGTCGGAAACATTCTATAAAGTTAGAATCGGTGATAATTACTCCGAGAGATATGAGCTACGATTAGGTTTGAAACAAGGTGAATTTTCACGATTGCAATACTTTTTCCTTATTTTTATATTTCATATATAGATATGTGGATGTAAAACTGGTTTAAAGTTCATTACACACATATACCTGTCAATATCTACATTGCTATAAAAGAAGCATATTGCAGTATACAAATAGGCATAAACAAATTCCAATTTATGTCATGTTTATTGCAAAAACTCTAATTAAGAAAACATGAGTGATGGTCGATTTTGATTGTTTACGAAGCATAAAATAAATATGCTATTATAAGTATACAAATATTTCATTGAAATAATTTTCTTTTTTTTTTTTTTTTTTAAAGCGTAATTGATACATATAAAGTTAGTATATGCCTATTATATTACTTATTTTATATTTATGATTCAATTTTAACTAACTCACATTGTACATTTTCTGGTTGTTACTAATGATCATAACTGTGCGAATAGAAATATATAGTTTTAAAAACAATTGAATAACTTTACGTTTATTGTTTTAGTATAAATTACAGAAATCGATCTTACTTTCGAGAGATATTACAAACACATTTTTAAACAACTTATTGTACGTATTTATTAATACTAAGCCCTGATAATAATATTTATTTTTAATCCTTGAGGTAAGTTAATTTTTGTAAATAAAATAAGGTCAATTTTTTTTTTAATTTATCAAAGCTAAGTTAATCGACTTGTGAAGATGTTTCGGCTATAATAACCTAATTGCATTTTTTTGCCCTTACAACCAAAACAAAAAATAAAGTTAAAGATTTCTCAGATAAACAAATTAATTTATGTATAAAATGTAAGGGTCCTTCATGAATAATAAATAAGCTATTTGATGTAGAACGCGTACAACAAAGGAATGCCTGGAAAAACCCATATCTGTCAGTTATTGTTCGGAATAGAAAACTCCCGAACCAGATTAAATTCGTTGGGTTCGATAGAAAGTATTGTTTAGAGGTAGAACAGGGCACAACGCCAGGATAAATATCTTTTCTAAGGATATATTTTTATAAGTTAATATTATTTTTCCAACTTTTGCGCTTTGGTAAGTTTTTATTGCTAATTGGAAGACAAATGAATGTGATTTTTTTATTATCTCCCTCTATATAAAACGATAATGTGATTTTGGTTTCCCCTAACTCTTTCTAAACCACAAGACGGATTTCGGTACGGTTTTCACCAGCATTTAGGGCATTCTTGTCTGAAGGTTTATGAATAAAATACCTTGCAATTTATCTTTTCTTTAAACGGGAAAAATAAATTTTCTGTAACCAAGTCGTCAAAAAATCATTCCTGAAATATAGTAGTAACATAGGCGTATAATATACCGTTGGAAAGCGCAAACATTTAGAAAAGTTAATATGCGATAAAAGAAATCATACGATTAATATAAAGTTGTTTTAAGCCCGTAAAATCATAAACATACGTTATTAGTTAAGTAGGGGGTCATAATAGTTGAATGTACAGGATCGTGCAGTCATATTCTTTCATTTAGTACGCAATATTTTAGAAACAATATTACGTATCGAATTGTAACTAATTTATTAACATGAATGGTTAGTTGTTATCTATATTTATAAAAGAAAGTGCCACTTAACTCGATTTTCTGATCATCCCAGTTTCTCAAAAAGGACTATGGTTGTGAAATTGAAATTTCTCCTGGAGGTTCGTCTTAACGTCTAGATGTGCAATAAAGATGGGTTTGGGAAAACTCCTCCTCTAAGTGATTTAAAGAAATATTTTTCTAAAACTTAAAACAAAATTGTTTTTCGAATCCTCAAAAACTATAAGTACTCATTTGAATGACAGTCAAAGTTCTAACTACCAAAAAATCGTCTTAATCTGATCAGTAATAGCAAAAATACTTAAATAACAAATATATTTAGGTAAATACTTGAAGGAATTAGTCCGGGTGGCGGTCATTAAATGAAACAACTAAATAGTTTCAACTATTTTATTGTTTGCCAACGTTTCGACCCCCTTTGTGGGTCATCATCAGGGCGCATGGTGGGAGAATGGAAACTGAGTTTCCATTGAGTTTCCATTCTCCCACCATGCGCCCTGATGATGACCCACAAAGGGGGTCGAAACGTTGGCAAACAATAAAATAGTTGAAACTATTTAGTTGTTTCATTTAATGACCGCCACCCGGACTAATTCCTTCCAGTAATTCTCAACGGTCAACTAATTACATCCACAATTATTTAGGTAAATATCGTTTCATAGCCATGTTTCGTGAGTAGGTTCCTATAAAATCCATATGTTTTATTGTTGTTGGTTTTTAAAATGATCAATGGGATGAAAAAGGTTTAAGTTTTTAAAAGATAATAGAACTTAGTTCTGAATCCTAAAAAAAAAGCGAGCTTATTCAGTTGGAAGGGTACACCCCCGAGTGGAAAAAATACACATTTATGTTACATAGATGTTAAAATGGTATAGAATGATAATGTTTTAAAGCACAAATGTCAGTATTAGATAATCACGGGTATGGCTACTTGCTACTGGTATGTTATTGTAGATTAAATTGAATAAAGTTAATATCTGACAATCAAAAATAATCATTTATTTGTCATACATAGAAAAAGTTAAAAGTTTAACTCACTGTTTATTTCAGGTATATTTCTATTGTATAACTTCACCAAACACAGCTATTATAAACAACTTTCTTGATTCGCAGCAATTTAAAAAAAAAAAAAATGAAATAGTCGCATGCAAAGCTGCGAGGTACAGCTAGTAAATCTATAAACTAACATTCTAATTGATTATTTTAAATTTAATACTATTTCATGAAAACGGATGTTTCATAGTGAATGAAATGAGCTTGCTATGGAAACTTAATTTCAATTTTGAAATATAATTTCAATGGTTCATTTGAAATATAAAATAGTAATAAACCGAATAAGAAAGGAGCCGGGGTTTTATCTATAGTTTTGGAATACATATATAGTAGTCAGGTGTTCCTAAATGGAGAAATTCAGTTATCTGTGCTTCAGTGAAGCACACACTTTAAAATAACAACAATATTTAAAAAAATCGAATTTATGGTTTCCATTTCTACTCATGATGATATATCATAATGAAAGGACGTTTTAAAATAAACATATTTTCTTGCTAATTGCACCTTTTGTTAGGATTAACTGAATCTCCCAAAAGTGATAAACTCTAAATCGCTCAGACAGAGATATTTTAAAAATGAAAGTTACGTCATCCAAATTACACCCGAGCGAAGCAGGGGCAGGTCCAATAGTAATAAATAATATGAAAACCAGATACTTTAGGCATTAAGGTTTTAATAATTTTGGAGTTTTATTTTTTTTCATTTCGATTAAACTTTTTTGTTTGCCCTTTATATAATAAATATTGCTTAACTTAAAATGAGATAGAAACATTAAGGGAGATACTTCTTAGATTGGCAAACATATAACTAAAACTATTTAAAGTTCCATGGTGACAACAGTATTTAAGTTTGTTTCATTATACACTTTAATTACCTTACTTTAAGTGCTACTTGTAGCTATGTCGTAATTTTAGGCTTGAATTAAAAATATTAGCGAGCTCTCGGTCGTTTGTAAGCAAGCATAATTGCTAAGTGCTGTTCATTGCCTTAAGTAAAATTTATTTTCATTTTAAAATAATGCAATTTTTCTATCTTAACTTCATTATTTTATCCGTAACTTTCACAAACTATAATGAAGAAATATACCAGTGGAATAAAGGTTTGTATCAGGTCATGAGGGCCGATAATTTAACTAAATGTGCATAAAGATTTTCTATTGAATTATTTAAAAAATTCATAATTCATTATGAAACTCTTTATGATTTTATGTAATTGTGATCTTAGAAAATCACTACCACCGTTATAAATCATCCACGGTTGATTTGAAACAACTAACGATAGAAAAATGAATTAAATTTAAATGGGTATAGTCATTTTGTTCTAACTATGGGACAAGTTAATGTCGATGAACTAGAACGAGTCTCGATATTATCGATTTGGCAACATCGAATATTTGATAGTTTACAATTTCTTACAAAATAAAACATCAGCTCGTTTTGCAAAATTATGTTAATTTTATTTCAAAAGATAATGAATTACATTTACAGAGATATACTATTTTACTTTCACTTACCTATATATGAAATATATAGTAAGGGAAAGTATTGCGATCGTGAACAATTTCGAATTCGAGTTTTAATGGGAAATACACGTTTTAGGGTTCCCTGAGTCCAAGAGTCCAGCAAAAAAAAAAATGTGCGTGCATAGTCTAGCACGTAAACGAAAATTCGTACGGAACTGAACGTTAATATTTAACTATATTCTCGAGATTTTACAGTAACTTTTTCAATAAAATTGGCTAACCAGTTGGGCTAATTTGTAACAAGTATTTTATAGACTTTTTTTTTCAAAAACAGCTGTAAAGATTAGGATTAAACTCGCTAATATAAGTTTCATTTTGGTCGAAATAGTCTGACAAGGCTTAACTGCCGATATTTTATTCCTCTAAAGTACCTTTAATTTTGTAGATTCTATAAAAATAGCTGTATAATATTTTTAGCATTGAAAAAAAAACGATTAAATAATTATGATTATTATAAATAATTTGAAAGAATACGATATCCAACTGAAAGAGAAATGAGCAAAAATATTTTTGTATGTATTTTTGATAGTTTAATGGGCATAAAAATAGTAATAAAGACTTATCGTATATTGTTGGAAACATAATAGTTTAGAAAAAAAAATTATATTACACAAAAATGTATAAAAGTTAACGGTGAGTGATGAAAATGCGTTAAACTCGTAGATAATAATACAATAGATTATTTAATAAAATACAAGTTTCTATTGATACTTTATGAAACTTCGAGGTCTGGGCCATGGAATGTATTACTTATAATCTATACTTTATATATATATATATATATATATATATATATATATATATATATATATATATAGTATTTGTATACATAGGTTAAGTATGCATGTTTTTATTGTAAATAAAGTCGGAGGGTAAGAAAAAAAAATGAAACTTTATGTAATCAATTATTTAGCAATTCATTTACATTTCCAAATTAATTAATTAATAAACATTTTTAAATTGATTTTAACAACGGAGATCAGTGAATGTCGTGTGTTCTGCGCACTATATTTTTTTTAAATTTTAGTTTCACAGAAGAGGAAATTAAGACTAGTTTTATCTTCGGTTATTATTTATTTATTTTAATTAAGTCGGGTATTCCATAAAATTTATAACATTACTTTTTTAATACGAAATTCCTAAAAATTCATATTTAGTGTATCTAGATCGTCAATCGCATTCTATTCTATTTTATCTTTTTTTCTTTTCTTTGAGGATGAATGAGGAGATTCCCTATAATTTGATATAATATTGAATAAAAAGGTCCTAGGCCCTAGAGAAGAAGGGAAAATATGGTTGGAAAGGGTAGATTGAGAAATAAGATAAGATATAGTTGGTAACGCAGTATAAAGTAAACATACCTCGCTGCCAATCTTTCTCGAATAAATATAAACACTTCAGTTATAAACAGTTTTTTCTATAGTTTAGTTTCTTCATCCTTTTATTTTCCATATATCTTATAAACCTTAGAAATATTTCGAAAAGCAGTTAATTTTTTATTTTTTTAGATTATTATTATTAGTTTAGTTCGAAAACTTGCAATAACTTACTCTAAAACTAGCTCATACTAAAATAAAATATAAAACTTTAAAGTAAACTAACTATATATATATATATATATATATATATATTGTGGTTAAATCGTAGAATAATGGAATCTGTGCCAATCACTCTAACCGACACAGGTGACTCCTATCTCTTGCGGTTAATGTCTCTTCTCAGTGTCTTTTATTTAATTCGGAACTATACCAACAAAGAACAGTACTGAAATATACGTAATCTCTTCTCACATGTTAAAAAAAATGGTAAATGTTACAGGTTTTTGTTAAAAATCTGATGCTTCCAATTTTTCTCACGAAACAAAAATATTGGAAACTATGATAGTATATAGAGTTTTATAATGATTCTTCCACTAAATTGATATTTTGATTGACCAAATGTCGGTAAAGGACATATTATTCCTGCATACTTTCATATTATGAACACAAATTTATTCATAATAGAGGATTATTAAAAGGCAGACTTAGAGATCTGTATATCTCGCAAAGTTCACGAAAATGTAGAATTCGAAAAGACTAATTTGAGGAATATATGTGTATTCGTCAGATTTTGAACAAACTTTATTGGATCAATTTTAAAAGTCGAAACATATTTCCCCGTTTCATTCAAGTAGCTAAGGACATAAAAAAAAAAGAAGCCAAAACTGCTTTGTTTTATATCTTGTGTTTGAAAATTATTACTAAATTGTACTTTATTTTTCGACTTAAATATTTTTTTTAATCTAAATTATTTATAATAAATAAACTAGATTTAAGATTTTTTAAAACACAAAATTAATAATCCGTAAAATTATGTTTCAGGTTTTTACAATCTTGAACATTAGATGTTGAAAAAATTCTGTTTTCCATAAATATAAAGGTAGACTGCATTGTCTAAGAAAATGTCTGTAAAAAAGAAATAATATTTTTCCCCCCGAAGATTGGTAATGCTGGTCTAAACTCCTCTGAATGTTATAAAACATCGTTAATATAAAGCTGATCATAAAATTTTAAAACTCGATTTTCTCTTCTTTATTTTATTAATCATAGCATATATATTTTATAGCAAAATATCGTTAAAACTTTCCCTTCAGAGTTTTTTTAATGAACCAACGAATGAAAGCCAAATCCGATTTTGTGTTTGGATTAAGAAAATTGAAGTAATTAGTACAGCTAGATCCTACTGAAGCCTTTGATAGATCCGATACCAGGAAATCTCTTTGAAGTCCACACGCGATTTTGAGTTCACTTTTTTTACTAATTCGTTTCTCATAATTCCAAACTTTAATTTCGTTTACTAATAATAGCATTTGAATAATTTAAATTAAACTGAACAATTCTTATCATTATTCATGTCATCAAAATTTTTTCCCACTTAACTATTTTATACATGAGAAGGACGCCATTCTTATTTCTATGTTATTTGATAACCGAAATATTTAGGTTTTGTTCTACTCTGTTAGTTAGGAGTATACTGGTAGGGATTTTATCTTTTTTTCTCATTACACTATGGTTATTTGGTTAGTTAGACACAGTTCTTATAAATTGTGTAAATTATAAAAAGTTTAACATTTAAATTAAGAATGAGTTAGCGAGAATGGGGTGTCATTGAAAGATCTCCATATTAGTCTCTACTTCCCTCATTCTAACTTTTTTCTCTTTCTTTTTTTGCATTTCAGTGAAAAATGAATGTTCTAATGATATTTCGTATTAAATTTTTACATCGATATATCAAAAATGGTGATGCTAATTTTGAGAAAATCGTTAAAAGGTGCAAAATGCGTTCAATAAAGTGACCCTTCTGGTTTGCCGACTTTGTTATGTTATAATACATATGGTTATGTAATGTGTGATAATGTTATATGCCTATAAAAAAAAAAAAAAAAAAAAAAAAAAAAAAGGTCTTAGGCTCAGTACATATAGAGATTCGTACTGTTTCTAGGCCAACGGCAGTGCAATGAGGTGATTAGGCCTTAATCACGCTCAGTCGTCAGGTTTTTCCCCAATTAATTGGGTAAACACTTTATAGAGGCTGGATCTGCCCCAGGAGGGTCTCCATACCCAAGGGTTGCCCCCCGACTGAATTAACAGAATAAATAATATTTCTGCCACAGCCGGATTCGAACCCAGGACCCGGACCACAGCATACTAGTGCTCTATCCACTAGACCACGCCGCTCCCTATATGCATATAGCATTCGATATTTTTTCAAATAGTTGTCGTAACATCTCAGGTATATACGTCTATAAAATATGAAATTTCTGTATTATAAAACAAATCGTTTTCGAGCTAGACTTCGCGCAAATTAACAAACACAAAACAGTAGTTACTTAAAATAGACTTTATTCTTCAATAAATGTTAAAGACGTGAAGTCTAACAGAGAATGATTTTGGGTGGATCTAGGTCAGGCTTTTAAATGGATGAGGATGAAGAGGGAAGGTAGTGTTTTTGGCTGATCCGATATGACGGTTTCTCCAAAATACTCTGTAGGCAAGGGCGGTCTGGTTCTCAGAATAAGGTTCTGGAGCTCTCTGAATTGGATCGGAACTAATGTCCATGAATGCAACAGGAAACATAAACACCTAAGTTGTGTCACTTCAGTGACAGTTTAAGGGTAAGTTATATGACCCAGGGTGGTCAGTAACCTGACCCTGAGAAAACGCTAACTTTTAAGGTGACTATTCTTATATAATAAAAATAGGCAATTGTTAGAAGCACAAAAATACGTTACATAAGACATAAGGTTAGTCTTCTGTTAATTCGCACAAACATAGATCCGTTTTTGCGGGACTAGGTCATTTGGAATCAAGGGGACTTAAGACGTGTACAATCGGTGAAAACTAATTCGACATTTTCACGGTCACAATTGTTTCCCTTATTATTATTATTATTATTATTATTATATATATATATGTGTGTGTGTGTGTGTGTGGTAAATAAAAGGAATAGACTGTTCTAAGGAATCGTATGTCATTAGAGGGTTGTGGAGTGTACTTTAAACCCGTTGGACATCTTTTAAAAATATGCGAATATATATATTGATATTTTACGATGATCGCTTCGTTTCTTATATAATCCCGCCTCCTACCTTTTTCAGTCTTCAGAACATCGATATCAGAAACATTTTTTTTTAGAAATATAGAAGAGGAAAAAAAGCTAACTTAAATAGTGTTGTCACCACTTGAATTTTTTTTCCTGGAGAGAATCAAACAATAGCGTGGCTTAGCCTGGAGCTGGATATTGTTTCCAGGTTTGAGGTCCATTCTCTTTGTTTAACAAGAATCGCCGGCCTGTGGGCCTGACCCTGACAGTATCAGATGATTGTGTTTTCTGCTTCGCATGAGATCAGCTCGCTGGCGATTCAAATTGTAAACAAGGCTCCCCGAAATCGCCCCGTTAGCTTCTATATCTCTGATTCATGTCCCTCTACCATGTCAAAATGTTTCTTTTTGTAGTTATTTCTGTCGGATTCTGTCAGTTAGCTAACTAAATATCTTTTGTGTATCGGAATAGTATTTGTTACGATCCGAATCACTGAATAGACTAGAAAAAAAATATTTTCAAAAATTGTTCACATTTTTTCCTTGTATTTCTGTTGATTCAAGCTAGATAAATATAGTTTGTAAACACTTACCTTGGCGTTTAGATCAAAAACTCTTTAAATATTTATAATAAAATAAGACACTGAAATAATATCTATGTTTTTCACAAACTTCAATCACAAAGAGGGTCACTTGAAGTATGGTGGTTAGCATAACATCCTTCTATTACCAAGGTCGCGGGTTCAAACCCAACAGTGGTCCAAGGATTTTAAAAAGGGAGTGAAAAATCCTTAGTTTTGCCGTCATTAGGACAGGACGTAAAATGGTTGCCCAGTTCATGGGCTATGTCAGATTCTCGTCATAAATTTCTTTTATAATTAAATACGGATATGCAAAATTTAGGATTCTCACTGCAGTATTGTCCGATTAGTCACATCGCATAATGTGACGTTTAATGTTTAAATAAACAAACAATGTTTCAGTATTTTGTCTTATCTTGAGAAAATATCTGTTAAGGTACTCAACTCGACTATTTTGCTTTGTTATTACGTTCGTTTTAAATGTATAACTGAAAGTAAAACCCATTATTATGCCAGCAGCTCTCAGACAATTAGCTTACCTCAATCTTCATATCTCAAAATCTTTTTATCGATCAGGAATAAATTCACCTAATTTGTATGCAACCTTTTATAAAACTTTTCCAGTAATTTTATGTGAATACTCTAAAATAAAATTTCACAGTAAAATGTTATTAGTAAATACAAATAAAAATATCGAGAAATACAAAGCTGGCAAACTAACAGTAGTAACCTGAGGCACTCTATGCTGCTGATTTTTTTTCACTCAACTGAAAAGATAAATCACAAACGTTAGGAATATATGAGAAGAAAAATTCTTAAAACCATAAAGGAAAACATTATCCACCCCTAAAGTAATATTGAAATTTACAACAAGATTTAGAAAAAGTAGGTTTCTTTCAGAAAAGGAAGACTAGACTGACTAGACTTTTAAACTAATCTCAACAGAGTGAATCTTAACTGCCAGACTCAAAATATTTTCACAGAAATCAGTAATTAGAAAATGAAATACGTATGGTTCGTGGAGGCCAAAAAAGGCATGGGAGAGGCTATAAGCAACACAAGATATTGAGAAAAAAACAGGACTAAGGGCTAAATTAAAAGTTGCTATCTTCCCAAAGGAAAAAGAAAAGAATCGCGGTCAAATGAGAGAAGGATGGCTCAAAGTAAGTTAATGAAAGGCGGGTGAAAGAAAAAAAAAGGGACTATCATCATTGATCTGGTGACCTGATGTGGTCTTTAGAAGGCCTTTAAAAAAAAAAAAAAAACTATGAACAACTCTACTTTAGTTGCCTCTTGAACATGTGTATTTAAATTAAACGACTCTGGAAAGAATAAATATGTAAAACGTATTCGTACTGTTCAGGTTCAATACATTTTAAAATATTAATAATTAAAAGCAATCGTATTTGCTTAATATGTCATTGAACCTGTTATTTGATGCATTACATAGAGCATAATAAGTTGAAGCTCTTTAATTAAAAAAAAGTTGATA
Source organism: Piezodorus guildinii (assembly GCA_023052935.1). NCBI lineage: Eukaryota > Metazoa > Arthropoda > Insecta > Hemiptera > Pentatomidae > Piezodorus > Piezodorus guildinii. The sequence continues at coordinate 164,933,442 of CM041292.1, forward strand.
TCACCAATTTAAAAATAAAACTTCATTGTATTAGTGGAAAGAGTAATATACATCACACAAGGGATTTACAGAGGATTTAGTGGTCAACTCCCGGCAAGTTGTTAGAGCTTAGCACACTCAGAGAGAGCATCAAGTTATTTATTAAAAATAATAATTAATTCATTCTTTTTCAAGAGTTAGATCAATTGTGAAAGGTTTTATCAAATCTATTTACCACCAAAGCTACTTAGTCTAGTAGATAGATTACTATTCTCTTTTATCAGGGTCCTTGGTTCGAATCCTGATTGTGGCAGAATTATTTCTTATTCTGTTATCAAAAAAAATAGGCTTGACAATGGGGTATGAGAACCCTTCTGAAGGATACCGAACCCCTATAAAGAAGGTACCCAGAAATTAGGGAATCACCAGGCGATTAAGCATGATATCGCCATAATTCCCTCATTGCACAGCCATTGACAAAATAACAGTTCGAATAATTTATGTGTAATGAACAAAGACTCTTATGTTTTTGTTTTTTTATCTAGTAGGTTATACGTATCAATATAACCTGTAATAAAGCTATCTTTTGCGCTGTCTTTGATTAAGGAATGCTGTTAAATAACAAGGATACTGTTTGTGATATTTTTTTTTTAAGTTTACTGTAGAAGTTATTTCAAAAACACTTTAACTTGTCTAATTATTAGTATTACTAGATTCCTTTTCTTATTTTTTTTTCTTCAATTTCACAAATAGTTCTAAGATATACACTGCATCGTGAATAGGTACATTCAAGTTAAGGATATTTCTCAGCTCTTAAATAATCTCGGTATACGAAGAAATAATGATGTAGGCAAATCATCAGAATCAAAGAGTGCAAGATCAAAGTGTTAACCATACTCAAAATTACAGTTTTTAAAAAATATATTTCGAGGAGCTTATGCAAATAAATTAAATTACTTTTAACATACCTGGACTATGTATAAGCGAGAAAATAAACAAATCAGAGTCATTTAAAATTTGTGTTTTAGCAAAAATATTTTTCATTCCAATTTTACGAAGCCTAATCTTTGTTGTTAGATTGTGTAGACGGATGTAATTGAAAAGTTATTTTCTTGTCATGTTTGTTTTCAGTAATACAGTTTATACAATAAAAATATTTCACATGTTGTTGTGACTTAATAAGACCCTAAAATAGAACCTGCTTCACGTTTTAATATTTTCAACTTTCTTTCAGAAAAAAATAACCATTTTTATTTGTAACGCTGGGGGGCAACTTTAATAATATTTTTGATAAACTTTTCTGAATATAATAAATTATATTTAATGTTTACAAATAATCAGTTTACTAAAAGCGATTTTCGTAAATATAAATATTCTTTAAACTCTATGTGAACGAATTTTCCTCTTGGTTTTGAGGAACTACCTGATGCATAGTTTGCCATCCTTGTAATGACTTTGGTTTGTTTTGTAGGATTTATCATTTAGAAAAAAATAATTTGATAAACTAGTTTAATTTGAAGATTAGTAATATATCAATAATCACCACCCTTTAAATAAGGGATGTAAAAAGGTAGTTCTGACTCTGTTCGAAGTCAGGTACTTGTTAAAGAGTATCTATCCTAATTAAACCTGGATAGGAGAAATTTATGATTCCCACTGTAGCATCACCTGATTAACGATAGTAGAATAAAGTGGATTTAAGTTAATAAACAAACCTTTAATAAATAAGTTAATTAGCAAATATATAAATGGAAGATAAAATTAATAAATTATAATAAAATAAAATTAATAATAATTTTAATAATAATAATTAATAAAATTATATCTGGTGAATTGTGTAATAACTAAGATTATAAGTATGCGAACAAACTTATATTGGACTTGAAGTACAAAACTACATCTGGAGTGGCAAAGCAACTCGTGGATACAAACACTCAGTATCTCATTGGAATGATTGCTTTCCAGCAAAATGTTTACCTTCAAACTCAATTGTCCTCACAATCACACACTTGACATTTAGCTAAAGTAAAATGTATTTGACCTGATGATAGTTATGCATTAAGATAATTTGTCATATTAGTATATTATATCATTGTTTTCTATCTTTATTTACATATAAATGAAATATATGTAAAGAAAGTGCTGTGATCATTTAATGAATTTAATCGGATTGTTGAATTGTTATTGGGTTGATGCAAAATTAATGCAGGTTTTTAGTAGGTATTGTAAATACGCCATATCTTTACTTTAACCATATATATTTAATCAAAATAATTTCCATCTGAATCAATGCACTTTTGCCAACGTTCAACAAGCTTTCTTATTCCACCAGAAAAAAAAATCCGAATCCCTGGACTCAATGAAATCACGAAAAGAATTTTCAATGTCGTTCTGGTTTTGAAAATTTTTCTCCCTCAAAAAGTTGTCCAGATGCCTGAAAAAGTGGAAGTCTGTAGGAGAGAGGTCAGGTGAATAAGGCGGATGTTGGACCAAACATGCTGCACCGTGCACTCATTAATAGCCCTCTGACCCCACACTTCATTAATATTACGAGCCGTTTGCGCAGCGCTGCGCCCTAATTTAAATTCGTAAAAATAAATTTGACGAAAATCGCACTTTGACATTTTCGATTCAAGACCTTTGAACACACTGAACAAAACGATTTTACTAAACAAATTCATGGTGAAAGAGAGGGTATTAGATAAGGTTTGTTTTGGTATAATAATGATCAATGTTAGGATTAGCTTTGTTTACACAATTGGAATTAAGATATTGCAATAGAGGAAACCTGCATTAATTTTGCATCAACCCAATAAATTATAAATCATCATATAATCACATATCTTGAAACGTTATCACGATTATATGTTAATCTTTATAATTTTTGTATATAATCATCTATTATTTTTTCATAATCTTTTCTCAATATTTTACCCACGACCTTGGTCATAGAAAGTTGTAACACTAGCCACAAAACCACATATGGCCTCCTACAAATATTGAAACCATAATATAGGTAAAGTTGTAATATAAATGTAAATAAGTACTTAAACAGGTTTTATTAAAAAGATTTAAATAAGCTAGAAAATGCTGTTATGCTAGCGACTACACCACAGGTGACCCTGTTGTAGTGATTTAACTTACAATAATGTTCAGACCTATTCTTAATCACACTAAAAAATCAAACTTTCGTATTTTTTCAATGTAAAAAAAATTCTAGCTATATCTATATTTTTATTGTTTCTTTTATACTTTTTTTCAAAATATAGTTTGTAAATAAATAATAATTTAGTTACTCAAAAATAGCGAAAACCTCAATATATTGCATTTTAAATAAATGTAATTTTTATACTTTTTAAATATCCACTACCTAAAATATTCTAGATATAGAGGCGGGGTATTCTTTCGAAATTATTTTCCATAAATTTCACCTAATATCTCTGGGAGCGTTAATCGAAATTCCATAAAGAGGCAATAATTCCCGAAGATAAATGCGACTATTCCAGGGGTCGAGAACAAAGGCGGTCAAAGGAATATTAATATGAGATAGGAAAGAATGCTATCAACAATGTCCTCCGCTCCTAAATTCTAACCCCTTTCCTTTAAAGATGAGCTCAATGGAATCCTCTCTGGAGGACTTTTTATTCCCGGGCCTAATGTTTTTCAACTTCGTTTTTTAAATGTATTTAAAAAAAAAAAAAATTTAGTCATTACAAGTTCTTCGAAAGTTTCAGCCCGCCGCCAAGTGAAAAAAACCCGATTAAGGGACCAAAATTTTATAACTTTTGATCAGATTATGTTAAATAAAAAAATATTGTTTTTATTCATAGGCATGGAAATCCCGTGTTAGTGATAGTGATAGTGGTTACTTTTTATTTATTTTTTACATTTTTTTAAATTTATCCACTTTGTATTGGGTTGTAAAATAAGCGTTTTTCAATGAATCAATTTAATCCTCTCTGTGTTTATAAAACCATGTTAACTTGATCGATAATGTTTACATATTCGAAAAAAAAAATAGTTAAGGTGCTTTTATGCATAAGTTTCAAACAACATTCCTTATCTTAAAGTGGTATTTTGCTTGCTTGAAATAGAAGAGAAAAAAATTCATTTTAGTTATTAAATAAATTTTTATTGTCGAAAAGGAAAATCTGCTCTACTAATGGTTAGCATAACTTGCGGTGTGTGTGGCGACGATGCATTAGGAGAAAGCATCTATCTAAAATCTTAAAGGATATCATTCTTAAACTATTTTTCTTCCGACGGATGTGAAACGTGGCCACTTACTTTTAACAATTAATAACGTCTTAAAGTTTTCAAACAACTCTATACTGCTAAAAATATTTAGTCCAGAGAGATGAGACCCCTGGGGAATTCAGAAGGTTGCACAACAAGGAATTGCGGAGCTTGCATCAAGTAAGTATAATTGAGTTGATAGCATCGCAGAGTTCGGTAGGCCTATTATTAATATGGATATTTATTCAGAGGATAAGTAATGAAAAAATATTATTTAGTTAAGTTTAATTTTTTAGAAATAGGATTTTGAGTCTCATTCTATTGTTAAAAAAGTAGGCATTATGAATAAATAAAAATAAAAGAATAGCTGACATTTAAAATTATGAAGTCAAAGATTTCAATTGTTTCAAATATTTTTAGAAATATAAGCTTATTTTTTTGTTTGAATATACCTCCATTTCTTTTTAATTAATTAAAATATTTACTATAACTAACCCATAAATGAAATATATTTCGTAAGAAAATTGATTGTGATCGTGAGAATAAATATTAATTTTATAACCAACTAAAGTATAAGGAAAGGGAAGCTAAATATCTTTGAATTTTTTTTTCTGAGTCATCAAAGGGAATAGTTACGTTTGCGTACTACAAAAATCACGTAAGCATAAATTATTGTAATAAACAATTATTTAAATTTCATTTAAAATAACTGTTACAATGAAATGGTTTTTTTCATTATGGTGATAAACTTTTTGTCGCTCATAATATTTATTCAGATAGCTAGATTTTTAAAAATCACCTTTTTTCTCTTTTCAAAGTTATTGTTCTATAAATTCAAATAATATTTACTAACTAATTTTAGATGGAATTATTTGATTACTTTTCGCAATTTTAGATCACTATAAAAGATTTAGCAACCTACTTATTATTATCCCAGATCCTTATCTATTATTACTCAATCTCATCCTTCTTCTTCCCAAAACTTTCCGAAACTTCTTAATCTCAACGGTAATTTGTTCTTATTAATGGAGTTTTTAATTTGTCTAGGTTAAAGTTCTTATAAAGTAAATTTTTCGCTTTACTTGCTTATAATAAGTTTTTCTTTTTTTTAGAATACCTTCCTTATATTTTTGATCTCTTATTCGTCATTCGTTTAGGATGTATACATCACTAATCTAATACTTACTAATATACGATTTATATTTAATCATTATTAGAGATTTTAGTCATAATTGACAATGAATGCATTAAGATATATAATGTTAATTCTTCATTGATGAGCATTATTAATTATTATGATTTATAACCTATATTCTATAGGTATTATAATACTTCATTGACATTGATTAAAAAACAGACACTACATCTAAACCGAAAAATAAGGGATATAATTTAGAAAATTTCAATTTAATTTATTTAAATTACATTATAAACATTGTGATGCTTCGCCCTTTTTTTAATTAGGCGGTTTCCGATTTGGTGTACATGTATTTGACCAAAATATTAATACTATTTGTCCAAAAAAATAATTATTATATATATATATTATATATATATATATATATATATATATATATATTATTTATTTATTTATTTTATATTTTTTTCTTTCTTCTTTCCTTCTATGGTAACCCTAAGAAGGAGAGTTTATTAATTAAGAGTTACATGTTCCATGCCTAATACGTAGGCACACTACACGTAATACTATTTTATATTTACAAATATATTAAGTTTGTAGCATTTTACAATGTTTTAAACAATAAATAAAACAAAAGAGAGAGAAATAAACATTAAAATATCATAAGTAGATAACCATAAATAGATGAAATACCTAAAACATGTTAATTATACAAATCAAGATATGAACAAAAAATAAATAAATACAAAATAAAAAAATAACATTAAGCACAACAAGATTACAAAACCTCAACTGCCTTCCTACTATCTATGTTAAGTTGATTAAAGTTTATTGATTTTATGAAATTTATAAAATATTTTTTAAATTTTGTAATAAGTCTTTGTTCTTTTTCTGGTCATGTCCCGTGTTCCAGTATAACTTTCTGTATTAGTTTTGCTCGTATGTGGTCTAATTGTTTACATTCGTATATTAAGTGTCGAAAGTTGTGTATGTCTCCATCGTATGGGCACTTGTCGTCTTGTAGTATGTTAAAGCGTTTTAAGTATTGTTTTGTTTGTCCATGTTCAGTCAGAATTGTGTCACCTTGTAGTTGTTACTAAGTATGTTTTTGTAGTTGTGGTGTGTGATAAAGGGAAGAAATCTATGAAGGCTTGGTGACTTCGAGCACTGGTTGCAAGGAATCCGTTCGCTCTGCCATCTTGTTAGAGACTATGATAATATATATATATATATTATATTATATATATATTCTATCTGATTATTGATTATGTGTGTATATATACCATATATATTTATTCAGTAGCATTACAAAATGAAAAGAAGATATATTTGAATAAATACAAAAAAAAAAAAAGATAAAATACATAAGAATAAAAATAAAACAGAAAAATAAGAAATTGTAAAACAGTGAGGAGTGCTTCGAACATTATTATTATTATCTATTTTTTTAAACGAGATAATGTTTTCTTCAAAAGGTTTTTTAAAAATTAATGTTATTAAAACTAGCAAATATAATAATGACATTTCTAATTTAAGTACAAATGTTACTTTTCTTTTTGTTCATGTTTGAAATTAATAATATATTGGAAAATTACAATTCAAATTAATGGGTATGCGACCAAGTTACTGGAATGCCACAAGGATGTGTCTTAAGCCCGACACTCTTCATGCTCGCAATCAATAGATTGGGTCGCGCCTACCAAAGGGAGTCCGACCTATGCTGTATGCCGATGATTTGACCATATTATGCAGATCGAGTGACATTGGCACTATCAAAACTAAGCTTCAGCACAGCATCAATCGTATTAGCTATTGGGCACAAGCTTCGGGGCTTAAGTTTTCCGCTGAGAAGACCAAATGTCTACACTTCAGTAGGAAAAGAAATGTATTCCCATCTCCAGAGCTGTCATTAGATGATGTTGTGCTACCCTACGTTGACAGTATTAAGTTTCTAGGCTTAATCTTTGACCGAAGACTATTGTGGGAGCGCCACATTAATAAGCTGAAAGAAAGATGTCATGTAAAAATGAATATCTTAAGGTACTAAGTGGAACATCATGGGGAGCTGACAGGACGACCTTGCTCCAAATCAGATGGTGAGCTCTAGGCTAGAAACAGGGCTGCTTTGTGTACGACTTTGCTCGCCAAAGCATATTATCGAAGTTGGATGTTGTCATCATACGGAAATCCGCATCGCTACTGGTGCTTTCCGAACAAGTCCCACTTTAAGTCTTTGTGCCGAATCTGGAATCCCTCCACTACATTTCACCTGAAAAAACTGGCAATAAATTATATTTGCAGCCTACACATCCTTTGTACAGATATATATTTTGCCCTTGCCTCTCTCAAGAATTTCTACGCCGACCAAATGCCACACTTCCACTAGCCGAAAGAATGCAAAAGCTATCGCAGAGATTAAGCAAACCCAGATCCCTACAATTGAACCACATATCCCTCCTTGGGACCTTCCGAAGACCCACCGTACATTTACAGTTGATAAAGTTAAAAGAGGATAACTCTCAGCCATCTCAATACCAAGAAAAACTACAACAACTCATTGACACCATACTCAACAATCTTACTATTTTTACCGATGGTTTTAGGACCGAAACAACAAAACATCAGCCTCCGTAACTCTAAACTCAACCTACACATTTAAACTTCACCAATTATGCAAATTATATAATATATATATATATATATATATTATATATATATATATATATATAATACCGCAGAACTTAATGAATTGCTCAGGCTCTCTACCACTCGATGACTCTCCCAAAGATAATATCATAATCTGTACAGATTCTATGAGTGCGCTGTCTGGTGTCGACCAGTTATATTCTGAAAATCCCATTATAGCAAGAATTCAGGAATATGTGTCGATGCTCAAGGACAAAGGTAAAAATGTTTACCTTACATGGGTACCCGGACATAAGGGCATAGTTGGAAACGAACTTGCAGACCAAGGAGCTAAGAAAGCAAGAAATCTGCCCGGCCGCGGAAGTAACCTATTATCTTCCTCCGATTTAGCTCGCGCATTAAAAGAAAAGATAAATAAAAATCGCAGGCGATGTGGGAAGATAGTTCAGGCAAATTGCGACTAATAAAAAGACTGGTTAAACCATGGAATAGCTCTTGCCACAGAAGCCGCCGTGAGGAGGTGGCACTGGCACGCCTGCGGATTGGACATACAAGACTCACCATGAGTATCTTATCCAAAGGGAACAACCACCAAGATGTACAAAATGCGCGCACCGCTCAGTATAAAGCACTTGATCAAAGCATGCCCTGTTATCAGAAGAATACTCTCTCAGCATGGGGTACCCCCAGATGTGACTGTGGCGCTAGGCGACGAAGAGAGGATTATCGGCGGTCTGTTGAAAGACCTAAAAGAGTTGAATCTTCTATCAAAGCTATAAAATTATAGGAATACATTAAATTCTAACAAACTATAAAGGCGTTGATGACCACCCGTAGTTGAACGCCTATAAATCACACCAATCAAATTAATGGGTACTCTGAAGTGTCTACCTACCACTGGGTAGTTTCTTCACACGTCAATATCAAGCCCAAATGTCACTGGTGACATTTATTTGATGATATTTTTTTTTTGTTTATACAGTTGTGAATATCACTATAATAAATAAATTAAAAAAAAAATGGGTTTTGATCAAGAGTTACAAATATTTTTATTATTAAATTTTTAGCTCTAGTTTCAAAAAGAACTTTTAGAAAGTTTGTCATAAATGAGCAGCAAAACAACATACATAAAATTGCTAAAATTTGTTTGTCAGTGCAATCGACCAACAGAGAAATTTTAGGTATGACTTATTTCTAATTGCATTTGACTATTTTATCTACTTCTGTCTTACGGCTTTTAACTCGGCTAACATAGGCTCTTGTATATTTTGATTTACATATGGAGATTGAAGAAGAGTTGGGGTAAATTAGACATTTTATGCAAAAAAACAAGTTAATGTTAAGCTTTCTACTATTTGTTTAAGTTAACAGCGCGATAAAATGGTTTATATCAAATTTTCGTTTGACGTTTTTAATCCAAAGAATATATATTTTATATTATGTTATGAATAATATAAAATGTATGCAACTGCTAATGCTATTACGAAAATAAATAACGTTGCCTCAATATGGAGACGATTTAAGAAGAATTTGTTATAGATCATTAAGATAGGGACCCCCGAGGCGGATCTAATTATTACGGAAGGGTTTAATAAGAAAGTAGTTGAAGGCAATTTTGAAACAGCTCTCTCTCAAAGATGGCGCGGCTAACTCGAAACTCATTTCCCATTTCGGTGAAGTTTGAATTAATTTCTTTGCAGAAAGTTGGCTCCTTCCCAGATCTGTCTCTCATTGGGGACCCTTCATCAATCAATGCCCGGGCCGGATGTTATTAATATCGCTTCTTTTCCACTTCACCTCCACCATCTGGTTGTAGCTTCCACTTATTTTATTTATTTGCAGTCTCCAGCTCGAATCCAAGCTGGATATCTAGTCACTGTGATATTTGGACCGGAAGCTCCAGGTGGATGACAAATGTAGGCTGTAAGATATATTCTTTGATAGCCTAGCAGTCAAGAGAACTTTATTAAATGGATAGTCTATGCTTATTCGATAGTCTTATTAAATACAGAAAGTAACCTCAAGCCTTGCTGTAGAGAATGGCTGGTGAAATCAAGCCATTAAGGTAACTACCTCCTAGATCGGTACTCTCTGCCAGTTTTAAACTCTGAATCCATGGGTTGGACAAAAACAGCATAGAAGGTAAAAAAATTTCCTTACTCAATTCCATATAAAAATTACGCCGGTAATGAAATGACTGGAACGATCAGGTATCGTGTAATCTTTATCTGAAGTTTGGAATATCTTAAAAACCATGGCATACCACACATTTATGTCGTATTTTAAGGCAAATGTATTCCCATTGGTAGATTTTAGGATAAAAGTAGTATTATAAACCATTTGATTAAATTCCATTTCCTAAATTCCTTTTCGTTAAGCGTTGCTTGCTCAAAATGGAAGAGAACAAATTTTATTCTCGGCATTTAATGATTTTTTATTTCCGAAAAGGAAAACCGCTGCACAAACGGTCAACCAAATTTGAAATGTGTATGGGAATGATGTCTGAGGAAAAAGCACCGTCTGTCAGTGGTTTGTTTAGTTCAGACCCAGCAATTTTGGCTTAAAGACGCAAAGCGCTCGGGTCGTCCTTCAACTGTTGATGACTAAATTTAAAATAATTGATATGTAATAGATCAAATTGGGTCATATATAATTTATTAAAAATATTTATTAGAATCTGACGTTTTTATTGAAATCAGGAGTAAAAAACGCTAAGAACATATTTTACAACCCAATATTGGCCCCAAAACAGTTTACTTTCACGTGCGACCTTACAAAACTATAGGAGTAGGAATATGAAATCTATCAAATATGCCCCACTCTCCGGACCTCTCGCTTACGGATAATCATTTTTTCGGGACACCAATACTTACATGACAAAAAAATTTATTGACCAAGGGAATTAATAATCAGAAAATCAGGAAACTGTTTTTGATGTTTTCAATTCCTAAGATGGTAAATTTTATTCCGAAGGAATGGAAAAGTGCTAAACACGTTGGCAGAATGTATTGATACTATTGAAGACTATTTTGATTAAATCAAACAGTTGTAAGTCCTCATTTTTTATTTTTTAACCAATTTCTGCATTATTTTTCGAACAATCCAATGGTTTTAATTTGAGTGGTATTAGAAATATGTAGGTCTAATCGTTACCAAGATACATTAAAACAAAAAAAAAACATTGGAACATTTAAAAAAAGCACACACTGCCTTCCATTCCTCATCTAATCACTTTATTTCACAAGTCTTTTATCATTTTTTTTTCCTATTAGTCGACGTTTCGGGGCTGTTTCCCCATTTTCAAGACTTATTCATTTTTCATTATACAATTGCTACATCATATTTCACCCTTCATTCCATCTCATAGCACACTGCTACTTGTCTATATTGTTTGCTATGAGATGGAGTAAAGGGTGAAAAATGATGTAGCAATTGTATAATGAAAAATGAATAAGTCTTGAAAATGGGGAAACAGCCCCGAAACGTCGACTAGTAGGAAAAAAAATGATAAAAGACTTGTGAAATAAAGTGATTGGATGAGGAATGGAAGGCAGTGTGTGCTTTTTTAAATGTTCCAATTAAGAAAACTTCCAAAAAAATTAAAAAAAAGAAAGAAAAAAAACATTGTGTTTTGAGCAAATGAGTAATCACAAACTTAATAACAATGAGATGTTCAGTGCTACTCAAATGAAGATGTTACTTTATGTACTTGAGATGTACCCGATAGTCGATATTAAGGCTAAGATAAAAGTGTCATTTGTTCCTTGAATGTATGTCCAGAGTTTCATACACAGGCGAATTATCATAAAAAGGCAAGATCTGAAATCTTTTAGATAAATGTCTATTCGGTTATATCTTATATCTTACGACTTATATTAATTATGAATCTATGAACTATGTGACTGAATTTTATATAACTATAACAAAAATAAAACATAGTGTACTGGACCATCATACAACATGGGCTTACTTCCAAGTAACGTTAACAATGTAGTTGAACAACACGTATTGTTAAGAAAACTATACTAGAATTGGATACACCGTGAATGAGGCGTGGTATAAGTTTTCCCGAATCCTTCTACTTTCAAACAAAGTTATCATTCCATCTAGGTTAGTCTTGTTCTTGTAGAGTACATTGTTTCTTTGTTAATACAAATCTTATTTCCATGTTTTATTATGTTTCTATACTTTAGATAATTTAGTCGTCTTACGGACAAATTATTAACGATAAAATTGATAATTTTGGAGTCAATGTGGAGTCATAAATAAAATTGTCTACTATTCATAACTGTTTTTCTCTTACATACATAAAATGGAATAAAAATGTGAATTAATTTTATTAATTACTGTGACATTCCAGCTCAAGTATATAATTCAAGTTTTATAAATTGTTTAGTTTTGGAGGTAGGTGGTCCACGTAAAAAAAGAACATCTTACGAGGTTTGATTATTTTAATTTTGAAGGCTATAAAAGGTATAATTAATTTTAAAAATTAGATGTGATATTTTTAACGATCACATTACCTTACATTCCTTTAATAGATGTCCGTCAATTACTAAGGTAATTGATCCGAACATTTCTTGACATTGCTCTTTTTTTCTGACATTCTTTATTTTTTATTTTTAAATTGAATAAATTACCATACTTATCCTAAAGGATTGAAAAAAACATTATTTTTATGTTTGATATTTTAATCAGGTATTGTCCATTGATCATCAATTGTTAAAATAATGACTTGTCAGCTTAGAGCGTTGCTATCTTCATATTTATTTATCAATAAATACATATTTAACTAGATATTTTTAAAACAATGAAGTATTACCTAAACGTATATCTTTCATTGTGATTTAAATTTTTTATATTTTTTATTTATAGTATTTTACAACTGTACTAAAGAATACAACAAGTAAATATGTAGAATGAATATAAAAAGTCATGAAAATGTCTTGAGAAAGAACCACCCAGTGGTAGCACTTCACTAACTATTTTAATACAGTAGGTCCCGAGGCAACCTTCTTTTCAGTCGCCTTGGAGGGTTATCAGGATATATCTTCTGAGGAAGATAAATTACGGACAAGTGGGTTTGTATGGGCAGAGAGTTTAGAATGGAAAGAGGAATATCTATCACGGGCTATGTCTGCAACAAATGGGATGTTTAGGTCATCATGGAGGAGTTGATTTGTGACAAAATAAGGAGCATTCAGGATTTTGGATTGTAAGGACTAGATGCGGGAGGAATTAGATGGTTTCGCAGAGCCCCAAAGCTCGATTCCATATGTCCAAATAGGTCTTATAATTGTGATGTAGATGAGTCTTTTGTAATATACTGGAAGCTTTGAACGTTTGTCTAGTAAGTGTTGTAGTAATCGATATCTTCGAGCAGTTTCTTTTCGTTTCAGTCTTGTGTGAGGATTCCTAGTAAAGCGCTTGTCAAGATGGAGACCTAGGTATCGGATTTGTTCTACAGAAGTAAGGGTAATGTTATTAAAGGATACTGGGGGGCAGGAAGTCATCGGTTTGCGACGAAGGGTAAAGGTGATTTGGTGGGATTTGTTGGGATCTATTTTAATCCTCCAATTTTGACACCATTCTTCGATGGCTTTGATGTGGGACTGAAGGGTTTGGGATGCAGTAATTGGATCATTATGGACGGATAATGATTTAAATTAATTGGATGATTTCAGGATCAATATTGTGTAGGCTGAAAACTGCAATTCGTATTCTTTAGATTCTTTTTAGTTTTTCATTTTGCGATCAACATTTTAATTTATTTTATAACATTTTGATCTTAATTATTATACTGTCTCCAGGAGTATTCATGATAGTTTGAATTGGGTCATATTGGTTTTTACGAAAAAAAATAAGAAATTGCAAGTACTAATATTTGCGATTTTCCGCATTAATAACAACATACTTTAAAGAAATACTTTTATAATAAAAAATCAATTTATATGTTAATATAGCTCTTTTTTTAATTAATGTTTTTAAAATAAATTTTGCATCCGAATTTAAAATAGCTAGAAACTCATACATAATTAAAACTTGATTTTAATATTTTATGTAATAATTTTTTTTTTACTTTGCTGTTTCTATTCACATATGATAACTTTATGGAAAACCAGTGGATACGATAGTGGTAGGTTTTGATCTTGTGGTAGGCGTGATGGATAGTTCCCAGTGGCATCTCTTCCTGGCTTGGTTCCCACATCCAGCTCCTTTTCAGCCTTCGACGGAGGTTGTGAGGCATGCGAGTAGTAGCCATTTGTTGTATCAATGTGTCAGTATGTCCGTGTAAGTTGTCATTAAAACGTTTGAAGGTCCAAGCTATCCTGCGAGTAAGCTCTTTAATTATCCCTTATATCAATTACGAGATTTCATTTGTAATAATTCATGTATAATATACAGAATTTGAACAGAAAATGTCACTGTTTTTCAACCAAATATTTGCGTTATTATTTCTTTGACACAATTAATATTCAATGATTTGAATATTAAAATAATACACATAAACTTCAAAGATTTCTTATCGACTGGTGTACCTCTATTTATTTGGGCCTATTTATAAGTCAATGTATGGTGGCAACACCTACAACAACCTATTAGCATATAGCCCCCATGTATTTGTCACATAAAAAAATTCTGTTTCGTAATTCAAAAATTTTTATTGTCCTATCCCGTTGAAAAAAAAAAATGTCTCTTATTCATATTTATCTAATGATGACAACACAAATTTGATATCGACAGTAAATAAGATGTCAGCCATGTTGCTATCTAAACATATGCCTGTCTGAACTACATTACAATTCACATTTTATAGAGATTTGTACTGTTTCGATGCTAATGGCAATGAGTCGTTTAGGCTGGTATCACATTCAGCTGACAGTTTGTTTTAGTATCCACTTCATGGAGGCAGGGTGTGCCCTTGAACAGTCCGGAGAACGGTAAAGAAGTGATCTGTCCACTTAACCACACCACTGTCTTTGTTATTATTTTCTATTTCCTTTGTAATAATAATTAGTTTATATTTTAGATAAAATTTGAGATTTTTAGTGGGAGTGGGAGTTCAGCTGGGTCCGCCGGCAGAGTCACATCGTCTCCATGTCGGTCAAATAGAACTTCTATAATAAGAGTCCTATCGGCTTCGAAATTTACATACGAGTTAATGTACAGTTTTAGTGCGTATGTGTAAAATTTGAACAAATTCGGAGCGCGAACTTGGCCACACGAAGAGCGGCAAGTTGGGCTTCAGATCCGGGAGGCGTTCTCTTATCAGGAGGTTGAGACAGGTCCATCCCCACCATCTCCAAGTCGCCGTACTCAGCTAAGCCCTTTGTTTATACTTTTATTTCATATTTAATGTTCACTTTTATCAATGGCATAAACGGGTAGTGACCCGGTTGTTTGTTTATTATGTCAAGTTATTTTAGAATGTGGACGTTCTTTAAATTTCTATTCATTTTCTCATGTTTTATTTATCCTTGTATTAATGATCAAGTCAATTAATACATGAATCACGTTGGCATGATTTCTATATAAAAGGATGCCATATGATATGAATATCTTCAAAGTATACTTTAAACTTAATATATTTTCTTAGACTTTCTACGTGATTATGTAGTTTTTTAATCCTATTATATTCATATACTGTTGATGTAATTATAATAATATACTTTTACTTATTTATTTATAACAACTAATAATCGATGAGCTATATTTTTAAACTATTTACTAATTTTAATTGCATGTTTTTTCTCTAATAATTTTAGCATTTAACTTTTTTTTAACCTTTAGAAATGTTAGAGCAAATAATTTTATAGCTGTGAATCATGCTATGATTTATATTTTTCGACGTCTTACTATATTTTAGACCTAATTAAATGTATTTTCCTAGCATTTTAGTGATAATATTGTGGTTTTTTTTTTTTTTTTTTTTTTTAATCTTATTATAATCATAAACTCTTGATATATTTATATACTTTTACATATTTATATCTTAGTCATTGACCTGTGAGTTATTTTGAACTACTTACCTAATATTAATTGCATATTTTGTTCTAATAATTTTACGTTATACCATTTATGTTTTTTAGCCTTTATCAATGTTTGAGCAAGTAATTTTATAGATATGAATAATGTTATGATCTTTTGAATTTCTTAATGGAATGGCTGGGCTATAAGAAAGCGGTCATTGTTTGTTTTTTTTCGCTTTTTGTAGGAATAGAGGAGTAATTCTAAATTTTGCGTATATTGATGTTATATGTTGGGTACTAAGTTGTTGAATTAGTCCTAAATAACAAAATGGAAGATATATCCGGAACTGGAAAAAATATAGATGTTGGCCAGCAAGTATGGATTCGAAGAACATGCGGGTTACTTCAAGAGGCCTTTATTACTAATATAGAAAAGAGTGATAAGAATAACTACCGAATTGTGTCCGTTGAATAGGAGGAAAATACCGGCATTTTTTCTGGGAAAACTGTGATCGACAGTGAGCTTTTCATACGAGACCCAACAGTGATTATGGAGTCACATGAAAAAGTTAATGACGGTAATCGTAGCTCAGAAAATTGTATTGAAGAGGGCTCACATAAAAATGATGAAGATTTGGATCCTAAACAGCAATGTTTAACAAAAGATAACTCTTGCCACATTTCTTCGATTTGCCATCAATCATTTAAGAGTAGTCGTGGGCTTGTAATTCATACATCAAAGAAGCACCCGATAGAAGCGAATAGGATTAAGTTGGGAAGGATAGAAGGGAAGAATGAAAGTGAAAAGGTCCAAAGCTCAACTGAGAACAACATTGGGTTAGATGTTAAAAAGTGGGCGAACACATTTAAAGATCTCCTTAAGGCTCCTTTCAATTCTGAAAATTTTGATAAAAACATGAGGGACTTTCATTGTTTTCTAAGAGAAGCTAATAAAACTCTCCCAGGTCCAAAACATCCAGCAGTACGTTTTTACCAAATGTGTAAAACGAAAAAGCTTGCGATGGGGGGGAAGGGTGAACGAAAGGCTAGCAATCCTCAAAGATCCAACAAGGCCGCAAGGGAAAGGAGGCGCGAACAATACGAATACGACCTGGCCCAATACAAATACTACAACTGCAGGAAGAAAGTGGTTCAGAGTGTAATGAATGAAAATCGCAGCAGTGTCCCATCGCCATTGAGAAGGTTGAGGATCATTTCAAATCACTTTTTGAGATAAAAATGATAACGAAAAAGAAGACTACCCTTCATCACCAGGTATTCCTAACGTGCAATCAATTGATTTGAAAACAGTGCACAGGGTAATAAAAAATATATCTTTGGACACATCAGCCGGTCCAGATGGAGTTCTTATAAGAACAATAAAGAAAATAGGAATCGCACATATAATGAAAACAATAGTAGAAATAATCCTGAAATTCGGACACGTCCCCGAAATTCTCCGCTGTGGACGAACAGTTTTAATTTATAAAGGAAAAGAGGATAGCGAGGAAATATCCTCTTGGAGACCGATTACAATTTATCCCATCGTGAGGCGTATCGTTGAAAAGGTTCTCGACATCGAGCTTCGAAAGCAAATTTCATTCCGCCCAAGCCAGAGAGGTTTTATTATTGGCCAACCGGGGTGTCATGTCAATGCCAGAATAATTGATGCTATTCTCAGGGATGCAAAAAATAAACAAGAAGACGCGGCAGTCGCATTCCTAGATGTGACTGGAGCATTTAATAACATCGGACACGGCCATATCTTGAAATCTTTGGAGTCGAGAGGAGTTTCGAGCGACTTAAGAAAAGCGATTGAAGGCCTATTGTGTAAAAACACGATAAAGATCAATCTTGGGATCAATAAAACAAACGGTATCCGTGTTTTGAGGGGAGTACCTCAGGGTGGGCCACTTTCACCAGCGCTGTTTAATCTAAGTATAGATTCTCTATACACCGAGCTATGTGATCCAAAGGTAGCTAATGAGTATGGATACAAATTACTTCCAAACCACGATTCTGTTTTACTCACAGGTTTTGCGGATGATCAAGCCGTGACCTGTCACAATGTGGAATCTGGAGAGAGAGCGATCAACTGCGTCCGTAGAATACTTGGAGAGCTAGGATTATCTGTTAATGCCAACAAAAGCACAGGTATAATCTTGAAAAATGGAAAGTTGGTCGGGTCGAAGTTTTGTTTGGATACGGGAGAGGAAATCCATTCTATTCAAGATAAAGATTTCATCAAATACCTAGGTTGTAGATTTTCGGGGGAATTAGAATTTGATGAATCCGTCGGTAGGCTGAATCGAGATATGGAAAAGCTTGTAAATTCTAATCTCCTAAAGCCTGACCAAAAAATAAACATTGTAAATAGATATGTTTTTCCTTCCGTGATATACCCGCTGCAGACTGCACCACTGACAAAACTGCGCCCATCTTTGTTAGAGGCAATCGACGTCATAATTCGAAGATGTACAAAGGCTATCATAGGATTGCCAGCCAACTCCTGCTCTTCTATGTTGTACTCGCCGCGACGAGACAGGGGTCTTGGGCTTCTGCGTTGTCAATGGGAAGCTCCTCTTCAGCATTGGGCGATTTCTCAAAGGTTGGCCGGAGTAACAGACGCCCTGTTTCAAAATATTTTTAACTTAACGAAGGAGATCCGCGAGTGCACGAACTACTGCGGATTGAGGGAAATACTATGGAGGCCCCTCTCACGGTAAAGGGAGTGAGACAATTCTTGAGGGAAAAGTCTTTTGAGGAGAGGAGCCGGTGCAAGTGGCAGGGTGTAGGCGTGGTCCATTTTAAAGCCAACCGAGCGTAAACAGGTTTTCGATGTTCGATCGAAAGATGTTAACAGGATCAGAGTGGACCAATGCACTCAAATCGAACATAAACTACGCACCACTTCGTGGAGTCCCTGGATCGAGATGCCAGGGTAACGAGGCTGTTGGACCCCTCTGCCGCAGATGCGGTCGAGAGTTAGAAACCCCTTCACATGTATTGGGAAAATGTCCACATAAGATGCTTCTCGTTACCCGCCGGCACAACCGCATAAAGAAAGAAATAGCTGAACTTTTGGAAGTGAAAAAGTATAAATGTTTTCAGGAAGTTTTTTGCCTTGATACGGATGGGTCGACAAGATTTGTGGATATCTTGGCATTTAATGCCACAAAAAATGAAGCACTGATAGTGGACCCCACTATCAGATATGAAACAAATGACCAGGAACAAGGCAAGAGGATTCAAGTGGAGAAAGAGAACATTTATACAAAATGTATTCCATATCTCAGGGAAAAATTTCATGAGGAGGTCGGCGAAAGGGAATTTAAAGTCGTGGGACTTTGGTTCGGAAGCAGAGGGACCATCCCAGTAGCCACTGGATTATTTTTAGAGAATTATGGACTCGGAAAAAATGAGATGAAAAACATGGCGGAGACCATAATCTTGGACTAACTGGGAATCCTGCATCACCATATATATTGAGGCTGGTCTGGATTTTCAGATGTCCATGATCGATTTCAAAATTAGTAATATGTATGTATTTCCTATTTGGCAGAATCTCTCTCTATCTTTTTTCTTTAAGATTGCCTTCGGGATTGATGCGGTATGCTGTGTACTGATAGCAACTCAGCGAAGTTGAGCAGCTGATCCAAATTGGAAAATTGGAATTCCTTCCTTCTTGTACTGTTTCGATGCTAATGGCAATGGGTCGTTTAGGCTGGTATCACATTCAGCTGACAGTTTGTTTTAGTATCCACTTCATAGAGGCAGGGTGTGCCCTTGAACAGTCCGGAGAACGGTAAAGAAGTGATCTGTCCACTTAACCACACCACTGTCTTTGTTAATTTTTTTCTATTTCCTTTGTAATAATAATTAGTTTATATTTTAGATAAAATTTGAGATTTTCGCGTTTACCGATTCTAACATATTTTATTAATAGATAATATACAAGAAAATCCGTTTGAGAAAATAAAATTTTCAAGTATCGAGATAAAAAGGAATTGGTGTGATAAAGTGACAAAATTTTTATTTCACATATTGCTTTGTTCTAAATAAATTTCCTTTCGCAATAGAGTTTGGTAGGCGCCAAATGAATTATTCTTGAATAATTACTCCTTCTCTGGCGGGATGGTAGTTTACTAGGCTCTTGACGAATCTGCGGTCTCTGAGTAACCAAGTAACTACCATACCAGGTCTTCATCGTTTGAGAAGATTAAGATTCACCCGGTATTGATTCTATTGCTTCCTGAATATAGAAGTATCTACATTGAAAATTCATAAAACCTACAATGTAGTGCATTTATTTATCCAATATTTTTGGTTTATTTTTTTCAATATAAACTCGAACCTTTGTATCCGACTGAAAGAAAAAAAAATACTCACAATCAAAATTTGAGGGCTTACGTTTCAAGATGCGTAGAACCCAATAACGAATTTTAAAAAAAAAGTTTGTCCGCCTTCCGATCATTATATTGAATAACAATAATTAAATATGAGAATATTAACACATAGACGATTATGTCAGCTGTTTATTTTTAAAATGGCGGCCGATTATAAGTGATTTAATTCAATAACGCAGTTATTTCTAAAGATAAAGAAAAACTGTATTGTTGTTTTTAACCCCCCCCCCCCAAAAAAAAAAAAATAAATAAAATGCGAATAATTCTAAGAAATAAAAAAAATGATATGTATCTATAAATACGCCTATAACTCAGTTATTTTTTAAATGAACAGTTTTAGAATCAGTGAAAGCGATAAAAAAAATGTTATATGGTCAAGTTACAACATATAACAGATGTGATTTCCTGATAATTCGGTTATTATTGACGATAGAAAAAAAACTTAAGGTGTTCTGGAATAAAAAAAAAAAAAATTGATTATTTAAGATTTACCCGGTATTGATTTTATTGCTTCCTGAATATTCAAAAGTAGAAAGATCTACACTGAAAATTCATAAAACCTACAATGTAGTGCATTTATTTATCTAAGATAGATACCATTTTTTTCAATACTGAACCTTTGTAACCGACAAAAGAAAAAAAAATACCCACAATAAAAATTTGAGGGCTTACGTTTCAAGATGCGTAGGATCCAAATAACGAAATAAAAAAAAAAAAAGGTTTGTCCGCCGTCCGATTATGAGATTGAATAATAATTAAATATGAAATATAAATTTAATTTAAATTAATATAATTGTGATGGCTGTTAAAGTCACCTTAGTTATGAATATTGACGGAGCTTGAACCAATACAGAATTAAATCGATTACAACTATAAAATAATTACAGGTACTCTTTGAAGCAAATTTCAGGGTATTATTTGCTAAATGAGGAAGAATTTTTGAAAACAAAACTTATGGACACTTCTTTATCCGTGGAATTACACTGTATTACTCGGTATTTACTGTGTTCCCGAGCAGAATTTCTCTTTTTTTTTTTTTTTTGTGAATCTACATATTCTATCTAATCTCAAATGCTACTTAATTATTAAATTTTATACATTGCACATTTATAACTGGATCTCGATTCGGAGCAGTACTTTATTACGGTTTATCACTTAAAAAAATTAAGCTAAACATCAAAATAATTTCATTTGTCAATTTTTTTCTGGCCTTTCCAATAATGAAATTTCTATAAGCAATAATGCGTTTTTCTTTACCAAAAGCGTATAAATCAATTTACGGTTTTGAAATTTTTTCCGTAAGAACTAGAAAAAAACACTAAAATTTAGAAAGTAATTTGCATTTCATCATGTTTTTCAATATATTGAGCTATTTAAATTAATTTTAATTTTTATAACACTTTTTTAAAATTCTTAAAAAATCACTATGTTGTTGTATTTAAACCAGATTTTCCTTAAACTTGTCTAATAACGATTGTAAACAAAGTTAAATGCAGGAAATATAATAATAATTAGTTACAGAGACATTTCACTGAAATTATCGACAAAACCTATATATTTTCATGATATGAGTGAGATAAAAATATGCCGTTCATACCATTTAAAATGATATTACTGAGGAACAAAATGAATTTAAAATGGCTGATATATCTGGCAGAAAATGGCAGCATTTTGTCCTGAAAAAATGTGCGGCGGGACCAATTTTTTTTTTTAATTCGCCACAAAATACTAGTGTGTGCATCGATGATCTTAACACTTAGACGTTTATGTCAGTTTAAGAAAAAGAGAAAATGTATTATAGTTTAAAAAAAAAAAAAGGCGAATAATTCCAAAAAAGAGAAAAAAATAAATGAAAAACAAAATTTATCTATTAATACGGCTATAACTCGGTTATTTTTTAAGAAAAGGCTGTAGAATCATTAAAAAAACACATAGGGAAACAAAAGGAAAAAAATGTTATATGGTCAAGCCGCAACTTATAAGAGATGTGATTTCCAAATAAATCGGTTATTATTGATGATTGAGAAAAAAATTTATGGTGTTCTGGAATCACGAAGTTTTCTTTAAATTATTTAAATGAAAATGAAAAGAAAAGAAAAGGGTATAGTAACGCAGTCTAGTTTAAATGCTTTTAGTTTACTATTTTCAATATGGAATTTTTGTAATTATCTAAAAATTAAACTTACTCCCTTCCCCCTCAAAATTTGAAAGCTTGCGCTTCAAGGTTCGTAGAATAAATTAATAATTTAATTTATTAATGAATAAATAAATACCAATAATCCTAGTGCTTATTGGTGTTTCATATAAAAACAATTTTTTTACAAATAAAAAAAAACATTGAAATTAATTCAGAACTAGCAGAGATATAGCGTTTTGGAATTAGCAGTGGTGATATGCCCTTTTCTTTTGAATTATTTATTGCTCTTAATATTAGTTAATTGCCTATGAACTGGGATATAAACAGTTATAATATAATATTTTAATTTTGAAATAATAAACCATTATGCAAGAATTTGCAGCGTTCTTAAAAATCCTTAGGTAAAATTATGAAACATTGCAATCGATCAACAAAGAATTCTTTTCCATCGACATTTGATCGCTTACTTTTCAAGATACGTGGAACCCGAATGACAAATAAAATCCGTTTCTCCGCCGTGTCCCGTACGCCTTCTGAGGCTTTTCTTCACAACTAATGGATTCATTTTTTTTTTAATTTAGCACCAAAATACCAGGAATTCAACGATGATCCTAGCACTTATACGTTGATATTAGCCGATTAGTTTTAAAATGGAAGCCAATTAAAAACTATTTAAGTTAATAACTTAGATGATAATTATACATTATTAGCTCAGTTATTTAATTCAACTGAAATTTTACTCATAAATACGCCCATATTCAGTTATTTTAAAGATAGAGAAAAGATTATATGTAGTTTTATAATCAGTACAAACAAATTATGAAACAGAAAAAAAAAGTTTTACTGTAAAAATGTTCTGCTCTTAGTGCTAGACAATTGAGAATAAAATTTACTACAAAGCGAAAAAAAGAATTGAAATTGGTTAAGAAATAGCAAATTTATAACGTTTTGAAATTAGCAGTGGTGGTAGACCATTTTAGGAAATTTTTCTTTGAATTAATTATTGCTTTTCACATTAGTTATTTGCCTATAAACAGCTATATAAACATTCATAACCTAATATAGTTATTCCGAAATATTAAGCCATTGTCTAATAATTTGCAACGTTTTTAATCCAATAAACACAAAATGCACTTAATCGAAGATCATCATAGTATACCCCCTTCGTAACTCCTAAACACTCTTCTTAACAAGTTTCATATAAATATTATACTCTTGTGTTTTATAAATATTTTCTCATTTAGGTAATTTAACTACCTAATTTGGTGTAACTTAATTAAAATTAGGTAGTAAGGTTATATCTAATTCATAAAAATGTCATCATAATGAAGGGAAATTACTTTCGCTATTTTTTTATTTAAGTAGATTTTAGGCTGTGGTGGACGGGAGCGTCGAGGCTTTGCCTTATCAGCATTGAATCTTACAATAATCCCAGTATGGTTTAATTGGGGGTGGTAACTTATAAGATACCTCATTATGTTTGCATAAAAAGGACTAATAGGAATGTTGAGGGTGATAATTAGTATGCGAAATTTGGTGTCCGAGAAGCGCCTTTTGGGGTTTTAAAAATATTTTCTCTAACCTATATGTAATTGAAGTGAGTAAATTGTCTAAAATATTCAACTCTGCAGTTCATGTTTGTTTATTTTTTCCAAAATATAGTTAATATTACAATAATAGTAGAAATGTTTTTCAATACTTTGATTCATTTGGTGCTTATAAATATTGTTGTTTTGTTTATTTATTTAACATCACTTTTTTGCTACTGTGGCTAGTCGTAAAAAGGTACATTAGCAGTTATAAATTGTGCCTATCCAGTTTTAATTCAAAGTTCCTGACATCAAACAGGCTTGAAACGAGCATTTTATATTTCCTCTGAAGGACGCTATGTCCAAGAATTTTTAATTTCCTTTAAATAATCCTAGGGCTTAAACCTGAGCCATAGAAGGCTGTTTGGTTATGGCTTCCACGAAACCATATTTGGCCCTCATACAAATATTAATATCAGGAATCAGGTAATTATAAATAATTGTAAATATTGTTGTGTAAATGACAATAATTAGTTAAACAGGTTTTATTAAAAAATTTCTAGTGTGCTTGAAAATGTATTTATTTTTTTATTTCAGGATGCGTGGGTAAGAAATTGTAAGTGGTTAAATTTGATACGATCAAACGTTTAAGATATTACAGCCAATTTAAAATAAACGTTATTCTGTGTATAGCCTTTAATCAAAAAGAAGCTTTTTTTATGGAGGGAAATTTTGTTTTATTATTGAGAAGAATTAGATTCATGCACACAAAGGGTGTTTCGTTAAGTAATTGAATTAAAAATTGGATGAAACTTGATAGTATTTATGCTTAACCATCTCTATGAGATTATTTTTTTTTGCTTATGCATTCCCACTACATTGATTTTCACTTCTAGATATTTAATGTTGAATTAGAATACGAATATTATTCCGTTGACGATGAAGAAGATTCTTCTGATTTTTATTTTTTTAAACTTATTTTAGCATCGCGGAGACTCAAATGGGCGCGTAAAGTTGTTGGGCTCGGTGAGGAACGGATTCCGAGAGAGTTGGTATTCGCTGAACCGACTGGTAGGCGTCCGAAAGATAGGCCGAAGCGTCGATGGGAGGATTGCATTAAGGCTGATCTCGGGGGCATGGCCTTGACCGGTGAACATTGGACGAGTCTGTGCAGGCGAAGTTTGGTGGTATCGGCATCGAACCTTCGGGTTCGGTAAGCCTATTATTATTAAACTTATTTTACTAAGAAGCTTTTGAGTGGTAAATAAACATATTTACACATAAACTAAATAAACATACACACTAGCTATCATTTCATAATTTGGTTGTTGCTACTACTATGCCTGTAGCCAGTGTTCACAATGCTGACTTATTAATACCTGCCAAAAACGTTGGAAAGCTCATGAAATATGAACCAAAGTACTTAGCGCAATGACGTCAGTGAAATGTTTCCTCTCTCCTCATATTCCAGTGACAAAGGGTTTACATTAAAATTGAGCAATTTTCTACGAAGGCATTAAAAACTCCTACCAGTTATTAATTTAGATTGAACATAATACATAGAAAAAAGTATTATTTTGTTAAACTTTAGAATTTTGAAACTACAAATTATTATTATTGAATGGCTGTTGCATGTAGCAAAATATAAATTCTAGATTCCTCATTTGCATAAATTGTATTTTTTAAAAAATAAATTTATAATTCAATAAACCATGATTAAAAGTTTTTTTGCAACGTAAATATTCCTAGGTGACACATTTTTAGTATTTATAATGTTATAGAAGCTACTTTAGAAAAAAAAAAATTATTTGCTTATCCGCCTTTATTCTTAAAGGTCATTGGCGTGGTCGAAATAATTATATTCTATTGTACAATCCTCTTAATTTCGTGAATTATATAAATGTAGTTATACTTTCTTCCTAATCTTTGAGTATTTCCCTCATGGTTTTTCTTAGTTTGACTTTTGTCTTTGATTGCTCGAAAAGCGGGCACTCAATTAGCAAGTGTTGCAAAGTTAAAGGAGTATTGTTGCATTTTTTGTAGGTTGGCGCTTCCAGACGTCTCAAAAGGTAGCCATGTGTAAACTGGTAGCCTGCATACAATAAAAAAAATAAATAATTAAAAAAAAATAAAACTAACATTGTAGTTACAACAGGCCGAAAAGTAAAACACAAGTATATGAAAAACAAAAATTATACATTCTTCAAGACAACTGCACGAGGTTATATAAATTGCATTACCTTTAATTTTTTATAATAATGAATTTGATCCAATCGAATATTTTTGTTTTGACTACTTATTTACATCATATGCTTAATGAAATAAAGAAATTAAAAACATAATTAACGTTTCTTAGTGCCTGATTATTATTTTTTAAGTACTACAATAATATTTTTTTTATTTCTGTCGAATTTTAAGTATTTTTCTATCAAAAACAATTAACATAGTTTGATTACAAGTGGAACTATTTTCACAAAAAACAGTAGTGACACAAATCAACAGTGGTCATGTGGGAATTAGTATTATACGATAATTCATTTTACCAGAGAACTAAAAGTTCTATATTTTTTCAATTGATTTTTATGTGCGTTTCTTTAGTTTTAAATATATAATATTATTTTTTTGTGTAATCAGCATTTTTAAAAGGATGCAGTTTTGGAAACACTCTTTTTATTGAGGGGTATGATTTTTATGTTTATCTAGTTCATCATGTACAACAGATTTTAGGAAGAATAAAAAATTGTGATTATATTATATAAAACTAACTAGATATGTATATTAGAGCCGAAAATAATTAAATTATATTAATACAAAAAAAAATAAAATTAAAGAAAAAACGTTATTATTATATTAAACATTTGACTTACTGTCATTTTATGGTGTATTATGATGTTTTTTTCATCCAGGTACATCATAATAACTATTTTAGTCCCTTTTAAAGATAAGAGGTGTTCAGTGACAAATATATAATTTAGATATTTAAAAAAACTTTCCATATATAGCTTTTTTCAGTCAAATTCATAATTTTTTCAGTCAAATTTATAATTTTTTCAGTCGAATTCATAATTTTTTCAGTCAAATTCATAATTTTTTCAATCAAATTCATAATTTTTTCAGTCAAATTCATAATTTTTTCAGTCAAATTAATAATTTTTTCAATCAAATTCATAATTTTTTCAGTCAATTTCATAATTTCTTGTACCCATTTTATACAGTTAATATAATGAGGTTTTGCTACCAAGAACTTAACATTTCTATCAAATCTTGTTGTTGTTTATCCATTTAACGTCACTTTATGTTACTGTGCTTAATCCGACGGTGCAGCGGGTGTTCTAGGTTTTGCCTATCCAGGTTTACTTAAGATAAGGAGGGATATTTTACGAGTTCCACTTATTAAATCTTTTAAGAGTCATCTGTGGTGCACAAATATAGGACGATCTGCTGGTTTTAGACTTGCGACCTTAAGTATAGAAGGCTATTATGCTAGCCACTACACCACAGGTGATCCTAAATGCATCAACAGGGTGTTTGAATCTGCTGGGTTTGAACACGTTACCTTGTACATATTAATCTTTAACTCCTTGCTGAATGCATCGAGGGTCACCTGTGGAGTAGTGGCTAGCATAACAGCCTCTTTTAAAGGACGAAATAACCAAGGATTTTTACTCCCTAAAAGCAAATATAGGGTCATCTGCTGGTTTTGAACGAACTTTCGACCTCAAGCATAGAGACCTGTCATGCTAGCCACTACTCCACAGGTGACCCTTTATGCATTCAGAAAGGTGTTAAGGATTAATATGTCTAAGGTCACGGGTTCAAACCCAGCAGATCAAACACTTTTTTTGAATGCATCGAGGGTCACCTGTGGAGTAGTGGCTAGCATAACATCCTTCTATCCCCTAGATCGCGAGTTCATACCTGGCAGATGGCCCTATGTTTGTTTTTAGGGAGTAAAAATCCTTGGTTATTTCGTCCTTTAAAAGAGGCTGTTATGCTAGCCACTACTCCACAGGTGACCCTCGATGCATTCAGCAAGGAGTTAAAGATTAATATGTACAAGGTAACGTGTTCAAACCCAGCAGATTCAAACACCCCGTTGATGCATTTAGGATCACCTGTGGTGTAGTGGCTAGCATAATAGCCTTCTATGCTTAAGGTCGCAAGTCTAAAACCAGCAGATCGTCCTATATTTGTGCACCACAGATGACTCTTAAAAGATTTAATAAGTGGAACTCGTAAAATATCCCTCACTATCTTAAGTAAACCTGGGTAGGCAAAACTTAGAACTCCCGCTGCACCGTCGGATTAAGCACAGTAACATAAAGTGCCGTTAAATGGATAAACAACAACAAGATTTGATAGAAATGTTAAGTTCTTGGTAGCAAAACCTCATTATATTAACTGTATAAAATGGGTACAAGAAATTATGAAATTGACTGAAAAAATTATGAATTTGATTGAAAAAATTATTAATTTGACTGAAAAAATTATGAATTTGACTGAAAAATTATGAATTCGACTGAAAAAAATTATGAATTTGATTGAAAAAATTATGAATTTGACTGAAAAAAGCTATAATTGAAAACTCTCTTAGAATATTATATAAAACTAACTACATATGTTTATTGGAGTCACAAAATTATATTGATACAAACAAAATAAAATTAAAGAAAAATGTTATTATAAAGAAAAAAAAAAGATTAGTAGTGAAAAACAAAAACCTACCTGCTTTCCAATATAAAAAATTTAAAGCTTGATGCATTAAACATTTGACTTACTGACATTTTATGGTCTATTATGTTGTTGTTTTTTTCATCCAGGTACATCATAATAACTATTTCACTCTCTTTGGAATGATAAGAAGTGTTTGGTGAAAAATATATAGGTTAGTTATTTGATACAACTTTCCATATAACTGAAAACTCTCTTAGAATGACTTGAATAGTATTTTGAATGTTTTACGAACAATTTTCTAAATAGTTTCTTTTTTAGCATAATAATATATAAATAACCAAATAAAATTTATTTTTATACGGTTTTTGGTTCTTGGAAGAAGAAATTTGAAATAAAACATTCATAAAATTGAATGGATAATATAATATTTATCCACGTAATGTACATATAAAGTGGATAGTAAATTTTTCCAAAAATGTTTTCAACTCGTCTTTACAAGTTTCCTCGAGACTGCAGTTGTTTTCCAGTTTGTAATTAGTGTTCTGAAGTACTGTTTTTCTTCATCAGGGTGTCCCAAAAACTTTTCCATAATGTGGTCAGCCAAAAATAGCCCGAAAGTTTCTGAAGGGTTCAAAGCTCCCTGTGGGCACAAGAGCCATATATAAAATGTTCCTAGTCACCGTGTCTCTTCTTTGAAAATATGTTTTGGTGGTAGTACGAGGTAGTTGCGTATTTACATAATGGAAAAGAAAAGTTAAGAAGCGGTATGTTGACCTATAAACCTGACCTATGTATAAAAATAAACGAAATACAAATTTAAATTATTTTTCTTTATATGAAGAAATTGTAATTTCTAAACATACGAAGAGAAATTAGAAAAAAAAAACTGCACAGTGCGGCCTTCTTTCTCTAAAATAATGTAAAAAAGTGCTTAATTGTCATTATATGGTTAAATCTGATTTGGTCGGAAAAAATGTCATGTTCGTTATTTCTGTTTAATGAAACTTATCTCTCTTTTCCACTCCCTTTTTTTACCAACGGCTCGCTTAATGTTTTCAATCAATCAGATTTTTCTAGTTACTTGGTCGCAAATAAGCTCAATTTGAATGACTTTAACATTCCATATGTTGCTGATTTGGCCCGAGAAAGGTACTATTCCTTTTAGTTAATAATCAACTGCCACTCTAACTTACTTGTTTTAATTTTTACAGAATTCCGGAATATAGAAGATGGTCGCAAAACCTGATTTGAAATTTTTTTGGAGTATTGCGAATGAGTAGTTTCTCTGAATGTCTATTATGAAATTGGTAGATAATTTCCTCTAATGTAGTAGATTTCTTTAAGTTTATTACATCTGTAAATTAAAACAAAAATCAATAAATATATCTTCTTTTAGATATTTATTGAGTTATATTACAATTTGTTTCAAAATGAACAGTAGTTATAATGATATGAGACCATATTCATACAGTATTTACAAATAACAATAATCGAATTACATAATATAGAAAAAACAACAACAACCAAACAACATATATATATAAGGTGTAGTTTTTTTAAGGGAAAGGTCAAATTCTGTGAATATCATTGGAGGCTAATTTATATCTTCACCACTGTTTTATTAAAAATTAATGCACGAAGTTTCGGCTAAAATGCCATCTTCAGGTGCAAATGAACAAATTTATCTTGTGTGAGTGGATGCCTACAACCATAACCTGGTTTATATATATATATATATATATATATATATATATATATATATATATGTATATATATATATATATATATATATATATATATATATATATATATATATATATATATATATATATATATATATGTATATATATATATATGTATATATATATATATATACATATATATATATATATATATATGATATATATGATATATGGTTGTTTTAAAAATATAAACTTACTAGTGGACCTACCCATGCTTCGCACGTGTGCAATTTGAATGAGGTGTCATTTATGTTTAAAAAAAATCTCTGTATGACCGATTTAGAGTTGGTAGTTGTATTTTATCGTAACGAAAAGTGCAATTAGCAAGAAAATATATTTATTTTATAATAGGGGTACTCACTACGTTTGCTATAGCATGCTATTTGTGCTATTGTGCTAAACCCATCAATTTTATACAGGAAATAACTGTAGAAACTCGACGGGTTTAGCAAAATAACACATATAGCATGCTATAGCAAACGTAGTGGGTACCCCAAGTGTCTATTATATTTAAACATCCGTGAAAATCAAAAACATAAATACAAATTTGTTTGTTATTATAAAGTGAAGCACAGATAACGAAAATTTTAATTTTCCCATTTAAAGAAAACTTGATTACTATGTATTTTATATCAAAACTATAGAAATAACATAGGTTTCTATCCTATTAGGTTTATATATATATATATATATATATATATATATATATATATATATATATATATAAGTTTGTGTTGTTCTTAGGTTTCAGTCAATGAATAAACAATTTTATCTATGCGACGTTTCGAGAATTTATTGTTCTCATAATCATGCCTTAACAGTGGAAAAATATTATATATTATATATACTGGTTTATATATATATATATATATATATATATATATATATATATATATATATATATATATATATATACAGAAGAAAACCCAATAAATAAAACAACCTATAATTAAAATAAATACAAAGTTCATACACCCAATCATAGATATATAAAAAAAATAAATATACATACATATATATATATATATATATATATATATATATATATATATATATATATATATATATATTATATATACAGAAGAAAAGCCAATAAATAAAACAACCTATAATTAAAATAAATACAAAGATCATACACCCAATCATAGCTATATAAAAAAAAATTAATTAAAACAAAAATAAAATAAAATATATATATATTTTATTCCAGCATTCTAGAATTTTTGTTGCATGCATGCATTGATTTCTGATGTTATCAAGTCATTTATTTTAAAAGTTTAATTAAAATCCTTCCTCAAGATTTCAAGATAATATATAATATAGGAAGGAAAAAAACGGAAATTGAAACTGTACGGGCATTCGTAAAATATAATTTACCAAAAATTATGAATTTGAGCCCGCAACTTCTTGATATAATATAATGTGTTGCCAATATTGACAGCAATGACACAATTTTATTTCTGTAACAAACGTAATAAAATTTAGGAATGGCACGGCGTGGTATGGTGGATAGAGCAATAGCCTTTTTTTTTTTTTTCAATAAAAAGCATACATATACAATGGCAGCAAGCTGTTTTTTATTAAATAAAATATATTTGTTTATTATTTAAAAATCGTATTACTGAGATATTAAAGTATTATTAATACCTATATTGTAATACTGTTGAATGATTTTTTTTTAATTAAATGAATGAATATTTAAAAAAACGTACCATGAATTCAACAAAACGCTTGAAACATTTAATTTGTGAAAGACGAGGTACTTTTTAGCCTCTGTAATAACACATGAGGAGGCACTGAATAATAACTGAAGTACCCTCTTCTCACAGGAGCATGTGTTTATTTTAGAATTTCAGGCCCGAAACCCTCTCTCCTAAGTTAGTTACACCTCTCTGTTCCGACATTGAATCGATTACAGGGTATTCATTATATTATAATTACGTAAAAATGCAATTGCTAATTTTGTTTTCTAATTTGAGAGAGAAATGCTTTGTTTTCTTAGCATTGCTGCCCAAATACATTGGGTTGCTAAAATAACACAAACTCATCAATACTTTATGGACATATTGCATATCAGTTTTCAATTTTTTTTATTTCCTAGTTTATTCTATTACTAAATAACTAATATTTACAGTTTTTCATTTTCCACTCTAGTTATTTACATTTTTTAAATTCATTCCTCTCTATGACTACATTTAAAATTTAAACTTTAAACCTTTGATACGCACATTTTATAACCAAAATATAGATTTTTTTTTTTTTAATTTTAATTTTCATAACTTGCTTAGTCAAACATAGAAAATTGTGTGCGTTGTATAAAAAAACAAATACTGGATATACATGATTACTCTCTATATGGTGAACACTAAAGCAAATTAATGATAATGATATCGTGATGATTAGTTTCTGCTAACTCATTCTCAACCACGCGATGGATTTTTATACTGAACTGTTTATTCTATGATTTAGACCAATCAGTACGTACTGTTCACGTTTTACTTAAGTTTAGTTTTTCTTTAAATGGGGAAATTAAACTCTTTGTAATCAAGGGAATTAAACATCTGTAGTTAATATGGGTAGTAGTATAAATATATAATTTCCTATTGGAAAGCACATGCTTTTTGAAAATTTAATATGAAAAATAAGAAGTAGTTCAAGTTAATATATCTCTATATTATCTGATATATCACGTTAATATGTACCTCTACAACCCATGAAGATTCTTAGACTCACAAGGAGAGGGTCCTAATGTCTCACCGATTTTAATGTTGTTTTTTAAAGGTAAAACTAAACCAATAGATTCTACAAAATATTAGGGACCAATGCTCCCCAGAAGTCCCGTAAAAAATCGGAAACTTTGCGCGCGAAAAACACATTTCATTTAATATCTCTGATTCTAGTGAAAGTAGAAAAATAATTTTGCTGTCAAAATTACCCTGTTTCAAAGCGGAATAATTTAAAAAATAAGTTATTAAAATATTTGCTTTTTATCCTCGGTAATAACCCTAAAAATATAAGTAATCTCGTCAAAACAGTACTTTTAATAAGGAGAGAAGTTAATTGAGGGTGCAGTCAAATTAACACTTAATTAAGTGGAAACTTAATATATATATATTTCCACATGATATATGGTTGTTTTAAAAATATAAACTTACTAGTGAACCCATCCCTGCTTCACACGTGTGCAATTTTTAATAAGGTGTCATTTATGTTTAAAAAAATTCTGTCTGACCGATTTAGAGTTGGTAGTTGTATTTTATCGTAACGAAACGTGCAATTAGCAAGAAATATATTTATTTTATAATATCTATTATATTATATTTAAACATCCGTAAAAATCAAAGACATAAATCAAAATTTGTTTGTTATTATAAAGTGAAGCACATATAACAAAAAAATTAATTTTCCCATTTAAAGAAAACTTGATTACTATGTATTTATATCAAAACTATAGAAATAACAAAGGTCTCTATCCTATTAGGTTTATATATATATATATTTTTTCAAATAAACTATTCCATATTAAAGATAAATAAACTTTTAAAGATACATTTCCATGAAAATCCGATTTTTTTTTAAAGTGACAGATCTGTTTTCATGAAATAGTTAATTACAATGTTAGTTTATAGAAATATAATATCTCACCATTTATTTAAAAAAATTAGTTCAGTACCTAATATTGTTTCTAAAATCTGGCGTAATAAATGGAAGAATATAACTTGCACGATGCTGTACGACGGTAGCAACATTTAGATCTTATAAATACCGTCTTTACCAAGAACATATGTTCATACGTTTAATGGCTTACGAAAACTTTATATTAACTTCTACGATTTCTTTGATTGAATATTAATATTTCAAAAATCTTGCGCTTTCGAACGGTATAATATACGTCTGTATTACTCATATATCTGTAATAATTTTTTTATCACTTGGTTACATAAAATTAATTTTTTACGATTTAAAAATATATTTTACTTTTAAACCTTAAGGAAAGAATATTCTGAATGATATTAAAAACCATATCGAAATCCGTCCTGTCGTTTAGAATGAGTTCGGTGGAACCAAGAACCGTGGTATCATTTTATGGTCTAATAAAATGATGATCTCTAAGCGATGAGCTCTAAATCGGTCAAACAGTGCTTTCATAAACATATACATTACATTAAAATTGCAGCCGTAGGAAATAGAGGGGTGTCACTAGTTATTTATGTTTCATCTTCCATTTACTGGCGTTATGAGGTGTGTAATAAGCAATATCTCTGGCGTATTCATTCGAAAAATAGGTGGCTATGACAAGACTACTCTCAAACGTTACACACACAAACGTACAAAATACATATTTTTTCATTAATTGTGTAATATAAAATGTATTGGTTTAGAATACATCAGTTTGTTATTTTTTGTTGGTTACCTGCGTTTATTCGCCTTTATGTTATAATTTGTTTTGTTTAGTTCTTTTTTTCTATGGTGTAGGGTATTTTTTTTAAATACATTTTTCCTACTGTTAGAAAAACAAACATAGGCTATAATTACCATTAATCCCGCTAGTATATACTAGTTATAGTAACGTGTAAATTCTTCTAAAAATAAAAATTAAAAAAAAAATCTTTGGCGTACGTTAATGTAATTATATCACTTATTATGTCACCTATAATATTGGTAGATATTGTAATGGTTCGCAATGAGTTCATTAGGTGATATTTATAATATGTATGCATAATCCATTCATAATTATTATCGTTATATCTTGTTATCAGAAGTAACATTGTGAAATTTGTATTTATCATCGTGAAATTCAGTATAGTTCACTCCTTTTTCGGTTAATTTTCTCTTGTTTATATTATTTATAGCTTACTTTATAATTTTAAATAATGTATCTCCGTATAATTCGTAGAAACTCTTGATGTGCAAGTAAAATGTTATATGATTCGTAGAATCCTAATAAATGATAAATTAAATGTATAAGCCCACCGGTTTTTCATATTTTCTTAAGAGTACTTTGTAGCTATTTTCTTTGGAATATATCATTAAAATCTCTGCCTTTATGAGGAAATAGAATGCAATATTATTCGAACCACATATGGATTTCTATATAATAAGTTTTTATTCTTTTTGAGTATTTAATATTAAATATTCAAGTCATTCTTGTGACACGACTACCGTGTTTATATTGCTTGGATTAACTTGGATGTAACTACTCTTAAGTACACGTATTCAACATAAACCTATGAACAAAAGGGTTGGTGAGATAAATAAAAATATCTATTACATAAGCATACATTGTAATATTTTATGTAACCAATGACATACAGGCTCTTTCGATATTGTTTGTCGAGTGTTATATCTGATGCCCCACCCTGGAAAATGCTTGAGGCAACCACAAACCCAGACCACACCCAAACACCAGTACCCACCCTTCTAATCAACGTATAAGGTTCGGATAGATTTCCCATTAATCAAGTGTTTAGGTTACTCTTCCCTTTTTGATTTACTAATCCGTTTTTGTATATGTATTTTCAGAACAAATAGCTCCTAGATTATTTAAATATTCAATGTACCTGTTACATTTCAAATACTAAGCAGTATAAATATCCGTATGGTTAAATATATATTATAATATGCTAATATACTTACCCAGGCAACTTTTATTGATAACAGCTAGGTTTTATAAATAAAACTAAAATATGCCATAATTGTGTATCGGTTAGTTTCAGTTAAATTAACATTTTATACATCTGTGGCGGTCGTGAAAAACTAGATAACTCGAGTTATATCAAAAATGAGTTAACTTCAGTATCACTCCCACAGACCTTCTCTTACGTCGTGTTAAATTGGTTAAAGCAATTTCTTGGTGGAAGAAATTTCAGGTGGAAAGAAAGCTGTAATAATTAACTCTATTTTGTTATTACGTAAAACTTTAAGTCCCTTACCTGTAAAATGAAAGATTTTGACTTAACCACTTATTCAATTCACGACCGCTACAGGTATTACTTACTAAATTATATATTTACGGAAGGTGATGCATCAACTTGTCCTACGTCATTGTTTAGTCGTAACAGAGTTACCACATGCTATATAAACAATTTAACTAGACTATTTAACCGAAGTGGTAAAATAAAATTATCGTTGGTCACCCAGGTACAGTGATCATATTCCTAGTAAATTTTTATATAAAATAACTAATGTTTAATTAGTTTTTAACGTTGTTAAAAAATAAAAATAAGAAAAATACTTTTACAACTGAAGATAGGTATTACAGATGAATAAAATCGTGTTATTTAAACAAACAGTCGTAAATATGCCAACAATTTGTTTGTACGAGTCCTCTCATATTATTTTATGAGTTTAATCTTTTATGAGTTTAGGTTATCTGATAATTACAGATTAAAGTATAAATTGTTAAATTAAAACCGTTATGACTCCCCGATCGGAAAATTTTATGGGCTAATGGTGTAGATAGGTAAACTGGAGTAACATTATTTAAAACGGCACTTCTAGGTTTATTTTTAAAAGACCTATTTTGGTGAAAATGTTTTTTGCAACATCCCGGATAAATATTTATCATCAATAAGTAAGCCCTTTTCTTTTCTATTTTTCTTATATAAATAAATTTAGAACTATGCTTTTCTTATCTTTTTTTTATTTATTTATTCGAATTACAACATATTCTAACGGTTTTGACTTTACGAATTAAGGTCAAGAAAAAGGTCTGTGTGTGTGGTAAGACTAGCACGAATCTGAAATTTTATATTGAAGACAACTATACGGCCGAGATATTACTACAACTTTTTCATCAAAATCGTCTTACCAGAAGAGCCACATCACCGTATGCATTTAAATATTTCAAAAATGCCTCTAACGATTTTGATTAAACTTACTAAATCGATGTAAAACGTAACGGGAAATAGTCTGGTAGAACTTAACTGTCTATATTTTAAATTTCCTTCCTCTAAAGTATCTTTAATTTTATAGATTTAAGAAATAAAACTATCATCTTATGAGCATTGATAAGAAACGGGTAAATATTTACCTTGAATCGGTTTGGTATAAAATTAAAGAAAAGTAGAACAAACAAATATTTTTATACAATTTTTGTGTTTTTTTTTTTTTTTTATAAGAATATTAATATAGACGTATAGTATATCGTTAGAAAGCTAAATATTTTAGGAAAAAATATTATCTTTTACACAAAGTTGTAAAAGGTAATTTTGAGTGACGAAAAGCGGATAACTGGTTATTGTAGAAAATAATATAATAGATTATTTAATGAAACACATTTTTCTATTAAAACTCAATATAATGTAACTTTTTTGATCTATAAATTTATATAACAGTTTTCATATTTATTCTAAAAACGGATATCAGTTAAAATTGTGTATTGCTCGCACCTTATTTTTATTTATAAAGATAAGTTATTTGACATAATATACAACTTTGTAATAATTTGCTGAATTTTTATATTAAAAATAATATAGAAATAATTTCAACGCCGTCAGAGGTTAGTCATCTACAGGAACAACAAAGTCCAACGTTGAGTATTGCGGTGCAACAACATTTAGCACTTGCTATGCTAACAAGAGTTAAGTGTTGTTGAGGCTCAATAGGTAAAGCCCCAAGTCCGAAGAGGCCTATTATGCCAACCCCCCTAGAACTGCTAACAGTAGTTAGGTCGATTTGCGAGGGCAGTGAAGGAAGTACAGTCTTATCCTATCTTCCGGGGGCCAGCCTTGCCCAGGGTAAGCGCGCCATTGTCGGCTAAAAATGTTTTTCTATGGAGTCGCTTTCTGGCTTTTAAGCGGATTTTAGAAAGTTTTAGGAAAATTGTAATCCAAAAGTAGATGGAGACTAAAACGTTTTGTTGATTTATGAGGCTTTTGCGGGGTCTAAATTTCGAGGTTTTATGTTGATTCAATGTAGTTTCCTTCGAAATTAATTATGATAATAATAATAATTCTTTATTTATTCTGGGACGAGTCCCTTAAGAATAATATTACAGGAAATAAACAATGGTCTTGAGTCTAGAGTCTTAAAGTAAAAATTAAAATAAATAATAAAATGAAAAAATAAAATAACTCAAAAGACAACTTCTAATAAAATGTGAAAAAAAAATATGTATATGCTAAAATGAGAACAGAGATTAATATATAATTATAAATATAATATCATTATAAAGAAAAATTAAAAATAAACATTCATAAAAGAAAAGAAATTACAATGCTTTTATATGTTTGTAAAATTATATATTAATCATAAATATTTGAAACGATAATCTTTTCGAATAATATTAGCTTCTGAATGTATCCATGAAAATGAAAGTTAAATAAATAAATAAACGTATTTGTCTACTTTATTTGTTGATTTTCCCTGAATGTAGCATCTAAGTGGGATTATTTGGGAATTGAAAGGACAGAAAATGGCTGAATAGACGGGATTTAAATGTTGAAAGAGTTTTGGAGTCACGGATGTTGGAAGGAATGGAGTTCCATTCTGGATGCAGATCGGATTAAGAATGATCTATCGAAATCTGTGGATCGATGGCACGTTATATACAGATCAGAAGGTGGCGAGCGGGTGTTACGAGAACGAACGGATAATTTGAATTTGAGGAGATCCGATATGTACAACGGACATCGGGATTGGATAACTTGATAGAGGAAGGATGCTAGGAAGTACTTACGGCGGAAGGAAGGGTAAAGCCACTTTAACTCTTAAAATTTGGGAGATACTTATCCACAACATTCTTCAATAATATCCCTTCTCTGCCTACCAAAATTGTTATCTAAGACATTTTTTACTTTATTTTATGGAATCCTTATACTTTAACGAAGTCCTTATGAATAACAAGGCGATGAGCTTCAATTGAAATTATATCAGAGTTTTTTCTGAATAGCCCATCTACAGGGCTATATGCAGTCCTCTAAATAATAATTCTTGTTTAAAGAAGTAAAAACTGGGTAAATAACATAGAAATAGTTATAGTATGATATTTTCACCAATCCATACAATATAACAATAACCACACACATGGATAGCCAAAATAAAACGTCACTCATTTTAGGGTGTAATTTCACAAAAGGAAGACTATCTTGAATTGCTAAGATGTTGTATTCTTCAGTTTTGGAAAAGGTCCAATTCAGTCTGGAACCTTTATCAGAAAAAAACAAAAATATTTATAGCAGAATCTAAGGACCAATCATCACTCAAATTAAAAATACATTGTAAAGATTCTAGATCATAATATACATTATGGGCATTAGAAGTAGGAACTTTCTTTTGTTATGGATGGCGAAACGGTAAGGTATCATTAACATCATAATGAAATAAGTATCTAGAAAAAAATCAGAATATGAAAAAAGAACAACTCGTTGTCCCAGGTATGTCGCTGCTAGAAGGTTAGCTTTAGAGGTTTGTAGTCCAAAAATAAATGAATTGAGCATTCATTTATTATATAGCATTGACATAATGTAAGTATTGAGATTTCAACCTTACAAATGATAAAAAAAGGATATTAAAGCATGTCTGTATTATTTTCATCAATATGCGTATATGTATAGAAAAATATCGAATAACGAAGAAGTTTCTCTAAAAAATATAAAAAAAAGAAGAAATGAAAAAAAGTACTGCTATTTAAACGAGGAATTCGTAAAACAATATTACAAATTTTTTTAATTGTATTATTAAAATTATAAGTATGTATTAGGTATTCATCTTTTTATTACATATAGTTTTATTCAGCACAGACATAATAATATGAAAACCCTTCAGCAATTAATTAGGATTACTAAGATTTTACTGCTCAACGCTCTGCAGCTCCCATGAACTGTGGAATTTAATTACAGTGTCTAATTGCTAAAATTCGAAATAATTACAAAATTTCTCAGTGTCGCTCATAGCAAATATCCATATAACAAATATTTAAAAGAATATTTTTTTTTAGTTTCGTTAATGCATATCAAGAAATTATTATTATTTTTTATTAAATAATAACCTAATCTAAGATTTATTATAGATAATAAAGGAAGCTCTTATTAAATATGCTATAGTATCCTTGGTATTTTTTATATTTCCCAAATATTTTCGAATTCAGAATAAAAGCACATTCAAATCTTACTGACATAATACTAGACCTTTGTTTAATTTTATTTCCCAACAAATATTGATAGTTGTAGAATACATGAAACACAGTAAATTTATATGAAAATTTTAGGAGTTTTTATAACTGATTTAATTTAATATAAAAAAAATAATTTATTTAAATAGGTCAGGTAGAAAATGAAGTAGAACATGTAAAAAAAAAAAAGTATTCAGCTTGAAATAATATCATTAAAAATTTAAAAAGAAAATTAATAAAAAATAGTAGTTAGAGTTAAATATTATTTAAAGATTATACTGCAAAGTTGTCCGATTTCTTTTTAAGAAAATATGCTGTAAATCGTTTTTTCTCAACAATTCAGCTGCCAAATGAATGTCTATGTTTGTGGTAAAAGCGTTTCAATGATTAACATTAACTAAAGGCATTTGACTCAGTTTCTCGCGAACAACAGGCTTACAACAATAGATATGAACCTTGACAAAAGCACTGATAACAGTCTACAGAGACGTAGTTCTGTTATCAGATCATTCTCCACCAAACATATGTATGTATGTAAAGTCGTCTGTCAACTCCCATCTCCCATACCGAATGCTGTTATATCACTAGTTAATAAGAAACCTCCTCCAAAAGGTTTAATATTATGAGGATCTTATTATAAGTTCTTTGTCATTAAATAAAATTGAGTAGCTCACAGAAAGCCGCTGGGATCCCTCGGAGTCTGCTTGTCCTACCAAGGTTTTACAAGCAGATTATAACTATTGTATACAGATATGGGAGGGTGTTCATGTTTTTTGTTTTTTATTTATTATATTTTAGCCTTGTTTTCATTATATATATATATATATTGTTTTTATACAAGTTTATTAATTTAATATTTTGTATGTGGTTCCACTATACATTCTAAAAAATTTTATAAATGTGATTGTATAGTTTTATTATTATTGTCCATTTGAGAATAATATCTGTATATAATATGTGAATAAAAATTATCCAATATTATATAAAATGGAAACAAAAACTAAAAAAAAAATTTATATATACTTTCGGTTAATCTAAAATAGTGTAAACCAAACTTCATATTTTTTTCATATATTATACGAATACGAAAAATATTTATATTTAAATTTTTTTTTATATTAGTTCGTGTCTCGATGCTGGGTTCTTTATCCCCCGCTGTAATCCCCTGGTTCGAGAAACTCCCGTAACAGAACCTTCAAAGACGAGGTAGTCGTACACAAAAAAAAAAAATAAATAAAAAAAGTAACCAACTATAAACAAAAATATACAAAAAAAAAAGTTGAAGGTACTTAAATTATGGTTACAAGAAATTGTTAGAGATTCCTACAATTTAACAAGACATGCAATATTTTTTTATGTTCATGTTAATGGGGTAGGAAATTGGATATATATTAAGGGAAAGTACGAGCATTTGGCCATATCTGGGCTAGCTTTTCGTCTTCTGTGACTCAATACCAACATTCTGCAATTATCTATTTTCTTCTAATAGCCAAAGTGTACCATTAATATAAACCTCACATTCTTCAACTTAAATTTTTCTGGTGCTATCTATAACAATCAGAAAATTTGCATAATTTAAATTATTCATCTTAACTCGTTTTTATACATTCAGGTTTCTGTTTCATTGAATAGTAGAGGGTTTATAACATATAAATATTAATATTTTATACTCCATTCTTATCTCAAGCTTATTTTTGTTTTAATTTTTAATGTTAACCAGCGATGCAGGTGAGAAATGATCTGAACTATTAAAAAGTTTTACTTGTCTCTCCACATGTTGAAAGGAGCAGACTTGGACCGGGGTTCGCCTGAAGAGAAATGCTTTATTTTATCAAAGTACAACAGAACCAAACAGTGCTGCCCAACCGTGTTGGGTTCCTATCACACACATATAGTAAATGTTGTACATACGTAAACGCGTGTTTCTAATGTTCATTTATTTATTATTCCCCACATTAGTTTTTTTTTTTTTGGAGGGGAAAGGGGGGAGAAAATGGGGCTGA
Organism: Piezodorus guildinii; assembly: GCA_023052935.1. Classification (NCBI taxonomy): domain Eukaryota; kingdom Metazoa; phylum Arthropoda; class Insecta; order Hemiptera; family Pentatomidae; genus Piezodorus; species Piezodorus guildinii. Next base: position 164,976,016 of record CM041292.1, read on the forward strand.
ATGAAATTTGTTACCACCATTACCACTGTCCCATATGAGACATAATGTAATATACTAAATAAATATATTTAGTTCAATGTTTTACTTTTAATTACACGAGCCATGTGGAATCGCCGCATGGTTCAAAGCTATAGAAAAGTGATTCCTAGATGTTACTGATTATGAAATTGAGATCTGGGACTAGTGGAATTTATTAAGTTTATAAAAGCCTAGTGGAACTATTGGATTTATGCTGAAGTATATTAATATGGAAGGTATATTGTTGTTTGAAGAGTGCAAAAAATAGTGTTCTGAAAATCTAGTTGAACTCAGTAGTAAAACTGTTGAAATATTATTTCACAAAAAAAACAACAAAAAAAAAACGTAAATACAAGTAATCTCCTCATAGCTTATTCGTGAAAGTATTATGTTTGTTTTCTTTTTTTTTTTTAAAGAAGGAGGTATATATAAAAAAGCGTATATATATTTATATTGTATATTAAAAATTAAATAATTAAACATAAAAATATATGTTATATTGTATATTTAAAAAAGGGTATATTATTTTAGATATCTTTCTAAACTAAGTAAGCGACATCTTGAGTGAAAGACTCACGCAATCATTAGGGTTCCTATTCGAAAGGAAACAATGGCAAGATCTTTCCTTTTCCTCTTTTGAAATATTTTTACTTCTTTTCATCACGTCATACTGTACATTTATTTAAATGTGTTTCTTTGAATGCTGTCTCCAATTTATTTGATATAATTATTCGTCTCCTTTTATTCCGTGACTCCTCTACTGAATTTCTCCACCGTGGGTCCACGAGCACAATCCCCTTTTCAAATACACAAACAGGTTAAAAATATATATAAATAATGGAAGGTGCCATTAAATAAGAAAAAAAAACTAAATAATTTTACAATATCATTATGGTAACTTATATGAATTAGCCGTTGATATAATTATACAAATTATTATTATCATATATATAATACGGTCTTGGAGGATTTATAGGGAATATGAAATGTTAGATACGTAGTTTTGAATCATAAAAGCAATATCTGTTTCGAGGTATCTCCTTAATAATCGGTATATTATATATATATATATATATATATATATATATATATATATTATATATATATATATATATATATATATATATATATATATGTCTTTATGGATTATTTTGTTAGTGACAAAAAAGAGGGGCTTAAGATAGCAATGATTAGCATCTAAATTTTAAATTATAGATTCTATTTCGATGACAGAAGTTGTTTTGAGTCTCTACTGTATCATCAAAATTATTTTTATATTCAATCCTTACAGTCTGAAATTTTCGAAAAATTCATAAATTTCCTTAAATTGTATCATTTGCTTCCAAAGTAGGTACCATCAAAGTTCTTCCGTACTCTAACAAAGTAGTTTTTCATTAGTGCTTCCTATTTCATTCCTGATGCTCCTCTGAGGTTTCTGAATGTAAACGTTGAAGAGACATGGTATCTTGGAGTCCTAAAACTTATAACCCTTAATTAAGGCAGGTTGCAACTTATTACATACATACATCTATGGAATAAACGAAAAAACATAACATTAATGGCGCGACATCCCGTCTCCAAAGTCTCCGACAGTTTGCCCTATCTGTTGCTGCAGCTCCCCAGCTGCTAGCACCTAGAAGATCACGTGCATAAATAAATTAAAAAACTAATACTTTCTTGCAGAAGCAGCGTATTCCAGTGGACAGAGCACAAGTCCATTATTCTCCGCATCCCGGTTTCGTGTCCTGTCTGTGACAGAATAATTATTTATTCTGTTATATCACATTAATATCCTGTTGAACCATCTTTGGTTTAGGTTGATATAGGTTGATCAACTTTAAGGTTGATAAATTTTATTGATAAAGTGGAACTGGGAATACTGGCCGCTGTGCTTGATCTCTCGCTTATCAACCAGCCGCTAGTTGTTACTTGGCCGACTGTTTTGTTTGTTTGTTTATTTAACCTCATTTTATGCTACTATGGCTAATCGGACGATGTTACAGTGGAAGTCCTAAATTTTGCCTATCCAGGTTTTATTAGGATAAAGATCTTTAACGAGTACCTGACATCGCACAGGCCGGTGGTCGACAAAGGTGGTCCCGAACCTTTTAACGTCGCCTCCGAAGGACGGCATAACTAAGGATTTTTTACTCCCATTAAAAAATCCTAGGACCACCTGCGGGTTTGAACCCCGTAGGAGGCTGTTATGCTAACCACCCAGCTACAAGTTATTCTCTTGGCCGACTGTTGTCCTGACTGTTGTACGAATCTCCATACGTACTAAAAACAAGATCCTTCATAGATCAAAGAGGGAAAGATTTTTTTTATTGGTATATAATTTGATGTAAAAAAGCAATTACCAGATCCTCATTGTATACAAATGTCTTGAGGGAAGGAAAAAGAATATTATAGATAAATTAAACCTTTAGAGGCATTTAGCAATGTCCTGTAAATAGGTACTAGGTGCTAGCGAATTATGGTAATCAAAATTATTCGTAACCATTGTAAAATTTAAAATATTGGGTTTTTAAAATAAGTTCTTAGCTATTTTCACTATTCTTTAAATTATTTATTTAATATTATAGTGAAATAATATTTATTTAAATTAATTAAATAAAAATTTCAGATTCTAATAATGTTTTAAATCAATTATATATGATTCATTTTGATCTATTTTATGTTGCCATCTTTTAGGTAATTTTTCTAAAATTCGGTCATCAACTGTGCTTTCTCCTAAGACAGTGGTACCCAACCAGATGATGTCCAAGGGGCACTAGAGATGTCACTGACATATAATTCAAATTACCTTGACGTAAAATATTGTGAGGCCTTGGCTTTTAATAAGAATTAAACATGCTCTATACAAATAAATTCAGCATTCTAACTGATATAATTATGATGCAGTGACTGCTTATGCACGATAAAAATCTTAAAATTGGTCCTTGTCTAACATTTCGAAAATAATGAACTTAAAGAACATATATAGCATAAGATAACGAAAATTAATCGATGTTTTGAAGGGTGTTTGAAAAAATTTAATTTAAATTTTAGTGATTCGGCATTTTGCTGACTCTAGTAAACACCTTTAACCTGTTTATTTTATTTTTTCATTGCGACTACCCTACATGGCCATTTCTATCATACTGAGTTTCAGTAGCACTGGTATTTCACATGAACTATACGTAGTAGCCCACTCAAAATCTAAAGATATATCTGATATTTAGAACATAAGGGGTCCTTTCCATTGATGTAATTCGTCCAAGGGTTCCGCAATTTTTTTTTCTGAACCTCTGTCCTAAGGCATTATCGCCATACACGCTAAACATTTTTTTTTTTTACCATCTGTGCATGGGATATTCCCTTTTCGGAAATAAAAAATCATTAAAGGCAGAAAATGAATATTTTCTGTTTCAATTTGAGCGAGATATATGCCACTTACAGATAAAGAATCTAGAATCTTGAAACTGATGCATAAAATCACCTTAACTAATCTTTTTTTTAGAATATGCAAAGATTATTTACCGAGAAAACATAATTTAATAATTGAAAAACGCTATAAACTTTTTTTACAATCCAATATATACCAATAATCTAATTAACATTATTTTCCCTTTCTTGAGCTGTGGTGCACTTTTTTTTTTTTTTTCTAATCATTGATAATTTATGATAAAATAATCTATAGCTAATTATTACTGAATAATAATATATTTTGTATTTTACAGGTATCCGATGCCTTAATACTGCATTTAATAGCTGTAGAAGAATGGATGTGGTTTATTACTTGCCTATCGTAATTGTAAGTAGGACCTTAGACATAGCATAATGTGAGGGCATAAAGGGCCATAAGGGCATTTATAGCCCGACAGGACGTGCCCTAGCCATGATGGGAGCCCTATCTAGGGCCTGCTAATATTCTGGGTGATGATGATGATATATAGGCGAGGTCTGGCCTTGAGATAGCATAGTTACCGCCGCTGAATTAGCCTACAACAACTGAACCAGTTACCCTTCGTAAACACAATCTTCTCAGCCTACTTCCCTGTGTTAATTAGAAACAACCTCGGCCTTTTCCTATCGGCGAGAGCAAAGCAATCCCAGCTTGATAATGATTTACATTAAGAACTAAGAAGCCTGAGCCTGCTGAGATATAGAACTCGTTATGAAGCTGCTTTTGGCATCTACATAGCAGGAAGTGTTAGTCATTTGGTGATGATGAGCAAAAATAATATAATTGTTTGCATTTCTCAGATTTTGATTATTAAATATAAATAATATTAGATAGTCTGCGGTACCTTTTCGCAATGATCAGATTATATTATTTAATTATAAAATAATTTAGCAACGATATGCTCTTTGAAATCATTGGCTTGAAAATAGTCCATTCAAAATAATGTATATATGCTGTGTGCGCTTTCAGTTTTTATAAATTTATTTTTTGTTAATCATTTAAACTGCGATAAATATAGTAAAACAAGGATGAAAATTAAAATAATTATGAGCCAACATAGAAATGTACGGTATAAGGATTGTAAATTTATTCATAGAATCTAGCTAACAAACATTAAAAAAATTTATTCTTTAAAATAACTTTAAAACGTTCACGCCGGCGCTGATTTTCAATCGGCTCTGTGGGGCGGCGCCCGAATTTATGCCACGTTTGATCAATTATTGCCTGTTCAGACCTGTGCACGAGTTGAACGTTTGCTAACAGTCTAGTTAGTGCTTATTTGAAATTTATGTAATTCGTACGGCTTTTGCATCCTAAGCTCAGATTTGTTGCCAGTAGGTAAAACTCTAAAGGCAGTTAAAATGTTTTATTTTTTTATTATTTTGCCCTTATAAGTAATACATAGCCTGGATATGAAATACCTGAGATACGCGCCGTCCGAGGAGGCGGACTAGTGAACTACTAGCAACGGCGTGAACGTGTTAATCCTCGGATTGAGGGCAAATGGTTTACTGTTAAGACGTTAATAGGTTGAAATAATCTGAAGTCAGTGTAAAACATAAGCCCTTGAATATTATTATAATATGTTAGGTACTAAACAAGATTAAGAATTGATTTATTTGTGTTAACTGTGTTATTTCCATTGTAAATATTCATAATAACCGACAGAATAATATTGTATTATAGTAACCTATCCTCTAATCCTTTTCTTCGAAATAGGAACTAGTTAATTATGAAATTTATTGTAAGACACACACACAAACAAATTTGTAGAACTATGTAAAAAAAAATTATTAATCAAAAGGGAATATAGTCTAAATGTATGTTACCATATAAGCAAGTATTCACTCTCGCTGCATTTTAATAGTTATGCATTGATAGTGTTACATTCTTTGAACTGAGTTGCACTTTTAGTTACATGTCCTTTTTAGTTTTACATCAATGTTTTCTAAAATTGTGATTTAAAAAAAAAATGTAAATACACATTAAAACCAATTAGTTTTTTTTATAGAGTAAAATATTTTGTCCAAGTAACTATAGATGAACCGTATAAATATTCATTTTAAATGCATCAGACTATGAATTAATTGGGGAATAGGGCAAATCTCTTTTAAAATAACAGAAATCAATTGTTACAGAGGTATTCCTATGGTTTCCCTCGTACAGCAGTATCTATAGCAATAGGGAAACCGATGAACCTGCCTACACAGTTCGGCTTCAAGATGCGCTACAAGCCGCATTAATAATCGACACTATTCCCATGCTGGGCTGGCTTGGACTGAGCACTATCAATTTTTCTCGGGGCTACCTACTGCGAATACTGGAAGCCCCAACTTTATCCAAATGTAATACGGAGAGTGAAGCACATACTAAGAGTAAGATCTATCGATTGAGGCAATGTATTAAGATGGACAGAACAATAGACGATGATATACGTGATACCTCTTCACGGAATGCGTTAAAGACCCATAAGGGTAACAAAATAACAAAATTCTTATACATTGATATAATTGTAAGATTTCAAACCCACTTACTTTGAATTCTCAAATCTGTTTTAGAAATGTGTAATCAACGAGGCAAAAGGTGCAAAATATAACCTTACAGAAAAGTATCATAACATTTCAAGATGGAATATATATTTCAATGCCTGAAAAAGAACTGGTTTCAGCTTCGAATAATCATCTTTTGTTCTGCTCAAATATTTATTTATGTATTAAGAGTTTCAGGTATATGACAGTATACCTTCGCATGACATGAAGATAGTGATTGGGGACTTTAATGCCCAAATTGGAAGGGAAGCAGAGTTAAACCCACTATTGGCAATCACAGTTTGCACAGCAGATCAAATGATAATAGAGAAAGGCTTGTAAACTTCTCTACATCCCCTAACCTTACCATAATGTCTACATTTTTACAATATAAAACCGTTCACAAGAAGACCTGGTGTTCCCCAGATGGAAGTACAAACAACCAGACCGACCACATGCTGATGTCTATAGCTGAGATAATAGCGGGAATGAAAAATAATAAGGCACTTGGTATGGATGGTCTTCCGGCGGAACTATTCAAAGGAGCAAACTGGGAGATAGCTACTATGCTCAAAGAACTAATAGCTAGAATTTGGGAAGAAGAAGTGATTCCTAGTGACAGGTTAAAGGGCCAAATAGTGCCAATTTATAAAAGAAAGGAGGAAATCATGCAATGGAAGAACCATAGGGGAAACACGTTATTCAATATTACATATAAGGTATTTTCTATTGCTTTGAAGGATAGTCCCATATGCTGAGAGAGTACTAGGAGACTAGGAGGTTTTCGGCGCAACAGATTTTTTCTATTCGGAGGATCATTGAGATGAATGAGGGAATTCGGAATGCCTGTGTGGATGCTGTTTGTAGATTGAAGCGGCATTTGACACTATTAACAGGGAATCCTTGTTTGCGGCTATGGGAGAGTTGGAACTACCAGATAAACTCATCAGGTTGACTAGGTGTACCTTAGCTCAAAAAATGCCGAGTTAAGACACCGAGTGGACCCTCGGACACTTTTGAAGTAAGTAATAGATTAAGGCAAGGAGATACATTACCTCCTCTTCTATTTAATATTGTCCTCCTCGCTATTGTGAAACGAGCTGAGCTGGACCCAGGAGGAACCATCTACACCAAGATGACCCTGATAATGGCATACACAGATGATGTGGTGATCATTGGAAGATCTCTAGCTAGTGTGAGAGGCGAGTTCACAAAGCTTGATACAGAAGCAAGGTATGTATTGATACAGAGTTAATGAGGACAAAACCAAGGTAATGGGATGCAGAAGGAAGAAGCCAGTACACCCTCAACGTACATGTGTAATCAGGGACTACAAGCTGGAAGTGGTGAACAGTTTTAGCTAGCTCGGGGCCTGTATCAATAGTTATAGAAAGGGACTTAACTAATAAATAGTATACATTAATTATTAATAACTTCCTTTTCTATACCTAAGACTGTCAACCATAAACCAACTACCTAGAAAGGACTGACCAAGTGACCAAGTACCGACAAAGGACACATACCTGTACATAGGGCACAGTACCCACCGTGTTTGTGGTACCCATGCCGCATCCTCATCCCCCTTACAATCTCTTGCTATTTATACCCTTAGATCCTCAAGACTCAACACTCTAGTTGTAACATTACTTGTGTCACACTCATAGAAGGAGACCTCGGAATGTACACTTGCAGTCACCCAAACTCTTCAGCACAGAGTATTGTATTCAGAATATGTATTATGTCCTCATAATAAAAGTAATATCTAAATATCTTCGCTGTATGTGATTCATTAATTAATGAGGATGAGGAGATATGAGCTAGATTGGTGGCTGGGAATAAAGCATATTTTTTTCTTATTAAGCTATTCAAAAGTAAAGTGCTGAGCAGGACCACAAAAATTAGGCTGTACAAGACGCTTGTTAGACCAGTGACAACATATAGATGTGAGACACGGACGTTTAACAAGACTGCTTCTGAAAAAATGGACCGATTTGAAAGAAAAGTTCTTAGACGGGTCTTCGGACTAGTCCAAGAGTCAGGAAGATGGAGGATTAGGACAAACAAGGAAATATATCGGCTGTATCAGGAATTAGTAGTGTCCATGTTCGTAAATATCCAGCGTTTTAAATGGCTAGGCCATGTTCAAAGGATGGAAGATTCAAGAGCAGCCAAAAGATTATACATGCATGACCCTGATGGAGTGCGACTGAGAGGAAGACCCAAGACCAGATGGCGGGACAATGTAAGCGGTGACCTCCGAAACCTAGGAATAACGATAACAATGGCAGAAGAGTGGGCAGGCCAATGACAGCTACATGCGTCTGTTGTGCCAGTAGAAGAAGAAGTATTAAGAACTTCAATAAATTATCGTAATTAAGTACCTTCGCTTAGTAATATTATATATATATATATATATATATATATATATATATATATATATATATATACACATATATATACGAGTCAGTCCATGTGAAATCGCCTAGTTTTCATTAATTTGTATTGGAAATTCCTATACAAAAAAGGACATTGTTCTCAAGATCGAAATTTTTACAGAAAGTAGAACTGTGAGAAGAAATGAATGAAAATATAATCAAAGGTGAATCTGTTTTCCTTTATAGACTTTTAACTCGCTGAAGTCCTCATTTTTTATGAATTTTGCTAGCCACTTTCTTAACTTTTGAGGTAATAAGTTGTAAGGACATAAGCATGGCCTTATCTTATTGTTAGTTTTGGTAGATATCGATACTTGCAAAATTACCAGAATCAAACCGATTTCCCCAACTCATGTTTTTATTCTATAAGCTGACTTAAAACGGTTGCAAAACCCAAAGTATTTGCCAGAAAAAAAATTTATTGACAGTTTTTTATTGATGAAAAGATAAATAATAACTGGTTGAAAAATAATTATAAGAAAAATGTTGAGCGGCAAGGTCTGGATGATTTCAAATGGATTGACCCAGTCACATAACACTAAGTCCTATAGGCGACTTCGCCCTTTTCAAAGATTTTTGACGCTTTTAATAATCCTCCAAAGTAACTTATTTTGCTACGATTTTTTTCGTGATTGGACAAGCATTCGGGAAGATATAGCATATTTAATAATTTTCATATTAGCGTATTTAGTCATATTTCCTTTACCCATTTCCTCAGTCTCTTCCACTTTTACAAGACTTAAGGAATAATTCATTCTTACTACATTTTATTAGATTCCCTTTATTTGGCTATATACAGCGGCAAATTTTATTATATAAGTTTTTTTTTTTTTTTTTTTTTTTTGCGTTTTGGAAGACATTCGAACGCAATATTTTTTTTATTTTAAGTTATAATTTTTTTTTCTGTGACTAGTTTCGTCTTAATGATTTATTTTGAGAAGACGTATTCCTTATAGCCTGGGACTGGAATGTTATTAGCGAAGCAGGTTATTGATTGAAGCTCCACAGGTTTAATGCCTGGCATTATCATTAGCGGGGAGCGATATATTTTGTGGTGACTTTGGCCTGATATACTGCGGATAAGCAGAGGCTAATGGGTTTTATCTGCTTCTCGATTCCCTCAATATCCGACATTAGTAGCTATGTCGGAGCTTGAACCTTATTTATACAATTTCCTAATCCCTCCGTCCCCAATTCTATCACTAAAATAAATGTTTCACTTTTTTTTCCGACTCCTTTCCTCTTACTTGGCTCATTATAAACAAAGTGTAAAGCTGGACTTATCCAGGGGGGTCAGCGCCTCGCTAATGACAGGAGGGATTTCTCACTGGGTGACTGATGCGATCCAAATGGTCCTTTGCAAATCGTCCCATGACAATTTAGTAATATCCTACATTAATTTATCATCTGGATGTATATAGATAAATTAAATAAGACAATGCTTAAAAAATAAAATTCTGGTGCGCAAATATTGTCACTTACATTCCTTCTTAAAGTTGAGTTAAATATAAATAAATGTAAATAAAGTCTGTTAAATGTTAGTGATGAAAAAAAAGAGCAAGGAATTGATTACAGCAAAGTTAGTGAACTTATATATATATATTTTTTTTTTTTTTTTTTTTCCTTACATGGTAACCCCACATAAGGACCGTTTATTATAACATCATGTTCCATACCTTAATGGTATACTACATGAATGATAATAGGATAATATTAATTTACATATGAAAGTAGTATTACATTAACAATTATTACAGAATATTGTTTCAATATATATATATATATATATATATATATATATATATTTTTTTTTTTTTTTTTTTTGAGTTTCAACAACAATTTTTATCGAGTAATATTACAATCTTTCCTGATTTTGACATTAATAATAGCGGAGAAGATAACGTTCATTCAAAATTTACTCAGCAATAAAATTTAAATAAATGCACATACTATAATGAATCAATAAAATGTATACGTATCACTAAAAATCACTCATACCTATATCACGTCATACATACAGCACATTGAGCGGAGCCAGTGCTAGAACTCCAATATAAGTGTTCGCAGGGCCACTGCCATTTCAACCTTATAAGAGGGTAATAAGGATGTGTGGAGCTGGAAAGGTATTGAGCCAGAGAATTGGGGTGGTGGATAAGGTTCTGATGGAATTTATAGAATTTTGATGGGATAAGATCTAAAATAAATGGAATATTTAGGTCGTGGTGTAAGGTATGTTTGATGACATAATAAGGAGCATTTACTATTGTTCAGAGGACACAACAATAGTAATATAGATGTATAATATACCGTTGGATAGCTAAAGGTTAAAAAAAAAATATCTGATACACAGAATTGTAAAGCGTAATGGAGAGTGATGAAAAAACGATATAACTAAATGTTTCGGGTTCCCGAAAAGGGAAATTCATGTTGACCGTGCTGCAACCTAACGGCTTGTTAATGAAGCAGAGCGCGCCAGTTTTGTTATTGAACATAAGAACAGTAATATAGACGTACAATATACCGATTGAAATAGAAAGACTTTAGAAAATATATTATTTTATACACAAGCTTGTAAAATTAAATAAAAAGCCGATAAAACTAACTAATTATTTTAGATAGTAATATAATAGAGATTTTAATAAAACACATGTTTCTATATTAATTCAATTTCCCAATGGTTTTACTTTTTTTTTTTATCTCTACATGTATTTGAAAATTCTTTAATTGATTTTAAAAACAGAGGTAAGTGAAAGTCGTGTGTTGCCCGCACCAGATTTTTTTATCGATATAGTGAATTAAATGAAAATCATTTGAACTGTTCTTGATAAAATCGCAAGCCCATAGAATAAAATGGCTTTCCAGGTTAGCCGATTTTGATGAAAAAGTTGCTCTAACATCTTGGGCTGTGTTAAAGTTGTATAGTAAATATGCATCTACAAAAATAACTTATTTCAGAGTTTTTCTGTATCTTATGGATTTTTCGTGAGCTGATTTACGGTATTTAAATACCTTTATACATCAATTCTCATAATTTGAAGCGGAAAGGGACACAAATGTTTCTTTTTAATTGGTCGATTACAAAGATTCTCTTTTATAAGTGATAAACCAATCCCTTTATATGTATATATATATACGTATATATGTATTTTTATATGTATTTATATATATATATATATATATATTATATATATATATATATATATTTGTATATATATAAAATAAAAATTAATAAGATTTTTCCTCTTAATTTAGCCTCTACCTACCCAGATTGTCATTTCGAGTGTCATGGGAGGAATATTACACTACATTATGATAATTACTTTATTTTAGATAATTGAACAATTTCACTGATGTGTTTTCCTTATTAAATTAGTTAATTAGATTAAATAATTATATAATATATTACATAAATAATAAACAAATATATTATAATAATGATAACTTAGATATAATAATAAATTGTAAAATCTCCTTGAGATTTGCTGTGTAAAATTAAATTTTGAAGGGGCAGGATGAATTCAATTTAAATTATTATTGATTGATTACGAAAGTTCGTTGCTAAAAAAATAAAGTAATAAATGTTATACAAAAAATATATAAAAATTTCAATATTATTCAAAGTACTTCAGACGCGAAATGTGAAAAATAATAATATTTTATAAACTATAAAACTTCAATCAATAATTATTTATTAATTTTTTTTTTTAGTAGTTAAAAGAAAGCTTTATGATTCCGTTTTAGGAAAGTTTCACGAAGTAATAAAACTGAGATAATAAAAGATAATTTATTCCTCCCTATTATTTAATATAAGTACAATAGGTGGCACATAAAAACGCTTTTTAAACTTTACTGCCTTGATTCAGACCATAAACTTAAAGAAAGATAGATTTATTTTAGATATCGAAATGGGGTATGGACCAATTTATTTAACGTTATGTAAGCCCAATGCACTATTCTGTCCTTAAGTGTGTGATGATATGGTAACTATTTACAAATTACCATTAATACAATATAATTTAATAAATAATATACAATTTAATACATGTATAAAATATTATATATCATAAAATTAAAATTTTATTTAAGATAGATTTGAGTGTTGAGATTCGAAATCATATCCTAAATGTCTATCGATATCGATGCATGTGATACTGTAATTACTCCAAACTCAGCAATATAATGTAATTGATATCTGGGAATTAGTGCAATGATCGTATGCAGACTATATTGATGGTCATTAATAGATATTTATTGATAATAAGAATCTGTCTCTCAAATTTCTGTTTAAAATAGACAAATAGCTTGGGCTGAGATGAAATGTCGTGTAGGCAAGGTTTATTAAGAATTGAAATAGTCATGTGTTTATATTTCTCCATTTGTAATTTTATTTGTTTTATTTTATGATTCATCATATGCAAGCGCGACAGTCAATTGTTTTATTCAATTTGAATCAGCTAGGAAGTGACCACGGAGGAGGGTGCATTCTGGGATTGTGAGTGAGTTAATGGAGTCACTCGCGAGTGTAGACGGTGTTTAATTAAGTTGGTGCTCGCAAATGTGTCTTATTGTTCTCAAATTGCACTTCATCGAAGGAAATCAAAGGTCACAGAAAATTGCAGAAAGTAGCCGCAAGGAGTGGGAGTCGCAAAAGGAAAGAAGGAACATCGCAGACGAGAGGAGGAAGGAAGTGATCAAGGATTGAAAGAATCACCGCTTGCACATTATAAACAGTATTTTGTTTTATTTTAATTAATATATGCTTTTTCATGTTCTCTCTTTTAATATTTCATTTATTTACCCTCAACATAATTGCACGGCAGAAAATTCAGCGATTCACATTAACGGCCGGGTTGAGGCTGCTAGCAAACGCGTTAGTCGCCCCCCTTCCCAACATAGTTAAAAGACTGTTTTTTATATACATATTTTACCATCGACTCTAAATTAAATGTAACAAATAAATAATTGTTATATAAGATTTTTTTCAGTTTTTAATTACGCATGTCCAATATTTAGCTATTTGTGTAAATCCAACTATGAAAAATTACAAGATGTCCAAAATAAGTGTTTAATAATTTGTAGAAATTATCCATGCAATAATACAATCAAAACCATGCATTCAGGATTAGGAGTACCTCTTATTAAAAATTTCAATAACAAGCTAAGCAAACAATTATTTCCAAATGTTCAATAAAAAAATAATTACCTTGAAAGAAATATTATAAAATATACGAAAATAGTGCAAGATGGTATGAATTGTACACAAACGAACTAAACATATATTACTATAAGATACATTTGTTGTAGTTTATTTTGTATCAAGCTAAGAAAGTTTATGTATATGTATATATATAATATATATATATATATATATATATATATATATATATATATAATTACTCCTATTAAAAAATCCTAGGACCGTCGGCGGGTTTGAACCCGTGTCCTTTGGCATATTAGACTGTTATGCTAGCTACCCTTCTGCAGAAGATATCTACCCGAATACATTAAGTTATACAATATAATCATTGTAATTAAAAGAGCAGTTACTGTGTTCCCCAATTTTAATTATTTTACAGTTTTTGATAAAATGTAGAACATGACTTTAATTTTAAATGAATAAATTTGTTTAATATACGAAAGTCGATTGTTTGAAGAAGAGAAATGAATGCTCAAAACATTATATTGGATTCAATGTTTTAATTGATACAGAATTATAAATGATCTGTGTTTATACATAACAATATTCATTTATATCTAAAAAAAATGCGTTCTGTAATAAAAAAAAATCCTATATAGAGCTACGATATTTTTATTAACATGGGTAATGAATTAATTATATATAATTGCCAACTAAACTTCCCCGAATGAATGGAGAAATCACGAAAAGTCTTTTAGTCTTCTTTTAGATACTTATTTTTTTTTTAAATATAGAGTTAAATAAAATCCATGACCACCTGTCCCATTATTTCCTTTAACAATATTCCACTCACCTCAGTTGAACAGATCCGGTACCTAGGACTCCATCTAGACAAACGTCTTACTTGGAATCCTCACACTAGACTGAAACGACAAGAAACAGCTCGTAGATACCGCTTAGTACAACACTTACTGGACAAAAACTTTCCACATACTACAAACAATTAATTTATATTACCATTATTAGGCCTATTTGGACATATGGGATTGAGTTATGGGGATCCACCAAACCATCCTATTCTTCCCGCATTCAATCCCTTGCAATCCAGAATCCTCCGAAATATTCTAAATGCCCCTTACTCCACCAATAAAATAATTCATAAAGACCTGAAAATCGCATTAGTCGCAAAACTAGCCAGAACTAGATATTTCTCCTTTTATTCCAAATTACCCGTCCACTCATCCACAAAACTATCATTACCATCTATTCCTGATAATCCCCCGAGGCGGCTGAAAAGACGATGGCCTCGCGACCTACTACATTAAATAAACACTGAAGTGCTACCACTGGGTAGTTTCTTCACATGCCTGTATCACGCCCACTTGATCAATTAGCACATTTACTTGATGTATTTTATTGTATAATACAGTTAAATATGATAAAATAAAAAAAAGAGTTAGGTAATTTTTTTTAATAATCTGATTATAAATTAGTTTTTACTTTCTTATTACTCAATATATTTTAATAAAAGTTGTGATATGCTAGAACCGGTACTGTTATTTTTAATTTGAATCAAATGGAAGATGTTGCCAAATATCTATTTAGCCACATATGTAATACAGTCCAATTTTTTAATTGTATGTGTACCGTTGGAGGTTTCCATTAACTAATAACTATGTTAGTACGCTTGCATAAAAATTTAAAATTCTATTTTGTACTCCCGACATATTCCTTTGTATTTTAAATCGATTTTTATATCATATGTACGTTTTTTAGGACAAAACTGCAATATCAGAGGTTCCTGTATCCCTATCCGATAATCAAATAAGTTTGATAACATAGAGAAATAGGAATTAAAGAAAAAGAGTAGCAATAAAAGTGGCACTGTATTGGGCTTGGAGGTAACTTATTGCATTGCAGCAGAGACTTGGCACAATACAAGGTGAAGCTCTGTATTGTAGGAGTTGACAATGACCAACCTGGCAACCAATTGCCCGTTATTCGAGAACCAATTTAGCCCGAAAAGGCTGGAGGCGATGTGTAGGCTGTAATGGGGGCCTCTCTGGCTATGGAAAATAAAGCCATTTGTGATTCTTAGAAGTCACCGAAAGTATCTCAGTAAATACCTTCTACATCTAAACGTTCACAGAAACATTATTACAAAACGAAATATAACGCCAATGGGTGTATTTTACATTAGTTCCAGATCGGTATTTCACTTAATATTTCGATTTCGTAAAGTAGAACGTTGCAAATTATTACACAATGGTTTATTATTTCCAAATACCAATATTAGAATATATCACTTTATAAAGCTGTTGGTAGGCAATTAATTAATATGAAAAGCAACAATTCATATGATAATATAATATCACTACAGCTGATTTCAAAACGCAGTATCTGAGCTAGTTGTTTACCAATTTCAATTTTTTTTGTTTAAATTTTGGCAAGAATTTAATTCTCTATTGAATTGCACTAAAACCAAAAAAAATAAGTATTTATTTATTAATTAGGAGAAACGGATTTAATTTTATTTGTTATTCTGATTCCACGCATCTTGAAACGAAATTCAAATTTCGAAGGGGGGGTTTATATATATATATATATATATATATATATATATATATATATATATATATATATATATATATATATATTTTTTTTTATTTTTTTTTTATTTTTTTTTTTTTGTGTTCGATTACAAAGGTTCATTGAATTATTGAAAATTGGTAAACCGGACGATTAAACAAAATATATATTATCTCATTATTGTCATAGAATTTATATGATTTATGGTCTAATTAAAATCTTACTAAGCCAAGAAAGGAAAGAAATTTGGTATAACTCATTACCGGATTACGTTAATAAATTATTGTGAATAGTTGTTTGGGATGCGGCTAACTCACACTCATCAAATTTGTAATGTTACTTACTTGTTACTGACGTTTTCAGGATGTTTAAGGAGACAAAATAATTAACTGCGCTGATGCTCTAAACTCTTTCTTATTTTTCTTTCTGGTGATCATTAATGCAATCATGTAAATGCTTATTCTACTACTAATAGCGGCATGATAAATATGAATAAAGCCCTAAAATAACATTTTTAATAATAATATTGTATCAGTTTTTCTTTTTCGTCTCTTATTTTTTTTTAATATAAACGAATAAAAAGGCGTGAACGGTTGGTGTCCTTCATAAATTCCTTCTCGCCTTTTATTTTTCCTTCCCTCCACACCGTAGCTCTATATTGGATTTTTTTATTATTTCAAATTACAGAACGTCTTTTTTTTAAAGATAAAATGAATATTTTTTATCTATAAACAAAGAATATGTATAATTCTGTAATAGTTAAAACATTAAACCCAATATAATGTTTTGAGTATTCTCTTTTCATCTATAGACAATCGTTTTCTGCATATCGCAAACAATTATTTATTTAAAATTTAAGTCATGTTCTGTATTATATCAAAAATTGTATAACAATCCAAATTTAGGAGTACAGTAGCTGCTCTTTTAATTACAGAGATTATATTATAAAACTTAATATATTTGAGTAGCACTGTTTTGTTTTGTTATAAAATGAAGCATTTTTTGGTTGATATTGCGTAAAAAATTAAGAAGACTTATTTTGCTTGCTCGTCTTTTTGGAGGTTTATTTGTTCATTAAATCTGTTATAGAGTTCCCATTGGTTATCTTTTTTTAAGGGACTCCATGTTTATATGTATACTTGAATTATTTCGATTTATTTTTTACTCTCACTTACCTATATATGACAGGAGGGTATTGCGATCGCGAAGATTTTCGAATTATTTTCCGTTTTCAACAGAAATGCACGTTTTAGATTCCCCTGAGTCCAAATAATCAAGTCCCGTGAATGTCTATGTGTCCGTGTGTGTGTTTGGCAAGTCTAGCACGAAACCTTAAAGTCGTACGAATACAGAAATTTCATATTAATTACAACTACAAGACCTAGATGTAACAGCAACTTTTTCATCTAAATTGGCCATCCTGAAGAGATTCTATATACCATGCATTTTGCATCTTTCACGAATGTAAAATTTAATGTACTTTAATATTATATAGTCTTTATTCTGATTGAAATAGTCCAACAGGGATCTTAAATCCCGATATTTTGAATGTTTTTCCTCAAAAGTACCTTTGATTTTGTAGATTTGAAAAAGAATTACCATATCATCTTGTTAGCATTGATAAAAAAATAGATGGTTATAAGTTGAACGAATTTAATATCAAACTAAAGGAGAACAGAGGAAAAAAATATTTTGTATTCAGTTTTTAAACATAAGAACAATAATTGTGGATAATACCAAAAATAAAATAAAAATAATTGAAAAAATACATCACACCCTATAAATGGTTATGATATTTACCCAAGAAATAGGATGTTCTTATCCAAGATTATTTCTCCCTTCTGGCATAAAAACTATAAATAACGCTGTGAGCTAAAAATTAAATTATATTATTTCGTACACCAATTAGTGTGATGGAAAGTCGATGAAACTAAGTGATTGTTATAGATTATTCCATAAAACACGTGTTTCTACCGAAACTCAATTTGATTAATTATTTAACCTTTTTACATGATATTTCCTATAATTTCATCTCTAACTGCATTTAAAATTCGTAAATTGATTTTAACAACGGAGCTAAAAGTAAGTCGTTTGTGTGCGCAGCAGATTTTTCTGTATTTATTTTAATTATAATTAATCATATGTTAGTTTTACATTCACTCACGGGAAAGTATTGCCATTGCAAAATGATCGAAATTGATAAAGTACTTTCGATTTTGTTGATTCCAAAAAAACAACACAAAAACATTGTATATGGTTATCTTTGATAAAAAACGGGTAAATATACCCGTAAATATATATTTATTTTTTAGTTAACCTTTAATTTTTTGAACATAAAAACAGTAATATAAATTTATAATATACCGCAGGAGTTGTTGTTGATTCGGACTGGAGGCGTTAAACCCGAGGGTTATCAACACATTTGTTTTATTGTATCTTCTAGTATTTAAATTTATAAAAAAATAAATCCGAAATAATAATAATATTATTATTTAGATAATAATAATAATCTAATAACGTTAGACCCCACACATAATACTATATTGCTTTTATTTATTTTTTCTGTGGATCCCAATATTTTATTAAGCAGATGATGGGCTTTGAGAAAGCTTAGGAACGATTTGATATGATTTTCATTATTGCTTAATAAGGTAACTTACCAGGTTCCTGTAAACCGTTGGAGAGCTAAAGATTTTAGAAAACAAAAACGCTACAAATTATTACACAATGGTTTATTATTTCCAAATTACTATATTAAAGTTATAACTGTTTATATAGCTGTTAATGGGAAATTAGCTAAAATGAAAAGCAATAAATAATCCAAAGGAAAGTGGGGACCCAAATTCAAAACGCAATATCTCTGCTAGTTCTCAATCCGTATTTCATATATATATATTTTTTTTTTTTTTTGGTATGGAAATTTAGTATTTATTTATTAATTAGGGAAAGGGTTTTTTAAAAATTATTTATTCGGGTTTCACATATTCTTGAAACTTAAACTGTCAAATTTTGAGAGGGAGGAGGGTATCTTTTTATTTGTTTGACGATTAAAAAGGTTTAATATTGAAAATATAAACCAAAACCACTAATTTCTATTTACTATTTTTCTTTCGGTTTTCATTCAGATAATTGAAATACAATTGACACCTCAAATATTTTCTCTATTATTAATAATAACCGAGTTATCAGGAATCACATCACTTATGTTTGATTTTATTAATTTTTTACTCGATTACAAAAGGTTCATTATTTAAAATAATAAATCAAAATGCTATCTTACGTAAAAAGTTGTATAAGGCAGTGGAGAGAGATAATAAGCGGATAAAACTCAGTGATTATTATAGATAATAATTTTTATTGTTAGATTGTTTAATCTAAAACACATTTTTCTATCAAAACTGAATTAAATTCTTTTACCTTTTTTCAACTCTAAATTTATTTAGTAGTTCTTAAATCTTTAATTACAGAGGTGTGATAATCGTATGTTGGGCTCAGTAGATTTATTATATTTTTGGTTTATAAAGTTTATTAAAGATGTTCTATGAATATTTCAATCATTATGAACCGTAATAAGGCCTAAGGAGTTTCCCAGGAGTGGAGTTTGGTTGAGTGGCCTTGTCATGTTTCTCGGAACACGTATCCCAAGTTGGCTAGGATAATCGGCTACCTGGGGATGACACCTCCGCCAGATAAACCCAGCCCTCCTTGCTTCTCCTCATTACTCTCCTTCTTACCGCTGCCCTTCCCTAGCCTCATTAGTGCGGGCATGGTTTCTTCTTGTCGGTGAAGGTTACATTAATTCCGTTGTTCGTACTTTTAGGCCAGTTTCGTTAGTTCCCCAGGAACAATAACTGATCACCATCTCACAAAAAAGTTGTTATTTTAGACATAAAAAGAACAGGAAATTTATTCTATAAGGACGCTGTATTATTTATTTTGATATATTTTTCTCTTGGTGAATGTGATGATATAAAAACCTGAATAATAACCTGTAACCTTTACGAAGCATCTCGGGTTCAGTGCTGAAAAAAAGATTCGTACTGTTTCCTTCCAACTTTTGCGTACCTAGTTTATAGAGGCTAGGTGTGCACCAGGAGGGTATCCATACCACAAGGTTGCTCCACGGCTGACACAAAAGAATAAAGAATTCTGCTTCCTGGGGCTCGGAGAATAGTAGCCTAATGCTCTATCCTATAGATCACACCATTCGCTTGAGGTAATAAAAACATAGTTCAAAAAATGTTCTATTATTTTCAATACTTGGAAAATAATTATAACTATTATGAAATAATTATTTACATGAGCCATTCTCATCAAAATCAATACAATCGGGTGCGTCTTTCTTGAAAATTTCAAAAGTTGAATTTTCGGTCCATCCTTTTTTTTTTTTTTTTTTTTGTGTGTCCCTATATATGAAATCTGATCTGATGTAGCACTCAGCAGAGCTTTACTCGGTATAATTATCAAATTAATTAATTCCATTAATAATTAATTAATTAATCAAAATAATAATTATTTCAGAAATCAGAATGTGAGCCAATGACGATCCAGTAGTGAGCTAATGATGAGTCGGTGAGCCAATGATTTTTGGAATGATCTCCCGTAGGTTTTGGAACGTCAAAAAAAGTTAAGACAGTCCTCTCCTCTTTCATCTATTAAATATTTAAAAAAATTCGCTCCTATATAGATCAGCACTCGATTGAGTACGATAAAGTGTTAACCAGAATATTTCTCCATACCAGAGCTGTAGGTTCAAAGGAAAAAAAAAACAGTTTCATCATTGGCGCATCTTCTGTGGGGTGCGCCAATGACGAATCGAAGGTTTTTCGAAAAGTTTTCTATCCAAAACAAAGTATCAAAATAAAGACATCAGTAAGCTGAATCCTACAACAGAAAAATAGAAAAAATACTCTCATTCACTAGCGTACGTCTTCTCTTCCTGCCACCGTGAAAGACACAGAAGGCGGTTGTAACCTCTTGGTAGGCTTGCTAAAGGCACAACGCTTTTGCGAGCCTTTTTCCGCCTTTTTATGGATTGAAGGATGATCGCGGCGCCAAAACAGTTTGGGTTGATCCAATGACGCAAAATCCCTTGGATATTTCAGTTTTATTTATTTGAAAAGGATTTAACCGTTTTCTAAACCTGTAATTCTGTATTCTGAAACTATAGAGTGTATATATGAACGCAATAGTCCAAACCAGTAAAATCTGGGTAAAATGGGTACCACGTTGAAGTTGGCAAAGTCTGATTTGGACAGGGTGAGCCACTGATTTTTCGGACATTTATTCAAATTTTCATACAGAATAATTCATTGATTTGAACTTATGAATGTGCACCAAGTAGAGGAGAAAAATGTCGACCAGAAAAGAAAACAAAGTTGGAAAATAACCGTTTCAGTACGAGGAAAATCATTTGGACAGCGTTTGTACGTTTCGTTGAGAATGGCCGATATAGATGAGTTTTAATTTGTAAAAATAAATCATTCCAATTTAGTAAATATAAAATATATATATATATATATATATATATATATATATATATATATGGAAACCACATGAAAGTGAAAAACTTAAATAAATACTTAGAACTCACCTACAACTATTACGTCGGATTTGGTCAAAAAAAAACAAACATATATGTCTACATATCATTAATACATTTGTATTGTTATATACAGATTAATATACGTTTCTTGATTAAAAAAAAAAATCCAGTGCGGGTTATAAACGACTTTCGCTAACCTCGGCTGTTTAAATCAATTTAATAAAAATAAGGAATTTGTAAGTATCATATGGTGTAAATAAATAATATAATAATAAAAAGTTGTCATGTACAATAAACAGTAATAAGGTTGTGCTCTATTATTCGGAGCTTCTTTTATTTCGAAGGCACCCCTGCGGCCGATACATAGTACTTACTTCCTTTCTACTTATGCTGATGACACTGTGTTATCAGTCGATATTTAATAATGATCCTACAATTTCCTCTAAAAACTATAATTTACTTGTTGCCTTAACTAATACAGTTGCTAATTTCAATAAATAATTTTTAAAAAAATGAAAATGTCCAATTCCAAATAAAAACAGGAGAAATATTTTGAATTTTCCACCATTATTGTCAATACTCCTGCGAATTGGCAATGGAAAGCGTTCGATTCCAATTACGGTTGGTAATAATTTATATGGTAGTAAATTACTGATGGGTTGTAATTAAAACGGTGTTGAACAGGAGTGAGCGATCACTAAATCCGGAGAGCACATTGCCTAGAACAGCGTCCCGTTAGATCTATTATTACAGCAATAATTGATTTCGGGGGAGGGAGAAGATCCGCGGCCCCGGTTTATCCACAATCAGCTCGTAATTCCTCATTACAACTTTACCCAACTGATAAATTGCTTGTCATTAGTGCCCATTATTTTACTAAATCAAGGAAATTTATCAAGCCATCCGCCTTCACTATACGCTTCCAATTACCGTATTAGAATTTCATTTATGTTCTAAAAATATTCTACTAAAGTTGCCAGAGAAAGTTTCATTCTTCTGCGGACGTGATCATTGTAACTAATGAAATATTCAAATCAGATAAACCTGAAATTTATTGCCGGAAGGGAGAGGATAAGCTTGGTTAAGAACTTCCTATCCCTTGGGTAAATATCATAATCCTTTTAAGGGTGTTTTGTATTTTCCGTTTTTTTAGGTATTATTAATTTAGATAAATACATTATTATTACGATTGGTATTTTACAATAAGATTAAGTGAAATAGTTTGAATAGTAAATTCTTTACATATGTTTTTAACATTAATGAACAGAGCAAAAAACTCCATAAACAATTTTAAATTTTCATTGATAACCAATAACCAACTTTAAAAAAAATCGTAAATAAGAGAAAAGATTGCATAAAATAGTATTTAGACGAGTGGTTGGAGGCATAGAGCAAATATTTTAACCTAATAAAAAAATAATTTTTTTTTTTTTTATAATTGAAAAATTCTTTAGGCACGTTCTGTGATTTTTGGCGATTTGGTGTTCTATAGTGGATTGGAGGTCTTGAGTTATTTTAAGTAGAGCGGATTGAGTTGAAAACCGGGTCGGAAGCCAGATTGGAAAGGGTTGATAAGGGAACGTTCTTCTAAAAAATTTGATAACTAGATTTGTGAAATGCGTTCCAGGGGTTTGGATAAATTAGAAAGGAGAGAAATAGGACGGAAATCAGAAGTGAGGTAGGATTCGAAACTTTGTTTAATGGACGAACTAAGGCGGTTTCAAGCTTTGTTTAATTTTCCGAAGAAGCTTTCTGGGCAGAAACTCTGATGGTCAATATCGGCGGAAGGAGAAGATGCAGAAGCAAAGGATATAAAATGATTGTTGAGATCGTCCTGAGAAACAGAGAGAGGAATGTGGTTATTGGGTTTTAGGATAGATAATTTTCGGGTAGTATTCCATTCAATTTGGAATCAGGAGCATTGGAAAGTGCGTTATGGATATGGAGGAATTTAATATAGTAGTTTAGGATTTAGGATTACAAAGTTGTTTAAAATGTTCGTAATCAGACGGCGTACGAATGCCTCGAAATTTTCTTCTTGTGCTTCTCTTTTTTCATCATCTCCTTTAGGTCATGGGTTGGGCAAGGCGCGGTCGGACGGCGTAACATTCGAGTTTTCAAAGGTGCATGAAGGTGTAAGTAAGGTTTTGAGGTATGAGGTAAGAGTGGATACCATATGATCGAGGATATATAGTATCCTAATGGATTGATTCCAGGTCGGTTTGAAGAGATTCGTAAGAGAGAAGGTCCAAACTACGATAGGAGACCAAATTTGGAAGTGAATGATTTCACGTGTAGCTTGTATGAGATCTGGATGAGATCATGTGATGAAAGAAACGGAAACCGGTTGCTGGGAGGATTAAAGGACCTTTAGAGGAGAGTTAGTAATGTGAAGTTCAAGCCAAGTGTTGGAGAATAGAATATATATATACCCACGCTTTTAAAAATTGTAGTTTTTTCCAAAACGTACTTGGTTCATATTTTATATCGTTCAAAAGCATTACCATAACTTAGTAAAAAAATCTAGAATTAACTGAAAAAATATTCAAATTATAAATTAAATTCAAGAATATTTCCTAAATCGATATACAATATTACGTATTGGGAATCCCCTTCTGAATTTGCAGGCGCATCAATTAACAGTATCTATTAGTTATTGAAATAAGGAACCGCGATAAAACTAAATTAGGAAAGATAATCCAAGATGGTTAATGCTAAAAGTATGAAAGGAAACATTTTTCTCTGCGAATTTAGGTATTTAGGTATTGGTTTAATATCAGTGACTTCTCGCAATATCATTTTTTCGTGAAATTTTTGATTGATTCTTGTATTGTGGTTCAAATATTTATCATTAGGTTAATTTAACTCAACTATTCAATGTCATCTCCCGGACTCCTTGCACTTCGTCTTAGGACCGCCAGTGGTCCGCGGACCACTTTTTGGGAATCGCTGATCTAGAAGGTTATGTATTTAAATGTTAATCGTTGATGATTGAACTTAGAAAAAAAAATATCTTTATAATATTAGCGAAGAAATAACTATAGTTTAAAATATCTTTATTTTTAAATATTTCCATTTTTTTAATAAATTAAATATAAGAAATAAAGGTGGAAAATCTCCTGTCTGTCAAAAATCCTATTGTATTTCAGATATTCAATTCAAGGAAGGAAAATAAATAAAATGAAATTAGGTGTAAGCGATATAGGGATAGGTAGAAAAAATATGCAATAGCCTAATGAAGAAATGTCTACATCAACAAACAAATTAACATTAGAGCTTAAGGATAGGGAATTGAAACTAAATTAACAATAACGGTTAAGAATAAAGAGAAAATTAAGCGTCTAATATATATATAATATATTATATTATATATATATATATATATATTATATAATATATATATATATATACATATAAAACCATCTATTTTAATTTTTGATAGATGAAATGAAATGAAATGAAATGAAAAAACTTCTTTATTATCCTGGGACTAAAGTCCCTTAAGAATAAAATAAAATACATAATTGATGACCGGAACAGTGTGGTCATGACTTAGAATAACAAAATACTAAACTAAAAAATAATTAAGGTAGTAATATATGTACATCTTTACAAGTCAGACTTTCGGAATAAGAAAAAAAAAAAAAAAAAACAGAAATAGCTGGTTCATCTATGATAATTTGAGTACTATAAACACACAAAAATAATAATAATAATAATAATTGGTATTTATAGCATCTGCAGTTTGAAGTTATTGTCTGTTTGACTGGGTAAGGAGAAGGTGGTTGAAAAGTAGCGATTTGAAGGAGGAAGCAGTACTTACATGACGGATCTCAGGAGGAATAGAATTCCAAAGAGTGGTTGCTTTGGCTAGAAAGGACTTGTCAAAGGCAGCAGTACGGTGAGGAGGAGGGTAGAGGTCAGAAAGACGGGATCTAGTAGAACGGGACTGAATTGATGATTTAAATTGAAGGGATTGGAAGATGTAGCTGGGACGATGAGTTCTGATAATCTGGTAGAGGAAGGAGGCTAGGAAATACTGGCATCTGTAACGAGGATAAAGCCACCTTAACTCGGTGTAATACTGGGTTATATGCGTGTCTCTGGTGATTCCGAATACAAACCGTATTGCACAGTTCATAATACGCTTAAGTTTTGCTTCGAGCTCACCTGAAAGTCCGCTGTACACCTCGCATCCGTAGTCAAAGTGGGAAAAGACAAGGGAAGAAACAAGGAGTTTACGAATATTGAATGGTAGGAGGTGATGGAGGCGACGGAATTGCTTTAGGGTTGTTATGGTTCGGCGGGATATTTGGGAGATGTGCGGTTTCCAAGAGAGAGTTTGATCAAGAGTAATACCTAAGTTCTTGACAGATGAATGGAAAGAGATAGGAGTATTGTTTTGGAAAAGGTTGGGGGAACTGGGAAAGGATTTAAGGAGAGCAGGTGATGCTAGATGGATCAATCTTCAGCAATTCAATATTTCGGAAATCATTATTTATTTTGATCTAAATAAAGTCTGACGTCTGACTGCAGTTACCAATCCTTTTCCAGTTTTTTTTTTTTTAAATTTTTGTACATAGTAAAAGATTTTTTTGGTAAAGACGAATTGATTTATTGTGGGAAATTGTAATACTTTAAGGATGCAGCATATTTCGGAGTACCTGGTATAATTGATTATTATTATGATTAAATATTGGATTCTTTGTTGCTTCAGAGTGAGGCAATTGAGAACTAAAGACAAAGTATTGATTTATATATGACACATTTGTTTTTAAAATCAGGTATAATTGGGAAAGGAATTCTTACAGTGGACAAAGGAAGAAACATCTATTAATGGGAGTGAGGGACCTGTTGCAAGGACTAATTGGGCCTGGATGCTAACAAGCAGAAGGTCAGCCCGGTATCGACCATGCCCATCATGTATCAGTAGTTTGTGGGATTAATTGTTAATTACCGAGCCATGGCGATGGTGCATAATGTTCGCTTCCTTGGAAGATGCAGCAACCTTAAAAGCCTTCACCGTTTATAAACTGAGTAACCGTTAATAGGCATATTTGCTAATCATAGAATTTTATTGTTATTTAAATCTTTTTCAGATCGTTAGTCATATTTTTCAACTCAAGACTTTATAAGAGAAATAATATATTTCCTTTCAATTGTAATCTATTCTATTTGAAATGTAATTTTTACTTTCACTTACTATATATAGTAAGGGGAAGTATTGCGATCGTGAACATTTTCTAATTCCAGTTTTCAACGGAAATACACGTTTTAGGGTCCCCTGAGTCCAAATAACCAAGTCCCGCAAAAAGGTCTGTGTGTGTGTGTGGTAACTCCCGGGCGGAAACGGTAAGTCCTATGAAACTGAAATTTCATATTTAAGACAACTATACGCCCGAGACGGGACAAAACTTTTTTCATCAAAATGGGCTTACCAGAAGAGGCACTTTATACCATGCATTTTGCACCTTTTTTCGATTTTCTCAAAAACGGTTCCAACGATTTTGATTAAACTCGCTATATCGATGTAAAATTAAATGGGCTTTAAAATGTAGGTTTTATTTGGATAAAAATGGTCTGACAGGGATATTTTAAATTTTCTTCCCCTAAAGTACCTTTAATTTTGTAGATTCAATAATAATAACTAGATTATCTTGTTAACGCTGATGAAAAACAGGCAAATATATAAATTGAATCAATTCGATACCCAACTAAAGGAGAAAACAGAAAAAATATTTTTTTAATGCAATTTTTCGTTTTTGAACATAAGAGCAGTAATATACATGTATGATATACCGTTGGAAAGCTAAAGATTTAGAAAAAAATATCATCTCATACACAAGCTTTTAGAAGTTAATAGAGAGTGATGAGAAGAAGGTAAAACTAACTGTTTATTTTAGATAATAAAATAAAAAAATTTTTAATAAAACACATGTTTCTATATAAATTAAATTTATTAATTCTTTGATAGTTTCACGTATTTTTAACTCTAACTCTATTTGAAAATTCTTTCATTGATTTTTCAAATTGATGTAAGTGAAAGTCGTGTGTTGCCGGCACCAGATTTTTATATTTGATTGGACAATCAAATATTGTCTAATTAACAAACCATTATTTTAATTTATCATATTATTACTTCTTCCAATGTTCATTTGCTTATCTTATGATTTTTGTAAATTTACTGTATCGTATGCAATTTGATTTTAAAATGTTAGTAGTATAAAATGGGAAGCCCGTGACTTAGTGGCTAGCGCGCTAGTATCGCACGTTAAAGATTGTGAGTTCGAATCCCAGTCTCGGCGGGACTTTTATAAGAATGATTAAATGGGGACTCAGTAAGACCCCTCAGTCCCTATAAAATTTCAAGAAACGCTGTGAGTACATTTATCCTAGGATATAAAACCATGCTATCGTGTCAGAATAAAAAATAATAATAATAAAAGTAGTATAAAATACAATACTTACTGGAAGTGGTCGCACGTTACCTGGTTCTAGAAAACATGGGTTTCATTGAATAAATAAATAACTGTAAGATCGGCAGAAACAAGTTTTAATTTATGGAGTTTTCTATCAATTTGAAATCTTTATTTAAAATTCTAATGCTTTTTTTTTTTACCCTCAAATTTTTTTTAAATGATGTCTAACCACTAATTTCATTCTGACAGTGATTACCTGTATCCTCCTTTCCGTGGACTCTTCGTTTGTTACCTTTTTTTTCGAAATTCGTGACAGGATTATTGTGAAGTTTTAAAAGAAAATATAATCCATTTATAGGAATTACATAAATAAGCTTTCTAAATAAAGTAACTAGAGTTTCATGATTATGTTTTGTATGAAATATTATACATTCATTAATGCCTAATTGTTAATTAATCACTTGCTGTATTCATCGGCGTTAGAGGATTTGTAAGACCGTGAAGATTAGAGGAAGATAACTGGGTAGGACTAACTAAAGTTAAATAAGGGAAAGGACTGAGAGAGCGGTGGGATCAGTTTTGCTAAGGCTTAATGATTAGGGCAGCCCAAATTGGCTGGCTAATTAATACGCGGAGCTAGCTTAATCTGGTTATAGCGCTCCCATCGCTATCGGTTCCGCAAAAAGGCCCCAGGTTAGCTTAAGCCAGCCAGCTACCGTTTAATCCCTTAGCGTATCACCTCTGATGCGTCAAAGGACTTCGAAACTGGCTTCGATTTCTTTAGGTATTTCGTTAGGCAGCGGGTCATTGTCTTCCTCAGGATAATTAAATAAGTTCCTTTAGTTTTTTATTATGAATTGACAAATTTTACCTCTCTCAAAATCAGCAGCACAACACAAATATAACATAGTCGACAAGAAATAATAAACAGGTAATTTGACTAGTACTTTAAAATAATAAAAATGTCAATAAAATTGGAGGCTGATTTATACTTAACCACTCTTTTATTAAATATAATTGCACGAAGTTTTGGCTAAAATGCCATCTTCAGGTGCAGTGAAACTAATTTATATAAAAGTACAAAATATTGTCATAATCACACATAATCATCTTACAATTTATCATGAAAATTATATAAAATTTTTGAAATATATTATATATATATATATATATATTATATATATATATATACACAGTTAAAATTGTTAATAATCTATGAGATTAACGTTAAATTCACGAAATTCTATCAAAACAATTTAAAAATTTACAATTACTGTTTAATCCTTTAGCGTACCACCTCTGATGCGTCAAAGGATGTTAAAACTGGCTTCGATTACTTTCGGTACTTCGGTAGGCAGCGAGTCATTGTCTTCTCAGGATAATTAAATAAGTTCCTTTAGTTTTTTATTATGAATTGACAAATTTTACATCTCTCAAAATCAGCAGCACAACACAAATATACCATAGTCGACAAGAAATAATAAACAGGTAATTTGACTAGTACTTTAAAATGTTAAAAATGTCTATTATATCTCAAACAGATATAAATAAAAAACGCTGCAAATTATTACATAATGGTTTATTATTTGCAAATAAATATATTAGCTAGTTATATAGTTGTTTTAAGGGCAATCAACTAACATATAAAACGATAAATAATTCAGAAGTAAATGGGATATCACCGCTGCTAATTTCAATACTCTATACCTTTACTAATTTTATTTTATAGGAAATTTAATTCTCTATCGATTATCATTCTTCAATGGCTATGATGTGGAGGGTTTAGGATGCAGTAGTTGGATCATTATCGACGGATAAGATACACCTGTCACCAGCATACGTATTTAGGATAGGTCGGGGATGGAGTGGAATGCCAGCTGTTTTAGGGGGAGGGTGGAGAATACGACCTTGAGTCACTCCAGCAGATTGGGAAAATATGGTTGAATAGGAAAAGTTATAGTTTACCTTAAGGCTCAGCCACTAAGGTTTTTTTTGTTTAAGAAGTTTGTAAAGCAGTCCCTTGTGCCAGACTCAGTCAAATGCTTGTTCTACGTCGAGAAAGGCTCCAGTACTGTTCATTCTGGGCTCCAATGTCCAGGATACTACATCCTCTACGCGGTGACGTTGCTGTATTCTAGAATGGGATGTTCGAAATCCAAACTTGTGGTCAGTAATAACGTGATTCATTTCTAGGGTCGGAATTCATTCTAAGGCGTTTTAGAAGGAGTTTTTCTAGGATTTTTACCATAATGAGCAACAAGAAGATAGGATGGCGGATGTTCAGGTTGCTAATTTTCTTTTTGTAACATTTTTTATGATTGACAGTTTTCAAAAAACAGGAAAATACATGGATATGACAGTGACGTTGTATACAGCTAAGGAAAAGTAGGGCTTTTTGAGGAGGTTTTTTAGGATGTGATTTTTGATAAGTTCTTGGCCTGGGGCTTTTTTCTATGTTTACCATTTTCTTTTACTGAGCCTAAAGACTTTCTTAAAATATTTGTTTCTCTTATTTCTAGATCTTTCATCACTCTTTTTATTATCTAAGGTACTTTACTACTTCTTATTTTATTTATTCTATTGTTGTTAATTTTTATTAATTTCATATTACATTAAGTTATAATTTTACTATTTTATTATTTCTCTCTCTCTCTCTCTATTGATAATTTAAAGATGATTGTATATATTTATTGTGATCACATTTTTTTTTTTTTTGTGTTCTTTGGTCAGTTATAATTCTTATTTTTCTTTAAAATTTATGTTATCCTCAAGGGACCTTGGCTCAGAATAAAGTTTTTCTTTTCTATTCATTCATGCAAATAATTTACAGAAAAACATATAGAAAGTTTATTAACCTAAAAAAAAAAATCTGATACTCACCTCTTTGATTACAATGATAAATCTAGATAAGCTATTGCAGCCGAGAACTGGGGTTTGTGACTAATTGATATCTTTATACTCCTATGTGCAGAAGACCCGCAGCCGTGACTAAGCCGCGGTAGAGACAAATCGCTACTCGGACGTGCCGCCAGGGTAGGAACCCCTGACAGTTAATAAAGGTGAATTTTTCTCCGCTAGAGGAAACATGTTAGGCTCGTCCCAAGCTAATCTTGTTAGTACGTGCCTCCCATTAAAGTTGCGGTTGCCAATTTCCACCTTGCTTCATTACTCTCGGGCACGAACCTATTCCCGACACTCTTTAAAGTACCTACTAACTGATTAAACATTGAGTCAACATTTTAATCCTGTAGCATTCCTCGTGCGAAAAGTGATTAAGTGATTCACGAGAAATCAGTTAGATTACAAACTATACACAGATATATTTAGGGATTAGGGTTTAAGGTAATGAAGTAGGTGCTCAACTTCTTGGTTATTAGGACCAAACGCCTTTATATTCATTAACACTTGTTATCAAAACGTTTAAATTACCAACTTAAACATATTTAAAATAAACAACTTAAACACATTTAAATTTTCCAACGTTTTTTTCACCAATTACCAACTTTTTTTTTCAGCAAAAGAAAAACTCACATACAAAAACTGCAATCATTTCAATTTTAAGACTCATAAGGACAGAATCCTTGGTACGTAAACAATAAATCCCTACATACGGACTTACAGCAACCAACAGTTGACCAACATATACGAACACTATTCTCGTTTTCACAGAATACCTAACGGACAAGACCATAGAATTAATAAAGTGTTATGGCAGTCAGAGGAAGGCTAAAGAGAAGCTGGATGAGAGACCTAAATTAAAGCTTAGGAAGGAGTGCTGCTTGAAGACTTTCCTTTCTCATGCCTTGATTTCTAAATTATTCATTTGTTAATTGTCAGATAGCTTCTGACAGAAGTGGATATAAATATATAAAGAGAAAATATTTACCAACTTAAACACATTTAAATAAACAACTTAAAGAAATTTAAATTAACTTGAACTCATTTAAACTAAAACACACCTAATGTTTTTTTTCTGTTTGTTTTTCTAAATTTAATTTGTTCGTTTTTTAAAATTAATTCATTCTAATTTTTATTTATTTTTTATGATTATAATTATTTGTTGCTTTATTAATTTATTTTTTTACTTTTACTAATCTATATATATATATATATAATAATAATAATAGTAAATCAGGGTATTGTGATAGGGAAAATTTTTGAATTTCAGTTTTCAACGGAAATACATGTTTTAGGGTCCCCTGAGTCCAAATAGCCAAGTCCCACAAAAGGTATGAGTGTGTGTGTGGTGTCCAGCCCGAATTAATATTTGAGAAAACGCCCTTGATGTTCCTGCAACTTTTCCACTAATCGACTGAGTGGAAGTGCTACTTACTACGATGCATTTTTAACTTTTTTACGATTTACTCAACAGCTCTAGAGATTTCGATTAAACTTATTATATCGAAGTAAAATTTAATTGGCTTTAATATGATATAATTTTCATTCTGATAGAAAAAGTTTGACCAAGGTTAAATGGCGATTTTTTGTATTTTTTACCTCTTAAGTACCTTTAATTTTCGTACATACCAAAAGATTAACAATATCATCTGATTCACATTGATAAAGAACGGCTAAATATCCAAGTTAAATAAATTTGATGAACAACTAAAGGAAAAAAAAGGGAATTTATTTTTTAATGTAATTTTTGTTATTTTTTAAATAATAAGAACCGTATAATATACCGTTGGGAAGAGAAAAAATTTAGAAAAAAAAAAAGTGACACAGTTAGTTCACTAATACGGTTCATCAAAGAATGGCATCTACTCAGAGAACTATGAAGAAAAATCTGGTTCAAATTTCACTTATCTCGGCTGTTAAAATCAATTTAATAACTATAAAATAAAATTAAAGTAGAAAAAACATTTTTAAGCTAATTTAAATAAATAGTGTATTCAGTTTCGTTGGTAAAATATGAAGTTATAAACAATAGATTAAATTATATAACTATATTAAATTGTTAGGTAAAATGGTCAGTAATAGGTTTATGTCGTATTCCCCACTTTATTTACCTTTTAAAACTTTCTCTACAAGAAAAAATTTAGAAAAAATATTTTCTTGTAGAGAAAGTTTTAAAAGGTAAATAAAGTGGGGAATACGACATAAACCTATTACTGACCATTTTACCTAACAATTTAATATAGTTATATAATTTAATCTATTGTTTATAACTTCATATTTTACCAACGAAACTGAATACACTATTTATTTAAATTAGCTTAAAAATGTTTTCTACTTTAATTTTATTTTATAGTTATTAAATTGATTTTAACAGCCGAGATAAGTGAAATTTGAACCAGATTTTTCTTCATAGTTCTCTGAGTAGATGCCATTCTTTGATGAACCGTATTAGTGAACTAACTGTGTCACTTGAAACAAAGTAACTGATCCTAATAGTTATTATTGTATAAGTAGAACCAATGATACTAAAATATCTCCGACTACTGCTGAAACCTACAGAAAGATTGTAAAATATCTGACTGAGACCAAAGCTGACTTTCATACTTATCAGCTGCGCCAGGAGAGAGCATTAAGGGTTGTAATCAGAAACCTACATTCCTCAACACCCGTTGAAGCTATCAAAGAAGAACTGACAGAATTAGGATTCCAAGTGAGGCAAGTCACCAACGTTCTAAAAGATAAAAGTCCACTGCCTCTATTCTTCGTGGACTTGGAACCATCAGCAGGAGTCGAAAATATCTATGACCTCAGTAGACTGTACTATACCCGTGTAAAAGTTGAAAAACCTTACACAAAGAAAGAAATAGTCCAGTGCCATAACTGTCAGGCATATGGTCATACCAAAAGTTATTGCCATCACATACCACGCTGTGTGAAATGCGGTGAACAGCATAAATCAGAAGAATGTACAAGATCAAGATCTACACCCGCTGTATGTGCTCTGTGCCTGACCACCCGGCTAACTACAAGGGATGTGAAATCTACAAGAAACTCAGAACCAGATACCAAAAACCTCAGGATCCGAATGAAACAGCTGCACCAACCAGAAGCAGAAGAGAACCATCTAAACTTGTAAATTCTAACGTGTCATTTGCCCACTTGCTTGGAGGTGGAAACCAAAATCATGAAGTCGAGGCACTGCCGGAACAACGTTTTCGTCAACAATCTCAATCTATTGTACAACAATCTATTCCTCAAAGTTTACCTAATCTTCAAAAAACTCCTCAACATCAAATTTCTCATATCCCTTCACCATCAAACGTCACAGATCTTACCAGTCTAATGACATCGTTTATCTCCGAAATCAAATCTCTTGTTATGCCGCTTATATCACTCCTTACAAATCTAGTATCAAAACTAATCCCTGCCTTGAAAAATCCTTAAATGACTTCACCTAACTCCTTATCCATTCTCCTTTGGAATGCGAATGGTGTTAGAAATCATACTGACGAACTGACAGCGTTGTTGCAAGACAAAACAATCGATGTTGCACTTATAACTGAAACAAGACTAACGACTAAACAGTACTTCAAAATACCGCAATACATGACATACCGTACTGACCACCCAGACGGCAAAGCCCATGCCGGTTCTGCTATCATTGTCCACCAATCCCTCTCTCATCATTTACTCCCACTTCCCACCTATGATTTCCTACAAGCCACAGCCATAGTAATCAAGACTTTTTCCTTTCCGGTAACCCTAACATCTGTATATTGCCCTCCTAAACATTTCATTTCCAATTCCGAATTTGTATCCTTCCTTGATTCCTTAGGAAATCGTTTCATTCTGGGTGCAGACTTAAACGCTAAGCATCAGCAGTGGGGTTCCAGAACCACGAATTCTCGGGGACGATATTTGCTGTCTGCACTCAACTCCCGAAATTTTAATATCCTGACTCCTGACTCCCCTACCTACTAGCCAACCGATCCTAACCGCAATCCTGACATCCTCGACTTCTTTATCCACAGCGGATTAGGCTCCCTCAACTTGTCTGTAACTCGCCTTGATGAACTATCCTCAGATCATAGTCCACTGATCCTAAAAGTATCTCTCACTCCAATTCCAAAACCCATTCCACCGTCATTCATCCGAGGCCCTGTCAACTGGAACCTTTTCCGCCAAATCCTGACCGATAATATTGACCTCAGAGTAACCCTCAAAACCCCAGATGACCTAGATAATTCCGTCTATTCCTTTACCACCGCCATCCAACAAGCTGTCTGGACTGCTTCCTCTCCTAAACACTTCAATATAAATCCAAACCAAAATCATTTTCCACAACATATTATAGACCTAATCCACACCAAACGCCGAGCAAGATCATTATGGCAGCGCACCCGACACCCAAAAGATCGCCGCTCCTATAACTTCTATTGTAGGCAATTGAAGAGGGAGTTGGCGACCTCCCGTTCCCAGTCCTTTAATTCCTATCTCTCCGCTCTATCAGCTCGTGATAATTCCCTGTGGAATGTCACGAAAAAGATCCTAAAATACCATCAAGTTTCCCATCCTCTCCGACGTGGTGATGACTCCTGGGCTGCGTCTGATGAAGATAAAGCCGAGGAATTCGCCACACACCTCTCCAAAGTATTCACTCCTCACCCGGAATCCCACATCAATCACACCGCAAAAGTGCAAGACTTTCTTATGTCACCGATTCCACTTTCCCTACCTCCTAAAGTTATTAATCCCTCTGAGGTCAAATATCTTCTCCAAAAACTGACTCTCCGTAAATCTCCTGGACACGATCTCCTTACTCCCCAGATCCTCCGACAACTTCCGCAGAAAGCTATTATATTCCTTACTTATATTTACAACTGCATCCTCCGCACCACCTATTTTCCTCTGTTATGGAAACATTCCACATCATCCTTTTTTAAAACCAGGTAAACCTTCCAACAACACTTCATCCTACAGGCCTATTAGTTTACTCCCCATCCTCTCAAAAATCTTCGAAAGGCTTCTTCTTAAACGTATCCTACCCATATTAGAATCTCAAAATCTTCCTTCCCATCAGTTTGGATTCCGTCCTCAGCATTCCACAGTTCAACAGGGACTCCGAGTTGTAGACCATATTTCCTCAGCTCTTGAATGCAAAGAGTATTGTTCTGGTGCGTTTCTGGACATTGCGCAAGCATTTGACCGGGTATGGCACACTGGATTACTCTTCAAGCTGAAAACCCATTTACCCCAGTCTCTATACCTCATTCTCCGATCCTATCTCTCAAACCGTTCCTTCCGAGTTCGCTGTGGTGAAGAATTTTCTAACCTTTATCCCGTTGAGGCCGGTGTTCCTCAAGGCAGCGTCTTGGGACCCGTCCTCTACATCCTTTACACTGCTGATATTCCTACACATCCTGATACCTTTCTGGCAACTTTTGCAGACGACACCGCCATCCTATCATCCAGTTCCAATCCTGAAACAGCATCCTTAAACCTTCAGAGACACCTTTTCCTTATCGAACACTGGTGTAATAACTGGAGTGTAAAGGTGAACGAAGCCAAATGTAAACACATAACCTTTA
Source organism: Piezodorus guildinii (assembly GCA_023052935.1). Taxonomy (NCBI): domain Eukaryota; kingdom Metazoa; phylum Arthropoda; class Insecta; order Hemiptera; family Pentatomidae; genus Piezodorus; species Piezodorus guildinii. Next base: position 165,012,621 of record CM041292.1, read on the forward strand.
CTCTTAGACGAAAATCCTGTCCGCCAGTTTATTTCAACTCATTACCAATTCCTCTCTCAGATACAGTCCGGTATCTTGGCCTACTGTTAGACAAAAGATTGACTTGGAACCCACATACAAGACTTAAAAGACAAGAACTCAACCGACGATTCGGACAGTTATACCGACTACTCAACAGAAAATCTGAACTTACAGTTGACAACAAATTATTAATCTAAAAGACAATACTGAAGCCCATCTGGACCTACGGACTTGAACTGTGGGGGACAGCTAAACGTACTAACATCAAACGCATTCAATCCTTTCAATCCAAAGTCCTCCGTACAATAGTAAATGCTCCTTATTATGTCTCCAACTATACCTTGCACCACGACCTTAATGTTCCATTTATTTTAGACCTAATTCCATCCAAATTTTCCAAATTCCACCAGAACCTATTTCATCATCCTAACCCATCTAGCTCAATCCCTATCCAGCTCCACTCATCCATACAACCCACCTAAAAGGTTGAAACGGCAGTGGTCCCGCGACCTTTTGTAAATATATTGGAGTTCTAGCACTGGCTAGATTCTCCAACTCAATGTGATGTATGTATGAGTGTGTGTTATGTGTATATAGGTATAAGTGAATTCTTGACTATTATATTGATTCATTATTGTGTATTTATTTTATTGTAATTTTATGCCGTTTAAATATTGTATGAATGTAGTTTGTATGATATCTTTCAGCACCACTATTAATGTCCAAATTGGGACAGATTGTAATTTTATTGAATAAAAAATTGTTGTTGGAAAAAAAACTGTGTCACTTGAGTCCTCCAAGCTCAGCGATCTTGCTAAGTGGTATTAATCCATTAGTTCTTAGAATCTTGAACAGTTCTCAATTATATGTTTTCTTGTGAGAGCTACCCTGCTCAAGTCACCGATTAGTTTGGGTTGCCTGAAGAGACACTGAACATTTGTGGGCCTATGAACGATAGGAAGTCTTGCCATAGCAGGTACCCCCTCACTCCGGAATGTCTTCTGGGGAAAAGGTGATGGCTTGATTTGTTTTAATTTATTTGTGTTAGAGAAATTGTAATGGAATATATAATAAAAATAAGGCGTAAGAAGTAATATTAATTATTCATTTTATCTTATTTAATTAATTACAGATACTCCTAATTAATAATTACTTTATCAAAATCCTAAATTATTATTTATTTTTATTATTTATTACTATTAAAGCCAAGGAAGGGGTGCTGCTGAGCATTTTCCCTCCTTAGCCTACCATGCCTGATTTCAATTAGTAATACACAATGATATACAGCATGACCAGTTTTGTATAAAATGATTGATTCAAGTTTAGTTTCTTAAATAGTAAAGAGACAACTCATCGAAAACAATTAAATTAAAAAAAAAAAAACGAATCTATGGATTGTAATGCTTAGGAATAAATACGAAATATAAAACAAGATGCTTTAAAGAATTGGAGTAATATAAGTGATCCTTGTTGGTTATGTATAATAATTTTAACTTAATCAAAATTATACCTTCTTTGAATTTTAAATAAAATCCTGGTAAAATGTATTATTTACTTCAATTAAAAGAAATCTTTGACCAATTTTCTGATTTAATTTTAAATTAAATTTGGCCACTGACGCTTAACCAAATACTCGGAGACGAAGAAAAGCATATATCCAAACTATTTGAATATTTAAAGATTGTAGGGTACTACAATAGAGTATAATGTAATGTGATGACGCCAATGACCCTGTAGGGTAGAGGCGGATAACAAATAAAAAAAAAAAAAAAAAAATTTGATTTCTATAAATATCTAATGAAGCTTACTTCTACTATTTTACCATTAATTATCCATGAAAAGGGACAAACGACAATGATAGAAAAAAGAAATCAGATGAAAAAGAATTATTATTATGATACGTATTGTTTATTAACAAAGTATACTGAAAAATCTATTTCCCAAAAAACATAGTATGGCTTATATATATATATTAATGATTCCCAGGTATGTAGATTAAATAACAGTGAAATGGTGAAACTGTTATTACTGTAGATAGATAAATGTGTTTTATTAATAAATTTTACATTTTTCTTTACATTTGTCTAGAGAACACAAAATACTGGCATGGATTTCCGTCTGCCAAGAAGTTGGTTTATTTATATACATTATTAATAATAAACAAAAGAATAAGCCTACAATAACAAAACAAAAAATAAATAAACATTATACATTATTGTAAAAAGATAGAGGGATAATCTTTGTTTCTCAAATAGAATAAACAAAATATAATTACACTTTATCTGTGACAACATATTCTCTGTTTATTTAATTATTGTAATTGAATTCCTTTATTAAAAAGCTTCTGTAGTTTACAGCACATTTCATAAAATTATACAATGAGTTCCAATTATTTCCTTTCAAAATTTCTATTATTTTGTTTTCATTCAAAATACTTTCTCCAAAATACTTTTCCTAAAATAATCAAATGCCGTACATTTATCTAAAAAATGAATTATATTTTCGTCCTCCTTACTGTTACAAATTAAAACATGTGTAAACGATTTCCCTCATTCATGGTTTACAATTTAGGGATATCATTTCGGCTCTTGTATTAAAACCTATTCTTATTAGTTCTATATTGTGTTTGTCATTAATGTAGTTTACAGCATAATCTAGCTTCTTATAAATTAGATTACTGTTATTACTGTATTGTACATGACATTTAAACAAAGAGAGCATTTCTTTTTACTATAACTTTGTCGACATATCTTTCACAAAATAATAATTTTTAAGGTTAAAAGAAACTTTAAAAGTTAGCTTTATCCATAACTGCCTTTAATATTTTTTTAAATAACGCTGGGAAAGGTATATTTTTGTTTGTATCACCAATTACTCCGCTAAATGGTTTTTCTTTTTTTAAAGCCAATGACCCACTGTATTGGCTTTTCCTCATTCGTTAAACGAAAATACGAAATATATATATATTTTTTTTATTTAACTGAATAATATGACTTTGTAATCTCATTTAAATGAAAAAAATAACAAGGTCATGGCTTAAAAGCTAATATTTAAATAAAATGGTTTTTATCTTCTAATTTTCAGAATTAAAATTAGATTGGTAAAAGTGCTTGTATTTTGCAATCCTTTACGAATTATTAACAATAATAAGAGTGGTAAAATATATTATTAGAAAAATATTTATTAAAAAAAAATTAATAACTTACAATCGAGCAGAAAACATTATTGTGCACTCAAAACGTAGCAGTTAATTGGGTTTTTTTAAACTGTTTTTAAATTTTTTCCCTTAGGTAAAACTGTTTTCTTTGTAAATATATATATATATATTATATATATATATATATATATATATATATTATTAACTGAGAAAGTGATTTGTTTATCGGATTCTCGTAATTTGTCACTTAACTTCTTGCTAATTGATTCATACTTTTAGCTCTCTGACAAAATATAACTAGCTATTTATTTACACCTATAATATGTAAGGAGTTCTTAGCTACGTTAATAAAACAAAATAAACTTCTTGAATTCAGTCCTACTATTTACCGGCATCGAGGTAAATAACCTCAGAACTAAGCTGCGGTCTAGACCACTTGTATGTTCTAATGTGCCATATATTGTAACATTATTTTTTAAAATAAAAACTATTTAGTTGTTTTAAATATTTATCGTCTTGCCAACAATAGTTATTTATCATCAATCAAGACTAGAAATAGTTTAAAAAAATATTTTTGTTATTAAACCTCTCTACGATCAACTATTGATATTAATTATTTCAGAAATACAATACAATCTGCATCAATTTCATTGAATTCAATAAACTAAGGGTAAATTATTTGAGAAACAAATTTGTTCACAAATAAATGGTATGGAACTGGAAATGCTCTCTTAGCAAGAATACAATGCAATTTTCTAGAAGCATCTTAAATGAAACGAAAAGACCGTATCAGGAACAGAAAATTGCATGCTCAAGTCAAGGTTAAGGGTTTAACAAGAGAAGCACGTCTTGGTCCACCTAATAGTGTTTGGATGGCTAGGGCACACAACATAATATTTTTTTTTTGCTTTTATAATTGTAAATAATCAATATAAGATATATTTTTATGAATGTTTACATCATATAAATACGTACATAATATTAAAGTGTGTTACATGGGTATATATCTATACGTCTTGATTTACATACGTGTAAAAGGTTAATTTATTTTTTCTTAAACACATTTCAATATTGAGTAAAACAAGTTATAGCTATTAATTCATTAAAAAATAAATGTTTGTAGTTAAATGATAAATTCATGTACGCTATATCATAAAAACAATTTTTTTTTCGTTACTACAATAGTTATGGTTTAATTTTAAATTACCATCACTTTTTCTTGATAAACAGTACGTGTATGTTTGATTATTCGTTTTTCAGATTCTACGTTCTTTAATCTTTGTTAAGTTTTATTGTGGCTTATTGTGATCTGAGTTCATGACATAGGGATACACCGTACCTCCTTGTCTTCTCGTTTTTTTCCTTGATTGTGTTCTTTGGAACGTGTTGCAATCTTGATAACCCACACCTACGTTTCCAATAATCCATTTCGATTGAGAAAAGTTTTCTTGCTTAGCCAAAACATTTTTACTTTCACTTACTATATATAGTAAGGGAAAGTATTGCGATCGTGAAAATTTTCGAATTCCGGTTTTCAACGGAAGTACACGTTTGAGGGTCTCCTGATTCCAAATAACCAAGTCCCGAAAAAAGGTATGTGTGTGTGTGTCCGTGTGTGGTAACTCCCGAGCGGAAACGAAAAGTCCTATGAAACTGAAATTTCATATTTAAGACAAATATACGCCCGAGACGTTACAAAACTTTTTTTTTTTATCAAAATGAGCTTACGAGAAGAGTCACTATATACTATGCATTTTGCACCATTTTTCGATTTCCTCGAAAACAGTTCCGACGATTTTAATTAAACTCGCTATATCGATGTAAAATTTAATGGCTTTAACGTCATGTAGGTTTTATTCTAATAGAAATAGTCTGACAGGGCTTAAACGCCTATATGTTAAATTTTCTTCCTCTAAAGTACCTTAAATTTTGTAGGTTCTATAAAAATAACCATATAATATTGTTAAAAGTGATAAATAGCAGCTAAATATGCAAGTTGAGCGAATTTGAAAAGGAACTAAAGGAGAAAACTGAAAAAAATATTTTTTTTAATACAATTTTGTTTTTTTTGAACATAAGAACAGTAATAAACATGTATGATATACCGTTGGAAAGCTAAAGATTTTAGAAATAAATATTTAAAAGATAATAGAGAGTGATGAAAAGCCGGTAAAACTAAGTGATTATTTTAGAGAATAGTATATCTGACACTGGTTAGATCCTCCACTCATGTACTGTATGTTTGTGGCTATTGCGCCCTAACTAAGCCTCTACTGGATAGACCAGTGATGCGGCTGAGAGAGAGGCGCTGGGATCTCTTGGATTCCGCTTTTTTCCTCCACAAGTGGAGGGAAAAGCCGAATGTGGGGTCCCCTTAGCAGTTGTATATATTATATATAGTTACCATTGTCTGTATGATGTTTATTTATCTGCCAACTTTTTATTTGTCTCAATTATAGATTGTTGTTTTGATTTTTTTTTGTTTTTTATTGTATATATATAATATATATATATATATATATATATATATATATATATATATATATATATATATATATAAGAATTTATTTATTTTCTATTTTATGTAATTTGACTATTATTGTTATTTTCTGTATATATTGTATGAATGTGGTCTCATATCAGTATTACTATTTTTCATTTTGAAACAGATTGTAATAATTCTCAATAAAAAAACAAAAAAAGATAATAGTATAATAGATTTTTTGATGAAACACATGTTTCTATAGAAATTCCATTTAAATAATTCTTTAATGGTTTCACTCATTTTATCTCTTACTGTATTTGAAAATTCTTTGAACGATTTTCAAACCGGAGGTAAGTGAAAGTCGTGTGCTGCTGATTTTTTTTTTTAATTTACTTTTTTTATAAACTAATAATAAGGAATTATGTTTTAAATAAATTTATATCAATATTTGTATTATGAATAGTACATTATTTTTATATAAATCAGTGTAGGACTATTCTCTTCTTCAATAAAAACATTTATTCATTAGAATTATGACATATCCTTGTTTTAAATAAAGTTCAAATTGATTATTTTGAAAATCACAACAGAACCTTAGATCGACTCGCGTGCACTGTGGATTATAATTCTAGGGTAAGACGAAGTTTAAATTACAAAGGTAACAAGCAACTGCAACCTTATCAGAACTGAGAAACTACCGACCCTGTCGGCTCCGCTATCAACAGCTATCGTTTTCTTTAGATAGTTTTATTAGTCTCTAAGGATTTGTGTTATTTTATTATATATGTAGTCGAGATTAAAAAATATGATATTTAATAGTTTTTTAAGGAAAATATAATAAAACAAAAATTACAAGGTTCTATTATTTAATGTGCATTTAAAAAAAATATTCTGAGCTTAATATACAACTTTTATTTACCTTCCATGTAAAGATAATTTATAGGAAACTAAATATTAATAGAATTTCATTGTTTCTCTATAAAAATGTATTTGAAATTAAATAATTTAACAATTATTATCTATTATCCAGAGAATAATCTATCTTCAAGTGCTTTTGGTCACTTACAATAAATTTCTTCAATTTTTTATGTTAGTTGACGTTGTCTCTAAAATCTTTAGACTTACAACGTTTACTTATACATCTATATCCATTATTTTTATTAGCAGGTAAAAAAAACAAATATTTCTGTTTTATTTTATGTCTATCTATATTTTATAGATTATGACAGCGGGAAATGGTTACTTATTTTTAATCATTAATTCATTAAAAAACCTTTATATTTTTATCATTTAAGCTCCTTCACATTTCAGTGAGAAAGAAACCTACTTGATAAGCATTTAATTTTGCAATATAGATTCAAGGTTTTGAGAAAATTGCAGTTGCAAGAAGCATGAATATCAAGTCGTTCTTCTAGTTCTTGTTAACTACAAACGTTGTATAACATCCTGGATATATACTTGTCACAGATATGAAATTTCAGTTTCATAGGACCTTAGCACTAAGTATTTTAGCTGGACTTACCGCTTACATTAGGAGTTAGGGTCCCTGAAACGTACATTTTCGTTAAAAACTAAGTTTTGCTATACTTTAAATATATTTTATATTTTCGTAAAAATAATAAATTTTTCAATGATAATATATTGAAAGATCATAATTAGTACCGATGTTTTGAGATATGACTTATTTTTATCAATAAACTTCCAATTTTTTTTTTTTTTTTTTAGTTTAGTTTATCTCGTTGAGCTCCTATTGTTTTATTTAACGCCCCAATGATCAAACGAATTGAAAGTCTCCCAAAGGTATTTCTCCAGAGAAATCAAATAGTAATTTAAAGATCCATTAGTTCCGGATGGTCCCAAATAAATCCGTTCTTCCTTGGTTCAATGCAATAATTGGATATTCCGAGTCTGCGTACGAAAATGTGTTTTATAATTTGTGAAAAACAATTACTTAATGATAATTTTCTTAAATAATTTTTTACTCAGTGGTAATATAAGTGATGTAAATATACTCAATAAAATATAATAAATCAGGTTTTACATTAGTTATGTAATGAGTTTGACTCATCTGTATTATGTAGTAATTGTTAATAATTGATTATAGGTGGAATAATCAGGAGCCAGTCTTTTTTTTTTTTTAATACTTTTAATTTTGCCAACGTTTTGGCTCAAGCTTGTGCGCCATCATCAGGGCATTACTGAGTCATGTCCAAGCATAAACTCAATAATTGATGCATTGGCAGTTAATAATTGATGTTAATAGTTCCTCTATTGTAAAGAATGCCGTTCCTTCCGATAGCCTTGAGGGACTTTTGCTCAATACACCTGGGCACATAGCTTACCTAAAAGAAGTGCTTGGACATTATGGGTACTAAGTGATCCATATGTCCCACAACATTCCTTCATTTGATTTCTGCCGCCTTTCCTCCATCCCCTTTACTATCCCTTTTTTTAAGTACACCCTAAATCCTAGAGCCAGGGCAATCCGTTCCAAGATCTTATTATGATAAAGTTATTAGTTATGATTTAGTATTAGCAAGAATATTGCGTTTCTATTTTCATTATGAATAAAGTTAAAACAGTTTATATAAATGTGTTATTCATTAACTATTGAATGAATGGGATCCACCTGGTTTGTTGGCTGATTGCTTCAAGGAGTTGTAGTGGACTTTTATTGATTATTTCATTATCATAACTATTTCAGGGAATATATCACTTTTTACAATAAACATTATATTTCGGTATAAGGAAAATATAATATTATTTTACTTATTTATTTTATGGTACTTATGCATCAGCACTCCACCTACTATTACCCGTTTTTGTTTATAACCTAAACACTGATAACTTTGACAGATGTCACTTTTAATCCCTATACGTTATATGACTTATACATATGTGTTAATTATATACCTAAGTTTCCATAAGAATAAAGAAAAATAAATGTAATAATAATAAAATGATAATTATAGTGAAATTTTACATTTTTTATTATTTTATGATGGGTATAATTTAACCTTTTTAGTTTACACCAGAAAATATTTTAGTGCTATTTAAAATAGCCAAGAAAGGGTCGTCTTCTTGGTGCACTCGTCGCCACAAAAATTGACAAAGGTAGGAGCCTAGACTTGGCCTTGCAGTTACCAGCTGATTTTTGTTTCTCCACTTATCGGAGCCCCATAATCGTTCATCATGCTGAGTATGGGCCCCGCTTAATAGGCCAGCAAAGTTCATTCGGTGGTTCGCTTTAAAATGCTCGTAATTAGCATGAAGGTAAACTATGAGCCCAGCCATAAATTAATTTCAACCCTATAGAAATATTTATTCAGCTGTCTTACAGCTGCGACGATTACATCTCCATCTGTCTTTTTTACAGAATTGCAGTTCATGTCCTTTTGGACAATATTTAAATCTTCGGTATTATTCCATGGTGTTGAAGATATTTTATATTGAGATGAGGCAATTTCTTCTATTCCTAAATTGTTACTCTTTCTATCTCGAACAACGAAACAAAAGTTAGAACAGACGATTCACACACAAACATTAAAAACTCACAGTCAAGTCCTAAGAGGAGGTTACGCCGGACAAAGGAGATAAGGAGGTAGGTTTTATTGCGTGTTGATGATGCCTAAGTTACCCTTTTCTTTTATTCTACGGTAATTGATTGCGATATTCAAGCATTAACTTGTAATCATTTTGAATAAATTATTCATTCCAAAATATGCGGTTATAATGTATTGTATCTTTTTCAACCTTCTCTTCCTCCTTCGTGCCTCTCAGCGTGGAGGTGATTCTGTCCATACAAACCAAGTTTCCCGATCTAGCACCCTTATGACATCACGTTTTTTCCTCTTTTCTCTCCCACTTTTAGAGATGTAGTCTTTCCATTATCTTTTGGGTCTCTCTATTGGGAGTTCTCCTGTTGTCTCACCTCAAAATATCTATGTATCTTATCAAGAAAAAAAAAAAAAAAAAATTCCGAAAGGACGAAAATATACGATTTTCAAAAGATACTTATCGACATTTTGTTGTAAAATTGATGTTCTGACTAATTTGCATTCTGATGGTTTTTGTTGAATATAAATCTGTATTTTATAATATAAATATAATATATAAAAATAACATTTAAATGAACAAGTACCATAACATATGAATAAGATAATTTTTGGTTTTCTTTAAAATTTCATGAAATGTATATACATCATCATCAGTCTACATTACTAATCGGTGACGTGTCCTGGCGTACTCTATCTGCTCTCTCCAATCGTCTCTTTTCATATTTATTTATTTATTTATTTTTTTGCATCTGCCATTAAACTGATCTCACCCCCAGGTTATCCCTTGCGTAATCATAGAAATTCTATTACTCAATAAAAAAAAAAGTTTAACATTAAAAAATTAAACATCAGCGGTAATTTAAAAAAAATGCTGTTTACACAAAAAATAATATTATATATTGAAAATTAAACAAATATAGAAATTTAAATTACCTCGTAAAATGAACTATTGTATTATTTTTTCAAAACTGCGACGACTGTTGATTTGTGTCATTACGCTTATAATATAAATAAGTAAACAAAAATAAAATATTCGATTGGATCTAATTCATTACCATAAAAAATTAGAGCTTAGGTGATGCAATTACTATGACCACGACTGTTTATAATACTATATTTTGAAAAACATTATGTAAATTTTAACATACAGTTATCAAGCCTTTTATAAATAGACCAGAAAGAAAACAATAAATTTCCGTCATTCAACACGTAACAGTTATCTGGAAAAATATATAAAATATAACTGATTTATTTGTTTAAGCAGGCATAAAAGTTCTAAACATTTTGAAATTCATTCCGCTAATAACACCAAGCCCTCTCCAGTCTGACGGAATTACTCGTGCGCGAATTAGCGTGATGTCTCCAAATACTGAATTCATTCAATAGTAACTCCCTCTAAAGAGAATAAAATATTTGAGAGGGATGAAACAAAGACACTGTTACAAAGCTGGAAAACTTCAAACTCGTTGAGGGGAATACATGCATGTAAAATATAGGCTTTGCCCCATCACCAAACTTCACATTCTCCAGTTTTGAAGCGACATCAACTTTTATGCATTCATGAATAATTCTTCCTCTTTTTTTTTTTTTGTTCTTTGAAGGCACACAGCCCAAAGCGCATTAAGTGACTTTAGGAAAGAAAATAACTGCAAAATGGTCCACAATGTCTATTGTCGTCATAGAAAGTTTTAGATATAACCATTAATAGTTTTAGATATAACCGTTAATGCCTTAAGAATTCAATTTTAATTAATCTTTGTTGCATTTTAGAAAAAAATATAGCTGAAACATAGGTAATATAAATATTTTCTATATACAGATCCTGAAAATATTTCAATAAGAATTTTCACCCTACAACAAAAAATATTATCAACCTATGTGAGTTAGTGTGGTTTGTCAATTTCAGAAACGAAAAGCCGTACTGATTTAAAATTTTATTTTTACAAGAAGTATGTGCCTAGGATGTTACAGCAACTTTTTCATCCAAATCGACTGACTACTAGAACCACTTTGTATTATGCGTTTAGTATTCTATAGATTTTTACAAAACGCAGCATAGTGGGCGAGCTCGGACACCGATTGCTCTATCCCCTCTCCTATGACTCTTAACCATCTACGACGTCATCACGACCTAACCTAAATCATCCTGGTTCGCGCCATCGACCTAACCTAAACTACCGGGCCACGCCCATTTTTAGTCACGTGACCCTTTATCAACCTAACCTAAACCAGTAGGCCATGCCCCTTTTCAGTCGCGTGACCCATGTTTTCTGCTGTTTAAGGGTATTAAGTCGTTATAAAGCATGAGTCTACCCGGCGGACCATTTTTCCTCCCTAGGTATTGAGATTATTAAGTCTTTGAAAATCATGAGTCTACCCGGCAGACATTTTCTATTCGCTACGTTTTGAGAGTATTGAGACTTCATAGATCATGAGTCTAACCGGTCGCCATTTTGTTTGTATGACGTCACAATTTACAATGCATGAGCCTACCGGACGCTATTTTGTTTTATGACGTCACAATTTAAACATAGCATGAGTTTACCGGGAATTCATATTAGTATTATTAACGTCACAATTTACATACCATGAGTCTACCCGGACTTTTATGACGTCACAATTTAAACAGAAACGTCAGAAAAATAGAACTATGTTTTGCCAGACTGACATCTGAATATTTCAACCGTATAGTTAGGAAGCAGCTACCGAATAAACAATGTAATCGATGCATCATATATTGGGGAAACAAAACCAAGAGGAACGGAAATATACAAGAGGAGCGTGGACTGGCAGCGGGGCAGAAGGGTCCCTTGGGGGCCGCAGGAGCGGAAAATCCAATTGGCCCGGGCGCAGCGGCTGTCCTTCTCCGCTGTCCGCGTCAGGCAGCTTTCTTTCTGCATTACAACTAGCCTAAGCCTTTCGAACCTATGATTCACGATATCTACAACTAGCAATGGGAGTTACGAGAGGTCAATATTGTTATGCATGGAGGATACTGAGGGGAGTTCATTATTAAATAATTAATAAGTAAATAATAATAAAACTTTGTCGGCAAAACATCAAAAGGCGTATACCTCCGTGGAACCCCCCAGTGATACCTCGGAAAACTTCCTAGACCCCAGGGGCACTTCTCATACCAGCCCTCTCCTTCCTTTATCTGATATCAGATCGGCTTTCTTCAAATAAGAATATTTTAGGGAAGAAGAGGGGGTGAAGTGATGAGGGTGCGATTTTAAAATCGGAGAAGGTCAGTCTTATTCCGGCCACGGGAGTTGAAGTTTAGGAAAAGAACAGTCGGGCTCTGTCTACAAGAAGAGGAAATGTCCGTCGGGGGTCTGGGAGCAGCTGGGAGTCTGAGAGCCTGGAAGGGACGCCTGAGACAATTTCCACCCCCGCCAGCCGACTAAGCGTCGGAAACTTTTATTGTAAGATTGTTTGGCAAGGTCAGCTATAAGAAATTCCTCAGTATTCTCAAGCATAGTTTAAATAAATTGTATATGTATAAGTTAATAATAATAATATTGTATAATAATCATATTTGTTTTTTGAGAATTATTACAATCTGTTTCAGAATGAACAATAGTAATACTTATATGAGACCACATTCATACAATATATTCAGAAAATAATAATAATAGTCAAATTACATAAAATAGAAAATAAATAAATTCATATATATATATATACAATAAAAATAAATAAAAAAATCAAAACAACAACCTATAATTGAAATAAATAAAAAGTTGGCAAATAAATAAACATCATACAAACAATGGTAACTATATACAATATGTACAACTGCTAAGGGGACCCCAGATTGGGTTTTTCCCTCCACTTGTGGTTTAGGAATTGGTGTTAAGCATACATTTAGGATCAGTGGACTATGGTCAGAGTTATCGAAATCAAGGCGAGTTACGAAATGTTCAGGGAGCCTAATCCGCTGTGGATGAAGAAGTCGAGGATGTCTGGATTACGGTTAGGATCTGTTGGCCAGTAGGTAAGGGAATCAGGAGGTAGGAGATCAAGGCGTCTGAAGTTAAGTGCAGAGTGCAATGTCCGTCCACGAGTATTTGTGGTTCTGGAACCCCATTGCTGGTGAATAATAATATTAACGTCTTTATTGAAAATCGTTTAATATAATGTTACCCTGCTTGCCGCCTACTGAGATCGGTAAACACGATACCTTTAGAGAAGAAATCCAATGCGTTCAGTAATTTAGTCTGTACATACATTAAATATATTAAGTAAGCTAGTTTTTGAAGCTACCTCTGCCTTAGAAAAGTAACCGGTCAAAAACATAACTATATTTATTATAACTATCTTACCGAACCAATTGTAGGAAAAACATTAGACATTTAGATCTCTCTTAAAACTTTTCTCTTGATTATATAAACTTAATGAATATGGATTTTAAATCATATGGGTTACAGTGATGACTGAGAAAAGAACAACAAAATAAAGTATCTTCAATCACCTCCATCTCCTTTGATTAGGTAAAAACTAACCCTAGCGGGAGTAAAAAGAGACCGTGAGACTGTACAATATCTTGCCGTTTAAGACATTTTTCATTCATCTTGTTCTGTTAAAAATCTAAATTATAAGAGTGTGATTTTTTAGGGGGCGGGGTAGCCGAGTGGGTTAGCGCGCGTTGCTTTGACGTGCGTTGCCTAGGAACCACAGAGAACCAAAAATTGGAAACCAAAACATTACGAGTTCGAGCCTCGGTACCGGGGGGAGACTTTTATATTATACCCCGCCCTCACCCCTTGGTCCGAGAAACCATATAGCCTTCAAAGGCGAGGTAGAGATGAACAAAAAAAAAAAAAAAAAGGAAGAAGGGAAATGAGAAAACATATGTGTTTTTACTAGCATCATAGAGCAGCCTCATTTCAATTATTTTTCAACATATCGAAATTAAATTGAGACGTTGATTTCCAAAAGGTACTATATCCATTTTAGGAAATTTTACAGGAAGCGCGAAAATCTCTTATTACTATATTATTAAATCAGCTAATTTGGGTCTTTTTGCATTAAAATTTAGAATTATTTTTTTACTATAATAATAACATCATATTAAAGTTATAAAATGATTTTTTTTAAGAATGATTTCGAAGGAAAATAAATGCGTAATTAGTATATTAAGAAAATAACCGTATTTCTAAATCGCGTTTTTTAAGGACTTGAGAGTTCATTAGATAACATCAAATAGAATATTTAGATGAAACTAAATGATGAGAATACAAATATGTAAAAAAATCAATTTCGTAAAAAATGTCCTTTAGTACCTTTTGGAAATCAACGTCTCAATTATCTTCAGCCTTACCAGACAGACGGTAACAGTGGTATTCTGGTCAAAGGTGGCTTTATTCTGAATCCCTATTAAAATACCTACGTGTAATCTTCTCATTCCAAACCTTGAGAGCCTGAAAACCTTCCAATATCATTGATCTTCTTACTTCGCGCTCTTCTTTGCACACAATAAACACAAGATCTCAATTATTCAGTTATCGATCGTCTCATAGATCTGCTTCTTTTGAAAAGTCCTTAGCCATTCGCGATACAACACTTTGAAAATCTTTACCCATTTACCTCCGTAAAGCTAAGCACTTTCAAACACCATCTATTTATCCAACTACTAAAAATAAAATCTTCAGCAAACATGTGACGTATATTGACATAATAATACGCAACTAAATTCATTCGAAGTTATCTGTTTTTATTTTGACTGTATATAATTTATCTTTTATTTATTTTGACTTGAAATAATCCAATAATTTGCTTGTTGACTATATAGTCATATAATTAATGAAGCCAGGCCAATTGGACTTCTGTTAATTGTATGGGGTTTTAAAATTAGTTCGTAGTATTTTTCAATATTTCAATTTAGTCCTCTCTATGCTAACAAAATCATGTTTACTTCGTCAATAATGTTTACATGTTCAAAAAAACAATTAGTTAAGCTGCTTTTATCCATCAGTTTCAACCAAGATTCCTTATCTTTAAATGGTATTTTGCTTGCTAATACTGGAAGAGAGAAAAATATTTTAGTCATTTAACGATTTTTATTTCCGAAAATGAAAATCTGCTGCCTTAGGAGAAAACACTGTCCGCAAGTTTTTTATTTTTTTGTTTCTCAAAGTGTTCAGGTCGTCCTTCAACTCTTGATGATGACCAAATCCTGACAATCGCCTAATAGATGGCAACTTGTAATAGATCATAACCGGTCATATACAATAAATTAAACATATTTACAACAAACTGAAGTTTTTATTGAAATCACGTGTAAAAAAAGCTACAAGCTTATTTTACAACCCAATACTTTATTCAAAAGGTCCTAGAATAAAAATTACTTTTCATTCGTTCATTTTACTCAAACAACCTACTATCCCGTCTGTTTTGATATTTGGCCATTGACGTATTTTTATAATTACCACAAAACAACACATACTAACAGTCTGATCTAGATAATTATACTTTCATTTTGTTTGAAATTTGATAAAGTTTTAAATGTGTACCTATAATGTTCTAGATGACGTGTAGCTGTTGAGATATTCAAAAAGTATTTTTCAATTGGCACTATTAAAAATATTTTTCCTCAACTCTGAAGACTTTTTACAATTTCTAATGTTTTTTTTTATTTATCATTCTTTCATTTCTTTTTAACATTCTTTCATCTTTTTACTTGTATCTTTCTATCATTTATTTATGCTCTATACTTATATTGTACATACGGAGTGAATAGTGTCTTATATCAGAAATACCCATTGCCATGGATTTTTTCAGATTGTATCATTTCTATACTTATAATTTTTATAAAATAATTTCTTGAGTATTTTATAATTTACCCAAAAGTAGATTTATTGCACATTTAGTCAATAATTGAAATATTTATTAAAATCTTTAGTTTGATAGGCACTGCGATGACCACCTAAATGATAACTTTCTTTTGTAAATAAAGAAGAAGAAGATATTCCTCAAGATTATTCCTTCATCATCTAAGGTTAATATTAAACGAGAGGTTTATCAGAGAAGGGAATGTAAAAGGGTGCTTTCATGGAGGGTGAGGATGGGGTTTATCTTTTAAGGAAGAGGTATTTTTTAAGGGGCCATGAATAGTGTCGGCCTCAATGGGATTGTTAACGCTGAATGGAAGGGAATTGGTCTAGCCCCTCGGGTCTATCACTGCTCCTCTGGGGTGGGGATTCGATTCTTGCCCACCATCAGCTGTACCTTTTAATTAGCTTTTCCTTCTTTTATATCCGTACTTCTTCTCAGGTGTGAATATCTTTATTGGCTTAGGTTTACTGAAGGTGACAGAAATTACTGAAGGTTGATAGCTTTTGCAGAATGGTCCAGAAACAATAAATTCTTTACGATTTAATACAAAGCTTTCCGTTGTTATTATGAACAATAGAAAATTAACTAAATTTATCCTCTGATCCTTTATCGAATCTTAAAATTGACCATAACTGTTGAATTCAGATGGTAGGAAATCATGTTTTTTTTTAGTTTTAACCTAATATATTAATTCAACCTACTACATGAAATATCTCAGCTTTCAGCTGACTAAAAATTACTGATATACAAAACAATTTCTTTTTTTTTCTTTTTATTTGGAATTTATGATGCATCGGTCACATTAGCTCATTCTTTACGATTCAGAGTAAATAAGTGTTGGAATAACTTTTTTATCTTAGCTTGTTGTTCGAAGCCATTCTTACATATTTCTAATTATCGTTATTTTCAATGGTTAACAAACTATCAAACAACAATACTGCTCGGAAACATATTTAGTCATTTCACTCCCTTATTATAATATATTACAAATGAAATCTCAATGCCAATATTATCAACATTAACACATTTCTTTCAAATTCCCAAACTTTCACTAGAAGGAAACTCACCTTCTAAATTCCTTAATACAATCCCTATCTAGCTTTAACCATCATCGAAGGTTGAAATGGCATGATCCTTTGTTGCGCTATTGGAGCGCTTAATTATAAACTTTGGAAAATTTACTGCGTTTCTTTTTTCGATTCTTTATTGGATCCTAAAATTAACTTTAAATAATACAGACTATATCGCTCAATAATTAAATTTTCGGTTGTCTTCATAAGTATATACCAATGCAGCTAAATAAAGAATCTCAGCTTTCAGCTGGTTAAAAATTGTAATTTATAAACCAATCATATAACATTTCAATTACATTATTCTTCTTCTTAGTAGAAATTATACCGCTGCATAATAAGTAATGTAGGATAAAATTTAATTTCTGAGACTCAACAGAATTAATTATAATTAATTGACTTGTTTGGCATCAAGTAGGTTAATAAGATGTGGGCAACACTTCCAAGGAAGTAATATGTAATGTATTAAATTTTAAAAAAGAACTAAGTCAACCACAAAATTTTATAAAACTATAATTATTAGTTTGTAAGTGTTCGTTTCATAATTTTTCACTCAGTCCCAATTGGGATATTATCGTGAAAAACATTTGCGAAAAAATAGTTTAGGCCATTTTCGCAAATTCATATTAAAAAAAGAAGACTATGTTCTCAAGATCGAAATTTTTACAGCATCCATGACTAAGCCATGTATGAAAAAATAATCGAAGGTGTGTCTCTTTTCCTGTATAGATTCTTAACTGGCTAGCAGACTCATTTTTTTATTAATTTTCGAAAAAAATTTAACCACTTTCTTCAAATTAAAGTTAATGAATTGTAAGGACAAAAGATATAAAACAAATCCTTTTTGTTAGTTGTTGACTCGATATCTGCAAAATTACCAGAATTAAAGAGCTGTTACACATATTTTCAATTGCGAAGCTGATTTAAAACGGCTGCAACACTAAAATTGTTTGCCAGAAAAAAATGTTATCGGTTTTTCATTTATGAAAGGATAAAGAATCACTAGTAAAAAAAATTATGAAAATTAGACCATTCCAAATGGATTGTCCTTATACTTGTATTGTAGATATATATCCAAATAAACAAAAGTCCTAATATCCACTCTATTTATATATATATATATATATATATATATATATATATATATATATATATATTTATATTAGGATATATTTATCCTATATACGGTGTATTTCGCGTTTTGCGGATGAACTGGTTGGGTTCCTGGCGCCGATGTGGAGTTCAATGCTCCTAGTTTTCACGCTCAGTTAGGTGCAGTCCAGCCACCGCTGCCAGCCAACAGTATAATGGCTATATAGCCAATGGAACAAATAAAAAAGACAGATAAAACTAACTTAAAAAACATATAATGGATTTACGAACTTCTTGTTACTCTAATTTCAAATCGAAATATTTAAAAATAAAAAAAGAGTGCGAGACAAATTCTTGACATCTGAAGAAATGGTGAAATATAGTTATTCATTAGAATCGCAAATTAGAAGATAATAAATAAAAGTATATTAGGATATACTAATATAAAAAGGTGATTATATTTTAAACATACTATGATATTTTATGTGGATTATATTGCTTAGTAATTTTTCATATTTCATATGCATGTAAATATAAAAAATTATTAGTATTTTTTTTATTTTTTTTTTTTTTATTGAGATATATTACAATTTGTTACAAAATGAACAATAATAATATTGATAAGAGACCACATTCATACTATATATACAGAAAATAATAATAATGGTCAAATTTCATAAAATATAACATAAATTCAAATATATGCAATAAAATAATAATAATAAATAAAAAACAAAACAAATCGAAACATAAACCTATTATTGAGATAAATAAAAAGTTGGCAAATAAATAAACATCTTACACACAATCATAACTATATACAATATATACAATTGCTAAAGGGACCCCAGCAAGCGCTTTTCCCTCCACTTGTGGAGGAAAAAGCGGAATCCAAGAGATCCCAGCACCTCTATCTCAGCCGCATCACTGGTCTGAGCCAGTGGAGGCTGAGTTAGGGCGCTGTAGCCACAAACATACCGTACATGAGTGGAGGATCTGACCATTGTCAGAACTCCAGTTTAAATGTTTACAATAGGTCTCGTGGCCACTGCCGTTTCAATCTTCGAGGAGGATTGTAGGGATGGGTGGTGCTGGATAGGGATTGTGCTAGAGGGTTAGGATGATGACTAAGGTTCTGATGAAATTTGGAAAATTTGGATGGTACCAGGTCTAAAACAAACGGAATATTAAGGTCATGGTGTAGGGTACAGTTGGTAACGTAATAAGGAGCATTAACTATTGTTCGGAGGACTTTGGATTGGAAGGATTGGATGCGTTTAATGTTAGAATGTTTAGCTGACCCCCACAGTTCAAGTCCGCAGGTCCATATAGGTTTCAGTACTGTCTTGTATATTAGTAATTTGTTGTCAACTGTAAGATGAGATTTTCTGTTTAGTAGTCTGTATAACTGGCCGAATCTGCGGTTGAGTTCTTTTCTTTTTAGTCTTGTATGTGGGTTCCACGTCAGTCTTTTGTCTAGTAAAAAGCCGAGATACCGGACTGTGTCTGAGGAAGGAAGCGGTATAGAATTGAAATTAACCGTTGGACAGGATTTGCGTCGAAGGGTGAATGTGACGTGAGTGCATTTGCTTTCGTTCACCTTAATGCGCCAAGCATTGCACCAGTCTTCGACAAGGGAAATGTGCTTTTGGAGATTTAGCGATGCTGCTTCAGGATCGGAATTGGATGATAAAATGGCTGTGTCATCAGCAAATGTTGCCAGAAAGGTATTGGGGTCGGTAGGGATATCGGCGGTGAGGATGTAGAGGACGGGTCCTAAGACGCTGCCTTGAGGAACACCGGCCTCAACAGTATATTGTTCGGAAAATTCGGAACCACAGCGAACTCGGAAGGAGCGGTTGGATAAATAGGATCGGAGGATTAGGTATAAGGATTGAGGTAAATGGGTTTTGAGCTTAAAGAGCAGTCCCGGGTGCCACACCCGGTCAAAAGCTTGAGCTATGTCCAGAAAGGCACCCGAACAATACTCCTTGCACTCAAGGGCGGAGGAAATGTGGTCTACAACTCGGAGTCCTTGCTGAACCGTGGAATGTTGAGGACGAAATCCGAACTGATGTGAAGGAAAATTTTGAAATTTGGCTAGGATTCGTTTTAGTAGGAGCTTTTCGAAAATTTTTGAGAGGATCGGAAGTAGGCTGATAGGTCTGTAAGATGACGTGTTGTTAGAAGGTTTGCCTGGTTTTAGGAAAAGGATCATAGTTGAATGTTTCCATAAGAGAGGAAAATAGGTAGTGCGTAGGATACAGTTATAGAGATATGTAAGGAATGTAATGGCTTTAGGTGGAAGTTGTCTTAAGATTTGGGGAGTAAGGAGATCGTATCCAGGAGATTTGCGAAGAGGAAGCTTTTTAAGAAGATATCTGACCTCAGAGGGATTAACTGCTTTAGGTGGTAAGGATAGTGGTATTGGTGACGTGAGGAACTCTTCAACTGCTGCAGTATGGGTTGGATTAAGCTCTGGATGAGGAGTAAAAACTTTGGAAAGGTGCTGTGCGAATTCCTCGGCCTTATGCTTGTCAGAAGCAGCCCAGGAACCATCACAGCGCCGGAGAGGATGGGAAATGGTGTGGGATTTTAGGATTCTCTTCGTGACATTCCACAGGGAATTGTCACGAGTCGTGAGAGAGGAGAGGTAGGTATTGTAGGATTGGGAACGGAAGATCGCCAACTCCCGCTTTAATTTTCTACAAAAAAAATTATAGGAGCGGCGATCTTCTGGGTGGCGGGTGCGTTGCCATAATGTTCTAGCTCGACGTTTGCTGTTGATGAGGTCTGTCAGGTGTTGTGGTAAATGGCTTTTGTAAGGAATTATTTGGGATTGTTTGGGAGAGGAGGCAGTCCAGGCGGCTTGTTGAATAGCGGTTGTAAAGGAATATACGGCGTCGTCAAGGTCATTTGGGGTTTTGAGAATCACTCTGAGGTCAATATCATTAGTGAGAATTTCGCGGAAGAGGTTTCAGTTGACAGGGCCCCTAATGAATGACGGTGGGATAGGTTTAGGAATAGGTGTTATGGATACATTTAGAATCAATGGACTATGATCAGAGGATAGTTCATCAAGGCGAGCTATGGAAAAATTCAGAGAGCCTAATCCGCTGTGGATGAAGAAGTCGAGGATGTCAGGATTACGGTTAGGATCTGTTGGCCAGTAGGTAGGAGAATCGGGAGGTAGGAGATGAAAGCGTCGGGAGTTGAGTGCAGACTGCAATGTCCGTCCACGAGAATTGGTGGTTCTAGAACCCCACTGTTGGTTCTTAGCGTTTAAGTCTGCACCCAAAATGAAGTGATTACCCAAGGAGTTGAGGAAGGATCCAAATTGGGCAGAGGAAATGGGATGTTTAGGAGGGCAGTATGCTGATGCGATGATAAGCGGAAAGGAAAAGGTTTTGATAACGATGGAAGTTGCTTGTAGGTAATCGTGGGCGGAAATTGGGTGTAAGTGATGGGTGAGGGATCGGCGGACTATGACAGCAGTACCGGCATGGGCTTTGCCGTCTGGATGGTCTGTCCGGTATGTCGTGTATCCTGGTATTTTAAAGTACTGTTTAGTGGTTAGTCTAGTTTCAGTAATGAGTGCAACATCAATGTTTTTGTCCTGCAGTACGGCTGTAAGTTCGTCAGTGTGAGTTCTAACACTATTCGCATTCCAAAGGAGAATGGATAAGGAATTAGGTGAGGTCATTTATGGTTTTTTTAAGGCAGGAATGAGATTTGTTACGAGATTCGTAAGGAGTGATATTAGGGGCATAACAAGGGATTTAATTTCGGATATAAAGGATGTCATCAAACTGGTAAGGTCTGTGGCGTTTGAAGGAGGAGGAATATGAGAGATTTGTGGTGGATTAGGATTCTTAGGATTGGTTACATTTTGAGAAAGAGGTATATGTGGAATGGATTGAGGTACATTTTGTAGTTCCGGCAGGGCCACGGCTTCAGTACTTTGATTCCCACCTCCAAGTAAGTGGGCAAATGATAAATTGGCATCAATAAGTTTTGAGGGTTCTCTTCTGTTTCTTACTTGTCTTGCTGTTTCATCCAGTACTTGAGGTTTTTGAAACCTGGTCCTCAGCTCCTTATAGATTTGGCATCCTTTATAGTTGGCCGGGTGGTCCTTCAGGCAATGAGCACATACAGCTGGTGTTGATTTTGGTTTTGTACACTCCACAGACTTGTGCTGTTCACCGCATTTCACGCATCGAGGTATGTGATGACAATAACTTTTAGTATGACCATATGCTTGACAAATATGGCACTGAATTATCTCTCTCTTTGTGTAAGGTTTTTCAACTCTTACACTGGAATAGTACAATCTATTGAGGTCATAGATTTTTTCAACTCCTTCAGCTGGTTCCAAATCCACAAAAAAGAGAGGTAGAGGAATTTTATCCTTTAGGACGTTAGTGACTTGCCGCACTTTATAGCCCATCTCCGTTAGTTCTTCTTTAATAGCTTCAACTGGTGTCGAGGGGTGTAAGTTTCTGATTACAACCCTTAAAGCTCTCTCTTGGCGTAGCTGATAGGTATGGAAATCTGCTTTGGTTTCAGTTAGGTATTTCACTATTTTTCTATATGTCTCGGCAGTAGTAGGAGATATTTTGGTATCATTGATTCTACTCATACAGTAGTAGCTGGTAGATTCGGTAATTTTGTTCAATTGCGCACACAACAACTGGATATTTTTAATATTTTTGACAAATATTGGAGGAGGCCGTGGTTCACTAGGTATAGGAGTAGATTCCATGTTTTCTTTTTCATTATGTAAAATCTGAAAAGGATTTGGGGTGAAAAACGGCGATTCGTCAGTCATCCCTTGTGACGATGTGCCAGGTTGTGGTTCAGATTCTGAATTAGTACCGGAAGGGGTTGCTTGTAGATTTAATCTTTTATTAGTATCACGGCGGGGTCTTTGTTTTGTAGGTGACGGGATTGAACCACTAGATCTAGATCTTTTAGTTGAAGCTTTGGAGGACATTACTTGATGATAATATCGCATTTCATGTATAGAAAGTAATTAAATAATAACCAGATGTGGGAAAAAAAACAATAACTTAAAAAAAAGTTAAGCAAGACCAGCCTTGCCGGGCTATTGGCAATCAGCTGATGTGAAGAGGTGACTCAGCATTCACTTACACTGTAAATTATATCACAACTTACCGCTGTTTGCTCCAATAATAACTGTTGTTGTTATCCTGAAGTCTGATGATGTTTTCAAGACTGTGCTGAAGTGAAATCCAACTGTAAAAGCAAGAAATCCGAGAGCCGACTTGAAATATGTATTAGTATTAGTATTAAAAATTGAACAATACATAAATGTATATAAAATATTAAGTATATTGTTAATATTATTGTTGTAAAACTCATTTGGTCGAAAAGATTGATTATTTACATTCTCCGGTTAAAAACATAAACTCAATTTGTATATATTAAATCGATTTTGGGAATAAAATTATTCCCTGCAAGTATTTAAAATATAAAAATTATTTTATGATTAGTATTTTTCCTATTTAACGTTAAGTATTTTATTTCTAGTGTATATATATATATATATATATATATATAGCACACTGTTTTTTTTTAAATCATAGTAGATTTCAACTTTTTTGTTCTTAGATTAAATTATTATAAATTTATGAGATTATAAACCTATTGGATTTTTCCCTCTATGCACCTAATGTAGCAAATTATGATAGCATATTTTCTTATAAGAAATTATTAAATTAGTTATATACGAAATCCTTTTAAAGAAAAATCTTTTTCTGCTATTTTATTTCACTTTCAGAGAGTTCTATACTATATTGCTTTTAACGTTTTAAGGATTATTTTAGCTAGGTATTATTAATTAAAATATCGTATCCAATAACTAACAAGATATAAAAGATTAAGAATCGATGAATCAGCTTTAAGCTTTCATTACGTTAAGGAAAACTCAAACAACAAAAACTGCAATATTACAAGAATTCATTCGGAATGATAATATAGTTTTTTTTTACTTTGCTTTAAAAAAACAAAAAAAAATATTGGTATTTCTTCCTTTTCACGGCGACTGATATAAGTGTCTAAATTAAATTAATACCGGTATAAAAACAAAAAACTTTTTTTACAACAAGTAGAAAGATTGCATTAAAAGTACGCAACAAATACTTAAAATATGTTTTAAAAAAAATGGGTTCACCCATAGCGTAGTGGCTAACAGCTTTCTATGCCAAAGGTCGCGGGTTCAAACCTGCTGGTGGCCCTAGGATTTTCTAACGCGAGTAAAAAATCCTTAGTGATGCCGTCCTTCGGAGGGGGCGTCAAAAAGTGGCCCCGAGCCTATGAGATGCCAGGTACTCGTTAA
This sequence comes from Piezodorus guildinii, assembly GCA_023052935.1. Taxonomy (NCBI): domain Eukaryota; kingdom Metazoa; phylum Arthropoda; class Insecta; order Hemiptera; family Pentatomidae; genus Piezodorus; species Piezodorus guildinii. The sequence continues at coordinate 165,037,198 of CM041292.1, forward strand.
AGATTCCTATCCTAATAAAACCTAGAAAGGCAAAATATAGGACTCCCACTGTAGCATCGTCCGATTAGCCATAGTAGTATAAAAGTGACGTTAAACAAATAAAGAACAACTTAAAAATAATTTTAATAGCTTGAATCTACTGTACGACTCCTCGCATTTTATACATATCTGTGTGAGATGTGGTATTAGCCACGACAGTGCAGCTTGTACAAAGGCAAGGGAAACACCTGCGCCAACTGCCAGGGAGGACATTCAGATAACTACCGTGGGTGCCAAGTTCTGAAGGAGTCGAGGATTCAACGAATATCACGAATACACCGCTCCGAACGACCTCATCCTCCATCATGAAATTTCGACGAATTTCCAGATCTTTGTCAAAAAACATCAACCAACCCACTAGCTCAGGTTTAATGTAAGATAGAGTTACCAGTTCAGCAGCTGAGAACTCCGACTCGACAACAGGAACTCCAAACATTGTGACCACCAATCCAGTCTCTGGTACCACCGATAGAGCCACGGGAATCATCATACCTTCAGATGGTACTTACCTACTTCCAACAACGAACCAACAGGCTCTGGTGTGAGGAGGGAAATACCACAAGTGAAAATTAATCCTAAATTTCACAAATAATTAGAGGGTTGAATAATCGTATTCAGCACCTTTTGAGCCTTCTCTAAGAACTCGCTTACTTCACACTAGCTATGAACACTCCAATTGGCCCCTTATCGTATAATAATAGCCGTATTAACACTCCGATATAAAATAAAGACATCAATCATTTCAAAAATGCTGGACACCATACATAAAACAAACTGACGAGAAGACGTGCTGATGGGTACCGTCCTTGCTCATGCCTGACGTCATTATTTTGTTTATTATTCCATCCTATTTGCTGATTGTCACACTACTGCTGACAGGTGCAAATCAATAAATGAAGTTAAAAAAAAAATAGTAAACTAATTATTTTTTGTAGTTTTTTTAATGGAAACATAAGTACATACATGAAATTGATAGATAAACTGTGTAGGGATTACTTTCCGAGCCTTGAATAAGTTACTAAAGCTTAGAACAAATATTGCTGGCTAACTCAATAGGGTAAACGGTTATTTGAGCAGCGCTTTACTTATTCTGGTCCCCGATACATAATTCATCTCTTAAGAGGTCGATGCCCGTGGGAAGGGTACGGGCAAGTTTCACCAAGTAACACTAAATTTTGATATATAACTAACACAAAAGTGGTTTCGCTATGAATTTAAAATTATTATATGTTCTTATTATTTTAATACGAAAAAAAGGAAGTAATGACTATAATCCTATTGCTAATGCATTAGGGTTATCTGTGCAAGACTCTCTTAATACAAATGTTTAACAAGTTAAACTAACTACTGGTAAAAACGAAGATAAAGTATTGTTCAAAAGAAATCTAGGAGAGAAGAATGTAGTAATATTTCTAAAACATCTCATTGTTATGAATTTAGGAGTGATATCATGACGTTAGAGAGTCTACTTATAAAGTAGGCTAATATTTAAGTTTCTTAGCAAAGTTCAAAAAAATGTTTCTGATTTTTTTTAAAAAATGATTTCAATGATTATTTTTATGTTTATTATCTTTATGGATTAGCACTAAGAAGGAGCTGATGTTTATGAATATACACAGCGCAGAGAATGATTTTTTAAACCTTTATTTATTTTTATTTTTTTCAAATTATTTATTGAGATATATTAGAATTTGTTTCTAAATGGACAGTAGCAAAGTGATATGAGAACACATTCACAAAATATGTACAGGAAAAAATGATAAAGTCAATTACATTACATAAAATATAATATTAAAAAACAACAAAAAAAACCTAAATTTGAGATTAATACAAAGCTAGAAATAAATTAAAATCATAACTATATAAAATATTTACAGTCTGCTAAAGGAACACCAGACAGGGCCTTTCCTTTCACTTGTAGAGGAAAAAGCGGAATCCAAGAGATCCCAGCGTCTCTCTCTCAACTGCGTGAGCCAGTTAAACGTTTATTAGGATTATACTTTTAAAAGTTAGAATCTCAAATTTTGAGGAATTGGTCATTTTTTCTTCTGGGTCGATTACAAAGGTTTTATATTGGAAATAATAAACAAACATATATAACTAAAAATAAATAATATATATAAGGTGTAGATTCTTTTAGGTGAAGGTCAAATTTTTTATAAAATAAAATTGGAGGCTGATGTCTACTTCACCACTATTTTATTGAAAAAAAATATTCGCACTACGTTTCGGCTACAATGCCATCTTCAGGTGCAGTGGAACAACTTAGATTTAGTGTGGGTAGCTGCTTCCTAGTCAAAACCACATGACCAAATCTATTTTCGATTATCGATTTGGTCATGTGGTTTTGACTAGGAAGCAGCTACCCACACTAAATCTAAGTTGTTCCACTGCACCTGAAGATGGCATTGTAGCCGAAACGTAGTGCGAATATTTTTTTTCAATAAAATAGTGGTGAAGTAGACATCAGCCTCCAATTTTATTTATAAATAATATATATATATATATATATATATATATATATATGTATGTACCTATCTTCACTAATCTTAATGATAATACATAATAATTTTGCGTAGTAAAATAATGAAATCGCGAGCTTAATGTAATTAATATTTATAACAAACAAAAGAAAAGTCAATTAATGAACTGTTTATTAAGAAAATTATGATTGAATTATTGAACTATATTCATTCTCATTCTGTTCATTCAGTTCTATAATTCAATCATAATGAATGAATAATAGAATGAACATAATGAGAATGAATAAATAGGTATACCGAATCTGAAGATATAAAAATATTGAATGATTTTTCATAAGATACATTGATAAAGGTTTCTTCAAACGCTGGGGAGTGTTAAAAATAATACTGACTTTAGATAAGATGATAAAGATGATTTAAGTCGAAGAAAATCCAAGGTAGATATTAAAAAGAAGATTGGAAAAATGTTTAGATCAAGGATGTCGAGAAATGACTATACTAGCACTAAACTAATAGCCCCCGCTATGTTTCGCTATTAGTAGGCCTTAAAAACCTGAACAACAGGAATATCTAAAAGTATTGTTATTTTCAATAATAGTTCTGTAAAAAATTATTTACTTTTAATAATTAGCAAATAATGATTATAAATAGATATAATAAAAATACATATGAAATCATTTCATGTCAAGGAGCGCGAAACAAACAGCGAAAAGTAATTGAATGATCCATATCTCCTATTTATACAATTTAAAGAATGAGCGTTCCTTTGTGAACGAACGTAAAATATATATATAAAGTTTTCAGGGGCTAGAAGATCTATGGATACATTTTCCTTACACCTTTATACATTTAAGAGAAAGTCAGGTAAAGAAGATTAACTGTATCTCGGTAGTTTCAGCTCGAAATAGGTGACAATTGTAAATCACCTAGATGAATGTAGAAAGTACGATTAGATATATTGGAAGTGTAATTATTTAGCAAAAGCTTTAATGCATCAAAGGTAATGTTTGGAACTATATGTATTTTTGTTTAAAATATTAAGGCTTTTAATTTTCTTTTGTTCGAAGAAAACTTGGAGGTCATGGCTTATTTTTAGGAGGTTGAAGTGTATTATTTAACCGGACAGAAGAAATTAACCTTTTTTGTCAACAAATCTTAATTGTCATCCTCAGCTGAAGGAGAGAAATATGTTTTATTCAACATTGTGCTGCTCAAATACAGCGGGTTGCTTTGTCATTCACGTAATATATAATCAGTTTATATAAGATAACAGTTAAAACATTTTTTCGTTATAGATATTTTCAGGAAGTTATGGATATGGCAGTATTTGGCACAAGGGTCCTGAGATAGTGTTCCATTACGAAGTTGTTTCAAAGACTTATAATCCAATAGCTGACGAATGCGCCAAAATAGGTCTTTCTGCTTCCCTTATTTTGAGATAATTACTTTTATTTTGTAACTATCCTAGGCGCAGATAAACAGCTTTACTAGTTTCATGTCGAGCCATAGTTGCACGTGGTAAATACTACAGCAAAATTGGTTCTCGGGGAAAGAAATTCCTAATTCAGTTTTTTTTTTTTTTTGTTTTGTGTAGTTAAATATAAGATGTATATTGCTTGCGGGCGATACTTTGTTGTGAACAGTTAACGTTACAATTGAGACGTTGATTTCCAAAAGGTACTAAAGGACATTTTTTACAAAATTGATTTTTTTAGATATTCGTATTCTCATCAATTAAAGGTAACTAAATATCCTATTTTATTTTATCTAATGTACACCCAAGTTCTTTATAAACGCAATTTAGAAATATAATTATTTTCTAAAGGGACTACTTACACATTTAATTTTGTTCCAAATCATACTAAAACATCTCATTTCATAACTTTAATATGATATTATTAATATAGTAAAAAAAAAATTCTAGATTTTAATGCGAAAATAATCAAATTAGATGATTTAATAATATAGTAATGGGAGATTTCCGCGCTTCCTGTAAAATTCCCTGGAATGGATATAGTACCTTTTGGAAATCAATTGAGACGTTGATTTCCAAAATGTACTAAAGAACATTTTTTACGAAATTGATTTTTTTTACATATTTATATTCTCCTTATTTAGTTTTATCTAAATCTTAAATTTGATTGTATCTAATGAACACTCATGTCCTTTAATAATGTGATTTAGAAATGCTATTCATTTCTTAAGATACTTATTACACATTTAGTTTCATTCTAAATCATAACAGAACATTTCATTTCATAACTTTAATATGATTTTATTAATATAGTAAAGAAATAATTCTAGATTTTAATGCGAGAAGAATCAAATTAGCTGGTTTAATAATATAGTAATGAGAGATTTTCGCGCTTAATGTAAAATTCCCCAAAATGGATATAGTACCTTTTGGAAATCAACGCCTCAATTGTTGAATGGAAACAGGGTATATTTTTTAACATTTCTAATTTCTCGGATGTTAATGAAGGTTATTTAAATAGGGATTTCATTTGAGTTGGCTCTTAGTTGAGTTCATAGTAATGGGTTTATTTTTTAATGTATTCAATGTGAATTAGTGTTTCTATTAAAACTGAGAATTTTAAAATTATATCTGACATAGCTGAGTGTGTGAAAAAATTGTTTTTGTTATGAAACGTTTCGACCCCGTATAATGTAATGATAGATTAACCCGCACGACGTTGCGGTCATGCCAAAGGGTAGGTACTGCGCCCCAATGTTGGTAATCTTAGGTTAATTACTGACCGTTTTCATTTTTCTTGCAAAAGGCAGTGAAAACTAAACAGTAATAAGTGATTAATAAATAATAAAAAGGAATTAAACGTAAGATTATAATCAGTAAAGCAAAAAAAAAAATATCTCACAATGAGTTCTATATATTCTTTATCAGCTAATAATAATTATTAGATAGGCAGATAAAATTAGATAAACCTGTTTTATTCATAAATTTTAGATGTTTCTTTACAATATCTACAGAACAAGTAATACTGGCATGGATATATCGTCGGCCAAGAAGTTGGTTTAGTTATATATATTTATATTAATAAAAAAAAAAGCTACAATAAAAAAAAAAATTATACATGATTTCTAAATAGAGTGGGAAAATAAACTTGTTCGCTATGTGGGATAAACAAAATATAAATATAGCTTATCTATGAAATCTGATTCTCTGTTTATTTATTTATTGTAATTAAATTTAATAATTATCATTATTAATTAGTTACAGTGAAATTAAAATCGGTAGTCCAAAGGATGTGATAATCGAGTATTTAGAAGTATTTGACTACATAGTAACAGTATCTTACATCGGAAGGGAGCTGCCTAGTAGTTTCCTCAAACTTTCATAGAAAAAGAAAACTTTTTTCCAAGACTAGGATCCTACCAGGCTGTGATGGGATAAGTTTTAATATAGTTTTGGGGTTACTTGAAAAAAAATAATAGCGATACTGATGTTTTTAGTGGCTAATGGATTTTCAAAATATTATATATGTTGGGATTAGTGACGTTAAAACATAAAAAGGATAGGTTGACGTAGCCTCGATCCCGTGTGGAAACGAGCTGGTCTTTGAGTACTTAAAATTGAAATAAAATAAAATAGGTAATATATTAAAAAATAAAAATAAAATTGAAAAAATAAATAATTAAAAGTTTAATCTTTAAAATGGGGAAAATTTAAAACTAAAATGAACTTCATTCGATTTATCAAAAATAAAATGAAATTCTTTGATTAAAAAAGGACACTGATCTTCGGGAAGACAACAAAACGGCGTCCTGATCAAGAAATTGGTTGAAGGCGTCTGTCAATAAATGTGTACTTTCAGCTAGCTGGTTCGAACGATACTGACTTTAGGGCACGCTTATCTGGTTAATCCCTACACTTTTGAATAGTACTACATACGTAAACCAACAAATAAAATATTTAATTTTAAATTAAAAACAAAAATATACAGGTAAATGTTCAGGCTCAAACAATATATATATATATATATATATATATAATTTATGTTTTTCTATCATAGTTTCCATCCTAGATACTCGTGGTTTCGTTTATCGAGTCGTAAAATGATTGATAATAAAATAAATGTTATACGTTTTCCACGTCTTAAGGTATTTATCAAAATAAATATTTTTGATAGGAGTGATTATTTTATAATATCGTAATTGGTCTTGTCAAGTGCCTAGTGAAATTGCTAAGACATAATTGCTTCAATTTCAACCTTACAATTTTATATGATTAACAATAAACCGATAAAGAAAAAAAAAATTAAATGAAAATAATCGAATTTTTTAACTATTGAGTTGAACGTGTGGGCTATATACCCCTATAAAAAATAAATTATGCTGCCGTTAAATCTATAAAGTTATAATTTTTTTTTTTTAAATAACGTTTTGGCCTGGTATGCTATCTTCAGATTATAGTTTTATGGGATATCAACAATTTTTTATTAAGTAAAAATCACTGACTCTTGATCTATTCCTAGCTTATTTAGTTATTGTAATATTCTTTAGTAATGTTTTAGACTTTCTGTAGTAAAAAAAATGGTTATTGATTTAGGAGCTAATGTTTCTGATAAATTAACGAGTATCTAGTTTCGAACTAGTACAAATAAAAGAAAATATTTTTCTTTAAAAAAAAAATAAAAATTTTTTTTTTCATATTTGTTATATTTTGTTGATATTTTCACATTGTATTATACAATAAATGCAAGTAATAGTGCCAAATTATAAACATAGGCGCGAAAAAGTCTTTTGAAGAAATTATCCAGCTGTTTACAATACTTCTATGTTTATGTAAGCTCGTATGATTGTCTGCCTTTTTAATGTAAACTTTACAAGAAATATTATCTAGAGTTAGCAAACAAGGTTTAAATATTTTTAAAAATAATTTACTTATAAAATATTAGAATAAACGACTTCATTTTTTAACATTATCACATTTAAAAATCATGTAAATCAAAGATGAGAGGCATTTAGAAATATGAACAATTTGTTTTCTGTTATGTGGTGACAGTCTTTGTAAATTAAGTTCTAGATCATGATTGCGAACAAAGAGATGTAACAATACGTATACCACCCGTGAATAGTAGATAGTTGAGATAAATTCAAAACAAACGACTGACTAGATACAAGTGGGAAGAAGCACGAATAGGTGACAAAACAGTTCCAGACTGACACAATGACTCAGACTGGCTGCTCAACATGCTAAGGGCGTGTGCGTGCTGCAGTGATGGATAGGGCGGTCTTAGCACCATTTTATGCTGGATTGCACGGAAGCGAAGGGGGAGATTAATGCATTCCAATTGAAATACAGTGGATTCAGCTAAACCAGGAAGCTAAACATTTGGAATATCCACTTAATTGCTACATGTCCCGTGAAACGGTCATGCAAATTTGGCTCAAATATCTAGCTGTTTTAGAACAATTATTGTTTTGTTTTTTTGGGTAACATTTACAATAACTTTTAATTGCTAATTGTGACTCTAGTTAAAAAAAAAGAAGTACATGCCTGGCTTTAATTTACAAATGATTCAACAAATAAATGTAAACTATTATTTTGATGTTTTCTTAATTAATAACATTTTCATAATTGAAAGAAATAATATCTGATTAATAAATCAATAAGAAAATTATTCAAAGTATGTAAGCATATGATGAATTATAAATTACAGTTTCAAATAAAGTTAAAAGTTTTTTTGTTTTTTTAAATTTATTTATAGTAATTTACAACTGTATTAAAAAACACAATAAGTAAATATAAGGAATGAAAAAAAAAAAGTCATGAAAATGTCTTGAAAAAGAAGTACCCAGTTCACTAACTATTTTAACTCAGTAGGACCCGAGGCCACCTTCTTTTCAGTCGCCTTGGAGGGTTATCAGGGATATCTAAGGAAGATAAATTACGGACAAGTGGATTTGTATGAGTAGGGAGTTTAGAATAAAAAGAGGAATATCTATCACGGGCTATGTCTGCAATAAATGGGATATTAAGATAATTATTAATGAGTTGATTTGTAACAAAATAAGAAGCATTCAGGATTTTGGATTGTAAGGACTGGATGCGAGAGGAATTAGATGGTTTCGAAGAGCTCCAAAGCTCGATTCCGTATGTCCTAATAGGTCTGATAATAGTGATGTAAATGAGCCTTTTGTAATATACTGGAAGTTTTGAACGTTTGTCTAGTAAGTGTTGTAGTAATCGATATCTTCGAGCAGTTTCTTGTCGTCTCAGTCTTGTGTGAGGATTCCAAGTAAGGCGCTTGTCATGATGGAGACCTAGCTATCGGATTTGCTCAACAGGAGTAAGGGTAATGTTATTAAAGGATACTGGGGGGCAGGAACTCATCGGTTTGCGACGAAAGGTTAAGGTGATTTGGTGGGGTTTATTTTAATCCTCCATTTTCGACACCATTCTTTAATGGCTGTGATGTGGGACTGAAGGGTTTAGGATGCAGTAGATAGATTATTATGGACGGATAAGACACACGTGTCATCAGCATAATTATTAAGGACAGTATGAGGATGGAGTGGAATGTCAGCTGTAAAAAAAGAGTAGAGGATAGGACCTAAGATACTACATTGAGGCACTCCAGCAGATTGGGAAAATATGGATGAGTAGGAAAAGTTATGGTTAACCTTAAAGGTTCTGCCAGTAAGGTAGGAACGCATTAATAAGAAATATGTAGGGGTGAGGAATTGACGGAGTTTTTAAAACAGTTCCTGGTGCCATACTCGATAAAATGCTTGTTCTACATCAAGAAAGGCTCCAGTGCAGTAAATTCCGCGCTCTAATGTAGAGGACACTACATCCTAAAGTAAAAGTAAAAAAAAAAAAATGGAAAAATCTCATGATATCTGTTGGTTCAGTGATGTACCTGAAGGTGAGGCAAGACCCAGAAACGTCACACAAGACGATATAATATAATCATTATTAATGATGAACTTTAATATATATTTATTTTACTGGAGCGACAGGCCGTGCAGATCTTTGACCGCGTGGTGTATTCTGTTAGGAGAATAAAATCATGTTTCTTAATGAAATTTTATAGGTTGGGTCATCACTCCGTACGCCGTTTTTGTAAGTGGCCCTCAGTTGGCTGAGAAGTCCACATACCTTTGAGAGAGACTGTGAGTGAATCCCCATTATATATATGTTTGAAAAGTCTCGCCGCCGTGGATTGGAACTCACAACATTTGGCGTAAGAGACTAGAACTCTAGCCACTCAATCACGGGCTCCTCTAAATTTAATGATTAAGGTATTTAATATTTAAGATGTTTAATTTAATTTATAATTAATTTTTATTCAAACTTTATATTTTAAATAAAATTAAATAGGGTTATTTGTAAGGATGCAAAGTTCTTTCACAATTTAACTTGGCTGGATTATCCTGCAGGCTACTTTTTATTATTATTTTATTTTAGGTCCAAATATCGTGCCTGCTTAAAAATCAAAAACATTAATCAATCCTACATCTATTCGACTAGTACTCTCACATTTACATTTTATAGTTTTATTTACTTGTTTGAAAAAAAAACAACAAAAAAAACATCAATTCAGTTTCAGTGTTCATTAATGCAGCCGCTATACTGTTGCTACATAAAAACGCGAATCGGGAATCTCCATTATCCATTGTATTATACTTCACCTTGAATATTCACAGCGCTATGTTTTTAGTCGACTGCATTTCTAGGGTAGTGATAGCTTATACTCTAATGTTTGAAACGAATGGAGTTCCTTTCCAAGAGCATCGTGTTTATCAATCTTACTATAGTATTAGATGACATGCAGAAGGTTAAATAACTGATAGTTTTTATTAAATGATGTAGTTATTTATTAAAAGTATCTAATATATATCTTTTAAACTTGACTCTATTTACACAAAACCTAGAACCATGAATGAGAATACTGAGTGGCTGACGCCAGATAACGTTGTTATACAATATTACAAATAGGTTGTATCATAGGACGCTTAGCTGGCTGGCTAAGGTGTAATTCGTCCTAGACGCCCCTTCTCAGATTCATCCTAGCATCTAGCTCGACTCTTATCTCTCTGGCTGCTATCCGACCCCGTCTATCTTCGTAGTTGGCCTTTGAAATTGTCCGTGGATGTACTTCGACCGACCTTCGTTTCTAAATTATGAACCTCTTCATCCCTCTCCCCGCTTCTCAAAAATACTTTTTTTTATTGAATAATTGTTTATGGTAAGCGGGGTGATATGACCAGTGGAGAGGGTGTGTTCAGAAACTCCTTTAAAGATAAATGTTCTGAGACGTGGCCAAGGACATTCTATTAACTTGAATGCAGTGTCGTGAGCTTTATGATGGTATGTTTATTTCTTGATCACAATTAGCACAGTTGTCGGCAACTTCTCATGGTGGTAACTTGGGAACCCATTGGGTTAGAGTCCAGAGGATAGGTATTTTGTCGTAAATGATTATAATTATAACTTTCTATCAAATTTAAGTAAACATGTATTCTAATTACCCTAGAAACTTAAGTAAATAACAACACTTAATTCAAAACTTTTTGTATTACATTTTATCCTGACAAATGTTTCCTTTTCAGCTTGCAATACCAGAATTAGTACATTACTGAAGACTTATTCTGAGTGTTGGAGCCTTTGAAATACATTATTCATGTATTAGTTTAAGATTGAACACAAGAATGCATCTAATGTTATAGCAGAAAATATGAACTGAAATACATTCTAGGCCTCAGTCTGAATTTTCATATGAATTAGAGCCCGCAAAAACAATTATTTTTGGTGCGAAACTTTCAATTAGTATAGTTGTCTACTGTCAATTCAAACCTAAGCCTTGTCAAATTCTATTAACAGCTAGTGTTCAAAGTTAATATTAGCTCATAAATTACATAAAATATATAGTAATAATATGTATAATTTATGAGAATAGTGAAAGCCATTTATTCCATAAGAAGGCCGAGAGATAGGATAAAGGTGGCGGAGCACTGCGCATGGCGAGAAGAGCCAGTTGAGGTGATGGGTCCCACTAAGTGGAGTACTCTACTCCTGATCCCAGGGCACAATAGAGGAATAGTCCTACTTCTCTATTGGCTCGCTTAACTGTCCTTAACCCCAATCACGTTTTTACTCCCTCCGAGACCATAATTGAGCACAGAGATACTTGCAGATGGGATATCTACGATCTACGGTCAAAATTTGTCCTAAACATTTTTTTTGTGATATATTTTTGCTAAAATACATTAATCCTACTTATAAATAAAAGAAAACCGGTACCTCTCAACCCACGAAGCGTCTTAGGTTCAGTAGTCATGGAGATTCATACTGTTTCACGGCAAAGCACGCTACTAATATAATAATTTTTTTAAATCTGATGCGGGCAACACACGACTTTCACATACCTACGTTTTAAAAATCGATATAAAAATTGTTAAATACAATTAGAGATAAAAATGAGTAATACTATTAAAGAACTAATGGAATTGAATTTCTATAGAATCATATGTTTAATTAAAAAATCTAATATTTTATTATCTAAAATAATCAGTTAGTTTATCGGGTTTTCATTGACTTTTACAAGCTTGTGTGTAAGATAATATTTTATATAAAATCTTTAGCTTCCCAACGGTATATCATACATGTATATTACTGTTTTTATATTAAAAAACAAAGAAAAATTATTTTGTCTGTTTTCTCCTTTATTTGGAAATCGAATTCGTTCGACTTATGTATTTACCTGTTTATTCATCATCGGTAACAAGATGGTGTGGTTATTTTTATAGAATCTTCAAAATTAAAAGTACTTTAGAGGAAGGAATTTTAAAATATCGTAATTTAAGCCGCCAAACTATTTCAATCAGAATAAAACCTGCATGATATTAAAGCCCATTAAATTTTACATCGATATAGCGAGTTTAATTAAAATCGTTATAGCCGTTTTTGAGAAAATCGTAAAAAGGTCCAAAATGCCTAGTATAAAGTGGCTCTTCCGGTTAGCTGATTTTGATGAAAAAGTTTCTCCAACACCTCGGGCGTTTAGTTGTCTTAAATATGAAATTTCAGTTTCATAGGACATTTCGTTTAGGCGCGGGAGTTACCACACACACACGTACACACAAAAACCTTTTTACGGGCCTTGGTCGATTTGACTCAGGGCTTCCTAAAACTTGTATATCCGTTGAAAACTTTAATTAGAAAATTTTCACGATCGCAATACTTTCCCTTACTATTTATTTCATATATAGGTAAGTGAAAGTAAAAAGTACTAATGAATACTAAATCAGGCTAAGCCACCAAGTGTGTTCTAAATTTTCCGGTAACTACATTTAGAGGCTGATTGTGCCCCAGAAGGGCTTCCATACCCCAGGGTCACTCCACAACTGATAAAACATAATAAATGATTCCGCCTCAGCCTGCGTTCAAACCCTGTTCCTGGACTACTGAAACTAGTACTCTACCCACTAGATTGCGCCTCTCCCATTCTTACTTATGAATCAGATTAATTTCTGGAAAAAAGAATTAAGACTGCAAAGCAGGGATTTATCCTGAGGAAGAGTTGTTGTTCATGATCACGATAAACTCGGTAGGATCAATCTAGAAGCTTCCAATCTTAATAATATTAGTGGATCTGAGTGTTTCGTCGAATGAAACCATTAGAAAAACTCCTTATATTCATTTAGCTTGCCAAAACTCACATGAGTGATTTCACTCTTATTTTTTAAAGCTTAAATTCCAGTTAATGAAAGGGCCTCTTTATGCTATCAATTCTATCCCTTTTCCTAGTTACCCATAAACCGCTCTAACGAGTTTAATAAAGCTCGTTATATCAATCTATTTTTAATTGGTATTGAATAACAGATAAGTTTTATCTTTATTGGAATAGTCCGAAAGGGCTTAAATGTGTAATTTTCATTTCCTTTTTTTTTTTATTATTATTTTTATTCTTTCTAAAATTTTTTTTTTTTCAAATTTAAATAGTTACCAAGCTCCTTTAATAGTCATGTTTCATTAATTAGAACGTTATATATATATATATATATATATATATATATATATATATATATATATATATATATATATATATTCAAATAAGAAAAAAGTATTTTACCAAATTAAAGATTTGTTTCTCCTACATTAGGGTAATAGTATAGATGTATGATATACCGTGGTAAAAATGAATGAATGAATGAATGAATAAATGCTTTATTTACATAATATACAAAATAGTAATAACATATATATATACATTTTTTTGAGATCAAAGCCCACAAGACAATGGCGTTAAGCCGTCTGTCGAGTTGCCCCTTTTTCTTTTCTTTTTTTTTCAGTTTTGATAATAATTTATACATATTTTTTTTTGTAACGTTATGATTTATTTTTATTTATTGTAAAGATTTAATAATTAAAATGCTGCACTAAAAAAAATTTCTGTAGTTTATCTTCACAAAATTCTGCGACTTTAATTCCTCTTTCATCTATTTTACCGTCTTTTGAATTTCTTATTTCAGTTGTTAAGTTTGTTCCCTCTAAAATTCCATTAGGACATATTTTCAATTTTCCAGTGTGAGCATTTCAGTCACCGATAAGAACAACATCATAATTTCTAGTCAATTCAATTAATTCTATTACTTCATCAAATTCACTATTCCAATTACTGGAATTTAAATAGATCGGAACCAGATATATTATTTTTTCATTAATTTTTAACTTAATACAAATTTTATTTTGAATAATGCAGTATTCAGCTTGATTTTTATTGAATTTTGTTTTATTAAAGCGCCATATAGATAGATATCCCCCACTGGTTCTTCCCATTATCCCTCCCTTTATAGCATCTATAAACTTCAATTCGAAATCTAAAAATTTTTGTTTATAAAATAAAACATTTTCTTATACTAAAAATGTCTCTACCAACAAAAAATATCGAATTTTTTGACAAATTAAAAAAACAAAAAACATTTTCTTTAGATTTAATTCCCCTTATATCATAAAATGAAATATTTATCTCACCTAAATTATTAATAATAGCTTTATCACTCTCACTTATACCATTTTTTACACTAACTTTCCTTCGTTTTTTGAACTAGCACTGGAGGTAGACGGTTGACTGTTATCGGGGCCGCCTCACCGCTACGGAGATCCTCTTCAAGAACTGCTTTCATGCTCTTCATCACTTCTTCGGAAAATGTAGTTCCCATTATTTCTTCCAGAATCCTTATTCCATCTTTTCCATCACATTTAAGACCCTCATCAAAGTCCCAGAAGAACCTTTTGTTTTTAAATAAAAGGTAGAAATCTCTAATTTGGACAACAGCGCTCTTATCCACTTGTATAATTTTTTCCTTTATCCTCCATAGGCACCTTCTTCTCTTCCTAGTTCTTCCAGAAAGATCCCTGTGTATAAAGATCCCACTGCCTTTTAACTTCCTTGAATTTTTCAGAATATCCCATATAATTTTTTCGTTATCGAATTCTGCTAGAACTATGTTTTTTTGCGTGTTATTCTTGATTTTAAAAGCATTATTAATTGTGACATTATTTACACTAAGCACTTCGTCGCATAAAGTCTTGATAGTTTTAAAAATATCCCCCCCCGTGGTAAAAATATATTTAACTTAAACAACAGAAAACCCTAATAAACCACATCAAACTGCCCTCACCACTCTTTTCAGAAAAATGGAAGATACATTCTAATTTCATTCACTTAACATTATATATTATGAATAAAACAACTTTAAGCAAAGTATGAAAGAAATGATTACCTTTGAAAGATATAAAAATCGCACATTTAATTAGCACATATTAACGATACGTGTCTTGAAGCACTAAAAAAAAAAAAAAAATAAATAAATTCTTACCATCTTCGTTTTCAGTGTTCTTTCAACGTTTCCGTAACCACACATGCCTATATAAGACACTATAGTGTCTCAGATTCTAAATTAATATATAATCATCTCTTTTATATGTATTTAGAATGATAAAAAAATATATAAACTTTAATTGAGATGTCTCTATTCATTGTGAATTCAATGAATTCTTATATTTATTCAAAAACATTTTCTGTCTCTCTAACAATAACATCATCTATTAATCATTGTATACAAATTTTAATATTCTATTCTTTTTTTTTACTGTTAGGGCATGAATATGAGAATAATAAATTCACGAAACGTAGACCAAACAAAATTGCTCATTTATTGACTGAACCTCAAGGTTAAATTATCAACAGCGGAGGACCAATCAACAATATATATGTGTGTGTATATATATATATATATATATATATATATATAATATATATAGTACTGTGTTTAGGATACTGAGGGGAGTTCATTATTAAATAATTTTAATATTAAACAATTAAAGATTAAGAAGCCTTTGTCGGCAAAACATCAAAAGGCATTTCCCAAACCCCCTTGGATTTTCCGTGGGCTTGGGCTGCCCCCCGCGGTACGCCAGGTACATTCTAAACAACATCTACAAGGATGGAAAAAGGCTGGACTTCCCATAACAGTCCCGCCCGAAGTGACGAGGATGAGACAGAAGATGTGAAGAGGCAGTCTTATTCCATCCTTAGGAAGATGTCAGTCGGGTTCCATCTAGAAGAAGAGATGTCCATCTGGGGGTCATAGAGAGAGAGCAACTGGACATCTTAGAGCCAAGAACAGATTCCACCTTCACCAGCTGACTAAGTTTTTAAAGGTATTTCTTTTTGTAATATTGTATGGCAAAGGTAGTAGTGAAAATGTTCCTCAGTATTTTCAATCAAAGTTCTAGGCAATATATTAATATAATTTATATATGTAAGTTAATAATTATAATAACGTATTAATTGAATCTTGTTTACTTTAATCTTACCCTGCATGCCACCTCTTGGATTGGGAAACACGATAACTTTGGAAAGGAAATCCAATGGTATCATTAAATATAGTTTATATATAGATTAAATATATTAAGTAAGCTAGTTTTTGAAGGTACCGCTGCCTTAGAACAGCAGCCGGTCAAAAAACATAGCAATATATATGCATTGTCGTTCTGCGCATGCGCTGGATATAGTCATTCACGTTTTACATCGCTCTCTCGAGACTTCAATCTTTGGATAGTTACTACATGTTTTTTTACGATTTAAAATCTGCCATGAAGTAGCTGGACAGCAGTGGTCTACATTGGTGGTAATCCCACAGTGAGTACTGTTTTTATTTAGTGTCTAATAGTGAACAGTGCAGCCGTGTGTATACGAGGCCTTATCACACTCATAGCGGCCATAGGGAAGCCCCCCACTCCCACGACTTCACGTGGGCCACGAGCTCAGTGTTCCGCCAGCTCTGGGTGGGGCACGTTCGTGTGTTGGACATAATTAAATTATAACACGCAGACGTAATAATTTTTTATTTATTTATTTTTTTATTTTTTTTTTCTTACTTTATTTTTATTTATTCGTTTTTCCGTCTTCTCTATACCTTCTATTTATAACATAATGAGATATTTCCACCAGGTTATGTCGAGCAAGGTTACCAAAAGGTCTAGATCCGCTGGGTCTACCAGGGTCTCTACTCAAAATTCATCAGCACTTTCAACACCTCAGCATTCGCCACCAGCTAAGACACGTTCACGGCGCAATAATAAAAAAATGAGTCCTCCAGTTACTCCTAAAAATGCATCAGACGAACCACTACCAGGCACTTCATCCCAGGAGTTATCCGAGGAATCTCCCTTCTTCACGCCCAACCCATACCAAATTCTCCAATCTGATAAAGATGTTATGGAGTCAACACCAACGCCTAGAGAGCCTCGGCCTCCTCCGATATTCGTCAAAAATATAAAGAATTTTCATTTGCTCTGCACCCAAATAAACAAAATTATTGATCCCGGCAGTTACTCGTGCCTTAGCAGAAGCACTGATACTAAGATTTCTCCGGAAACAGCAGAATCGTACCGGAAAATCGTTAAATATCTGACGGACACAAAGGCAGAGTTCCACACCTACCAGCTTCGACAGGAGCGCTCCTTGCGGGTAGTCATTAGGAATCTTCATCCCTCAACGCCTGCTGAAGACATTGAAGAAGAATTGACGGCACTGGGCTTCAAGGTTCGTCAAATAACAAATGTCATAAAGGAAAATAGATCCGGCACCGATGTAACTAAGAAGATATCTCTACCCCTCTTCTTCGTTGATCTAGAACCCTCACCTGGAGTTGAAAAGGTATACGATATCCAAAGACTGTATTACACCAAAGTTACAGTTGAAAAACCGTATGTGAAGAAAGAAATTGTCCAATGCCACAACTGCCAGGCATATGGCCATACCAAACACTACTGTCATCATTTGCCACGTTGCGTGAAATGCGGAGACCCACACAAATCTGATGAATGCATCAAATCAAGGCAAACTCCAGCGGTGTGTGCTCTATGCCTGAAAGGACATCCGGCTAACTATAAAGGATGCCAGGTTTACAAAAACCTAAAACAAAAATTCCAGAAACCGCATCCAACAGAATATCCCTCTACTCCAAGAAGAATGACTTCAAACCTCATCAACTCTAATGTGTCCTTTGCCCAACTTCTAGGAGGCGGTGAGAAAAATAAGAATTGTGAGGCCCTGCCGACGGAGCAACCAAAACCTCAACAACCCCAGCCCCAACCTCAGTATTCTCTTCCTCTAACCCAACCCGAGCCTCAAAAATCCCATCAACATCAAATTCCACTTATTCCTCCTCCATCTAATGCAACAGATATCACCAGTCTCTTAACATCCTTCATCACTGAACTGAAATCAGTCGTGACTCCCCTAATATCTCTTCTAACTAACCTCGTATCCCACCTCATCACTTCTGCAAGAAAACCTTAAATGACCTCTTCCGAGCCTATATCCATCCTCCTTTGGAATGCGAATGGTATTCGAAATCACACTAACGAACTAACAGTCTTCTTACAAGAAAAACATATAGACATAGCCCTAGTAACAGAAACCCGACTTTCCAACTCACGGATGTTTAACATCCCCAATTACAACATTTACCGCACGGACCACCCGGACGGAACCGCACATGCTGGCACTGCTGTCATCATCCATCACTCCCTCTCCCATCACTCCACACCCCTTACCCGTCCATAATTACCTACAACCTACAGCTGTAACAGTTCGAACCAAGCTCTTTAACATAACAATTGTTGCAGCATATTCCCCTCCGAAAATTCCTTTTTCCGAACCCCAATTCAATACATTCCTAAATTCCTTGGGACACCACTTTCTTGTAGGAGCAGATTTTAATGCAAAACACCAACAATGGGGAGCCAGAACCACAAATTCTCGCGGACGAATCCTGTTGTCTGCACTTAATTCTACTCGCAGCAATATCCTTCCTCCGGATTCTCCTACCTACTGGCCAACAGATCCCAACCGCAATCCCGACCTCCTAGACTTTTTCATTCATAAAGGTCTAGGCTCACTAAATTATTCCATATCTCGCCTCGATGACCTATCTTCAGATCACAGCCCATTACTCCTTACCCTTTCATTATCGCCCATTCCTAAACCGTCTCCACCCTCATTCATCAGGGGCCCAGTTCATTGGGACCTATTCCGTCAAATCTTAACCGACAATATTGATCTCAGAGTATCCCTCAAATCCCCTGAAGAACTGGATGAAGCTGTAAATACCTTTACTACCCTAATCCAACAAGCAGCTTGGACTTCATCTTCACCTCTCTCTTCCACAAAATCCCGATGTACAAATCCTTTACCTCAAGAACTCCTGGACCTTATCCAATACAAGCGCCGTTCTAGGACTATCTGGCAGAGAACCAGGCATCCTGATGACAGGAAATCATACAATTATTATTGTAAATTAGTTAAAAATAAATTGACAACCTACAGATCTCAATCCTATAATTCCTATCTTTCCTCATTATCCACTTGTGACCATTCCCTCTGGAAAGCAACTAAAAAAATCCTTAAATACCATTATATCTCTCATCCTCTTCAACGTCATGATGGCTCCTGGGCCTCGTCAGATGAGACTAGGGCAGAGGAGTTTGCTAAACATCTTGCAAACACATTCACTCCTCATCCTGAACTTAATCCTACCCATACAGCTGCGGTTGAAGAATCCCTCTCCTCGCCGATTCCTCTCTCTTTACCTCCTAAAGCTGTCAACCCCTCTGAGGTCAAATTCCTAATCGATAAACTTAAACCTCGAAAATCTCCTGGATTTGATCTACTCACTTCCCAAATCATTAAAAAACTTCCCAAAAAGGCTATAATATTCCTGACCTACATATATAACTGCATCCTCCGTACAACCCATTTTCCTATGATGTGGAAACACTCAACCATTATACTTTTCCTTAAACCGGGCAAACCTGCTAATCATACCTCATCCTATAGACCAATCAGCTTGCTCCCAATTCTCTCCAAAATATTCGAGAAAATCCTTTTGAAACGCATCCTACCTTTACTCCAATTACACAAAATCCCATCTCACCAGTTCGGTTTCCGCTCAGGCCACTCCACTGTTCACCAAGGTCTTCGGGTTGTAGATCACATATCCTATGCCCTTGAAAGCAAGCAATATTGCACCGGTGCCTTTCTGGACATAGCACAAGCATTCGACCGGGTGTGGCACGATGGCTTGCTTTTTAAACTAAAAACCCTATTACCCCAATCCCTATATCTAATCCTTCGATCTTACCTCTCTACCCGCTCGTTCAGAGTTCGTTGTGGTTCTGACTTCTCAAGTTGTTATCCGATAGAAGCTGGTGTTCCACAAGGTAGTGTCCTAGGTCCTATCCTTTACATCTTATTTACCGCAGACATTCCTACCTTTCCTGAAAACTTCTTGGCAACATTTGCCGATGACACAGCTATCCTCTCATCCCACCTAGACCCGATAATAGCATCCTCAAACCTCCAATCGCATCTTGCTTTGATTGAACAGTGGTGCAATCATTGGCGTATCAAAGTAAATGAATCAAAAAGCAAGCATGTAACCTTTACCTTACGACGCAAATCCTGCCCTTCAGTCCATTTTAACTCTATCCCCCTTCCCTTTTCTGACACAGTCAAGTACCTTGGTTTCCTCTTAGACAAGAGACTGACATGGAACCCACATACTAGACTCAAACGACAAGAACTCAATCGACGATATGGCCAGCTATATAGACTTCTAAATAGGAAATCACACCTCTCAACGGACAACAAACTACTCATTTACAAGACCATTCTTAAACCCATTTGGACCTACGGACTTGAGCTGTGGGGAACAGCAAAATTTTCGAATATCAAACGTATCCAATCCTTCCAGTCTAAAGTCCTTAGAACAATAGTCGATGCCCCATATTATGTTACCAACAAAACCTTACACCATGACCTGAATATCCCATTTGTCCTTGATCTAATCCCATCCAAATTCTCAATCTTCCACCAGAAGCTTACTCACCTTCCTAATCCCTTGGCACACTCCCTATCCAGTTCCAAACATCCCTATAACCCTCCTCGTAGGTTGAAGCGGCAGTGGCCCAGAGATCTTTTATAAATACGTCATTGGAGTGCTGGCAATGGCTGGCTTCTCCACTCATGCCCTGAGTGTATGTGGCTCTAGCGCCCTCGCTCAGCCTCCACTGGCTCTCAAGACCAGTGACGCGGTTGAATGAGAGGCGCTGGGATCTTCTGGCATTGTGCCTCGACATCCACCAGTGGATCTCGAGGTTTGATTCGGTGATCCCAGGGGCAGTTTGTAAATATTGTAAATAGGTATGAATGTGAACAAGATTGTTATTATTATTTTCTTTATAGTATTTATTTAATTTTGTGTATATATATTTTTTTTTTCTTTCTTCTTTGTTTGATCTTTGTTAATTATTTATTTTTATTTTATTTCCAATGTACATATGGAATGAATGATTTCTTATATCATTAATATTCATTGCCCCAGAAGGTGGCAGATTGTATTATCTCGTAATAAATAATAATAAAAAAAAAAAAAAATATATGCATTATCATTATTATATAGCGAATATGTTAAAATTAAATTATAAAATCTTAGATTATATATGAAAGGTCAATACTAATATATAATATATGATGTTCACGTTTATTAAAAAAAAAAAAAAATAATGTACACACACTCACATACATTTTATCTTTTGTGATCACACTTACGTAATATATGTTTATTTTTTTAAAAAAAATTACATTATTTTTACTTTTAATTTTTAATATCATGTACATTAATTCCATCAAAACAAGTATTTGTATGTATTTCTGAGAAAAATATGCAGCCATAGGCTTGATAATATTTCTTTCTTCCCAATGAGATTTCTGAGTAGGCAGTTGACGTACGTCAGCCATCTTTCATATAAGACGTCTTGATCAATACCCTTGACATTCTGTTCATTCTTTTTACATACAGAAAGAAATAAGACTGCTGTAAGCCCCGAGAAAAACAATGTTATTAATAAGATTACCAAACAAATTATATTAACACACCGTAAACATTTATACGTTTCAGCATTCCTTGTTCCTGAGCATTTTCGAACATCTAACCAAATATAATTTATGAAATTGAAATGTTAAAATGATTTACCTATTTATTAATTACAACTTTGCTGTACATATTTAATATATATTCTCTTATTTACTATATACTTAAGTGCAATTGAAAAAAAAAATTCTTCTTGGAAAGCTAGTTTAATCCAAATATTTAGATTTTTTATAAGTAAGAAGTGCTAAGATCTCTTGAGTCTTGTCTCTCCACATATGGGGAGATGGGCTAGGCTCAGGGTTCACAGTATAAAATTATAAAGTAAGTTCAGATATTAATTTTTTCTGATGACTTATTTTCCTTAGTGTTTCTTTTTTTTTGTTCAGTATTTATATATATATATATATATATATATATATATATATATATATATATATATTATTTATTTTTTTTTTTTTTTTGGAATTTTGGTATAAATTAAACCTCTTTTGACTATTATAATTGTCTCATATTAGACAGAATATAATATTTCTCAATAAATAAATATATTTATATACTGGTTCAACCATGGAATAGCTCTTGCCGCCGTGAGGTGGTGGCACTGGAACGCCTGCGTATTGGACATACATGACTCACCCATGAGTATCTTATCCAAAGGGAACAACCACCAAGATGTCCAAAATGCGAAGCACAGATCAGTGTAAAGGACTTGGTCAAAGCATGCTTTGTTATCAGAAGAATACTCTCCCAGCATGGGGTACCCCAGATATAACGGTGGCGCTAGGCGACGAAGAGAGGATTATCGGCAGTCTGTTGAAAGGCCTAAAAGAGTTGAATCTTCTATCAAAGCTATAAAATTATAGGAATACATTAAATTCTAACAACCTTAAAGGCGTTGATGACCACCCGTAGTTGAACGCCTATAAACCACACCAATCAATCAATCAATCAATTGCTTAAACATTATTTTATTTTATTTTTTTTAAATATTCAGTTAATGTTTATACAACCTTCTTATAACGATGAATGCTATGATTTAGAAGGTTATAGTGATTATTTTTTTGTATTTATATTGTATATAATGTGGAATAGCCTATCCTTAGGTTTCTCAGAGTAGAGTAAGCTGGAATATTCTTAAAAGTCGCAATAAACGGAAAAAAAATGTTCAATTTTACATTATAAAACCGGAGGAAGAACCTATAACCATTTACCCGCTAACATAAATATAATTTAATATTAATTTGCAGGCTGGTGCAAAGGGGCTCCCCTGGGAGTTGTTATTAGCGGCTTTGAAAAATTATCATAAAACATAAATTCCCCTAGGGACCACAAGTTGGCCAACCTCATTATAGCTACTGCATCTTTACCCCTCTTTCAGGAGCGATTATGAAAAATCCTCGTTTATTAACTTTCAAAGATGGGTTCAGCTATCATAAAAGTATTAAATATATAATGCGGTATTATATAATATAGGATTAACTCAAATTACCCACTGACGCAGAACTATTTCATTGATAGAGGCTTTGGCTTAAATGAATAAGTTATTAGTTTAGCTATTAAATACTCCTTATTAAAACCGGACAAAAATGTAATTATAAATATATAATTTGGTCTTTATATACTCAGGAATATAAAATTACTCACAAGTCATTTATTAATTCAACGAAAATCTATGTGATGTATTAATTTAATGAATATCAGGAAGATAGAAATTTATTGAAAAATTATATAATCTGCTGCACTAAGAGTATATTAATAAAAGTAAGCATTTACACCTAAATAAAAAATAGTTGGATTTTTTATTTAATACATGTTTGGATAGCAAAAAGATATTTCACGTGTGAAGGGTAAAGGGAAAAAACCAAACATGTCACTTGAATTTCGAAACAAGAAAAATGAACTGTTTTTTAATAAGCGATATGTCTATTTTCTAGAACAATGTAACATTATCGTAATACATTGAATAACTAGTATATAATATATTGTACATTTGTAATGTATGATATAAATTTATTGTTGTGATCTCCCTCCTTTAATCTCTCTGAAGAAGGCCTGAAATGTAGGCACAAATAAATTGAGTATCTACTTAATTAAGGTTTTTTTTTGCTGCACTCGGAACCAACTTCTCCCCTGTAATATATAAGTATCATTTTTCTGAATTTAAGAAACAAAGTGTAATAAGTAATGTGAATCCACCCTGATTCTCAATAGCTCCAGGAAGAAACTAACTATGTTGCCTGAAATACACAAGAACTTTGCCTGCCTGAAGTAATATGGAACAGTTTATCCACACTTTAATGGACCAAAAAAATTATCATATTTATTGGATTTTAATAATGAGCTCACCTTTCATTAATAAAATCATAATTTTTTTCTGATTCCCTTCCTCCTCCCTCACCACCACAAAATATAGTTGGACGGAGGTAAAATAAAAATCTACGAAATTTCAGTAGGCCCCATAAATCGTTGTATTTGGCTCTTGGCATCATTAGAGGGCCTATTTAAAAAATGTATAGATGTTTAAATCAGTCTCTCAAGCTACAGGTTCTGAGTTCGAATTCCAGTCCCGGCGGGGCTTTTATAAGGATGTAAAAAAATGGGGATTCACTCATAACCTCTCCCACGGGTATGTGAGACCCGTTAGCCAAAGGGTGGCCACTCACAAAATTAGTCGTTGGGAGTGATGACCCTACACTAAAAACAACATCACGAAACGTGAGTATAAACTCGCAGAAGTTTACACCGCGAGGCCCAGGGCCTACACGGCCTGTCGCGCCACTGAAAGAAGAAAGAGGAAGATGTTTAAATCATGTGTCTTTTTTTCTCATTAAATATTATTGGCATATCGTTAAGTTAAATGTTCACCCTTTTAAGCTCAAAGAAGAAATTCAAATTCTCCCTCTTTTGAAGATGTAGCTTTAAAGACTTTTATTTTTATAATACTTTGATAAATTGAACCATTAGATGTAGTTCGTTGGCGTAAAAGATTGATGCCATCAGAAGTGATGACTATTTTCTTTACTCTGTGTCTTAAAGAGACGTTTTCTGACGTAATTTAAGTCTAAAAAATCTTTCCAGTCCAACGAAAATTCCCTTTACTCATTGAAGACTGACCATAAATGGTGAAGGTCTACATCGTGACAGTCTAATTATTTATCTAAAGTCTTTAGGCGTTTCATAATTTTCACATCTAAACATCTTTATTTGATTTCAAACATGAAGGTCCTCATGAAGAAAAAATCATTTTTATTTTGATAAGTCCATGTATCTTCTTATTCACAATAAAATAATTAAAACGAAAAATATTGAAGTTTTTAATTTTCTCTCCAGCAGAATTACAAAATATATTTAATTCTTCGACTTGTGTCGCCTTATAAATTGTTTATGAAGTGAAACAGAAATGATGTTACTTCGTTAGGACCTTAACCCGCACGCGATGACTTGGTTCTTTCTCTGTACGCTATGACCAGAATACTCAGGCATATAAATCTCTATTTTAGAAGGAAAGTGAAATATTTGTTTTTTCCCTGTACCTCTCCACATTCCATAGGGCTTGTTTAAAAATTTAAAAATAGAAACAATAGCAAATTAAAAATAGTATAATTTACCATAGATTTATAAAGGTGAACTTGCTGTTTTCCTCATTACAGTAACCCTGCAATGGATGCATTTATTTATACACGTATCATCTTGCGATACAACGCGTATTTTTATTACATAATATAAATCAAGTTACAGAACATATTTTATAAAAAACAGTATAATAATAACTAGTAAATAAAACTAATAAATATAAACAGATAAATAAATCATTTGTTATATCTAATTAACGAAATAATACTAACTAACTAAACTAAAAAAAAAAAACAGAAACAAATAATAAATAATTCATTTGTTATAACTAATTAACTAAATAATACAAACTAACTAATTAACTAAACTTTGACCGGGTGTGGCACCCGGGATTGCTCTTTAAGCTCAAAAACCATTTACCCCTATCCTTATACCTAGTCCTCCGATCCTATCTATCAAACCGCTCCTTCCGAGTTCGTTGTGGTGCAGAATATTCCAATTATTATCCAGTCGAATCCGGTGTTCCTCAGGGCAGTGTCCTTGGTCCTATCCTCTATAATATATACACGGCTGATATTCCTCTCTGCCCTGATACCTTCCTGGCAACGTACGCTGATGACACAGCTATCCTATCCTCTCACTTAGATCCCGAAATTGCATCTACAGGCCTCCAAACACACCTTTCTCAAATTGAAGACTGGTGTAACAACTGGAGAATCAAAGTCAATCAATCCAAATGCAGACATGTCACCTTTACCCTTCGAAGACAATCCTGCCCTTCAGTTCTCTTTGACTCCGTTCCGCTTCCTTTCTCCGACACAGTCCGGTATCTTGGCTTCCTTCTGGACAAAAGACTAACTTGGAACCCACATACTAGACTTAAACGACAAGAACTTAATCGACGATTTGGACAATTATACAGACTACTGAACAGAAATTCTAAATTATCTATCGAGAACAAACTGCTAATATACAAGACAGTACTGAAACCTATCTGGACCTACGGACTTGAACTGTGGGGGACAGCTAAATTTTCTAACATCAAACGCATTCAATCCTTCCAATCAAAAGTCCTCCGAACAATAGTTAATGCTCCTTATTATGTATCCAACCATACCTTACACCGCGACCTAAATATTCCATTTTATTTTAGACCTTATACCATTAAAATTCTCTAAATTCCATCAGAACCTTATCCATCACCCTAATCCCCTAGCTCAATCCTTATCCAGCTCCACACATCCTTACCATCCTCCTAGAAGGTTGAAACGGCAGTGGCCTCGAGACCTCTTGTAAAATGTATATTGGAGTTCTAGCATTGGCTAGATTCTCCACTCACGTGGTGTATGCTTGTGAATTGTATATAGGTATGAGTGACTTTTGTATATATTTTTATTGATTTTGTTTTGTATTTATTTATATTGTTTTATTATTATATTAATTTATTGTTTTGTATATATCGTGTGAATGCAGTATGAATGTTGTACTTTATCCCTATTAAAAATGTCCTAAATTGGACAGATTGTAATATTGTTCAATAAAGAATTGTTTCTATTGTTGCTTTCAAAAAAAAAAAAAAAAAAAAAAACTAAACTAAGAAACCAACTACTAACTAATTAATTACTTTATTATAAGTATTACATGATAACCAGTAATGAACTAATAAATAAAATAATAACGACCGTAGTATCAAGAAGAGAAGCAGTAAAAGTAAATAAAATAAAAATTAATAACGAGTTATTGCCTGTTGCTATTTGTCTAATTCTGCATAGTCCACCCGGTCCACAAATTCATCAGATTTTGAAAAATAAAAAGGTGAGCTTATTATTCACAAAAAGAAACATATCTTACGAACTGGTAATCTATTTGTTTTACTATGATATGGTCCGGATAGAAGTAACAAAAAACAACGAGAATCTTTAAAAAAAATAAAAATATCAAGTAATGGAAACAATATGTTTAAACTGATTTAGACATTTTCAACAAGAACTCAACCCTGTGTTAATGCATAGTTAACTATACATATATGATGTGGGTATAGGTGATTGAAATACTCTATTGATATTTGGAATTGCATAATTAATTTAAAATTGTTTTAAAAATATTAAATAGACGTGGTCGAGTGTCTACTCTTCTACACGGGTTCGAGTCCCGATTGTGGCAGGATTTCATTTATTTGGTCGTTTTAGCTGTTGGGTGACCCTCGGGTATGGAGACCCTCCAGTAACACACATCCTCTATAAACTTGGTACCTAACGATGGGCTATATAAAAAACTGGCGGCTGGGTGTAAATTCGGCCTAAACACCTCATTGCACTGCCGATGGTCTCGATACAGTACGAATCTCTATATATACTGAGCCCGATCCCTTATGAGCACAAAAATGTCTAATTTATTAATTATTAAACCAATTCTTTTTATTATATTCATATTAAAATCAAGAATTATTTCTTTACTATATTAATGGTACTATTTTTGGTTCAGGGGATGTAGAGGTACAGATTTTATTTTTTTTTTGATAAAATTATTCATTTTTTCAGACTGATGAATTATAATATTACTTTATTACTTCAAAGTGTTACATAACGTTTCCTATTGGATAGTAATATTCTAAATATCAGTTTTAGATGTCAGAATCACCAGCTGCTAATTAAAAAAAAACTCTAGCAAAAGAGCTGCATCATTCGTTCTTTCATAAAAAATCTGTACAAATTCGCAAAAAGTTTAAAACAAAGAAGTTTCAGGTTTACTGTTGACTTTTGTTAATAAATTGGGTTTTTTAACATTCCATTATTGTTGGTCATCTTCCTGATAACCTACACAGAATAAATCGTAGATGATGTGGATGTGAGATATCCTGAAGGACGTTGATAGACACAGAAGCGGACGGACCTAAACGAGATCAAAAGCTAACAGGAGATCTTGGTCCGCCACGCATTAGCCTTTCTAAATGACTGTCTCATTTTACTCGAAATGTGCTATTTCGTTGTATGCTAATAGAAATACCTATACTCACCAGAATTTGTCCAAATCGTTCGAAATCTAAATTTTTTTCTACTGGTTATGCCATTCATTAATCACTATCTATCTAATAACTATATATTATTACTAGAGAGAAAATACTTAATGCTGCCCGACTATATTAGATGGCTCAAAACACAGCATACTAAAATTTCCTTAGAAGTATTTGTTTAAACAATTATAATATTATTTAAAACGGTAATATAACATGACAATATAATTACTTTTTTTTGTTCCTAATTTAGTTTTATAACTTTTTTTTATACATAAATAACTATCTTAAAAATAACAAAAAAAAGAACAACTTTGCATATAATTGTCATTGATAGAAAGAATTTATAATTAAGAATGACCATTAAAAATCTAGTAGGCCGTGTTCTAGCGTTTACTAATTATTAAAGTATTTTTTAATTTCACTCCAATACTAAGCTTATTATTTTAAAAAACAAATCGATAATGAAGTGTGATAAAATTTTAAATATTATGTTATAATATTATCAATATGACGTATTTTTTAAAAGCTCTAACTATTACAAGTAAATACTGTTCCCTGATTTTTTTTTTTTTTTGTTTCTTATGTATTAAGCATGCTTGGATAGCTTTGATTTGGTCTTTATCTAATTTTACCAAACTGATTTTAAAAATGGTAGTAAATTTTAAGTTTTCGTGAGAACAATTTAGTGAATATAATTTACATTTTATCTATAATAAGAAAGTATAGTAATACTGACTATTCTCTGTGTCTGTATTGATTAATATAATCATAAGTTAAGATTGATTACTTTTCAATGGAATTCTACTAATTATATAAGCTGTTCAATCTTTTATTTATTCCCAAACAAGCAGTACTGTAGGTTTTATCTTTACTTTTAAACCCTTTAACATCTGTAAAAGCTACAACGCAACGTAGTTTAGCCGTTTGAAAAGAAATTATATATTTAAAGCAACTTTTTTTTATCTCTTCGAATTATTTTTACCAACAAATGTTTTACATTCATCTGTATTCATAAGGACGAAAAATATCAATGAACAGGAAGAATGAGTGATTTCAACAAGATTCTAAAGTACTAAAGTTCCCATTTTGAAAAAAAAAAACACTATAATTTATCTAACAATGTGTTATAAATATTTATCTATTAATGAGCAGTTTAAGCTTCTTCACCCAAGAAAAATACTTAATAATGCCAAGCATAATAAGCATTAGGTTTTTCATAAAAAGCTAATTGCGTTGAATAAAATTTAAGTCACAATTACTTCAGATCACACTGTTATAAACTGCTTAAATAATAAAAATCGTTGTATGCACATTATTATAATTGTCATAAACAAAACTAAACGCAGTTACAGTCAGATACAAGAATGAAATTGATTAGTTTTAGTTTTTCAAGAAATAATAAATCTAACGATGATAAGACAAGAAGTCTTGATTTTTTCAATAAAAATGCTCAAATGTACTCCTATAAATGCTTAAATTTTAATTTTCAATTGAAATAAGTGTTTAAAAAAAAGGATTACTCTGATTCTCTCTGGGTAAGATGCATGAAGTAGGTCACAGGAAAGGCATATTATCCTGAAATAAACCGGCGAATTCCATGCAAATATACATGACAGTTTTACCCTGAATAAAGAAAATGCTTGTTGTAGCATGTTAGTTCCTTTTATCTCTATGTCAATGTCTTCAGAATATATTAGTCTAGGTCACGCAATTACCATTGAGTGATTTTTTTTTTTATTGCATAACTTTAAATAGGTTTAGCTTTATAACTAAAACATCGTGTATTCCTTATATGATGAAAATCTGTTAATTATTACAATTTTATTTATTACTCTAATAAAATAATGATATTATTTTACGAGATTTTGTCTAAACTTGATACATATTACAACTACAACATTCATATATTTCTAATTATTAAAACTGATTGTTCTTATGTACATATATGGTGAAACAATTTCTGACTAAACATGGGCAAGCAAAACAATATTTAAAACGCTTTAACATACTACAAGACGACAAATGCTCAAACGATGGAGTCGTACACAATTGTTGACACTTAATATACGAATGTAAACAATTAGATTACATACGAGCAACACTAATACAGAACGTTATACTAGAACACGGGACTTGACCAAAAAAAAGAACAGAGACTAATGACAAAATTAAAAAAATATTACATAAATTTCATAAAATCAATTTACTACAATCAACTTAACATAGATTGTAGGAAGACAAATGAGCTTTTGTAATCTTCTTGTGCTTAATTATATTTTATTTGATTTTTTTTTTTTTGTTCAAATCTTGATATGTATAAGTAACATATTTTAGGTATTTCATTTTGTTATGATATTTTCAATGTGTTATTTCTCTTATCTTTTTGTTATATTTATTGTTTAAAACATTGTAAAATGCTGCAAACTTAATAATATTTATAAATATAACATAGTATCACGTGCAGTTTGCCTCATTAGGGTTGGTTTAATGTGGGTCACCTTAGAAGGAAAAGAATAAAAAAAAAAAATAAAAAAAAAAAAATATATATATATATATATATATATATATATATATATATATATATATTTATTAATTAATTAAATGTAAAATCCAAATATATTCCCTGCAAGATAACAAATTAATAGTACAATAGATTTCTTCAAATTTCATCAAAGGTGTATTGACTTTTCAATCACGATTTTATTAGTATTACCTGGGTCGATTTTATTAATCCGTGTTTCCTTCAATTATCGGATGGAGCATCATCGGGTCATGATTGAGCGAGTGTGATTGAATGGTAAGCACTGAGCTAGACGAGGATAAGCAGGCAGACTGTTAGCTTGATAAGGGCTTTCAACGAGGTCTAAGAAGATTAGAAAGGGTCCCCCCCATCCATCGGAAAATAAAATTGGTTGGCCAAGATTAAATTGAAGATCAGCCTTAGACCTTAGTCCCCAGTCCCCGGGCGACAGATATACCTAGTTGGTCTAAGCGATATCAAGTAGTTTTGTGTCTGGTTTCATATTATTGTAGGTCACGAAGCAATTATTGAACATTTTTTTTTAAATTTTAGTTTAACTGTTTTATAAGAGCTTTTCCAATTAAAGTTTTAACATATAAGTTTGACAAGAACTTTGATCGAAAGGACGATTTAATAAAAAGTCCCCAAGAACTAAGGAAAAAAAAAACAACAAAAAACTGTACTATGAAAATCCTCTTAATTTATTTCTCGTAAAACCTTTTATCAATGGTCCACTAAAAGAATTTAAACATAAATTTTCTCATACTTATGGGGCTCTATTCATTGAAGCGTAGTTTTTAGAAATCAGTTGAATGAACTGGGATACAGAACTAAGAGTTGTTTGCATACTATTATATGAGAATCCCTGCTGAAAGAATCCTGAAAAATCTATGTACGTCTTATATTCGAAATAGTTTTCTGTATAGACTATAGTTTGAGGTTTAAGATTCCACAAGTTCCACAGAGGTGACGACATAGTGTTTAAGGTTGAGTTCAAGATTAAATTAAGGATAGAAGTGTCAACACAGAAGTGATCGCAACCACCAAGAAGAATAAGAAGAATAGCAAACTGGTGATCACTTTACTAACATAATATATTAACAGAAACATCTTTAAAATGTATCTAGATACGGTAAAAGGAAAATATTCTAGCAAATTATAGAACTTAATTGAAGTTAAGGATAAAAAAATTAAAATAAAATAAAAATCTTTATATTTAACAAGAATCATTTAAGGGATCCGAAAAGGATAGTTCTGTTCCAACAGATCGCAACCAATATGAACAAGACCTGATATAAATATCTCAGTGCATCATCTCTCTTACCGCGAAACGAGTAATTTTTACTTTCACTTACTATATATAGTAAGGGGAAGTATTGCGATCGTGAAAATTTTCGAATTCCAGTTTTCAACGGAAATACACGTTTTAGGGTCCCCTGAGTCCAAATAACCAAGTGTGTTGTGTGTGTGTGTGTGTGTGTGTGTGTCTGTGTGTGTGTGCGTGTGGTAACTCCCGGGCGGAAACGGTAAGTCCTATGAAACTGAAATTTCATATTTAAGACAATTATACGCCCGAGACGTGAAAAAACATTTTTCATCAAAATGAGCCTACCAGAAGAGGCACTTTATACCATGCATTTTGCACCTTTTTTCGATTTTCTCAAAAACGGTTAAAACGATTTTGATTAAACTCGCTATATCGATGTAAAATTTAATGGGCTTTAATAACATGTAGGTTTTATTTAGATAAAAACGGTCTGACAGGGCTTAAATGCGGATATATTAAATTTTCTTCCCCTAAAGTACCTTTAATTTTGTAGATTCAATAATAATAACTAGATTATCTTGTTAACTCTGATGAAAAACTGGTAAATATATAGATTGAATAAATTCGATACCCAACTAAAGGAGAAAACAGAAAAAATATTTTTTAAATGCAATTTTTCGTTTTTGAACATAAGAGCAGTAATATACATGTATGATATACCGTTGGAAAGGTAAAGATTTTAGAAAAATTATTATCTCATACACAAGCTTTTAAAAGTTATTGGAGAGTGATGAAAAGAAGATAAAACTTACTGATTATTTAAGATAATAATATAATTGATTTTTGAATCAAACACATGTTTCTATATAAATTCAATTTGATTAATTCCTTATTAATTTCACGTATTTTCATCTCTAACTGTATTTGAAAATTCTTTCATTGATTTTAAAAATGGAGGTAAGTGAAAGTCGTGTGTTGCCCGCACCAGATTTTTTTATCAGAAGTTAAGAACCGTACAATCATTATATTATAGCGTAGAATACAGAAGCATTGTTATTTTTATTTACATTGTAATGTCCTTTGGATGGGGTCTAAATGCATTGGATAAATTGTATTGATTTTTAGGGTATATATTTTAATGATCTTTAATTATATCTTATTTGTATCAATATTTTTTTTTGTGGGTCCGCTTTTATCCTACAGGATCATTGGAGTCATCATAATAAATTATGTCCTATTGTAGTACTCTACAATCTTCAAGTAGTTCAACAGTAGGGTATATATTTCTCCTCGTTGCCAAGTATTTTTCCAATGTTAGTTGTAATCTACCTTTTTCCTTAAATGCCCATATTGGGTGCACTCTATTAACAAACAATTTGAAGTTATAAGTGTCTATTTTTATATGATTGTAATTAACTATGTTTATAAGTAAATATTTTATGAGTGTAGTCTCAAATTAAAATGAATTGCTAATTAATATTGTTGAATGAAAATTGTACTTGTTGTTTATATAATAATGATGTAGTTGTAGTTTGTATAATAATGTAGTATAATCGTTTTATTCACAATACAATTAACCAATGTCCAAATCTACATAGATGGTTAAAAATAAATTTTGTTAGTAGATTATTTTTTTACCTCCTATTCTTTATCGATCCACACGTCCGTCCGCAAACTCTATTTCTCTCTGACTGAAAAAAAAAAAAAAAAAAAAAAAAAAAAAAAAAAAAAAAAAAAAAAAACTGTAGGTAATAAAATGATCAATAAATACTTTTTCACAGTCAGAGAGGATTTTTTCGATGGCGGGACAAGCCTTTCATATCCTTGGCCGCACTGTATAATCTTGTAGATTACACTGGCAGTTTTCGATGATATGGTGTAGAGTAGGATCATCACTTCCTAAGCCTATTTTAGTAAGTGGACACTAGTTATTCGACGGGAATCACATACACGGGGAGAGGCTGTGAGTGAATCACTAAATAATCACAAACTTGAAAAGTCCTCCCGGGATTTAATTTTTAACGATAAGAATTTTGAACGAGTACTTGATATTGCACAGACGTCTCCATTCTACATATCACTGAAGAATGGCTCAACGAAGGATCTTTGATTCCATTTGAAGAATCCTAGTGCAATAATCTCGGTTTGAACAAGAGGTCTTGGGAAAGAAAGTCTGTTGTCTATTACACCAAATTAAGCATTTTTTTTTTGTATTGTTCCTATGTAATTATGTCCACAGTTGTATATACTGCTGCTATGTCATGCTCAACAATAATTTATATTTCCGATACTTATTTTCTTTTCTTGTGTTTCAGACTAAGCTGAGAGGAGGGGAGACGACGAGGTGAGATGGGAGAGGGGTAGAAGATGCGCCATGTGGAGGCTGCTGACGGCTCTCCTCTACTCGGCCGTGCTGACACTAGGTCACAAGTACAGCACGAGGCTGGTGCGGACCAAGTACGGCCCCCTGAGGGGGCTCACTGCCGGCCACCCCCCGGTGGAGGCCTTCCTCGGGGTTCCCTACGCCACCCCTCCGGTCGGCTCCCTCCGCTACATGCCCCCGGTGACCCCTTCCATGTGGCGGAGCCCCCGCCTCGCCGACACCTTCTCCCCGGTCTGCCCCCAGGCAGGGCCCCACGTCGGCAACCTCACCGAGGCCCTCCTCGAGCTGCCCAGGGGCCGCGTCGCCTACCTCGAGAAGCTCCTTCCCCTCCTCGCCAACCAGAGTGAAGACTGTCTCTACCTAAACATCTACGTTCCCAGGGGAGGTGAGTCACTTATATTACATTTATCTTATTTTGACAGTTTTGCAAATTATTTGGTGTATTAAGCCTAAAATATTATTGGTCGTCAACAAATATATATTTATTTATTTTTAAAATTCATATTTCCTTCGTAAAATCCTTCCACTTAACCACAAAAGGCTCATCTATATCACCATCATAAGGCAGATCTGAACTTACAGAGTTAAGTTTTGGGGCTCTACTAAACCATCAAATTCCTCACGTATCCATATTCCTACTCAATCCTTACAATCCAAAACTCTTCTTAAAATCCTCAACGCTCCCTACTTTGTCACGAACAAACTCATCCATAATGACCTTAATGATCCATATATTACTGATTTGGCACGAACCAGATACCCCTCCTTCCATGACAAACTCTATTCCCCCTCTAACCCATTAGTCAACCACTTCTTCCTCCTTTTGGGAGAAGGGTAAAATTTTAGAAATTGTGAGTATATTTCGTTAAACTCTTGTAGTATAGATAATCTCTTGTTGTGTAGACATTAGCAGGTGGCGAAGTTGTTTACACTTGTGGGCTGTGTCAGGAGTGACTTAGGCAAATGCTTTCGATGTATTGAACTTCAAACTGTCGGCAAAGATTGGGTTTCGATGGGGTAAAAAGTGGATTATTATTTTAACATCTTATTTAAGCGATTAAATATATTTTTTATGTTTTATAATTGTATCATTTACATGTAGAGTCTAAACTAGATATTTTTAGCCCTTTCATTACATTAAATATTATAATTAATAATGAATGAATTAGGAGGGAGCGGTGTGGTCAAGTGGATATAGCACTTGACTGCTGTTCTGCGGGTTCCGGGTTCGAGCCCCGGCTGAGTGTGGGATATTTATTTATTATTCATTTTTAGCTTTAGGGTGACTGATGTAGGAAGACCTTCTTTGGGGTCACCCGGCCTCTTTTAAGTGAGCAAGCTAATATTGGTTCACAAACACAAACCTTGCAATTGAGCGCTACCATAACCACCTTTAGCATAATTTGTACGGTCATTGGTTTAGCAAGAAATGCATTTCTTTCCTATATACTGAGCCATAGACCTTCCATGGGTTATAGAGATTAAATTAATAACAAATATTTGATAAAATAAAATATAAAAAATAATATTTTTTTCTAATAGTTTTATTTTTTTAAGGAAACAATA
This sequence comes from Piezodorus guildinii, assembly GCA_023052935.1. Classification (NCBI taxonomy): domain Eukaryota; kingdom Metazoa; phylum Arthropoda; class Insecta; order Hemiptera; family Pentatomidae; genus Piezodorus; species Piezodorus guildinii. The sequence continues at coordinate 165,073,519 of CM041292.1, forward strand.
ACAAAGGGCCTAGCCGGATAAGCATGTGAAATCTGCCCCCGCGTGTATTAGAACCAAATTTATACCATTGAGTCACACCTATGAGAAACAACCTTACGCAAATTTTTAGCCCCTTAATCCTAACGGGAGGGAAGTTATGGAGGGGAGAAGAAAAAACAAAAAAAAATTGTTTTCTTCTGAACAGCTCAACCGATTTCCATGAAAAAAATATATGTTATGGACTTTACAAATAGGTTTCAAAAAATATTTTTTTAAATTTTTTTCCACGAAAATGTTGGTCAAAACATTTTTTTGAATTTTTCAAAAAATATTTTCTGGTTATGATGGTTTGGTACACCTCCAATTTTTCGTTACTTTATTTCATTGGAGGGTCCTCCATAACATATATTTTTTTCAATTTTATTGCAAGTGTACCCCATGGTGAAAAATAAAATAAACAATTTTTTCTCCTGAACGGATCAACCGAATTTCACGAAAAAAATATATGTTAACGGTTTTCTAAAAGAGTTCCAAAAATATTTTTTTAAATTTTTTATTTTGAAAACGTGAGTAAAAATTTTATTTTATAATTTTTTTAAATTATTGTTGATTGGTACACCAACAATTTTTTGCTAATTTAATTCATTAGAGGGTCCTGCACAATATATATATTTTTTCGAGTTGATCTAAAATGTACCAAATAGTGAAAAATAAAAAAAAGCAGCATTTTTTCAGCTCTCTGAGTAGTAGCTGGATGAAGAGTAGGGATAGAGCTGTAGGATCGTAATGTCATTAGATATTACTTACACACTATGCACATACATACTATTTATTATACCTATTATTATAAATGTGGTCTCATATCACTATTACTGTTGTTCATTTTGTAACAGATTGTAATATATCTCAATAAATAAATAAAAGTCAAAAATAAATTATTATAAATATCTTATATTGGATGGAATATATATTCTTTGTATTTATTTCATTTTTTTTTTACTTATATAACAACTACATAGCACTATATGCTATATTTATACAAAACATAACTACAAAGATTTTTTAATATATATTTTTTCATATTATTATATGTTAATCTAAAAATCTATACTGTCAGACTAGAATTTAGACGCTCATAAAATTTTCGAGAAAAAACCACTATCTTCGTTAACGAATGAAATTATTCCGTTTTTTACGAACATTAAAAATTATTTATTCTTTAATTATTGTCTATCTATCTAATTAACCTGAAGTAGCAAAAAATATTGGTATTTTTATTTATTTTTTGAACGATCATTCCATACATCAGTACAAATAATAGGTATAATAAATAGTATGTATGTGCATAGTGTGTAAGTAAAGTCTAATGACATTACGATCCTACAGCTCCATCCCTACTCTTCATGCGTGACCAGCTACTACTCAGAGAGCTGAAAAAATGCTGCTTTTTTTATTTTTCACTATTTGGTACATTTTAGATCAACTCGAAAAAATATATATATTGTGCAGGACCCTCTAATGAATTAAATTAGCAAAAAATTGTTGGTGTACCAATCAACAATAATTTAAAAAAATTAAAAATAAAATTTTTACTCACGTTTTCGAAAAATAAAATTTAAAAAAATGTTTTTTTGAAACTCTTTTAGAAATCCATTAACATATATTTTTTTCGTGAAATTCGGTTGATCCGTTCAGGAGAAAAAATTGTTTTTTTTATTTTTCACCATGGGGTACACTTGCAATAAAATTGAAAAAATATATGTTATGGAGGACCCTCCAATGAAATAAAGTAACAAAAAATTGAGGTGTACCAAACCATCATAACCAGAAAATATTTTTTTGAAAAATTCAAAAAAATTTTTGATCAGCATTTTCGTGGAAAAAATTTAAAAAAATATTTTTTGAAACCTATTTGTAAAGTCCATAACATATATTTTTTTCATGAAAATCGGTTGAGCTGTTCAGAAGAAAACAATTTTTTTTGTTTTTTCTTCCCCCCTCCATAACTTCCCTCCCGTCAGGATTAAGGGGCTAAAAATTTGCGTAAGGTTGTTTCTCATAGGTGTGACTCAATGGTATAAATTTGGTTCTAATACACGCGGGGGCAGGTTTCACATGCTTATCCGGCTAGGCCCTTCAAGATATACAAAGTTGTGATTAACAATGAATAAAAAAATATTATAATACGCGAAATTTCACTGATATTCCTTCAGCATAGGATACATATAATTTAAAAAAAAAATACTTCTTGTTCTTATATAAATAAATATCACCAAATCGAAAAATATGCAAAGACAAACATACAACCAAAGGGCGCCTCTTGTGATGCAATAGATGGTATAACAGCCTTCTATGTCAAATATTGTGAGTCTCAACCCACCTTATTATTTCGTGCTTCGGAAGGGACATAAGATAGTAGTATCGAGCATGTGCATTAGCAGGTACTCTTTAAAGATCCTTCTCTTAATTAGACCTGGATACACAAAATTTAGGATTCTTGCTGTAGCATCTTCGGAATAGCCACGGTAGCGCAAACATGCCGTTAAGTGAATAAAAATATACATCAATAAAACTACCGAGATGTCATCTTTCAGATTTTGAAATGAAAAATAAATAAGCAATTCTTTCTTAAATTAATTTTTGTTTTCGTTCTAGGGTTTTTAAAAAATATATAACTTTTGAGAGATGAATAAAACAATTACTCGTTTCCATAATATAATCCCAACATGGCTAAAACGATGACATAAAAAAGAGAAAATTTATTTTTGGTAAATAAACATTTAATGTCAAATTAAGAAAGATAATTGACAAGAGCAGACTGGTGTGTCCTATCCTTTTGAAGAGTTTTTCAATTTATAAATAAATAAAAAAAAGTTCTAAAAAGAGGTTTGGTTAACAGTTGAAGCAATGTCGGGAAATGAGCTATGCTGTTTGAAGACCCATCACTGAATCTCTCAATTTCAATATTCGAGTCTTTCCTCTCAAAGTCAAACTTCCTCTAATAACTCTTACTCAAATAAAGAGGAGTCGTATTTTACTGACTTTGAAAAATTAATCTTATTTCGTGGCTCAAATCAAATCGCAACCCTCCCTTCTCCTAAAATTACAGTTATTCCTGTAACCTCTGGGTTTTGGCTATGCGAATTATCTTTTAAAATCAACTCATTTTCAGGTAAGACTTTATTTATTATTATTGAGTAAGGTTTTCTTAGTATTATTTAACATGGAAAATGAAATTTAAAAAATGCTGCAAATTATTACATAACGGTTTATTTTTTCCAAACAGCTAAATTAGGGTATAACTTTTTATATAACTGTTTAAAGGAAATTAACTAAAGCAATAAATAATCCAAAGAAAATGTTCAATCACAACTACTAATTTCAAAACGTAATACTAAACCGATTTTTATAATTATTTTTTCCTTTTTTAGAAAATCTAATTTTCTCTCGACTAGCTTACAATTATTTTTTTTATTTATTTATTGGAAATTATTTATGTATCTTAAAAATAACTTATATAAGTTAAAGTCGGATATGTTGGTGAAATTACAATTTTTGTAATTATGTTTTATAATTAACCGCGGTGTACTAACTCTAAAACTCAATACAATTTTTTTCTATTTTAAAAAACAACTGAGTTATATTCGTATGTACGGATAATGTTTTTTTAATTAATTTTGTTCTCTATAATTATTCGCGATTTATTGGTTAATAAACTCCGGAACACGTTTCTATATCTATAAAAATAACTGAGATATTGAATCAAATAATATTTAATCGTCCGCCATTTTAAAACTAATTGGCGGATATCAACGTCTGGGTGTTAGGGTCATCGTTGGATGCCCAAGTATCTTTGGAGAGCACATCGTTGAGTGGCTAGCGCGCTAGGCTCTTATCCTAGAAGTTGAGTGTTCGAATCCCAATCCCGAATGGACTTTTATAAGCATATAATAAAACTCCTTGTTTCCCCCACTTCGATTATGGCAGCTTGGTGTTTGGCGGACTGTCAGAGACGCTTGAGATGAGGCTACAGAGACTAATGAACTGCTTTATTTGATTCATCTTCGGAATTCCCTGGAGCTCTCCGGTCTCCACCTGATAGTTGAAGTAGCTTTACGCAACATCTCGACGGCAATCCAGCAATTCCTAGGAATCCATCTTTACCAATCCTTCAGATCCAAAAAAAACCCTCTATATCTATAACATGTTCACCTCATTCTCTACTTCATGCTATCGACAGAAGATCCCAGTCCCTGAACCTGTTCATTCTCTCCTACAGAACTGCTCCCTTTAAGAGATCTTTCGTTATTCGCGCTACTTCATTTTAGAATTCCTTAACCATGTCTATTCGTACATCTCAATTCTTAACTTCCTTCAAGCATAAACTATTTATCCATCTCCTTGAATATCAGTCTACCGCGCCTTTACAAGTTTTAGCTATTTACACTGTTTATTTTATTTGTATTATTCATTGTTTAAGATCACTTTATTTCTTGTATTAATTATTATTTATTTATTTATAGTATTAATTATTATTGTATTAATTAATTAAGTAACGGAGGAGTATGGCTATAAATTATCTCCTAACCACGAGTCATAACATCGAATCTGGGGAGAGACATAGTATGTAAAAGCAAAAAAGAGTTCAGGTATAATCTTGAAGAAGGGGAAGTTGGCGGGATCAAAGTATTGTTTGAATACGGGAGAGGAAATTCATCCTGTTATCGATAATGAGTACATCAAATATCTGGGATGTCGTTTTACGGGTAAATTTGATTTTGACAAGGAATCCATCTGTAGGCTGAATCGGGATATGGAAAAGCTCATTAACACCAATCTCTTAAAGCCAGACCAAGAGATCAACATCGTAAATAGATATATTTTTCCTTTCATTATATACCCACTGCAGACAACACCGCTGACAAAACTGCGCCTATCTCTACTTGAAGCGATTGACGTTATAATTCGAAGATGCATAAAGGCTATCGTAGGATTGCCAGCCAACTCCTGCTTCCCTATGCTATATTCGCCGCGAAGAACCAGAGGTCTGGGGCTAATGCGCTGTCTGTGGGAAGCTCCTCTTCAGCATTGGGCGATTTCCCAAAGATTGGCCGGAGTAACAGACGCCCTGTTTCAAACTATTTTTAACTTAACGAAGGAGATCCATGAGTACACCGAAATCTTGCAGAATGAAGGAAATACTATGGATGCCCCTCTTACGGTGAATAAAGTAAGACAATTCTTAAGAGAAAAGTCTTTAGAGGAATGTAGCCAATGCAAGTGGCAGGGCGTAGGCGTGGTCCATTTCAAAGCCAGCCCATGCGGTAATAGGTTTATGTTCGATCGAAGGATCCTTACAGGATCAGAATGGATCAACGCACTTAAACTGAACATAAACTACGCACCGCTTCGTGGAATCCTGGGATCGAGGTGCAAGGTTAATGAAGCAGTTGGACCCCTCTGCCGCAGATATGGTCGAGAGTCAGAAATCCCTGCATATGTGTTGGGTGAATGTCCACTTAACATGCTTCTGGTTACCCGCCGGCATAGCAGAACTGTTGGAAAAGAAAAAATACAAATGTTTACAAGATGTGTTGTGGCTTTGTACCGAGGGATCAATTAGATTTGTGGACATCTTGGCATTTAGTACCACAGAAAAGGAAGCACTCATAGTGGATCCCACTATCAGATACGAGACAAATGACAGGGAACAAGGCAAAAGAATTCAAGAGGAGAAGGAAAAGATTTACTCGAAATGAATCCCTTATCTGCAAGAAAAATTTCGCTAGGAGTTTGGCGAAAGAAAATTTTCAATCACAGGACTTTGGTTCGGAAGTAGGGGGGCCATCCCAGTAGATACTGGATCATTTTTGGAGAGGTATGGACTAGAAAGAAAACATTTACAAAACGTGATGGAGACCATAATCCCGGATTCACTTGGAATCCTGCATCACCATATATATTGAGGCTAAGCTCGATTTGTCCAAGAGGCCCATCGATATGTCCAAGTGTTTCTTTTTGGCAGAATCTCCCTCTATTTGTACCTTAAAAATTGTCTTCAGGATTGATGCGGTATGCTGTGTACGCATAGCAACTCTGCGAAGTTGAGCAGCAAATCCAAATCGGTATTTCTCTCTCTCTTTGCAACATTACCTTGCATATATATATATATATATATAAATAATATATATATATATATATAAATATCGTACGTATTTAAATCAACATTTACTAAATACGATGACAATTTACGTAATGAATACGATCGGCTTCTATTTGACATTGGAATGAGTTGTTGGAACAGTTACTCAGAAAGAGTATCCTTTGTTTGTACTAAAGAAACTGCTAAGCCAGAGCAGGAGTATGAATGTTTATATATGGACGGCAAAAAGCTCGAAAGGCAGTGTTTGTAGGAGCGTCAGCTGAACATGTATATTTACGAGCGTTCCCGGGCACATTTCCGTCAATTCGGCGCCCGAACGTAGATACCATCTCGTCACTCCCCACCCACCCACCGGACTCTTCCAAGTCCCTTATTTCTAGGGCCTTATCCAATCGCCGCAAACTTCCAATTCACTTTGGAGAAAAAACAATTTTCTTTATAGCTTCTAATTTCGATTCGGAAAGTTTGCAAAAGTCAAATCCCATATAAGTCTTTTTATTAGGTTGATCTTATTTGACGATTTTTTTTTCGATTATCATAAATTATGTTATTTTATTTAATAAAAATCCAGTAATCACGCCTTCTATTCATATTCTTTATTATATAAGACTGGAGTAATAAGAATGTTAGAATGATTTGTTTTGTTTTTAATTAATTTAAATTAATATATGAAAATTATTGAAGCAATGTGTATTCAATACTGTATTGTACACTGTCAAAAAGGTAAGAAAAAGTAATAAATAATTATTCAGAGAGTGATAACTAATGCAGTTTGAAAGAAGTAGATTCGTGTGCCAGACCTGGTATAAAAAGCACATATAATTATATATTTAAATATATGTTGAAGAAGAAGAAGAAAAACAGATTTTATTCTAGAACTTTCAGTACTCTGAGTATAATAGTAGTGTATAAAAACAGAACATTAAAATCAAAATCAAGGTTATTCTTATATAACACATTATTTATAAAAGTAGTCTATCATACATATTAATAATAAAATAATAATAAATATGTGTGTACAGAGAGATACTATCAAATACTGCTCACTAGAAATTCAATTTAACTTTTTTTTATGATTTACGGGCAATTTTTGACACAAGTGTTGGTATTTACTGACTAGATGGTTCTCATATCACTCCAAATAAAGTCTAGAAGAAGCAGTGATCGAGTTAGAGGCTAAGCAGGAGAGGAAGTGGTAGTTAATTGTGGATCACCAAGTGTTGGGAAAAGCCAAGTGATGCATATCCAATGTAGAGATATTTTGGAATCGGTGGAATATAACGTCTATCTAGGATCGCTAATAAACAGAAACGGTCATTTTTAGAAGTTGGTTCAGTACTTTAAGTGTTTCGTACTGCTTAAGGTCAACAGTCGTGCAAGGAGGTGATTAGGCCTAGATATGTATGCATAAATGCCAATATTACAACTATCGCATCCATCAATCGATAATTTGTTGCCGTGTTTAATTTGTCTATGCTAATTTAAAATATGTTTAACATATGTATAACACACAACTGTTTATTAATTTTATTTTAGACTGAATCATCCATTAATGTTTTCATAAATTATTAACCTACCATCTTTATTTATCAGTCTAAAAGTGCATTTATTCCTCTTTGAATAAGAGAGTTATAAATTATTAAATTAACTCATTTAACATACTTCAAGATTTTTGTTCTAGTGTTTTTATTGCCAGTTAAACACTGCACGATTTAAGAAATAGGATCTTATCTTATTTTATTTACTCCGATTTCTGTAACTTTTTTCACATATTATCAATAAATATATAATCACATTAAAAAAAAAAAAAAAAGTAAAGTATGTCAAATTATATAAGTTCCTATTTATTAATATCAGTATCAATATATTTGATATTATTAGCAGGAGTTCGTATATATTGATATTGATGTGGGTGATATATTTATGTTGCTAATAGCAATATATTTTCATTAAGATATCAGATAATAATGTGGTAATTAGCTCGTACCATGACCTCATTACACAGGATCAAAGCTAAACCTTTATCTCCCATTTGCGAACATTTGCCAAAATTCAAATTATTCCAGAGGAGGTACCAAAGGGAAAATCAGTATGGGTTTGTCGGTTGAACTGGCTGTCCGTATCTATGGCACTTACATCCCTTTACACAAACTGGCCATGTGGATTGCTGCGTATAATTATCACAAAGCAGGGAGGGCTTGATCGCGTGTTGACGGCTGACTGTATCATCGACATTTATAACCTTGTTATATCCTATTTGTTTCCATTATAATTATTTTTTTTAACTTTAACAGGTGTATCGCTTCGCTATTCTAAAATACCTCCACTAACAATAATAAAAGTAATGAGTAGTATTTAGTATTACAAATATTTTTATGTTTGTAAACACGTTCTGTTACTTGATCAACTATCTAAAATTGTACTCTTATAGAGGAGAAGTATTTTTGTTCACATTTATCAATTATTATTACATTTAGGCCTTAGCTATTAAAAAATAAAAAAAAATCTCAGCTATAGAAAAAAAAAAACTTATTCATATAAAACTCTCAAAATTGAACAAAGGAAGATTGTTAAATATTGACTAGCTGCCTATCATGAAGTTTTATATAGGTAATTGAAATTAATACAGATGTTTGATAATGCCCTATTAAAATTTGTTCTAATATGATTAATTGGATGACCTTAGAAACAATTCTTAAATTATTAGGTTCAAGAATCAGTTTAGTCGAACGAAATCAATGAACATGACTTTATTTATGAATAGATGAATCCTTTAGCTTAAAACTAGAAGAAGTAAATTGATATGTTTACTACAGATTGGCGCATGTCAGATACTATCAATTTATATAAGTTTAATTAAACGCGCGAATCAGAATATAAACATTAATAGCCCGTTGATGCTAAAATATTCTTAACTTTTAATATATAATGTCCCGAATATAATTTTGTGTTCAGTAAGTTTTTTTGGAGGGAATTCGTTTTTTCCAAAGGCTCGGAAGTTTACGTTGCATCAATCCCTTGCCACTGGAATGAAATCCATCCCGATAGATCTTAGAGATTAGGATCTGCTTTGGGAGTCATTGCCAAACATTGGCTTACTTCTAGCCTTATTGCTTCCATCTATCTTCCCTTGGGAACCTCTTCAAGCTTTTCCTTTCAAATAATGCTTTTTTATATACTGTCGGGCCTGGAGGATGATTAAAGCTGAACTGGAGACTTTCTTTATACACTTCATTGAGCGTGCCCAATTAATGTAAAACATAAGGCTGGATATTTTAATATTAGAATATGATACTATAATGATGAATGTAAGATTTATTTATAGCGTAAGTGAAAATAAGAGTACCATGAAACGGCATAACGTTGTTCGAGTATATTAATAAATTGAATGTCCAAAAAAAATAGATATTTATATTCTATTTTTTAAAACCATTCAATTTAATTAATTTTTTCCACAAACATGTTAGACATCACTCATACATGGCTGAAAAGGTGCTAGGTGAGGGATTTCCTGACCTAAGTGCAAAATGGAAACTACGACAGAAAGATAACTACTTAATTATATAAAACCACAATAATGTATACTTATCAGAGTATAAAGAGGATTAAGAGTAAATCTCTGATTGTCTAATTTATAATGAATGTGAATAAAAGCGTTGATGTAATTTTTAATTTCTCTTTCCTATTATGAAATTATATACTTAGGGAATTTATTGCAATTGTAAATGTTCAAATTTCAGTATTTATAATTACCGTCTTAGGGTCCCTAAATCCAAATAACAAATGTGAAAAGGTCTGTGTGTTGCTTATGGTGAGTCTTGCACAAAAATAATAGTCGTACGATACTGAAATTTCATATTTAAGACAAATATATGCTCGGGATTTACAGCTACTTTTTATTTAATATCGACTGACCGGAAGATCTAATTATTAACTATGCACTTGCACCTTTACGTTTTTAATCGATTTCAATGAATAGTTAATCGAATAACGAAATGTTATATAAACTTTGTATATTTATTCACAATAAAACTAGAAACATAAACTTCTTACTAATATAATATAATACAACTTTACATTAATAACATCTTGACCAGAGTGCTCTGGCCCTAGGATTTTTTGGGGGTACATATATGAAGGAATAGTAGAGGAGATGGAGGAAAGATGGCGGAGATCAAATGAAGGGACATATGGATCACTTAGTACACATAATGTCCTGTAGGTAAGCTGTTTGAAGTAGGGGTTCAGGTATGTGCAAAGGTGTCTTGGGCAAAAGTCCTTTCGGAGGTAGAGGGCGGCATCCTTTGTAATAGGGGATAATATAAATATTAATCCTAACAATTAATAATATATTGAGGAGTAAATTTCATTCCATAACTGATGTACGATTTGGTGGGCTTTTATATGATGTTGGTCTAATTCTGATTGAAGTAGTCTGACAGAGCTGAACGCTCAGCTCATTTAGCATTTACGATTTCCATTCGTTCAATTTTCAAATTTAGCCGTTTTTTGTCTATTTTATGACCGCTACCCGAACATCTCGACCTATATTTATTTTGCCTACTTCATGCTGGTCTTCTTTTTTAAGATATAATTTAAAAGAACAATTATTTGTATACCAATAATATGCAAGAAGTGACTAATGGATGTTTTTGTAATTCACTTCTTTTTAAACAATACAGATCGACAGATACACGAACTTAACATAAAAATAATCCAATAAAACTTATAAAACAAAAATATCTCATTTAGCTTGTTGTTTATATATTTCCATTAGTTTTCGGGACAATATCCGATTGAGACACTGATTTCTAATAGGTGCTAAAGGACATTTTTCTAGAAATTAATTTTGCGGAATACTTGTGTTCTTATGGTTTATTTTCTTCTAAATCCTTCATTATATTTCATCTAAAAAGACATAAAAACCCTTTAAAAACGTATTTGAAAATCGCAGTCCATTCCAAAAGGTACTAAATTTACATTACATTTCATTCCAAAACGTACTAAAAACGTTTACTTTAAAAACGTACCATATCTTCTGTAAACAGATAACCTTCTCTTTAATTTCCTTTCAAAACTGGCTGTAGCAGAATCACCTAGTCCCGTAATATATTACCGTTAATTTATTGATTTCTTTTTTTTCATAACTTAGTAATTCACATGATGAAGACGTTAGTTATCGGTGTTTTATTCCAAAAAGTACTTTATCCATATTTTTTTCCTAAAAGCACTATATCCATGTTTCATTCCAAAAAGTACTATACCTATATCATATCGTTAAAAAGTCATGGGAAAAGTGCAATAGTTTGGAAAAAATACGTTTGAAACACTAAAAACTCAACTTCAGATTTAAATAAAGAAACAAGTACATCGATTAAATAATAAATACATGTCAGATTTTTGCGTCCATTGTAAAATCGTCATGAATGGATATAGTACCTTTTGAAAATCAACGTCTCTATTGCTATTTTATGTAATTATTTTTTTACGTTTTTGATTCCATCGATAAGAAATTTTGAAGAGCTATTTTGTCCTGGAAATCCATTGGCTTGAATTCCTACTTAAGAGCTATAAAAAAGGTCAAGTGGGAGGTCCTGCTTTTATAAATGCAGTTCCATGAGAGGAAAATACACGAGAAGTTCTTTGGACCGGACTCGGCTAAGCCGGCTTGCAATCGCCCTCCTCTTTATACAGTTAGGGCCTTTGGTATTATTCAGTGGGGTCACTTCTTCAACTGCTGTCCAGGGACTTAAGACTCTACTTATAAGTGTCATGGATTTTTAAGCCATCTTATTTTAAGTTTCATCTTTATATCATTTAGGAATTCTTAGTTTCTCTTTGTTGTTATATATACTTTATAAATAAACTTTAGCACAGAAAAATAAATTTTAACCATCTGAAAACGGACACCGTATTTAATAGTTTAATGTTGAAATTTGAATACATACCTGCACTTAAATACATACGGAAGGGTTGTAATTATCAAAACCCCAAGCCAAAAACTGCTATCACATACAGAAAATACTTGTTCTAAGCAATATATTTCAGATTTATTTTTAATATTAAATGAATGAAAAGTGAATATGAAAACACTTTCAAATAGGATTATGCATTATTCCGATTTGCTTTTGTCTTTTTAGAGTTCGATGCTTTTACTGTTACCATCATTAAACTTAAAAATGCTTTAATCAGTATTGATCCTTATATAACTAATCGCTTTTAATAAAGATGTGCGCCGGATTACTCTTCAAGCTTAAAACGCATTTACCCCAGTCTCTCTACCTCATTCTAAGATCCTATCTCTCAAACCGCTCCAAGTACGCTGTGGTGTAGAATTTTCCAACTTTTATCCCGTTGAGGCTGGTGTTCCTCAGGGCAGCGTCCTGGGACCCGTTCTCTACATCCTTTACACCGCTGATATTCCTAATCATCCTGACACCTTTCTGGCAACATTTGCAGATGACACCGCCATCCTATCATCCAGTTCCGATCCCGAAACAGCATCCTTAATAGTGCAAAGACACCTTTGTCTTATCGAAGACTGGTGTAATGCTTGGCGCATAAAGGTGAACGAAGCCAAATGCAAACACGTAACCTTCACTCTTCGACGAAACTCCTGTCCGCCAGTTTACTTCAATTCCATTCCTATTTCTCCTTCAGATACAGTCCGCTATCTTGGCTTACTACTAGACAAAAGACTGACGTGGAACCCACATACAAGACTTAAAAGAAAAGAACTCAATCGACGATTCGGACAGTTATACAAACTATTAAACAGAAAATCTGAACTTACAGTTGACAACAAATTATTAATTTATAATACAATACTGAAGCCCATCTGGACCTACGGACTTGAACTGTGGGGTACAGCTAAACGTTCTAACATCAAACGCATTCAATCCTTTCAATCCAAAGTCCTCAGAATAATAGTAAATGCTCCTTATTATGCATCCAACTATACCATGCACCACGACCTTAATGTTCCATTTATTTCAGACCTAATTCCATCCAAATTTTCCAAATTCCATCAGAACCTCATTCAACGTCCTAATACTTTAGCACGATCCCTATCCAGCTCCACTCATCCATACAACCCACCTAGAAGGTTGGAACGGCAGTGGCCCCGAGATATATTGTAAATATGTATGCTGGAGTTCTGACACTGGTCAGATTCTCCTTCAAGTGCGGTGCGATTGTAGATATGGCGCCCTCACTTAGCTTCCGCTGGCTCTCACCAGTGATGCGGCTGAGAGGGAGGCGCTGGGATCCTTTGGACTCTGCTTGTTCTTCCACAAGTGGGGGGACAAGCCCCAGTCCGGTGTTCCCTAGCTGACTGTAAATATTGTACATACGTATGAATGTGACATTTTTTGTTTTTTGTTTACTTATTTGTTAACTTTATTTATTTGTATTTATTTTATATACGAATTTTGTTATTGTATACGTTTATTTAGTTTAGTTTCACTTTATGTAATTTGACATTTCTTTAGTTTATATTGTTAATATTGTATGAATGGGATCCTTTAGCAATATTATTATTGTCCAGTATGACAAACTGTAATACATATGAATAAATAAAAAAATAAAGATGTGAACGAAAATGCACCAAGGTTTGCTTAATTGTTTTTCGATTTCAAAGACACAGTTCCTACCAAGAACTCATTTTTATAAATAAAGGAAATATTACCTCAATAGCAGGACAAAAATACATCTACTCTATGAAAAATACTATTTGGTAATAAACTGTGTTGATTACTCTGAATTATTTGGTTTATTAATCATCTTCTAAAAAAAAAAAAAAAAAAAAAAAAATGTGTACTGTTTCTAAGCTAACGGTTATGCAATGAGTTGATAGGCCTTGTTCACGTTAGGCTGCCAGGATTTCTCCCCCATTTAGCTACCCACTTAAAGAGAATGGGTCCGGCTAGGAGGGTTTCCATACCCTACGGTCGCGTCCTGGCTTAATTAACATAATAAATAATATTCTGTCTTAGCTGGGATTCGAACCCAGGACCCGGAGAACAGTAAACTAGTGCTCTATCCACAAGACCACGCCACTCTCTCAAAAACCAAAACTATATTAAATAGATAACAAGTTAAACGAATCTATTATTGCTGACTAATTATATAGCAAAACATAAAGCTATATTAGATATAATTTTTTAACCTTTTATCTACCTGGACCTAAACAGGATTTAGTTATTTGGAATATCAGGAATCGCGTCCCCAAGAATCAAATATGTTAATAGAATCAACTCACATGCATAATATTAGTTTATGTGAACTATCTGTTAGACAGACAAAATCATTTTTCGAAATTCTTTCTGTCTTATCGATAAATTTAAATAATAAAGATATATTTTGGGGCTAGTATCAATCATAATTCCTTTCTCTAAAACTTAGTCTACGAATGACGAAAACAGTAAGTAATATCTGTTACACGATGTCATTTAGACAAATATTTTTTTAAATTATTTTTTTTTATTTTTTAGTTTCCCGAGGCCTATAATAATGGTGGATAAGAGAGTTCATTCACACAATATTCAGTGCTAATAATAATCAGAAAGGAAATTTATATGCTGAAGGAAAAACTCCACATTGCAATTATCAGCCTCTGAATACACTTCACCTTTATGAATTAATGAAAAATTCTAGAACTGCAATATTTTCAATTTTAATCTCTTTAAGATGTATGTGATTTTGCATAGTGTTTTCAGTTCAACCCCCCCCACTTAAACGAAATGTAATCTTATATGGAGTTGGAGATTGGAAGCAGATGAGAAAGGCCCTTATTTGAACTCGTAGTTTGCACAGCAGATTGTATTCACCCTCTCGGCTATGAACAAAGAATATGCTACTTTTATTCTGACGGATGTTGTGAACGGAAAATCAAATTTACGAATAAAGAAAATTCTTCTACATTTTTTGGGGATTGGCGGTATTGTATAGTGAGAAGAAAATCTTTAATAATGAGATTAGGAATAATTGGAGTATGTATTCGACAACAACTAAATATTTATAAATTAAATTTAATTTATATCTGTTATCCGTATTTAGATTATAGTTTGGGGGAGGCATGTAGGCTGAAAGGCGTTGGTGTGGGAAGGAAAGTGGGCAGAACATGTGAGTTAATTTTAAACACTGTTTATACGCATATAGAGTTGACAATTATGTACGTCCTTTAAAGTAAAAATATACTCCAACCACACTTTAGAATACCTTCTTATTTTGTTTATCTTGTATTGTTATAATTTGTATATGTCCCAACAAAATTTACCTACTTCCCTTTGCCTAGGACTCTATAGAAATATTTTTATATTATTTACTTTTACTTACCAATATATTACTATTCGGTTCGGTGGCATAAAGGGTAGTAAACTAATTGACTTAAAATATACATTTATTTATAAAATAGCACTTATCATACATAAAAACTTAGTACAGTGAGGCATTGCTATTATCGAGAATACTGAGGTTTCACATTTACTACATAATATAACATATAAGTACCTTTGACAGATCTGCATAATTATTCTCTCACTTGACCCCCCTGACCTTCCGTCCGCGGCTTGACTTCCGCTTATCTTGCCGTCCGGTCTCAGACTCCCCAGGTAAAGGGCTATCTCTCCCAAGCAGTGGAGGGGTGCAGTTTTTTGCATAGGCCTTCTAAGAACCCTTCCTGCTTGTCACCCGGAAAATGCTCTATTTTGTACAATTCAAAAATATTCCTCCACCTTCCAATATTTCATATATACAATATGAAATATATAGTAAGGGAAAGATTGCAATATTTTCGATTCATTTATCTAGAAAATTTTTCGAACTCCAGTCTTCAAAGGAAATACACGTTTAAGGTCCCCTGAGTCCAAATGACCCAGTTTCGCAAATAGCTCTCTGTTTGGGTCCCTGTGTGGTAACTCTAGAGCAAAGATGAAAAGTGTTCACATTCAAATTGCACCCGAACAATTTTTTCTAAAGATAATACTTGATTTAATGATATAATTATGTCAGTGACAGGGCATACCTCTGGCTGTGTTAAATCTTCACTTGTAATATTTTTGAACTAATATGTTTTGTTTAGGGAGCGGCGTGGTCTAGTGGGAAGACAGTTGTCTATTGTTCTCCATGTCCTGGGTTCAAACACCGGCTGAGGCAGATTCATCTATTCTGTTATATCACTTGTAGAGCGACTCTGGGGCATGGAGACTATTACAATTTGGGTACCCAAAAATTGAGGGAAAAAAATGGCAGCTAAGCTTAATCTTGGCCTTATCAACTCAAGACCCTTCATAGTTGTAGAGGTATAGAAGAAAAAATGTTTAGTTCGCACAAAGATAACTTGTAATATTTTTGTTTAAACAAAATAGATCAATTCATGAATGTGTGAATTTTTATTGAATATTTATTTATACACCCTACCTTGCAATATATGCAACACGGGTTATGGCAACATTAACTTGCCGACTAGGCCAGCAAGTTACTGTTGCCAATTAGCTTCGTTTAATTAGATCTTCCTTTACTAAGCTCCTCCAATGCCTGCAATCCTCGTGGCTGGTCTCCTTTCTATGTTGAAATGAGCGAGGCCCACAGACATTTCCACCCGTATACAAATTCTTTGAAGTACGAGTAGTTGTCTTCCGTCATCAGCTGAGGAAAATCGTCCTCTGAGAGGACATAGAGTCCGGTTTCCCTCAGCAGTTTGGATCGTTCAGCATCGAAGGCGGTGCACGTCAACAAAATATGTTCAGCCGACTCCGGGACATCACAGCTAGGACATAAGGGTTCTGTATCTATCCCAAATCCAAAAGCTTGGCCCTCAAGCCCCCATGTCCCGTGAGAAATTGAGACCCAATAGTCCGGGAGGACCACTGAAAAATTTTGTATGCTGGATAACGCAGTCCATTTGTTTTCCCTTAAGTACTAGACTCTAGGAGCTCCGAGGGTTCTGCTTTGCACTCCTTGAGAGGGTTTCAGAGCTTATTTT
This sequence comes from Piezodorus guildinii, assembly GCA_023052935.1. Lineage (NCBI taxonomy): Eukaryota > Metazoa > Arthropoda > Insecta > Hemiptera > Pentatomidae > Piezodorus > Piezodorus guildinii. The sequence goes on from CM041292.1 coordinate 165,090,645, forward strand.
GGAGCCCAATAAGCTTGTATGTAGGTAAATAGTTTATATATGTACGAATGATCTATGTGTATTTTTAATACAGTAAAAAAATGTATTTTTATTTTTATTCGATTACTACAATTTCTTTTTATATATATATTTTTTTCAGTTTATCATTATTTTCCTTCTTCCTATTCTATTACGACATTTCTCTTCTTTGTTTATTTACTTTTATTTTTTACCTTTTACATATGAAGCGAATATGATTTCATAGCTCTAATACTTAATTTATATGCATAAGTAGTTAAGGTGATAATATCGCAGCGGTTGTAATGAGCAAACTATGGCGGTTAATTTATTAATTAAAGTTACAAATATGTTTGTAATAATAATTCTATTTGAATCTGTAGTTTCGTGCATATTCTCAAGACACGGAAGTTAAAAATTTCATTTTTTTATGACATAATTACATAGAAAAAAAAAAGTAAAGAATAACTATACATAAACTTTATTTTAAGGACATCGGATGCTGCCTAAGTACCGTACGATAAATCTACAGTAGTATAGTACTAGAAATCCAAATGAATGTTTTTATGTTTATTTTTTTCTGGAAAACCTAAATTTTATTTTAGTTGGGAGAAGTATTCGAAGAAAATGCCCCGTTTCCTAGTGCACTATATTTTTTAGTGGGGAACCGGACAGCCATTTGTAGGAGTGGTGCTGGAGGGAGGTATAAATCCTCATGGTGGCTCAACTCCGAGCGGTATACTTTACCATTAGCAATGGAAAATGGTTTTTCACTTAAAACTTCACAATGGTGGCGTGTTTCCGATTAGAGGGGCAAAAACTTATTTATTTGTCTTTAGTTTCTTTCGATGGAGAATATTCTTGAGTCGCTTATTTCAAAAAAAAACTTTACTATAGATCTCTATTTCTGTATACTGATCAAAAATATTACCTATTATAGGGATAATAATTTTCCTTTCTTTTTTTAAGAATCTTTATTTACGATTTCGTGAAGTTATAAATTTAATGAGGATTTTTTTTTTTTTTTAATCGACATAGAACAATGTCGTTACCCTTGGAGTTTGAATCCTAAAAATATCTAGCTAAGTAAGGAAAAAAAATGTAAACTATTTTTATTATTAAAACTAAAAAAGGTATTACCGTCAAAAATATGGTTTTACAGGAGAAACTGATTTGTGTTCGAACTTAATCGATTTTCGTTTGCATAGAAGGTTTCAGAGGGGCAGTGATAATTGCTTAGTGTATAATTTTTTAATATTAAAATTGTATTTCAGATTTAAAGAAAGTCTATTCCTCATTATACATGTTAGGATATATACATGATATAAATGTCTTCAGTGATATTTTTAATATTCATTTAAAGTTATGATATTTTCAATGCGCGAAAAGTACAACAAAAAAATAAACAATAATACCATAAACTTAAAATAAAAAATACTAGCAAATTTTAAAGGAACATCACCTGATGGATGTATACAAAAATAAATTAAAAATTTAAATAAATTTTATTCTTCTGATTTTTTTTTTAAGTTTTCATATCTTTTATCGATTAAATGAGCATCTTTAATGTAAGAGATTTGCAGTAGATTTTGGTTTATTTGAAAAACTAACATATGGAAAACTGAACGGGTTTCCCATGCACAAACACATTTGAAGACAAGCTGCTATGTTCTATAAGAGAGAAAGAAAGGCTCTTAGGATAAGAATACAAATATTATATATAAAATACTAAACATAAAAACGACTAAACTATGAGACAACGTTTCGACCCACGTTGCAGGTCTTCTTCAGGGATAAAAATAACAAGATACAATTAAGGTCTTTCATAAATTGAATGGCCACGAATATTCAACAGAAAAAAACACAATAGATACTAGAAGGTAGTAAGTTAAAGACTGTTGGAAAATGAGAAAAAACAAAACAAAAAAACAATAATAAAAACATTAGATTATTACTTTCTTGTTTTCTTTTATCACTCTTTAACTTACTAATTTCTGATCTTTATTATTTTTTTTTTATCAATATTCATGGTCATTTATTTATCAAACAACTACATTTTATCTTGTGATTTTTAGCCCTGTTGAAACCCGGCAACGTAGGTCGAAACTTTGTATAATGAATAGCTTCTTTTTTTCTTTTACTATTATTAATGACTACTTCTATGCACACTAAAAAAAAAATTACAAAAATGAATTAAATATAATAAAGAAAATCCTCAATAGGAATTGTTTTATATTTATTTTTCGTAATTTTTATTTTTTCCAAATTATATTATTAAGTGATTTTTTTTCTCTAGTCCCCTTATATGCCTTTTACTGGTTAATAAATGAGTAATTGTAAATCAATTAAGCAGTATAAATTCCATTTTGCATTCCTAATATTACGAATTTGATGCTTAGAATAGTATATTTGTTCAATATACACAAGGCTCTTAGAGCATTGAGGCTTTACGGTAGTATGTGCTTTAGTGTTCAAATAGGCTGACCGCTTGACCATGGATACAAGATAAATTTTAATCTAAGTTGCTTTAAAATGTTTAATATTATAAAACTAAAACGTATATCAAGATATGTAAATCTTAAATAATGTTTAAAGAAGCAGTTTTTAATCAAACACAAAGGTTAAATATATTTACATGAATAAAAGTTTCTGGCTTTCATATTTCACAGCCCACATAGCTGTGGGTTGTTTTTATTAATACATATTATTAATTATGTGTTAGGTAATACATAATAACAAAATATACTGGCTCAGAATATTTAGGAATTTTCAAAAGCAGAAAGATCCCATACAATAGGAAATAAAAGAAACATTGTATTAACCTGGATTTGAGCCTACGTTAAATAGAAGGTATGGCCTATTTCTCAGGATGGTTTACTGAATGGCTGTGGAGTGACCGTGCCATTTAATACCCTGGTGCACCGCACATTCCCAAATGGAGCGGCTTTGTTTATAGCGAACCTCTCAATAACTGTATTGTGTCGAATAAATTCATGTTGAGGTTCAGTGCCCCTTTACGTAAATAAAACCCAAATCCAATAAATATTATCATTTTTAACTTGATTACAAAAAAGTGATCCAAATTAAATTTCACAGAAACAAAATTTTATATAATGTGACAAAAAAAAAAAAAAAAAAAAAAAAAGGAAAGAAAAAGTGAATTAAATGTCAATAATTCAGTAATAAAACCATTTAATGATCTTGAAATAAACAATGTCAATTTCTTACAGTTTTTAAAATCAAATTGTTCAATAATTGTTGTTTCCTATATTTAGGTACTTTTCATGCGTAATATTTGAGTAGTTGACGATTAATCAGCTCAGAATGAAGACCATTATGGAATACCACTGATATTCTATAGTAATAAATTATGCCCCCTAATGACTAATTTTCGTTAATTTTAATTATTGGCACACAACTACTTTGGTTTTAGTGTCCTTCTGTATCTATATTTCTTTTATTTTTTGTTATGTTGGAATTGTGGTAAATATTGTTAACAGTTGAAATTGTTTTATATATTATATTTCTTTCCTTTTTGTTTTGTCTTTCGTTATTTTTTGTGTGGAAATAGATGAAGAATGTGACTAATGGTCTTATTCTTGTTGCAGTTCCCACAGTTCTATTGGTGTTGTTTTTTTAAATATTTATTTTCTTCGATTATTGGGTCAGTCACGCGTTGCCTGTTCTAAGTCGTGTATTGCCAACTTCTTTTCTTCTGTTGTCTATGATTTTAATTAGTTTTCAGTACCTTTTAACTTGGTCGATTGGTAATTTTCCAAAGCTCTGCCCATGTGAGTGTTGCTTGTTTTTTACTTTCACATACTATATAAAGTAAGGGAAAGTATTGCGAACGTGAACAATTTCGAATTCCAGTTTTCAACGGAAATACACATTTTAGGGTACCCTGAGTCCAAATAACCAAGTCCCGCAAAAAGGTCTGTTTGTGTGTGTGTGGTAACTCCCGGGCGAAAACGGTAAGTTCTAGGAAACTGAAATTTCATATTTAAGACAACTATACGCCTGAGACGTTACAAAAACTTTTTTATCAAAATCAGCTTACCAGAAGAGCCACTTTATACTATGCATTTTGCACCTTTTTTCGATTTTTTCGAAAACAGTTTCGACGATTTTGATTAAACTCGCTATATCGATGTAAAACTTAATGGGCTTTAATATCGTTTAGGTTTCATTCGGATAAAAATAGTCTGACAGGGCTTAAATGCCGATCTTTTAAATTTTCTCTCTCTAAAGTACCTTTAATTTTCTTGATTCCATAAAAATAACTATCTAATCTTGTTACCACTGATGAAAAACAGGTAAATGTATAAATAGAATGAATTTGATACCCAACTAAAGGAGAAAACAGACAAAATATTTTTTTTAATGCAATTTTTTGTTTTTGAACATAAGAGCAGTAATATACAAGTATGATATACCGCTAGAAAGCTAAAAACTTTAGAAAAAATATTATCTTATACTCAAGCTTTTAAACGTTAATAGAGAGTGATAAAAAATATAAAACTAACTGATTATTTTAGATAATAATATAATAGATTTTTTAATAAAACACATGTTTCTACATAAATTCAGTTTAATTAATTCTTTAATAATTTCACGTATTTTTATCTCTAACTGTATTTGAAAATTCTTTCATTGATTTTAAAAATGGAGGTAAATGAAAGTCGTGTGTTGCTCGCACCAGATTTTTCAGATAGCACATATATACCTCAGCGCTTGTGAATATGAGTATTCATTGATACTGCTACTTCGTCTGCCTTCTCAGTACATCAGTGCGCTAGTGTCCAAAATGGTGTCGCTAGTATTTAAAGTTTTCACCATGGGCTTCGGTTCACCTTACCACCACATCTTTAGAATAAATTTCTGAAATGCTATTAAAGAATGCGAGTCAGTAAATATGACGAATTCCTCGATCTCACTCGTATGCTATTGTACAGGGCTACAGTCATTGCGTAACCTCTCTGTTAAGTCTTAGATGTAAGGGAAGTCTGTACTCAATTATATTGGATAGCACTGGTTGTTGTAGTCAAAACTAACAATTTTATTTTATTTCGTTTGAAATAATTATTTTTAAAAAAAACATGTAATTCATATTTACTTTAATATTAATTTCACTGTGTATTAATTTATGAAAACGTAACGCGTTTAAGAAATATTTTTTCGAAAGCAATCGAAGAATTGATTTATGACATTTAACCTACGAAGCTCACTTTTGTAGTTGGAAAAAAATCAGGTATTCGAGGAGGTAATAATTGCCGTAGAAGACTTTTTTTTCAGTTTAAGCCCATACACTGGTATCGGTAACGAAATGAAAAACTGGCAACCTAACAAAAAACATCATGTACTATATTTCGTTAGTTTGAAAATAATTTCGATTAAGATTATCAATAATAAAAACGTTTATTTCTTGATACTTACATTAATTTTCTGTATATAAATTTAGCTTCATTTTATTATTTAATATATTATATTCTGATATTTAATTTAAAATAATCATATAATTATGATATACCACCATACCTAGAGGGGTATTGTTAAGAAAAACGTGTGTAGAGTTAAAAGAAGTGAGCACACGTGTTCGTTACCCTTATCCTATTCCTGCTGTTTATATCTGATATCTTAAAATGAACTCAAGATCTACTTAAAGAAAAATCATAATGTTTTAACTTTTATCACTGTGAAAATGAGCAAAGAAGATTTAATAAAAATATGTAAGAAGCATTATTTTTCAATTAAAAGAGGTAATGATATCTACATCATAGCATATGTACTGATATGCGAAGCTTTTATATAACAATATAAATTTAATTTAATAAAATAATATCTCAGATTACTTTAAAAAATTTATAGCTATATTGAATTAAATCTATGGAAATATTCCTTGATTTACGTTTTGAATCATGAAAGTGTTCATTCCAAAAATATTCAGGCATGAAAACTAATCTAGTAGAATATTAATAACCACAAAGCACGATATTATAAATTAAATACTATTTTAAAGTCTTGTAGCAGAAAGGACAGAATGCGCCGTCAAAGCAAAGTTGGTCCATTTGAGTCAGCAAAAAGTTTGACCATCTGCGCTTTACTATTAACCTTCATCTGTTTGTCTTAAAGATAAAAAGATTTCAGCTCAACTCCTCGTCTGTATTATATCAATCTTCCAGTTATTGCTTTTGTTCTTCATATGGTTTCCCATCGTATATCAAAGTCATTAGTTCTACATGTTCAACAAATCAATCCGCGTAATTATTTGTTGTAATTTAATTTTGCAAAGATTACTCTATTTTCATTTAATATACTTATGCATAAGGTACACTCGTCAAAATCTAGTATCTAATGTATTTCCCACTTAAGTATTTGATGTAATTTTTGGAGATTAGTATACTTATTTATCGCTCAGTTACGCATCCTAATTATCTACAGTTAATTTTTAAACCGTTTTTTATATATATAAATCATATATATTAAATCTAATATATATATATATAAATAAATATGATAATTATAGTTCATTATTAATCAACTTAATAAAAAACGTCACAATAATTTCCTTTTGTAAAATATATTGAACTTAGATTTACCTTATACTTGAATTTAATTATATTGTATTATCTGTCCTATAATTAACTATTACGTCTATACGCCTTAGTAAACCCATAATGTTTAAAAGTTTCCCATGCATTCATATAAGAGTGAGAAACCTTGAAATATTTTAAGAGCCTACCACAATGAAGCCTGAAAATCTCCTTTCAGACTTCTCTGCAAGTTTTAGAGTAATTCGTATACTATAAATTATTCTGAAAACCGATAAGAATTGAAAAGAGTTAAAATTTTTATGATTCATTTGCACACGATCCTTCCTTCTGCATATGCCATCTTAAATTCCACACTTAGGCGTCCTTCGTCTCCCTTTTGTTCGTTGACCTCGCGGAATTCTTACCAATATTATTTAAAATAAGAGAAAGAAGGTGTGAATAATTTCGAGTTCAGTGTTAACAATTTTGCAGAAGTCAGCTCGGGAACAAAAGCTAAATCGAAAGAGTTAAGTGATAACACATATCAAATCATACGTACTTTTCCTCTAATACTGTGTATACTTCCAGTCATGTGCAATATAATTGACTGTTAAAGTAAAAACTTTATTTAATTTTTTAATAATGTCAGTTATTAATTCTTAATAATTATTTTTTCATGTTCACTGCTTGCGACAGAAGCAATAACGAATTGTTAAATAATGTCTTGAAAAAGAAAGCTGATTAAATTTTCATCTTGAAATCTAGATAACCGTAAGCAAAGAGAGCCGAGTATCTATAAAATGAAATTCTCAATTGATCGACTGCCATCTTCGTTGGAGTTGCATGAATATGCAGCGTATTGAATCAGTTATGAAGGCAGTCTTAAGAAGTACAAAATAATTATACAAACTTATTACTTATATCGAAAATGATCTTGGAAGTTACAAATCCAACCCTTACCTTATATAGGAGTATATGGTTCTAAAATCATTGCTTGGACTCGTTAGCGGAATTCCGTCATATTCAAATTATTTTCATTACATTAATCAATTTTCATCAATCCGTTCCCTTAAGAAGCTATTAGAAAAAGATGTATTAAATAATTAATTATAAATACAAGCATATAAAATGTATGATTTCCTGAATCCCCACCTGTCTCGCAAAAATAAATCGCCTGAAACATTCCCAACATCAATTACAAAATATTGTAAAGGGCATGGAAAATGTATAATAAACCTAAAAGCAATATACAGTGAAATTGTTTAAAACACCAGAAGTAAATGCGATTACTATCTGGTATTAAAATTTGCTATGTTAGGAAAACTATGATTGTTTTAATGGCCAAGAAGGAGTTTATTGTGGTGCTTTTTACAGGCTACCTCATTTTATAGGTCGGTGAAACTCTGAATAGTAAAGTGCGGAGAGCCACACTTTGGTTATTACCAAAGAGAGAGGGTGGAGTATAAACAAATAAGCAACAATAGACCGGATTGATTTTGCTAGACCTTAAATGAAAAAATTAAATTTAAGTAATCACTTTATTAAATATAAGCCATGAGACACCGATATCCAAAAGATACTATTAGAAAATTTTATATATTTTTATAGAAGTGATAATTTGACATATTTGTATTTTAATTTTTTAGCGGATTATATTGGGTTGATGCAAAATTAATGCAGGTTTCCTCTATTGCAATATCTTAATTCCAATTGTGTAAACATAGCTAATCCTAACATTGATCATTATTATACCAAAACAAACCTTATTTAATACCCTCTCTTTCACCATGAATTTGTTTAGTAAAATCGTTTTGTTCAGTGTGTTCAAAGGTCTTGAATCGAAAATGTCAAAGTGCGATTTTCGTCAAATTTATTTTTACGAATTTAAATTAGGGCGCAGCGCTGCGCAAACGGCTCGTAATATTAATGAAGTGTGGGGTCAGGGGGCTATTAATGAGTGCACGGTGCAGCGTTTGTTCCAGAAGTTTCGCAGAGGAGATTTCGACCTCGAAGACAAGGAAGGTCGGGGCCGTCATCTTGCTCTGGACAACGACCAGCTGAGGTCAAAAGTGGAAGAAGACCCAACCAAAACCACACGAGAAATGGCGGCGGAACTCGGAACTCAAAAATTGCATCGTCTTTGCCCAGCATTGATGAATCGGAAGGGGCCGATCCTGCTCCACGATAACGCCAGACCACACGTTGCACAACCAACGCTTCGACGACTGCACGAGTTGGGCTACGAAGTTCTCCAACATCCGCCTTATTCACCTGACCTCTCACCTACAGACTTCCACTTTTTCAGGCATCTGGACAACTTTTTGAGGGAGAAAAATTTTCAAAACCATGACGACATTGAAAATTCTTTTCGTGATTTCATTGAGTCCAGGGATTTGGATTTTTTTTCTGGTGGAATAAGAAAGCTTGTTGAACGTTGGCAAAAGTGCATTGATTCAGATGGAAATTATTTTGATTAAATATATATGGTTAAAGTAAAGATATGGCGTATTTACTACTAAAAACCTGCATTAATTTTGCATCAACCCAATAACTTAAAGTCTTTTAAAAACCCGTTCCAAAGTTGCAGTTATTTCCTAAAGGTACGGAGTGTATACTTAATTTCGCAGCATAAGACACTAAACTTATTCTTTTAATGTTGTATAACAAAAGAGTTTTACAATATAAAACAAAAAAATCGAGTTTTTACTGCAAAAAAAAACAATCTAGGTATAATACCTATCGGAAACTATCAAAGCAATTGTCCTTTCAGCAACCAGGGATGAATCAAGATTCAGAAGACTTTACTTCGGCGAAGCATATCAACTTAAGAAATATATAATTTGAATAACTGGATCATTGAACTCATGATTCACAGCTCTATCGGTTCTTATCCAGACCTGGTTTCGATTCAATTTAGGAGCAAAAGAGACCCCTCAGAAGAAGTTCTTCAGGATTCTTTGTGATTTTATTCTTAGTTACAATCTTCTAGTTTTAAGCACTAGCTTGTAGTTTCCAAGCGGAATGGGTTAGTGCAGATCCTTGTTTGGAAGAGGTCGTGTTGTGTTTATCACTATCATATTTTTCTAGGGCATCTACGAACTAAAGTATTAAAACACGGAGTAATAAAACATATATCTATTTACTATTCTCTCTAGAACTATCTAGAATGGCGTGTTCTTTTGTTATTCCTTAAGCGCTTACTACAGTATTCTATTTGCCTTCATTTGATCTGTGATTATTTTTCATTTTAAGTTCTGCTCACCAATTATATTTTATAAATATTTTAAAAATATTTCGTCTCTGTTTTTTTATTGGAAACTTTTATATAAATTCATATTAACATCATTCAAACATTTAATATTTTTCACATCTATTCTTTTTTTATATTTTGGAAATGCATATCTAATTTTAATTTTATTTATAATAAAATCTAATTCCAATGACATTGTAACGCGTTAAGCCACTTCGCAATGACCGGTGATGTCACGTAACCTAGTAAAACTGACGCTATTGTCAGAATAGTTGTTGGAATTTTTCATTTTTATCTCAATTACTTTGTAGGTTTATCTTGGAAAATAATTTATCAATTTATCTTTCCTTTATTCTTCTTTCTTTCATGGCAGTTATCTTTATAGGCTAGTTATATGGTTATTCTTGCAATTTTAGTCTGAAACAAAATACTGATAAGAATATAAGATTATAATGTTCGACTGATCTTTGAAACAATCAAACTTGAGAAGTAAAATATTTGTTGCATAATTATATGATTACGCTAGAGATGGAAAACACCCAAATTACAAGAACGGAATATTTTATTCAAATTATGTGACCATTTTAGCACTTAAGACTGAACTATTGGGATTAGTAAATCCCTATCTTTGAGTCTTTTTTTTTATGACACTGTGATACATTACCTTTATGATGAATTAATTCCCAATATGGATTGCCTATCCTGTTTGCAATATGTTAACATCTTGTAATATGTTAATTATTTTTGAAATTAGCTTAGTATTAGTAGTTCACTATGGCACTGTGAATATATATATATTTTTTTTTTCACTTAATATTTTATTTACACCTGTAAACAAAGTTACAATAAGCAAATGTGCTAAAATCTAAGTAAACATGGCGTGGGCAGGCATGAGGGAGACAGCACCCAGTGGTGCATCCTCCTGACATTAAGCAGAACTATATTTTCAGGTCAGGAGGTCCCTCATCCAACTCCTTTTCAGCCTACGCCGAGTTATGGATGGTATGTCGGTTGTAGCCATGTTTTGCACAAGTTTGTTTATGTGTCCATTTAGTTTGTCGTGAAATCGTTTGTAAGTCGATCGAATGTGGTTTGTTATAGTAGGAATACGTAAGTCAGTATGAAGGGTATCATTTGAAACATATGGTGGTGAGTTCGTTGCCAGTCTTAAAAATTGCGATTGAAATGTTTGTATTTTTCGTATGTGTGTCTTTTTAGCAGGTCCATATATTTGGCAAGCGTAATTCCATATTGGTTTTAATAAATAAGTGTATACGTTAAGTTTCTTTCTGATTGGTAATTTAGAATGTCTATGAAGTATCGAATACAATAGTCTCAGTCGAAAATTTAGAGTTTTACGTTTAGTCTTAACGTGTGGGCCCCATGTCAACCTTTTGTCAAAAATAAGTCCTAAGTACGTTACTGTGTTTGATTGTGGTATCTGGTGATTGTCTACGTAAACTGGAGGGCAGGTTCCATGTCTAAGTATAAATGTAACATGTAGTGATTTGTCGTGGTTAATCTTTAATTTCCATTTCCTACACCAGTTTTGTACATTGTCTAAGTGATGTTGTAAAGTCATACTGGCCTGTGTAGGGTCTGTGTTTTTAGTAATAATTGCAGTATCGTCGGCATATGTCGCAGTTAGGATGTTTTCGTTTGTCGGTAAGTCATATGTGTATATTAAGTACAGAAGTGGGGCCAGGATAGAACCTTGGGGAACTCCTGCAGAGACTGGCTTGACTGATGAGGTCTCGGAACCCTGTCGGACAGAAAAGAAGCGGTCATAGAGAAAAGATTGTAAAACTAGATAATAAGTGCTTGGAAGTATGGGTTTTAGTTAAAAAAAAAGACCCTGGATGGCACTGTGAATATGTAAGAAAATATCATTCATTATTAGCATATGCTCCGCAAAATTTAATTCAGAATATTTTGACATCTATGGTGGTCAAAGGTCTGGTCACCTATATGCAATTGAAATGAGCAATGTTAAGACCACTGTTGATCCAATTCCCACTTAATTGGTGGGAGATATTGCTATGGCCCTAAATTTGTCGCAGTAGAAAACCTCTTGCACAAACTATTTTGGAAATGGCGACAAAGCGACCTATTTTTAACCTTTAACTGGTGAGTTGTTTATAGTCAAAATTGGTGAGGTGGTGTCTCTCAGACCCCAGACCTCCTTTTTTTTTTTTTTTTTTTTTTTTTTTTTTTTTTTTTTTTTTTTTTTTTTTTTTTTTTTTAATCCAGAAACATCTAGAATTGTTTATCCTTGTAAAATACATTAATTCAACCTATTTTTAATTGGTACCATACGAAAGGATGCTTATAAAATTGAATAAATGTCTGATATTATTAATACATTTTATTAATACTTGTTTTTTTTTACATTATATTCTAAGCAATGATGACATTTGTAAAATAATATATAAAAAAGTCTTTATCTTAAAGTTAATTATATTTAAAGAACTTAAAATGAAAAAAAAAACTGAAACTTTGTATATTGTAATGAAAGTATGCACAGCTAAAATTAGGCTCAGTTTTTGCAATAGGAAACCGAACATTGCCCACAAATATTTTGTTCACATTTAATACAAACTATAGATGACTTTCTATTATTCTTTCTTGGACAAAAAAAAACATCTCTTTTTCTGCGGAGGGGTCTCCTGACTATATGCGTTAGATTCTAATGTTTTTTTCCCCTGATAATGATTGACCTTTAATCGAAGCTTCTGGGGAAGTGGGATTTTCTGACCGTCTGGTCATGTGATCCTTTAACAAGGATGATCCCACTAAACCCCAAATTGTATAATAACACGATCACGAGACATTTCTTTCAACAAATTGAAAAACAAACTTTTAATGAATCCGAACACTAATGGTGAGGTGGGGTCTGTTGGACTCCATTAACACTGTCCTTAAGCAATGCCGGATAAACACTGACTAAAAAAGGATGCTACACGTTTACACACTGTAGACCCCACCTCAACTGTAAAAGGTTAAAAAGGTTGGTAACAACAGATGAAAAATAAATATTTTACAATAATGTAGTCCGTATAAAATCTTGGTGATCTAGAATGACATCCAAAGAATATAATGCTTTCCATAGGTAGGATTTCAAAAGTATTATTTTTATGAGCTATTGGTTTCAAGACAAACAATTGATTCAACTCTAGGCTATTCAAAAATAACTAAATTGGACAAATAATTAAAAATAAACGCCCAGAACTGAGAAATCTTCACACCTCATTGGTCACTTGCAATAAATTATTTATCCTTGACTTATGAGCTTTTGCCCCATCCTCCCTCTTTACCAAAACTAGCTCCCTCCGATTGACTACCAGTTATTCTGGTCTCTATAGGACTCCATGAATAGAAAGAAATTCCCAAAGAAAAAGGACATAAGAAACCACTTGGATTAGTTTTTTAACAATAAGCAATAAACTTCAATCAAACTTTACAATCAACTCCAGATGAACACGGCATTATGCAGTTAGTGGAAAGATGGGAAACAGTCATATTAAATAATGGTTAGTATGTATTGCAGATCAAAATAAATTTTATATATATGATTGAGTTTTATTTCACACTGAAAAACCGAAAGGACTTATTTGCCAACCCAATACATCAGACAGTGACTGTGAAGTGAGAAAAGTATTCAGTATTTGAATTGGAGTAGTTTATTTTATAAGGCTACCAGTTAATAACGTTTATAAAATCCATTATTAAGTTACTTATGCCATATTTTAGGTCATATTTAGTATTTGTAGGTAAAATACTTAACTTTGCTAGCCTTGTTAAGATAAACTACTCAAATACTATAAGTAGAAATAATTATGATTACCTCCGGAAAATAAAAATTACTGTAGAGCATGGCTGAGTAATTTTTGTATTTAACAGTCACAAGGTACAATTACTTGCCATTTTGTCTCAGTATTTCAAGAGTCAGTTGGTTTAGTTAAAATTCTTTGTAAATCTAATTTGGGATTTCCCCTTTTCTAGATGTCTCTATTATTTTTTTAAATTGTCTCATACATTTTTTACATAATCTTTTATACCTAACAAACACTTATAACTAGAGGAAAACAGAATAAAAATTATTTTTAATAATCTCTCCAGTAACCGGTAAACTTAGCAACCGAGTAACCGGTTGTGATGTTCAGTAACCCTGCGGCTTCTGTTAAAATTCATGAATAATCCTTGAGTAAGAGGTAGGTCTAAATCCTATTTAAGTACAGTTTACCTTGGTTTAGGGCCTTGTTAATCCTTCAAGGGCCCGCTTTGATCTCGCCTCAACCTCGCCGTCTCTCCCAGAACTTGGGTTTTATTCGGAACTCCCAATCAGCCAATTCCTTCTTCCAGAGCTGTCTATTCACAAGTTAGTTCAAGTGGAGGAGTTTAGTATTTGTGTTAACTCAATCGGTCACTTACTAGAAAGAGGCTTAATTTGCAAGTTGTGCACCTGTAAATATATTTTTAGTATAATTAATAATTGTCATTACTTTCACTAATATTTTTATTAATTTTAATTAAAAACTAAAACTGTATATAGATAAAAAAATAATAAGTAAATGGGAACGATTGCAATAAAGGGCTGAATAATGTCGTATCAAGATACAACTCATTGGTATCGCTCTTATGTATGTTTGTTTATTTATATAACGTCTCTTCATGCTCTTTTGCTTAATCAGACGATGCTACACTAGAAGTCCTAAATTTTAGCCATACAAGGTTATTTAGAATAAGAATCTTTAACCAGTACCTGACATCGCTAAGGCTTGAGACGGCATAGCCAAGGATTCACGCCTTTTTGGATTCGCAAACTTGAATATAAAAAGCTGTTATGGAAGCCACTACACCACAGTTGATTACTACTTTAATGTTTTAATCGTTTTTTCAGTCACCTCGGACGTAGTATGCACGAGGATGACTGGTTACGAACGAGTAGGTTTCTGCTTGGTGGTTGCTTAGAATTATAAGAGTTATATATATTTGAGGCTGTCAGCAACGAACCGGATATTCAAGTCTTTATGGATTATTTTAGTACTTACAAAAAAAAAGAGAATGCGGGATTGTTTGAAAGATTAAGGATATTGGATGAAATTCACGTTCAAATAAGGCTGATAATGATAATGTAGAGATTCTTTTTGTAGGCTTTTTTAAAAATTTACTTAATTTTTTTAACCCAATTCACAACAAATAATTTATAAACAATTTATTTATATAAGGGTTTTGTACTGTACTGTTGTGTACGATCTTTATTTTTTGTAGTGATAAAACTTTTAACAAAAGTAACACACCAACTACAATAATTTATTTTTAACTTATGATTTAATGGGACCTAAGAGGGTTAGGGTTGGTGATCAGGCGTTCAACTCAGTTTTTTTTACGCCATTTATTAATTTGGGAACTAAGATTCAAGGGGTGTTCTGCTAGCGGACTAGAGCAGGGGTTGTAGATAACGTGTTGAACACTAGGTTGGTTTTTTTAACGAATCCAGAATCATAATATGGCGTTTCTGAATAAATTCTATAATTGTTGGTAGTTCCATAATATTGTGTAGCTGGTATTTTAGCTTTTTCAGTGAGGTCGACGAGACATCTTTTTTTGAGCAAAGTGTTTTGAAATATCTGAAGGTGTTTTAAAGTGCCTTCAGTTAGGTGGGTAAAAAGAGGTGCGTCATACACAAGTGCAGGACACAAACAATAAGCTTTTGTAGACTAACATGTTTGACATTTGACGTTGTTAAATGTCTGAGTGACAGATCTGGAGAGGTACCTTCTAGCTTCTCTTCATATAGGCGATTAATTTTAATTATGTGATAGACAATGGAGTGCGAAGGTCGCTGAAATGTGACGCCAAATCGAAAAACTTTTGGTTGTCAAAATGTATTTTCCTTCCTGTATGGCGAACACTACACAATCCGTTTTCGTGTGTTCACGCTGATAGTAGAATATTGGAAGTTTATGTGATTTATGAAGTAGGTGTAGTAATCGGTATCTACGAGCTGTTTCTTGTCCTTTCAATCTTCTATGAGAATTTCATGTCAGACATTTGCCAAATCAGCGATCAGTGTTTCAAAATTACCTTAAAGTACTGGTAGGTATGTTTTTTTAGGGTTTTATAGGAGGTTAGGGGTTTAAAATTATTACTTCCATAAAAGACAGGTCGAATTCCCAAACACGGGCATATTCCACCATATAGTAAAAACTATATAAATACATAATGGAGAGATACAACAAAAAGGGAAATTTATTGCGGTCGGTAACATATTGAAATATGAATGTTCTTCACCTAGGAACACATAACAAAAATTAAATATGTTAATGAAATTAAATGAAGATTTAAATGAAGTTCCCAAATTAAGATTTAGGTACAAATAATCTTTTTTCTGAATTCAATTTAATTAAAAGGAGGAAATTTCTAGGTCAAATACTAATATCATTAATGAAAGTGTGCAGAGCTCGTTTGTTTGATTTGATGAGTCGGGTATCAACTTCACACACAGGTTTTGTTAATTTTGGCAATTAAACTGATATATATTCTATACACGTATCACAGATATAAACTCATTACTATATGATACATCCAAGTTAACAAACAATCGCTTTTATTGCATTTTCAAACGTGCAAGGGTAAATTGAGCACAGTAAGTAGGTACCATCGTAATCAAGTAAATCGTACACGAAACTCAACAATTTTATAAAACCCTTTTATTTAATTATTTTTGCTATTTTCCGATTCCTTTCCCTTCGATCCCTTTGAGTACAAAAACATCATAAATAAGATCGGTAAATATAACATCTTCTCTTGCCCGAAGGCATTATAAGTCCATACAATATAACAGTATCAAAGTTGGTGTGCCTTCCACTTATATGAAGACACTCAGTTCCTTGTAATTGGTAACATTTCAAGCTCTTTGTCGCGTAGCACCTTCGACAATCCACGAGAGAAATGTCACTCCAAAACAGAAACATGTGTTTATACCGTTAAGTTTCACCTATCTTAAATGTTGGTGTGGGTAGACGCTTCTTTTCGAGCTGAATTTATTTATTGCCAAACCACATTAAATATTCTGCGATGGTGTCCGAGCCACTCTGTGCTAAGGTTAGGGCCTTGCTGGCTCTGGTGCTGGAGACATACATTATGGTATATTTTCCATTGCCTGCCATGTTTTCCTCTTGATTTACCACTCAGACCACTTGTGCCTTGTAAACAATGAACAGAATAGATCCTTGAGTTACTTCCCAAGTGATGTCATTTGGATTCGACGGGTTCACACAAATCCGAATGACGAAATGTTTCTAAGACAATATCTGATCATTCATTAAAGGTTGGTTGAGATCCTTTTTAGGTTTATTGTTTGCAATAGTTAACCTTATTTTGCTTCAAACAGAAGAGTAAATAATATTATCTATTTCTTCTTTTTTTTTTCATATCAAACAATATTTTTGCTAATGAAGTGGATACCTTTTTTCTTTTATCTACATATTATTCTTGCAGTTGGAATAAATTAAATATGTAACAGAGTAAATTATTGTAAAGTGTATTTTTACTACAATATTGTTACATACATTTTCTTATAATTTTGGATTCGAGTCCAATAGAAAGTATTTTCTCTAATCTTTATCATATTTAGATTTGATCAGAAATATTTATTCAGCGATACAATTAAATAATTTTTAAACGTGCATTTGGAATCTGCAATCCAGTCTTTTTCGCAGAAACTTAATTTGCGAATCTTGAATTATAAAATATCTAATCGACTTTGAATATGAGACATTATTAAGATCACATTACGAAGATCATCGTCGGTTGAGTTGCAATAAAGCTTAATCTCAGAAACATTATGCCTTTGATGAGATATCTAGATTCTAAATGTCTTGAAACTCTAAATCTCGAATTTTGAGAGCCGATGGTTTTTTTTTTTTGTTTTGATTGATTGATAAAAATGGCTGACTTATTAACAAGCAAACCAAATCTATTGCAAAAATTTGCAATCTTAAAGATTAAAGAATAAATTCAAGAACTTCTTCCTCTTGCAGTAACTGGTTCGTTAACTTAAAACTCTTCACTAGTGTGATTAAATTAATATATTAAAGTTTAATAAAGTAAAAAGTATTAATTTTAAAATTATGTTTCATTTAAAATAACTAAAATATTTAATAAAAATTAAAATGTTTACTCTGACAAATTTCTTCATGTTCACAAATACCCCTCAATTGAATTATATGTATTTTTTTCGAAGTTTTATGAATTTATAACTGTAGAAACCCTGAATCTTGATATTTGCGTTAGTCATTGAACCGCTAAGAACAACTGGATGTGAGTTGTACTGTGTGGGTTGGTTCATGGAGCAATGCCAGGCCAGACTCTAGCCCGAACTCCATAAGGACTCTCACTAATCAATATTCCTGTTTTCCATCCACTTTTGTTTTTAACGGATTTCACAGTTTAAAAAAAAAAAAAAAAAAGGAATAAATTTATCCAGTCTAGACGAGATGAGAAATGGTATAGCCTAATCCCTCCATACACTTACCCCTCCACTTTCTCTTGCCACCCCAGACACTAAATCTTAAAATAAACGGTAATAACTTTATTTTTCTCTGATTAACTGTTTATTTAGCATTTTATTACTGACGACAACACGTAATAACTTATTCACCAATCACTAAGTAAATAATAAAATCTTTCATATGATATTAAGTTGAAAAAAATGAAAGTGATTAATTAAGAATGATACTGATTTTTATAATCGAAAAAACAAAAAACAATATAAGAAAAAATAAAAGAAAACCTGTACTTCTACAAACCACGAAGGGTCTCGAGCTCCGTACACATCGTATTATTAGGCCTTAATCACGGTCGGCCGCCAGGTTTTTCTCTAATTTCGGGTACACACTTTATTGAGGCTGGGTGTGCCCCAGGAGGGTCTCCATACCCCAAGGTCACTCTACGGCTAAAATAACAGAATAAATAATATTCTGCCTCAGCCGGGATTCGAACCGTAATGCTTTATCTACTGGGCCACGCTGCTCCATATAATATGCTTAATACCCCAAATTGAGAGTATAATATGTTGCTCCATATGTACCATATAATACCCATAAAAAATTATCTGTCGTACATTTCAAAAAGTACAAACATAGCACTCAAGAATCATTCATTCAAATTCACAGACTGTAAACCAATTTTTTTTTTTAATTCTTGATTTAATCTTTTTCTGTCACTTTTGTAGTAAATAGAATATATACTCATACATATCTTTATAGCTCCAAAAAGCAACGAGTCAAGCTTAAAATCAATCATTGATGTAATTTCGTTTTATATTTTTGTATATCTATATTTATATTAAAAAAAGCACCATTGCACTCACTTTTAAGTTCACCGCACTTGTATCTTAAAAATGTCTTCTATAAAATATTAATATACAATTTAAAAGCTGAAAAATTTTGATTAATCGCGGGTATGCCTACTTCTACTCTCGTCGTATTGCATATTTGGTAGAATAAAACTAAGATCTAGCACTAGATAATAACTGTCGTTGGGAATAAATGAAAAGGTAATTGATACACATTATAGTTAATCTTACTATTTACGCGGATATATTTAAATCGACACAAAATAAACATTCGCGGGATTCAGCTACTTTTTAATAAATATCTGAACCTTATTACGTTTATGACATGCTTACACGCCCAAGTCACTACTTTTCAAGACATTTCTTGTGGTATTCCAAACAATGATAAACTTAATTTACAGATCTAAGCTATGATAATAAGAGAATTGAGGAAATCTTTGTTTTATTAATTTATGATTTAATCAAAACTATCATTTATTTGGAAACTCTTGGTAGTATTTATATTGCCTGATTACATAAACTTAACAAAGAACCAATAAGTAACTAAATAACTTAAAACTAGTAAAAATATTGGGTCTTTTACATGCTTACATATATATATATATATATATATATATATATATATATATATATATATATATATATATAATATATATATATATTATATGTATGCACACAGTGTGGTTGAAATTTATAAGCCCAAAGATTTGAAGTGAACGTAAATACTAGTATTTTCAGGCCAAAGCCGACTGAGACATAAAACCAGGAGGAAGAAATAGCAACATGACTGACTATAAAACACAGAAGACGGGGGAGATCTGGGCTCAGGCTAACCAGCAGCTGCAACCTAATACTGCTCCTCCGGGGGACCTTGGGGAGTTACTGCTGGAATTTCCAGTAAGTTAGGTTAGGATAGGCCGCCGTAGCACTTCCTTTCGTCTGTATTAAGGATCATTCATAAATAACTCAGCAAACTGGATTCAATCCACTAATGGCTTCCAAGGTACACTTTTAATTTTCCTAGATATATTTCATAGCCTGCTATCTCTTTGGAGTACAGTTTCAAATAAAGTGCAGTTTCATTCTGATATCGCACGGCTGACGGACTTTCACTCGCTGTTTTTTCATTGATAAAATTATGACACTTTTCATTTTTTTTTATTTATATCGGATATATTACAATTTGTCTCAATAGACAATAATAACATTGCTATAATATCACATTCGTACAATAACGTTTTCTATTAATCAATATAACATGTAAAACCCTGTAGGTATAATAAAGATAATAAAATTTAAGAAGTAAATAATAGAACAAGAAACCTTATTCTGGGACAATGGATCTTATGAATAACATTTATTAATAAAATACAATTATAACTAGTCAAAAAAAATTATGATAATAGTAAGTACATACAACTACATTTATACTACAAATGAAACAAAAATTAAAAAAAGTTTATAGTGAAATTCTATGCACATATTCTAGAAAAACGCTGCGAATTATTACACAATGGTTTATTATTTCCAAATCCATCCAAAACTATATTAGGGTATAACTGTTTATATGGCTGTCGATAGGCACTTAAGTAATATGAAAATCACTAATCCAAAGCATCATATCATAACACTACCACTGATTTCAAAACGCAATATCTAAGCTAGTTGTTAGCCAAATTCAATGATTCTTTTTTCATTTAGTCCAAAATTTAACTCTCTATCAAATGGCTTTATTCTTTATCTTTAAAAATAATATAGGAAAAAACGTATATATCAGTGAGATTTCTATTTTATTCATCTTTCAATTTTTTTTTAAATAAAACTTTCGGTATTTAATTATTTATTAATTGGGACAAAGGGATTTTATTTTATTGGTTATTCGGATTCTATGCATCTTGAAACGTAAGCTCTCCAATTTCGGGCGGGAGATTTTTTTTTTTTTTTTGGTCGATTACAAAGGTTTATTATTTAAAATAATAAACCAAAAAACAACATAAAATTTAACTTTTATAATTTAGATCTAAAACACTGAGTTAAGGGATATTCATTTGAATAAATATTATTAAGATATTTAAGTCGAATATGTTTTATTAAATCGTTTTTTCTATGGTAATGTGTACTAATGTCAGTTGTAGCTTAAAATTATAAAGTGTAATGTGTTGAGGATACTGAGGGGAGTTCATAATCAAATAATTTTAATATTAAACAATTAATGATAACGAACCTTTGTCGGCAAAACATCAAAAGGTGTTTACCTAGCCCCCTAGAGTTCCCATCGGTATGGGCCCCCCAGCGGTACCAGAGACCCCTGGTAGTTTCCTACAGCGGCAGCCTACAAGAATATTAAGGGTGGTCAAAAGATAAAAATAAGATTACAAGGACTGTACCGCCAACCGGGGTACTTCCCATGTCAGCCCACCCGAGGTGACGAGGATGGGAGAGAAGATTCGTAGGGCAGTCTTATTCGAACCAGGAGTGAGTCAAGTTTTATCCTCAAGAGGAGTGAGTCGGGTTCCACCTACAAGAAGAGGAGGTGGCCGTCGGGGTTCTGAGAGCAGCTGGAGGATGATGCCGAGAAAGGGGACCTAAGACTGTTTTCACCTTCGCCAGCCGGTTAAGGGTTTCAAAGGTATATCGTTATTTGTAATATTGTATGGCAAAGGTAGTAAAATGTCCTCAGTATTCTCAATCAGAGTTCTAGGCAATGGGTTAATATAATTTATATGTGTAAATTAATAATTATAGTAATGTATTAATCGAATCTTGTTTACTTTAATCTTACCCTGCATGCCACCCATTGGATTAATAAACACGATACCATTGGAAAGGAGATCCAATAGTATCATTAAATATAGTTTATATATTGACTAAATATAGTAAGTAAGCTAGTTTTTAGAGCTACCGCTGCCTTAGAAAAGCAGCCGGTCAAAAACATAGCAAAAGCAAGTTAAAGTTGACGTAGCTATGTATTATAGCTAATATATCTGATCGATTAATGGTTTTCACTGAAGACAATGTCTTATATTTATTAATAAATGACATACGTTTCTTCCATTTAACATGTTTTGGAATTTTTGTAATATATCGCAAATAATATTTTATATATATTTTTTTTTTGCCTCTGTCCCAGAGGGTCGTTGGCATGTTTCGAAATGAAACTCTACTGCAATAGTTCTTTTCTTTTAGGAGTTTGAACAATTTCACGGCTGAATATTCTTCATATTCTAAAATACTGTCTGGTAAATTTAATTTTCGTCTACTTGGTTCTAAGAGGGGACACTCTAGTAATACATGTTTAACTGATTGTAACCTGTTATTAAAATGTTCACATTTTGGAGCCTCCGAACCTCTGAGGAGATAGCCATGGGCCAATTGACAGTGTCTTATTCAAAGTCGGCCTAATACAGTTTCTTCCTTTCTTGATTTTCTTGAGCTGGTGGTCCAGTTTTTGCAATCTTGTTTGATTTAAAAAGAAAAAAAATGACAGGGTTACACTCCACTCTCTTTCCCATTCTGAAAGATAATCAACTGCAGATGGTTTATCCAGTCTCCCATAGTGATTTCTTTTGGCTCCGTTATCTCTGGCATTTCTCCTTCCCTTGCTAGGTTGGCAGCTCTATCCGCTTCTTCATTGCCGAAAATTCCAGTTCTAAAATTTCATATATCAATGGTTAAAATTTTAAATATTTAATTTAATTGTTTGATATAGTAAACTTTCGTTTAACGAGTTTATTCATTACAATTATTCTTAGAATATTCAATGCAATATTAACATGGATATAACTTTTTGCTAGGGGCCTTTATTATAGAAAAAAAATTGTGTCACATAAATTTTCCGCTAGATCCTACGAATGTCAGGATGCTCATAAATAGATTCTGTTTTTAGAATATTTCTTGTTTCGTTCATCTAGTGTAGGGACTAATAGTTTGTTTCTGGAAATACATATCATTATACGTTGCCTCGAGTCAGATTTTATATGTTCCCTTTATCATACATACTAAGTAAGATCACATACAATTACGTGATGGTACATAAACTAGCACTGAGCCGAAGGAAAAGTACTGTAGGGTATAAAAGGAGAGATTAGGAGTTTAGTAAGAGATTAAGCCGGCTCGCGAGCCCTTGCGCCCCTAATTCCTAGGGAGGAGAGCGCATTTAGATGCTAATTCCTTCCACACTCTAGAATGCTAATGTACTTATTACAACTGAGTGATGAGACCTGTATCAAAACCTAGCCCTCCAAGTAACCTAGCGCTAATATATCTCTAACTCACCTATCTCCTCCTTTCTTCTCCCGGGTACTTACCGTCTAACGAGCAAGAAAGGGGCTCAACATGTTCATGGGTTGCAGTGAATGATGTATCTTATTAACGTAATGCGTGAATATTAACAACATATTCGTGTTTCTCTAGAACTTTACATTTATTTATACAAGATAAAATTCACTTTAAACCATAGTGCAAGACAACAAGGTGTAGAAAAGGACAAAATTTTCAGAATTTAATGTTTATTTTATAACTTTCACTTAACAATATATAGTAAGGGAAAGTACTACGATCGAGAAAATTTTTGAATTCCAGTTTTTGCTGGGAATACACGTTTTTAAGGTTTAAGGTGGGTGTGGTAGGAAAAGTCATATGAAACTAAAATTTTATATTTAAGACTATAGGCACGAAATGTTACCTTACTTTTACACGAAAATCTGCTGATCGAAACTTCACGAAAAAAAATTGGTACTTCTTCATACTATGCACCTCCTTACGCATCATTCAAATATATTTCTTCATACAGAGTCGTCTAAAAAATCCGAAAATATCAGAATTTTGGTTATGAGTGACCAGCTATACAAACTTGATAAAATGAGTGTTCCCAGATGATTAACCCGACAAATGGCTTGATCGCAGATATGACTATAATCTTTATAAAGGAACTTAATCTTCCCCTCAAAATTTTAGAGGAGTTGCAAAAAGCTGTATTAGTCAATGCTGCGACTATTGTTCGAAATGTAATGAACCTTATACTTATAATACTTACGCATGTTTGAGCATCTTGTAGAGGAAAGTATCTGTACGAAATTGTTATTCCATTTGTTTTTTTAATTATTTGAGGAGCATAAGGAAGCATCCATGTTTCACATTATAGCTGTTAGAACCAAAGCCATTCTCAGTTATATGAATATTTTTTGTTATTAAATAATATGTATTTAATAATAAATATTAAAGAGGTAGAAATGACTGTAATGGATTTTTTTAGTTGGACAATGAACGATATATAAAACTGAAATGTCATTGGGGTCGGTAGGGATATCGGCGGTGAAGAGGATGTGGAGGACGGGTCCTAAGACGCTGCCTTGAGGAACACCGGCCTCAACAGTATATTGTTCGGAAAATTCGGAACCACAGCGAACTCGGAAGGAGCGGTTGGATAAATAGGATCGGAGGATTAGGTATAAGGATTGAGGTAAATGGGTTTTGAGCTTAAAGAGCAGTCCCGGGTGCCACACCCGGTCAAAAGCTTGAGCTATGTCCAGAAAGGCACCCGAACAATACTCCTTGCACTCAAGGGCGGAGGAAATGTGGTCTACAACTCGGAGTCCTTGCTGAACCGTGGAATGTTGAGGACGAAATCCGAACTGATGTGAAGGAAAATTTTGAAATTTGGCTAGGATTCGTTTTAGTAGGAGCTTTTCGAAAATTTTTGAGAGGATCGGAAGTAGGCTGATAGGTCTGTAAGATGACGTGTTGTTAGAAGGTTTGCCTGGTTTTAGGAAAAGGATCATAGTTGAATGTTTCCATAAGAGAGGAAAATAGGTAGTGCGTAGGATACAGTTATAGAGATATGTAAGGAATGTAATGGCTTTAGGTGGAAGTTGTCTTAAGATTTGGGGAGTAAGGAGATCGTATCCAGGAGATTTGCGGAGAGGAAGCTTTTTAAGAAGATATCTGACCTCAGAGGGATTAACTGCTTTAGGTGGTAAGGATAGTGGTATTGGTGACGTGAGGAACTCTTCAACTGCTGCAGTATGGGTTGGATTAAGCTCTGGATGAGGAGTAAAAACTTTGGAAAGGTGCTGTGCGAATTCCTCGGCCTTATGCTTGTCAGAAGCTGCCCAGGAACCATCACAGCGCCGGAGAGGATGGGAAATGGTGTGGGATTTTAGGATTCTCTTCGTGACATTCCACAGGGAATTGTCACGAGTCGAGAGAGAGGAGAGGTAGTTATTGTAGGATTGGGAACGGAAGATCGCCAACTCCCGCTTTAATTTTCTACAAAAAAAATTATAGGAGCGGCGATCTTCTGGGTGGCGGGTGCGTTGCCATAATGTTCTAGCTCGACGTTTGCTGTTGATGAGGTCTGTCAGGTGTTGTGGTAAATGGCTTTTGTAAGGAATTATTTGGGATTGTTTGGGAGAGGAGGCAGTCCAGGCGGCTTGTTGAATAGCGGTTGTAAAGGAATATACGGCGTCGTCAAGGTCATTTGGGGTTTTGAGAATCACTCTGAGGTCAATATCATTAGTGAGAATTTCGCGGAAGAGGTTCCAGTTGACAGGGCCCCTAATGAATGACGGTGGGATAGGTTTAGGAATAGGTGTTATGGATACATTTAGAATCAATGGACTATGATCAGAGGATAGTTCATCAAGGCGAGCTATGGAAAAATTCAGAGAGCCTAATCCGCTGTGGATGAAGAAGTCGAGGATGTCAGGATTACGGTTAGGATCTGTTGGCCAGTAGGTAGGAGAATCGGGAGGTAGGAGATGAAAGCGTCGGGAGTTGAGTGCAGACTGCAATGTCCGTCCACGAGAATTGGTGGTTCTAGAACCCCACTGTTGGTTCTTAGCGTTTAAGTCTGCACCCAAAATGAAGTGATTACCCAAGGAGTTGAGGAAGGATCCAAATTGGGCAGAGGAAATGGGATGTTTAGGAGGGCAGTATGCTGATGCGATGATAAGCGGAAAGAAAAAGGTTTTGATAACGATGGAAGTTGCTTGTAGGTAATCGTGGGCGGAAATTGGGTGTAAGTGATGGGTGAGGGATCGGCGGACTATGACAGCAGTACCGGCATGGGCTTTGCCGTCTGGATGGTCTGTCCGGTATGTCGTGTATCCTGGTATTTTAAAGTACTGTTTAGTGGTTAGTCTAGTTTCAGTAATGAGTGCAACATCAATGTTTTTGTCCTGCAGTACGGCTGTAAGTTCGTCAGTGTGAGTTCTAACACCATTCGCATTCCAAAGGAGAATGGATAAGGAATTAGGTGAGGTCATTTATGGTTTTTTTAAGGCAGGAATGAGATTTGTTACGAGATTCGTAAGGAGTGATATTAGGGGCATAACAAGGGATTTAATTTCGGAAATAAAGGATGTCATCAAACTGGTAAGGTCTGTGGCGTTTGAAGGAGGAGGAATATGAGAGATTTGTGGTGGATTAGGATTCTTAGGATTGGTTACATTTTGAGAAAGAGGTATATGTGGAATGGATTGAGGTACATTTTGTAGTTCCGGCAGGGCCACGGCTTCAGTACTTTGATTCCCACCTCCAAGTAAGTGGGCAAATGATACATTGGCATCAATAAGTTTTGAGGGTTCTCTTCTGTGTCTTACTTGTCTTGCTGTTTCATCCAGTACTTGAGGTTTTTGAAACCTGGTCATCAGCTCCTTATAGATTTGGCATCCTTTATAGTTGGCCGGGTGGTCCTTCAGGCAATGAGCACATACAGCTGGTGTTGATTTTGGTTTTGTACACTCCACAGACTTGTGCTGTTCACCGCATTTCACGCATCGAGGTATGTGATGACAATAACTTTTAGTATGACCATATGCTTGACAATTATGGCACTGAGTTATCTCTCTCTTTGTGTAAGGTTTTTCAACTCTTACACTGGAATAGTACAATCTATTGAGGTCATAGATTTTTTCAACTCCTTCAGCTGGTTCCAAATCCACAAAAAAGAGAGGTAGAGGAATTTTATCCTTTAGGACGTTAGTGACTTGCCGCACTTTATAGCCCATCTCCGTTAGTTCTTCTTTAATAGCTTCAACTGGTGTCGAGGGATGTAAGTTTCTGATTACAACCCTTAAAGCTCTCTCTTGGCGTAGCTGATAGGTATGGAAATCTGCTTTGGTTTCAGTTAGGTATTTCACTATTTTTCTATATGTCTCGGCAGTAGTAGGAGATATTTTGGTATCATTGATTCTACTCATACAGTAGTAGCTGGTAGATTCGGTAATTTTGTTCAATTGCGCACACAACAACTGGAAATTTCTAATATTTTTGACAAATATTGGAGGAGGCCGTGGTTCACTAGGTATAGGAGTAGATTCCATGTTTTCTGTTTCATTATGTAAAATCTGAAAAGGATTTGGGGTGAAAAACGGCGATTCGTCAGTCATCCCTTGTGCCGATGTGCCAGGTTGTGGTTCAGATTCTGAATTAGTACCGGAAGGGGTTGCTTGTAGATTTAATCTTTTATTAGTATCCCGGCGGGGTCTTTGTTTTGTAGGTGACGGGATTGAACCACTAGATCTAGATCTTTTAGTTGAAGCTTTGGAGGACATTACTTGATGATAATATCGCATTTCATGTATAGAAAGTAATTAAATAATAACCAGATGTGGGAAAAAAACAATAACTTAAAAAAAGTTAAGCAAGACCAGCCTTGCCGGGCTATTGGCAATCAGCTGATATGAAGAGGTGACTCAGCATTCACTTTACACTGTAAATTATATCACAACTTACCGCTGTTTGCTCCAATAATAACTGTTGTTGTTATCCTGAAGTCTGATGATGTTTTCAAGACTGTGCTGAAGTGAAATCCAACTGTAAAAGCAAGAAATCCGAGAGCCGACTTGAAATATGACTGCTATACTCACGCGCATGACTTACCGTCTAACGAGCAAGAAGGGGCTCAACATGTTCATGGGTTGCAGTGAATGATGTATCTTATTAACGTAATGCGTGAATATTAACAACATATTCGTGTTTCTCTAGAACTTTACATTTATTTATACAAGATAAAATTCACTTTAAACCATAGTGCAAGACAACAAGGTGTAGAAAAGGACAAAATTTTCAGAATTTAATGTTTATTTTATAGCTTTCACTTAACAATATATAGTAAGAGAAAGTACTACGATCGAGAAAATTTTTGAATTCCAGTTTTTGCTGGGAATACACGTTTTAAGGTTTAAGGTGGGTGTGGTAGGAAAAGTCATATGAAACTAAAATTTTATATTTAAGACTATAGGCACGAAATGTTACCTTACTTTTACACGAAAATCTGCTGATCGAAACTTCACGAAAAAAAATTGGTACTTCTTCATACTATGCACCTCCTTACGCATCATTCAAATATATTTCTTCATACAGAGTCGTCTAAAAAATCCGAAAATATCAGAATTTTGGTTATGAGTGACCAGCTATACAAACTTGATAAAATGAGTGTTCCCAGATGATTAACCCGACAAATGGCTTGATCGCAGATATGACTATAATCTTTATAAAGGAACTGAATCTTCCCCTCAAAATTTTAGAGGAGTTGCAAAAAGCTGTATTAGTCAATGCTGCGACTATTGTTCGAAATGTAATGAACCTTATACTTATAATACTTACGCATGTTTGAGCATCTTGTAGAGGAAAGTATCTGTACGAAATTGTTATTCCATTTGTTTTTTTAATTATTTGAGGAGCATAAGGAAGCATCCATGTTTCCCATTATAGCTGTTAGAACCAAAGCCATTCTCAGTTATATGAATATTTTTTGTTATTAAATAATATGTATTTAATAATAAATATTAAAGAGGTAGAAATGACTGTAATGGATTTTTTTAGTTGGACAATGAACGATATATATAAAACTGAAATGTCAGTCGTTGATCGAAGCCCTACTTCTGTAAAAAAGGGCAATTCATTTGACGGAAACCTGAAGATTGATTCTTGATTCAGACCACCACTTCTTTGTAGTATTCTTGATTTAATACAGTACTTTTCTTGCTGTCGCCGAACTCTTAATTGACTCAACTTTGGTAATAACGGTACTTAAGTAACTTCTTTCCGCCTTGAGGAGATATCTATATATTAAAAGAATATCTCTCTGTTGTCGTTTTCACAATAGCTCTATGAAACATTGTATTTACAATTACCAGCAGCAGAAGAAATACATAAATAATAATCGATAACGAAACATGTTAAAGGAGACAAATATCCTCGGTCAAACTAACAAGGTGCGGTTCAGACTCAATTAAGCAACCAAAGCAACAGCAGCTGGACAAACACTGGTCGCCTTTGATACACACCACATATGAAGGCAAGAGCTCATGGATTTCTACAAAAATAGAACTAACATGATATTTTTTTTCCTAAACTATTTTTATACATCTTATTTAAATAATTCTTACGAATATAATAATCATCAATTATTTAACAAACCAGTTACGGAGCTACTTTAGTAAAATAGATAATAGCTCAAAGCAGGGCATGGAGCTACTTTACACCTCAAGAAAACAGTTAACATATATTTTCTCAAATTTAATAACACTGGTATTTAGCGTTACCATGCTATATTTGAGAGATAAAATATTGAAACTGAAAGAGCCAGTGGATTTTTTTCTTATCTTCTTTATTGTTGAAAAACTCCAGTAAAAAAGAAAACAATGTTGCAAAAACAAAAAGAAATTGTCATACCTCTTAAACTATCAAAAGTGTAATGAGCCAGTGGAGTGAATTTTTTACTTTATTTATAATTCTCATAGGAAATTAAGTTAACGGTATGGAGATTTTCTTTATACGTGGCAATATACTAAAAGAAAGGAAAGGGAACAAGGCGATAATAAACTTTATTACGTACAATTCCTTCAAGCCTAAGTAACCTTGTGAGCACGATACACTGTAACGGAGGCGAACTGACTTTAATCAGGTAGGACCACCTGAAGAAATTAGGTAGTCCTTCAAGTTGCCTCACAACTTTAGGATCTTTTCATTCTCGGAGTGATAACATTCTGAAATAATATAATTATTATTTATTTATAATATAATTATTATTATAATAATTATTTCATTGCTTCTTACAAACGTATTAGGCTGTAATTTACTAATAACATGATCCGTCTGTCCTTAATAAATTGTTTAAAGCTATATATATATATATATATATATATATATATTATATATATATATATATATATATATATATATATATATATATATAATATTTTTTTCTTCTTTTAGTTTTAACAAAATTATAGTATGTTTTAGTATCCCATATTTTTACTGTTATTAGGAAGCATTTATTTGGAGGATAAAATCCAATACTTCATCAACATAATTATCAGTTGACACAAAAATCACAGCAAAGATATCTCATCTCCTTTTTGGTTTGTTATAGTTGGTCAAAACAAGTAATTTTAGCCTAGCCCTAATGACTATCACACATCTGTATTAATTTTTAAGTTATAATTAATTATGCAAAGCATTATAAATTAAACATTTTTTTTTTATTTTCTTATCCGCCTCTACCCTTGAGAGTCATTGGCGTGATCGAAATAATTATGATATATGGTAGAATTCTATCATTTTCGGGAATTCTATTAATTTGTTAATACATTCTTCCCCATCTTTAAGTATTTCTTTCATGTCTTTCTTTAGATTCAATTTTTTTCTTGTCTGCTTATAAAGCGGGCACTCAATCAGCAAGTGTTCTACAGTTAGAGGAGTATTGTTGTATTTTTCGCAGGTTGGCGTTTCCAAGCATCTCAAGAGGTAACCACGCGTAAATTGGCAGTGCCCAATTCTTAGCCTGCATTCAACGATTTCCTCTCTCCTTGAAGATCTTGAACTAGTTCTCCATTTCTGACAGTCGGATTTAATTGTTCTCAATTTCGATATTTTCTCTCTCCAACCATCCCCCCACTCTTTCAGAAGAACTTTCTTGTAGCTACTCACCCAATCCTCCATTGTGGTTTCTTTTATTTGAGTAATCTCCTCGGCTTCACCTTTTCTGGCTGAATCAGCTGCTTGATCGGCTCTCTCGTTCCCAATAATTCCACAGTAAGATGGCACCCAAATCATAATCACGACTTTAGACATTATGTTTGTTTCCGACCATTCATTTATTATGTCTCTAATTATGGCGTAAGAAGATGTTTGGCTGTCTATGGCTGCAAGAAGACTCCACGAGTCTGTAACGATTAAACTTTTATAATTTTGAATGACTGATTTCTACATTTTAGATAGCTTTATGAGCTTAAAGATTGGTTTGAAAAGGTAAATTATTGTTAAAAATTTGATATTTTGTGTTTCTCATATTTATACAGTATTTTTTTTTTTAATAGATAAAAAGAAATACCTTAACCTTTACCATCCACGAATGGTCTCGTTTTTGTCCATGATAACCTGATTACCCAGAAAAAATATAATATAATCTGGTCTCGGTTTTAGAATATACAACTTTCTCGAAATTGAGGGACGTGCAAAAAGTTGGTTATGGTCGAAATCACGCTGAGCCCCTAGGTGTTTCCCCCATATTCGGCTACTCACTTTGTTAGGCCGGATGTATAACTCCAATTCTCAGGGTCGCCCCTAAGATGAAGTAACAGCATAGATAATTATTTTACCTGATAGTTTATTTCAATCTTCTATAGTATATTAAGGAGACCAATTACATTTACTAACAATTAAAATATAATTACATGTCTGGTGGATTTCTAATAAATTGGGTAAATCATTATTTAATATAAAAATCTGGTGCGCGCAACACAGACTTTCACTTGTGTTAAAATCAATTTAAATATTTTTTTAATACACTTAGACATAAAAATAATGAATTAATAACATCTAATTTCAATAGAAACATGTGTTTAATTAAATAGTATATTATATCTGTAGCGGTCGTGAAAAATTAGATAACTCAAGTTATATCAAAACTGAGTTAACTCCACGTATCGCTCTTTCAGACCGTCTCCACGTCGTGTTACATTGGTTAAAGAAATTTTTTTTTGGAAGAAATTTCAGGTGGAAAGAAAGTTGTATTGAATTTCAATATGTGTTTTATTAAATAATCTAATATATTATTATCTATGACAATCAGTTAGTTTAATCGACTTTTCACCACTCTCTATTAACCTTAACAATTCCGTGTATTAGATTATTTTTTTTCTAAAATCTTTAATTTTCCAACGGTATATTATACGACTATATTGCTGTTTCTATGATGAAAAACACCAAAATTGCATTAAAAAAATATTTTTGGTCGTTTCTCTTTTAGTTAGATATCGTGTTCGTTCAAATTATATATTTATCCGTTTTTTATCAGTAATAAATATATGAATATATTATTCGGAACAGTCTCTTCTATTTTATTTATCTATTTATTCATCATAACATATATAAACTATGATTATTAAAACATTACTTTTCGTGGTACTTCTTATGCCTCATCTTATGATCTTTAAATATCATATTTATTTCTATATTATATCCTAATATAGGTCATTTAATATTGTAATATTATTCATAATAAGTTCCTATATATGAATAATTCTGTCATTCTGTTAAAATAATTTATCATTTCATTGTCACATATTAATTCTTTCAAAATTTTGCTGCTAAACACTTGCAACTATCATGTAGACTAAACAATTTTTTAATTAAATTACTCTTCTATAATAGTAAATGATATACAATGAATAAGTATATAATTATGTTCATAGATTCTACAAAATTAAAGGTATATAACAAAAAAAAAATTAAATTTCGGCACTTAAGCCCTGTCAGACTATTTCAATTAGAATGAAACCTACACGATATTAAATCCCATTAAATTTTACACCTAATGGGCGAGTTTAATCAAAATAGTTTGAGCCATTTTTGAGGAGATCGTAATAATGTGGAAAATGCATGGTATAAAGTGACTCTTCTGGTAAGCCGATTTTGATGAAAAAGTTGCTGTAACATCTTGGGCGTATAATGGACG
Source organism: Piezodorus guildinii (assembly GCA_023052935.1). Classification (NCBI taxonomy): domain Eukaryota; kingdom Metazoa; phylum Arthropoda; class Insecta; order Hemiptera; family Pentatomidae; genus Piezodorus; species Piezodorus guildinii. The sequence continues at coordinate 165,123,752 of CM041292.1, forward strand.
TTTTTGCGGGACTTGGTCATTTGAATTCAGGGGACACTAAAACTTGTATTTCCAATGAAAAATGGAATTCGAATATTTCCACGATCGCAATACTTTCCTTACTATATATATATATATATATATATATATATATATATATATATATATATATATATATATATATATTATATATATATATATATATATATATATCATATATAGGTAATTGAAAGTAAAAATTATAAATAAATAGGCTAACATAAACAGTCTTGCATATTGATTAAGGTGGAGAGAAATTGTTACTAAGTCTTACAAAACACAACTAGCTTCGGAATACTAAATAAAATCTGTTTTTTAGAATTGGAGCATCAAATGGAATGACGGAGAGAGTAAAGACAAATAAGTTTTGTAAAGTCTACGATAATATCATTTTATAAGTTGACCTTAATAGTATATATATAGACTCAAGCGGATAATGAATATGTTTATAAGATTTATCTTCGGTACCTTCAGGAGGTCGCCAGTAACCCACTTATACATCGAATTGAAGTGGCTCCTGCCTATACGTAGACAATATTTCCTAGGGACATACCTCTACCAAGTCATTAATTCTCAACATCCTCCATATATTCACAGTATCCTTCAATTCAAATCGCCAATTCACTCACTTGAAACCAGATCACGCCATTCTGACCTTTACATTCCTATCCATAGAACCAAATCTTCTGATAATTCCTTTTATATCCGCTCTGCATCTCTCTGGAACTCCCTACCTAATCATATTTGCCATGCTTCTTTCCTTCTCTCATTCAAATCCCATATTTTCCAACACCTTCTAAGATCCCAAAGAGACGCACACTAAATGTAAAATTGTTAATCCACTATCCTACTTTCAACGTAAGACAATTTTTTTTCATTTCATCGAAATCCTTGAGTTATAGATTAATACATTTATTTTATTTATTTGGAAATTGTTCAGCTCTCTTATTTTATAGCAGATTTTTTTTTCTTTTGTTTAGATTCCATATATTTTGTATATATCTATTTAAATAGGTTTTATTTTTATTTTTTTACACATGTGTAAATAAAAGTTTATTTTATGGTATCTCGACCAGACATGTATATATTGAAGTGCATGTTTACTGTACGACATTGTTATTTTAAAGGGACATAGTCACAGAATAAAATTATTTTATTAATATTATTATATATACCTACATGATTCTGATTCCAACTTTCAATAATTATGCAAACATTTGATTTCTCCTTAGGCTCCCTCATTCTAGATTCCACCGAGTAACTGTTATTTCAGGGATTTCCGCTGAATAATTTAAATTACATGGACAGGAGCCAGAGGGCTGACAATGGGAAAGCGAGATGAGAATCCAGGGGGTTGGAGGCCTCAATGGGACGCTGTAGCGCCATCTGGTTCATGAGATATTGGCTCTGCATCATTACTCGTCTCTTCAATCACCATCTACCCGTCACCGTCCCGCCTTAATGAGAAAATACTTGAGATACTTTTTCTCCAACGGATCTCCTTCCGCCTTCAGCAGAAAAACACACGTTATTATCAACGTTACTATTTTTTGCTAGTATAGGTTTTACGCTTAAAAAGTCCAGTTTATAATTACAAACTCAATATCTAAAAAACAATATTAGTATAGCAATAAAAGAGATATTTTGTCTTTCAAAAAGTCTTATCTCCCTATGAAGGAAGAGGTAGTTCTAGTGGTGGTAAAATAAGAATAAAAAATCTGCTTGCAAGTTTTTGTTGTTTTAAATAATGAGCATATAATGAAAAAGATAAATAACTAGTTTTACTTTCACTTACTATATATATTAAGGAAAGTATTGCGAAATTTCCACAAAAAGGTGTGTGTGTGTGGTAACTTTCGGGCGAATACTAAAAGTGCTATGAAACTGAAATTTCATATTTAAGACAACTATACGCCTGAGATGTTACAAAATCTTTTTCATCAAAATCAGCTAACCGGAAGAAGTACTTTATACAATGCATATTGCACCTTTTTACGATTAACTCAAAAACGGCTCTAAGGATTTTGATTAAACTCCCTGTATGGATGTAAACTTTAATGGGCTTTAATATCATGCGGATTTCATTCTGATTGAAGTAGTCCGGCAGGGCTTAAATGTCAATATTTTAATTTTTCTTCGTCTAAAGTACCTTTGATTTTATAGATCTAAAAAACATCATCTTTTTAGCATTGATAAATAACGGGTAAATATTCAAGTTGAGCGAATTTGATGAACAACTAAAGGAGAAAAGTGATGAAAAAAATTTTTATACAATTTTTGCGTTTTTTAACACAAGAATAGTAATATAGATGTATAATATACCTTTGGATAGCTAAAGATTTTAGAGAAAATATTATTTAACATACGGAATTTTAAAGGCTAATGGAGAATGATGAAAAGCCGATAAAATTAACTGATAAAACTTATTGTTGTTGATAAAAATATAATAGATTATTTAATAAAACACATGTTTCTATTGAAATTTTTTTTTTTTTTATTTATTTATTGTAATTTACAACTGTATTAAACAAAACAATAAGTAAATATGAGGAATGAAAAAAAAATGTCATGAAAATGTCTTGAGAAAGAACAACCCAGTGGTAGCACTTCACTAACTATTTTAACTCAGTAGGTCCCGAGGCCACCTTCTTTTCAGTCGCCTTGGAGGATTATCTGGGATATCTAAGGAAGATAAATTACGGACAAGTGGATTTGTATGGGCAGGGAGTTTAGAATGAAAAGAGGAGTATCTATCACGGGCTATGTCTGCAACAAATGGGATGTTAAGGTCATTATGAATGAGTTGATTTGTAACAAAATAAGGAGCACTATTGAAATTTAAAAAAATAATTCGTTTATAGATTTATTTGTATCTTTCAATGTATTTGCTTCATAACCTATTTTCAATTTGTTTTTCTCACTTTTTTCTGGTATTTTTTGACCGAGATTCGAACTCCTTCCTTCATTTTCGTTTCACGGTAAATTATTAAATAATCTATACATTTCTCTACATTTGAGAAAGTATATACATATATTATTTGGTCTATATTATTTATTATTTTCCTTTCAGCTCTTATTGCTATATATTCTTATCGTTCTGGAATTCATTTTCAAAGCGTAAAATACACAAGCCAGTTTTAGTTGCGTGGAATTTCACAGAAAACTGTTTAGTGATTTATAATCAATGATATACCTAAAGTCACAAGCTGTATGATTAATTGCAATTAATTCTATGAATAATATTACTCATACACTTAATTATCTGAATCTGTATCGAATTCCAGATACCTAAAATAATAAAATAATTCCTTGAAAAAAAAAACAATTCCTGAAAATTACTAGAGGATTATAATATATATATGCAATTCTTACATAACAAACTATTGCTATGCTTAGCTAAATTTTGTACTACATCAGTCTTGTAAGTAGTGATGTTTATACTCGGTGTAATTTAACATAAAATATATAATAAACTCTATGATTAAATTAATATATTCATTTTTATTAAACAAGATATAATTGTATACGGTTGGGGTTTAAACTTTAAAGGCACCAACCACAATGGTCATTACTGAATTTTATACAATAAATTATTGTATTTTGGGAAACAACATCAAGGTTATTGACTTGCTGAGTATTCCTGTGTAGTAGAGACAGTACCCTATACAATGTTTTATTTTAAATGTATGGATATTATAAGATATAGTAATATTTAAAGTGTGTTGATTTGTCAAGCTAATTTTATTCCTTTTCTATTACTTACAGGCTTTCCTGAATTTCGATTTTGATTAAAAAACTAATTAAAAAACAACGCTGGTAAACATTACATCAAAATTCTACGGAAAATAATTTGTTCTGCAGAATTTTAATTTAATTTTTGGAATTTTTATGAAAGTTATTTTTTAATTAGTTTCTTAAATACAAGCTTAAGGACGCCTTGCTAGAAATGAGATGAAAATAATAATTTTAAATAACTGTAAACTGAAAGTTATACAATCTAATAGCCTCTGCACTGTTCATGATATGAATTGCCATTATTTATAACAGAAATCGAAATAACAAAACAATAAATAATACAGAATGAGTTTACTTTTGGGAACATTTGAAAGATAAAATTTGCTCTGAAATTCAATTTCTACTCAACTCACGCATTTTGATTTGACAGTAACGCAGTAACATTATTATTATTATTCGTTGTAGATAATAATGTGATAGATTATTTAATAAAACACATGTTTCTATCAAAACACAATTTAATTAATGCTTTTAACTTTTTACTTACCTATATTTTTATCTCTAACTGTATTTAAAAATTCTTAAATTTATTTAAACATCGGAGGTAACTGAAAGTCGTGTGTTGCGTGCACCAATGTGTTTCAATTTTGACTTTAGATAGCCTAGGACATCCTTCCGTTAGCCAACCCTATTCCATTTTATTTTAAAAAATTGATTGGCTTGCTACTTAGCACTCTATTAGCTATATTAATAAGTTTCGGATTGCTAATGGACATGAGTAGCAAAGATATCAAAGCAAACAAAGATCCGTCTATGGCGAGTCTTTTTTTTTTTCGAAGTTGATTTTTCAAGCCCTAAGTGGGTCTTATACTATTTAGGTTCATATTCACATTTATTACACCTATACTGGTCTCTTATTTAATCGTGCTTCTCTTTATACCTCTGAGCTCCTGATATTAAACGTTTTACAAAATAGCTGGGATTACTTATTACTTTTTTGCTGTTGCTGATTAATTCATGTCTAATACTGCAAGCTATTAGTTAGGATGGTAGATGGTAAGAATTGCTTTAAATGCATAGGTTAAACTATTATATATGTAAATAATTATTTCCATTTAGTCATCATCCAAAAGAAGTCATAAATAGCCACTCAATAATAATTCCCGTTGAATGTTTATTAAACTCATGAGGGTTGAAAAAAAATCAGAATACCAACAAACCTCTTCAATACCTAAAAATCTAACCTATACCTCTTGATTTACTCTTACTACTTAACCTCCTCGTTAATAAATTGTAGCTTACTACTTAAACTTAGAGTCTACGTTTTTGAATTTATACCTCTACATGGAACAGTAATTAGAACATATTAATATAATACGAATTACTTATAAGAAAATGTCTGCGATAATAAAATCGATTGAAATATTCTAAGTTTTATGACAATTATACTTTTGTTCATTATAAAGTAAGAAACCTGGATCATTTTTTTTGTATATCTTGTTTTCACAAATATATTACATTTTGTTTCCTCTATAGGTTGTTTAACGTTTTGATTCTGTTAAAAAGTAAATTTTTAACATTCTTAATAGTTCTGTAATAATTTGGTAATCCAATACTTTAAATTTGATGCCCTTGGGCAAAAGAAAGAAATATTCTCACGTACTATGTAGGTACATTTGAGGATGAGAAAAAAAAAATGTAATAATTTGATAGTTATATGGGTCATCCTCAGCAAAACGTACAATCGGGTGCGTCATTCTTGAAAATTTCAAAAGTTGAATTTTCGGTCTATCCTTTTTTTTTTTTTTTGTGTCCCTATATATGACATCTGATCTGGTGTAGCACTCAGCAGAGCTTGATTCGGTGCAATTATTAAAATAATTAATCCCATTATTAATCAATTAATTAATTAAAATAATAATTATTCCAGAAATCAGAAAGTGAGCTAATGACGATCTAGTAGTGAGCCAATGATGAGTCGGGGAGCAAATGATTTTTGGAATGATCTCCCGAAGGTTTTTGAACGTCTAAAAGGGTTAAGATAGTCCTCGCCTCTTACGATCAGCACCTGATTGAGTACGATAAAGTGTGAAACAGAATATTTCTTCATACAACATCAGTAGGTTCAAATAAAAAAAAACAAACAACCGTTTCATCATTGGCGCACCTTCTATGGGGTGCGCTAATGACGGGTGCGTCAATGACGAAACGAAGGTTTTCCAAAACGTTTTATCTCCAAAACAAAGTATCAAAATAAAGAAGTCCATCAATCTAATCAGTAAGCTGAACCCTATCACGAAGAAATAGAAAATTAATCAATTAAAAATAACTATCAGAGGTAGAGTGGGTGCGTCAAATGACGGTCAATAAAAATACTCTCACTTACTTGTGTACGTCTTCCCTCCCTGCCACCGTAAAAGAGACAGAAGGCGGTTATAAACCTCTTGGTCGGCTTGCCAAAGGTGTAACGACTTTCAGGAGCCCTTTCCCGCCTTTTTATGGCTTAAACTTAGAACACGGCGCCAAAAACCGTTTGGGGTGACGCAAAATCCCTTGGACATTTCAGTTTTATTTATTTGAAACGGATATAACCGTTTTCTAAACCTGTAATTCTGTATTCTGAAACTATAGAGTGTATGTATGAACGCAATGGACCAAACCAGTAAAATGTTTCTAGCAACTTGACAGGGTACCACGTTGAAGTTGGCAAAGTCTGATTTGGACAGGGTGAGCCAATGATTTTTCGGACATTTATTCAAAATTTTCATACAGCAATAATTCATTGATTTGAACTTATGAATGTCCGACCACAAAAATGTCAACCAGAAAAGAAAACAAAGTTGGAAAATAATCAGTTTCAGTACGAGGGAAATCATTTGGACAGCGTTTGTACGTTTCGTTGAGAATGGCCCATATAGTGATGAGACTAAAGCTGGCCCGACCGTAGACTCTACCATCTACTGACTTTGCTGCAGCTCTCGCTTCGGCTGAAATTTCAGATTTACAAGGCCATCTAAGACCCAATCTTCTCTATGGTGCGCTGCTGCTTCGCTATTTCTAAAACTCTAACCTCTATTCACTGCAGAATTTCGAGAACTCTGTCCTTCGGCGGATAGTCAAAAGAATCTCGCTCTAAACAGCAAGAAACGCCACAATCTATCCTAATAGCTCATCAGCTCCAGCTACCCTCGCTGCCTGAGTTCGCAGGCCGGAGGCACTTCAAGCTCTTCGATGGGTAGGAGGTCTGTTGGTAACCCTCTCTTCAGAGATATCGGGACACCACTCAGGCCTGGGAGGTGGAAAGACACAATTCCCTTGGTAAACGTTTTCGCTGAGGCATGGTATCTGGATTCATCCTGCATATATCATAGCCCATCCTAAAATTGTAACAACCAGCAAATAACCAGATGATAAAATCACATACAATGTACCTTGTAAATATTACACATAAAAATGCCTTGAGGTAACAGAAAAAAACATTGTTATGTATCTCCGTTAAGATATAGTTTTTGCACATTGTTTGATAATTTAACAGAGGATTTGAAATAAACAGTAATCACATTATATTTTAATACGATATAAGTTATTTAAGATATTGTATGTATATTTTTTTCTGTTTCAACAATTAATATTTCAGCCATCGAAAGATCGCTAAGATGTGCTGGACAAAGAGCTGCTTGCCTTCAATTCCGTAGTGCATTGCAGTGTAGGGGGTAGCCTGCAAGCTTTGCGGAAATGAGGGTAGGCAGCGGCACCGCTCTTCTTATCTACGCTGGATTCTTCAGAGATAAGCTTGAATCATCTCTGTCACGGGTCGTAAAGCAAGGGACCTCTCAAATTTATGGTTACTCCTTTTGGTAGACCTCTTTTTGTGCGTGTTTACTATGTTGTGGATCCAAAACATTGCAATCTCCAGAGAGATATATAAGATTTATCTACATTTATCAGTTGTATTCAAGCAAAATATGTGAAGTCCTAATACAATTTTAATATTATAATATATTTATCATAATCACAAAGCGTTAATGTTTTAATATAACAATCATAAAAAGAAAGAATTATCAATTGAGCTGAATATTTTAATATTATTTTTAGAATCAAACATAATTTATTACTGTTAATAAAACTATTTTTGTATAATTGGAGTTATGAATGTTGATAATATTATTGTTTTGTGGTTATGTGGTTATATGTATCCGTTGTGGTATATATGTCTCAATTATAAAATATAATATTTCTGTAATATTTACACTTAATTAAAAAGCATTGTAAAATAGTACTGAAGTATAATATTAGAAAGTGAAACATGTATCGTATTGTATTCTTTTTCTTAATGAATTAATTTGTTAACTAAACAAGATCAGTTAAAAAGAGAAAAAAGAGAGCACTATTGAATTATATTTAATTACCTGGTATAATGAAATCAAGTTTTATGTTGTTTTGCTTCACCTTTTTTATTTTATTTTTTTATTTATTTTAAATACCCAAAACCTATCCTACATCCTTGACCTATTCATCCCTTGTTCATCGCACATTCGTATAACACAAGATCCAGCCCACTAAACTTTATTTTCCTTCTCATCGAAAATCATCCTTCAAAAATTCTTTACATTGCGTGCCACTTCACTATACCTATCTCTGTAGGCAAAGCATCTTCTTTAACCTCATTTAAAAACAGATTATTCCTTCATCTCCTCAGTGATCAATCTTCTAAATAATTGTATACAAAAGTTATAATAATGGTCATATTTCACTCTAAAAAAAAACCAATACAAACATGTAAATAAAACTTTTATTTATATATTTTTTCTTTCTATGGTTTAATGATATAGTGAGAGTACAATTATAATATCTTCTACACATATTTTATTTTATAATTAATATATATATATAAATTATAATATATATCGTTTATTCATAATTATAGTTGTATTCACAATATGTATTAATTTATAACCTCAGTTAGTTTTTAATGTTTTTATTTATTATTTATGTATCTAGAATCTAAACATTATTATGTTTGTACGACATCTGAAATGGGTAGAATCGTCTGCATGCCTTCCCTGTCTCTCAATCTTAAACCTACGGTGCTTTCTGGGCGTCGGCATATTATGATTATTATGTTTGTAATTTCAGCGACCCTAAAAGTTAAAAGATACGTAGGGTATATATAAAGAGAAAGCACTTTGGTTGAGATAACTGGTCCGGAAACTCAATATTAAACATGCACCCCATTTTGTAGGAGTGGGGAGGGTCGTGTCCATGCGGAAGTTGGCTGACTCTCTTGCATTTCCCAGTCTCCAGCGCATTTCATTCCTGTGAGAATATCATTGAGTGTAGACGATTTAAAATTTGGTCATTTTAGTGCGGATTTAATGAGCATACCAAATAAACAAATAATGAGATGGTCGAGAATGGTCTAATAGACTTTGATGAAAATTTGTTTCGGTAAAAATATACATTAAACCAGCAGACTCTGCAAATATTAGGGACAAATGCTAGAAAAATAAGTTTAGTGTCAAAATTACAATATTTCAAAGCGGAATAATTAAAAAAATAAGTCATTATTTTTTTTTTTAGTTTTATGCTTGGTAATAACCCTAAAAATATAAATAATCTCATCAAAACAATGCTTTAACTAAGGCTTCCTAAAAACTGTGTTCTTCACTCCTAAAAAGGAATCCTAATCTAAATAATATAAATGTAATGTTTTGATGAAATTATTAATATTTTAAGGATTATTACTAAGCATAAAACTAAAAAAAAATTAGTGAGTTATTGTTTTAATTGTTTCTAATTGAGATATGGTAATTTTGACACCAAAATCACTTTTCTATCTTCACTAGAACCACAGATATTAAATAAAATGTGTTTTTTTTTTTCGCTAGATGAATTTCTAATTTTTTTACGTACCGTTGGCCCCTAATGTTTCCCATAGTCTGACGGTTTAATGTCCATTTTTACTAAAAATATGTCATCTAAGTCGGTAAGACATGTTTGGAAACCTGTCCTTCTATGTGGAAATCTAATAGTAATATAAGATAGAATTAACAAATTAGCTATTAAAGATTTATTTCATTGATTTCAATTAAAATTTCTTAAAAACATACGTCATTACAATTACTCTGAAACTATTTCCAAAAATAAGTGACGAACTTCATGATGGACATTTTAGACATAACTGTGCATAACAATATTGTCTAAGAATTATATTTCAGATAATGTATAATTAATTATTTTCTCACTTGTTTTAAAAAACCTCATAAATATGTTAAACTAAACCAGAATGTGTTGTTCAACAAGTATCCGACTATTTTAACCTGTGGTCATTCTTTAGAAACGCTTAAGTGATAAATTTCAATCAGCTCAATCCAGGCTAAAACGACACATTTCAACTCCAGGTTGCTAAGAAGACACGCATTAACTATCTCGGCCAACATAACCTAAAGAAAGTACTATTGATTGTTAAATAGAAAATTATATACTAAAACTAAAATGTTCGTTCATATTTTCGAGGAGATTAAAGCCCATTGAATCTTGGAACAATGCATATGTGTAATTAATTATTTATTTTATACAGTATTAATTTATTATAAATGTAATTTATTGGAGTATTTCAGGATGCTCTCCTTCTTATAAAAAATTCAAATAGTAGGAATATTCATATCACTAGATTACAAACTGTTAAGTGTGTAGATTAATCAGATGTCAGGAAATTAAAATTATTTATGATGCCTCAACCACTGAAAAGCTTTGTGGATACTTAAAAGAATATTTTTATTTATTTTATTTTATTCTAAAAGCAGATTGTTTGAGAATAGCGATCTTTTTTCCGTCTTTTTTTACGATCTGTAAGAACGATTTACGTTATTTCAATTCGATAAATGTATAAAATTAATCCTCATTCACAAAAGGTTTTGAAAATAGGACAATTGATTCATTCCACGCTATTGATTTAATAATACGTTTCCCATTTTATTAATTTCTCTCGGCGAGTAAGTAAAATAAATCGAGAGAAAAATGTTTCTGTATAAATTTGAAATTAGTTCAAGAAAGGGCAGCGGCTTTAGTTTTTGAAAAGAATATTTTTGTTTGTTCGTTTGTTTTTATTTAGAAACACCACCAAAGCAGAAGTTGGTTAACTGTTTTAATTACTGCATGATCCCTGCATATGTGAATCTAAATGAATTGCATTAATGAAACAGACTCCTATTCACTGCTTTATTTTTCACTGAACCACGTATAGAATTGTTTAGGAATGTATACAAAACATAAATATTTCTAAATCAGATTTTGGAATCGATAGATATTTATCAATTCAAACATTATATTATATACATTTTACAATAGTTATTAATTATAATAAATATTTGTGTCATTTGTTATTTAATAAAACTATGTTGCAAATTATTAAAAAGTTTAACTTAAGACGTCAGTTTTTAGAACCGTAAATTAAGAAAAAAATCAAGAATACAATATATCAAACCTTCCACAGTCGAGTAGCGAATATTAACGTACTGAATGATTCTAGTGACATAAATAAACATTAACTTTTAGTGTTATTAATTAGTTTTTTAAATTAATTTATCCTCACTTTGGCTAATCGGACGATGCTACAGTAGGAGTCCTGAATTTTGGCGATCTAGGTTTAATGAGGATAGGTATCTTTAAAGAGTACCTGACATAGCACAGGTGCGGGACCATGATTTTACTTTTCTTACGAAGGACGACGTAATCGGGATTTTTATTCCAACATAAAATCCTAAAGCCATCTGTCTGGTTTGAGCCAGCGTCCTAGGGCATGGGGAAAGCATTTATCCTACTACAGCTAATTGCTACCCCATTAATTAGTTACACTATTGTTTTTCATTGCTTTCTCATAGAATGTTTTGCAAAAGAATAGAATAAAACTTATAATATCACGAAGAAATCCTAATAAATTTCATGCCTACGGGCAATACGGCGCCTAAGCCGTGGACTGTATATATCAGTTATTACTGTATATACATAAAATGTTTATGTATTTATTTTAAATAAAGTTGGAGGATAACAAATGAAGAAATACTAGTAGGTAAGATAATTTTTTTTTTTTTTATCTGTTTTTCTGACATATCTAAAATATTTCTTATTAAGTATATATTTCATATACTGGTTAACTCGCTCTTTTACCTTCCTCACACATTCCTTTTGTTCTTTAAGGTGAGCCTTTTTCCGTTTCTCTATAATTTCTCCTTTTTCAGTGGATATGAATGTCTTTAAAAATAATAATTGTAAGGCATTTACTTAAAATGAATCTATTATATCATTTTTATTAAAGTATAATGAATGATTAGGTAAATAAATGCTTTTATATACATATTTTTTAAATATTTTCAATAGATCTTAATTTTTAAAATTAAAGAGCGCAAACACAAAGGCTATTGCATATTTCTCATAAAATTATTTTAAATACTTTAGGATAAATGATTCAATGATAAATACTTGGCTGGAATAAAAAAAGTGAGTTATAATAAAAATATTGCTTTTAGGTGAAGGGACACCTCTGCCAGCGGTAGAGTCGAAAACCGAGAAGCGACATTCACTGAAAAGATATTGTCTCGGTAGAACGCATTTTACCCCTTACCTTTTTTTCTCACACTGCTCTACCCCTCAACTAAGTTAGTAACGAATAGGCGGTAATGTTGAGAAAAACATCACGAATTCAAGGTAAATCTAAAAGATTTGTAATGCGCAGATTGAATTTTAGCTCAGCTTGTGAACTATAACATGGCGGAAATGATTTAAATGATTCTTTTATCGTATCAATTAATTAAAATTAAACGTTATTGACCTTAATCAATTTGATGGTTTGTAAGAATTATATACATATAATTAAAATACCTATATATACATATATAGGTAAATTAGTATTTTAATTTACTTTAACAGATATATATATATATATATATATATATATATATATATATATATATATATATATTCTAGAAAGCTAGAATATATACAACTAACACACGTCAATAAAAAAAAAAAACTTGTCCTGTGACGGCCCCTCAAAGAACCAGGACATTAGTGAGCCACTTAACATTAAAAAGATACCAGCCTACATTTGGAGTGGTGAAAATAGACTTAATAATTTAATAAACATCTTTCTACATTTTGAGATATACATCTCGATTTCGTCAACCTAATTTAGTGAATTTAAAGATATTAGCATGATTTTGTTTTGTAAAGACCATGGCCACCATGACCCTTAAAGGGTCGACATCTCTCACTTTTTCAATATCAAATCCATACGTATTTTTTTAATTTTGTTTTTCTGCCGTTTTAATTACCTACCTTTACATTCCAAGAAATGTTTTGATAAATTGAAAACAATTTAATACTTTAATAAACTTTAGTAAAAACGACTATATGACGAACTTTATCCAATTCTTCAGAGGTCAGAAGATGCACAAGGGGCAATGTTTTTTTTTTTTTTTCCAGAGACAAACCATCCGTGGACAAAAACTCCGGGCGGCTATGTGGTTTTCTGGAATACAGTAACGCGAACAATAATCAAGTTACACGTGGTAAAGTGATTTTTGAGTATTATTCAGTAGCCTGACGGGCCTCACATACTCGAAAGAGGGACATAGTCGGGCTGGTGTGTGTCTTTCTCAGTAGAAATATCCTTATTCTGTCTAACTTTTTATGTTTTCTTTCTTTTAATGCAGTATTGAATGTGCTGTCATACTATTTAAAATAGAACGAATCAACATGACATTTAAACCCATTACATTTTACATCGATACAGTGAGTTTCATTAAAATTGTTGGAAAAATTGGAAAAATCGAATAAACACATTGTTGCTCTTCCTTTACGTTGAATTGGTTAACATAGTTGCTGTGACATCTCAAGTATATACTTTTCTAAAATATAAAATTTTAGTTGCATACAACTTATCGTTTATTAGCTATACTTACTACATATACCCACACACACACACACACACACACACACACACACAAATATATATATACATACCAACCTTTTTGCAGTACTTAGTTGTTCGGATTCAAGAGACCCTACACTGTGTATTACTAGTGAAAAATCGAATACAAAAAGTTTCCCGATCGGAATACTTTCCCTTAATATATTTCATATTAGTAAGAGAGGTTTTATGATACTCACTTACAATGATTTCTAAATAAAAACCATTAACCTTTGTTTCAGCTTTTAATCTTCATAATATTAATATAAGACGATAAATGGCTTTTTTTTTTTAAGACATTTTTTATCACCTCTTCAGAAAAATTATTACGATTATACATCCTACCAGTTGAAGAGCAATCATCGGTTTTGTATGATGTTTTTGATCAACGGCCAGATTATCCTAGCTTAAAAGATCAATTAAGCGGTGGGAATTAATGTTTGTAACTCATAGTTCATACACACACAGACCTTTTTGAGGGACTTTTTCGTTTAAACTTAAGAGACATGATAAGAGAACATAAAAATCTTTGTTGGTAAAAAAAAAACGGTTACATGGGCTTCACTACTATATACAGAGTACTAAGCTAATATTAAACCACTGTTAGACTGATTGGCTGTGTTCTTACGTATTTTTCTAAACAATACTGTAGGACGGGGAAGAGAGGTAGTTCAGAAATTAGAATTTTCATTGAAAACTCGACAGGGTGTTTCGTAATTTCACTACACTTTTATAGGTATGTTTCACTAAAACAAAATAAACCATATTAACTTATATATCTAACCTCATTTATTAAAAAATATCAAAGGCTAAAGATTTTTATTTATTATTACTATTTATTTATTATTATTACGACATTTAGAGGAATTGTTTCAAAGGGGCCTCGTTTTCTTGAATGCAACATTCAGCGCGACGAATCCATGCTTCTCTGGCTCTTCGTCTAGCTTCAGGGTGGTGCTTGATAGTTACTGCGGCTTCCACGATACTACTTCTTAGCTCTTCTTGACTGAAAACTGACACATAATGAAACATATATTTTATATAAGCCTATATTAATCATAATTGAATGGGATCACATGTAGCTGGGTGGCTAGCTTACAGTCTCCTATGCCGAAGGTCACGGGTTCAAACCCGCAGGTGGTCCTAGGATTTTTTAATGCGAGTAAAAAATCCTTAGTTATGTCGTCCTTCGAAGGGGACGTTAAAAGGTTGTCCCGAGCCTGTGCGATGTCAGGTACTCGTTAAAGATCCCTATCCTAATAAAACTATGTGGCCATAGTAGCATAAAGTGACATTAAATAAATAAACAAAAAATCATGAATTGAACAGTGTAAAAGTATTCACTCACACTAAAACACACAGAACTAGACAAACAGATGTGCAACTACTGTCTTTGCTTATCGTTCATTTGTTTACCAGGAGATTAAAACCTGTTATTTAGTATTAAACACCTTAAAATTTGTACAGTCAGTCTTAATGTAGTGAATATAATAATAAACCTCAAATCTGTTTAATAAACGGGTTTGAGATATATGTTAATATAAACTTTTTTGTTTATTTTGTGTTAGTTAACACATACCTAAAATAGTGCAGTAACGAAACACCCTGTTTATTTCATATTATAAATTATAAATGTGGTAAAAGGCCAGAATAATAATTTTTAAAACAAACATTTGCCTTCTATGTGAAAGGACACGGGTTCAAAACACAGATGGTTCTAGGATTTTTTAATGGGAGAAAGAAATCCTTAGTTATGTCGTACGTCGTAGGGGACGTAAAATCGTGGTTCCGCACCTGTGCTACGTCGTAAAAGATATAAAGGTACTCGTAAGATACTTATCCTAATTAAACTGGATAGTAAATATTAGGACTCCCACTGTAGACTCGTCCAATTATCTACAGTATCATTAAGTGACGTTAAATAAACAACATTTTAGTAATTAGTGGATTATTTTTGACTTATTAAAGCTAAAATAGGACAAAGAATTAAATAAAATATTGCTCTTTTTGTAAAATTAAACATTATTTAAATTTATTATCCGATGAGGAGACAGGACATGATTGATAAACTGAGGCTGATGCTCTTTTTGTCGAGTCTAAATAGGACTATTAGCCAAAGCTGGTGGAAACAAATAGAGGCTGCCCAGAGGCCGGCCAGAGGCTCGACTATTACTGTCCTCCTCAACAGATGCCTCCCCTCTCTCATTGTTCGTATTCCTTTGTCGATAAATTTTCGCTATCTCTGCCCCCTTTTGACCCCACTCCCTCGCCCGGTAATGCTATCTTCGGTTGTACTACCGTTCATTGTCACAAACATCAATTCCACCGCTTGATTGCTCTTTTCAGTCAGTACAATCCGGCCGTTGATCAAAATCATACAAAAATAAAATATTGCCCTTCAGTTGCTGGGTTGTATAATCGCAATTATTCCCTCAAGAGGTGATAAAGTTATTACACGAAAAAAGTAATTTGTCATCTTCAATTATTATTAGAATTGCCAGAAGCTCAAACGACTAGTAATAAGTTTTTTTTGTAAAAAAATTGTAAGAGATCACCATACATCATCTCTGCCTGAAATAAATTATATAAGTAGAATCGAAAAAAAATTTAATGCAAAAAAAACTGACTCTTGATGGAAATTAAAAAATCTAACAATAGAAGTATTATTAGTAAAAATCAAATCAGGTATCATAATTTGGACATTCTTAAGTTCACTAACATGTAGTGGTTGTAACTGCAAGCTTTCGCCTCAGCTGCAGTTGCAACCACCTCATGCAGTTTACTTAGGCCATGTCCTACATAAAACACCTCAAAAAGTTAGTCCTTTAAGGCCGGAACTGTAGCATTTTTGTTTTTGCTACATAGCTTCTTACTCTAGAAGCTTAATATCCCGTAGGTATCTATTTCTTGAAAAAAAATCTTAAAATTCCACCGAGGAAGTACTTTTCCTTATTAAATATTTCATATAAAGGTTAATTATAGTGAAGGGAAAAATGAAAATTAAAGTCAGTAAATAGAAAACTATTTAACTGAAAAAATTTCATAAACACCTGGACGCTTGAAAAAGTCATTTGAGATAATATATATATATATAATAAAAGCAATTACGAATTTTTATTTGGTGGCTTACTTCCGCTTCGGAAACTCTTTGAAGTCGAAATTTAGAATTCCAAGTTTTCCTAGTATCGACCGAAATAAACGGTTTATTGGTTTTCAATGAAATATAATGAGCAACAATAAGCGGTTTCTAAGAAAACAGAAAAAAAGACGATTTTCAGAAAATGTAAAAACTTCATGGAAAAATATAAACCTTTTCAAGAGTGTATTTCGATTTAAAAAACAACGCTTTAATTGCTGGTAAATAATCCTCAGAAGAATTAAAAAAAAACAAAAAAACCCTAGATTTTATAAAAGTGTGGTGTCGTGTTTCAATTAATAAAACACGACTTTATTAATCTTCTTAATAATCATCAAAACAGTATAATAAGAAGGCACGGGCGCGTTTTGAATTAAGAAGCTTTTATTATTAACATTCATGATTTCAAATGAATAATAAATTTTAGGAAGTCCCTAGCTGAGAAATGTATTATGTAGTTAATTTTTTGTATAACAGTAAGTCAAAAAAAAAAAAAAGACTTAATCAGAACCACTAAAACTTCAATATTAAATAAAATTAGTTGTAGATGATTATAATTTTAGTACTGGAAGGAATTAGTCTGGGTGGTGGTCATTAAATGAAACAACTAAATAGTTTCAACTATTTATTGTTTGTTAACGTTTCGACCCCGCTTTGTAGGTCATCATCAGGGCGCATTGTGGTCGAAACAAAAAAAGGGGGGTCGAAACATTGGCAAACAATAAATAGTTAAAATATTAAGTTGTTCCATTTAATGAACGTCACCCGGACTAATTCCTTCCAGTAATTCTCAACTGATTATATCCACGATTAGAATTGTAATTGTAGAAGGATATGGGTTCTACGCATGCGCGTGAGTATAGCAGTCATATTTTAGGCTCTCGGATTTCTTGCTATTACAGTTGGATTTCACTTCAGCACAGTCTTGAAAACATCATCAGACTTTAAGATAACAACAACAACAACAGTTATTATTGCAGCAAACAACGGTAAGTTGTGTTATAATTTACAGTGTAAAGTGAATGATGAGTCACCTCTTCATATCAGCTGATTGCCAATAGCCCGGCTAGGCTGGTCTTGCTTAACTTGTTTTTAAGTTAATGTTTTTTCCCACATCTGGTTATTATTTAATTACTTACTATACATGAAATGCGATATTATCATCAAGTAATGTCCTCCAAATCTTCAACTAAAAGATATAGATCTAGTTGTTCAATCCCGTCTCCTACAAAACAAAGGCACCGCCGTGTACTAATAAAAGATTAAATCTACAAGCAACCCCTTCGGGTACTAATTCAGAATCTGAACCACAACCTGGCACATCATCACAAGGGATGACTGACGAATCGCCGTTTTTCATCCAAAATCCTTCTCAGATTTTACATAATGAAAAAGAAAACATAGAATCTACTCCTATACCCAGTGAACCACGGCCTCCTCCAATATTTGTCAAAAATATTAGAAATTTCCAGTTGTTATGAGCGCAATTGAACAAAATTACCGAATCTACCAGCTACTACTGTATGAATAGAATCAATGATACCAAAATATCTCCTACTACTGCCGAGACATGTAGAAAAATAGTGAAATATCTAACTGAAACCAAAGCAGATTTCCATACCTATCAGCTACGCCAAGAGAGAGCTTTAAGGGTTGTAATCAGAAATTTGCACCCCTCGACACCAGTTGAAGGTACTAAAGAAGAACTAACAGAGATGGGCTATAATGTGCGGCAAATCACTAATGTCCTAAAGGATAAAATTCCACTACCTCTCTTTTTTGTGGACTTGGAACCAGCAGTAGGAGTTGAAAAAATCTATGACCTCAATAGATTGTACTATTCCAGTGTAAGAGTTGAAAAACCTTACACAAAGAGAGAGATAATTCAGTGCCATAATTGTCAAGCATATGGTCATACTAAAACTTATAGTCATCACATACCACGCTGCGTGAAATGCGGTGAACGTGCATTTCTGTGGAATGTACGAAACCAAAATCAACACCCGCTGTATGTGCTCACTGCCTTATTATAGGTTGTTGTTTTGCTTTTTTATTTATTATTATTTTATTGTATATATATATATATATATATATTATATAATATATATGAATTTATTTATTTTCTAGTTTATGTAATTTGACTATTATTATTTTTTTTCTGTATATATTGTATGAATGTGGTCTCATATCAATATTACTATTGTTCATTTTGTAACAAATTGTAATATATCTCAATAAAAAAAAAAAAAAAAAAAAAAGAAGGATATGGATACTATTGTATGTTCTGGAACATTGTTACTACCAATTGTTTAAGTTCATACATCTTCTTTTCAAATGTCTCGGAAGATTATCAGAGATTGAAGTAAGGAAAGAGACTATTGTATTAGAGTGGGAATGGTATTTGTCATGAAATGATTGATTAGTTCCTGCTTCGAACCAAATCACCAACATATGGAACATAAGGGTCATTCATGTTCACTTCACAATTCTTTCTTAATGGGAATTTTTTTTCATTCAGAATTTCCATAAGCTATTTTGAAATCAGTAAATTCTATGTTTTTCTATTTGGCAGTATCTCCCCCGATGTATATATATATATATATATATATATATATATATATATATATATATATATATATATATATATATATATTTTTTTTTTAGATAGTCTTCAGGATTGATCCGTTATGCTGTGAACTCATAGCAATTCAGCGAAGTTGAGCAGCAGATCCAAATTGGAATTTCTTCCTTCATCTTGTTCTTATTTTCCGTTTTTGCAGAGGTTGTTGATTTATAAAAATAAAACGAACTATTGGTGATAATGAAAAAATGGTTATTTGTCAAAATATAACCCATTATATACTGACATATTTTTTTTTACTTTTGTTTTCAATATATTATTAATGTAGGAAAGGATTTGTTTTACAAGTGTATCCTTAAGATAAACTTTTTTTTTTCAATCATTCATTATGTCCATTTTTATATTTATAAATTTAACTCAGGGCTTTCGAATATTTATTTCTTATTCTTCTTCGAAATATATTTTTATTTTTCTTCTTCGAAAAATATTTTACCTAAGGAAATGTTAGGTTATTATATGCTGCTATCTTAAAATATATAAGAATGTGTATTTTTTTAGAGTACAATACATTATTGCAAAATATTATATATAAAAATCGGTCCTAAAGTGTATTTCATATCGCTAGATGTTCCGGGTGTCCCTACACAGATATATATATACAATATACAATATATATATATATATATATATATATATATATATATATATATATATATATATATATATATATATTGTTTGATCAGTTCTCGACTGTTGATAATTTAAGTTTGTGTTGTTCTTAGGTTGCAGTCAATGAATAAACAGTTTTATCTATGCGACGTTTCGAGAATTTATTGTTCTCATAATCATGCCTTAACAGTGGAAAAAAACAGAACATTAATATTATTGTACAATAATTAATATATGATGTTATTGTTAGAGATATAAAAAAGAGTACATTGAACAATGAATATTAATACAGTAGGTACATAGATATTTTAAATTAGGATTTACATTATTATAAAATTACTTACAATTTTGGACAAAATAGTGTCTTAATTAGGCATGTTAAGCCTACAAGCTTTGAAAGAACACTGAAAAAATAAAAAAGGAATCGTTCAAGTATGGAAGATTTTCCAGGAATTTATGATGACGTCAGGTGTCTGGGGTATTCTCCCTCCTATTGTTGAGTTGTTTTCGTTTTATTTCGTATTATTATTAAGACGTTTATTTTATTTTTTAAAATTTAATATGTGTTTATCAAATTCGAGTAACATGCATTTAGGTTTTGGACATCCGATTTTTTATTTATGGCGCTAATATGATAATTTCTATTAAAATGGTATATATTTCTTTCTTATGGTATATATTTCTTTAAAATATATATATATATATATATATATATATATATATATATATATATATATATATATAAAATATATATAATAACCCTAAATTATTACCCTTCTTCTCAAACTCTCGCGTTTTTTTATGAAGATATCAGTATTTTTGTATAACACTACCAAATAATTTAACCGTCGTTCGATTTAAAAAAATCTAGTGCAGGTAACACGTGACTTTCAATTCTTTCAGCTGTCAAAATCAATTTACGAACTATTAAAAAAATTTTAAAGTTGATTTAAATAAAATGTTTATTCAGTTTTACTTAAATTATTTGATTTTTATATAGTAACATACCAATATAAAATTGTTATGTATAACATTCTGTAATAACATTAAACTCCATTCGTCACTTTACATTACATTTTAGAATTTTGTACATACATTTTTTTTTTTCTAAAATATCTTCCTTTCCAACATCACGTAATACATCTATATTACTCTTCTTATTGGCAAGACAACAAAAATTACATTAAACAAATATTTTGGTTCTTTCAAAAATCTTTTAAAATAAATCTTTCACATTTTATATTATATAGGTCATGACTACACACAATTACTAGCTATGTGAGCTAGCTATAAAATGGAGTAATAGTTTAAACTAAATTAAATTATATTGTATTTATGACCTAAAGAGAAGGACAATACATTTTTGTTATTTTAATTAGAATACTGTAATGTATGATTTTTATGTATAATTTGCCGCCTGTAATTGGGCCTTGGCCTGCTGGTGGATGTTGTAAAATAAATAAATAAATTATGAGGGATTCCGTTAAAAAAATATAAGCTTCGCTAAGTTCTTTAAGTAAGGGGAAGAAGCATAGAAATATTCTGATAATATTTTTTATAAAATATTTATTTTAATGGGCTTAGTGAAATCAGCGACATAATATCTCTTTCTTTTAATTATTGTTGTCTCTTCTGAGCGGTTTAATGCTAATCAGTAATCCGACTCGAATAAAAGAATTAAAGAAAAGCAGTATTCCATTTGTCATACGTGTATATAAGAATATAGAGGGCTACCGGAGAAAAACAACTTCCGCAATGAAGTCGAATATAAACTTGAGGTGATTGGGAAATGTAGTCCACCGAGGGGAGAGAATTGAATTTTTAGCACGGCGATAGGAAAGGCAAATATTTCCCTTGGGCCGTTGCTGTTATGCTTTAATTATCCAAGCAGACCCGTGCTTGATCTATTGACTGAACTCCCAGACCCTAATGACCTCAATGCTATTACTTCTTCCTTCGCCTTATTTTCAATTTACACTTTAGCAGTTTTCTTCCCTGACTCAGGCCTGTCTCACTTAATTACTTTAAAGTACTAAACCTCTTGCTCTGTTTTATGATTATGAACTATCACCAATCTTCCGGAACGTTAAACTCAGACTGTTGTGTTAAATGTTTAACATTTCCTGTTGGTTGAATTGGATAAAAATTGTTTTGTGGCAATGGAGCAGCGTGGTCGGAAAGAGCACTAGTATACATTTCTTCGGGCCCTGGGTTCGAATCCCGACCGTGGTAGAATATATTTTATTCAACTAATTCAGTCGGGAAACGACACTAGGGCATGCAGACCCTGCTCGGAGAGACCCAGCCTCTATAAAGTGGGCGCCAAAAAAACTGGCGGCGGAGCGTGATCAAGAAGTCCTAAATTAACCTAGAAACAATACAAATCTCTATATGTTCTAAGGGTTGTAGTGGTACAGTTTTTTTTTTTTCTTTTTTAACCTTTTAATAGTTTGTTGAGAACAACAAATTCTATAATCTATAATAACAATAAATATAATAATAAACAATATATATTATATATATATATATATATATATTTTTTTTTTTTTTCTATCCCTACTTCGCTTTGCTATATGGTGGTTTCTCGCTCTTAGATGATGAGGCGGTGGATTAATGCCAATTTAAAAGTCCCAAATTCCATGACGCGAACTCATAATTATTTCATTCTGGGAATCTAGTTGCTGATAATATATATATATATATATATATATATATATATATATATATATATATAATATATATATATTGTTACGGGCTACGGGGTGTGAGAAATGAACTACTCCAGTTTACAAATATTTATTAAATACAGAATGTACAAATACAAAGGGATTACTAACCACTATATTAACAATAATAATGGAATTACCAGCTTACTACTAAACAGTATACATATAAAATCAGGTATTCCTAACAATTAAACTACTTACGTAAATTTATACAATATGCTAGATTTATTCTAAAACTTACAACTATAAGTTATATATAAACTACAGTCTTCTAATTTCCCACCGACCGGTTATCACAATACTGACACACAGTTTCACTACACTGTCACACTGTCACGAACGGTTCACTGTCACTGTTCACTGATACATCACAGATGCTTGTTGAGCCGGATTAGGACTGACTCACCCAGGCTCAGGGGACCGCTATTTGTACCACCGCCGAATCTTCTAGACCCGGGCGCAGGTAAGGCGGTGGGCCTTTCCAGGCACTTCGAGGACTGTCCAGGTCCAGAAGTCTCTAGCCTCATCTAGGCCCCTCCAGGCGTGGTCCACCCGTCATTGTCTTGACCGTAGCACTACCCCCTCCTTAGACGTGCTCTGCCCCAGAGCACAGATTGCAGAAGCTGAGCGATGCTGATCTTCCTCCGATGTAGGAGTTTTGTCTTTCCAGGGGTTGAACGTGCATACCATTATGATGACTCCAGAGTTGGCGAACGTCTCTTCTACAATGTTCCTGACAATCCTCCACTCCAGGCCATCGTATCCACAACCCAACTTCGGGATGGCGAGCTTGGTGACACGCAGTTCCAGAAGCTTTCTCCGCAGGTCGCCAAGACTCCGGCGCAGTGTGTCGTATGTCGGCTTCTGCTCTGATGAACTCTTGGTAACCAAGTAAAACAGGTGCCGGCCTTCATGCTCTTGATGGAGAGTCTTCCCAACTCTTGGTCCCTGGCGTTCCAGCTCTTCAATTCCAGCGAACTTCTTCCTGAAGACCGTCGCAATTCCCCGGGAATCCCTCAGATGTTCGGCGACACAATGTGCTAGAGCATAGTCTACCGGTAACGAGAATATGTCTCTGTAAACTGTCTGCGTTACCCTACGGGAGTCTGGTGCCTTAGGATGGGGAGTTAGGTCCTTGTCGGTGAGGTTCCTCACTTGCTGTTCCTCTGTAGGGCCATGGTTTCCCTTGTATGGAGCCAATCGGTTGAAATGGACTACCTTGGGTTTTCCTTTGGGCTGCTTCCTGATCATATAGATGACATCATTGATCCTCTTGATGACCTCATACGGTCCGTCCCAGGAGTTTTGAAGTTTCGGTGAGTAGCCTTGCCTTCTTCGAGGATCGTGTAGCCAGACCAAGTCTCCAGGTTGGAAGCCACCTTTCTCTGCCTTGATGTCGTAACGCTCCTTCATCCTGTCACTTGCTCCCTGGATGTTTGTGCGAACCTTCTCGTGAATAGTGTTCATTCGCTTCCGTAGGTTCGTGACGTAGTCTTCTCCGGCGACCTCCTCATCAGGCTTGAAACCGAATTTCAGATCGCAAGGCAAGCGTAGTTCTCTGCCGAACACGACATTGGCGGGGGTCTGCCCTGTCGTTTCGTTAACTGAACAACGATAGGCTAGCAGGAACAGATGAAGATATTGGTCCCAGTCTCGCTGATGGTCAGAAACTACCTTGGCCAAATATCGACCCATTGTCCTGTTCATGCGCTCTACCATGCCATCGGACTGAGGGTGAAGAGGCGTCGTCCTGGTCTTTCGTATTCCTAGAGCCTCGCACATCCTGGTGAAGACTGCCGACTCAAAGTTTCTTCCTTGGTCAGCGTGAAGTTCCATGGGCACCCCAAACCGACTGACGAGCTGCTTCACGAGAACATCTGCAACCGTGGCGGCCTCCTGATTCGGAAGGGCGTAAGCTTCCACCCACTTTGAAAAATAATCCATGGCCACGAGAATATATCGGTTGCCATTATCTGTCACAGGAAAAGGGCCAGCGATGTCTACCGCTATTCTCTCGAATGGTGCTCCTACGTTGTATTTCTTCATAGGTGCCTTCTTTTTCCTTATCGGTCCATTAGAGGCGGCACAAGTTGCACACCGCCGGCACCAATCTAACACATCGTCCTTGAGGTTTGCCCAGTAAAAGCGTTCACGAACCTTTTCTAATGTCCGGTGAACTCCAAGGTGGCCACCAGATGCTCCATCATGTAATTCCCTCAGTACTTCGGGCACTTTAATCTTTGGTACGATGAGCTGTAGTCTCCGCTGATCTCCCTCTGTGTTCTCCAATGCTCGTTTCAGCAGACCTTTGTCCAGTAGAATGGAGTCCCATTGAGCCCAATAGGTTTTTATATTTTTCGACATTGGAGCAACATCCTGCCAGCTTGGTCTCCTTTGGCCTGATAGCTTCCATTCCCTTATTTGTTTCAAGTCCGGGTCCTCGTCCTGTTCCTTTGCCAGTTGTGTGTCCTGCCAACCGTCGGTAACGACCGTAGTCCGCAACACTGTTGCTTGCTTTTCTTCTTGTCGGGAACAATGCTTGCATTCTCCATCACAGGGTCTCCTTGAGAGCGCATCTGCATTCCGGTGACTCGTTCCAGAACGATGAGCAGATTCGAAGTCATATTCCTGAAGGCGCTCGATCCACCGTGCAACTTGTCCCTCCGGTGACTTGAATCGCAGCAGCCACATTAGAGCTGCGTGATCCGTTCTCAGTAGAAATCTTCTTCCATACCGGTATTTATGAAAGTGCTCTATGGACTTAACCACTGCCAGAAGCTCTTTCCTTGTGACACAGTAGTTGCGTTCTGGAGCTGACAGTGCTTTGCTGAAGTACCCAATAACCTTTTCTTCCCCGTCTTGGAGTTGGGAAAGGACGCTTCCAATAGCAGTGTTGCTGGCATCTGTGTCAAGAATGAACTTGCCCTCGGGACGTGGATAGCTTAGAATAGGCGCACTACTCAATTTCTTCTTTAACTCCTCAAATGAAGCCTGACACTCGCGATCCCAAAGGAAAGTCCGTTTTTCCTCAGTGAGCCTGGTAAGAGGTTTTGCGATGTTGGCGAATCCTTTCACGTACCTCCTGTAGTAGGTGCAGAGCCCGAGGAAACTTCTCACTTGGTGCTTATCTCGCGGTGCTGGCCAATTGGTGATCGCTGTAATCTTCTCTGGGTCAACAGCAACTCCGTTGTCTGATACAACATGCCCCAGGTAGTTGACTTGCCTTCGGAAGAGATTGCACTTCTTCGGGTTCAGTTTTAGATTAGCTGCACGCAGCCGGTCGAAGACCCGCTCCAGATTCTCCAGATGGTGAGCGAAGGATTTTCCCAGTACAATGATGTCGTCCAAGTAAACCAGGCATATCTCCCAAGAAAGGCCTCTTAAGACGCTTTCCATCAGCCTCTCGAACGTTGCAGGTGCATTGCAAAGCCCGAATGGCATTACCGTAAATTGCCAGAGGCCAGTGCCGATTGAAAATGCCGTCTTCTCCTTATCTTCCGGTGCCAATCCAACCTGCCAATATCCACTGCGGAGATCCAAGGTAGAAAATAGTTTGCAACCCTCTAGTGTGTCCAGCGTGTCGTCAATCCTTGGGAGTGGGTAACTGTCCTTCTTCGTGGCGTTGTTCAAAAGACGGTAATCTACGCAGAATCTTGTCGTCCCATCTTTCTTTTTCACCAGTACGACAGGAGACATCCATGGGCTACTCGAGGGCTCGATGACACCATCATTCGCCATATCCTTAATAATCTCCTCGGCATCCTTTCGTTTAGCTAGCGGCAGCCTCCTCGGGATCTGTCGGATGGGCTTTGTATCCCCGGTGTCAATTTTGTGCTGGACGATGTTCGTTCTACCCCGTGGTCCTGAGCTGATCTCGAAAATGTCCTGCCATCGGGTAATCAATCTCTTCACGATTTCGCTCTGTTCAGGCGAAAGTTCTCTGCATGATTCCTCCACGAATCCTTTTAATTCTTCGGGTAGTCCTCGTTGCTCGGTGGGGTTGCGTTGTAGCTGTCGAACTACTGAGGTAGCGGCCGTACATTCTCCGACTGGTGTTCCTCTCTTTAGTGTCACCGGGAAGGTGTTCAGATTCATCAGTCGGATTGGGGTGGTATGTCCGACCTTGATGAGAGACCTTGCAACCAGAACACCGCGTCCGACTTCCTGCTCCTCGTGCTTCCCAGGTTCAAGTAGAAGACATTGACCCTCCGGTAGTCGTCCATTGATCGTCCCATGCGTCAGAATTTGACTCCGTGCAGGTAAAGTGGTGTCTTCCAGTAGGAGTACTCGTGCATAGAGGTCCTTTCCCTGCCGAAGGATGACCTCTTCGTCTCCCAGCGTCATCACACCTCTCGACATGTCCAGCTTGATCCCGTATTTGATCATCAAGTCCATGCCGAAGATGACTTCCTCGTCTATTTTCGCCACGAGAACGCGGTGCTCTAGACGTTGGCCCCCGATGAAGAAAGTGGCAACTGTCTCCCCGTAGACCTCGGCTGGCTGTCCTGTGGCTGTCCGTAACGCCCAAGTGGTAGGTGATATCTTCTCAGCGTTAACTGCCTTCGGGTTCAGTATTGTCATGGTTGCGCCGGTATCCAGCAGAAAACTCCGCAGCTGCCCGTTCACCATTCCATCCACATAGAAACTATTTGTCTTGCTCCCTATTGTCGCGATTCTCACGGCGACCCTGGGGCCTTTGATGCTACGGGTTGACAGTTGCCCCTTCCCATCAACCCTCCTTAGTTTTCCTGTGGCTTTTCCGGCTTCCTGGTAGGACACTTGCTTCTGGGGTGTCCAAGTTGACCGCAGCTCCAACAGCGTATCTCCTTTTTGCGGGTCCTGAGGGCTTCTAAAACCTTTGCTACTATGTCCTCGATGGTGGGGGCCGCGTTAGGCTCCGCTTCTGCCGCTCGAACTCGTGCATGTCCACGGACTGACTGCCTGACAGCCTCGAATTCCATGGCCTGCGACAATGCATCGCCCAAAGTTTTAGGGCGTGCGAGTTTCACTGCCTGTTGGGTTTCCGGGTCTCGAAGTCCATCCAGGAATTTGTCGATAGCCAAGCTCTCGTAGACGTCGTCGGTGACCGTTGGGTAGGCATTCCTCACTAGCCGGGCGATATCTGCTTCAAATTCCTGCAGCGTCTCGTTGGTCTTCTGGACCCTGTTCTTTAACTGGGAACGGTATAGTTGGTCCATGTGGCGATGGCCGAAACGCATCTCCAGTCTTTTCATCAGCTCACTGTAGTTGCACCGCTCCGACATGGGCATCCCCTGTAGCACTCCTAAGGCGTCTCCACGCAAGGCTAGGCACAACGCTGATGCTTGCGTCTCCTTTGACCACCCGTGGATCGAAGCCGCTGTCTCGAAGAGAGTCATGTAGTCCTCCCACGGCGTCTTCCCGTCGAACAATGGGATGGTGTTGTGCGTTGGTGGCATCCCAGCATTGGCGGAGGGAATGGTGTTGTGAGGGCTTCTCTCAGAGGGTTGGTCGGTGTCGATTGTCGGTGGGTTGCTCATACGTTCTTCTAGAGCTTCTATTCTTACCCTAAGTTCATTTTCTACTGAATCGACTTTTTCTCCTAATCTAGATTCTACATCAGCTAACTTATTATCTACACTCTCCATTAACTTAGTTTCTAAATTGCCTAACTTGGCCTCCAATGTATTTTTAACAGTACTTAACTCATTACCTAACTTCTTTTCTACATTACCTAACTCATTTCCTAACTTCTTTTCTACATTACCTAACTCATTTCCTAACTTCTTTTCTACATTACCTAACTTCTTTTCTACATTACCTAATTCAGTTTTAAAAGTTGCAGACAACTTACTGAAATCATTTTCAAACGTAATCTCGTCTGGATTTTCCCCCGAATCAACAAAAAATTGGCGCAAGCGTTGTTGCAGTGCTGATTTCGTTCCGGAAGTATCCAGATCTCGTTCTTCTAACTCCCGTCTTAAGTCTGCAACTTTTAAATCATTCAGTCTAACACTCTGAGAAGTCATTTTTCACACAGTAGCCCAATAATTACAAAAACAAGAAAACCAAAATTATAACCATTTACAATGATCCCACTTCTGACACCAAATTGTTACGGGCTACGGGGTGTGAGAAATGAACTACTCCAGTTTACAAATATTTATTAAATACAGAATGTACAAATACAAAGGGATTACTAACCACTATATTAACAATAATAATGGAATTACCAGCTTACTACTAAACAGTATACATATAAAATCAGGTATTCCTAACAATTAAACTACTTACGTAAATTTATACAATATGCTAGATTTATTCTAAAACTTACAACTATAAGTTATATATAAACTACAGTCTTCTAATTTCCCACCGACCGGTTATCACAATACTGACACACAGTTTCACTACACTGTCACACTGTCACGAACGGTTCACTGTCACTGTTCACTGATACATCACAGATGCTTGTTGAGCCGGATTAGGACTGACTCACCCAGGCTCAGGGGACCGCTATTTGTACCACCGCCGAATCTTCTAGACCCGGGCGCAGGTAAGGCGGTGGGCCTTTCCAGGCACTTCGAGGACTGTCCAGGTCCAGAAGTCTCTAGCCTCATCTAGGCCCCTCCAGGCGTGGTCCACCCGTCATTGTCTTGACCGTAGCAATATATATATATGTATATATATATATATATATATATATATATATATATATATATATATATATATATATAGCAACGCGCCTTAACCCACTTGGCCACCCCGCCTTTAACAGTGAAAAACTTTTTTTTCTCCCTTTCTAGCCATTTCTGGCATACGGGATTAGGAAGCAGTGGGGTAGTGCGGTAGGTGATCGTATGCCACTGCTCCCAAAAAAAAAAAAACAATTTATTTTTCAAATATTCTTATTGTAAAAGCTTTAAGGATTTGTATTTTGGGAACAATAAATAAGGTTCTGGGGTTCAACCCGGTGCACCTGTGTGCACCTTAAAGCTGCACCTTAGCTGTTACTGTGGTGCAACCCAGTACGCGGTTGCGCACTTTACTGATGGGGTGTACCTCATCCGAATTGGGCCAGCCAACTGGCCATCTCCATCCGTCCGGATACCGTTCAGCCTTACTGGCCCGCCGCATCCGTCCGGACCTCCTTATCCATCTGGGTGCCGTGCAGCCTTCCTGGTCCGCCGCACCCGTCCGGATTCGTCTCTGGTCCAGCTCTCTTGGTCTCAGAGATTCTCCTCTTCTTCATCTTCTTCTTCTGGTTCTCTAGCCGGTTGGGCTCTTCCGAGGGTGGAGGGTGAAGGGCCCACTAGTTCCTTCCACGCGTACACGAACTCCTTGATGAAGGAGATCTGCATCGTCAACATGGCGCGGTGCCGCTCCATGGCAGTGCAGGACAACATCACATGCTCAGCAGTCTTCGGGACTCCACAGGTTGGGCACCGGGGATCTATGTTACTTCCATGGTCATGCAGTTTTCCCCTGACCCTCCGTGAACTGTTTTCTAACAGTTCTGCTATCTCCTTCTTTATGCTGTTGTGTCGGCGGGTAACGAAAAGCATGTGCAGGGGTTTCTGACTCTCGACCGCATATGCGGCAGAGGGATCCAACTGCGCATCATCATAATAAATAATAAAATAATCATGTTTGATTTTTTTATTATTTATTTTAATATCAATAAAATGTTATCACAAGAATCAAAGTTGCTTTTGATTATTTTAAATTTGATATAGGTATCCTCCTACAATGGGTTGTTCGTAAAATATCTGTTGCGCTCAATATTTTCAAAAGTTCTTAAAAACAAAACAAAAAAAACAACATAGAGTAATGCTAAAGAACGATGTTTTTCTTTTACATTACTTGTTTGATATTTCCTAATCTGTAACATACACAGCTAATATAACTAAATAAATATTTATCTGCCACAGCCAAGATTAGGAATACAGATATTAACATGTTACAGGTGTAAATAAAAATAATAAACAAGAATAAAATCGTAAATGATCTGAAATTCTCGTAATTGGATTCAAAGATAATTTAATATAAATCATAATTGCTTTAGGTCGAACGGGATTGAAGATTTATTAATTATCCTAGACATCCAAGAATTCAGTTCAACATAAACGTTAAAGCTAATAATAGCCTTTGATCTGAAATCTATTTATAAGTATTCCCAGAAATGTATTTCAACTTATGCTGTCTTGTTTCTAATGAATCAATTGAACCATGAGGCCTTGTTGAACTATGAACTTTAGACGTATGTTCATGACATTTGATTTTCGGTTTACATGTATGGGTTTCAATACCTGGTTTTCAATATATAAATTTAAAAGAGACTGTCAATTTGACAAAATCGAGCTTAATTATGTTCTATTGATCAAAAGAATTTTTAATTCAACATTACATAACAGTATTTTAAAAAAATATAACTTAAAACTACATTTTAAATATCTAAATATGATTTCTGAATACACGACTTTTTCCGCCACTAATGCTATTGACAGTTTATTATATTTAAAAAATATTAATTACCACTCCATTCATAATGTTAATTTCTTCTTCCTCTGAGGAATAAATTCTATTAATATATAAGTATTATTTGCTCATTAGAAAGAAAGAAATTATAATAGGAACCATATTTATTTGTGATTCCTGTATTTGAGTTTGTAAAACAACAACTTTATATTTATATAACTCTAGATTTTTTATTTTATTAATTTCTCTTATTTCAAAACCCCTTGTGGCGCGGGTTAAAATTCCTAGGATTAGTAGTATTGTAGCTGGTCTTTTCTACTGTGGAAGGCACATTTTAAGAGAGGGTTGAGGAGGCGGGAATGGATGCATTCTTCATTCGTTTATCAACCATTTTCTTCCTGTGACGCAGCTCACCGGATTTTCGATTCATTTATTTATCATAGGTCCCTCAGATGGAAAGAAAAGACCTATGATCTATCAATACAGAGGCTTCTATAATTGCCATTTTGATGCATGCACTACATATACAAGATTTATGAGTAATCATTGTTTGAAGATAAAAAATATCTTAACAAAAGAATAATTTGTCGGTACTCATCTTGTGAATATTTTTTTTCAACATTTTTAATATAACTAAAAAATACTACAAATAATAAAACTGAAAGTCTTTGAATCAGCCTTGGGACCGCACTTGGGTAGTATAAATACAAACATTAGGGAGAAATTCAAAAAGATACTGACTTGTACTTGAAAGGTTCAGCCTGGATACATTATATAGGTGTAGTATTGTATCAGGCAACAATTTTAGCATGTTGACCGAAGCCTATACTTGACTAAGTCGGGAAACTTCTGATGAAACTGATATTAAAGTTGAAGTTCACACTGGCACAAAATCTTATATTTTAAACCTACTAAAGAGTGACATTATTGTTATCTTTGGGATAAGAAAGCCGAGGACGAAGCTATATCCGAACGATTTACAAAAACGTTGTTGTGCTCGTTAACTAACATAGAAATATCACAATTTGATGGCTTTTAATAGTGTCAGATAAGACACAGGATCGCTGTCCTGGCGAGAAGAGAAAATCATCAAACCACTAGGATGATTGGTTGGAATTTGAAAAGAAAAAAATACTAGCCTGCAACGAATAAAAATCTTATGAACCGAAAAACAACTCGAAAGGTTCACACTGCATAGCAATTCTGATGAATGGTCGATAGTATTTTTCAAACGTGACCGGATTGGTTGTGTTACGGATCGGGCTATGAAAATCCAAAACGTGATAAACATTTTTAGGAGATCCAAAAAAAAAACGTAGCATGGTTGCTTGAGTTGAATTTGTTTGGAAGGCTTTAGGCCCTAGATCATTCAAAACGTTTCATACCCATGATTTCATAACCACTACAAGACAAGCTGAATCCTGAATTAGTTGATAGTTGATATATTTAGTGGTAAATAGGATGTACTTTCAAAAATAATGATGGTACATAAAAAGAAAAGTAGCCTGTAAGTTGTGTTTTCTATAAATTCCTGCGTGATTTTTGGAATATTGCTTATTGTTTTGTTAAAACTCCGTAAATCATCAAACAAAATAATTAATTTAGGCGTTTCAAAACTTATTGGAACGTTTTGAAACATTACAGTACATTTTTAAAATCATTTAAATGGCATTATTCAATACAAATCAAGCACAAGAAGGTATATCCCTTT
Organism: Piezodorus guildinii; assembly: GCA_023052935.1. NCBI lineage: Eukaryota > Metazoa > Arthropoda > Insecta > Hemiptera > Pentatomidae > Piezodorus > Piezodorus guildinii. Next base: position 165,156,755 of record CM041292.1, read on the forward strand.
TTTATTAAGTTATCCGAGGGAGGAGACAAGGTTGCTGAGAAGCGGTATTGGATTCAGGTACAACTTGAAGGATTTGTTGTAAAAGCCCTCCATTATATAAAGAGGTCCAGGAAACCTGATTCCCTTTTTCCCTTCTCAATTTTTTGCCAGGATTTAGTCTCCTTATCTTGGGAATGCTCAGCAGGGTCCCTATTGCTTGCTCCCAACCCACTTACAGCGGCTTCTCCGCCTGCACCTGCGGTGTTTCTTATTGCGTATGTTTTATGAAGTTTTTTTTTTTTTTATCTGGATAGAAAGAGTTTATTGGAAAAATTATTATGATACTATTTTGCTCAAGCTATAAAAAAATACTATGAGTTGATAAAGCATTCAACACAGATTTTAAAGCGAGATTTTTTTTTTCTGATGTTTCGCCTCGGTAGATTTAACTTACTTATATATTTTATAAATACTATAAGTATTTTTTTATTTAATAACACCAAACGATTTTTTTCTTTCTTTTTTATTTTAAGAAATTATTTTTCGGTCATACCTTGTAAATGCCTTGCATTATAGTCTAGCCCAGAGGAACAGAAGAGAAAGGGAACACAAGCGGAATGTAAGGCAGTTACCAAACTCGAAAATAAAATATATATAAATACATTTTTGAACGTGTGATTGAAATATGAATGACACCTGATTCGGGATGTTTGTTTAAGTGGCACACGTGGTTGACCGTATCTGCCCAATCCTGAAGATTTACTTTTCCAATGATTGTCACAAACTTTCTTATAGTTAATCCTGAATCCCAATTACTGGATCTAAGTGTTTCAATTTCAAAAATTTTCCGATTAAATATTTTCATCAAAGATAATGTAGTTTCTTAAAGATATAAGAGTGGTAAATATTGGAATAAAAAAAATGTACGATTCATAGAGTATGTGGGCAATATAGATTGATATAATCAAAATTTTATGCAGAACGGAATTTCGATAAATACTTTTCATTTTTTTTATTTATTCAGTTTTCTGTGAATCGTGGATCCACAATATTCATTCCGCAACTTCATTTTTCATTTTGATATTTAAGGAATGTTAAAATGTAATATGTGATTTGTATCGTTTTGTGAATTTATTTTTTCTGGTTTTACGAGGAAAAGTTCACGTTGAATATTTGGCTGTTTATAGCATTTTGTTATTTCATTTTTTTAGAATTTCAGTGGATCATACTGTTTAATTCACAATGTAAATTGAACTAAATAAACATTCAATATTCAACAGTATATTGCTTCTCTTAGGTATTTTTAATTACCAGTGTAACTGATTATTACTTTTATAATTCTTTATTTTAAATAACAACGCGATTTTAAAATAATTGGTGTTAGAGGTTGGACGTGGTGAATTAGTGTAAAACTATTTTTCTTGTATTTTTTTGGCGGGATGAAAAACAAATTTTTATTGAGAAACATTACAATTTGTCTCGATATGGTCAGTAATATTGGGTTGATGCAAAATTAATGCAGGTTTCCTCTATTGCAATATCTTAATTCCAATTGTGTAAACAAAGCTAATCCTAACATTGATCATTATTATACCAAAACAAACCTTATCTAATACCCTCTCTTTCACCATGAATTTGTTTAGTAAAATCGTTTTGTTCAGTGTGTTCAAAGGTCTTGAATCGAAAATGTCAAAGTGCGATTTTGTCAAATTTATTTTTACGAATTTAAATTAGGGCGCAGCGCTGCGCAAACGGCTCGTAATATTAATGAAGTGTGGGGTCAGAGGGCTATTAATGAGTGCACGGTGCAGCGTTGGTTCCAGAAGTTTCGCAGAGGAGATTTCGACCTCGAAGACAAGGAAGGTCGGGGCCGTCATCTTGCTCTGGACAACGACCAGCTGAGGTCAAAAGTGGAAGAAGACCCAACCAAAACCACACGAGAAATGGCGGCGGAACTCGGAACTCAAAAATTGCAACGTCTTTGCCCAGCATTGATGAATCGGAAGGGGCCGATCCTGCTCCACGATAACGCCAGACCACACGTTGCACAACCAACGCTTCCACGACTACACGAGTTGGGCTACGAAGTTCTCCAACATCCGCCTTATTCACCTGCCCTCTCTGCTACAGACTTCCACTTTTTCAGGCATCTGGACAACTTTTTGAGGGAGAAAAATTTTCAAAACCAGGACGACATTGAAAATTCTTTTCGTGATTTCATTGAGTCCAGGGATTCGGATTTTTTTTCTGGTGGAATAAGAAAGCTTGTTGAACGTTGGCAAAAGTGCATTGATTCAGATGGAAATTATTTTGATTAAATATATATGGTTAAAGTAAAGATATGGCGTATTTACAATACCTACTAAAAACCTGCATTAATTTTGCATCAACCCAATAATAACGCGGTTAGAACACATTTCATTCATACAGCATTTATAGAAAAAAAAAGAAGGTAAAGTCAATATTTTACATAAAATATAAAATAGAATAATACATGTAAAAACAAAATATAGAATAAAATTAATAGAAAGTTAATAAATTAATGAAAGACTAAAACACTTTCCTGCCTTTATAAATTATTTACAATATGCTAGAGAAACTCTGGACTGGGCTCGTCACCCTATTTATAGAGGGAATAGCAGAATTCTAAGGATTCTAGCGTCTTTATCTCATCAGCGACACTGATATGAAACACTGGAAGCTGTGCGAGAGTGGCATAGCTACAAACGCTGTTTGTTATTTCTTCATTTAACGTCACTTTTCATTTTTTTATGACTAATGTGACGATTCTACAGTGGGAGTCCTAAATTTTGCCAATCCAGCTTTTATTAGGATAGGGATCTTTAACGAGTACCTGACATCGCACATTCTCGCGACCACCTTTTAACGTCCCCTGCAAAGGACGGCATAATTAAGGTTTTTTTACTCCTATTAAAAATTAATTAATGGGAGTAAAAAATCCTATAGCCACCAGCAAGTTTGAACCCGCAACCATTGGCATTGAAAACTATTCTGCTAGCCACTGTGCTATGGGTGAAACCCACAAACGTAAAGCAATTGAGAGAAGAATCTGGTCAGTATCTGAACTCCTATATAGATATTTACAGAATGTCTCGGGACCACTGTTGTAGGAATCGAAGTAGAGGATAAGAGTGATAGAATTCGAAGAATTTGAATGGAATAAGGTCTGGAATAAATAGAACATCGAGTTCATGATGTAGGGTATCGATGGTTGTGCAAAAAGGACCATTAACTATTTTTCAGAGGACAGTGGGCTGAAAGAATTGGGTGCGTTTGATGTTAAAGTATGGTGAATAGTTTTCTATCGAGTGAAAGTAGACATTTTCTATTTAGTTGTCTATAAGATTGACCGAACTCGATTGTACTCATGTCTTTGAAGACAAGTACGTGGGTTCCATGTCAGTCTTTTTGCTTAATAACACAAATAATAACTCAACTTATTCTCATAATTATACATGACTATCTGACCCGAAAGGCATTGTCCTGTCTGAACTACGTCTTCAACAAAATGACAAAAGCGGTCAATCCGTTCACGCTTGATGCGATGACCAACGAAAATGGGATCAATTTTTTTTTTATGTAAATAAAGAGATTACCGAAGAAAAAAAAAAAAAAAAAAAAAAAAAACTTATTCGCTCAAGTAACGTATATCTGTTTTCTTTCATAAGATCCTTCTCTTAATTGTTATAAACATAAAAAAAAAAGAATTGGAGAAATCGGTCAAGCCGTTCACGCGTGATGTGATGACTAAGGGAAAAGGCGATTCATTTTTATATACATAGATAGAACGATTATTATTACCTTTTGAATATAAAAAAAAAAAAAAACTATCTACCAAAAAAAAAAATATTTATATATATATATATATAATATATTGATACCAATTCATGATATTTAATTAAATTAAATTATTAAAGCATTTACAATACAATGTCTATCGATATATGGCAGTGCTGCTTCTTATGTTAATATGTAGAATTATTCACAATTATAGTGCATTATTTTTTTATTTAAAACTTGATTGATCAAAATGTTGATATTAGATATAAAAAAAATAGTGTTATTAAGAATTTCTAAATACGATAAAATATCGAGTTAGTGGAGATCGGTTTCTTTATTCTAGTAAATATTCTTTTTGTTTTTCCATTAAAGAGTCGGGCACTATCGCTGTTAGCCGCTATCGTATAATCAGCTTCCTCCGATGCTAATGAGATAAAAAAAATTTATCTTTTTTTTTTTTTTAACGCCTCACGGGATATTACCTAACCCAATAACAGGAAATTACTTAGCTCATCTTGGCATCTCATCCCTGAGTCGACAGCTCTTCATTACGTCATCAAAGGAGCCCTAACTTGAATTAGTTTACTTAAGAACAGCAAAGCATAACTCCCTTGACCCCAACTACTTGAACCTACTAATAATTTCGAGGAAGTTTATCTGCTCATTTAGAGGATGTCCTGTGAGCTTTGAGCTCGAAAGCAGGACGGGTTATTGCAAGATTCGAAACATATATATGTACAATACTTTTGGTCGTACTTTTTAGGCAAAACGCACAATGGCTTTAGCGATCAAGAGGCGGTAACCATCGCAGTAGATTTCAGTGAATTTCAATTAAAAAAAACCTGTACCACTAAAACCCATGAAGAGTTTTGGGCTCAGTACATGTAGAGATTGGTACTGTTTCTAGACCAACGGCAATTCGGCCAAGATCACGCTCAGCCCCCAGGTTTTTCCCCATTTTTGGTATCCATTTTATAGAGGCTGGTGTATCCCAGGAGGGTCTTCATACCCAGGATCGCCCCCCGGCTGAAATAACAGAATAAATAATACTCCGCCACAGCCGGATTCGAACCCAGGACCCGGAGCACAATAGACTAGCGCTCTATCCTAAAAAAAAATTCAATCAATGCAGAACCATTTAAAAATAAATGATACAATGGATTAAAAGAAACTACCTGTAGATTAAGGTTTTTATTGTCTACAGACATTTTTAATGGAAAAAGAAAACCTCAAAAGAAAACACCATTAAACACAAATTTCAGTTCTCCGTCTATAACCCCATCATGTAAAAATATATAGTCCTATCTAGATACGAACATATTGCGAATATATTAGATTTAAAACAAAAATCAATTTTTCCCTTACTGGGAAAAACAAAGGATCACGTATTTGTCTATCTATGATCTGCTGCTTCGTGAAATTTTATTTAAAATAATATAACTCCATAACTATAGGTCCTAGCAACGAATGTGAAATGACAAAAAGTGCTGTCCATTAAAATTCTGATATTTATAATATTTGATCCGAGCAATACCAACGTAACTACAATGTGTTAAAAATTCAGTTTTGGGGTGAAAAAAAGTTTAAAAAAAAATTATATAAAGATTATGGTTTCCCTCCAAAAGACATACCCATGTTGAAAACCAAAAAAATAGTATAAGTTAATAATGACCGTGTGCTACTTTAATTTATGCCAATTAGTAACATTACTCCATCTTTAAGTCATAGTCCTCTATTATGATAATAATACTTGTTCATGTAAGATACAAATAATTCAGCTGAAACTACTGAACTGCTTATCTATTCAGGTATAAATAGAATAGGGATCTTTAACGAGTACCTGACATCGCACAAGCTCGGGGCCACCTCTTTACGTCTCCTCAGAAGGACGGCATAACTAAGGATTTTTACTCCTATTAAAAAATCCTTGGGCCACCACTAGGTTCGAACCTTTGACGTTGTGTCTGTTATGCTAGCCAGTATCCTACAGGTGACCTCAGGATAAGTATTCAAACATATAATAGAGCTTCTACTAAACTTACGTGAACTAACCTCTAAGACCCATTTTACCGTTTTCAGATCTTTATGAAGAGTTGAAAGTTTCCATGAAGATGGAGTGGCAGGTAATTTGTGAAAAAGAAGAAAAGGGAGTGTTTTATAAATCTTACTGCTCGGTTGTGTCAATTGAACCATGGTTGATGCGCCTAGATCATGGATAAGAGAAATGTTTAGGATAAGAATTAATCATGCGATCTCAGGTCCCTACATAAATTTGATTAATAGAAAAGATAATGAATATTGTGAATTGTGCGAAGTTAAGGACGACCCGAAACATATAATAATGCCATGCATTTAATATTCTGCCGAAAGCTACTTTTTGATCAATAAAATCGAAAGTATATTAAAAAAAAAAAAATCAATCGTGTATCGGCATAATAACTAATCCCAACCTTGTACTTGAAGCGTTTGGCCACTTTATAAACTCTGCAGGTATTAAATTATAAAACAAAGTTTATCATCGATTATCATAGAATCAAATCATAATTTCGAATTATTTTTATTGTAACCAATAATGATAATTATAAATATTACTTTAAATTTTGACTAACGAACGTCTAACTTGGAACCCTCATACAAGACTAAAACGACAAGAAACCGCTCGCCGTTTTCGACTACTTCAACACTTACTAGACAAAAGATCAAACCTTCCTCTTAACTACAAAATGCTCATCTACATTACTATTATAAGACCTACCTGGACTTACGGAATTGAGCTATGGGGCTCTACCAAAGCATCGAATTCCTCTCGGATCCAATCCTTTCAATCCAAATTCCTTCGTAAAATCCTCAACGCTCCTTACTTTGTCACGAATAAACTCATCCATCCACAAAGACCTTGATGTTCCCCATGTCTCGACCTTCATGTTTAGATTGACTACTAGAGTGCTGCCAATGGGCAGTCTCTCTTTATGTTTTTCATGTATTTTATCTTTACCAGCATATTTACTAGTTTATTACAAAATACAGTTGTAAATATCAAAAGAAATAGATATAAAAAAAAATTGCTAATTGCGCCTAGCTAGAGCCCTATTAAAATTTTAAAAAAGATTCATTTTTGTGGTTGTTAACCGACATTCATTTCATCAAATCAGGTTCATTGATTCATTCATAAAATTGGGACGTCCCATATTTATATATTGCTATAGTGTAATAATTTCTGCTGCAAATACATGATAAATAATTATCGTAATACAACAATCCAGTTCCATCTGACACATGGTTTCATGGAATCCAATGTATCTTTGTGTGAATTGCCGTTAAAGTTGACTGTGTGTTTCCTGAAAAACGTCTCAAAAGCAATAACTCTGCTATACGGAAGCTGAACATCAGGTAGTTCTGTGGGCTTTGATCAGAACCCCATCGTACTTGGTGTTATGGATCGATATCCTGAGTAACGAGATCTATGTTCTTGATAAATTCCTGTTCGACTTCAAAGATATCCCTCAATCTTAAAAAAGGCCTATGAGGACCATCAAATAAAAATTCAGCGAAAAATACCAGACCTTTCGCTCATTGAACCTTTATTTCCTCATTTTCCAATTTTCTAGGTAACACAAACAGGCTCAGCAAAGAGTATACATATTTAATAAAATGATTGAAACATGTCTGGTGTGATGTTTTTTAAAATACTGAACAAAAGCTACACTTTTTTCCTAGGCAAAAAAGTATTAATACTGAAAAGTTTTCATTGATGCTAAGATGATTTGGGTTGCGGTCATAATAGATTAGCAACAAGTCAAAAGAAAGCATTTATTAACTGACCTTTCGATTCATGTTGCAGGTTTTCATCAGAACTGCTTCGTTGAGAAATGGAAACTGAATAGCCTATTAATTACAAACATTACTGATTTGTGTCATAAGTTATCATAAATATGCAATGGATTGAGTTGAAAAACTCTACTTCGAAAATTTTCTCAATCACAGTATTTTCCATTACTATTGTTTGTCCGGTAAATGTTTTAGTAAGCGAAAGCGACGGGCAGTTTCTTGTCGTTTCAGTCTTGTGTGAGGATTCCAAGTTAGACGTTTGTCAAGTAGTTGTCCTAAATAGCGAATCTGTTCAATGGGGACAAGCGGAATATTATTAATGGAAACTGTAAGGCAGGATGTCATAGGTTTACGACGAAGGGTAATTGGGTACGACGAAGGTAATTTGGTGAAATTTGTTGAAATTGATTTCGATTCTCCAATTCTGAAAATACACCTCAAGGTCTTTGTGGAATTGAAGAGTTTGAGATGCAATGGTAATATCGTTATTGACTGATAACACACAAGTCAAGAGCATAGGTAGAAAGGAAGGTGTTAGGATGTGTTAAATCAATCAAAATTATGGTAGATAAAAGTTTTCATATAAGGTTTTCAAGTCTTGAAAATATATCTAATTAATTAAATGATCGTGAAATATTTTGTTGATTCTTAACAGAATATTATATATATATATATATATATATATATATATATATATATATATATATATATATATATATATATTGCGTATTCGTTTAAAATAACTTTGTTTGATCTTACTAGATTGTTGACGAATTTTTACCTAATGTTATAAAGTTGACTTTATCGTTCTTACTATTACTAATTATACTTTTCTATATCTGAGACATAAGAAAGCAACATTTTTTTTTTTTCCTTAGACAAAATTCTTATATTTTCTGAATTAGTAGCAGTGGTCCTGTCAGCTTGAGACAAAATGCCGACTTGAACTGAATAAAGAATCTCGCCGGTTCATTCTCATTCCTGCGCCATTTTTCATAATTCCTGACGCTCTGAAATTAAAACCTCTTATCTGGAAGTTGTGAGTTTCCCGGTGGCCGTCTAATTAAAGTCTGGAGTACGAATCTCGTTTTCGCTCTCAACGCTTACTTTCCCTTGTTTTAATTTATTTCTCCAGTTCCAGAATGAAATAAGTCCTCCTGATCTTTCACGCATGTTCCATGTTTCCCTTTCTGTAGCGATAAATAAAATCAGTGAGGGATATATTAGTAAGGTGTTTATAAATAATTGCCCTTTCAATATGAATGTGGATTATTGAATGCAAGATGTCTCACAACGATCATAAATCATTTTAATAAATCATATTGGAATTAAAAAGCTACGAACATTTTGATGGAAACTGACGGTTGATTTTACATTGAAAAATGTCCTTTTTTGTAAGGTTTTCCATAAATAAAGGGATACAGTAAAATATAAAATATGTGTTTGGTAGATAGCACTCTATCTTCAAGTTCTGGTAAAAAAAAAAATCCTTAAATGCTAGTTCAAGTATATCCTATCATATGAAAATAGTTCCCGTGCCTATTCCAGGTCTTAGAAAGAATAAATCATTTTTATTCGTATATTTGCTTATCTCAAACTCCTATCATTTCTTATTCTCTAGAGAAGAGAACTTAACGTCGACATTCTGAATCATTATATTTCTACCAGTTTATTCATGAATATGCAATGACACTGTGAGCAAACTTATTCGACCTCTACAACTTGGGCATGGTTATTCTTTTTTATTTTATTTATATATTTTGTATTTGCTTCATTTTTCTTAATTTATTAAAATCAAAGCGTGTATAATTTTTTTTTCTCTTTAATTTTTTATTTTTATTATTTATATTTATTCATAGTACTTTTGAAGTATTAGGTTTTTTAGTAGGTATGTTGATTTTAAACCGAAAGTTATCAGTTTTTTTATTTCATTATTTTAAGTATAAATTTAATGATGTGTATTTACATTATATCATTTTTATTTCATAAGCTTTAAATGCTTAAATTAAATTGAATTTGGATTAACTGCTTCCAAATCGTAGTTGTTTTCTAATTTTTATTTAGGTCTTTTGGGCATTTACGGTTGGCTTCGAATCTGATTTCTATAAAATGTATCCGGACTAATATTAGATTACTAAAAAAACAAAACAGGTGTTGCTATAGGAAAACCTTTAGTCGCTTAAATAGTACTATATTACTAAGAAGTCTACTTATTCCATAATTTGTTTTGTTTCAGGAAGATCTTGTAATATTAACTATCCATAAATAAAATAATAATAATAAAATCCAATTTTAGACTTAAATCTATCTAAAAAGAATCAACAATCAAGATTTTAGTAAATCAATCCATGATTTTAGGATTAATATGTTTTATTTTATTGATATCATAAAATTACTTTTATCACGCAGTTTACGTTTGTTTTTGTTTTATTTGTTGTTTTATGTTTTGTTTACTCCAACAGTTGTAAAATACAGTGTTTCTCCTAGAGTTTATTATCCTAAAAATATATCTGCACTTTATTTTAAGAGAGAAGTTGTATGTACTACAAAAGCTACTAAAAGGAGTTAGTTCGGGTGGCGGTCATTGAATGAAACAATTGAGTAGTTTCAACTATTTATTTTCTGCTAACGTTGGTTATGAAAATTAATGGTTGAAACTACTCAATTGATTCATGTTGAAACTACTCAATTGATTCATGTTGAAACTACTCAATTGATTCATGTTGAAACTACTCAATTGATTCATGTTGAAACTACTCAATTGATTCATGTTGAAACTACTCAATTGATTCATGTTGAAACTACTCAATTGATTCATGTTGAAACTACTCAATTGATTCATGTTGAAACTACTCAATTGATTCATGTTGAAACTACTCAATTGATTCATGTTGAAACTACTCAATTGATTCATGTTGAAACTACTCAATTGATTCATGTTGAAACTACTCAATTGATTCATGTTGAAACTACTCAATTGATTCATGCACTGACCGCTACCCGCACTAATTCCTTTTAGCAATTCTCAATGGTCAACTAATTATATCTATTATGTTACTAAGAACGAAAAAGGTTTTTTTTTTTTTTTTTTACTTTTACTTACCTATATATGAAATAAATAGTAAGGGAAAGTGTTGTGATCGTGTAAATTTTCGAATTCCAGTTTTCAACGGAAATACACGTTTTAGAGCCTCTAGAGTCCAAATAACCAATTCCCGCAAAAAGGTATGTGTGTGTGTGTGTGTGTTAAGTAACTCTAGCGCGTAAACGAAAAGTCCTATGAAACTGAAATTTCATATTTAACACAAGCATACGCCCGATGTTAGAAAAACTTTTTCAACAATCAGCTTACCAGAAGAGCCACTTTACACCATGCGTTTTGCACCTTCTGCGATTTTCTCGAGAACGGCTTGAACGATTTTGATTAAACTAGCTATATCAATGTAAAATTTAATGGACTTTAGCATCATATAGGTTTCATTTTGAAATAGTCTGACAGGGCTTAAATGTCGATATTTAAAATTTTATTCCCTGAAAGTTCCTTTAATTTAGTAGATTCTATAAAAATAGCCATATTATCTTGTTAGCATTGAAAATTAACACCTAAATAACATGTTGAGCGAATTTGGCGAACAATCAAAGGAGAAAAGTGATAATTAATTAACTCTTCCTTCGTCGTAAAACTACGACATCCTGCCTTACAGTGTCCTTTAATAATATTCCGCTATTCCCGGTTGAACAGATTCGCTATCTAGGACTCCTAATTGACAAACGACTAACTTGGAATCCGCACACAAGACTAAAACGACAAGAAACTCCCGCCGCTTTTGCTTCGTTCAACACTTACTGGACAGACGCTCTAACCTTCCACGTAACTACAAAAGGCTCATCTATATTACAATCATAAGGCCTATCTGGACGTACGGAGTTGAGCTTCAAATTCTTCCCATATTTAATCCTTACAATCCAAAATCCTTCGAAAAATCATCAATGCTCACTTACTTACTTTGTCACTAACAAACTCATCCATGTAGAATGAGATGTTAATGTCCCATTGTTGCTGATTTGGCCGTTACGAGGTATCCAATCCTTTCATGACAAACTCCACTCTCACTTTAACCCACTAGTTTCAATCTTTGCTTCCTCTTCCATTCCTGACAATCCTCGGAGGAGTCTGAAAAGAAGATGGACTCGAGACCTTCTAGTGTAGATTACCTAGTGGAGTGTTGCCAATGGGCATATTCTCTTCATGTATATTATCAATATTATGAGCCAATTTACTTGATGTATTTACTAATACATTTGTAAATTTCAATAAATTAATGAATAAAAAAAATTAACTCTTAATTAGATTAACTCAATTTTAACTGTATTTTTTAAAATTCTTTAATAGAATTTAACAACAGAGGTAAGTGAAAGACGTGTGTTGCCCGCACCAGAGTTTTTACTTCTTTGTAGCTGGGATACATGAGTTAGATAGTATTAGAACTTAAATGATGATATTGACGATTTTACAGACCTCTTTAATAAATCAATATAAAAAAAAGATGCACATGTGCATCTCAGTATTGCCCTGATTTTGCAACCATTTGCTTAATATCAGTGGTTGTAAGTGCTCTTTCTCAGCTTCCATTGGCTACCAACTCAGGAAAAAGGATACAATTAAAAGGAAAATGACGGAAAATTTGGTCACAGAAGATTAATGTTTCTTTTCAATTCAATTTAATTTAATTACGATAAAATGATGAATTAAAAAACAAGTAATACATCTATCGTCGGATGTACGTTCTTTAATATACATTTTTTTCTCATGCACTGAGTGACACTAAGTATGGTTTTAAGGTAATTGATAATGGCGAAATTGAATAAAGCTGACTATAAATTGTTGGAAGTTAGATAAGGAATATTTCCGGATTCGCCGAGAGGAGACGGAGACAGAACCGCTATGACCCTAGGCCAGGCCACCGTAATGAAGCTAATTAATGAGGAGCCACTACTGCCTGTAATTATCTGCTCCCACTCACTATCTCTGCTAATTGTACCAACAACGGATTTTGTTTCACGACGATTCCAGTATTATTGATAACGTTCAATATATCTCCTCAATATAAGTCCTGTTCGTTGTAAATTTTCTAAAATTATATTATCCAACTCTAATTTTTTTAGCTACTTTGTAATAGGGGTAGTAACAGTTACTCATAATTATATAATATACATAAACTGCCATAGTACTGTATCATCTCTGGTGCTGTGATGTATAAGAATAAATTTATTAAATGTTACTGCTAATTTTGTTGTTAATGTTTGAGTGAAACCGTTGAGGCAATTTATCAGCTATTCTTTTTCAAAGTACAAGGTCTGTCAAGCCCAGAATATTTCCATTCATGAAAGTGCATATTGTTTTTTTTTTAAGTCACTTAAAGAAGAAATATCAGGGTTATTATAATGGAGACAGTTCATTTCCAAAAGGTACTAAAGGCAATAATTTATGAAACCGATATTTGACATATTTTTATTCTCCTTATTTAGTTTTACCTAAATCTTATATTTAATTTTATCTAATAAACTCTCATGTAATTTCAAAACACGATTTGAAAATTAAATTATTTTCTAATAGCGTTTAATAACTGATTAAGCCTTTAATTTTGTTCCAAACCATACCGAAACATTCACATAACTTTAATATATTGTTATTAATATAGTAAAAACCAATACTAGATTTTAATGCGAAATTGGCCAAATAAATTGGTTTCATTATAAATGAATGAAAAATTTGTGCGCTTCCTGTAAAATTTCCTAAAATAGATATAGTGCGGAATGAAAATCAACGTCTCCTGGTAGCCGAAATCGTTAAGACGTTTAGTATCAGTATTCTTTTTTTAAACTGAGTTGTTTTGTATCGTTTATAGGCGACTTTAAGTATTATTTTAATTATGTTCCTGGCTATTTAAAATATCTTATTCCTATACGTTCGGTTAGCGACGAGGTGAAAAGGAAATTGCGTTTACCAACAAAACAGAGACAAATATTTCTAAAAATAAAAGGCTTCTCTCATACCAGTATTCCTCTTAAGTAAAAGTGTTTTTTTTCGGTACCCACATTAGCTTTGATCTATTACTTATTTCTTGACCTATTATTATATTTCTCTTCCCAAAATATTAAAGGTATTCGTTTCGTTATATTTAAAAGTTTTCGATTAAATTCAACTTTCGATTGTATGACAATAATAAAGTTGAATTTAATCGAAAACTTTTAAATATAACGAAACGAATAAGCCTTGCAATGGATAAATAAAGGCTTAGAAGAAGCCCTTGAAAGATTACTAGTGCATCCAGCGCATATAGCAATCCTCTTTAGAATACCTCCGGTAACAGAAGGACAAATCTGACAGCTATACATATTATATTGTATTTGTATTTGTTCGAAAATAAAACCAAAAAAAAAAAAAAAAAAAAAAAAAAAAATTCAACTTTCACAATTTATTTTAAAAAATTCTTCTTCTTCTTCTTTTGCATCACCCTGTAGTGCCTTTCAGCGGAGGGAGCGTTTAGCCAGGATTGCCAATGTTCCCTGTTGTATGCTAGATTTCTGCTTGGCGAATATTTTTATTTCGTTTCTTGCACAAACGGTCTACGTACTCCAGGTACGATATTCTTGGTCGGCCACGGGTCTTTTACCAATGGGAATATAGTCCATGGTTTTCAATGGATCTCTGTGTCCCTCAATCCGGACAACATGTCCAAACCACTTAAGCTGCCGAGTTCAAAAAATTCAAATGTAAAATAAAATAAACCTTTACAAAAATATTTTCCCCCTATTACTGCCTTGTTTTATTTTACAGATAAACATACATTTCTTTTAGATTTTTCCCGCAATTTCAGATTCCAAATTATATAGTGGATCTTCGAACACCTTAAAATTGTTATGACTACTTTATCTATACCTACTCATTAGTAATTTATGAAACGCAAAAAAAAAAAAAAAATAATAATAAAAAAACATTAAATAAAAGAGAACTCTATTCAATAATTAATGCAAATGTAGTTGTTTAATTTGTAATTTAAATAACCATAGTAAATTTAGTTTTCATCAATTAAATTCGTTTCTTTTGTTTCTAATTAAATTTAAAACTAAGACGGGAGAGATAACTTCTTGAATTGCAAATATTTAAAAAAAGGGGGAGACGTAAGCATCAGTAAGAAAAGTATCAGAAAAAAAATATTGGGTGAGGAAAAAAAAAAAAAATAATATTAATCACTTTTTTGTTCAATATTCTTACTATACACATTTTAAGTTATGTAATAAATTCATTTAAAATAATAAATTTGCATCAGGATTGATAATACTTATTTTCCACTAGACTGAAAAAAAGTAGTAATTTAATAAACATAAATTTGTTAAATCCTGGAACTAAAACTCCTTTATTTTAGATTTTCCACGAGATACCTGGTTTACCTCCATCTCAATAACATTATTTATTCCCCTTTGTTTTAGACTTTGACTTCCTTATTGCCATGCTCTGACAGGCTTTTACCACTCCATCTTTTCAAGAGCTTCTTTTGTCCCATCTACTTTCGAATCCATTATTTTCTAAGGTAGCATTCCAAGTATTATAGTAGGAAATAATTTAACAGCTTTATTCTATTCAATATTTTTCTCTGTTAGTCAATGAGGATGTTTCTTTTAACATATATCAGTAAATGTCTTATTTCATATTAAATTTGTTTTCTTATGTTTCTCTGTCCATGAACGCACCAATTGTTATAATTCAAAATTTCTTCATGTCATATTTAATCTTTTTTAAATTAAATTTGCCTTTTTATAAAACGTTTGTGCAAGTAAGGTAATGTATGTGGTTTTTTTTCATAAGCGAAGGTTGATTATAAAGAAGTGTTGACTCTGAAACATACACTTTTTCACAGATGAGAAATTGAGCACATACATTGCAACCACCAGCAAATATCGGCTGAGACAGTGACTGATAATGGTGAACCTGATGCCTCACAACACTCCCTGTTTGAAGAAAACATTGCTATTCTTTATCTGAATTTAATACAATAATATTTGTAATCTTTGCACTTTATTAACTTCTTTCAATGTTTTATTTTACAATTTATTTGTAAGATTTAAATTTACATCGTATTTTTTTTTTTTTTTAAGATATTACTTTTAGTAGTATAGACGAACGATTCACTGATTTGCCATTCATCATTTCGGACTTTAGTTTACATAATTATATGCACTTCTAATTTATGGAAAAAAACCTAGTGATTAAAGGGTGGTAGGTAATATTTGAAAAATAAATAAGTAATTCAATTAGCCAAAAATATTTATACGAATTAATTAATCTTAAAAGTTTGTTTAATTTTAAGAAAAAAAATCTGGTGCGGGCAACACACGACTTTCACTTACCTCAATTTTTAAAATCAATGAAAGGATTTTCAAATACAGTTAGAGATAAAAATAAGTGAAATAATTAAGGAATTAATCAAATTAAATTTCTATAGAAACATGTGTTTTATTAAAAAATCTATTATATTATTATCTAAAATAATCAGTTAGTTTTATCTTCTTTTCATCACTCTCTATTAACTTTTAAAAGCTTGTGTATGAAATGATAATTTTTCTAAAATCTTTAGCTTTATAACGGTATATCATACATGTATATTACTGCTCTTATGTTCAAAAACGAAAAATTGCATTAAAAAAATATTTTTTCTGTTTTCTCGTTTAGTTGGGTATCGAATTTATTCAATTTATATATTTACCAGTTTTTCATCAGCGTTAACAAGATAATCTAGTTCTTATTATTGAATCTACAAAATTAAAGGTACTTTAGGGGAAGACAATTTAAAATATCGGCATTTAAGCCCTGTCAGACCATTTTTATCTAAATAAAACCTACATGATATTAAAGCCCATTAAATTTTACATCGATATAGCGAGTTTAATCAAAATCGTCCGAACCGTTTTTGAGAAAATCGAAAAAAGGTGCAAAATACATGGTATAAAGTGCCTCTTCTGGTAGGCTCATTTTGATGAAAAAAGTTTTGTCACGTCTCGGGCGTATAGTTGTCTTAAATATGAAATTTCAGTTTCATAGGACTTACCGTTTCCGCCCGGGAAATACCACACACACACACACACACACACACACAGACACACACACACACACACACACACACACACACACACACACACACACACAGACCTTTTTGCGGGACTTGGTTATTTGGACTCAGGGGACCCTAAAACGTGTATTTCCGTTGAAAACTGCAATTCGAAAATTTTCACGATCGCAATACCTCCCCTTACTATATATAGTAAGTGAAAGTAATAACGTTTGCTAATCTCTTTAGCCACACTCGCGTAATTCTACTTGTTCATATTATTAAAGTCAATCCGGGATAGACTGAATTAGGTCCCGACTAGCAAAAAGTGTCCGAATTGGGTCCCAGCGATTAAAATAGTTTTAAATTATCAAATACGTTTAAAAAAAAAAAGAAGACATTTTTCTTATTTCTAAGCCGACAGAGCCGTATAAAATAAATGAATGATCGAACAATTATTTTGTAGTTAGTCCTCTAGACATGTTTTTAGACAAATATCCTCAGGATTTAGAAACAAATCTGATAGGAACTTTATGTATTTAATTAATAATGGCTGAATGTATAATATAGTAAAAAATCTAATAGGTCATTCCCTATACCTGACATCTATTTTAGGTATGGGACCCTGTTGAGATAGACCTAATTCATTTCGCCCAGACACTTTGTGGTTTTCAAATTATCTCGGGACCGAATTCGGATCCACACTGCGGCTAGAAAGAAAAGTGCACATAAACCTTTTAAGTTATAAAACCATGTAAAGTAGCCGATATACCCAGTTTAGGCAAACTGCTTTGTGTTAACAAAATTACGTTAAATAAAAAACAATAAACAAAAAAAAAGCAAAAAAACGGTTTTTATGAGCTCAAAAAGTCTATAATCTCCAATAAACGAGTCTAGCCTAAGCATATGCATATATATACATTTGACTGACAGTGAATAATAAATAATATTGATCGTTTTCAAGTACTTGACTGCTATAATAATTCAAATTAATAAAAAGTTTAAAATTAATAGCCTTTTGAAGAAAAAAATAATAATTTAATTTAAATTAACTATAGTTATTATAATATATAATGATTATATTATCTTCCTCACAAATATATAACATTATCAAGTCATGAAACATACGATGCGTTCTTAGTTCCGTTTTCTTTTCTGGTAATCTCAGTAAGTCAGATAATATTGTTTTGGCGTATCTGATACTTTTTTTTCAGCAAAAATGAACGATTCAATTATATTCCGTGTTCAGTTAGGGATTTTTAATGTAAAAAAAAAAAATCATACCGGGCACGCTGAGACCCTTCTTCCGGTACGTGCCTGGACAAAAAGATACAAACTCACATTGAGTCAGGGGTGTTATCTTTCCCACTTATTCCATCCTCCCCTCCGATAATTCGAAAATGAAAAACGATGAAGAGGTTCTAATTCAAACTGTGAAGGTTTTTGTAAAGTTTAGAAGGTAATTGGTGAGTCATTTTTTTTTTTTTTTAATGACTAAATCTGAACATCTGCCCTCCGAGAGTTCTTTAAACGAATCAACCGGTTTTTCTAATTCATAGTTCTAATGTATTGAAACAATCGAAACCAAAACGCTGAAAATTATCGTATTAAATGCACTTTATTTGTACTAATTTTTAAAGCTCTAAGAACTCGATAGATTACCACAAATGAAACAACTTGAGCCAATATATATATTTCTCTTTATTTAAGTATTGCTACATTTTGTCTCTTAAAAATTCTTGTTAGATATCGAACATGATAGCAAAGAATGAAACACCAGGCATGCTGATAGCAAGGAGAGAAGTTATTTTAAGTTCTAATTGAAAATTTCCAAAACCACGAATTGAAAAAATTATAAAAAAAAATTATATGAAAAATAATTGAAAAAATCCAAAACCATGTCTTTAAAATGTTTAATATTTAAAATAAAAAAAGTATTATATTATTATATTTGAATGCCTCAATTGGAAAAAGGTAAGAAAACAAAATAGTGAAAAAATGTGAAAACATATTAATTATGAAAAACACGAACCTATAAATTTAATTCAGTCAAATATTATAAAATTATATATTACTATTCGATTACTTAGTGCTGGTATTCTTATATATGCTTTTGAGATGTTAATGAAGTTTTAGCCAATAAACACTGATCTGATAATTTAGTCGTTGGGTATCTACCAAACCCTAATGAAATTCACCTAATGGTAATACATTAATTTACTTTGTTTATATATGGAAGCACAGGTGGAAGTAGCTTTCTGTAATTTAAGTTACACGCAAGATACAATATGACTTCATAGGCGTTAACTTCATCGACACCTTAAGAATGTTTATAGTAAATATGCAAGCACATTCCAACATTCAAGGTGAATAGGTAATAATAATTTAAACGCTATTTGTAGTATCAGGATTACTATTTCAAATATACATTTAATTATAAACATAAATTAATATTAGCCTCAATTAAATTAAATTATTTTTTCTTTCTCCAGTCAGATAATCTGACAAATATTACGCTCTTTCAGAATGAATGACTTTTTTTTGTTTTTATATCAAAGAGATAGAAACAAAAAAAAAAAAAAAAAAAGCTGTGTGTCCTGGAACAACATACCTAACATGGCTCAAACCAAATCTGAATAAAAAGTAAAGTAAAAAACGTGTACCATTTATTTTAAATCGAACGATGAGTGAATGAAATACAGGAAGGAAAAATGAGGTTACAACGCTTATGTAAAAGCGGTTTTGGTTTAAATCCAGCATATCATAATTTGGCATCTGTGCTTTAACGTTTCAAATAGTTTGTGATTGTTAATAAAACATATATTGTTAACTTAATATCGTTGTGTCCATTTGCAGTTACAGTGGGGAAGAGGAGGGTGTGGGGAAGATGTTAATAATGGTTGACTAAAATATTTCAAAGTAAATACGAGCAGGTTGGCTGTATGGGTTAGCGTGTGTTACTGTGAACGCGCGCTGCTCTGGAACCACAGATAACCAGAATTAAATAATTACGAGTTCGCGCCTCGATGTATGGCGGATTTTATCTCAGCATTAATTCCCTCTCTACCTCTTGCCTTCAAGTTAGATAGAGGCGAACAAAAATAATAATAATAAGAAGAATAAAAAATAATAGCATGTTAATTCATGAGTTAATATGTAATAATGGTCTTATTTGGATAAGTTATAGTTGGTCAGCACGGATAGCAACATGGAACTCCTAAACCTGTACGCGGATAGGCAGCTGATAGCATCACGATATCCTGTTAATGATGTATGTTGCAGCTTCCATCGCATAAACAAAACAAAAACCAACCGACATCAACATTTTAGTGACCAACTTGTTTATTTGGTGTTTTATGTCCATTCCGATGTTCGACGTATCCAGTTGATATTCGGAAGCCACGGCAATGACAAGAGACAGGAGTCAGCGTGGACCATAAAGCCCAATCCGAAGGCCGTTATGAAAAGCAGATAAAGTGGTGGGGGGGGGACTACTTTATTGGTGACCCGTTTACAGCGAACACTGACCCGAGATAAGGTTTATGGCTCTATCAAGTCCGCCCCGTGGCTACTTCCATCGCCGGCGTAATAGCCCACCGTATCCAATGCTAACAAGGATTCGTTTATGCTACAAATCAACTTCTGACCCAGGAAGAAATATGTATGTTGTAAAACCTTTGAAAAGTTTTTATTTCATTGTCATAGGGTCATTATTGAAATTCCTGTCACTCCAAATTTGTATTTTATTCATTAAGTCCTACAGAAATCTTGTTACAACTAGTGACGGATCTGAGGGCTGTATGTATTTTATGGAGAGAGAAAGGTCACACAGGACAACTGTCATAGAGAGGCGTAATAATTTATTTTTTACCACAGTCTAATAATAATAATAGTCATTATTGATATAAATTTAAGTATTTATAAAACTTTTTTTTCTTTATATATATATATATATATATATATATATATATATATATATATATATATATATATATATATATTTTCATATAACTTCCTTTTCAGGAGTTTAAAGTCTTTAACAGTAACTACCCGTACTAGGGTCGAAGAGTTCGTTCCTCTTGATCTTCAAAATTCTCTGTTATTAGCTTTACGTAACCATAGCACTCCTTCTGCCTTTTTGATTTCATCGACTTATCTTCTTCTTTGCCTACCTCGGTTCCTTTTCCAATGGGATCCAATCAGTCAATATTTAGCCCAGTTTTTATCAAATTCCCTTATTAGGTGGAAACCCCATTGCCATTTTATCTTTTTTACGAATCTGACTGCATCAGTGACATCACTAACTTTTCTTATTTTTTTACTATTTAGCTTTTGGCTTTTCCTTACGCCTAACATGCTCCTCTCTATTGCTCTTTGGCATGTTATAGTTTTTCTCTCATGAAGCTTGTTGAGGGACTATGCTTGGCATCCACAAGATAGTACAGGCAACATACAGTTATTGAAGGCTAACGTTTTTAGAGGCTGGCTGATATAGTTGTTCTTCATAACCATTCCTAAGTTCCTAAATTCCATAGCTGTCATTGTGTTAACGAAGAAAGAAACTTTATTTATTTACATAATATTTACAATGTACACTCAATACAAATATGTTTGGTTTCATGATTTCAGTGAACCTTTTTTCATGATAACAGAGTTTCAATCATCCTTTGAATTTACTAATTATCATACAATATTTTGTTTAAGATAGTAGGAAAAGTAACACGAAAAAAACCTACACAATATAAATTACAATATTAATTTAAAAGTACATGTTTGGTTCTTTTGTGCGTGTAGCGCTTTAGTGATGTTTTACTGTAATTACTAATTTCTAGTTTTAATGGGTTTTCAGAAGTTGTGGTTTTATTAAAATAGTTTTTGGTTACTGTGTAGATATACTGTTTTAATGTTGGTAGATTTAGGTCAGAGAGCATTTTTGAAATTTTAGTATATCGTGGGTAGTTATTGATGATTCGCATACATGTATTTTGTATTGTTTCTATTTTTTTATAATTGGTATTGCAAGTCGAGCTCCAGACGAGCGATGCATAACAGATCTGGGCACGTATGACTGTTTTATATAGTAGTAGTTTGTTCTGAGTGCTTAAACTGGATTTTTTATTAAAATATGGGAACATTTTATTAATACATTTTTTTGTTTTTTCGGATTTTCTATTGATATGTTCAGTATATGTTAACGATTTGTCTAAAGTTATGCCTAAGTATTTAACTGATTTAGACCAGTTAATGTGGACTGAGTTTAATAACAGATGATGGTTTATGTTCGGTCTGCGCTTAGAAAAGATTATGGCTTCTGACTTGTTTGCATTTATTTTTAATTTCCACATATTGCAATATTTATTTATTTTTTTTAAGTTTAGCTGCAATCTGTTAACTATGGTATCGATGCGATATGATGATGTATATAGGGCTGTATCATCAGCGTAAAGAGACCTTATAACGTGCGGGTGGCTTGGAAAATCGGATATATATACATTAAATAAAGTTGGCGAAAGGCAGGATCATTGAGGAAGGCCGGCCGTTACAGGGAGTATACTGGATGTCGAATTATTTACACGAACATAAAATCGTCTATTGTCAAGATATGAATGGATAATATGAATTAGGTAAGGAGGGAAGTTGTATTTAATTAATTTGTGAATAAGTCCTGTATGCCAAACGGTGTCAAAGGCCTTTTCTAAATCTATTAAAAGCATACCGGTATGTTTCTTTTCGTTAAAAGCTTTGGTTACGTAATCAGTAAGCCTTGCCAGTTGGTCTACAGTAGAGTGGTGTTTTCTGAAGCTGAATCGGTCATCTATTATGATTTTGTTCTGTCTAATATGCCGATTTATTCTGGTTAATATTAGTCATTGTGTGGATTTCTGCAGATTGTCTATCTTTAAAATATATCACTTGTCCTAGATAGTTAATTTCATCTACTACACTTATTTCAAGAAGATCTGTTTTTACATTTGCGACTCTGGAACTTGTGATTATTTTAGTCTTTGCCAAGTTCAAAGACAGTCCATGCTGTGCACTTCTATACCTATGTTTTTTCAACATTGTCACAATCACTTCTTGTTTTCTGGAAATCAGTAGCACGTCATTAGCGTATTTAAGTACATTTATTTTAACAACATTTATATTTATTTAATATTTTCCCATTCCATCTCCTTTAGAATAAGATCCAGTACTATACTGAACAGCTGTGGTTATAGTGCATCTCCTTGCCTGACTCCCCTTACTACTGTCTATAATAATATTAATTTAAAGTTTGGAAGTTGAAGTTCCGAAAAATGGCCGCTAGCTCAGTTCTATTTACGTATCGCTCTGTGTTAGTTACCTTTTTTTCTGTGTGATACTGCATGAATATCCATCAAACTTTGTAAATCGTGAGTCGTAGCACTATAACATACTTTGATGAACACAAATTGAGAGGTGAGTGCTGTTTAGTTAAATAGGCACCTATAAACTGGTGGCCGTCCCAGGCTGGAGATAACGGCTAGGCTAATCCTCTTCTCTTTATTTACAAGGTCTCGGTCGGAAGTGTTGTCATTTCTGACTTCGTAACCAAGACATTCTTTTTAAAACTTTTAGTTCTCTTCCTCTAAGACTTTTATTTTTTCTCTAAGACTTTTTATTTTTCTCTAAGACTTTTTTTTTTCTCTCTAAGACTTTATTTTTATTAAATTAGAAATGGTTGTTTATTGTATGTTGTCTATGTATATATTGTAAATAGTTTAGTTTTAAGATCTTTTAGGTTAATTTTCTATTAATTAGTTTATATAAGTCTCTATAAGTGTATTTTTTTTTTTTATTTTTTTTTTTTTTTTATTATTTTTTTTTTTTTTTTTTTTTATTTTTTTTTTATTTTTAGTGTAGTGTTTAGGTCACTATATAATTCAAATAGATCTCTTTATATGTTTATTTTATTTTTCATTTTTTTTTCTTATTCTATTGAGTTATGGATCTCGATAAAACATTGCGATGAATCAGGGGAAGAGACGCCTTTCTCTGAAATAAGCGAATCAGACTCGAAGTATTTAACGCGACGCCAAAAACGCCACAGGAACAATACTGGGTCCGGAGGAAATTCTCCTAACAAAAAAAAAAAAATAAATCGGCCAAGTCCAAGCAACAGCCAAATACATTACAATCACCACCAAAAACTCGCAGCACCACTGCAGCCAACCAACATGAACCAACAGCGCCATCTACTTCGGCCGCTCCGTCTCCTACTAATGTACCTCCTTCATCTATCGTTAGCCATGCTGCTACAGTCAACACTGCAAATACAGTTCCGGGACCTCAAGGATTTTCCGATCCCGAGCCACCTCCAATATTTGTAACAAATATTAGTAATTTTATGTCGTTCGGTAAAGAAATCGCCAATCTAATCGGACAACCAAACTTCCAATGTTTCTCCCGATCAAACGACATAAAAATAAACACATACACGAAAGAAAATTACAAGAAACTCGTGAGTTATTTGAGCTCAAAAAACTACGACTTTCATTGTTATCAACTCAAACAAGAAAAATCATATCGCGTGGTTTTACGCGGACTCCATTCATCCACCCCCACTGAAGCCATTAAAGAAGGCCTGGAAGAAATTGGACACCACGTAAGGAACATTTCTTCAGTGACACACCATACACAAAAATACCCCTTGCCACTATTCTTCGTAGACCTCGAACCAGCCAGAAACAATCCAGAAATATTTCAGGTGAGAAGACTGGTCTACTCATCTGTACGATTCGAAGAGCCTAGGGTAAAGACGACAATTGTTCAGTGTACCAAATGCCAAACCTTAGGAAACACGAAGTCCTACTGTTATCACCCACCTAGGTGTGTCAAGTGTGCCGGCCCACATGCCTCTGAAACGTGCCAGAAAGCTCGAGATGAACCAGCTCAGTGTGCTCTTTGCGGTGAAGGTAACCCAGCCAGCTACCGGGGTTTTACAGTCTACAAAACCCATCTTCGACAAAGATCTCACTACATTAATGTAAAAAGAGATGACCAAGAGACACGCACCCAGGGACCAGAGTTGAACAATTTGTCTGCCTTCCCTCAACTTCAGAAGCCTGCAACTACCTTCGCTCAACAGCAGCCTACCACATCTACAGTCAGGGATTCTACTGCTGAAACCAGAAAAACTTTCCCCGACGTCACCACCATAAAGAAGAAACAGACTACTATTCAGGCGCCTCCAAACTTCCAAATCAGGCCTCCAGCCTCCCACCCTAAACCACAAGCTTCCCGTCAACCGATCCTTCCCCATAATCTGCCCTTACGTGTCAAACTACCCCCAGAGCACCCTAACAAAATTCCAGAATTACCTTCTCTTCCTCCTAGTCAACCAAAGCCTCAACCTCCCGTGACCCAGAGGACTGAACACCCTCGTACCCACGGCGGCTCAGCACTCAGCCAACACTCCTGATCAAATAAGTTATCCTTCCCACGACGCTTATCCACATCCGTTTCCAACCCAGATCTATCCAAAATTTACTCCATTCTAAATTCCTTTCTCTCAGATCTTAGAGATACCATCCAACCGCTATCAATCTTCTAACTAGAGTCCTTTCCCAAATCCCATTCAATCTCCCACTATGAGCGTAAAGCCCCTAACTATCCTCTTGTGGAATGCTAACGGCCTGCATAACCATCGTGACGAACTGGACGTATTTCTACACGACAAACACATAGATATAGCACTATTGACAGAAACACACTTCACACGACGATCACATTTTTACATACGTGACTACATCACTTATAGATCAGACCACCCAGACAATACTTCCCATGCCGGGACATGTATCCTCATTCATAAATCCTTACCTCATTCCCTTATTCCTTCTACTCCATCTGACGCCATACAATCAACCTCAGTATCCATTTCAACTCGTCCTTTCCATCTTACAATTTCAGCTGTATACTGCCCTCCTGGTAACTCCCTTTCCCATAGTCAACTTGAAACCCTGTTCAGATCCCTAGGACCGCGCTTTATTGCTGGAGGAGACTACAATGCGAAACATCAGCGATGGGGTTGCCGAACATCCAACTCCGTGGCAATCTCCTTTCTCGAGTCTCCACCACCCATTGTTATACAATCCTTTCGCCAATGAACCCGACATACTGGCCTACATCCCTCAAAAAACGTCCTGATATCCTAGACATATTTGTTTCCTCTCAGATATCTTCTTCCCAATCCACAATCAAATCCCTAAATGACCTGTCATCCGATCATAGTCCGGTTCTGCTTTCCTTGCATTCAAGCCTTGTTCCTA
This sequence comes from Piezodorus guildinii, assembly GCA_023052935.1. Classification (NCBI taxonomy): domain Eukaryota; kingdom Metazoa; phylum Arthropoda; class Insecta; order Hemiptera; family Pentatomidae; genus Piezodorus; species Piezodorus guildinii. The sequence goes on from CM041292.1 coordinate 165,182,763, forward strand.
AGCCCACCATTCCCACTCTGATTACAGGACGAGTAGACTGGGACGGATTCAGATATGACTTGGAAAACAAACTTGACTTAAAAATACCACTAAAGACTAAACATGATATTCATAAAGCTGTTGAAAAACTGACTGACTCAATCAGCAGTAGTATACTTGACAACACTACAACCATTAACACTGCTAACTCATAGGAGACTATCCTGCCACAGCACATTCGAATCTTATTAAGGGAAAAACGCAGAGCAAGATCGAAGTGGCATAGGATTAGATACCCTTGAGACAAAACTTATTATAACAAACTTACTAACAGACTAAAATCAGAAATCAGAAAAGTTAAAATTCAAAACTTACTCAACTTTAATGAAAAACTAACTATTACAGACAGATCGTTATGGATGACCACAAAAAAGTTACTGAAGTACAAAGAATGTAATCATCCACTCCTAACTGAATCCCATATCTGGACAAGATCTGATGAAGAAAAGGCCCAGATATTCGGTCAGCACCTTTTTAAAACCTTTAATCCACATCCAGATATTCATAATCCCGGTCACATTAAGTTTATAGAAGCAGAACTAGATATCCCACTCCAAATGGTTCTTCCTCCTAAAGCGTTACATCCTACTGAAATATCTAACATCATCCAGAGTTTACCATCCCGCAAAGCTCCTGGACATGATCTTATAACTTCCCATATTTTAAAACTCCTTCCTCGAAAAGCTATCCTATATCTTACTTACATATATAATTCCGTACTCCGTTCCACATACTTTCCTGCTTCCTGGAAATTATCCATTGTCAAAATGATACCCAAACCTAAGAAACCGCCTGAAAATCCATCTTCTTACCGTCCCATCTCACTTTTACCAATCACGGGTAAAATCTTGGAAAAACCTATTCTGAAACGCCTATATCCCATCCTAGATACTAATTCCATAATTCCTGATCACCAGTTTGGATTCAGAACCTCCCACTCCACTATCCAGCAATGTCATCGTGTGGTGGACGTTGTCTCGTCTGCATTAGAGCGCGGGTTGTACTGCACGGGAGCATTCCTCGACGTAGAACAAGCCTTTGACCGAGTCTGGCACCCGGGATTGCTTTACAAACTCCGCAATTTCCTTTCCCCTACATACTTCCTTATCATCAAGTCCTACCTCACTGACAGATCCTTCAAAGTAAATCATAATAATTCCTATTCATCCATTTTTAATCAGTTTGCTGGTGTTCCTTAAGGCAGTATCCTGGGACCTATTCTTTTCACAGTTTTTACAGCTGATATCCCATCCCATCCTAACACTTTCCTTTCTACCTACGCTGATGACACTTGTGTGTTATCAGTCAATACTGATCCAACTATTGCCTCTCAAACTCTCCAATCCCACATCAGAGACCTTGAAGTGTGGTGTCAGAACTGGAGAATTAAAATAAATGCCAACAAATCCAACCAAATTACCTTTACCCTTCGTCGTAAACCTATGACATCCTGCCCTACTGTTTCCTTCAATAATACTCCTCTTGTCCCGGTTGAACAGATCCGATATCTAGGACTGCACCTTGACAAACGTCTCACTTGGAACCCTCATACAAGACAAACGACAAGAAACTGCTCGACGTTTTCGACTACTTCAACACTTACTAGACAAACGTTCTAATCTTCCACTTAACTACAAAAGACTCATCTACATGACTATCATAAGGCCGATATGGACTTACGGAGTAGAGCTTTGGGTCTCTACTAAACCATCGAATTCTTCCCGTATCCAATCCCTACAATCCAAAATCCTTCGTAAAATCCTCAATGCTCCTTACTTTGTCACGAATACACTAATCCATAAAGATCTGAATGTTCCGTATGTTGCTGATTTGGCCCGATCTAGATACCATTCCTTTCATGGCAAACTCCATTCCCACCCTAATCCTCTAGTTTCAAACCTTTCTTCCTCTTCGATTCCTGACAATCCTCCGAGGCGTCTGAAAAGGAGGTGGCCCCGAGACCTTCTAGTTTAAATCATTTTTAGAGTGCTTCCATTGGGAAGCTTCTCTACATGTGTTTCATGCCTTTTTATATTTCATCTAATTTACTAGTTGTATTCCTGTATACAGTTGTAAATTCCAATAAATAAAAAAAAAAAAAAAAAAAAAAAAAAAGTTTGGAAGTTAAATCAGTCTCCAACTACACCTTTTATCCTAATACCTCATTTGTTTTTTATCTTTTATTTTTATTACTTTAATTTCTCACATCAATTTTTGCGAGAGAGGAAGGGTGAACGGAATAGAGTGGTCCTTTCAATGTTATGGGGAAAATATCGTGTTTGAACTTAGTTTGTTTGTTTATTTATTTAACGCCACTTTATGCTACTATGGCTAATCGGACGATGCTCCAGTGGGAGTCCTAAATTTTGCCTATCCAGGTTTTATTAGGGTTCTTTAACGAGTACCTGACATCGCACAGGCTCGGGACCACCTTTTGACGTCCCCTCCGAAGGACGGCGTAACTAAGGATTTTTTACTCCTATTAAAAAATCCTAGGACCACCTGCGGGTTTGAACCCGTGACCTTTAGCATGGGAGGCTGTTATGCTAGCCACCCAGCTATAAGTGATCCCCATGTGTTTGAACTTTTCTTTTAGAGAGAGGAAGAAGGTTCAACTTTTCTCTCATTTTCCCTCATTTTGCCGAAGGCAGCCTCTTGTATATCTGAGAAATTTGATATGAAATTTAAAATACTTATGAATTGTTTAATTAGATTCACATGTGGAATTCCCAGACGTTTCCATGCTTCTAGTAGGCTATTCTTCCATGTTATATCGAGTTGATTTGGAACTACCCCTCTTTCCTTCAGCAATACCTCCTTAGTGTCTGTCTTTCCCCATTTTTTTTAAAACAAAAAATCCTCCTTATATTCTTGATATGTTTACCTCTCGTTCCTCTGTCCATTAAATAAACCCTAAAGCCCGAACCATAAACTTGAATATAATTTCTTACAGATCCACCTCTTTAAAAAAATATTTTGTCATTCGCGCTACATTATTTTGGAATTCCTCGCTTATATCTATTCGTAAAGCTTTCACCACTTTTAAACATCACAAATTTCTCGATCTCCTTAACCATCAATCTTCCCTACATATGTAATATCTTAAGCTTATAGATAATGATAATAAGAGAGAATTATAGAAAATAATAAGAGTAAAATTTATTTTCATTTCGTTTCAAATTCAATTCAACCAACAAAACAAAGTTTATTTTATAAGAGTAACTTATGAAAAATACCTACTACATCTAATGATATTACATACGATTTTTTATGGTGTCAGAGTTGCCACGGTGTATATAGAGTTGATAAATATAAATAGATTTAATCAATCCAATTTCATTTAAACATAAAAATGAAACTGGTGAAAACTGCAAATATGCTTAATGTAATTTAATCAAAACCCGACAAAGCAAACAAGGGACTGTTTGTAATAATTAACAGTTATGTGTATAACGGCTCAGGGAGCAATTTATGCCCGAGATACAAAACGGATGTGATTTCCAGACAAGTGGAAAATACCTCTTCCTCAACCATTACAAGTACAAAAGGGCTGGAACAAAGTAAATCCCCCTCGACGACAATGGGTCTTTGTTGAGCCGGAATATTTACCCTGAGCAAGAGCCAACTTTCCAGAAGAGGTAAGCTCCTATATAACTTATATACAACCAACAGCCCCTGTCTCTTTCATCAAGCCAACAGGTAAGCTCTATATCATGCTAGATCGAATCACTGTCTAAAGTTGATATTGGGTAGCGAATTATATTTTGGTTACATCAAGTATAGATTTTATACTAGTTTTTATAAGGCAAACTTTGTTATAATATAAAAATTATTCTCACCATAGAATTCTATTGAATATAGTTCTTGTTAAATATAAAATAACGAATGCATTGTAACTGTGAGGTGTTGTGAATTATACAATAAAAAATTTGAAAGAATTCGACAACCAACGACAGAAGAAAAGAGCAAAAATATTATTATTATGTATTTTTAGGAGTTTTTGAACATTAAAACAGTAACATAGATGAATAATGTACCGCTGTAAAGTTAAAGATTTTAGAAAAAGTAATATATAATTTAGGAATTTGTAAAAGATTAACGTAAAGCGACATAGACATCAAATATTCCTGATTATTATATATATAACAATTTTATATAGTTATAGCATAAAAAAAAATTATTTTTCTGTTAAAATACGGAACAAAAAAATGTTCTATGTAAGGACACCCGAATCATCTAGTAGTATGAAATATAGAAAGATAGATAGATAGATAGAAAAGTCTGTTTTTATATTTCAAAATTACAGCAAATAGAAAATAAACAAATAAAAAATAAACAATTTACAAATTACAAAATACAATAATAAACATCAGGCATACAGTATAAAATATATTTTAGGACCAAATCCCAAAAATACAAAACGTACATTACAAGAGCCAAACGGTGAGTGGGGTGAATTTAAGCTAGAGTTGAAAGCCTCTCCTTTCTCTGAGAAAATTATTTTTTTTTCAAAGATTTTGGTCATCTAACCCACTAGGCCATCGCGCCCTCCAATTAACCTATGTGTATGCAACGAAGGATAATTTATAAATGGAAGGAATTAGTCCGGGTGGCGGTCATTAATGAACAACTAAATAGTTTCAACTATTATTGTTTGCCACGTTTCCATTCTCTCACATGTGCCCTGATGATGACCCACAAGGGTCGAAACGTTTGCAACAATAAATAGTTTTAAACTATTTAGTTGTTTCATTTAATGACCACCACCGGACTAATTCCTTCCAGTAATTCTCAACTGTTCAACTAATTACATCCACAATGATAATTTATAAAGTTCCGACTGGAATCAGACATACTCCTGCATCCTTTAACAACCGAATAACTGGTATTGAAAGCCAGTGCAGGTTACTATTGTTATTCCATTATATTCTGCTGATCGTAGAATACCTCACACTCAGCCGAGAGATTAGTAGAGACTGATGAAAACATATAAATGGTGACATATCGTATGGATTTTCTAGTAATGTTTTCAGTTAGGAATACAAAGCATAATATATTAGTAAACCAATAAACCATCTTTATTGAAGATAAGGTCTTCGTTAACTTGTTTTCCGGCTTTCAAATGTGCTTTTGTCTTTTAAATAATGGAAGAGCCTTTGATGACGATAAGGGAAAGAAGTGATACTGAAAAAATCCTCATCAGAACAATGTCAGGAAGAAACGAAATTGGTGACTCAAGTGTATACTGGACCATCTAATATAAATAGGATCGCTTGAAGATTTTCGTTTTATTTAAAAAAAAAAATATTTACTCGTGTATTTATATATATATATATATATATATATATATATATATATATATATATATATAAAGTAAATTTTATGGTAATATAATATAATGGCGTGAATTGCATTTTCAGACACTACACATTTTCAGTACACCAATAAGTGTTGCAATCCAGAAGGTCCCGCGGATCTTTTTTCTTAGGAAGGATTAAAGCTAGTAGCTTAAAGTGGAAAGGAAGTTCGTCATTAGAAGAATGGTTTCTAGTTCGGGCCAAATCATCGAAAAATACAACATTTATTTTTTTTTTTGTAGTTTAATCGTGATAAAGTAAGGAGTATTGAGAATTTTACGAGTGATTTCGGGTTGTAAGGATTAAATAGAAGAAGAATTCGATGTTATAATTGTGCCCCAAATCTTCTCTCCTTCTTAGGTCTATATCGATGTTATAATACACATGCGAATAAGCAGTAACTGTTGAAGCAGTTGATCCCCGAAAACTTTGAACAATTTCTTGTATGAGGCTATCCAACTAAGACCTTCAGCAAGCTGGAGTGCTATGTATCAGATTTGTACGACAGGGACAATTATACTTTAGAGCAAGAAGTCATAAGTTTATGACGGTCAAAGGAAATTTGCTGTGTGTTTTTTTTAATTGATATTTATACTTCAATTCGGCACCCTGCTTGAATATCACTGATATGTGATTGAAAAGTTTTGGAGGCGTTAACTGGATTGGAATCGACTGATAATACCGAAATACAATCAATAAACGTATAAATAAAGGTGTTAAGATGGGTTCGGATATCATCAGGATGTGATTAAAATATTAATAACGATATAAATAAAATAAAATTACGCCCTAGAAGAATGCAGCTGCTGGACGTGTTAATTATTTTCTTTGGTAGCAAAACGTCACATCACAAATAATGCTGAAATACTGTGGTATTACGCTTTTATCAAGCATTTCGGAACTCAAAACTAATATCAAACTATTTTCAAACAAAAAAACGCAGAATTATTCATACTTCGTGAATACATATGTGTATACTTACTAGGTATGATTATCATAAATCCATTTAGTTTTCCATATCACAAGGACTGATGATGTGTCTTTAAAGCTATTCAATTATTTTCCGAAAAAGTATCAAATTTAAAGAAAAGTGAGACGTGTTTCGATAACGTCTATGTGGCCAAAGGAGAGATCCTTTACTCATAACCCGAAACCATTGTGCTGTAGCCCAGTGTTAGATATTCTGGATGTGGCTTTGAAAGATGGTTGGAAAGGCTGGGTGTTTAGGAATTGTTGCTAAGATTATTTAAACATCTCATGTTACTTCTGTTTGTTTATTTTTAATGAAGTTTAAACTATTTTACTATAACTTAATAATTATTAACTCTGTTGTTTTCTTTGTTTATTTGATGCTGGAAATACTATATCGTTTAATTAGTTGAAGATTGAATAACAATATTCAGTTGAAAATAACAATGTTGTGCTAAACAAAACATCGAACTCTAATATCACAAGTAAATTTCCAAGTTTAGCTGTAAATGTTTGGAAAGGCCGTAATTCAGAAAGAAAGGTACACTCCACAAAATTCGCAGGGTACACAAAGCGGAAAGTGCTTACTAGTTTCTCAACTTAGATGTAGGACTTGCGAAGTTTGACTTGGGGTTATCCAGTTGGTGTCTTCTCCGTAATCTCCTTTAACTAGGACACGTCTCACGGTAACATAATGTTGTTGAACATTGTTCAAACTCATGTTCATTAACCTCATAAATAGTTAATAATAAATATGTTTCAATCAAAGTAAACTTATAAAATAAACATCACTACCGTACAAATTTCTAAAAAAAAAAAAAAAAACTAGGTATAACGAACAATTTGAATAAATATGTAAACATCAATAAAAAAAAAAAAAAAAAAAAAAAAAAAAAAAAAAAAAAAAAAAAAAAAAAAAACCCTGTACCACGACAACCCACGAAGAGTCTTGGGCTCAGTACATGTAGAGATTCGTACTGTTTCTAGGCCAACGGCCGTGCAATGAGGTGATTCGGCCGAGATCACGCTAAGAGTAAACATCAATAAGGTAACCTAAAAGTAACCTTTGAAAAAGACATGGCACGATCATTCGGAATTAATTCGAACCTAGTAATAGTTTATGGTTAATTATTATTTCCTTCTTGGAATAGTTGAATTCCGTAATAATAATTATTATTTTATATTTCGTTTTATATGCTGGTAGTCTTTAATAACCCTTGAAAAGGTAACAAAACAGTACCAAATGTTTTTGATCTGTCATATATTTCATTGTTTCATCCTTGTTTATAAGCTTATCCACTCTTACTACCATACCTATCCAACAGTCAAATTTTGTTAATGTTATTAGAACTTATTTATTATTAAGCAAGATTCTTGTATATCTCTAACAATATTTAATTAGTCTTACAGCTCATAAGCTTTTTACCGAGATAAGTCACTGTTTTTTACTCATGCCATAGTAAAACACCTTGAGCGTTCAGTGATATTTACGTGGGTTTTTCATTGAAAAATTTTGATAACATTGGATTCATGGACAGAATTAATAATAGGTTTGTGTATTTTTTAAGTATGAAAAGCAAGAATTAAAAGTAGAAGAAAAATTAGTAATAAATCAAATTATTATCATACGCGCGACCATGACTCTGGACATATATACGTTATTTATTCATATTTGCTTGCTGCAAAATTTTTAAAAGTTCTCGAAATCCCTCTTCCATTGTTTCTTTCAAATTCAATTAACTATTTTTGGATCTTACTAAAATAGAAAATCAGGAAATACTATTCAAAATGAAAATGGCCTCAAGATACAATAAGTGTTGGAGTGGGGTAATATTTCACACTAAACAATTAATTAATTAGAAAAACCAATTCCTAGTTGGCTAAAATCTATAATTATACGAAAAATTTTACCAAAAGAATGTTTATTTATGATCACTGCACTAATATAACTAGGAAACCACGGAATTTCGAATACTTTTGACACCATTAGTATACACTATTTCTAATGTTATCGTAAATAAACGTTCAATACGTTAATAATAAAATTATTATTGTCATAATTTTTGGTTATAGCTACAATATTTTATACCTTCCTTCTAACATTATAAAGTGTTTATTAACTCTTTAAAAACATAAAAAAATAAGTTATAAACAAGTGAATTAAAGGATATTAGTGAATTCCGAATACTTTTGACACTGTATAACGATGCTTCTTTTTATTGTTGGAGATTTAATATGATCATCCCTGTTGTTACTATTATCTCTCAGCTTGAATATGATTCTGTTAGGTTTTGGAATTTTTCTTACACAATTGCAATAGCTTACATCTTTGTTCCACTAATTCTACTCATTGCTAAACGAATTATTTAAGTTTGTAATAAGTCGTGAATGCACTTAGCACGTCCTCTTTATTAGACGTAAAATCGGTTTATTTTTATATTATACTCTTTGTTTTTTTGTCATTGGTCACTTAAATAGAAATCCACCAGGAATCGTGGGTTTTTTTTTTCAAAAAATGTGAATAAACATGCTCATTTCCCGTAATTAATAATAAACATTCATGTCCGTTCAGAGATATAATGATATACCAGCCTTACCTTCTCCCTCTGAGGGAACATCTGAGTGCAAAGGGTTAATACTAAAATTGATATCCACAATAACCACGCCATGGTCAATACAGTCGACCCGCATTTGTGCGGGTTACGAGGATTTCCTTTTTGTAGAGGACGAAAAAGTTAGCTTAAAACTTCACAAAACGTCAGATGATGTTTATTGATTTCACTGATGTAGCCAAGAAGCTGTTTTTTAACATAAGTGTCAGTGATAGCGTTGAAACGTTTTACCGTTCCATAACGAACATTCAACAGAATAGGCTCAAATACTTTCTTGACGTTTATCTAATATACCAACTCAATCCTATGAACTGTAAAAATTTAAAAATAAATTGGCTTGTAAGAAAAAACTAATTCGAAAAAAAAGGAATATATGCTTTAACTGTAACTGGAAATAATGTCTATCTGATAAAGAAATAAGCATTGCATTCGTTCTTTAAAACAATAATAATGAGTTAGTTACTCTGGTTTATTAATTCATGTATTGAAAGGCTGTGACAGGACATTTTATCATTTACAGGAACTTGTTTTGCCACTGGTATTAAGTGAAGAATTGCGAGTTCAAAAAGCAATTTGGTGGAAATGATGAAATCATCGGACAAGTTGTATAAGTTAAAGCGTTGTCTACTGTATTCTGCATTCGCTACAAAACTCTGGTCTTATCTTACTTCTAGCGACTTTTTATATGTTGGAAATAAAATTTGACATATAAATAGAACTAGTTATATCACTTTATATTACATATAAAATAGCCATCTGTCTTTTTTTTTTTGTTCACCCCTACCTCGCCTATGAAGGCTATACGGGGGTTCTCTCGGGCCAGGGGGTGAGGGCGGGGCATATATGCCGAGAAAAAAATCCCCCAGCACGAGAGTCGAACTCGTAGTTATTTGGTTTTAACTATTTCGGTTATGTGTTGCTAGGCAACGCGTGCTCACAGCAACGCGCGCTAACACGCTCAGTCACCCCGCCCCCCCATAACCATCTGTCTTGTTCTCTTTTGAATTGCACATGATTGGAATAAAAAAAAAATGAAAAAAGAGAACTGAATAACTACAAATCTCCAATTATTCGAAGTATAAAAATTATTAATTAAAAAAGAAATGTCCAAGAAGAAAACACTTTACTCATAAAGCCGCCTATGTAAATTGTAGCCCAAAGTAAGTATTCCATTCATTGTTAAATTGGTTCCATTTTTTTTTTTTTTTTTTTTTTTTTCAGAAGAACAGGAAAAAAATCTATAATTACATTTACCATGTTAACATTAAAAAACATAAATATACATGTTCACAAGTCTCTATCCATTCTATCTTTTAACGTCTCCTATCTATGCACAATTTATAAATTATTTATAGATATATAATCTTTCATTAATAAAAGTAATAGTTTTTAAAAATCTTTATTGTAGAATATAAAATCATACGCTATTCATAAAAAATGAACTACTAAAAGTAGACCAGTCTCTCAATTAAACACATTAAAATATAAACTTAGGATATAGTTTCTCATTAAATATTGATGAATTAAAATTAATAAATAGAAAAACTACCTTAATATGAAAAAAAAAAAAAATAACATACAACTGATGTATCTTACAGTAATATATTTTTAGTTCATCTCTATAAATATCGTGTAGCGCTATTTTTGGTGTAATTTACCAATATTTCTTATAACAATAATTAATTATTTCATGAAAAATTAGTAATATAGTAAAATAAATTCTTTCTTAGAATGCCTAAAGAGTTTGAAGAAATCTATAAATAAGTTATTGATAAGTAACGAAAAAACCCATAAATCAATGATGTAACTGTAATAATAAATAAATCAAAAGTAAATTTCAGGAAAATGTTAAAAAATAACATGAGTCAGATGTAGAAAAACTACCCATTAACGGCATTAAAAAAATATTCTAAATCAGGTCACGCAACCATCTTTCTTTTAGGAAGATTGTCTAAAATCGAAGTGAAGCAAAGATAAAAGCTATTTTTTTAGAGTTGGAATATAGTTATTGATTAGAAAATAAATGGTACCTGGTTCGTGTCAAGGTAGATCTAAAAATAATTAATAATGAGTTCTTTGATGAGTAGTCCTCATTTTTAAGCCATTTATAAATATTATTAATTAATAGGTGAATCTAGGTGGGTATTCTAGTGTATTTTTGGAATTTAACAACTTAGCCGTAAGTAAGTGAAATAGTATACCTATATTTGCTAAAGAAATAATTATTGATAATAATAGATACTGGAAACTTATCAAAGAACTTCTTTATAAAATAAGGTATAAAATAGAATTCCTTATAACAGGGTTTCTCAAGGGAATACAAGCCTTTATGCAAAGATGAGAAGGGAACTCCACCAGATTCGTGTTTTACGTGACTTCCAATGTCTTCTTGTCACGCGAGGGATAGGACTTGCTATAACTTTACGTTTGTAGCTGAGCATCCATTATGAGAATAACTTAGCCCCAAGTATAAGTGCTTACAGCTATTTCCACATATATCCCGGCTATATTATCTCGGCTCAGAACGCTATGTGTAACTTAATATACGGGTAGCTATTCACGTTTTAACAGCTTATATCAATCATATCTCTGATTCAAAACACATCCTTGTTGTTTTCATCTTTAAAGGATTCTAGAAACTCCTGTTTTTTTTTTAATGTCTTAGAAGCAAGTGAGTATTGTCTTGACCTTTGTTCTTAAACTATTGGTAATTTAATAACCGGTTTTCCACAGACCGTTTAACAAATAATAATAATAATAAATAATTATCATAAAAGAATAAAAGTGACTCTATGACATTCTACTTTAGAACAGTTTTAACAAAGGAAAGTAATTCGTGCATAAGCGAAAAATATGGCTAAAGACAGAATGTTGATTGTAAAACGCCTGTTCCCCATGAATAAAACTCATCTTTGTTTCATTATATTAGGAGATCGTAGTATTTGCAGGACTACAAGTGTACAAGGAGGTCGAAATCACACTTTATAGCCAGCTTTTTCCCAAATGTTTAGAAACTCACTTTATCGGATGAGGAGTGTAAAAAAAAGATTGGTAAGTCTACATAAAAAACTCATGAAACCATTTTTTTTTGCTATACTTATTGTATTTTTACGTAGACTTACTAATATAATTTAGAACAAGTAAGTGTCTAGAATTAGGAAGGGGTGTGATCTAGTGGATAGAATACTATTCTCCGGGTCTACGGTTCGAACACGGCTGAGGCAGGATCATTCTGTAGCGACCCTGGGGTATGTAGAATCAATCCTAAGAATTGGGGGAAAACCTGGCGGCTAAGCGTGACCTATGCCTAATCACCTTGCACTGGCGTTGGCAGTAAAACAATGCGAATCTCTACGTGTACTAAGCCCAAATGACAAATAATGAGAATATATGTAATAGTTTATATAATTAGTTGACCGTTTAGAATGACTGGAAGGAATTAGTCCGGGTGGCGGTCATTAAATGAAACAACTAAATAGTTTTAACTATTTATTGTTTGGCAACGTTTCCATTCGAGAGAGTTTCCATGCGCCCTGATGATAACCTACAAAGGGAGGGTCGAAACGTTGGAAAACAATAAATAGTTGAAACTATTAAGTTGTTTTATTTAATGACCGCCACACGGACTAAATCCTTCCAATAATTGCAAATATTTTCACAAAACTTGAAAAAAAAAATTTGACATTTAGTGCTCTGTAGTTTACTCCTGCTTACAACATTAAATATAAAATCTGGTGGCCGCAACACACGACCTTCACTTACCCTCGTTGTTAAAAACAATTGAATAATTTTTAAATACACTTTTAGAAGAAAATAAATATTTAAATAATTAATTTCACCTTCTTTCAATAGAAATATGTGTTCTATTATATAATATATTACGTTATTATCTACAACAATCAGTTTTATCAGCTTTTCATCACTCTCCATTAACCTTTACAATTTTAAGTACAAGACAATATATATATTTTTTTATATTTATTTTTTCAACGACCTATTATACATCTATAGTATTGTTTTTGTTTTCTGAAATTGCATAAAAAATATTTTTGCTCTTTTCTCCTTTAGTTGGAAATCGAGTTGGAGCTACTTATATATTCATCTGTTTTTTTATCAAAATTAACAAGATGACTTTAGAATCTACAAAATTAAGTACATTGCAATTAAGCCCTTTTAGACTATTTCAATCAGAATAAAACCTAATAATGAAGCCCATTCAATTTTACATCAATATAGGGAGTTTAATTAATTTTTTTTATTATGCCTTCCCATTTCGACTTCCGCTATAAAAGAAGTTTAAATTAAAATAGTTAGAGCCGTTTTCGATAAAATGACCCAAAATGCATATTATAGTTTATAATAATAATAGATCCTTATGTAAGGTTGAAAAACTAAATATTTTAGAAAAAATGTCATTTACCGTACAAAGTTGTTGATGTAACGATGGGTATTTCAAATAACTAAAATATGATTAATTGCTCGTTTCAGTAAATAAATTATTTTTTGATGTTATTTGGTATTAATTAAATATCTCAAAAAAAAATTTTTTTTTCTTTTCTCACTTTTTTTAAAGTTTTCCAGAATGATTTTAACACAAGAGGTGAGTAAAAGTCGTGTATAACCTCTATTAGTTAAAAACAACATTCTATAGCAATGATTGCTAGAATATGAATGTGTTTATTAAGTATTCGTTGTTTGATTGTACAATAGATCTTGAAAAACCATTTGGCAACAGTCGCAAACATTGTTTAAAAAAAAAAAATAGATGTCACAGGTGTTCTATTTTCCATCATAAGATTTAGAAAAAAAAAAAAAATTAAAAGATGTTTCAGTTTTAATGAAAGTCCCTTTAAAGAAATCTCCCTCTTTGACAATTACTTTTTTTAATCATTCGGTCTTTCATGATGCTGATAAAGATTCTTTTTCAAAGTTTCTTATCGCTGTCCATTCAAACTAAATGTAATTAGATTTTTTTTTCTTTTTTAACGCCTTAAAGTGTTCTTTGATAAGTTCTGAAGGAGCGATTTAAGCATCTGCTTCTAAGGCGAAGAAATTACAATCATACGATAGTGAATTTGTTTTTATCTGTCATGCAAAAAATTATATACTAAGTTATTAAATAATATATATTCATATGATGCTGTTTATTGTATACCACTTTTTCACGCCTTTCGAGTATTATTATATTCATATTAGTGGAGTATTTCAAATCAAAATAAGAAAACGCTGCAAATTATTACACAATTTTTTATTATATTCAAATAACTATATTAAGGTAAAAATGTTTATAGGCAATTAACTAATCTAAAAAGCTATAAATAATTCAAAGGAAAATATAATATCAGCACTGTTAATTTCAAAACGCTATATCTCTGCTAGTTCCGAATCAATTTCAATGATTTTTTTTTTGTTTTTTAAGAAATCTGATTCGTAATAAAATAGTTTTAGATTTAAAATTCGAAAACCCTATACATATTGGTTTTTATATTAAAAAATAACTGTGTTATGGGCTAAATCATATGCAATTATTTTTTTCTCTTTTATAATTGATATCGGTGTACACATTATACACACTATTGATTTTTTTCTCTATTTTATTTATAGTGCTTTACTGATTCTAAAACTCTATACATATCTTTTTTTAGTTTTTCGCGGTTTTAAAATATTAAAAGAATCTGGTCCGGGCAACACAGAACTTTCTCTTACCTCCGTTTTAAAAATTGATTAAAGAATTTAATAAAGAAATTAGTGAAACCATTTTAAGAATTAATTGAATTTGATAGAAACATGTTTGATTAAAAAATCGATTATATTATTTTCTAAAATAATCAGTTAGTTTTAATTGCTTTTCGTCACTCTTTATTAACTTTTACCAGCTTATGTAGTAGATAATATTTCTTCTAAAATCTTTAGCTTTCCAATGGTATATTATACATGCATATTACTGTTCTTATGTTAGAAATAAAAAAATTGCTGGATAGTTGGATGTCGAATTCGTTCAACTTATACATTTACCTGTTTCTTATCAATGGTAACAAGACAATATGTTTTTTTTTAATAAAATCTACAAAATTAAACATAGTTTAAAGCAAAAAAAATTAAAATATTGGCAGTTAAGCCCTATTAAACTATTTCAATCAGAATAAAACCTACATGATATTGAATCCCATTAAATTTTAGAGAGTTTAACCAAAATCGTTAAAGCCGTTTTTGAGAAAACCGTAAAAAGGTGCAAAATGCGTGGTATAAAGTGGCTCTTCCGGTTAGCTGATTTTCATGAAAAACGTTCTGTACACTTTCGGGCGTATAGTTGTCTTAAATATGAAATTTAAGTTTCATAGGACTCTTCGTTTGCGCGCGGAAGTTACCACACACACAGACATTTTAGCGGGACTTAATCATTTGGACTCAGGGGACCCTAAAACGTGTATTTCCGTTGAAAACTAGAATTAGAATATTTTCACGATCGCAATACTTTCCCTAGCTACATATTTCATATATAGGTAAGTGAAAGTAAAAGGATGATTTCAAATGAAGTATAAAAAACTTACATTTATATACGCTATTTAAAATCAGTCCTTTAAACCCCAAACTAGGATTCTTCTCACTTTTATTGGCTTATAAATAAGGACTCCAGGTGTATCTCACCACGTTTCCTTTTGCTACAAATCACTGGTATTAAGAGTCAAGTAAATACTGAGCGAGAAGTCTGTAGCCGCACAAGCTCAAAACTTGAGTGGAGAATCCGGCAATTGGCGGAACTCCAATATAAATATTTATCACTTTAACGACCGGGGCGTTTGTACACGCCCGCACATTCATTTTCCCAGGAGGCTATGGCCAGCGCATTCAACCGCTACTGAAATCCGCAAACAAACTTGCTTCAAAAACTTTATGCTCAGATAAAAAAAAAAAAAAAATTCTTACCTTTTTCAAATGAGAGCACGGATAATTAATAAAGTAATCATGACCTTTATATTGTAAGTACAAATTTAATTTTTTTAAATTTATAATCATTAAAAAATTAATTTAAAAACTACTAACTATACTTCCATTCGAAAAAAATATTTTAAGTGGATTTTATAATAGTGTATTAATTTTCTTTATAAACATGTAATTTAGATTGAATAATATAAAAAATACTAAATCACTACGTATAATAATCAGTAATACGTTTATGTACTACTCGTCGTTTTATTACTTTATTATTTCATTACTTTTTACAAATTTTTGTATTAGATAATTTTCTAAAATATTTCTCTTTCTAACGATATATTCTCCGTCTATATTACTCTTCTTAATATCAAAAAGCCAAAAATTAAAATAAAAAATAGTTTTATTCGTTTCTCCTTGGTTGGTTATAAAATTCGTTCAAATTGAATATTTAACCGTTCTATATCAATGTTATTAAGATGACATGTTTTATTTTTTTATAGATCTACAAAATTGATGGTACTTAGATAAAGAAAATTTATACTATCGGAATTTAAGCCCTGTCAGACTGTTTTAATCAGAATTAAACCTAAATTATATTAAAGCTAATAAAATTTTGCATCGATGTAAGAAGTTTAATCAAAATAGTTAGAGCTGTTTTGGAGGAAATCGTGAAAAGGATTAAAATGCATAGTATAAAGTCGCTTTTCTGGTATTCCGATTTTGATGAAAATGTTGCTGTAACATCTCAGGCGCATAGTTTTCTCAAATAGGAATTTTTAGTTTTATACACCTTACCACACGCACACACACACCACGCACAAAAACACACACATACATTTTTGTGTGACTTCGTTATTTGGACTCAGGGAATCTAAAACGTGTATTTCCTCTGAAAACTGGAATTCGAAAATTTTCACGATCACAATACTTTCCCTTACTATATATTTCATACATAGGTGAGTGAAAGTAAAAAGTCAATATTTTCTCATGTTGTCTATAAAAAAATGGTATATCAGAAATTGATTCATTGAAAAAAAAAACAACAGAGATTTTGGTAAGCGCATGAACACTTGAAACTTACTTTTCTGAAAATAAATTTACATTTTTTATTTTTGTGTGGATTCTTTAAGGTGAAGGTCAAAGGCTATGAATAAAGTTGGAGGATGATATTTAACTTCACCAATATTTTATTAAGTATTGATGCACAACGTTTCGGCTATAATGCCATCTTCAGGTGCAAAGAACAATTTTATCTAAGATGAATGGGTACTTATACAAAGAAGCCTCATGACATTTTTCTTTCGATAGACATCTCATGAAAACACTTAATTTATATAAAATAACAATACAATTTATTACCTACCTCAATTACTTTTGTGCATGTGTTTTACTTTCATATGTCTATATATAAAATATATATAAAGGGAATGAATTGCTATTGTAACAATTTTCAAATTCCAGTTTTCAAAGGAAATACACATTTTACGGTCTCCTGAGTCCTAATAACCACACTGCGCGAAAAGGTCCGTGTGTGGTAAGTCTAGCTCAAAAACGAACACCGTGTGAAACTGGAATTTTATATTTAACACAAAGATAATCTCTTGATATTACTGAAACTTTACCATTAAAATCTGCGAACCAAATGAGCCACTTTATACCATGAATTTGTAACATCTTTTTTACGGTTTCTTTTTCTAATATACCTTCAATTTTGTAGATTCCAAAGAATGAAAAATATCATCTTATCGTTATTGATAAAAAGAAGGGTAAATATACAAGTTGAACGAATTTGAAAACCAACTAAGGGAGTAAAGAGCAAACATATTTATTAGATTTTCATTTCCAAACACAAGAATAGTAATACAGATGTATAATATACCATTTAAATAATAAATATTTAAAAAAAAATTCTATGTTATATACGAAGCTGTATAACGTAATTCCAAATGACTAAAGGGGCATATAAAGTCTTGAAGATATGTAATTTAACATTCTTCTCTACCTACTTCTTCCCTATAACTGTGTTGCAGAGGTGGTAGTATATTAAGTTTGTCTTTTTTATCCTATTGGATATCTCTTGGTCTACCTTTCCATTCCTGCTGATAACTGTTCTGCGGTAAGAGTATTCTTCCACTATGTATACTGGATCACCTTTACAAAGTATTTCACTGTTCCTGTTCTTGTACCATATGAATTATTTTGCTTTTCCTCAAACTGATACTCAGTCCCTTTCATTCCAGCTCAGCTTCCCATTCAGTTACAGCGTGTTGTAAGTACTCTTTAGTATCTGCTATAGGGACAATGTTATCCGCGAATACCATAACCTGGGCTAGGATTGTCTTCATATTCCATTTGCCAATAGTAGTACTGGCTCTTCTCCGTTTAAACATTTTTAGGATTTTATCCCTATAAATAATGAACAGGAGGAGGATCAAACTATCTCCCTGGTTAACTCCTTTATCAATAGAAAAGTTATCTGACTCTCTTCCATTAATCTACGCCATTCCCTTGGAATCCTGATAAGTTGACTTTATGGCTTCTATTAATCCTTGCGGGATGGTTTTAGCAGAAAGAGCATTCCACAGTTCTACCTAGGGACCTAATCAAAGGCAGCCTTTAGATCTATAAATGTCAAGAAGATACTTTTTCCTCGTTCCTATGATTTATCAATAATTCTCCTCTAGGAAAATATAATTCCAATGTTCTTAAATTAATTTCAACAGCGGAGGTAAGTGAAAGTCGCGTGTTGCTCGCATAAACTTATATAGCTCTATATGTTCAATAATATGTTCTTCATATATTTAAATTTCGAAATGTACATTTCGCATCTATAATACTGACCGACCAGTGACTTTAACGATGTACTAAGTGATCAAACACGTTTTAGGTTTCAAAGTTTACCACGAAGCTCTAGTCAATTTTACTTTCACTTACTATATATAGTAAGGGGAAGTATTGCGATCGTGAAAATTTTCGAATTCCAGTTTTCAACGGAAATACACGTTTTAGGGTCCCATGAGTCCAAATAACCAAGTCCCGCAAAAAGGTCTGTGTGTGTGTGTGTGTGAGGTAACTCCCGGGCGGAAACAGTAAGTCCTATGAAACTGAAATTTCATATTTAAGACAACTATACGCCCAAGACGTGACAGAACTTTTTTCATCAAAATGAGCTTACCAGAAGAGGTACTTTATACCATGCATTTTGCACCTTTTTTCGATTTTCTCAAAAACGGTTCCGTCGATTTTGATTAAACTCGCTATATCGATGTAAAATTTAATATGCTTTAATATTATGTAGGTTTTATTATGATTAAAATGGTCTGACAGGGCTTAAATGTCGATATTTTAAATTTTCTTCCGCTAAAGTATTGGGTTGATGCAAAATTAATGCAGGTTTTTAGTAGGTATTGTAAATACGCCATATCTTTACTTTAACCATATATATTTGATCAAAATAATTTCCATCTGAATCAATGCACTTTTGCCAACGTTCAACAAGCTTTCTTATTCCACCAGAAAAAAAATCCGAATCCCTGGACTCAATGAAATCACGAAAAGAATTTTCAATGTCGTCCTGGTTTTGAAAATTTTTCTCCCTCAAAAAGTTGTCCAGATGCCTGAAAAAGTGGAAGTCTGTAGGAGAGAGGTCAGGTGAATAAGGCGGATGTTGGAGAACTTCGTAGCCCAACTCGTGCAGTCGTCGAAGCGTTGGTTGTGCAACGTGTGGTCTGGCGTTATCGTGGAGCAGGATCGGCCCCTTCCGATTCATCAATGCTGGGCAAAGACGTTGCAATTTTTGAGTTCCGAGTTCCGCCGCCATTTCTCGTGTGGTTTTGGTTGGGTCTTCTTCCACTTTTGACCTCAGCTGGTCGTTGTCCAGAGCAAGATGACGGCCCCGACCTTCCTTGTCTTCGAGGTCGAAATCTCCTCTGCGAAACTTCTGGAACCAACGCTGCACCGTGCACTCATTAATAGCCCCCTGACCCCACACTTCATTAATATTACGAGCCGTTTGCGCAGCGCTGCGCCCTAATTTAAATTCGTAAAAATAAATTTGACGAAAATCGCACTTTGACATTTTCGATTCAAGACCTTTGAACAAAACGATTTTACTAAACAAATTCATGGTGAAAGAGAGGGTATTAGATAAGGTTTGTTTTGGTATAATAATGATCAATGTTAGGATTAGCTTTGTTTACACAATTGGAATTAAGATATTGCAATAGAGGAAACCTGCATTAATTTTGCATCAACCCAATACCTTTAATTTTGTAGATTCAATAAAAATAACTATATTATCTTGTTAACGCTGATGAAAAACAGGTACATATATAAATTGAATAAATTCGATACCCAACTAATGGAGAAAACTGAAAAAATATTTTTTTAATGCAATTTTTTCGTTTTTGAACTTAAGAAGAGAAATATACATGTATGATATACCGTTGGAAAGCTAAATATTTTAGAAAAATATTATCTCATACACAAGCTTTTAAAAGTTAATAGAGAGTGATGAAATAAACATAAAACTAACTGATTATTTTAGATAATAATATAATAGATTTTTTAATGAAACACATGTTTCTATAGACATTTTTTTTTCCACTTTATTTATTGATTTGCACCTGTCAGCAGTATGTGACAATCTGGCAAATAGGATAGAATAATAGACAAAATAATGACATGTCAGCCATGAGGAAGAACAGTACCCAGCAGCACGTCTTCTCGTCAGGTTTTTTTTTTTCATGTATAGTGTCCATCATTTTTTTAAATGATTGAAGTCTTTATTTTACGTCGGATTGTTAATAAGGCTATAATTATACGATTAGGGACCATTTGGAGCGTTCATAGCTTGAGTGAAGTAAGCGAGCTCTTGGAGAAGGCTCAAAAGGGGCTGAATAAGATTATTCAACCCTCTAATAATTTGTTAAATTTGGAATGAATTTTTACCTGAAGACGGCTGCTGTGGTATTTCCCTCCTCACACCCGAGCCTGTTGGTTCGTTGTTAGAAGGCGGAAAACCGTGATTTGGTCCCATCTGGAGGGCTGATGATTCCCGTGGATGGTTCGGTGGTCTCAATGGCTGGATTGGTGGTTCCAGTGCTAAAGATTTTAGAAAAAATATTATCTCATACACAAGCTTTTAAAAGTTAATAGAGAGTGATGAAATAAACATAAAACTAACTGATTATTTTACATCTTGTTTGAGTACATTGTATTACTGTAACACACTTTAACTTAGCTCTAATAAGTGATTTTCATACAAAAATTAACTGAAAAATGTTGTTACGTACTTGCTATAAATGAAAAGCCAGTGATCCCAATTACGGTTGGATGCTCAGTCACAATGGTCGGAAGCATACAATTGGCCACCTCAACCATGAAACAATCTGTCAATGGTCCTTCAGTTAGCTCTCAACCCTCGGCGAAATCAACAAGGACAACAAGCTGACTATTAGTTATTGCCAAATTTTAGTTATTGACAAATAGTAATATTAGAAGTAAAACTTAATAACTTTTTATTGTACTTTCACTTACCTGTACATGAAATATATAGTAAGGGAAGGTATTACGATCATGAAAATTCGCTGATTCCAGTTATTAGCCTAGATACGCGTTTAAGGGTCCCCTGAGTCCAAATGACCAAGTTGCGCGAAAAGATAAGTATGTACACACGTATGTGTGGTAAGTCTAGAACGAAAACGAAAAGTGATACAACGCTGAAATTTTATATTTTATTCAACTATAATCTCGAGATGTCAAAGCGATTTTATATTTAAATCGGCCAACCAGAAGAGCCACTTTATACCATGCGATTTCCACTTTTTTATGATTTTCTTAAAAACGGATATAACGGTTTTTCTTCAACTCACTTTATCGATGTAAAATTTTACTGACTTTAATATAATATATTATATTATGGTGGAAATTGTCTGACAAGGCTTAAGTGTTGATACTTTAAATTTTCTTACTCCAGAGTAGCTTTAATGCTGCATATCATTTTCAAAAATACCCTATACAGTATTATATCTGCTGTAAAAAAATCAATAAAATATAATTTTTTAATTATGCTGTAAGTTTATGCTACGATAACCTAAGGCTGCAGTTTTCAAGTTTATGAAATTTTTTAAATTAGATAAATTGAAATCGAGATAACGCTCAGCCCCATGTTTTTTCCTCAAATTTTGTGTGCTCATTTTATAGAGAGTGTTTTTGGCTCACGAGATACTCCCTACCTCGGGATCACCCCACAGAAGAGGCCAAGGCTCGAACAAGAGTCACTAGTTTGAAAAAACTACTTTAGTTAACTATAGACCACTTTGTTTTTGGCACTCTCATTTTATAGATAAAAATCACCCCTAATCATACTGGAAATCAAGTAATAAGCTATTGTCAGACCGGTTTTACTAATGACTTGGATTATAAAAAAAATAAAATAATAAATGAATTTAATGGTATATTATGGACTATAAGTTAAACCTTCCTCGTTCCCTGAGGACTGAAGCAGTTGTGCAACTCCTGAACTTCCCCTAAGGAAGAGGAAAGCCTTGAATAAATATGGACCCGGGTTAGGTAAACTGCTTCATTGGCCGGAGCGGAAGAGACTGTTTTTGTTGGCTCGCTAATTGAGGATGAAGCGGACAGTGAGCCCTGATTGCCGCCGCCGTAGCCAACCAACAGGCCGCATTAGCAAAACACCATCTGCGGTCGGGCCAACTCCACCAATGAATACCTCCGCCTCTCCCAGCATCCTTTCTGATTGGCTTCTAGTTCGGCTAACTAGTTAGGACATCCTCATCCCTGGTCGCTTCGTTCCTCATCCCGTTTTGAATATTATTATTCCTTGACTTGAAAAATGTCAGTCAAACATTTTACTTTTTTTTTTCTAAAATACTATACTTCTTAATTACTAAAATAAGTATGAGGGCTAGCACAGTAAAATACAAAATCATTTAACTACGTCTGGTTTTTCAAAGTTTTTAACTAATTGGATGTAGATACGCTATGTCAAGTGGCTGACAGCTTACCAGTACATTGGCAGAAGATAATATATATATATATATATATATAATATATATATATATATATAGTTTTTTTTTTTTTTTTTTTTTTTTTTTTTTTTAGTTAGTAATACCGTAATAATCTGTAAAACTCGAAATAATTCAAGAATAGTATTTATGGATTCTTCATTTTCGATAAAAATGCTCCAAATGTCATGAAACGGCAGATCTAAAGATCAACACTGAGTTGGTGGACGTGGAGTATCTTTGGCAATGTTCTATAAGTAAATAAATATTAAGAAACCACCCAAAGAAAAAAACACAACAATTCTGAATACTATGTTGAGGTTTCATTCACACAGTATGAACAGAAAAGTGAATTATAGCAAATAAAAATTAAATCAAACAAAATAAATGAAAATCTTTTTATCATAAATAAATATTTCCATTCATTTACCATCAGCCAGAGGTTTCTCAAGTATATATAACGTATAATTACTTTTTTGACCACAAAGTTCCTGGATGGATGATAGAATACTAAGGCATTATAAACATTTTTACTAATGCCTTCATTAATTATTTTTTAAAATGGCCTCCGGAGACGTCTATAAGCGCCAAACCTTGAAAATATGATAAGTAAAACATTTTTTAATAGAGTCATATTGGGTGGATTAACAAAACTATAAAATAAATACTTATTGATATTGAAATAAAAAAAATATCAGCTCGATAAAGATGTTAGCGTACTATTAGAGAATATAAATCATGTCAATGCAGTGGAGTACTTAAATTTTTTTTATCTTCATTTTCTTTTCACTAGCATCTGTCAGAAGTTATCTGAAAATAAGAACATGTGCTAGAGATTCAGCAGAAGACATGATAGGCCTGGACAATGAATGTGCTTAACGGTAACCCTTCCTAATTTTTAAGATTTACTTAATTTTAAAATTAAATCAATAGCACAACGTTCATGTTACGTATATTTTATAAAATATTGGCATTCATAAAAAAAAAAAAAAACCTTAATTTCTCTTAAGTCTATTTGAAATATTATGTCTTTCTCCCCTTTGAGAAAAGAAAAGTCTAAGTTTAGTAGGCTCTGAAAAGGACTTTTATACAACACCTCTGGATGCCAGTGTTCATAAAATCCAAGGATCACTTTGTATGCAAAACACATTTCCGAGGGGACGGCCAACTTTTTTTCCGACTTTACCAAGCGCGGTATCAAAATGTGGGGCTTACCTGTTTCGATTAAGCCTGTCACTGAACTTTGAACTTTCATCGGAAACGTGGTTAATAAAGTATGGCTAAAAAACTTAAAATTACCAAGTAGACGGCTTTTGCCTAAATCAAGTTGCCTTAGGCAACACAGATTATAGTAATGACCTTTATACTAAGAAAATACAATATGTGTTGAAATTCAATCAATCTGATGCTCTAATATTAATATAATAAAACTAAGTAGTTAGCAAGAGTGTAATTAATTCGATTGAATTAAAAATTAGATGCAAAAACATTACTAAATGCTAATACAATAGATGTTCTAATTACAAACATCTTTTAAAGTTATTATTCTCTTTAAATAAACAATAATCTAATGATTAAATTATTGTTGGTTTATTCGCTTGTTTTATTGTTTGTTTATTTATTGTTATATTTAATCATGGGATCGTCAATTTAATAGAGAAGAGATGTTTATAAGTATATAGGCTTTAACATCTTCTGTTGCTGCATTTTAACTTTCTTCCTTTTTTAATGTTTGTTAATGGATATAAAACAATTCTTTAAAAAAAATATATATAAAACAACTAGTAGGCCAAAGCGGAAAAATTTGAGAGGATCGTGAGGATGCCTTGTCACCTTGTAGGCTAAGTCGGAACACTTATTCGAGATTTATTTTATGGGGCACTACTTCCTTGCAGTGGCCAGAATTTCGCTCTCTCGTACTAAATCTCCAAAAGAAAAGAAAAAAGATGCTTAATCTTCCTTATACCTTAATTCTCCACTGCTGGGGTCTCGGTAAAGGTTGTAGCCTAAATCCTCCTTTGTTTTTTATCTCTTCAGTCCAGGTTACGATTTCATTTAAATTTTTCGCATAAGCAATTTGCGATTTTATGAAATTTTCCAACCTATTCATGAGAGGAATCGAACGAAAATATTTTTTAAAAAAGTTGGTTTAAAGTTTTATCATGCTATAAAGGAAAAGGTACTTTAAGATATTACATATTTGAGCTATATTAGTTCAAGGTAAGTTTGCAATAGCTCCTTTACTGTTAATGATAAGCGCCACGCTTTCACTAGTTACTTCAAAAATGGTCGGTATTGGTAATAGCTTTTAAAGAATATGATGTAGGCAACAAACTTCTTTCACAGACGACGATTGGTAAAATTAGTTAGTTAGTAAAATTATTAAGAATTATTAAATAAAGATATAGTTGAAAAAAAAATTAAACAATTTTATCTTACAATATATTTAAATTAAATGATATAACAATAGAAATTATCATCTACAATAATTATTTAAGTATATGCCCTTCCCACCCTAATCCTCTAGTTTCAATCCTTTCTTCCTCTTCAATTCCCGACAATCCTCCGAGGCGTCCGAAAAGGAGATGGCCCCGAGACCTTCTAGTTTAAAATAGTTACAGGAGTGCTACCATTGGGTAGTTCTTCTACAAGTCTCTTCCATGTCATTTTTCTAATATCATATTTACTTGATGTATTTTTTTTAGTACAGTTGTAAATTTCAATAAATTATGTTTAAAAAAAAAAAAAAAAAAGGATATGCCCATTCCATCTTTCTGCTTTAAGTTTTACGGGGTTTTATATAGGCTAAACAAATTCTAAACGCTTTAGCGCTTCAATGGTATATTCATCTATTCCAACATATTAAACATCTATTACTATTATGAAATTAAAAAAAAAAAAAAATACCTTAAAAATATTCTGGATATTTTCTCTTTGAATGTATATCAAATCAGTCCAACCAGATCGATATTTTTATATATATTTCTTTATATATTTATTTATTGGAATTTACAACTCTATAACAAGTAATAGAACAAGTAAATTTGAATGAAACATAAAAAGGCGTGAAACACATGTAGAGAAACTTCCCGGGGGAAGAAAAAAATAAAAATAAAAATAAATAAAATAAAATAAAAAAAATCACCTAAAACCAAGTATATAAATAAAAAACTATTACAAATTTCACCTACCTCTGTCGTAAAAACCAATTTAAGAATTTGTAAATACAGTCGGAAATGAAAAATCAGGTTCGCGCAACACACGAATTTCACTTACCTCATTTGTTGAATTTTTTCAAATACAAATGAGATTAAAAAAACACACAGAATTAATTACACAAAGTTTCGCTAGAAACATGTGTTTTATTAAATTATCAATCTATTGTGTTTTTATCTACAACAATCAGTTAGTTTTACAGGCTTTTTATCACTCTACAATAACATTTACAGTACCACGTATTAAATTTTATTTTTTTTCTAAAATCTTGAGCTTTCTAACGGTTTGTTGTGCATCTATATTACTGTTCTGATTTTCAAAAACGCATAAATTGCCAAACAATTTATTTTGGCACTTTTTCCCTTTAGTTGTTCATCAAATTCGTTCAACTTGAATATTTAGCCGTCTTTTATAAATGCTAAAAAAAAGTATATGGTTATTTTTATTGAATCTACAAAATTATTGGTAGTTTAGAAGAAGAAAATTTAAAATATCGGCATTTGAGCCCTGACAGAATATTTCAATCAGAATGAAACCTACATGGCATTAAAGCCTTTTAAATTTTACATTTGTATAGTGAGTTTAATCAAAATCTTCTGTGTTGCTTTTGAGAAAATCGTAAAAAGGTGCAAAATGCAAAATATAAAGTGGCTCTTATAGTCAGCTGATTTCGATAAAAAAGTTGCTGTAACATCTCGGGTGTATAGTTTTTCTAAATATGGAATTTAAGTTTCATACGACTTTTAGAAAAAAGCACGATGCCCTCACCAGATCCCTAAAACAACTCTAACGAATTTTATTAAACTGTCTAATAAACTAATTAAAAATACCAACATATAATTACATATGAAGGCTATACTTATTGACATAATTTGACAGAGCTTAATATCGAGTTAAAAAACATTTATTTGGCTGAAAACCTGAACACTTAAGATAGAGTATTATCTAAATATATGAAGCACAGAGTGTAATGGACATTCACGTAATCCGCATGTAATTTTTAAATATGACAAATAGTATAGCTATATTTTTCAATAAAATGAATTACTCAATTGTATTTAAAACAAAATTTCACAAATAGCTCGAGTAGATCTTTAGGTAATCCAACCATTTTTTTTTTGGTATAATTAGATCTCTCCTGTTTAACACTTTTAGATCAATAAGTGCTTGTTTAGAACCCAATGTATAACTAATTGATTGTCCGTTACTTAAATTGTCAAATTTAGAATTGACTAAGACTTAATCGTGTGCTGACTACGTATAGTCATATTTAAATATATCTGTTATGTGATGAATATATTGAGGATATTGGAAGGGTTTTTGAAAGATGTAGGGCAATAACTTGGGTTCAAGAGTGACAGTTTGGAATAAATATAGCAAGTAGCCCTGGCATTGGAGAAGGATCTTCGTCATTTTTTTAGTGAGTTTCGAACTTAATAAAACCAATTTTAGGATCAAAACAAAATATAGAAAAAAAATCCACTTGTGTAAGTCTGAAACATGTGCCAACTCAGATGTTTATTTAAATATATATGGATTATGCAAAACCAAATATTGTTATTTATTACTTTATGGAAGAACAAAATAAATTTGTTGCATAATACAATTTAAACAATTTTTTAAAAAATTTTTATTAAAAATTATAGGATAGAAAATAATTCGATGTCTTAGTACAATCTGTGTAAATATTGATATATAATTTTGATAGTGTAAAACCGTATTGAATTTTAACGTTGTTGTATAATACTCCTATAGCTAAAACTAAATTTTGTTTTTTCAAGATTTATAGGCTTCTATGTTGTGGTTTTTTTTAGGGGTCTAATTTCCAGACCGAGAGAGAATATTTATAGATTTTAAAAATAATATATCTTTTATTATTGTTTAGAAACTATATATTTATTACGATTTACAACCGTATTTTTTTTTTTTTTTTTTTTTTTTTTTATTCGTATTTATTACAATTTGTCATAATAGACAATAATAATAGTGCTACAGGATCTCATTCATACAATATTTACAATATAAACAAAAAGAAAGTCAAATTACATAAAATAAAATCAAAATAAATAAACGTATACAATAACAAAATTTATAGACAAAATAAATACAAATAATTGAAGTTAACAAATAAATAAACAAAACATGTCACATTCATACCTATGTACAATATTTACAATCAGCTCGGGAACCCCGGACGGGGCTTGTCCCCCCACTTGTGGAAGGACAAGCAGAGTCCAAAGGATCCCAGCGCCTCCCTCTCAGCCGCATCACTGGTGAGAGCCAGCGGAAGCTAAGTGAGGGCGCCAGAGCCACAATCACACCGCACATGAGAGGAGAATCTGACCAGTGTCAGAACTCCAGAATAGATTACAATATGTCTCGGGCCACTGCCGTTTCAGCCTTCTGGGAGGGTTGTATGGATGAGTGGAGCTGGATAGGGATTGTGCTAGAGGATTAGGATGATGAATGAGGTTCTGGTGGAATTTGGAAAATTTAGATGGAATCAGGTCTGAAATAAATGGAACATTAAGGTCGTGGTGTAAGGTATAGTTGGAGACATAATAAGGAGCATTTACTATTGTTCGGAGGACTTTGGATTGAAAGGATTGAATGCGTTTGATGTTAGAACGTTTAGCTGTCCCCCACAGTTCAAGTCCGTAGGTCCAGATTGGCTTCAGTATTGTCTTGTAAAGTAATAATTTGTTGTCAACAGTAAGCTTAGATTTTTTGTTTAGTAGTCTGTATAACTGTCCGAATCGTCTGTTGAGTTCTTTTCGTTTAAGTCTTGTATGTGGGTTCCACGTCAATCTTTTGTCTAGTAGTAAGCCAAGATACCGGAATGTGTCTGAGGAAGGAAGTGGTATGGAATTGAAATGAACCATTGGACAGGATTTGCGTCGAAGGGTGAAGGTGACGTGGGTGCATTTGCTTTCATTAACCTTAATACGCCAAGCATTACACCAGTCCTCGATAAGACAAAGGTGTCTTTGCAGGATTAAGGATGCTATTTCGGGATCGGAATTGGATGATAGGATGGCGGTGTCATCTGCAAATGTTGCCAGAAAGGTGTCAGGATGATTAGGAATATCAGCAGTGTAAATGATGTAGAGGACGGGTCCCAAGACGCTGCCTTGAGGAACACCGGCCTCAATGGGATAAAAGTTAGAAAATTCTACACCACAGCGAACTCGGAAGGAGCGGTTTGAGAGATAGGATCGTAGAATGAGGTATAGAGACTGGGGTAAATGCGTTTTAAGCTTGAAGAGTAATCCGGTGTGCCATACCCGGTCAAAAGCTTGCGCTATGTCCAGAAACGCACCAGAACAATACTCTTTGCATTCAAGGGCTGAGGAAATATGGTCAACAACTCGGAGTCCTTGTTGAACAGTGGAATGATGAGCACGGAAACCAAACTGATGGGAAGGAAGATTTTGTGATTCTAATATAGGCAGGATTCGTTTTAGAAGGAGTTTTTCAAAGACTTTTGAGAGGATAGGGAGTAGACTAATAGGTCTGTAGGATGAAGTGTTGCTGGAAGGTTTACCTGGTTTTAGGAAGAGAATGATTGTGGAATGTTTCCATAAAAGAGGAAAATAGGTGGTGCGAAGGATGCAGTTGTAGATATAGGTAAGGTATATAATAGCTTTCTGTGGAAGTTGACGGAGGATCTGGGGGGTAAGGAGATCATGTCCAGGAGATTTACGGAGGGTCAGTTTCTGGAGAAGATATTTAACCTCAGAGGGATTAATAGCTTTAGGAGGTAGGGAAAGAGGTATTGGTGACAAAAGGAAGTCTTGTACTGCTGCGGTATGATTGCTTTGGGATTCCGGGTGAGGAGTGAATACTTTGGAGAGGTGTGTGGCGAATTCCTCGGCTTTATCTTCATCAGACGCAGCCCAGGAGTCATCACCACGCCGGAGAGGATGGGAAACTTGATGGGATTTTAAAATCTTCTTCGTGACATTCCACAGGGAATTATCACTAGCTGACAGAGAGGAGAGGTAGGAATTAAAGGACTGGGAACGGAAGGTCGCCAACTCCTGCTTCAATTGTCTACAATAGAAGTTATAGGAGCGGCGATCTGTTGGGTGTCGGGTGCGCTGCCATAATGATCTGGCACGGCGTTTTGCATGGATTAGGTCTGTAAGGTGTTGAGGCAAATGGTTTTGGTGAGGAGTTATATTGGAGTGCTTAGGAGAGGAGGCAGTCCAGACAGCTTGCTGAATGGCGGTGGTGAAGGAGTAGACGGAATCGTCAAGGTCTTCCGGGGTTTTGAGGGTCGCTCTGAGGTTAATATTATCGGTCAGGATTTGGCGAAATAGGTTCCAGTTGACAGGTCCTCGGATAAATGACGGTGAGATAGGTTTTGGAATTGGAGTGAGAGATACTTTTAGGATCAGTGGACTATGGTCTGAGGATAGTTCATCAAGTCGAGCTACAGATAAGTTGAGGGAGCCTAATCCGCTGTGAATGAAGAAGTCAAGGATGTCAGGATTACGGTTGGGATCGGTTGGCCAGTAGGTAGGGGAATCAGGAGGTAGGAGATTGATATGACGGGAGTTGAGTGCAGACAGCAAATTTCGTCCACGAGAATTCGTGGTTCTCGAACCCCACTGTTGATGCTTGGCATTTAAGTCTGCACCCAGAATGAAATGATTTCCTAAGGAATTTAGAAAGGATACAAATTCGGTGTTGGAAATGGAATGTTTGGGAGGGCAATATGCTGATGTAAGGGTTACCGGAAAGGAAAAAGTTTTGATCACTATGGCTGTGGTTTGTAGGAAATCATAGGTAGGAAATGGGAGTAAGTGATGAGAGAGGGACTGATGCACAATGACAGCAGTACCGGCATGGGCTTTGCCGTCTGGGTGGTCCGTACGGTATGTCACGTATTGAGGTATTTTGAAGAACTGTTTAGTAGTTAGTCTAGTTTCAGTAATAAGTGCTACGTCAACGTTTTTGTCTTGCAATAAAGCTGTAAGTTCGTCAGTATGATTTCTAACACCATTCGCATTCCATAGGAGAATGGATAAGGAGTTAGGTGAAGTCATTTAAGGTTTTTTTAAGGAAGGGATTAAGTTTGATACAAGATTAGTAAGTAGTGATATTAGCGGCATAACGAGGGATTTGATTTCAGTGATGAAGGATGTCATCAAACTTGTAAGGTCTGAGACATTTGATGGAGAAGGAATGTGAGAAATTTGATGCGGATGGGGTTTTTGAGGGTTGGGTAAATTTTGAGGAATAGCTGGTTGTGGAACGGGTTGAGGATTTTGAAGTGTGCGTTGCTCCGGCAGGGCCTCGGCCTCCTTGTTCTGGTTCCCACCTCCAAGTAGATGGGCAAATGTTACATTGGAATCAATTGTTTTCGAAGGTTGTCTTCTGCTTCTGATCGGTTCAGCTGTTTCATCCTGATTCTGAGGTTTTTGGTATCTGCTTTTGAGGTTCTTGTAGATTTGACATCCCTTGTAGCTAGCCGGGTGGTCCTTGAGGCACAGAGCACAAACAGCGGGTGTTGATCTTGGTCTTGTACATTCTTCTGACTTATGTTGTT
Organism: Piezodorus guildinii; assembly: GCA_023052935.1. Classification (NCBI taxonomy): domain Eukaryota; kingdom Metazoa; phylum Arthropoda; class Insecta; order Hemiptera; family Pentatomidae; genus Piezodorus; species Piezodorus guildinii. The sequence continues at coordinate 165,214,474 of CM041292.1, forward strand.
CACCGCATTTCACACAGCGTGGTATGTGGTGACAATAACTTCTGGTATGACCATATGCCTGACAATTGTGGCACTGAACTATTTCTTTCTTAGTGTAAGGTTTTTCAACTCTTACACTAGTATAGTATAATCTATTGAGGTCATAAATTTTTTCAACTCCTGCTGATGGTTCCAAGTCCACAAAGAATAGAGGAAGTGGAATTTTATCTTTTAGGACGTTGGTGACTTGTCGCACTTTATACCCCATCTCCGTCAGTTCTTCTTGGATAGCTGCTGCTGGTGTCGAAGGGTGTAGGTTTCTAATTACAACCCTTAAAGCTCTCTCCTGGCGTAACTGATATGTATGAAAATCAGCTTTGGTCTCAGTCAGATATTTTACTATTTTTCTGTAGGTTTCGGCGGTAGTCGGGGATATTTTAGTATCACTGGTTCTACTTATACAATAATAACTGTTAGGATCGGTTAATTTGTTTAAATGCGCACACAGTAGTTGAAAGTTTTTAATATTTTTAACAAATATTGGTGGAGGTTGTGGTTCTTTTGGTATAGGAGAAGATTCCATTGTTTCTTTTTCAATTTGAAGGATCTGAAATGGGTTCGGTGTAAAAAACGGTGATTCTTCAGTTAATCCTTGTGATGTGCTAGGCTGTGGTTCAGATCCTAAAGAGGTAGCTGAAGCAGTCGCTGGTGGAATCATTTTTTTATTATTATCACGGCGAGGTCTCTGTTTTGTGGGAGACGAGTTTGAACCTGCAGATCTAGATCTTTTATTTGTAACTTTCGAAGACATCACGAAATTTCTCCAATATTCACTGCTGTAGTATTCCTGAGGTCTAGTGATGTTTTCCAGACTGAACACAAGCAAATTCCTACTGAAAAAGGCAAAAATCTGAGAGACGAAGTAACGTATGACTGTTATCCACAACCGTATTAATACTGGAAACTACCCATAGGCTTCACTCCAAAAATATTCAAACTAGCAGGTCTCGAGAACATCTTCTTTTAGACGGCCAGAGGATTATCAGGAATTAAAGAGGAAGCAAGGATTAAAACTGAAAGTAATGATACCTGGTTCGTTTCAAATGAGCAATATAAGGAACCTTAAAGTCTTTATGTATGAGCATAATTTGTTATAAGGCAAGGAACAATGGGAAATTCAGATTGTTATAATTGAATATCGGAAAAAACCAATGGTTTACCTCCACAGTTCTTCTACATTTAATATAATGGCTTATATTTTGGAAAATATGCCTCATGTGGTAGGCAAAAGATTAAAGGTAATCAATCAAAACACTAAATACACCCTCTCATCCCCCTCTCCTCCCACACACACACACTCATACACAAACCTTAAATAACTAAATTCAAAACTTGTTATTGTTGTTGGAATGGGATGGGAAAATAAATAATTCAACGTTAATCGATGCTGTTTAAATTAATTGAAACAATTATGAACAAGCGGTACTGAAATACTCCTTATAAGAAAGAGGCCTGAGACACCTTGAAGAACTGACAGAATTGTTGACAACAATTAACAAGAAGGAACTTGGCGAGTTTAAGTAAAGTTAGTATACTCCTAACTAGTTTTCAAGTCAACCCATCCGACATGACACAACTCCTAAAGAATACTCCGCTTCAAGATCTCGTAAAATACTGTATAACAATAGTTTATTACGGTTTTAATCGTCATCTTATTCAAAAGTTTATTTATGTGCTGACAAGTGTATATTTCCTTAATTATAGAACTTATTGTCAGCCATTTTGTACCTATTTTTTTTTCTTTTAAATTTTGTTACTATCTAAATAATTATTATTCTATACGGAAATGATATTTATATATTTTCCTTTAAGAGTTCTCTAGAACTTCAAACTATTTTTATTAAGTGATAATAAAATCTGTTCTAATTAGGACATTAATATTAATACATTACCTTCACCCTTCGAAGACAATCCTGCCCTCCAGATCTCTTTAACTCCATTCCGCTTCCTTTCTCCGACACAGTCCGGTATCTTGGCTTCCTTCTGGACAAAAGACTAACTTGGAACCCGCATACTAGACTTAAACGACAAGAACTTAATCGACGATTTGGACAATTATACAGACTACTGAACAGAAATTCCAAACTATCTATCGAGAACAAACTGCTAATATACAAGACAGTACTAAAACCTATCTGGACCTACGGACTTGAACTGTGGGGGACAGCCAAATTTTCTAACATCAAACGCATTCAATCCTTCCAATCTAAATTCCTCTTAACAATGGTTAATGCTCCTTATTATGTATCCAACCATACTTTACACCGCGACCTAAATATTCCATTTATTTTAGACCTTATACCATTAAAATTCTCTAAATTCTATCAGAACCTTATCCATCACCCTAATCCCCTAGCTCAATCCTTATCCAGCTCCACACATCCTTACCATCCTCCTAGAAGGCTGAAACGGCAGTGGCCTCGAGACCTCTTGTACGATGTATATTGGAGTTCTAGCATTGGTTAGATTCACCACTCACGTGCTGTATGCTTGAGAATTTTATATAGGTATGAGTGACTTTTGTATATATTTTTATTTATTTTGTTTTGTATATATGTACATTGTATTATTATTATATAACTTTATTAGTTTGTATATATTGTATGAATGTAGTATGAATGTTGAACTTTATCACTATTAAAAAATCCCAACATTTGACTGATTGTAATATTACTCAATAAAGAATTGTTTCTGAAAATATTAATAGCGAAAAATTGCAAAATTCATACAATATTTACTAAACTATAAATTTATAAAATAATAATAAAACTGTCGTTTCAAACTTCTAGAGGGATGGTAAGGATGTACGGAGCTGGAAATAGTTTTTGCCAGAAGATTGGGAGATATATAAGGTTTTGATGGATTTTCGAGAATTCGTATAGAATAAGGTCTAAAATAAGTGAACTTTTTTGGTCGTGGTGTAAGGTAAGGTTCGTCATATAATAAGGGCATCAAATAGTGTTCGGAGGACTTTGGATTGAAAGGACTAGATGCGTTTGATGTTAGAAAATTTAGTTGTCTCCTCCTTCCCCTCTCCTCCCCTAGTTTGTGTGTGTGTGTGTGGGCGAAAACTAAAAGTCCTATGAAACTAAAATTTCATATTTAAGACAACTATACGCCCGAGGTGTTACTAACACTTTTTTATCAAAATCGGCTAGCCAGAAGGGCCACTTTATACTATTCATTTTGCACCTTTTTACGATTTTCTCAAAAACAGCTATAACGATTTTGATTAAACTCACTAGATCGATGTAACATTTCATGGGCTTTAATATGATGTAGGTTTCATTCTGATCGCAATAGTCTGATAGAGCTTAAATGCCGATATTTTGAATTTCATTGTTCTTAACTTCCTTTAATTTTGTAGATTTCAAACAAGTAGGCACATTAACTTGTTAGCATTGACAAATAACAGCTAAGTATGCAAGTTGAGCGCCTTTGATAAACATTTTTTTTTGTTTTCGAACACAAGAATAGTAGTATAGATGTATAATATACCGTTGGATAGCTGATGATTTTAGAAAAAATATTATCTAATACACGGAATTGTAAAAGTTACTGGAGAGAAAAAATAGCCGATGAAACTAACTACTTGTTGTTGATAAAAAAATAGTATATTATTTCATGAAACACATGTTTCTATTGATATTCAATATAATTAATTCTTGAAAAATTTATTTTTATCTTTGAATATATTTAAAAATTCTTAAATTGATTTTAATAACCAAGGTGAGTGAAAGTCATGTGTTGCGCCCACCAGATTTCTCTTACAATTTATACATTTGGGCATACTCGTCATAAACTTGACATTCAATTCGTTTTCTGCATCAAAAAAGACATCTTGGGGATTAAGTAAGATAGGGCTTAAGTCTTGGCTTCAACTCTTCCTTTTTTGTTTATTGTATGGAGTTAGGCTAGCGTATCATTCATAAGGTTCATATTCAGAGTACTACGGATATTGATAATGAAATAAATCTAAAAACAAAATTTTTCGTAGATTTGTTTTAATCCATAAACTATCATAGAACTAAACTTCAGCTTCCTAACTAAATCGATTTTTAAAGTAGCTGACATTGCCATAACAATATTCCACCCCTTAACAGCTTCTATCCCCGTTCATACAATGCGTACTCTGCAGTTACTATTCCGAGAGAACATATTGAAGAATAAAATGTACGGCACGGTTTCATTATTCTGGTACTATACAGATTTAGAATCTTATTAAAATCTTAAAAGGCATTATGTACTATCTTTCTAACTTACTATACAGAAATTAATATGCCCATATTCGATTATATTGTACTTCAAGGATAATTTTAGGTAAAGTTAAAATGAAAATGATTTTAAATGGTAAAAATTTATATTTTATATATTATATATTTTTGAAGTGTAGAAATAATATATATGTTTTCTGTTTCAGGTTAGTTATTGAAAACTAGTTTTCATCCAAGATTCACTAGTGAGTATGAATCAGACATAATTTTACTAGCTTGAATTGTTGTGTGATAAAATAATATTTTTTTCAGCTAGAAATGCATGAATATAATTAAATCAGAAAAAGGTATACTCAAATTTAATTTCAATATTTAATCATTACTTTTAACTTATTATTATAGACACATCATGCTATGATATCCTATTTTCTTTTCTTCTTCCAGTGGCGCGACAGGCCGTGTAGGCCCTGGACCTCGCGGTGTAAACTTCTGCGAGTTTGCACTCACGTTTCACGATACTTTTTTTTTTAGTGTACAGTCATCACTCCCTACGACTAATTTTGTGAGTGGCCACCCTTTGGCTGACGGGTCTCACATACCCGGGGGAGAGGTTGTTAGTGAATCCACATATTTTTAAAATCCTTATAAAAAGCCCCGCCGGGACTTGGATTCGAACTCAGAACCTGTAGCATGAGAGACTAGCGCGCTAGCCACTCAGCCACGGGCTCCCCTTTATCCCATTTTACTTCAGAATAATTCACTCCACAGATTATTGCTAATAATTATACTTATATAGAAAATGATTATTTATCGCGTTATACAATAAACATAAAAACCTTGAATGAGGTGTAGTGTTTACAGTGTTATACAGAAAATACAATTTTCTACCACAATGACACAATTTCTAACGCAGTACTAACTAAAAAAGTTTCTCCTGGGTATAAAAGTATGTATAAAATACTTTTATTGAGATAGGAGTAGGACAAAAAAATAAAACAAATATATTTATTCTGTGAGTAAGTACCCTTGTTCAGCCTGATTAACAGGAATTCGTACCATTTACGTTTTGTTTTTAAGCTGAGTATTTTCTTTCAAAAAATATTCAACGAGCTCTTTTTGAATTATGATTAATTACTCCAGGAACTTTAGTCTAAATTTTCAAAAGAAATCCCCACTTGTTTCCCTTAGGAGATTTTTGACATCTCTAATATCCTCAATTAGGTTTCCTAATTTTAGTAATGTGGTTGGTATATTTTTTTAAATATAAATAGGTTTTTTGACGGATCTGATTTCATCGATATTCCCCACAAGGGACAATTAAATTTAATCTTATTTCCATCAATCCCAACATTTGAGCATTTAATATAGAATGTAGCTTTGCATATATTGCTCCAACTATACCTTACACCACGACCTTAATGATCAATTTATTTCAGACCTGATTCCATCCAAATTTTCCAAATTCCACCTGAACTTCATTCATCATGAGTGATGTGGCTGAGAGGGAGGCTCTGGGATCCTTTTGGCTCTGCTTGTCCTTCCACAAGTGGGGAAACAATCCCCGTCCGGGGTTCCCTAGCTGATTGTGAATATTGTACATAGGTATGAATGTGACATGTTTATTAGGAGAACCACGAAGTCAGTCTTATTCCAGTGACAGGAGTCAGAGGCTAATAACGAAGAGAGGCGTAGGTTTTTTATTTTTTTTATTTTGATGGAATATTGTATGGCAACATAATAATATGTAGTCCTAGGCATTTTCAATAATAGTTCTCGGCGTTGTGTTAATAGAATATAAGTTTAATAGATATGCATTATAATATTGCTTTATTGGGAAATAATACAATCTGCCACTATCTTGGGCAATAAGTATTAGGGCTAAAAGAAGTCATTCATACCATATGTACAGAGTAAAAAACAAAACAAAACAGACATAACAATAACAAAAAAAAAAAATATAAAATAATGCATAATTAAATAATAATAATAAACAAAAAAAAAAAAAAAAAAAAAAATATATATATATATATATATATATATATATATATATATATATATATATATATAATAACATAAGATGAAATAAGATAAGTAAACTAAAAATAAAATATAAAGTAAATAAAATCTTGGCCACATTCATACCTATATACATTATTTACATACTGCCCCTGGGAACTCCCAATCGAACCCCTACACCCAGAAGTGGATGGAGTCACACAACACCATGAGTTCCCAGCGCCTCTCATTCAGCCGCGTCACCAGTCTAGCCAGTGGAGACTGAGTGAGGGCGCTAGAGCCACACACTCTTAGGCATGAGTGGAGAAGTTGGCCATTGCCAGCACTCCAGTTGCATTTTTATAGGAGATCTCTCGGCCACTGCCGCCTCAGCCTACGAGGAGGGTTGTAAGGATGGTTGGTACTAGATAGGGATTGTGCCAGAGGATTAGGAATAAGAGTAAGTTTCTGGTGGAATGTTGAGAATTTAGATGGGATGAGATCAAGGACGTAAGGGATCTTAAGGTCATGATGTAAGGTCTTGTTTGTAACATAATAGGGAGCATTGACTATTGTTCTAAGGACTTTGGACTGAAAGGATTGGATACGTTTGATGTTCGAAAATATAGTAGTTCCCCATAGTTCAATTCCGTAGGTCCACATTGGTTTGAGAATTGTCTTGTAAATCAATAGTTTGTTTTCAATGGAAAGTTGTGATGTTCTGTTCAGTAGTCTATATAATTGTCCGTATCTTCTGTTGAGCTCTTGTCTTTTAAGTCGAGTATGTGGGTTCCAGGTCAGTCGTTTGTCTAGTAAGAAACCCAGATACCGGACTGTGTCGGAACAGGGAAGTGGTATGGAGTTAAAATGAACTTGTGGACAGGATTTGCGTCGGAGGGTGAAGGTGACATGCTTACTTTTGGATTGATTGACTTTGATACGCCATTTGTCGCACCAATGTTCAATCAAGGAGAGGTGGCTCTGTAGATGGGAAGATGCCAGTTCTGGGTCTGGATGGGTTGATAGAATGGCAGTATCATCGGCAAAAGATGCTAGGAAGGTATTAGGATCTAAAGGTATATCAGCTGTAGATAAAATATAGGGGATAGGACCTAGGACGCTTCCTTGAGGTACGCCGGCCTCGATTGGGTAACAAGTGGAGAACTCTGAACCACAACGGACTCTGAAGGAACGGTTAGCGAGATAGGATCTTAGGATTAGATATAAGGATTGGGGTAATTGGGATTTTAGTTTGAAAAGCAAGCCATCGTGCCAGACCCGGTCGAATGCCTGAGCAATGTCCAGAAAGGCACCAGTGCAGTATTGCTTGTGTTCGAGTGCAGAGGAAAGATGGTCTACTACTCTTAGACATTGCTGTACAGTGGAGTGCCCAGAGCGGAATCCGAACTGGTGGGAAGGAATTTCGATTAAATGTAGGATACGCTTAAGTAGGATTTTTTCAAATAATTTTGAAAGGATAGGGAGGAGGCTGATCGGTCTATAGGATGAGGAGTTGTTGGGAGGTTTACCAGGTTTAAGAAAGAGGATAATAATGGAGTGTTTCCACAACAGAGGAAAGTGGGCTGTGCGGAGGATACAATTATAAAGGTAAGTAAGGAAAATAATTGCTTTTTCAGGTAGTTGTCGAATGATCTTGGAACTGAGGAGGTCGTGGCCAGGAGATTTATGAGGTTTTAGTTTATTTATAAGGAATTTGACCTCAGAGGGATTAACAGCTTTCGGCGGTAGAGAGAGAGGTATTGGTGAAGAGAGGAATTCTTGTACCCTAGCTGTATGAGTGGAATTGTGGTTGGGATGGGGGGTGAATATGTTGGAGAGGTATTGGGCAAACTCTTCAGCTCTAGTCTCCTCTGACGAAGCCCAGGAACCATCGGCACGTCGGAGAGGATGGGTGATAGTATGGCGTTTAAGAACTTTTTTGGTTATTCTCCAGAGAGAATTATCGGTAATGGATAATGAGGAGAGGTAGGAATTGTAGGAATGGGATCTAAAGGAATCTAATTTCTCTTTGACTAATTTGGTAAAATAGTTGTAGGATTTCCGATCGTCTGGGTGCCTGGTTCTTTGCCAGAGGATTATGGAGCGTCGCTTAGTATGGATGAGATCTAGGAGGTCTTGGGGTATTGGATTCTTCTTGTGGTACTGAGGGGAAGGAGAGGGTGACGATGCATTCCAGGCTGCATGTTGGATCAGGGTAGTGAAGGAATTAACGGCATCATCTAGTTATTGAGGAGATTTGAGGGATACTCTGAGGTCTATTGCGTCGGTTATGATTTCACGGAAGAGAGTCCAGTTAACTGGGCCTCTTAGGAATGACGGTGGGGGGAGTTTTTGTACAGGTGATAATGAAAGAGTTAGGATAAGAGGGCTGTGATCTGAGGATAGGTCATCGAGCCGGGAGACAGAATGATTTAGCGGTCCTAGGCCTTTGTGGATGAAGAAATCTAGAAGGTCGGGATTACGGTTAGGATCGGTGGGCCAATAGGTGGGAGAGTCGGGAGAGAGGATGTTACTATGGGTGAAATAGAGTGCAGACTGCAGTGTTCGCCCCCGAGAGTTCGTAGTTCTGGCTCCCCACTGCTGGTGTTCAGCATTTAAGTCTGCACCTATGAGGAAATGATGGTCTAGGGAATTGAGGAAGGAATTGAATTGGACTGCGGAGATCGGTATTTTAGGTGGGGAGTAAGCTGCTACTACTGTTAAAGGAAAGTAACTAGTTTGTATTTTTATAGCAGTGGTTTGAAGAAAATCATGAACTGGTAGGGGAAATGGGTGATGAGAGAGGGAGCTATGGATAATGACCGCAGTGCCAGCATGAGCTGTCCCATCAGAGTGGTCAGTTCTGTATATTTGGTAGTCAGGGATGTTGAATGATCGTTTGTTAGTCAGTCGTGTTTCAGTTATGAGGGCTAGGTCGATATGTTTGTCATGTAGTAGTGTAGTTAGTTCGTTGACGTGGTTTCGAACACCATTCGCATTCCAAAGGAGAATGGAGAAGGACTTTTTCGGTGTCATTTATGGATTTCTAGGTACTTGGATCAGGTTGGATACTAAGTTTGTTAGCAAAGAGATGAGAGGGGTAATAAGAGATTTGAGCTCAGACAGGAATGTATTCATGGTGGCAGTAATATCAGTAGAGGTGGTAGGAGGAGGAATGTAGGAAATTCTGAGTGGGCTGGACTTTTGGGTATCGGTCCTAGGTTGAGTGGCAGGATTATGTGGATGTTGATATTGAGGGTAGGAATCTTGAGGTTGGGGATGAGATCGAGGCTGCGGTTGGGCCTGAGCTTGTGGTGTCTCATCTTCTTCCAGCATTTGGGCATATGAGACCCCAGAGTTAACGATTCTGGAGGGTTTTCTTAGCGGTCTAGGAGTGAGGTCTTGACGAGGTACTGCCTGCAGTCTTGACTTTAAGAGCTTGTAGGTCTGGCACCCCTTTTAGTTAGCTGGATGCCCTTGGTGACAGAGTGCGCAAATTGCAGGAGTTTGTCTTGTTTTGGTGCATTCCTCAGTCTTATGCTGTCCACCACATCTGACGCACCGGGATATATGATGGCAGTACCGTTTTGTGTGTCCATATGCCTGGCAGTTATGGCACTGAACTATGTCTTTTTTAATATATGGCTTTTCTACCACAACTCTTGTGTAGTATAGGCGATTGACGGAGTAGATGTTTTCAACCCCGGGGGATCTTTCAAGATCAACAAAAAGAGAGGGTAATGGTATTTTGATACTTTGTCCGGGCTGTTCTCTATTTTCCTTGGTAACATTGACGATTTGGCGGATTTCAAATCCCATAGATGTCAGTTCTTCTTTGATGGCATCTGTAGGCGTCGAGGGGTGCAGGTGTCTTATCACCACCCTAAGAGCTCTATCTTCTTGTAGCTGGTATGTATGAAAGTCAGCTTTCGTGTCACACAGATATTTGACTATTTTTCGGTAAGTCTCTGGGGTGTTTGGCATCAATTTTGTGTCATTTATACAACTGACACAAATGTATGTTCCAGAGCCCACGATATTATTTAATTGTTGGCAAAGGAGTTTGAAGTTTTTGATAAATATTGGAGGCGGTTTAGCCTCTCTGGGAGCTGGTGCTGCCTCCATGCCGTCTTCGGGGGTGTTAGATAACGCCTGATATGGGTTGGGGGTGAAGAAAGGAGATTCTTCTGTCATAGCCTGTGAAGAGGTGCCAGGTCGGGGCTCCATGTTTTCTACTAAGCTGCCTGGTGTTACGGTGTTATTAGCCTTCCGTTGTGATTTTCTAGATTTATTTTTTGGCGGAGAATTAGTAGGAGTAGTCCCTAAGCTCCTACTTCGTTTATTGCTAGTCGCTTTACTCGACATCACCATATGAAAATATCTCATTTCATATTGGCTACGAGCAATGAAATATTATTGTGAAAGAAAAGGCGGAGGGAAAAAAAAATAATAATAATAAAATAAATAAAATAATCTGTCCAGTAGTCGTAAGTAATTACGTTTGCGCGGAGAAAATTGACTGGCGAGAAGTACCCTCTCTCTTGGGCCACTGAAGGCTCACTGGCTCCAAGTGGGAGTGGGGAGGATGTCCAAGATGTCCAGGTGTCTCCAAGCCTTATCTCATAGACTGTTATTGAACTGGTCAATACGACTTAATAATCAATTGATTACTCACCGATTGTAGTTTCTAATGAAAATAGAGTTGATGTGATTTTACTACACTAACTTTATCACTTGATAACTAACTATATCACAATGAGATAATGAAGTTTTAGAGAGACGAGATAGCATGTGGTTAATAAAAGTAGCGCTTGCGCAGAACTGAGATATGCATTAGTTCTCTTTAATGATAGCTGCTTAAATTAAAACCTGTTGGTTATTTAATCTTTCCATGCCTGCCACCTAGTACTATAGTGAAATAGGTAAACAGAACACCTCTGGAAAGGTACTCAGATGGCTTCGGTAAATACAGTCTATGCACATATTAACTATATTGATTGATACTGTTTTGGAATCTACCACTACCCTAGAAGAGAGGCCGGTCAAAAATATAGCATACCTGGAATATTAAAAAAAAAAAAATAATCCGTGGAAAACACCTGTTGTTACAAGATTTATTTTTATTTTGAGCAAATATTTAAAATCATTCGGGTGTCATGTGAGAGCTATCGTTCATCCCTAATCTTAAGCCTTTAATAACGAATTGATTTCGTTTATTGAAGTGTTATAATAGGAATCAACTGGATGCCCTCCAATCTGTTATATTGCCTCGTGCTGTACTGATGAGTACATTGGCTATTAACACCGATCCACAATCCGAACTATAATATAGCCATAAATATTGAATTATCTTTGATAAATATGTTTAATATATTAGTCAATTTGCAGACAGCAGTTAACAGAAATATTGATTTGCAGATAATAAAAATCAATACTCTTGCATAAACCAGATAGAAACACAATTGTAAAAATTAATAAATATTGTCAAATACATAATTGTTCCGTTATAATAATCTTTCCGCGGACTATAGCAATTTAGGACAGGTAAGTATGCTACTGAAACTAAACTAGTTCCATCGTTTAATATACGCTGTCCAGAATAGAATCACGTACAAAGAATATTAGAATATTAATATTTTAATTGTCATTTAAATTAAAAAGTATGACCCTAAGCCAATAATAATCAAACGATTATAACATTTTTAATCCAGTAACAAACCTATCAGACGTTTATATAACGTACTAAAATACCAATTTCAATATTGTGGAAATAAACAATGTTTTATATAGAAAAATAACCATAAACTTTTATATCAGAACTCACTTGTTTTGCTTATTTTAAAGAAACAACTTCAATGAAACAGGAAACTTGAAATATTCAAATGAAGAAATATCAAGTTACATTTTGGCCATTACAAATGCAGATTCGTATTTTAAGTACGTTGTTCCATCATCCAATGATATTAAATTATTTTTGTGTTAGAATTTCATTTATGCCACGTACAATTTATATAACATAAACCAGAATTAAGTTGTTAGAATTAGAAAATTCAATTACTTCGTTGTTATCAAATTTTTTTCACCTCCTGATTCTCCCACAGACTCTTTTCAGTTCTGTTCAGTGTTCCAACGAGTGCAAACGTCTACAGTTTTCTGTCATTGCTCGAATTTTAAAAATCTTAAAAACCATGTTGAAACAAATGGCTGATTCCTTGGTTTTTATGTTGGACATGTTAGAGCTAAGAACTAACAGTTTTCTTCAGGTGTTATATAATTAAAAATAATGAACTAGTTAGTTGCGGAAGAATCATGAAGAAGAAGATCATTGGAAACCCTCTCCCTTCTACATAACCTGACGAACCGGTAGGGCAAAACTATGGTTGAAGTGGCGGAGGTCGCTACGAATCGGAAACTGGAGAGCGGCAGCACTGAATCAGGTAGAATGGCGGCGGTTCATTGAGGAGGCCAAGACCCACTCAGGGTTGTAACGCCACAGAGATGAATACATGCAGGTTTAGAGTATTTGCAGAATTCAAATAACCAGAATAAATTCAAAGCAGTTTTATACTGATGAAGCTTCATGTATTTCTCAGTATCAGTATTTTTTCTTTTTAATGATTGCTGGTTTCATTAATTTGTAAACAATTTAGGTTTAGTATTTTCATTTGCTAATGAAAAAATGTTTGTGAGGATTGTTGACAAAAAATCTTGAGTTCAAACCCTCGTGGCAGGAGGATCTCTTCAAGGATGTTATCAAATGGAGATTCACTCATAGCCTCACCCCTAGGCATGTGAGGCCAGTGAGACTACTGATATCAACTCACGAAATTGCCACGGGGAGTAATAACCCGATCATTTAAACATCGGAAACCAACGTGTGAAATCCAAAAACTTCAGAGGACTTTTACCCGACTAACAGTCGGGAGGCAAAAAAAAAAAAATGTTTAGAGGTTTAGAGAATATTTCTTTTTAGTTCTGAACTTAAGTTTATAACTTTTAAAACCTTAATCAAAAGGTTTTTGTGTATTCTGAGCTGAAATAAACAGAAATTAAGATACTTTTAATAATTTATTTCCCTTCATTCAGCAGATTATAGTGTCTGTTTAGGATAAAAATGCAAATTCATTTAGTCTAGTGTAAAGCAAAAAATAGCTGCTCGTACATAATCGATAATATATATTGTAGTTAATTGTATTAACTACGATTATAAACTCCTTAAATTGTAACATTCGTAGGCCATTGACCTTTTATTTCCGAGCTTTGATACTTAAAAGAAAAACGTTTCAACGATAAATGTAGATTCTGTGGATCTAATATAAATATGCACTAGTTCCCAAAAATGGAGTATTGATAAACTGAAAATATTCTCCTACATCAGACCAAAAAGTCGATAATGCTACATGACTCAATTCTATTTCCCTTTTCATTGTATACATTAGAGATATGATTACAATATAAACATAAACATTTCATGTAATTAACTATTTCCCATAAATAAATATATATCTCTATTCTTAGTCTAGGGGTAAAATGGAACAGCACACAAATGACACCCTTAATGTTCTGTAGAAGACATCATTAGAAAGACTTTTCCTAGCAGTGTACACCTGACCGGGAAAACCTATTACTTTCCTGGTACTCGTTAAGGAGCTTTTTCCTAATTGGTCAGAAAGGTCACGTATCCAATACCTTTCTCTGAAATGTTATATGTGATATCACGGGTGTGTATGATCATCTCACCTCCACGCCCTGATACATAATTACCATAAATATCGGATTTATTTTATACTTTAAGGGATAATAATTTGTATCTCAATAGTTTAAACTGTTTCAGCAAGAGAGTTATTGAGCTGTATCTCATCTAAGGTAGATATGAGATCTCCTGAAATCATTGAGACTCATGAGAATGACGCTATGAAATTCCGATGGTATAATAAAACTTTCAGAGAAATATTTTTTGGGATCTTCGTCATAAGAAAAGTAGTAAAGCTAGAAAACCCTTATTTTTGTGTATATATCATTGATATAATAAGATAAGTAGGAGGAAAATATACAAAAATATAGATAGTTGCTTCTATAATAGTCTCCTGAGCACTTGTACTTTTCTGATAAAGTTGGGATGACAGTCAGAAGAAATATTTTAAAAGAAACTCTTCTAAGGGCTCCTATTGTCGCTGGAGGAACTGAAGGTGAATACAGCAACCTCAAATTATAAAACGGAAATAACTACCTAGTAGATTAGAGTACCGTTGCGACAGAATAAAAAAAACAAAAACAAATCTGTACCTCTACAACCCATGAAGGGTCTTGACTAAGTACATATAGAGATTCGTTACTACTGTTTCTAGGCCAAATCCGTGCAATGAGGTTTTTAGGCCGTGATCACGTTCAGGTCGCCAGTTTTTTCCAATTGTTGGGTACCCACTTTATAGATGCTGGGTGTACCCAGGAAGGTCTCTATACCTTAGAATCACCTCACGGCTCAAATAACTGAATAAATAATATTTTGTTCATAGAAAAAAACTAATACAAAAATGAGAAACAAAATCTCTTATTTCATGACGATTATACTTCCATCTTCCCGCTTTGGTGAGAATAGGTTGTTTATATGTAGTATAATCCTTTCAGTTTTCCGTAATTAAGATATGGCAAGAAATTTAAATTCAGAAAAAATAAAATAAAACAGGTAGGAGGTGGACCGTGAACCGGTAATCAAGAAAAATATAACCAAAAGATGGTATCAGTAAAGCCGTACAAAGGAAATAGTGAGAGAATAAAAACGTGGAAAATAATTAATGAACTTATAGGTTTTAGTTTGATGGAAGATGACCCAGATAGGGGTGGACTAGGTGGATTTAGGGGGAGGCCAGGCTTCTTTATTAACCTTAACTACAGGGAAAAAAGAACATAAGACTTTTTTTTTTTTTTTTTTGAGCTAGGGCTTATGGTTGAGGGAGAGGATAGTGAGTTTTGGGTGACACCAGGCTACGAAAGTTGGCTGTGGACACGTTTAATGTCTCAATGCAGAGCCAGGTTTAAAAAGGATAAATTCTGACATTACAAATATTATTAAGATGCTAAGGTTATAAAACTTGAACAATTTTAATAATTTGTTTGTTATTTATAGAAATTTATAACTGTATTGGATAATACATTAAGTGGATAACCTGTTAGATAAAGTGCAAGACAAAAAGTGTTTAACATTTAAAGAAACTGCCCATTGGCAGCACTCCAGTAGGTAATGTAAACTGGAAGGTTCTTTTCATACACCTTGAAGATTTGTCCGGAATGGATAGAAACTAGTGGGATAGAGTGGGAATGGTGTCATGGAAGAAAAAAAAATAAATGATTGGGGCCAAATCAGCAGCATATGGAACACTAAGGTCATTATGAATGAGTTTTTTCGTTACAAATTAGGGAGTAGTGAGGGATTATATAGCAGTTTTGGATTATAAGGATATGATACGAAATAATTAAATAGTTTTGTAGAGTCCCCAAGCTATATTCCGCAAGTCAGACAAACTATATGATGTTCCTTTAAACAAGCTTTTTGTAGTCAAGTTGAAGGTTAGTGCGTGTGTCAAGTAAGTGTCTAGTATGTAAGTAACCTAAAGCGTCGAGTTGTTTCTTGTCGTTTCTTTTGTGCGAATACCATGCTTGTCTTGTAGAAGTCTAGAGAACTATAGAAGTGGATATGTTTAACCGGAACAGACTGAAAATTAGTAATCACACTTTAGAGCAGGATGTTATAGGTTGACGACAAAGGGTAAACGTTTTTTCGGTGGGATTTGTTATAATTTATTTTTATTAACCGATTCTGACTCCATGCTTCAAGGTCTCTTATGTGGGATTAGATAGTGCTGAAGGCAATAAATGGGTCGGTTATTGACTGAGAATACACAAGTATCTTAGCATACGTAGCAAGGAAGATGTTGGGATGGGTTGGGATATAAGCTATATAGACTGTGTAAAGACTGTTTTACAGTAGTGATAAATAAGAACTATTAAGATTTACTTGAAAGGATATTTTGGTGAAATAGGTCTGGATAATGAGGTAATGTAGAAGGCAGGAAGTTAAGGATTTTTTTTGTTTTTTTTTTAAACTACTATTCATACCCGCAAATAACTTTTTATTTATTTATTTAGTAATATTATATTCTTTCTTGGTGAGGAGAGAGGCTAGAGTTATAAGGGAGTCATGCACACAATAGCCAACGATATTAATAAAACATAGATTACTGGATGTATAAATAAAAAATTAAATACTGTTTCAGTCCATAATTATCAAAATTGGACTTATATTAACTACCAAAATCATCTAAATCTTTTTCTAGAGATTGATACTTTCCATAAATAGCTTAGGACAATAGGTTATTGGAAATTATAACTCTACAACAAAAAATAATTATTAAACTTTGATAATACTATAGGGATTATGTTCTGCATAATACATGCTCCTCTGTTACATTCTATTTAGAATAGGAGGTGAAATCATTAAATATTAATAACCCGATTAAGAGCTTGAGCCCGCTTGGTAAACACTGTAATTTACCTGCAGGAATATGTAGGTAGTAAATCAATTACCTAAAACACTATTATCATTTTCCTAATAACGCTACTCATCATCTGTTTAATTATGTATTATATATCACTTTTTTTCTTTTTTGGTTTAACTGTCTTACATATTTTCTTTAATTTCTAAAACCACTTGATCCATCTTTTTTTATAATGGCTAGAAAAATCCATTTTAACTAAACGCTCATTAGAGATGAAAAATGTAGTAAAATAGATCAATATCGTTTTATTATTATTATTTTTTATTGATTTATTCTTTTTTTTTTCAATCCACCGACATGGACTATTGCTGTATTTATTGACAGGAGTCTAATCAAAGGTAACTGAGGACTTCGAAGTAGATTCTAACAAAAAAGGAATAGTTTTATTTTTCTTATCACTATTTATTAGGCATCATTTGAATCTTATTCCTATTTCATGTGATATTCACAATAAAAAAACGTACTGGGGCTTAATTAAGCCATATTGTTGTTTCCAAAGCCGAGGTAACAATCAACTAATGGTTCATTTGTCAAGTATGTTAATCAGCCCAGTGATAAATGGAGAAGGGGACTGAAAAAATAAAGCTTTCAGAAAAAAATGTTATATATATATATATATATATATATATATATATATATATATATATATATATATATATATATACACGGTTGCAATTAATAATTCATGTTGTTTAATTTATGTTACAGAAAAAAATAAGGTTAAATTGGGAGAAATCTAAAAAACATTAGATTATTTATAACTGATTATACACTCTGGTAAATAAAAAGATGGTAAAACATTTGATGGTCTAATTTTCCTGTATATCCTATATGAAATTTCCGTGGTCATTGAAATGTTTCAAGGAGTGCAAATTAATAGACGCATATTTTAAAATTGTCTTATACAATCTTCGGCATCTACTGATATCAATTTTGCAATCGCTAGATGCACTTTCCAAATTTTATTGTTTAGGCTTCTTCAGACCAGTTTCAGCTGCAACCTCTAAATCAAAACATTTTGTCTAAGTTCGTGGTTTATCTTTTCATTATTTAAAGATATAATAAACCAGGTTAGTAAACCTGCCATTGGAATAAATGAACGTGTCTACATGCTTGCCTCAGTCATAAATATTTGTTAGTCCTATCACTGCTGAACAAACTTCGCGGGTGTTGTCCTTTCCTGAGGCTCTAATTTGTGATTATTTCGGCCAACGCATTGCAGATGGTTTGCAATAGCTTTATTTTCAGTCGAATCTATCCCCAATCCAAGTTCATTCCTTAATATCCTTCTTCCTACCATAGACACATATATGCTCACGACAACATGAACGCAGAGCTAGTACAAATAGTTATTATCTTAAAACTTAGTTTGTAAGAAGTATAGTGGATGGTATGTAATAGTTTGATTTTGATAATAAAAGTAAAATGTTTAAGCTTCACTCTCCTATCTTCGTTGATTTTCGCGTAAGACATCGATGCAGACACGTCGAAGTGGGAAGGGACCAAGTCAGGTAAGTATTCGCTATTAAGTTTAGATATGCAATATTTGTTATGTTTATATATTATGTTATGTAAGTACTTTCGTTTCTTTTTTTGATCAATGCAATGTTACAATTTAGTCACATACTCTCCTTTCGCTAGTAAAGGCACAATAATTTCTTTCCAACACGATTCGGGTTTGACGGGAGCGGTTATTGATGTTACTGATCATTCTTAGTGACTCTCTGATTTTCTTGTTTTGTGTTCCTGATAAAAAATGTTATATTAAAGTTATTAATTACGATAAAAAAAAATCGATGGAATAACTAAAAATAAATAATTAAGTGAAGGTCCATTACCATTAACTCATCAGTCTTAGAGTATCTCTTGTGCAGTAAGGAGCTTAATTGTTTGTCTGTGTTGTGAGTTGAATTGCTTTAGAACATCATTAGCCTTATTACTGAATTTCTTTTCGTATCTACTTTATATATATACAGACAGGTAAATATACAGTGTTTTATAGTTGTAATAATAATTAGGAGGAGTTTAATAAAGTAATTTAAGAAACTTAAAACGATATATAGTCAGCGCCGCGCTATAGTAGTGGTGGGGATAGTCTGTTTAACGAGCCTAATCCTACGTATCGCAAGTAAACACGCAGTGTTATTCTTGCATTATAGCATTATTATTTTGTTTTCAATTTCGATATAACTTAAAAACACTTTTAAAAAAATGGTGAATTGCAAAGTATGTGGGATAGCAGTGGGTAGAGATGAAAAAATGAAATTGTCCTGCACCACATGTCTAAACATTTATCATTTAAAATGCGTAAAAATAGAATCAACCGATCCAGACGCCCACAAAAATTGGCATTGCAATGACTGTGACTTGTCTTCGCGGAAATCGCCAGCCAACGAACCTGGTACTACAATTAGTTTGCTGATGGCGCTCACCGAGGAGATTAAGGAGATGAAGGCCAGACTTCGAGGGATCGACGAGCTTAAAGATATAAAGCAAACTCTCGAAAAGCAATCCGAACTCTCGTTCGAAAATATGGAGAGGTTACCAAAAATTGAGAATCTCCACGAACAGCAAAAGAATAAGGTAGAAAAATTAACTCTGGAAAACAATTTTTTAAAAGAAAAAATTTCAAACTTAGAAGATCGGCTAAATAATGCAGAACAATACCAATTAAAAAATAGCCTCGAAATCAGAGGTATCCCGGAGAGGCCAGGTGAGACTAACTGGGACCATTATAAGCGTCGGGGCAGCCTTGGGCGTGAAGCTAGGTCCGGAAGATCTGGACCACGCCGTACGTCTCAGGCCTAAGGATACTGGAACCCCAAGGACCATCATCGCTCGCTTCGTTCGCCAAGCAGTGAAGGATGATCTGTTGCGGCAAAGAAGGGTAAAGAGAGACTTTTCTACGCGCCACCTAGGCTGGGAGGGGAACAACACGCACCCTGTTTATGTTAGCGAGGCGATGACGCCGACCAACAGGCACCTATACTGGCTCGCCAGGCAGAAAAAGGTGTCTGCTAAGATTAAATATGTGTGGTTCAGTGGTGGTCGGGTCAGGTGCCGGAAGGCCGACGGGCATCCAGCGCTAATTATTAATAAACCGACCGACTTAGATATCTTTACCTGATGTTTTCTTTTAAGTTACAGACTTATTGTTAAACATTTATTTTATTTTCTTAAAGAAGGCCTATTATTTTTATTTCTTTTTTTTAATTTTTTAAAAGGCATAAATAATACTTTGTTATTTCAGAAGATTTTTATTTTGTATCAACAATATTCTTGTTATATTTTTCTGCTTCTGTTTATAATTAAGCATTCTAATATTCGTTTTCTATTTGTTTTAGCGACTTGCATTTTATGTTTTTTTTCTATAAACTTAGGTTCAAATTATCAATTTGAATATCTATTTTTTAATTTTTTGATAGATTCCAATAACTTTGAAATTATTCATATTTTAAGGATTCGCTCTTATCTATTCCTTAATCCAGACCCTTTTACAGTTATCCCAATTCCCAAATCCAGTTATGATTAATATCCTTACCTCCTGTCACATTAATGCACAATCCCTTATTGCCCATTATGATGAATTTCAAAAATATTTTCTATACAATTTTTATCACATCATAGCAGTATCTGAAACCTGGTTAAAACCTTACATTCCTTCCTCACAAGTATCCCTCACCAATTATTCCTTCCTTCGCCATGACCGATCTGATCGCAGGGGTGGTGGTGTGGGGTTGTATATACATGACTCTCTAAAGGCCAAAATCCTTCTCTAATCACCTTCTCTCGACCATCCTCATATTGAATACATGTTTGTCCAAATCTCCACTGTTTCATCTCCTCTCCTGTATGCCATTGTCTATCGACCGCCTCATGTTCCTTTCGATAATCTTTTTGAGTCCTCCCTAGTCCAATTGGTTTCAAGTTACTCCAATATCATCATTTCCGGCGATTTCAACGTTAATATGATCTCTGAATCATATGATAAATCTTTCCTAGTAAACCTCTTGTTTTCCCTAAATCTTTATCTTGTTCCTTATTTTCCCACCCATCATACGCAATTCTCCGACACCTGGCTGGACCTTCACATAACAGATTCATCCCTAAAAATCCTTTCATCCTCCCAGCACCCGGTCCCGTTTCTTTCATCGCACGACCTTATCCATATTTCATATGACCTACCAGTAAAATCCTTTACACCCAAAGTGATATCCTATCGTAATTTGGATCTTCTATCCTACGAATCACTTCGATCTGACCTGGAATCACTAAATTGGGATACCATATACTCCTGTAACTCTATCGATCCTATGATTTCCTGTCTCACCTTAAATCTGAAAACCATACTAGACATACATGCGCCTATTAAAACCCGAACCTTACGCGAAATAAAGGAAATGATGAGAGGAAGGGAAGCAGCCAGACGTAAATTCCGTCGCACTCGCTTTCCAGATGATTACTCAAATTATAAGCAGCTTCGAAATGAAACCCAGGACGCAGTGCGACGTGCAAAATCCCTCTACATCCATAGTGCCCTTTCCAGTGCTCCAAACTCTCAATCCAAATGGAAAATCCTCCGCAAACTATCTCTTCCAGAATCTTATAACTCCAATTCCATTTCTGTCCCACCAGACGAACTTAACAATTATTTCGTATCCTTATCACCTTCCTCATCTTCCACTACCGATTTTGGACATAATACTTTTAATCCAGAAAGTTTCTTCTTCTCCCATATTCCATATGACGAATTAATAACAACTGCTCTTAAATCCCACACTAATGATTATGGACCCGATAACATACCAGTAAAACTAATTAAATCCTGTCTACCATTTCTTATTCCAGTACTCTATCATATATATAATTTTTTCCCTTCAAAACTCCATATTTCCTACTTCCTGGAAAACTGCCTTAGTTCGTCCATTAAACAAAATTCCAAATCCTTCCTCACCGTCTGACTTTCGTCCTATTTCTTTACTTTCTAATCTTTCCAAACCTTTGGAACGCCTTGCACAAAACCAACTATCAAATTTCCTAGAAGAACGCGCCCTAATCAATCCTCTCCAATCCGGTTTCCGACCTGGTTATTCCACACAATCCGCTCTCCTAAAAATAATCCACGACTTCCAATCCGCCATTGAAAGCAGAAAACTGACTATCCTCATCCTTCTAGATTTCTCTAAAGCCTTTGACACAGTTGACCATAATATCCTACTTGCCAAACTACGAAATCTCCCTTTATCCAATAGTGCTCTGCGCTGGTTTCAATCCTTCCTCTCAGATCGTTCGCAGTATGTGGTAGTTCCAGGCCAACCTCCTTCCAGAACTTTACCTTTATCATGTGGTGTTCCTCAAGGCTCATCACTGTCTCCCACTTTATTTTCTATTTACATTAATGATCTCTCCTCTCCATATTCATCACTCCCAATATCATATCTATTCTGACGACTTCCAAATTTACCAATCCTTCGCTCCTTCGGACCTATCACTAGCAATCGAAAAGCTGCAAGACGATCTCAACCGAATTAGTTCTTGGGCAGCCGAAAACAAGCTAAAACTAAATGTAGATAAAACTAAAGCTATCGTGATAGGATCCCATCCTCTCCTTAAAAACCTCCCACCAATCCCAACACTGTTTCTCAATGATTATCCAATAAAGTTTCACCAAACCGTTAAAAACCTAGGACTCACCCTCGATCAAACCTTATCCTGGAAAAACCATATCTTCGAAATCTCTCGTCGCACATTTTCCACCTTAAAACACCTAAATTACCTTCGTCACCTTCTTCCTTTAGAAACCCGTAGGCTTTTGGTTAGTTCCTTAATATTCCCCCACTTTGACTACTGCTGTGCGGTGTATGGGGGTGTCTCTGGGGAGCTCAAGGCAAAACTAAAACGATTATTCAACTGCTTTATCCGCTTCATCTTTGGGATACCCAGGGACACCTCTGTAACCCGATTCTACGAAGAGTTGAAGTGGCTTTACCCCTCCTACCGTTGTAAGTACTTCCTGTCTTCCTTTCTCTTCCAAGTTCTCCAATCCCGCCGTCCCTCTTACATATCAGATATGTTCCTTTTCAAATCCTCAGTCCACTCACGCCACACTCGCTCACGGCCTTCGGACATGTACATAACGCCCCATCGAACTGCAGCTTTCGACAGATCTTTCCTAATTCGATCTTCAACCTTATGGAACTCTATTCCTTCTTACATCCGTGACTCCAATAATCTTCCTACATTCAAATCTCGCCTGTTCCTCCTCTCTCTCCAATTTTCGAAGAATCCTAATTAGTTTTCTAATTTCAATTAAAATTAATAACAAAACAGATAGAAACGTTAATATACCTATTATATTTTATGTTATCTTGTGTTTTGCTCTCATTATAATATTAGCATATTGTTAAAAAAACAACAACACTGTTATGATTTTTAATGAAAGTTGTATATATGTTCATATTTCTTATTATGTTTATCATCTAGTTTAGTTTTCAATATTATTATTTGAGGCTGCTTTTTAATCCATTGTTTGTAATTTCTATTGTTTCTTTGTATTGTTTTTGTATACTCTAAGACCTTAAAGTTTTTATTTTAATTTTCTCGTTATGTTATTCTAAAGGGACTAGTCCCAGAATAAATAAAGATTTATTATTATTATTATTATTATTATTATCAACTAAGGTTTTCCAAAGTATCTTATATTGAAAAGTAGGTAAGTTACACGATATTATTAAATTATCAGCTCAAATCAGCCTTACTGTATGTCGTTAACATATCCTGCTGTTCTACGCTCCTGTCCCAGCGTCCGGTACTAAGGATTTCATCTTGACAAACTTCTAACATGAAAGCCTAATACAAGAATGAAACGACAGGAAACTGCTCGTGGACATAGGTTAATATATTTACTAAACAAACGCTAATAACTTCCTTTATTACTACAAAAAAAAAATCATTTATGTGACCATTATTAGGTATTTTCGGACCAATGCCATTAAAATAACAATTATTAAACCATAAAATTCCTTCTGTACCGTATCTTTGCTATCCGAATTCATTCGATAAACCTAAATGCTTGCTACTTTTTTCTAATAAAATCATACATTAGGACCAGAATATAAAATTAGTTGAAGACAGACCAAAATAGATATACCTTCTTTACTGTCCCTATTTTGTTTTATCTTTATCTATTCACAATTGAGACGTTGATTTCCAAAAGGTACTATATCCATTCTAGGAAATTTTACAGGAAGCGCGAAAATCTCTCATTACTATATTATTAAACTAGCTAATTTGGGTCTTTTTGCCTTAAAGTTTAGAATATTTTTTTTACTATAATAATAACATCATATTAAAGTTATGAAATGAATTTTTTTAGAATGATTTGGAATGAAAATAAATGCGTAATTAATACTTTTAGAATATGACCGCATTTCTAAATCGTGTTTTTTAAGGACTTGAGAATTCATCAGATAACATCAAATAGAATATTTAGATAAAACTAAATGATCAGATTACAAATATGTAAAAAAATCAATTTCGTAAAAAATGTCCTTTAGTACCTTTTGGAAATCAACGTCTCAATTGTCCTCCTACGCGACTTTGAGGAAGATGGCTAAGAGACCTACTACCTTAAATTATACACGCCCAGTCAAAAGTTCTATACCACCTATAAATCATGAATAACCTCTATGAATACCTATTTAAAATATTTGTTTCTTATTATTATTTGTACCTGAAACAAATTCGCTAATTAGGAGTAAGAAAGGTTCGTCAATATCGTAAATAACAAGAAATAATTCGATTAAATATAATTATTACTGAGACGTTTAACGTGGTGAAAAAAAACAAAAAACAAAAATAAAACATGTGATTTTTGTATCTGGAGCTTTATTTACAGTCTAGTAATCCCCTAAGAAGAATTAATAAGATATATTTTTTTCTTAGTTCGATTTATCGACTGCGAAAGTATTAATACAGTCCACAGGTAATTTTCGTTTTTTTTTCATTAA
The DNA here is from genome assembly GCA_023052935.1 of Piezodorus guildinii. Taxonomy (NCBI): domain Eukaryota; kingdom Metazoa; phylum Arthropoda; class Insecta; order Hemiptera; family Pentatomidae; genus Piezodorus; species Piezodorus guildinii. The sequence continues at coordinate 165,239,287 of CM041292.1, forward strand.
AGATCGGTTGAAAAAAAATAATTGTTTAGTTGAATTGCATAGTGCAACCCACATAATAAACATAGGGAAAAAAGCCGAACGCTAAAGAGACGCGAACAAAATTGATGAAAACCATAATGTATATATTATTGTTTCAATTGGGTACTTTATTCACAAGACTATCATTTATATATCTTATTTAATTGTGTTGCGTCAATACAGATGTAAATATTATTAAATCAATAAAACAATTATTTGATTAAAACAGTTTCATTTCGAAGATAGAATGCCTAGCTGTGAGTAAGTAATAATATATTTGAATAGAAGTTGGCGGTGGTGGTGTTAATGACAGCCGTCGAAGGACTGGCATTGAGCCCTATCAGCGTAGGGTCTATTAATGAACACGGCACCGCTATAATCCCTTATTAGAGCAGCCCTTTATGGGCCATGTCCTCTTCGGATTCCTGTGTCTTCCCTCTTTGAGCCCAGGTATTTCCGAATTGTCCCCAGTGTAAGGCACGATATCTCGTTAGCAGTATAGGATGGGTGGTATTGGTAGGGCCTAAACTTAATTAATGAGGAAGCTGAAACTAACGAAGACGATCTTGGTATCCCAACCTGTATAAAGTACTTTAGCTCTTTCCTTTAATAACGTTGTGACGCGATTTATATATTTAAAAAAAATAATTTTATTAGGAGGTATTATTCTTTTTATTATTACACTTTTATATTCACAGAGCAATTAATTACGTTCGGTAAAATCATCATCTATTATCATCAGGCACACACACACACACACACACACACACACACACACACACACACATATATATATATATAAAATCATCGAATACATTTGCCAGTCATTATAATAATTAATCGAATTGTAAGACATTGTTGGTTGGTGGATTGGGATGAGCGAAATCCAAACATTTTTTATTTTTATTAAATTGTATTTTTTCGTTGTAATTATAATACAATATTTATTATTTGCAATTTATAACCCAGAACACACACAACAAATCAAAAAAAAACAACAATGATTATATTTTTAAAATTATTAAATTGCATTAAAATATTTTGAATAGTTATACAAATATTTGTTCTAAAACAATGTAGATTTCTTTAATTTGCTTAATTTTATTAATACCAACAATTCTTCAGCAAAGGCGATGTTTTCCAAGGTACAATATGACTTTTTTAAGATACTACAGTACTAACTAACATACAGTGATTGAAAAAAGTATTTGCACATCATGTTTTTATGAATAAATGAGTTTTAAAAAAAATACTTCGCTTTCTTTTGCAAAAATGGAAAGTACCTATATTAAAAACTGAGAAAAACCTTATGTAAAAAAATGAAAACTCTTCATAATGAAACAAAAAAATTAAAACAATAAAAGTGCTTGGAAAAAAATATTTGCACACTTGGTCTACTATGACTCACAAGCTCTGTTTACTTTTGCATTAATCCTCCTGTGTCCATAGGTTGGTTTACTAATTTATTTCTAATCGTTTATTACCAGTATTCTCTGGTCTTTCAATCAGTATCCTTCAGTCAATAGACAATCATCATGCCATAGACAAGTGAACTGTGTGTCGCGACTCGCGAAAAAATTGTTATACTCAAGAAAAAAAATATCGCCAAATGGCCGATTTCTAAGGGTTGAATTTTTCTACAGTGAGATACGTCATAAAAAGTATGAGGAACGTGGTTAAACCGAAAACAGTGAGCGTAAATTACGTCCTAAAAAGTTAACTCCCAGGCTGAATAGGAAAGTAAGAAAAGAAGCTCTTAAAAATCCCGCGATAAGTTCTCGGGATCTGGCTGCTATAGTCCAATCAACGTCTGGAGTCCAGATTACTCGCGGAACAATTAGATATACCCTACGTTCGGAACCGCTCTATGGAACAGTTCCGAGAAAGAAGCCATAAATCAAAGAAGCCATAAAACGAATCGCAAAAACAGTACGTACAGAAACCCTTAATAAGCTTTTGGCCGAATGTCGTCATTCCTGAAGAAAGCAAATTCAATTTGTTTGGTTCAGAAGGTTGAAGGACGATATGACGACATCGTAATGAAGCCCTAAAGAAGCAAAATGTTTTAGAGACTGTAAAGCATGGTGAAGGACATTTTATAGTTTGGGGGTGTGTTCCCTACCATGGCGTGGAAAATCTTGAGAGCATTGAAGGCATTTTAAATGCGGAAGGCTATGTGAACATTTTTCGCCGTAATTTGTGTGTTAGTGTAAAAAAAATTGGAATCGAGGATCAGTACTATTTCCAACAGGACAACGATCCAAAACATACTGCGAGGAGAACAAAGGATTGCTTAATATTTAATGTTACAAGACAGCTCTACACTCCTCCTCAGTCACCAGATATAAATATAATTAAAAACTTATGGCACACTCTTGACCAAGATGTAAGAAAACACCATATCACTAGTGGACATCACCTTAAACAACTTCTTGTTCAAGAATGGGAAAAAATAAACCTAGATTTAATTAAATACCAAGTACATTCAGTGCCTAGACGTCTACAGGCAATTATTGACGCAAATGGCCTAATTAAATTGAGTTTTAACTTGTAAATTTGGAAGTGTGCAAGTACTTTTTTCCAAGAAGTTTTATTATTTTCATTATTTTGTTTGATTATAAAGTTTTTATATTTTTTTGTAAAAGGTTTTTTTTTCAGTTTTTAATAAATGTACTTTTCATTTTTGCAAAGAAAAGCAAAGTTTTTTGTTTCCTTGAACGCTATAATGAAAAGTATAAACATCTTATAAATAAATGTTAGAACATCTCTTCTTTCAACACATTATATATTAGAAACTTTACGTTTACTAAAATTTTTTTTTAAATTATCCGAGCATTTCAAAGTTTTGTTGCTTCCTCAAGGTTCAAAAAAACCTAAAAACAATAAAAAAATGTACAATTAGATTTAAATAATTTACAAATACATAAATAAATAGTTTGAGAAAAATTATTATGAAATTATTTATAAAGTATTTATAACTTATTTAGTCGGTAATTAGAAGACGATACCTAAGAAACAAGAAGGCTCGAGGATACCCTATTAAAAGGATTTTATTAAGCATTTAATTATAGGATCTTGGAAACTTGTTAACGGCAATAAAGAACTTTAGATTAGTTTTGGCTTTTTTCTTGCTTAATAAAGTATTGATTTATGGAGTTCATAACTAAATTAGGGAGAAGACATAATTGGTTCTAAACTAGTTTGTCTTGAGTTAAACGGGTTACAATGTTACTGCCTGAATTTGAGATACATGTTTAAAAATGTACCTCAGTAATTCAGTGAATATTTAAAAGTTGAGTTACATTATTTATTAATATTTTCATAATGTCAGTATGTAAAATGTACTTTTTAGGTTTGATTCAAAAGAGGAATATTAATATTATCTTTTTTTACAAATGGTAAACATGTACGGTTTTCGATATGAGTGAGTCTATTTTAATGGATAACCTAATTTAAATAAATACTTTAGGTAAAAGTTGAAACGTTTATCTTGTTCCAAAAACTGCATTTTTTTTTTTTTTTTACTTTGTTGTAATATATACGGTTGACGCAAGATTAGAATAAAATTTGCAAATAAATCTTAATTTCTACTTCCACTTAACTATATATGAAAAAAAAATAGTAAGGGAAAGTATTGCGATAACATCAGTTTTCAACGGAAATATTTTAAGAGCGTCAATGCCTGAGATGTTACAGGAACTTCATTATAAAAATCGACCAACCAGAAGAGCCACTTTTATTATGCACTTTTTTACGATTTTCTCAAAGTTGTTAGAGCCCCCAAATAACTGAACAGAAAATACAGTCTGTGTGTGTGGGTGTGTCTAGAACAAATACGAAAAGTCGTACGAAATTGAAATATGATATTCAAAACAACTATATGCCCGAGATATTTCAGCAATCTTTTCATCCGTATCGTTTAGCAAGAATTACAACTTTATACCAACCATTTTGAACCTTTTCACGATTTTCTAAAAAAAATGGCTCTAACAATTTTATTAAAATCATTAAATATATCTAACATTTAATGAGCTTTAATATCGTGTAGGTTTCATCATGAGGGAAATAGTCTTTTAGGGCTCAAATGCCGATATTAATGTACCTTTGATTTCGTAGATTTGAAAACATTTCCTACCACCTATACGCTGATGACCTCTTAATCTATCTATCCTTCCCTCCTTCCGAATTATCATTAGCTTTTGCAAATATTCAGGCAGACCTAGATAGGATCAGTGCCTGGGCAAACCTGAATAGTCTAAAGCTTAATCCTATGAAAACCCAGGCCATTTTAATCGGTTCCAATTTCCTCCTTAGTTCTATCATCACCCTTCCTTCACTTTTACTTAATAATCACCCTATTACCTTCAGCGCCTCCGTCAAAAACCTTGGCGTAATCCTTGACCAAAACCTATCCTGGAAACCCCATATTGCCCAAATTTCCAAAAAATCGATAAGTACACTAAAACTATTTCAACGGTCCCTTCACCTTCTCCCACAATCCTCCCGGAAGCTCCTTGTATCCTCTCTTATTTTTCCCAATTTTGACTATTGTTGTGCGGTATATGGCGGCCTCTCGAAGGTGCTTGAGGGCAGATTGAAACGAGTCATGAACTGTTTCATAAGATTTGTCTTCGGTACCTCTAGACGGTCGCATGTATCACATCTCTATGACGAGTCAAATTGGCTATTTCCCTCTATTCGAAGGCAATATTTCTTGGTTCCTTTCTCTATCAAGTCATCCGCTCCCATCGTCCCTCTTACGTTTATAGTCTCCTGCAATTTAAATCCACAATCCATACTCAGGAAACCAGATCCCGTCCTTCTGACCCCTATACGCCTTCCCATCGAACCAAAAAATATGAATTTTCCTTTTTAGCCCGGTCCACTTTTCTCTGGAATACTCTCCCATCAAACATCCGTCATGCTCCTTCCCAATCTTCGTTCAAATCGCTCCTTTTTAAACACCTTCTTGCTCCCCAACCAGATGCTAACTAATTTCGGTATAAAAATTAAAGCGATGTGAGAAATGTCCACATTTCATGACATAAATGTTAATTAAGTTTTCATCATTATTTTTAATTATTCTAAAGTTTTTTTTTTGGTTAGTTAGCCCTATGTTACTTTTAGACACTATTGTAATCTTTTTAATTTTTATTTCTTTCTGTTTTTACCATTTAAAATACTTGTATATATTTATTGTAATCATTAATGTTATAAGTCTTTTCTGTTTTTCTTTTTATGCGTTCTTTGGTCAGTCATAATACTTATTTGTTTTGTACCTGTATGTTATTCTTAAGGGACCTAGTCCCAGAATAAAGTTCATTCATTCATTCAACATATAATATTAGCATTGATAAAACGCCTAAATATACGAGTTGAACGAAAACCAACTAAAGAAGAAAAGAGCAAATATAATTTTTTTTTCATGACACAAGAATAGTAATATAGATGAATAATTTACCGTTAGGAAGCTAAACCGAAATGGAGAAAGTCAAAAATGGCATAACTTTAGTGATTATTGTAAACACCATTTTCTATTGTTTGAAAATTTAATCCGAAACCCATGTTTATTCAAAATTTAATTTGATATTTAACGTGTTTTTAAGTTTGTTTGTTTATTTATTTAACGTCACTTTATGCTACTATGGCTAATCGGACGATGCTAAAGTGGGAGTCCTAAATTTTGCCTATCCATGTTTTATTAGGATAGGGATCTTTAACGAGTACCTGACATCGCACAGGCTCGGGACCACCTTTTAACGTCCCCTCCGAAGGACGGCGTAACTAAGGATTTTTTACTCCCATTAAAAAATCCTAGAACCACCTGCGGGTTTGAACCCGTGACCTTTAGCATGGGAGGCTGTTACGCTAGCCACCCAGCCGTGTTTTTAAGTCTAACTTACTTAAAAAATCCTTAAATTAATTTAAACGACCAGATTTTTTATTACTAGTATTGTAGGTAACAATTTTGTATTGATATATTTCCTTAATGAAATGTGATTTCAATGAAACTGAATATAATTCTTTTAATATTTTTGACCTTTCTTTGATAGTCCCTTTACTGAGTTTAACAACAGAGATAGGTGTGAGTCGTATGTTGCTCGCAACAGATTTTTAAAAATAAGTATAATTAATCAGAATAATGAATCACATGAATTCAAAATATGTTTGTTTAGTGATGAAAACATTGGTTCCATTAAGGATAATGATCATAAAGTACAAGAAAAGACAGTCATATGAAAAACAAGTGCTTAATGACAGGAGGATGCACCACTGGGTGCATTCTCCCTCATGTCTGCTTACGCTATGTTTTTTTAATTTATATTTTAGCACATTTGCTTATTGTAATTTTTGTACAGGTGCGAATAAAATGTTTAGTAAAATCAAAAATATGAAAAACAACTGTCATTTCTAAAACTGATGAAAAACAATGAAAATGATTATTTGAATAATAGTATTTTTATTTGATTACATATATTTATTTTAATGTCTGATCCAGCCCCCTGCCAATCACACATGTTCTGCACATACAGCGAATAGACCAGTTTTCACCTCAGGTATTTCTATACAGCATTAGCGAAACATTGAACATTAAGGAAATATTTTTTTCTGAAAACAAGTTATATCTGGAATAAGTGCAGCATTGTTGTATGTTTCAAAAATTGACTGATATAAGCAATAGAAACATTTGTTTTTTTACTATTCAGTTATGAAAATTTCAAAAACTTTATAGTTTATTTTTGTATACCGGTTTACCGTGACACTACCGTGCTTAATTTTTTTTCTTGGAAAAATAATTACATATATCGTCACTCTGTGAACACAATAAAATGAAGAATTCATATGTTCCTCTGATATTGACTATTTATTATAACTAATTTTAAATTTGATGAGTTATATTTCTTTATGAAGTCCTAGAGGATGAATAAAGTGGTTACTGCATGATTCATTAGATACTAGATAACAAATATTAAAAAGAAAATGAACGGAGTTGAATAGGCGTGGTTCTTGTGCTTATAAATGTTCCTCAACATCTTCCGATTGAATAAACAATTCAAAGAATTCATACAAAAAAATCTATTGATCACATGATTTTATTCTTTACTCCATCTACCATAAAAAAAAAATTGATCCAGCCCAAGTGGAACTTTATAGTCCGTTACCTGATTTAATAAAATAATTATTTACATTTCGCCGAGGTGTCTCCCACTGTACTTACTAGAAATAACTTGGAATTTGATGGTCTCCTAAAACCATATATATAACAGAAAGCGTAACTCGCATTGGTTCCGCGACATTGGGAGCTATAAAATGGTTGAACGTTGTTACTTGCAATTCATTGGTTTGATGGTAACGATTCCTTTATAGTGTCTTTACGGCCAATTGCTTGGATCCTAACCTTTCATTGCTATCGCAGTTTCAAGACCCTAGTAATGTCCCGAGAATGGTAAGACTTTGATCCTATCACGGTGTTAGGTTGGAGATCTTAACAATTTTTGTATTCACCTAGTCAAAGTGACACTACTTAGTTTTATTTTTGAAAATAAAGTTGTTTTATATAATTTTATTTGCATGAAATGACATGAAATGTGTTTTTTGATTTTTTTTATGCACCAATTTAAATCAAATATTCATGTATAAATATGCAGTGGTCACTTTAATTTTTTCCATCACCTTTAAAAAATTACGATGTGGAAACTATAGGCCAATATACCTATCCTCAGTAGTGTACAAAATATACTCCAGGATTTTAGAGCAGCGACTGTGACGTATGGTGGACCATAATATATACATGAAAGACATACCTAGGATCACACTTTTTTCCCTTAAGAACGATAATAGTAAAGGCCTGGGATCGGAAGAAGGCAGTCTATTTGGAATTTATTGATCTAAGGGCGGTTTTTGACTTAATCTGGAGGCAGGAGATATGGGATACACTAATAACAATTAGAACAAACATGGTTAGTGCTATAAAATCAGTTTAACAAGACCTAAATGGCATTCTGCTGATAGCTGACTCTGAGGAGACTCTTCATACATCCTTGGGTCAATGGAATGAGGAACTCAAGACGCTTACAAATAGACTCAAGCAAGAGTAAAGTCATGTGTGTTGGAAGAGAAAACGCTGGGGCAAGGAATTTGGGTAATGGGGAACCCATAGAAGTAATGAATACTTGTACGTATATTGGGACGAAGGCCAATCAAGTGTATCATCAGATTCCCAAAACTGTTGTGAGGAAGTATGAAGAAAGCAGGAAATGAGCATATTTATATTCCGTGTTCCTTTCAATCCTCCTTCATGTATCAGAAAGCTGGACTGCCTTCGACAAGCGTATATGTAGGATAACAAATACAGAAATGAGATTCCTTCAAAGAATAGTTGGTAAGACCAAGAGAGACTGCTTCAGAAATGAAAAAAAAATCGAGGGGATTTGGAGGTTAAACTAGTGCGCGGCAACATGCAAGAGCAACAAATAAATAGGTATAGCTACCCGTAAAGTGGACGATACCAGAAACGTCTAGTGGTATCTAGAAGCAAGACTGAAAAGAAGACGGCCTCAGGGCAGACCCAAGCGTATGTACTCTGATTACATTGGGAAACTGGGAGCAGCAAGAGTATAAATCAGCCCGGAGGTGAGAAGACCAGCCAGGGAGATATGGACCAGTGTCCTAGCTGGACTGAGGCTGCAACTCCACGCTTGGCGGCACAGAGGAGTTTGAGGAAGAAAATAATTCTTTAACAAATCCCAAGAATTAAGGTGTTATTTTAGTTAGTTTTAGACGTACCCTTTGATAATAGAGTTCCCTAGTTAAAACGAAGCGACGCATTATAATATATTATCGTTTTAGCTGATTATTATCGAACTCCAAAATATTAACCAAAAAGATAACTTACTATCCTGATAAAAAGGATTATCGGTAACCCAATAGATGAAAAGTTACAAAAAGCACGAAATAAACATACATTAGACCAACTGACTAAAAAAACATTAACACATTCACTACCAAAACACCCCAAAACACAAATACAGAAATTCATAGTGTAATCGGTAACGAACCCCCCGTAACGCAGCTACTGAGCCTAGTATCCAATAAATACGAAAAAGTTATAATAAACCCATATTTGAGCGAGCGCGATTAAAATTAATAGTGTAATTGGTAACGAACCTTTGGGAACTGAGCTACTGAGCCTTGTATCCAATAAATACGAAAAAGTTATAATAATCCCAAGAATTAAGGTGTTATTTTAGGTAGTATTAGACGTACCCTTTGATAATAGAGTTCCCTAGTTAAAACGAAGCGACACATTATAATATATTTTCACTTTAAAATCCGTAGGACAATAGAATAAATTTATTATTGTGTAAAAATACTTTATACATAAATACTGGTGGTGGCAATAAAACCAAAGTTAAATCTATTTTCTACAGTAAATCTATAATTGAAATAGCTAAACAATACACTTATTTAGAAGTGTTTTTTTCATCATCGGGTTTGTTTTCTCAAGCAGCAGATAACTTTGTAAAGAACTCAAACTTGGCTTCACATAGAGTTCGGAAAATTCTTATAAGGTCAAGATCAGACTCACTTGCAACGAAGTTCAAATTGCTGAATTCTGTGGTAAATTCTGTTCTTTTATACTCTTCGGAAGTCTCGGCCACATTACATTGTCAAAAATTCGAGCGGGTTGCTTTAAGTTATTTTAAAGCAATATATCATTGCTCGCGGAATACACCTAACCATTATGCTCTTATAGAAACTGGTCTAAAATCAATAGAAACAGTTGTTCTAAAAAGATTGATTCGCTAGTACCGAAAGGTAGACTTAATGAAAGATGATCGGTTACCGGAAATATGTATAAACATTTTAAAGAAATATTCCTTGAACCAGAAGATCAATGCGAAGTACAATTGGTATAGGCAACTAATTAATACATTGTTAATTATAGACGCGGCTGACATATTAAATATCAAATGTAAAGCCTTATTAGAAAGGGTATTAAATAACGCTACTGAAAAATCTAATTATCGTAATCTTTCCATAGATATTCATGTTATTTTACACTCAAAGTTTAATCCCAATTTTAGGAAAATTAGTAGCTTAAATATGGAGAAATATTTTTTGAAAATAAAGGGACCTATGAGAAAACATAGACTGATCAGTCAACTAAGACTATGTCAACCTAATAAACTAAAAGTGGCCTGTTACGGATTTTAAAATGATTATTAAGATAGCGGCATTGAATGCCCTATTTGTAATTCAGGCGAATCCGAAGATCTAAATCATTTTTTGTTGCAATGCCCTGTTTACTCCCCGTCTAAAAATAAATACTTGATGACATTTATTGAAAATATGTCAGGCAATGACCTCATAGTGGAACTTTTGTTGCAAATAGAAAATAAAAATAAATTAAAAATTTTTTTTTATTATGTAGCAGAATTTTTAAAGCTAAGAAATTTGTGTCTGTCTATTCAAGAATAATTTAAGCACATTACCAAAATAACAATAATTGAATTTGTTAAACTATTTATGATTCTTTTATTTTGTTTAATATTTCTACAGTTACATTTTATTTTGCATTTAGTTAAGGAAGCTTATTTTGTTCAGAACAGTTGTAATAGATTTCTTTCATTTATCTTTAACTGTTTTGTAAAACTCAACTCCATTAGTATGGGCTAGCCCGAAAACAAATAAAGAGATTTATTATTATATAAACACAGGTTCCCGGTCGCAAGTATTAGATATTGAGTTTAAGTTATTAATATTTTTATCTGATATTATATTCTATATTATACATTATCAATTAATATTTTGTAATTTTGATCTTAAAAGTCGACTACCGACTTTTGAGTTTAAATGCACAAATGTCTTAAAATGCCTTAACACTGTGAAAGGAGAAACTAGCAGCATTAAAACACTAGTATTGGTTTGTAAAAATCTTATAACGGATAACGGATAAAAGTGAACGAATGTTGTAAATAATAAGTTCTATCGCAATATTATTTAATCTGAAACAAATGTTTTTATCGAAGCTCAGTGAAATGTTTTAACGACGGGAGTAAATGAAAGTCGTGTGTTGGGCGCACCATAGTTTTTTATTACTATGAAAAGAAGAACTTATTTCTGAATTTTAATATTAATTATATATGTTCTACTATATATTTCAGTTTTGCAGTAATGAGTTAATTATGGAATGATGAACTGTGTGATAAATAATTTCTGTATAAAATCAAATTTATCCTGGTAAAAATAAGTACGTATGACGGCATCGTCAACTTAGACTTAATTTTTAAAAAGGTGCAATAATATCCAAGAAAATAATAATAATAAAAAACCTGTACCACTACAACCCATGAAGGGTCTTGGGCTCAGTACATATAGAGATTCGTACTGTTTCTAGGCCAACGGCAGTGCAATGAGGTGATTAGGCCTTAACCACGCTCAGCCGCCAGGTTTTTCCCCAATTAATTTGGGTACCCACTTTATAGAGGCTGGGTCTGCCCCAGGAGGGTCTCCATACCCTAGGGTCGTCCCCCGACTGAATTAACAGAATAAATAATATTTCTGCCACAGCCGGGATTCGAACCCAGGACCCGGAGCACAGCAGACTAGTGCTCTATCCACTAGACCAAGCCGCTCCCAAATAATAATAATAATAAACCAAAAATTAAAACATATAAATAACTAATAAAATATTAACATCAATTGAGAAGTTGATTTCCAAAAGGTACTATATCCCTTCTCGGAACCTTATAGCAAGCGCAAAACTCTAATTACTATTTTATTAAATAAACTTATTTTTAAATCACCTAAAATTCTATAATTGTTTTTCTCACTATCTTAATTACTCTACATCAAAGTTATGAAATGTTTTATTATGATTTGGATCGAAACTAAATGCGTAATTAATACCTTTAAAAGATAACTGTATTTCTTAACCCCGCTTTTAAAGGACTTGAGAGTACATTAGATAATATCAAATAGAATATTTAGATAAAACTAAATGATGAGAATATAAATATATGAAAAAATCAATTTTGTAAAATGTCATTTACTATCTTTTACATATCAATGTCTCAATCATATTATTTCCGTTTAATACTATATATTAAAAAAATTGTGATCGCCTTTACATTTTCAATAATCGGTTTTAACACTAAAATGGACTATGAAAATTATAACACTAAACAAGTCAAAGAAAGGTATTCAGAAAACCTTATTTGAGGTATATTCAAGCATAATACATCGTAAAAGAAACAGGTAAATGAACTGTGGAGCATCAGCTTCAAGTGAAGTGTTTAATTATATCCCTGAGAAATTAATGCTGTAATTAAATCTCAACGGAACATTAACACAACGGCAGCTATTTAAGGGCTGACGTATAAAATAACATCAGGTCTCTTGACTGTGTCCGGGTGTGTTCGCTGGGTATTAAAACATTTACCTGAATGTAAACTGTAATAGCTGGTGTTAACAGGTTCTATAGGTGTTTTATTTTTATTTAATTAAATTTAAAAGTTAGTTTAAAAATATTTACTAAAACAATAAGGAATTCACGAATTTTGTTTCAGCGCTCTCTTAAATATATAATCAAACGTTACATTAAAATTTTGGAAGTGTTCTGTTGAATTGTTTTTACACATCTACGGTAATTGGTTGCTTTTAACAAAAAAAATATTTTTTGAATTTAGGTGTTTGTTCAGTAGTCAATCAATTCCCTTATACACAATTCGTAAGCCTTTAACAATATTATAATATCTATAAATTTATAAATTGTTCATGAAATGTAAAATTAGGTATCTCAGATATTCAAGGGACTGTAAGCTTCTTTCATGATTCATTGATATATATATATAATACACTTTTGTTGCAGTATCTTCTCAGTTCCGATAATGAGACTAGCTGACAATAATAATTACTGTGAAATGGTAGTCAATACTTTTAATTTTTTTAAAGTGTTTAAGTAAGTTGAAATAAATGTACAATAGCAGTTCTTTTTTATGTTTTTTTTTTTTGTGCATTTTGTTCTAGTTTTAGCAAAAGCTAATTTTATTTTTACTTATGTTAAATCTATTTTCTTTTTTTCCTCATTAATTTTGTATCTAGGCCAGATATGAATATTTTGCTTTGATAAATTTCATGTTATTCTTGAAGGACTTAGACCCAGAATAAAGTTTTTTTCTTTCTTTCTTTATATATATATAATATATATATATATATATATATATATATATATATATATATATATCATACTTTTATTTTTATATTTTCAAGAATTATGATAAAACTATACCAACCTTCCTGTGAAATATATATAAATACTATACAAAATATATTTTAATTTTTTTGTTGAAATGTAATATATTTCAAGCAATTATATAGATATAAAAGTATTTTATTGTACATTCGGTATATATCACATTACGTTCTAGAGTTATTATATTAACCGTAATATTTCATTTTAACCAAATAATTAATTAGATTTATTTGTTATTATATATCATTAATAATTTTAGATGTGTAATTTACAGATATTATTATGAAAAGGAGGTTCTTACCGAATAATGTTTCAATGCTCTAATTACACATTCCATTAACCTGTACTGTTGTAAAATGTATCCTTAGCAATTACGTGCTTATGCATAAGCAGCCTTACTCTATATCAGTAGATCCTCTTAGACGGCCATAAACTTTTAGTGACATGCTAGTAACTATATTAGTAGTTAAAAGTCTACTGACTAATTATTATTATTTAAAATGTCTAATGGCTCTGAAATGAATTTAAAAATATATATATATTTTAGAATGTTTCATATTAGAACGTATAAATTTCAATAAAAAGATTCCACACTTCCAAACATTGATATTTAAAAGTAGATTTTTACCAATGTAATTATGATCTCTTATTGTTGATAATTGAATGCATTAATTTATATTTATATTTGAATTATGTAAGGCTTATTATTTAATTTTAACTATATAAAATATTGTGAAGGGAAAGTATTGCGGTCTTGAAAATTTTCGAATTCGAGTTTTCACCGAAGATACACATTCCACAAAAAGGGCCAATGTGTATGTTTGTGTGCGGTAAGTTCAGCTCGAACAGTAAATTTAATATAATGATTGTTGCTAAAAACGGCTCCAACGATTGTGATTAAACTATGTCGATGTATAAATTAACAGGGTTTAATATCATTTAGGTTTCATTCTGATTGAAATATTCTGACTAGGCTTAAATGCCGATATTTTAAATTTCCCTTCTCTAAATTACTTTTAATTCTGTAGATTCTATAAAAATAACTATATTTTCATTTTAGCATTGATAATAAACAGCTAAATATGCAAGTTGAGCGAATTTTATAAGCAACTAAAGGAAAAACTGCAAATTAACGGAGTTTAATATCATTTAGGTTTCATTCTGATTGAAACAGTGTAATAGGGCTCAAATACCGATATTTTATGTTCTTTTATTTTAAGTATATTCTTAAATATAAGAAAAAAAAACTATTTTATCGTATACTATATTGTCAGCATTGATATAATGGCTAAATATACAAGGAGAATGAAATTTATAACCAACTGAAGTAGAAAATAGCAAAAATATTTATTGGTAATTTTTGTCACTAAACACAGGAGTGTATAATATAAGTATAAGAACTCATCACTCACTGTCACTTTTACGTAACCAATAAATCATTATACAAAGACCTCAACATACCAATCGTAACGGATATCATTAAAAAATATTACAAACATTTTCACGACTCACTCGCTGGACATCCAAACCTACTGGTACAAACATTACTGACTGATACACTACCACAATACCCACCAAGGAGACTGAAGCGCCTCTGGAGCAGAGACTTACTTCTTTAGCAGATCTTCTACGCAAGGAGTGCCTTCACTGAGAGGTTTCTTCGCTCACGAATTCCGAAGAATCCTGAAATAGGTTTTCGTAATGGTCATTAATGTTACAATATATGCCTAAAGGCATTTGTATATTACTTGTTGTCAAATAAATAAAAAGAATTCATATGTAAAATTTTGGAAAAGAAATGAATTGGGAAAAAATTACTATCTTACGTACTAGCGACGGAATAGGCCATAAATTTAAGTGATTGTTGTACCTAGCAACTATATATTGTTATATTATTTAATATGAAACATATTTTTTCAACAAAACTGAATATAATTCTCTAATTTTTTTTATCTTTAACTATATTTAATAGTTTTTCAATTGATCCTAATAACCGAGGTTGCTCGCCGCAGATATTTTTTTTACATTATTTGAAAAAACAATGTACACAGGTAGTGTATGCATCGAACTTAATCTGTATAATCATTTACAATGTTTATCATATTTGCAATTTGTTTGAGTGAATATATTTATTGCTAGGTTCTTTTTAAATAAAATGATCCATTTTCACTCAACACTCCTTTATTTCTTCCTACGTTTCGGCCTTTGCCATGTTCGAGGGTTCTATCAACATCATTTATTTTAAAGTTAAAAGATAATCAACATTAGTTTTCACAATGTTATAAAACATTTTACATTCCTTTAATATTTCCTTAATATTACACTCATATAGAATATATTTTGTCACATTTTAAAAATATCTATTACAGGCTGAGCTAGCCTTTTAGGGAAAATAAAAAAGGAATAAAGGAGTGTTGATTGAAAATGGATCATTTGATTTAAAAAGAACCTATCAATTACAATGTTAATTATGTAAATTATTCTACGGAGTCAACAGTAAAAAAAAAAAAAAAAAAATGCATGCCTGCTGACCTCCAGAGGATGATTTTCATAAGATTAGAAAATTTAGAGGAAATTACGAATCATGAGACTCTATTCTGACTAATACCATGTAGATTCAATCATATCAACATATCCTAATATTTTGTTTTGAATAAGAATAATGAATGGATTAAAGTTACTTTCAAAATTCTCGTAAGATTACATAACTGTTTAAATAGAATTTTATTCGGAAATAAGAGAAAATAAATATTTATTCCTGATCTTAGATAAGTCAGACAGTAGGTTAGTTTCCTGTTGCTACATTTCTCTCTTTTCCCCATTCCATTACCAATTTACGGAGAGAGCGAAGCCTAGATTGGAATAGGCTTAATGTAGAACTAAGCCTAACACACCTGACGAAGCAATCTGAACTTTAATGTGTTTAAACCAAAACAGAGATTCATTAGGTACTGTTTGGATTTGAATTTGTAGAAAATCTATAAGATCGTTACGAAAATACTTAATATTGTAACATACCATTAATTAAAAAAATACTTTTATTAGTTAATAGTAGAATACGTTAACATTTTTTTGAAAGTCAATATTAAATTATTGCAAATATAAACATTATAATTTTTAAATAGTTTAACATTAAATATCTCTTAATAAAAAATATAATGTCATAAGACCAAGTCTTACTAATCGTGCACATTGATGTTCCTTACATTTTAGCCGATACATAGGGTTATTTTCAACAAAATTTGCATCTTGTATACTAGATACATTAACCAATACAGTTGTAAATTTCAATAAATAGTAATTAAAAATACAATTTTTTTCTAATAGAGCTAAAAAATAATAAGCTTTAATGTACTAAACACTAAAAATTTAGAATGGGTGGTACTGCTACCTTAAATGAAGGTAATAAAAATTCATAAAATTCATATATGAAGAAAAACTTGCTTATTAATCTCAGCTTTCATTTTAAACATCATGGGTAATTGACGTACCTAATAGTGGAACCCGTGGGGGAGCCCGTGGCTAAGTGGTTAGCGCGCTAGCCTGCCACGCTGAAGTTGTGAGTTCGAATCCAGTCCCAGGAGGACTTTTTTCAAGCATATAAATAAATGGGGATTCACTCACAATTCCCGGGTATGTGGGACCCGTCAGCTAATTGACAGCACCACAAAAATAGGCGTAGGAGTGATGACTTACCCTATAAATATCATCGAGTATCGCGGTGTGGACTATAACCATACCGCGCGGCCAAGGGCCTCTAAGGCTGTCGCGTCAACGAAGAAGAAGAATAGTGGAACACCACAGTGTTCATGTCACAACGTTCTCTATTTATGTGGACATTTAGTTTCAAAGTCCATCCTTCTTTCAGGTTTGATTGGTGGATACTTTTCCAAAATCTTATTAACATTAATATTAAAACATTAATACAAATTTATCTACTATTCAAAGTCCTTCGAAAAATAGTTAATGCTCTGTATTTTGTCACAAACCGTACCCTACAAAGTAATGATCTGTTTATATTATACGTTGTTTCATCCAAAGCTGACCATAATCTTTCGCATAATCCCTATCACTTAGCACCTCTATTCAGTCCTACCCACACGTACAATCCTCTCCTATTAAGTACAATCCTATCCCAAATACCTTTTGTAAATATGTCAATTGGAGTTCTAGCAATAATATGATTCTCTAGGCCAGTAAGAAAAGTTTGCAACATTGCTCTACGCTCCCTCTTTGTTTTTAGAGAAGGGCTGAGTACTATTGAATCTTGCTTGTCTCTCCGTAAGACAGGCAGAATCGACTCTGGGTTCCTCGGACTGATTGCAAATGTTGGACATAGACATGCAAATGCTTCAATTGCTTATTGATTGCTTTCTTTTCATAATAACTCATTTGTTTTGTTTTGTACATGGTCCGAATAAATTGCTTTATTACTATTTCAATTGTGGGATATGATGTAATAAATACACAAATTTATATTACTAAAAAATATGTTAAAAAAATATTATATTACACGCTCAGTCGCTAACTAACCTGGAAATTTATACGTCATTAAAATAAAGTTTGTTTTATAGAAAAGAATAATTTATTCATAATAAATTATTCGCTAGCAAATTATTTTAAGTTTTATTCGACCAGAACTCTTTGCCGAGGTGGTAGAGTACACAACTGGGGAATTCTATTATTAGAACTGAAGAGGCCCCATAAATCCTCGAGTTGTTTTAATTAAAATCTCTAAAAGAGACAACCGTCAGCTTGGCAACCATCAGTGACCACCGCTAGTTGTCAGCTTTTCTTTTTCCCTTGTGCCCTTTATCACCGGGAAAGGGCTATGGAAATTTTCCGGCCATTAACACGAGCCCAGCGATTAATCTGCTGTCAATTACTTTGCAACAATAACCCGTCAAATTATCATCGAGGGGCCGAGGGAGGGTGCGAGAAAAATGGATATCCCGTCACGATTGGTCGAATTCTCACTTAGTCGTATTTTTATAATTTATTCCTTATTTTTATCATTAGTACTTAATATACCTGCACTTATTCTTCTTATGATTTACTCTTGATTATTTATTTATGATCTTGAGGACTTGATAGTCGTAATTTTTTGTATTTAACAAAACTTACAACTCTATTGATTCAATATAACAAGTAAATGTGATGGATATATGATTAAAACACATAATAGTCATGCGAGGAAACAACCTATTGCTAGCACTATAATGTATAATATAGATTGTCAGGAATAGATGTTGAGGAGAGGTCACGGATAAGCGGGTTTGAGTGAGCAAGTATTGGGATGCTAGAAGAGATTTAGTTGGCCCCTATAATTCAATTCCTTAGGCCCAAATAGGCCTGATAATGGTTGTGTTCATGTCTTTTTTGTAGTAAATAGGAAGTTTTGAGCGAATCAGAATATACAGTCATTTTTATTTTGATCTTTTTTTTTATTTAAAAGAAATTTACAACTGTATTACAATAAAATACATTAAGTAAATGTGCTAAAGATCAAGTGGGCGTGATACAGGCATGTGAAGAAACTATCCAGTGGTAGCACTTCAAAGTTTATTCAGCTAAGTAGGTCTCGAGGCCATCGTCTTTTCAGCCGCCTAGGAAGATGATCAGGAATAGGAGATGAGAGTTTGTGGACGAGTGAGTTAGAGGGTACGGGTAATTTGGAATAAAAGGAGGAATATCGAGTTCGGGCTAGATCTGCGACTAATGGGATATTTAGGCCTTTATGAATTATTTTATTGGTGACAAAATAAGGGGCGTTTAGGATCTTTCGGAGGATTTTGGATTGCAAGGATTGAATGAGGGAAGAATTGGATGGTTTGGTGGATCCCCATAACTCAATCCCATATGTCCAAATAGGCCTAATGATGGTTATATAAATTATTTTTTTGTAGTATGTGGAATGTTTTGATCGTTTGTCCAGTAAGTGTTGTAGTAAGCGGTATCTACGAGCTGTTTCTTGTCGTTTCAGTCTAGTGTGAGGATTCTAAGTAAGACGTTTGTCTAGATGGAGTCCTAGGTACCGGATCTGTTCAACTGAGGTGAGTGGAATATTGTTAAAGGAGATAGTGGGACAGGCGGACATAGGTTTTCAACGAAGGGTGAAGGTAATTTGATGGGATTTAGTAGGGTTGATTTTAATTCTCTACTTTTGATACCATTCTTCAATGGAAGAAATGTGAGACTGAAGGGTTTTGGAAGCAACAGATGAGTCATTATTTACGGATAACACACAAGTGTCATCAATGTAGGTTGTGAGGACAGTGCCAGGATGGATTGGATTTTGATCTTAAGTGAAGAAAACAAAAAGGGGTAAGAAACCTAATAAAGATAGTCAATTTGAAGTGTGTTAAAGGATGAAGTGTGTTGTATTAGCCATAAATTTGAATGCTTATTAGTTAAAGGATGAAGTGTGTTATGTTAGCCATAAATTCATGTGTTGTATTTGCCATCAAAATTCTCCAACTAAATAAAACACGGAAATATTTTTTTTTTCTTTTCATTTTCACAAAACTAATTAGTGAATCTTTTTTTGCAAAGATGTAAGGGTAATAATAACTATTTGAAGTGTTTTCACCCTAAAATTAAAACAAAACCAACAACGAAAACTAAGAAAAAATTATTCAGATCTATGATATCGGAAATGTTATATAATAAGATGCTCTATTCAGGATTTGAAGAATTTATTGTTGTAATTTTTGTTTTGAATATAGTGCAGACATCGTAAAACATAATCACACTAATTTATTGTATAGAATTAGAAAATGTATGCTTTTTATTACGAATCCATCGTTAAGAAACTACTGTAGTTTCTTATCTATTTATGTCTTTAAATCATTCTTCCTTTACATTATAAACTGTATGTCATTAATTGTATTACACTAAGATATTTCATATTTCGAAGTGATGATATTTCTTTGGCCATCGGCAAATAAGCAGAAAACAGAAGAAATCTTCCGACATATATTGAACGAACTTCACACAATTCTGGATTTTACAATTAAACTAAAGTTGAGGAATCTCTAAATCTTCTCCGTAACCTCCTAAAACTGAAAACTCATCTGAGGTTAAATTCTTTATAAGTATACCGAAACGATAAAAAAAAAAAAAAGTATATAAAAATGGTGGAATCTCGCTTTTAAAATTATAAGCCATTCTTACTAATAGGTTGTGGCTATGGCGCCCTCACTTAGCTTCCGCTGGCTCTCACCAGTGATGCGGCTGAGAGGGAGGCGCTGGGATCCTTTGGACTCCTTGGGATCCTTGGACTGGGAGCCCCGTCTGGGGTTTCCGAGCTGATTGTAAATATTGTACATAGGTATGAATGTGACATGTTTTGTTTATTTATTTGTTAACTTCATTTATTTGTATTTATTTTGTCTATAAATTTTGTTATTGTATACGTTTATTTATTTTGATTTTATTTTTTGTAATTTGACTTTCCTTTTGTTTATATTGTAAATATTGTATGAATGAGATCCTGTAGCACTATTATTATTGTCTATTATGACAAATTGTAATATATACGAATAAAAAAGAAAAAAAAAAAAAAAAAAAACTAATAGGTATTTCTGTGAATTCCAAGAAAAAAAATTCTTTTGATGCAGTGATACGATATTATTTTTATTATTATTTACACATAAAGTTCTCTATTTTTTTGAGTAATACTAATTTTGCTAACCCTAACAGCCAGATATTTTTCGTAAATTTGTTTGGTGGGTTTTGAGGGACAAATCTATGTACAGAATACTCAATGTAATATCTCAAAATGTAAATACTGTAAATGAGTTTGTATTAATCATTTTTTAATACTAATTTTCTGAATCATGGTTGGTATTTATTTTGTATTGTTTAATTTACTATGTTACCCATTTTAAAATTTGTTTTCTTAAAATTTACATTTTTAATCCATATAGCCTTTAGTCGTCTTTTTGAATTTACCCTTAATACGTATTATGTTGACGTAATTAAAGGATTTAGATTAACTTATACAAATTAAACAAAATCTTTACAGATTGGAATTCACAGAAGATTAGAAAACACAATGTAAGCAGACCATTGTAAACAAGTAGCAAACGAAATGGTCAAATTTGTGTATTAAACTAAAAGAGATAAATCAGGACATAATTCCTTGCCCAACCTCACGCAGAAAAAGTAGGGGAAAATTGGTAGTGCTAGCAAGGGTAAGAATAGGACGTACAGCCTTTGCTCACTGATATTTAATGAAAGGCCTGGATCCGCCATTCTATGACACTTGAATACAACACTGACAATAAAACACCATGCACTCTGAACACTGACACCAGAATAAGACATAACATACCTCCAACCCTAAAAGAAGCTTTGAGTGATGAAGAAGATATGGTTTTAAAACATTTGGAATTTTTTGGAGACATTCATCATTTTGATTCAATATGACCTAAAAGGGTAGATGCGGAACAACAAATTAATAATTAAAAAAGCCTTTCTCGAATTTATAAACAATAAAAAATATATTTAAATTATTACTTCAGTTGATATTAGTGTAAATATTTCGGTAGCTTTTAATAATAATAAGTAATCATTAAAGGATATAAAAGGAGTTTGGTAATTTTTAAATGAACTTTGAACTAAAATTTTAATTCCTCAGCACTTGGGTCGCTCTAATTAAGCGTGTGAAAACTCTGCTTCCCCAATTAGCAGTTTGTAAGAAACTTTTATATTTACACTTTTGCAAACGCTTCCAGTTAATTAAGGAATTATCAAGAACTTCTAACTAGTTTTCCTTATTGCAAGTAGTAATACAATGCAACTTTTTTCTTCTTAACGCCAGATAATTACTACATAAGATATTAAAAAAACATTGAAAACAATATAAACTGTTTTGATAGTTAAAAAAAAATTGTTAACTATATCAAATATCGTCTATTTGTTTTTAAGTTTTTTTTTTATAATTTAGTAATGTATTAACTTATTCCTATTTTCAATTGATTCAATGTGTATACTAATTTTTTTTAAATTTATTGAGCAATATTACAATCTGTCCAATTCAGGACATTTTTAATAGTGATAACGTACAACATTCATACTACATTCACACGATATATACAAAACTATAAATTTATATAATAATAATAATAATAAAATATACATATATCCAAAATAAAATCAATAAAAATATATACAATAGTCACTCATACCTATATACAATTCACAAGCATACAGCACGTGAGTGGAGAATCTAGCCAATGCTAGAACTCCAATATACATGTTATAAGAGGTCACGAGGCCACTGCCGTTTCAACCTTCTAGGTGGGTTGTATGGATGGGTGGGGCTGGATAGGGATTGAGCTAGAGGATTAGGATGATGAATGAGATTCTGGTGGAATTTGGAAAATTTGGATGGAGTATATTAATAAAAACGATCTTTGCTCTGATCACTTACCTGTACACCTGGTCGTATTCGATGTACCATTCAATGTGCAAAGGACACCAATGTTTATCAATGTCGGAATGGACTAGGATCACTACCGAGAATTTTTTTAAAACGAACTCTCAATAACAATTTCTGTCAAAACAAAAGCTGATGATTTAAATATGTCAAATAATATAATTGAACGTACGATAAAATACGGAGCTGCAATAGATGTCGTTTTTCCCTAGATATATCAAGTGATATCAAGATATATTGTGGTAACTCTCGCGCGTAAACAGAAAGTCCTATGAAACTGAAATTTCATATTAAAAAAACTATACGCTCGAGACGTTACAAAACGTTTTTTGTTTAAATCAGCTCAACAAAAAAGCCACTTTATATCATGCATTTTGCATCTTCTTCGATTTTCTCGAAAACGGTTCCGACGATTTTGATTAAACTCGCTATATCGATGTAAAATTTAATGGGTTTTAATATCATATATGTTTCATTCCTATTAAAATAGTCTGACTGGGCCGAATTTTAAATTTTCTTCCTCTAAAATACCTTTAATTTTGTAGATTTTATAAAAAAAAAAAAAAAATAAAAAAAAATATTATCTTGTTAGCATTGATAAATAATAGCTAAATATGCAAGTTGGGCGAATTTGAAAAGCAAAATAAGAAAACTGCAAACATATTTGTTTAATGCAATTTTCTTTTGTTTTTGAACCTAAGAACAGCAATATACATGTACATGATATACGTTGGAAAGCTAAAGATTTTAGGAAAAATATTATATCATACACAAGCTTTTAAATGTTATGAAAGAGTGATGAAAAGCCGATAAAACTAACTGATTATTTTAGATAATAATATAATAGATTTTTAATAAAACGCATGTTTCTGAAGAAATACTATTTAATTAATTCTTTTAATTTTTAATCGATTTTAAAAACGGAGATAAGTGAAAGACGTGTGTTGCCCGTACCAGATTTTTTTTAAAAATTAAACCCAATTGCAGTCAATAATTATTATTATAAATTAATAATAATTCATTGTATTATATTTAGGACCAGTAATATTCTAGTTACTGATTCTATCGTCCCTGACATCATATAATGGAGGCATATTGCATATCAAAGGTATAATAACATGCCTCCTGTATGATATGGTGGGGATGGCTTGATCTTGAATTACAATAACAAAGCCTGGGCCTGATAACGATCTACCTGAAATTCTAATGATGTTCCTTTGATTATTCCTGTAGTATTCAATATATCCTTAAATGTCCTAAATTCTACAACATGATGAAGTTTAGTGCAAATAAATCTTGGTCTAATTGTAACAGTTAAATAATGGTTTGTTGATTTAACCGTCAAAGTAGGCATACAGTTCTCTATGGTATTCTGGAAGTTTGACTTAACACTTTCCTCCCATCGGTCTACAATGCGTGCGCATTCTTAAGTTTACTTGTCGATTCACCAATCATTTCACTTCTTATTTGTAAATCTTTCATCACCCATCACAATTTACTTATACTCAAATTTGGATCAGTTAGCGAACGTTTAATTTTTTTTTGGATTTCTTTACTATTAACGTGAACCATCATATTTTATTTTTATGAAAAATATTTCCTTTTTTCAAGCCAACTACTGTCCCAATTCATAGAAGAAATAAATAAATAAATATATATATATATATATATATATATATATATATATATATATATATATATATATATATATATTATATAATATATATAATATATATATATATATATAAAATAAGTTAAAAGTTTTTTAATTAATTAATTAACAAGACAATACTGAAGCCCATCTGGATCTAGGGACTTGAACTGTGGGGGACAGCTAAACGTTCTAACATCAAACGCATTCAATCATTTCAAACCAAAGTCCTCCGAATAACATTAAATGCTCCTTATTATGTATCCAACTATACCTTGCACCACGACCTTAATGTTCCATTTATTTCAGACCTAATTCCATCCAAATTTTACAAATTCCACCAGAACCTCATTCATCATCCTAATCCTCTAGCACGATCCCTATCCAGCTCCACTCATCCATACAACCCACCCAGAAGGTTGAAACGGCCCGAGATATTTTGTAAATACGTATGCTGGAGTTCTGACACTGGTCAGATTCTCCTCTCAAGTGCGGTGTCATTGTGGCTATGGCGCCCTCACTCAGCTCCGCTGGCTCTCACTCAGTGATCCTGGGCTGAGAGGGAGCATATATTATTATTGTCCATTGTGACAAACTGTAATACATACCAATAACTAAATAAAATAAAAAAAATTAGCGACTACATATATATATATATATATATATATATATATATATATATATTTTTTTTTTTTTTAGCTTTACGCAGGTCGCAATGTCACTAGGAAACAAGAATATAATCTAACGATTTACTGTTGTTATCCATATTTAAGAAAATGAAGTATTCATATTTACTATAAATAAAACAATGTTATTATGTGTCTTTTGTTTGTAATACAAATTATGAACAATATGAAATTTTTGAGGGTATTGGTATACAGTTTTTTCTTTAATATTAATTACTGATATGTTTAATGTTTTTCTTAAAACAAAGCACTGAAGGGTGATCTGCTTCTGCTTAAAAGTCTTTAAAGATGTTAACGACCGAATTCGCTGACTAGGCACATAACAGATGTAATTCTTATGGTTCAAATTTCACTTTATATAAAAAAATAAAGTTATGCTAAACCCTGAATGTAAAATAAATTAATCGGATCTAAACCTGTTTTTTTTCGAATGTTTATACATTATCCTGTTTTAACTGCTGTTGAATTTATACAATGACTAAATTTATCTATTTACTGAAATATACAACTTTATTTGAAAATACAACATGAATAAAATAAAAAAAGTATATAAAAACTACCCACCTTATATCATATTATTATACTTACGTAGGTAATCCAAACCAGGTCTCAAGGATTCTTTTTAATCGCCTAGGAGGATTCTTCGGAATAGAAGAAGAAGCAAGGATTGAAACCAGTAGGTCAGAGTAGTAATAGTAGTAATGGTTGCCCAAATTTTGCTTATCCAGGTTTAATTAAGATAAGGATATTTAACGAGTACCTGTTTAAGGAAAAGTGTATTCGTGACAACGAAACAAGCGTTGTGAAATTTACGATTTTTGATTGTAAGGATTGAATACTGGAAGAATTTGATGGTTCAGCAGATCTCAAAGGCTCAACTCCTTCTGACATATTGACCTCAGTCATATAGATGGACTTTTTATAGTTAAGTGAAAGGTTAGAGCGTCTGTCTAGTTTGTGTAGAAGAGCAGTTTTTGGCAGTTCAGCACTCCTTGTTAGACGTTTGTCAAGCAGGAATCGTAGATAGGGGAATATTAGCGAATGGTATGGTAGGGCCGAATGAAATTGATTTTTAAAAAAATTTAAATATCATTTAGTTTTTTATAAAAACTAAATATTCAGAATGTGCATTGTAATCTTGGTGTGATATTTAAAGTTGAAGTGAGTGTTCCATAACTTTTTGTTAGATTACTAAGTGCCTTGAAAGCTAAATCCTAAGTAAATGAGGAAAACATACCATCTCCGGTTGATATGCTTTTTTTAAGACTTTACCACTCTCCTTTTGGTTTTAAGCTCACTTAGAGTACCTTAAAGTCTTTACTGACCAGCAGATCGTCAATTTATACTAACTTAATCCTTATGACTGTAGACGTAATATGTTTACATTACTCTTGAATTAACGTTTAATTTGAGAAAAATCCGATGATTCTGTAAATTTTATAAAGCTGTGATTAGTCCAGACTTCATTGCTCTGAGGCCCCAATAAAAAAAGGTGATCCCTGTCACAAAACTAGCAGATATAAATCCAAATTTACCACCTGTAGCGGAAGAGGAATCCATTTGGAAGTAGATACGATTAAGTTTAGTGCCTTTAGGATAGCCTCAGAGAGCCACAAAGCTGAAGGTAATGGCCGGGCCCGCACAGGGCGATAGCCGGGAGGTGGCGGCTGTAACCATCTGCTTCATGTCCTAACCCTATTACTGCTCCAATACACTTAGCGCGCCCGCAGCGTCACTTAGTATCTATATGTGATCTTCACGTCTGTCGCCCATCAAACCATGGTATGTCAACTTCGGCTGGAGGTATTGATAAATCGTCAATACGAGGCAATCAATATAAGGTTCTTAGGTTTCTTTTGGATAAAATGCCCTGCATGAGTTATATATCCAGTTTATATGTGATGATCACCACTACAAACTTAATTTAGAACCATATAAAATCTCCCTGACTTCTACTTCTCTTATTGGCACGACAAGCCGTGGAAGCCCTTTTAGGCTGGCGTGGTGTAATGTTTTAAGATTCCACACCGCAATTCTCAACAATACAATATCGCGTTAAGTTATATACACTCCCTATGCCTATTTTTACTTTCACTTACCAAAATATGAAATATATAGTAAGGGAAATTATTGCAATCGCGAAAATTTTCGAATTCCTGTTTTCAACGGATATATACGTTTTAGGGCCTCCTGATTCCAAATAAACAAGTCCTGCAAAAAGGTCTGTGTGTCCGAGTGTATGTGTGTGTGGTAAATTCCGGGCGAAAACGAAAAGTCCTAGAAACTGGATTTATTGGAACCAAGTTATGAAGAAAATATCTAAGTAATTTTGGCAGATCAATACAGTGCTCTAAATTTAAAACGTATATAAAAAAAATTAGGTGCTCAGCTAATCTTTACAGCCGCCGACAATCCACAATACAATGGCTTAAATGAACGTCTAAATCAGACCTTAGTAAACCGCATACGATGTCGATTAAACGAAAATTTCTAAAGAAGACCCTGGACAACAATTGCTAAATTCTGTGTTGAAGAATATAACAACACAGTTCATGTCTCGACAAAGTTTTCACCGCCTCATTTACTCAATGGACGTGCCTCTAAAATTGTTTCAAAAGTGTTGGAAAGGGAACATAATTTACGAACAGATAGAGCAAAAGCGTTCAAGAACTAACAAAGAAGTTTGAAACGAAACAGGAGCAGAGTAGATCAGAAAAGAATTAATCACGAGTTTAAAGAAGGAGATTTGGTCTATGTAATGAATGGTAATAGTTTAAACAGGAGGAAGCTGGACCAAGTCAGAATAGGGCCACTCAAAATTAGAACACGTGTTTCCAAATCTATATATGAATGAAGTGGAGTGTAACGAAAAACGGAAGGAAGCTTGTTTATTGTTTATTTATTTAACGTCACTTTATGCTACTATGGCTAATCGGACGATGGTACAGTGGGAGTCCTAAATTTTGCCTATCCAGGTTTTATTAGGATAGGGATCTTTAACGAGTACCTGACATCGCCCAGGCTCGGAACCACCTTTTAACGTCCCCTCCGAAGGACGGTGTAACTAAGGATTTTTTACTCCCATTAAAAAATCCTAGGACCACCTGCGGGTTTGAACCCGTGACCTTTAGCATGGGAGGCTGTTACGCTAGCCACCCAGCTACAAGTGATCCCATCCGAAGGAAGCGAATGTGTTCCACTCTAGCAAGTTGGTTCCTTACTCTTCTTCCCCTGGAGAAAAGAGTCAAAAGACCAGCGGAGGTGTAAAATCAAGAATTTTATTATTCTTGATTTCATTATCATATGTATATATGTCACCAAGAGATGTACTCTGTTATGTTAGTTAAATGTATTAATCAAAGGACAGTTAAACAATTACTTTATTTTAGGTAGGTTTATTGTAAATTATGTTTGTTATTCAATTGATTATTTTATGTCCAACAAATTGTAATAATTAAAACTTTATTTTAGCATCGTCTGACTCCTGATTCATTTAAATTAGAAGAAAAATTACATAAAAAAGATAAAAAGATTTTTTTTAACCATTTCTAATTGAGTGTTTTTTCAATCTGTCCAATTTAGGTAGAAGTATTAAAGTATTATTTTTTTTTTATTCATTCAGTAAATCAAATTCACAAATTTTATTGATAACTTATGTT
The DNA here is from genome assembly GCA_023052935.1 of Piezodorus guildinii. NCBI lineage: Eukaryota > Metazoa > Arthropoda > Insecta > Hemiptera > Pentatomidae > Piezodorus > Piezodorus guildinii. Next base: position 165,268,001 of record CM041292.1, read on the forward strand.
TTTTTTTTGTTTCATTTATTTTTTAATAGGTTTTAGTCTCATATAAATTATAATAAAAGTTCTTCATTTTTTTTATTGTTTTGATTATTTTATTAGTTTTGTTGTTATATTATTTAATTTTAAATATTCAAGTCCATTTCAGTCGTTTAATATTCTTACTTTTACTTAGCTATGTATAATATATAATGATGTATTGAATAAATAGATAATAGAATACATTCAATTCATATATTTTAGGATAGTAAAATTTTGTATGTCTTTTATTAAATATCTGGTATATAGTAATTTGAAATATCCAAAGTCACCTCTTAATTTTTAAATTTTCACAGCAGATGAAAACTGAGGATCGCTTTTTATCCCGGATTTTATTAATTGAGACTGTCAGACCTTTTCCTCGCGAAGGTTCCAGGGTCCAATTCGTTATCTTTGTGTCAGGCTTTTAGCCATATATCTTGTGGATGTGTGGTTCAGGTCTCACGGCGTATAAAAAAAGTCTCTCACCTCGCCGGATACAGATTCAATCTCCACAGTTTTTATATGTAAAAAACATTTCAACATTTCATTCTTTTCTTTTGTATTAAAATAAATAAAACAAACACACACACATGAACAAATATATCTTTCTATAATATATATGTATATATCATAAGTTCAGCTTTACGCATATAAGCATTTGGTTTCCTTCGTCAATAGTAACTCCTTGTTTGAGAGTGATTCAATATGCAATCTGACATTCAATTAAAATGATATCAAAACTTATTTCCTGACATATCTGACTTTACATTTTATTTTTTATTTAGTTATTCTATTTATTTTTGGGAACGTCGGGCCCTAGTAGATAGAGCAATAATCTACTGTTCTTTGGGTTCTGGACTTGAATCCCATCTGTGGCAGAATATTATTTATTCTCTTAATATTATACGTCTATGTTACAATCATAATTTTAAAATAATTTTTTATTAATTTGATTACAGAAAATTTAATTTTCCCTTCCTCAAAAAATAAAATCTTAATGAAATATTTTACTTATAAACCTCCAGGAAATTATGCACTAAATTGCCGTAAAAACTGTATCGTATACCGTCTTTTGGTTTAGAAGGAGATTGTGAAAATCACGAATCCCGATATCATTTAATTTGATATGGAGATAAAATACAGTAAAACCGATCCCTGTTATATAACTTTAGAATAAGGTTATCTATTAAACTTTTGTTTATGTGTATTTATTTCTACAGAAATATGATTTTATACCAGATACTATTCAGTTTATCCTGAATAGTGTCTGGTATAAAAGCCTTACATTGAAAAGGCTTTTTCAATGTAATAATTTGATTATCGTGTTTTAAATAAATTTGAACCAAATATCACCACTGCTAATTATAATTTCTGAACCTATTAAAATGCCTCTTTTTTTGTTTTGTAGGGAATTTAATGCTCTATCGAATAGCACTAACATCAGAAATGTGTATTAATACAGGATTGGTATTTGGTTTATAATGAAAAGGCTTTTTAAACGTGATAATTTGAGCATCGTGCTTTAATTAAATTTGTGATAATAACCTCAGGAATCTATCTCTAACCAGAACCACCAAAGTTATTTGGAATATGTAATTAATTAAATTATTGGAGAATTAAAAATATCCTATGCTACCAATATTTTTGAAATTAGAACTGGTATTAATATAATATAACCTCATTAACTAAAAACAAAATAAAAGTTCCTGGAAGGAAGGGTCAAACGGATTTAGGGCGGCGATTTGTATGGTAGTGGCCTTTGAAATAAGGAGAGTGGAATGATGGATTCCGTGGGGAGAATAGCCTTCCGGTTTACAGAATTAATGTGAATTGATGGCTCCGGTGGGGTCTGTCTTTATCCTTCGCCACCTCCATCCTCACTTTGGATCATGGCCGTCTATTTACGGTCCAAATCTGTTTGTTAATTATTAAATCCTGCTAGTTGCTCATTAAAACAGAATGCTAGAAAAACTAAAATAAGAAAAAAGTGTCCATTAACGTCTTGTCATGTTGTGATAACAGAAAATAAACCTTGGAACAAAGACTTAATGTCCGATTCTCAACGGTTAGGGAGGAAAATTAAATTTTGAGTTTTTTGCCGTTATTTACGGTTTTAATGAGAAAAACGTAAATATATCTACTTTATGTGCATGCACAGAAAAGCAAGTGGTGCCAAATGAAGGAGGAGAAAAATTCCTAGAAGATTCAGAAGCAAATTATCAAAATAACGAAGTAAATGGCGCATAAAGTCATTCATAAAATTAAAATTTAATATTTCTAAGATCTGCACACTAGACTGAAACGACAAGAAACTGCCCCCCCCGCTTTCGTTTACTTCAACACTTACTGGACAGATGCTCTAACCTTCCACTTAACTACAAAAGGCTCTTCTATATCAGCATCATAAGGCCTATCTGTACGGAGTTGAGCTTTGGGGCTCTATTAAACCATCAAATTCTTCCCGTATTCAATCCTTAAAATCCAAAATCTTTCGAAAAATTCTTAATACTCCTTACTTTGTCACCAACAAACTCATCCATTAAGATCTTAATGTCCCATATATTGCTGATTTGTCCCGTACGAGGTATCAATTCTTCCATGACAAACTCCACTCCCACTCTAACCCACTAGCTTCCTCTTTCATTCTTGACAATTCTCCGAGGCTTCTGGAAAGAATATGGTCTCAAAACCGTCTAGTTTATATTACCTAGTGGAGTGCTTCCAATGGGCATATTATCTTCATTTTATGTTATCTTATATGTTATGTTATCTATATATATATATATATATATATATATATATATATATATATATATATATATATATATATATACATATATTATCAGCTAATTTACTGGATGTATTAAGTAATAAAGTTATAAATTTCAATAAATAAATAAAAAATAAAATAACAAATATTTCTAAGATTTGGTTTTGGTTTTTGTTTTATTTATTGGCACAAAACATCTTGGTCATCAGTGCCAGATACACTCAGTATAAGATACACTTAGATATATAATACCTAACTCACTATAAGATACACGTTTTTTAAAAACAGACAATTATGGCTTTAGTTGAAATATTAATTAAAATAAATAATGAACCAATATAACAAATGATAATAATACACTAAATAATAATACACTAAAACAAATAATAATAATACAAAATGAACGAATACATTATGAACAAATAATAATACATAATAGACAATAATCATATACATAATAAGTAATACATCCATAATACATGAATACATACATACAGATAATACATAATTTACAAATAATACACTCATAAATAGTGCCGGATACGCTCATTTTAGAAAATTAATTTAGACAAACTTTTTTTTTTTTTTTTTTTTTTTTTTTTCAATATTAAATAATAATATTGATTAAAACAGATAATAAGAATAAGAATAATCTATAATAAAAAATAAATACGACAACATTAGTAAAAAATAAACATATATCAAGTTATATTAGTAGACAATATTCAAGGAAAAAAAATAAATAAATAATAAAGATAAATAGAAATAAATAAACATAAAGTAAGTCCTCAAATCCTATTATAAAAGTCCATTTCAGAAAGGAGGCACATTAATTGGTCAATTCTATTCCCATCGTTTCCTAATGCAACCGCGACATTGTGAGGTATTCCCTTTTGGTCCAGTTGTCTAGTGTAGAAGGGACATTCCTCGAACACATGGGCAATTGTTAGGATTTCCCTACAACGCTGACATCTTGGGGGCAACTCTTTACATATTAAATGCCCATGTGTTAACCTTGTGGAGGCCCGCACAATGCACTAAATCGTAATTGCCGGGAATTTCTGTTACATAAGGAGATCAAAAATATTCAATTTTCTCTAAAAATATCATTTAGCGAGGCAAAAAAACATTTATTTCTAAGATTATGCGGACATTACAAGGAGCTATTATTCTTTTACCGTCAGGTTTTAGATTTTTTTGATCTCAGAAAAACTTGTTCTTTTGTCATATGAATTTTCATTTCCCTTGAGGTCTAGTATTGCCTCCCACAATATGACTAGACATTTATGAGACAAATATTAAGCACAAAGCTTTATTTTTCCTTTTCTTTTTAATTTCTTACCATTTTAAAGCTAATTAAATCATGAAGTTTTTCTGAGATCCGTGAAATCTGACACCTAACGATAGTGTTATTCTATACCAAATATTCTTAGAACTATAAAAATTTAATTTTCTAGATGAAGATGTGTGAATCTTATTTTTCTCAAACTTCTGGGAAATTTTCTCTTCTTCCATTTGGTACTACTTATTTTTCCGTGCCATCAAATTAAGTAGATATATTTGAGTTTTTCCAATGAAAACCATTCATAACAGCAAAAAAGATAAAATTTGATTATCCTCACTAACCGCTGACAATCGGATTCGAGTCTGTCAAATAAACTGTTTTGGTCCACTTAAGGTGGCTGCTGACAACAAAACCAAGCTCTACTGGAGGGAAACTAATGAGCAGTTTCATTTTAAGTTATTAGAGGGATTCTGCAGGGAGAGATGTCACACTCATCACTCGATGGACAGGATAACCTGACTATACACAGGATACTGTCAGCTTAGCAAGAATTGTCCACAATATAGGGCTAGTGTCCTCAGCGAGCTGAATTTTCTAGGAAAAAGAAAATGAAACTGCCTGTAATGTAATATTTAATAGTTGATAAATACCTAGGATACGGTTTTACCACTTTGGCAATGAACTGTTTTCAGATCCTCAGGTTTGGGAACTAATCAATCCTTACAGTTTGGTCAGATTCACGTAGAAAATAGGCCTAGATTAACAGGCTAATGGACGGAGCACAATAAGCCTACTTGAAGCTGCGTGCAATACGTAAGCCTTAAACAAAATTATACATTAAAAGTTGGTTGGGAAAAAATCGCCAAAAAGGACTTTGAATTTTAAAGTTGTGATTTGACAGACAGGAAGACTAATTCAAAAACTTACCTTGACCTCCAAGAGGGCCGAGATAGTGATTAATGCCTTGTTATTATGGTCATGATGTTAATGATGATGAAAAAAAAATGTCTATTGTTAATGTTTGAATTTAGTGTAAAGATAGAAAAAAATAAATAATAAAAACTACAAGAAGCTGGAAAGTAGAGGGGTGACTTTACTTTTCCCCCTAACACTGATTAAGGGCCTCCAGGAGAGAGAGGAGAACTGACGGTTACAATTAATGAGGTAGGACCATCTCATTATTTCAGCTAAGGGTCTGAAATAACGCATGATGTTTTTATTTCTTCCGAGGCGCTCTTTTCACTTCAAGGATACCTGATATAAAAGTTTCTCTCTTCTTTAAAGGTTTGTTTGTTACTCTTTTCTTTCAGAATATATTTTAGAAATTCAATAAATTTTTCACATAGCACATTGTTAATTCATACATTTATTTTTCGTCATTTTTATTTTCAGTTTTATAATAGGAGAATTATTACGTTACCAACTCTACCCTACACCACGACCTTAAAATTCCGTTTATTTTAGACCTGGTACCATCCAAATTTTCCAAATTTCATCAGAACCTTAGTCATCATCCTAACCCTCTAGCACAATCCCTATCCAGTACCACCCATCCCTACAATCCTCCTCGAAGATTGAAACGGCAGTGGCCGCGAGACTTATTGTAAACGTTTAAATTGGAGTTCTGACACTGGTCAGATCCTCCACTCATGTATTGTATGTTTGTGGCTATTGCGCCCTAGCTCGGCCCCCAATGAGTCACAATAGTGACGCGGCTGAGAGCGAGGGTCTAGGATCTCTTGGATTCCGCTTTTTCCTCCACAAGTAGAGGGAAAAGCCCAGTCTGGGGTCCCTATAGCACTTGTATATAGTTATGTTGGTTTAAATGATGTTTGTTTATTTGCAAACTTTTATTTATCTCAATTATAGGTTAATGTTTTGATTTGTTGTTTTTATATTTATTATTATTTAATTCTATGTATATCATTTATTTGTATATATCTCAATTATAGGTTGTTGTTTGGTTTCTTATTTTGTATATATATTATATTTTATTTTATTTGACTTTCTCATTGTATACTGTATATATTGTGTTAATGGGATCTTATATCACTATTACTAATGTTCATATAGGAACAAATTGTAATATATCTCAATAAATAAATATTAAAAAAAAATAATAATAGGAGAAAATTCTGATTCTATTCTATAAAACATCATTTTTTAATTTCCTGACTATTAAAACTGACTATATTTCTTATATTTACTTAATGCGTAAAGATAATTAATACTTCCAAAAAAAATGTTTAGCCTTTTTAGTTCGTGTAATCGCAGGCCAAAAGTGAAAAATCACCATAAATTTTATGAGCAACAACTTCTGATGATATTGAACATAAACTTCGTCACATACAATAGTAAAATAGGTCCAATAATATTATAGTTAATTTTATATATATGTGCTGCTGAATTTTTTTTTTATCATTGAAGTCGACTAAGTAATTAGTTATATTTTGTATTAACTTCCGTGTCTATCTTAATACTGTTGGCAACAGTTGGCAAACAAGACCAGATGTTAGTGTCCCATTTGAGAGCGTTCCAGATTGAGAACAATTGAAACTGGAGCGGAAAAGACACAGCTGCTAATATGCACCACCACAGCCTTTGGATTTCCAAGCAAGTTTGCATTAACTGCTTCCCATGAACATGCATTAGTTTTAACGTTTTGTTCAGTTTCCATTACTTACTGCCTTTGATGCAGTTATTCGATTTATAAACTGCTACCTAAAAAAAAAAAAAAATAATATGATTTATTCATTTATTTACCTAATAATAACAGATATACTACATACAGATTTCAAATCATCAACACAACACTTAATTGAATATTTAAATCACTACATTTTTTTTTTTTTTAAAGGAAATGAAGTCTTCTATTAAATTTATTGAGGTAATTTTAATATTTTTTTAGTTTTTTACGATTTGCATGAGGTAAAACTCATTTTATTTGAGTATTATTTTAAATTACAATTCTTTCTATTGATTCTGCTAAAATAAGGAAAATGATATATCTCTACTACTAATTTCAAAACGATATATCTCTGCTATTTTTGGGCCCATTTCAATGATTCTTTTTTTTGTATATAGTAATTAATTAATTCAAACGGCAGACATACGGTTTTGTTATACGTTATTAGGGTTCTACGTATCTTGAGACATATGCCCTCAAGTGTTGAAAGGTTTTTTTTTTTTTTTTTGTGCTCATTAAAAAGGTGCATTATTGAAAAAAACAAACCAAAAGCATTACACTGGACTTCCTAACTCTTTTCTTTTCTTTTAATTTTCATTAAAATGGTTAAATTGAGAATTTCTGATTCATACACTACAAAATTATTCTTATATTACAATCTGACATTAAATATTTTCTCCATCATCAATAATAACCGATTTATAGGGGAATCACATCTCTTATGAGTTGTAGCTGGATCACATAAAATTTATTCATTTATTTTTTTCTTTCATTGTTCAATGTAGTGTATTGATCTCGAAAACCTTTTCTAAATTTTTCTATCTTCACAATAAAGAAAATTTCAGGACAATTACATCCCTTTTAAGTTCTAACTTGAATATATATACCCCCATAACTTATAGACATGACAAATTGTATTAATCAGTTTTTATGTATGGGTCAATCCATTCAAATTCGTCCAGACCATGCCGCTCGAAATTTTGATTTTCGTGTTGTTTTTTAACCACTTATTCTCTATCCTTTTGTGAATATACAACCATAAATAAAATTCTTTTCGGGCCAATGCCTTTAGTGTTGCAACCATTTTAATTCAGCGCCGCGGTTAAAACATGTGATGAGAAAATCTTTCCTATTCCTGTAATTTTTAGATATCAGATCAAAACAAAAATTAACAATAACATAAGGACATGCTTTGTATTTTTTGTTTCCACAACTCATTACCTAATTAGTAAAGAAAGTTGTTAAAAAAATTCTCGAAAATGAATAAGAAACGAGATTTTTAACGAGACAAATGTTTATAGAGGAAAAGAGAATCGCTTTTAATTATTTTTTCTTATATATCTTAGTCATAGTCCTAATTGCTGTAAATTTCGATCTTGAGAACGTAGTCCTCTTTTGTATATGAATTTTCTAAATTAGACATCTCAAAAGGGACAGTGAAATATTATTAAATACATTTATATTATCTATCTATACGATGTGTTTAATTGATATAGATTTGGTCTTTGAGAATAAGCTGGTTACAGCGTTATAAAATTATCTTTCTTTTTATTTTTTGTTATTTTATTTTATTTTTTTAATTTATTTATAGTAATTTACAACTGTATTAAAAAAAACAATAAGTAAATATGAGGAATGAAAAAAAAAGTCATGAAAATGTCTTGAGAAAGAACTGCCCAGTGGTGTAGCACTTCACTATTTTAAGGTAGTAGGTCCCGAGGTCACCTTCTTTTCAGTCGCCTTGGAGGGTTATCAGGGATATCTAAGGAAGATCAATTACGGACAAGTGGGTTTGTATGGGCAGGGAGTTTAGAATGGAAAGAGAAATATCAATCACTGGCTATGTATGCGACAAATGGGATATTAAGGTCATTATGGAGGAGTTGATTTGTAACAAAATAAGGGGCATTCAGAATTTTGTGGAGGATTGTGGATTGTAAGGACTAGATGCGGGAGGAATTAGATAGTTTCGTAGAGCCCCGAAGCTCAATTCCATATGTCTGAACAGGTCTCATAATTGTGATGTAAATGGGTCTTTTGTAATATACTGAAAGTTTTGAATTTTTGTCTAGTGAGTGTTGTAGTAATCGATATCTTCGAGCATTTTCTTGTCACTTCAGTCTTTTGTGCTTAAAAATATTAAGAAACATTACATCACCCACCAATCAAATATTCTATCTTATAAATATATCTTCTAGTAGATGAGTGCTTTCTTGACATTATATTTAAAATGCCCCGTGTGAAGCAGGAATGGGTTACTTTAAATATATTAACATTCAAATAATTCTATGTTTATATATCACTGTGGGTGTATTTTTTAAAATGAAAATATCTGAATGGAAAAAGCAACAAAAAATGTTGGCAAAAAAAAGCGATATCAGAAATGGAAGAAGGCAGCGAAGGAAGAAGAATATGCTCATCAGCCGTGATGAAAGAACTGACTGATGAATTCGAGGCGATCCCTCACCCACGCCAAGGCCACATGGCTCGTGGGGAAAAACTTTAGCCATTACGTCAGTGAAATTAAACTCTCTGATATGGATGTTTTCATTTGGTCAGCAGCCGTTAACTTCTCTACTTCCTTTCAATTATCGCTCAAAGTGAAGCGCTCTGGCATAAATAACCTAAAAAAAAAAAAAAAAACACTAATTTATATTTCCTTCAGTTTTCAAAACACTGAGTCTTTCTGGGTAACTAAAACTTTTACCAAGCGTAGAGTTTGTTTCAGAATTCAGCCGCTATGATCTCTAAAACTATTCGATATTTAGTTGGGAACAATTTTTTATCGATGTTGACCAATTAAAAACAAAAATTAAAATTAGTGTACTAATGACTATATGAATCATTTAATGGGTTCATATCTTCTGTTCCAAATACATTACCAAGGGCTCCATCTTGACACACGCCGCACTTGGAATCCTAGTACATACTTAAACGTCAAAAAACTGCCCGCTGATATCGATTACTACAAAAGTTACTCAATAAACGATCAAAGTCCCGTATTTACCATAAAAAAACAATTATTTATATAACCAATATTATACCTATTTGGACGTATCGTCTTGAGCTACTGGGGTCCACTAAAACATCAAATTCATCTCTTATCCAATCCTTGCAATCCGAAATCCTACGAAAAATCTCAAATGGTCCTTACTTTGGTACTAAAAAATCATTTATAGAGAACTAAATATTCCAGTAGCCCGAGAATTAGGGTGAAATATATACAGAATCTGTAATTGAAAACTACCAAGCCACACAAACCCGCTTGTCCGTAACCTATCTCCTGTCTATTCCGGATAGTCCTCCAAGTGCCTAAAAATACTTTGGCTTCAACATCTGCTAAGAAAATAAACAGCAGTGTTGCTTAAATTAATCATTAAAGTGCTACTGACTATTTCAAGCTCGTAATATTAATCTAGACCTTTTTTTCTAGTTTTTGTGAATATAGTTGTAAAAATCAATAAAATGTAAAATAAAGTATTGTACTAAGGATTATGTCAATTATTTAATTCATCTTAAAACCTAATTTAATTACAATAAATCAGTTTTATTACTCAAGTAAATTAGAAACAGTATTCTATATTACTTTATACTTTATAATCCATAATAACGTTATGTCTTTATCCTAACTCTAATATTTTCCATTTATAACCAATATGAGATACAAAAATACATGCACGTTAATGTTTTGTGTATTATATATGATTTGTTTTATATATATATATATATATATATATATATATATATATATATATATATATATATATATATAATAAAACAACAAATAATTATATAAAACAAATAACATATAAAAAAATATTACAGAATGGTAAAAAAATATAGGTAATCAAACAAAAATCGCAAAGAAAAATCGTTGCCAGAATTTTTCTTTATATAAACCACAAACTAAAATTGATCAAGGCTGAAAAGCTAAATTAAGTTTTTAGTGCTTTTTTCATAGGTAACATATTGGTTGTTAGAATGTCAAACGTCAGCTTAATATTTGTACCATTTGCATAGAGTTACTATTGATAAGTAGGTGGCGGGTATAAAACTAGTCATGTTAAGTTGTAAATGTGTTTAGATTTTCCTAGAAACAAGCCATTGGCGCCTCACCTCTAATAAGTAGGTTAAATATTCTAAGAGTAATTACTTCTATCTCTTGCTTGAGGGGAGGGTATCTCAGACCCAAGAAGAAAAACATTTTCAGTAACAATACATTTGTTTATTTATTTAATGAAACGTTGTTCTAAAATAGTGGATTGTAAAATAAGTTCCTAGAGTTTTCTACCGATGATTTCAATAAAAACAGATTCTTGTAAATATTTTTAATCAATAATACATGACCTATTTTGATAAATTACATTTTGCCATCTTTCAGGTAATTTTTGGACTTAGGTCATCATCAACAGAAGGACGACCCGAGCACTTTGCGTCTTCCAAGTAGAAATTTCCGATTCTGAAACGAGCAAACCTTTTACGGGCGGTGCTTTCTCCTAAGGAATCATCGCTATACACACTGCAAATTTTGTTTACCATGGGAACAACGGATTTTCCTTTTTGGAAACAAAAAAATCATTAAACGACGAAAATTAATTTGTTTTCTCTTGTAGTTTCAGCAAGTAAAATACCACTTAAAGATAAGGAATATCGGTTGAAACTAATGCATAAAAAAGTGTTTTGTGCATTAGTTTCAACCGTGTTAACAACGTTTCAACCGTGTTAACAAACTCTTTTTAGAATATGTAAATATAAACGCAGAGAGGATTTGATTGACATACAGAATGACGTTACAAACTTATTATACAATCCAATATTTATGTTTAACAAAGCCTTGACTACTTTTAATATGATGGTTTTATTAAATAGATAGCTTCACATTTTAAAGTGAGATCCATAGAACGGGTTTTTATTGACGTTACTATCATTGACTATTATTTTAGTTTAAAAAACAAAACAATAAACGTAGAATAGAATACTGTTTTTACAGCGAATAGCTTTATTATTTCTGTTTCGATTACCTTACGAGTCGTAAATCGTATTACTTGCAAACTAATAATCTTTTTCCATATTTCTGAGAAACATTTCCATTTACCATTCAGGAAATGTTACAAAACGGATGTGAGGGAGTTCCTATGTAGCCTCGACTCCATATTGATGAAGCCTCTATGCATTCCTAATCCACTTAATTAAAGGCAAACAAACATTGGCTATCCAATCAGACCAGTCGAGTTTGTTCGTTATTTGACTCAGGCACAGCAAGGTTTGAAAGAATTCTAGATTAATTAGCAGCCTAATATTTAATTATATGTAAATGAAAATATGTGTGTCAATGGTTGATATATGGTTACAGTAGGATCTCTTTCCTACTTTAAGTCATGTAATAGTACAAAAGTTTGAAGTTCCTTTCCCATTATTTCATCCTATATATAAAAAAAAAAAAAAAGGCAAATAAACAGGTATAATCGTAATTGCTTTAGCCATTTTCAAACTAGATTTTTTTTCAAGGTGTATCTTCTTAAGGTTGTATTGTAATGCAAAAATAGGAAGAGAAGAGATGTATTACCCAACGATAGGAAAATACAGTCTCCATGACCAGTCTAATGAAAATGGAGTAAGACTTATTAATTTTGCAGCGTCGAGGGACATGGTCATTGGAAGTACCCTTTTCACACATAAAGACATCCACAAGAGTACCTGGACCACACCTGATAGGAAACATGTCAACCAAATAGATCACATCCTTGTCGATTAAAGGCATAAGTCTAGTCTTCAAAATGTGAGAACATTTCGAAGCGCCAATGTGGATTCAGACCACTTTTTGTGCATTGCCCATCTCACACCAAGGCTATCATTCAAAAGGATTGGAGTTATGGCCCTAAAATGTAACCATTATAATCTTAAGAAGTTACAAGATACTGACACCAAACAGTTGTACTCCGAACAGCTAGCAAAGAGTATCGGATCACAAGCTGTGCACATGGCTGATGTTGAATCTTTATGGTACAGTTGTGTGGCCGCAATGAAGGAAACAGCTGATATCGTGCTGGGGCCAAGAGAAAAGGAAGCGAGATCGACATGGTTCGATAAAGAATGTGAAATAGCCACCAACACGAAAAACATTGCTTACAAGAAAATGTTGAGACAAAGGACCCGTACAGCTGTAGAGGAATATAAAATAAAAAGGAGAGAGGAAAAGAGACTCCATCAAAGTAAGAAAAGGCAAAGAGAGAGGGAAGAACTGGGGAAACTAGAAGAGCTCTGGAGGGAGAAAGAGTCAAGAGACTTCTTCAGAAGTATCAATAGAAGGAGACGTCCCCGCACAACGGTGCCAGAAATTTGTAAAGACAAGAATGGGAACATAGTTGCGTACAAGGATGGCGTCCTATCGCAATGGAAAAATTACTTTGAGGATCTTCTCAGTTCAGCACCCTTTGCACATCACACTGAGTTGCATTAAAGTGAAGAATTGAAGATGATGAATGAAGAATCCAACATTGAACCACCCAATGATGAGGAAATAATGGATGCTATAAATCGGCTAAAGAATAATAGGGCCCCTGGAGCTGATGACATGCCTGCTGAACTCTTCAAATATGGAGGTGGAGAGCTGTTGAAGAGGTTTCAAGGTCTTATATTAACCATTTGGGAGAAAGAAGTGTTGCCTGAAGATTGGAAAAAATCAATAATATGCCCTATTTTCAAGAAAGGAGACAAACTTCAGTGCCAGAATTACAGAGGTATCTCTCTTCTCTCCTGTGGATATAAGATACTATCAAGCATACTATTCCAGCGTCTCCTACCATTTGCAGAGCAGAAGCTTGGTGCCTACCAAGCTGGATTTAGACGGGGAAGATCAACTACTGATCAAATATTCTCTCTAAGAACAATTCTAGAGAGAGGAAATGAACATCAAGTTAAAACCCACCATCTCTTTGTCGATTTCAAGGCAGCTTATGACAGCATTAATCGTGAAAAACTGTACAAAGCCCTGGAAGGGTTCAGTATCCCCGATAAATTGATACGGCTGATAAAGATGACCATAAGGGATGTGAAGTGTACAGTGCAGGTAGGTGGGCATCGAACGGAAGAGTTCTCCTTAAGGAAAGGGCTCCGCCAAGGAGATGCGTTAGCATGCCTATTGTTCAACTTGGCACTTGAGAAAGCTGTGAGGGACGCTGGTATCTAAACAAATAGCACCGTTTACAATCATATGATCCAGCCATTAGCTTACGCGGATGACGTTGACATCATAGGACGGTCGTTGCAGTCTGTCAAAGAAGGATTTTTGGCCCTAATGGAGGCTGCCAGAACGCTTGGACTGGAGGTAAACGCGGGGAAAACAAAGTACATGACAACAGGAGAAGAACCCCAACCCGGTGAGACCATCAATGTTGGCCGCTTTAACTTTGAAAAAGTGGCCCAGTTCACTTATCTGGGTTCTCTTGTAACGCAAGATAATGCACCAGAAGTGGAGGTGAAAAGAAGAATTTTGATGGCAAACAGGTGCCTTTGGCCTCCGAAGAGAGTTCACCTCCCGGCTCCTAGACAGGCCGACTAAGCTCCATCTATATAAGACGTTGGTTCGCCCAGTCCTGTTGTATGGATCAGAGACATGGGCTATTAGTAAAAGAACTGAACATGACCAACAAGTCTTTGAGAGAAAAGTACTTCGACGAATTTTCGGAGGAGTTCATCTCAATGGACATTGGAGGAGGCGGACCAATGATGAACTCTATACAGGTTTTAAGGACAATGATGTCGTTATGACCTTGAAGCTTGGCAGACTGCGGTGGGCTGGTCACGTGGCAAGAATGGAGGATGAGAAGATCCCTAAGGCCGTTATCACTGAACCTCTACACGGCATCAGAAGAAGAGGAAGACCGAAACTTAGATGGTCAGATGGTGTGACAGCAGATGCAAGAGATATCCTGGGAGTGAGAAACTGGATGACGGCTGCACAGGATAGAAATGACTGGAGAGGGCTGGTGGAGGAGGCCAGGACTCGTCACCGAGTTGTAGCGCCGGATTGATGATGATGATGATGATCTTCTTAAGGAGCTTAGTAGATCATCGAGACAAAAATAATGAAAGACTCTTCAAACTGGGCCCAATTTGGTAATAGGCTGTGTCTAATAATAATTTATATCGTCTATTGTGGATTCAGGAATCCTAAGATTCCTCCTTTTTTGTCTTAGCTTCTAGATGTATTTAAATCAAAAACGACTAGCGCAACCAGGTCATCTATCTCATTTCAAAAAATTGGTTAGTATGAAGAACATTATTGCTAAGTCCTTAAACATAGTTTGGTTTGTCATAGTTTCAAAACATTTTACGTGATTTAATTCGTTACGGTTGCATTATTATTGCCTAATGTTCTGGCTGTACTTGATATACATCGTAAATTAGCAGTGGAGATTCGCAGAAGTTTCATGCGCATCTCGCATGTGTTAAGTGAGAGAGGCGCAACAAGTGGCAGACAGCTGGATCACTTTCCTTCACATTCATCCAGATTTTACAAGGATGCCGGAAGGATTTCCGAAAGGCGATAGGTGGAAAATGATTTGTACTTGAAGACGTTTGGTAGCTGGGAGAGCACAAATAGCACGCCTCCCTGCGTTTTTTTTTTTTTTGCTAATCTCACTGGCCAAGAGAATAAACATGGAGTATATAGATTTATGGAGGATAAGATAAAGTCTTTCATTTATTTATTTATTTTTTTTTTATATTTTTTAAATTTTTTTTTTAATCGTTTGATATTTGAATATAAGTATTTTTTTGGGTGAAAGAGATTTCCGTTTTTTTTTTTTTTTTTTTTTGCTGTAAATATATTTTTGTGTGTGTTAATTCATGTTTACCCTTGAATTAAAGATCAAATTGTGTTATTTCTTTATTATAATGGTAATTAAATGTTGTCGTTTTTTTGTTTATTTGTTAGGGTTTTATTATATTTATTGATTTTTTAATTAAAAGGTTTAGTTTTATTTTCGTTTTTATTAACATATGTTTTGGTTATTTACATATAAATAACAAGGCCCCCAGTATCATCGTCGAAGATAAATTTGAACTCTTCTCTGTGTGTAGGTAATCTATGGAACTAAGGTTACAACTTACTGTCAATCAATAATCCATGGATTTTCAAGAGAATGCTCAACTAAAGAACTGGTGTTTCTCAACGTTGGCTCGGGTTTAGCATGCACTCTAGCAAATACGACTAAAATTAAAAGGCAATCTTAAGAGACAAATTTCCTACGCATGATAATAACCGAAAGAAGTTATGATTATTTTTTATATACTATTTATCTGATTCGGTATAAGATATGATAACTGAATGAATTGTTACCGATCCGTATTTTACTTCGCCTGGTAACACACATTAAACATCAGGGAAGATTACTAAAAATTTATATAAACAAGCTCGTGAAATTTTTAAAAAAAAAAAAAAAAAACTTTCAAATTATACAATGGTTTTATTATTTCCAAATAACTATATTAGGGTATAATTGTTTATATAGCTGCTTATAGCATTTTGAACTATTATCATTTAACTAATACGAAAGGCTATAAATAATTTAAAGAAAAATGTAATATCAACGATGGTAATTTAAAAACGCTACATCTCTGCTAGTTCTAAACTAATTTTAATAATTCTTTTTTATTTTGGAGGAATATAAAGTGCACTAATTTTTTTTCATCGCACTTAAGTGATTCTGAAATTCTATACATATTTTTCTCTATATTCAAAAATAATTTAGTTTTTGGCGTATTCATAGGTAAAATTTCAATTTTTTTTCTTTGCTTTTACCTTTTTTATCTAATAATTGCGTATTATTTTTTCCTTAAAAATCACTTATAAATTGTTTTTATACCTTCAAAAATAACTGAGTTATAGGCCTCTTGATAGGTGAAATTTCAAATTTTTTTTCTTTTTCTTCTCTTGTTTATTTTTACTAAAATCCCGCCTTTATATGTATCGCTGTTGCTAAATATAAAATTTCCTATTGGTAACCTCCACGGAAGTCGCTTCAAGTATAATAAAGGCCTATAAAATGACTGAAAAGTATCTTACATACATGAGATCCCTACTATTGGGAGTACATTACTTATGAGTGGTATATCTTATATGTACATACTGGGGTTCATATGTTTAGCTCTAAATGCATATACCTATGACTCCATCTTGACAAAACATCTTATTTGGTATCTTCATACAAGACTGAAACGACAAGAAACTTCTTGTAGATATCGATGACTACAACACTTGACCACCAATCTAAACTCCCTAATTCCTACAAACATCTGCTTTGTATAATCCTTATTTGGGCTTATGGAATTGAGATATAAACCATCGAATTCCTCCCGCATCCAATCCTTGCAATGTGAAATCCTACAAAAAAAACCCTCGATGCTCGTTACTTTGTTATAACAAAATTATCCATAGAAATTTCAACATCCCACTGTATTCAGACTTGGCCCGCAATAGGTACTACCTCCTTTAATTCCAACTACCAGCCCACCAAACCGCTTGTCCGTAATCTCTCATCTCCAGCTATTTCAGAAGCTGTGACCTTGCTAATAAAATAAAAATTTAAGCGTTACCAAAAATAATTATTACTACCGATGAGTAGCTTTTTCAGAAGACTATTTTATGCCCATAAAAGTGATTTAAATATTTTACTCTTGTATTTATTGCATATATCATTGTAAAAATCAATAAAATATATTTTATAGTGCAACATATAACAACTTGAATCTCTCTTGACATCTCACTTAACATCCACCACTATTAGGATGACTACCACTTGACATACTTCACTATATTGCCCAAGTGTTGTAACCGCGAAATTCAGTTTCCCTTTGAGACTGTTATTTGTTATAGTATATTAAACTCAAGAACTTCAAAATAATATTGTAGTTATGAAAGTGTTAATTAAAGTTTATTACACTATATCTTTCATTGAAGGTCCGAGTAAACGTTAAATTATGGTGACTAAGTTATAACCAGGTAGTTCCGACAATGTTATTACCGTAGTTTGCATAATTACTCCTTACATGCATGTATGCTTTGACTTGACGATTGTTGATGGTTTGACTAACTTTCAGACTTCCTGTGTTGTTTTATCAGATGACAAAAGTTAATATTTAACTATCAAAGTAATTAACTGCGGCCATAAAATAATTGAAGGAATGATATAAATATGGTGATTTGATAGGGTTGATATGCATCCAACCGATATCGAAAATCAATGTTATGTTTTTAGGCAAATAATACAAAAATATTTTAATGACAAAGAAGACGCACGATCGGAATTAATAAAAAAAAAATACTAATTTTTCCCAAACATTTATTAGAAATAATTGCTGATCATTGATTGATTGCATTACTGATTATTGACTGTCTAACCCATATTTTAAATGCAGTTATCAGTTTAATAGCATCTCATTCATTAACCTGGCTTCATTAGAGCCGCCAAGAACAGACAAACACATAAAATCAACACATTAAAATTATTGCAGCGGAGCAGCTGCTAAGATCACATTGAGCTATATAAGACAATTATCCAGTGAGTGTACTCTCAAATTTAACAACTATATTAATTTTAATGCAATTAATATTATTTCTTAACAACAAACTATTTTTACGTACGTATCATGGTGTAACTAGTATAGATTACTAACTATAATCTACGTGCTATTGACAAGATTGTTTAAAAATTATTCATTACAGGGTCAGCTTGTTTTTGAAGTTATTAAACGAATTTCAAACGTGCTCTTAAAAGATAATTGCGCACGTATTTAGCGGGTAAATGTTTTCCTTTTTTAAAATTTAAAATAAAAACAATGGAAAATCAAAATTAATGCCTCCAAATTTATCCATGTTAAAAAGGCACTTGTCCAGCAGTGAAAATCGGCAACAAATGCATGATACCTCGGACTCCTTCTTATAATATACTAACATGGAATATGGAATAACATAAGGAATTAACAAGACATTACAAACAGCTTTCACATCTATTGGATAATAGATCATCACTAAATTTACGAAACAAGCGACTTTATATAAACGCCTCTAATGAGACCAATATGAACGTACGGAGCTGAACATTGGGATTCTGCAAAACCAAATGTTCACGCACCATGGTATGTTTCGAATCACACGATACACAATGACACAAACATTTCAACAGTACATTCTTACATTCACGACTAATATAACACGTTTCATTCTTCGATAAATCATCATCCAAATCAACTTTTTTTTCCCTTTCTTCCTCCCTGTTATCAGGGCAGACCCAACGAAGACTTAAAAGACGATGGCCGAGAGATCTTTTAAACTGGAAATTCAGGATGCTGGTCAAGAGGAAAATAATACCTCACGGTCGCTGGAATCGCAGCAACGCAGTTGCGAATAATAATGTGGATTATGAGATGGTTTCGGTGCCAGTCAAACATAATTACTGATCATTGATTGATTGCATTACACAGTAAGGGCAAGTATTGATTGCGATTGTGAAGAAAGTGTATATTATTTCTTTGTTATTAAGTGAATTATTTATTATAGTCGATGTTATTATTTTTTAATTAAGCTTGTAAGGGTTATATAGACAGGGTATTTGGCAAAAGATACCTTTTCTAGTACTATTTACATTTTTAGGATTAGATGAGTTGGTGGGAAAGGATTTCGTTTCAAACTTTAGTAAACAGTAGGTAAGTGTAAGTGTTTAGTTTATTTTTAAGTTTTAATTTCGAACGTCTTGAGAGTAGTGAGTATAAAAGTTGTAGTCTTTTGTTTAGAGTTATCTGTTTGTTTTTGATGTGTGGGCACCATGTCATTCTTTTTTCGAATGTCAAGCCGAGATATTTTATTGTGTCTGTCTGTGGAATTTGGACGTTTTACCTCTCTTGCACTTTGCCAGCTTTGTGGCCTATATGTCAAAGCCGTATAAAGTTGGGTTCTATATAGGGTACTGTAGGCCACAAAAGAAAAGTGAAAGATAATTAATCTATTATCTTCGGTAGTTCAGAGCTCATGTGTGGTAAGATTATTTTTGCAGTCATTTCTTACACTGCTTTTGAGTACGCCTACCTGAAACTGTTAGGGCCTATTCACAGTGACAGATTTATATTTTATAGTTATATTTGCTAACAGCGGCACTCCCCAAAGGTTTGATGGTCTTAGCACGAATTTTAAAAGAATATTCAGTTCATGAGAAGAGTTTGGAGATGCCAACAGATGATTTAGTCAGAGCAAGCTTGTATGTTTTTTTTCTTTCAACAGCTATAGAATGAGACTTAACTAATAATTAATGACTTCCTTTTTTATACCTAAGACTGTCATCCATAAACCAGCTATCTAGAAAGGACTTACCAAGTGACCAAGTGCCGACAAAGGACACAATACCCAACACCTGCAAGCATTTGCTTATGGTGCCCATGACGCCTCCCCATCCCCCCTACAATCCCTTCATATATATATACCCTTTGATCCTCAAGACTTATCACTCTAGTTGTAGCATTACTAGGACACACTCAAAGAAGGAGACCTCGGAATGTACAATTGTAGTCACTCAAACTCCTCAGCACAGTGTATTGTTGCCAGAATACGTATTATGTTCTCATAATAAAAGTAATATCTAAATATCTTCACTGTGTGTAATTCATTAACTAACGGACATTGGAGAACATACGTAGATTAGAATTATACTTGCAGATTTTACATAGGAATGGATGTGCTCAAGATATCCATTTATTTTTTGTTTAAGAATATTTATTTAAAAAAAAATAATTTACTGGTTAATAAATAAAATTGATCCATATTTTTCTTCCCTCAATGTTTACTTTTTCCAAAATTTAGGCCAAAGACAACGTTTTCATAGAATCCTTATAGCATTACCTTTAAAAATTAAAAGGAAATATATATAAAGATTCATTGGGCCATCAAAAGGAACGGAATCTGGATGAAAAGGATTTCGGACGAACTCTACCAAAAAAGAAGAAAAATCACAAAAACGAGTGAATTAGGAAACGCCGAGCGAAGTTTTACTTACAAATTTATAGGATGGAGAATAGGATAGAACTCCGGAACGGTAAAAAGAATTATTCAATATCATAAAAAACAGTAAATGCGTTACTGAATAGCTTAACGAGGTAAAGAGGGACGTACAACAGTGCATTATAGACAATTTTGAATACCGCGCGGAAAGCCGAAAAAAATTGCAAATATGAAATCCCAACTTGGAAAAAATGGACAGAAGAAAGGAAATGAGGCATTATGAATGGATGAAGAGATGTTGGGAGGCAAAGAAGACTAATATGATGTGGTGATTTCATGTTCAGCCGCTCTTATCTGGGGGAATAATCGTAATCATAATATATATATAATAAAATATATAAAAAATAAACTTTTTTTCTATCATAAACATTTTTTTGTCTATAACTAACAATTTTTATTTTTTTATATATATATTATATATATATATATATATATATATATGTATATATTATAACAATGAATTCCAGATCAAAATTACAATAAACACGGAATATAGTGTTACTGAATAAATCAATTTAAAATTAAAAAAGACTAATTTAATTTTTTTAAAATAACATTTTTTAGGCAAAGGTAATGAGACCTATTTCTTTTTTTCCCGGTGATACGATTCTTCTTTTAGAGCCAAGAGAGGCCATGATTACACGCAATTTATAGATAGCTACAATCGTGGGCGTGGGAAAAGGGCGCTGACGTAGTGAGACGGGGGAAAAAAAAATTAAAGACTAACCGCAGCGGAGGTGCGGAACCTTAACAAGACAGTTACACCGGGCGGGGACAGTAACATGGCTTAATGATGCTCTCCCAGGGCCGTCTTTCTTAGTCCGGCCTTGTACCTGCCTGGCTGCCGTCCCGGTGCCGGCTTATGTTTTAGTCCCGTCCGAATTATACATGCCACTTTCGCTAACTCAGGGAAGAAACTCGGTTGAAAGGCACTTCTTGCATGACAAGTGAATTGTTTGTGTTTTTTTCCGTTATTACAGTGGTATTGGCTAAATACAAAAGCGTTATTTGTCTGATTTCTTTATTTATTGTACGACATATATTGATGCAATGGCTAGACGCCTATTGATCCAGTGTTCTTTAATGCTAAATATTATATATAGTGTCCTTATGGAATTAGAATAAAAATCTGGCTCACAGAAAACACGACTTTTTCTTATCTTCCCTATTAAAATAAATTAAAGAACTTTAAAATAAAGTTAGAATAGAAAAAGTTTGGAGAATTACATCGAGTTTCAATGGGAACAAATTTTTCAGATTAAATAATCTATTATAGTATTATATACAACAGTCACTTAGTTTCTCTCCACTTTTTATTCATCAACATTTTTTTTTAAATCTTTAGCTTTCCAAAGTTATATTATAAACCTATTCTTATGTACGGAAAAATTACCTAAATAATATTTTTGCTCTATTTTCCTTTTGTTCGTTGTCAAATTCTTTCAACTTGTATATTTAGCAGTTTTTTTATCAATGATATATTTTATTTTAATTAATACAATTAAAGGTACTATAGAGGAAGACAATTTAAAATGACAGCGTTCAACCCCTGTCAGACTATTTTAATCTGAAAGAAACATAATATAAAATCCCGTTAAATTGTACATCGATAGAGCGCGTTTAATCAAAATAGTTAATGCCATTTCCGATAAAATCGTAAAATGCATCACATAAAGAGACTCTCCTGGATCGTCGATTCTGATGAGAAAGTTGCAAACATCCCAGGCATAAACTTGCCATAAAGATGAAATTTCAATACTATATGACTTGTTGTTTTTGTGCTTGACTTACCACTTACATAAGTGAATGTAAAATATTCTCGATTTATTCTAAGATAATTTAGCGCCAGCTCCAGAGAGACTAATTGCTCTAAATTAATTGTTTTCAATGTTAGGTAAGGTTATTCTGATGTCGACAGTTATTTTCGCCAGAATATATCCACACTCAGAAACACAACAGTGACTGTATTCATGATATAATCATACTAATTTTCAATTTAATAAAATCTCTTGTGTTACTGCTACACCTATGTCAATTGTAAGAATCTCAGCGTATCGAATAAATTCGTCGCCACTTTTTGATAAAATCTTTTGGTCAATATATTGGCAAGCACTGACTATTTTCATGAAGATTTCGCTAAAAAAATATATAGGGGAAACCGTAATAAAAATATGAGAGTCTAAAAGTAAGGTAGATATAGGAGAGTCTAAAAGGAAGATATTATACTGATAATACTCGTCCATCAACCAGATGAGCGAAAATATAGAATAATATAATTACAAGATCTTGTCTTGGTGCCTTGGTGAGCTTTTAACTTAAGCGTAAATCTCCGCTTTCCCTCCCTCATCCGATGAAACCCAGTACACCCTAAAAAGGTGAGGCAGGGGTAAACAAAAAACAAAATGAATAAAAATCCGGGGGCGAGCGTTTGCATGCTGCAGAATGTTTAATGGAATAACTATCCTCAGCATAATATCCATAGAATTAGATCCGTAGACAGTCCTATATTTCAAGGGAGAGAGCTGCGGACTACCATATTTAGGAATGTATTGCTATAAAGTACATAAATTATTTAATCTAATAATATTTATTTAGGGATGTCGAATTAATTCCTTTTAATTATACTTTTGATTTGAATTTCATTACAAGGGTCAACTAATTATAAAAATTTATCAATTCACACCATAGGCTAAAATAGATAGATAGTTATCTCAAGGACAGACTTGTAAAAGTAAGAGGAAGCTATTACGAGACAGAAGCATCCATAGAGCGAGGTTGTCCTCAGGGATCTGTTCTCGGGCCGGCTCTATGGAACCTTGTTTTTGGCCAGTTGCTGTGGCCACTTGATGAAGAGCGGTTCCCTGCCACAGCTTATGTCGACGATTTGGCCGTTGTAGTGGCCTCCGATAGCAGAGCCAGAATAAAAGAAGAAGCCGAAAAGTGCGCTAACCTGGTCAGAGAATGGTGTGAGAGGAATAAGATGAAGATGGCCGCAGCGAAAACACAGACAGTCCTCTTGAAAGGCAAAACTGATACGGCACACCCTATAACTCTCTGTATAGACAGAAAGCAGATAGGCCAAAGTGGGGAGGTAACCTACCTAAGCATAAGGTTTGGTAGGAACTTCAACATGACCCCTATTTAGTCTACGTGGGAAATAGATGGCCCTCGCCTTAAATGGTCTTAGTCGTGTGGGAGGCGCTTTTTGGGGCCTCAGATACCCAGCTACCTTGACCATCTATAAAGGTGTGATTTTGGGTATTCTAAGGTACGCGTCACCCGCATGGTACGAAAACCTCTCACATCGCCTGAGAAGAAGGTTGAGCTACGATTCAAAGAAAGGCTTTGCTTCGGGTCACTAGGGCGTACCGGACCGTGTCGCATGAGGCGGTGCACGTCCTTGCAGGAGTAGTACCTATCGACCTCGTCCTACGAGAAGATGGATTGATGTTCTCGTTGAAGACTGAAGGTTTAACAAACCTTCCAGTCAATGTTCAGGTGAGAATTAACGAGGATCCCACAACATGGAAAAGAATACTCCGGGAGGATACTATAGAAGAGTGGAACCGATGGTGGGAGACAACTCAAACAGGCTCTACTATAAGGAAGAACTTCCCCATCGCCCAGTCTCGTCTAAATGCAAAATGGGTCCTCCCGGACTATTGGGTCTCTCAATGTCTCACGGGACATGGGGGCTTAAGGGCCAAGCTTTCTGGATTTGGGATAGATACAGAACCCTTATGTCCTAGCTATGATGTTTCGGAGTCGGCTGAACATATTTTGTTAACGTGCACCGCCTTCGATGCTAAACGGTCCAAACTGCTGAGGGAAACCGGACTCTATGTCTTTTCAGAGGACGATTTTACTCAGCTGATGACGGAAGACAACTAGCCGTACTTCAAAGAATTTGTATATGGGTGGAAATCGGCTATGGGTCTAGCTCATTTCAACATAGGAAGGAGACCAGCCACGAGGATTGCAGGCATTAGAGGAACTTAGTAAAGGAACCATTAGCCATGAAGGTGATAAAAAAAAATGACAAATCTATGGACCAAGCTCGAGTTCATGCCAGAAGAACGACTTCCAAAACTTTGCTTCAATAGACTGACATTATTAGACAAGGATAATCCCGACATAAACTTCAATTGGGTGTCCCAATTTAGAGCAATAGCCGAGCTAAATGCCTTTGCAGAAGAGCTTTCTGTTCACCATACAAACGGACTTCTTCGGTACAAAGACGACATACTGGAAAAAGCACATAACCATTATCTCTCAGCCGACATACAAAGGACCTAAATTCGACTAACTATCCTATATATAGATTACTATGCAATTACAATGCTCCTGACCCTGAAATGTACCTCACATTTAAAGTACATATAAAGAAATTGAGATGTGTCAGCCAATTAAGAGTTTGCAAATCCAGAACATATTAGAATCTATGGAAAAAACTCATCTTTTTTGTTCAAGTCACAAGAAAGCTGTATATTATGCAATCGATTTATCTACAACAGTCTACATCACATTCTCCTTCACTGCCCGGCACACAATGAAAATAGACGGCAATTTCATCAAAACTTTATTTTAGAATCTTCCGACATCCAAAGTATCCATGCTATACTGAGTATCGATAGTGTAGATAAGTTACATAAAGTGTACTATTACATGATAGGAGTTCAAAAAGTGCTCAATTCTTTATCCTAGAACATTTTCATTCAGTGTTTATTTTTATTTTATCTTCAAAGTGATATTTTGCTTATTTATTGTGCTGTTATAGCACCAGTAACTGTTTATTCTTTAATCTGTAATTTATTTTTGAAAGTCAAATTGTTTTAGTAAATTTTCACTATTATTTTATTTATTTTTAATCGATATGTATATAAAGTTCTAAAACCATAATATTGTAATTTATAGCCAAGCTAGGCTCTATTTGTATGGGGAAGCCCCAAAGACAAAATAAAATTTCTATTCTATTCTATTCTAGTAAAGGAAGATCAAATTAAACGAAGCTAATTGGCAACAGTAACTTGCTGGCCTAATCGGCAAGTTAATGTTTCCATAACCTGTGTTGTATATATTGCAAGGTAAGGTGCATAAATAAATAAATTTAAAAAAAGCACAGACTAAAATGCTAAATAAATAATTGAAAAATAATAACAATTTTTTTTTAAATTTATGTATGTTATATATAAATGATTTTATATTTATTTATTGTATTACAGTTTTAGGTTTATAATTTAAATGCTTCTGTGAAATTTCTATTTGCGCGGATCTTTACTATAATTTTTATTTATTTTAAAATTAACCTATATATATATATATATATATATATATATATATATATATATATATATATATATATTAATGGTAAATTGATAAAAAGAATTATTTATAAAATTATATGTTATATAAACTGCTTTGAAATTCCATAAAACATGATATCATCTTATACAAAATTAAAATTTCCCCTAAAGAAATATATCTTGGTATATTTTACCGTTCATATCATGTATGGTAAATTTATGAGGTGTATTCTATTCTATGTTAACTTTAAATACAACATAAAAAGTACCGTGTCATTCATACTGACACATATTTTATTAAAGCTAGTAAAAAAATGACGTAAAAATAAGGGCAATAACGCAGAAGGAATTTTAGGGGAAGGTTATTTTGCAGTTATCAACAGGTGACTCCTAGCAGCTGCGCTCTTTAAAAATTAAAGGTGCTTTATGGCAGGTACAGCTTGTTCCTACAAGGTATTATTTCGTTAGAAGGCTTTAATGGACTTTTTCAACTTTAAACAGGGCCTACGATACCCCGATGTATATTGCAGTATTGTATTTTCGGGTAACAGTAATTACTGAAAAGTCGAGAAGGCAACTAGAAAATTAAAATTTATAAAGGCTTCTAAAAAGACACAGCCCAATTTTATATAGAATACTTGACATAATTCAATTTAATGAAAATTTAAACTGTAAAATGCAATGAAATAATAAAATTTATTTGACAAATGTAATTATCAGTAAAATAATTAAAAGTTAAACTGAATATCGATCTGAAGCATCTACAACAATCATTCAAATATATCCACCTTGCATTACTCCCATTTAAATTTTACAATTTTGTAAATAAGATGATATTTTTTTTTCTAAAATCTTTTAATTTACAACGGTATATTATTCATCTATATTAACAATATTATGAGAAAAAAACTAATCCAAAAATGCATTAAAAATATGTTTTTGCTCTTCTCTCCTATAGTTGGATACCGAGGTCGGTCAACTTATATATTTACCCTTTTTTTTATCATTATTTACAATATGATATGATTATTTTTTTAATCTTACTTAAGGTACTTTAAACGAAGACAAATTAAAATATCGTCAAAATCATTTTAGCCGTTTTTGAGAAAATCGTTGAGGTGCAAAGTGCAAAAAGTGCCTCTTCTGGTTCGCTGATTTGATGGAAAAGTTGCTGTAACATCATGGTCTTATAAATGTATTAAATATGATATTTCATTTTAGTAAGACTTTTTTTTTTTTTTTTGCTAGACTTACCACACACACAGACAGACCTTTTGTGGGGCTTGATAATTTCAATGCAGGCGACCCTAAAACGTGTAATTTCGTTGAAAACTAGCAATCGAAAAATTGTCCGTTCCTATATGTTTCATATATAAATATATATATATATAATATATATATATATATATATATATATATATATATATAAGTGAAGGTAAAATGTCTAAAATAATGAGAAAAATATTAAAGACTTTTTTTTTTTTAATTCTTTATTATTTTAGAATAATTCATAAAAATATGCCTTTTTTGTAACTAAATTTTCAAAAGAATATCCAATGATCTGGACAAAACTATTCATACTAATGTATAATTAAATATTTAATAATATCCGCTCGTGGTGATAATTATTAAAATCGTCTAACCAAGCCTAAATGCAGAGTTTTATTTTTTTTTTCATATATAGAACCATCGATTTTATATGTTTGAAATAATTAACTATCTCTCATCAATGGTATTCATAAAAACGACTGATCATAAAATATGAATGAATATAACAACTAAACTCTCCCATTTTGATATTTTTTTTTTTAAATGTTGAACAGAAATAAAGGTTTTACTTTCCTTTGAGTCTAACTAAGCAATAATATGCTTACCAGCTCAGAAATGTAAAGTAATATATAACTAAAATATGCCTAAGACAAGACAAGCATATTCCTATATTGTAACAGCAATTTTTTCATTCGAATTTCCCGAGAATGGTTCTAACGAATTTGTGAATATGGGATATGAAAGTATTAGACAAACAATTAAAGGAGAAACGGGTAAAAGGTTTATCGTTGGCTATTTTTTTGTTTTCTACTGGAAATAAGTATTGTTAAGCGCAGCAGATTATTATTAATCAATAATCTTATTTATTCATTAGACCTCACAGACAGGATTGATTTTCATAATTTATACATATTAAGCCTATCTGAATTGAGGTATATGGTATAAAATTGTATATAACGTTATGGCCGTACGTAGGATTTTCACTTATCAATTGGTAAGAAATGTGGAATTTACGTAGTGGATGTAAAAGCAGTCGCTAGCCGTACCTTTTACAACGACATTTTAAGTTTTTAAAAAAAAAACTCTTTTTTTTTTTATATTTATACTGAAAATATGATGATTTATAACACCGTTTTGAATATTTAGATTTTAGGAAACAATATTACATAGCTTGTTGCATAATATTATTTGATCGAGAATTTCGTGGATCAGTTGGAGTGGGACTATTTGTAAACTTCGAAAGTTTATTTCAAGTTAGGAGCTAACTGAAAGTTTTGTGTTGAGCTCAACTGATTATTATGATTAAATACTCCTGTTTGTTATCCTTTTCGATCCTCAGTTTTCACAGAAAGACCCCAAAGTACCACTTGATTTTAAAAATTAATCACATCTATAAAGCCTATCTGAATTAAGGTAGCCGGTATAAAATGGTATACAACATTAAGGCCGTACGTATGATTTTTATCGGAGGGTTTGGTATGTGAATTGAAAATATGTATACTTTTTTCAACGCTATCTCACATCTCATATGAAATAAAAATATTAGTTCCATAGTCAATGTATAAACAGCCTCTAACCGTACCTTCAATAATGAAATTGTTAATTAAAATAAAAAAGAATATTTTTAAAAATATTAATATAGGAAATATAAATTGTGATATAAATGTATAACACGCCAACTAGACAAACAATATTACATAGAAGGTAATATGTTATTTGATCGAGCATTCCATGGATCGGTCGTAGTGGAACTGTTAGTAAACTTCTGAAGTTTATTTCACGTTGAGAGGTAAGTGGAAGTTTAGTGTTAAGTTGCACCAAATTATTATCATTGAATACCCCTATTTTTTTCCGTTTCTTATTCTCAGTTTTCACCCGGAGACCCCAAAGAATGACTTGAGTTTTACTTTCACTTACGGGAAAGTATTGCGATCGTGAAAATATTCGAATTCCAGTTTTCAACGGAAATACACGTTTTAGGGTTCCCTGAGTCCAAATAACCAAGTCCCGCAAAACATTCGGTGTGTGTGTGTGTGGTGTGTGTGTTGTGTGGCCTGTGTGTTTGTGTGTGTGTGAGTGTGTGTGTGTGTGTGTGTGAGTGTGTGATGTGTGTGTGTGTGGCCTGTGTGTCTGTGTGTGTTGCTGTGTGTCTGTGTGGTGTGTGTGTGTGTGTGTGTGTGTGTGGTAACTTCTGGGCGGAAACAGTAAGTCCTATGAAACTGAAATATCATAATTAAGACAAATATACGTCCGAGACTTTACAAAACCTTTTTCATCAAAATGAGCTTATCACTTTATACCATACATTTTGCACCTTTTTTCGATTTTCTCGAAAACAGTTCCGACGATTTTGATCAAACTCGCTATATCGATGTAAAATTTAAAGGGCTTTAATATCATTTAGGTTGCATTCGGATTAAAATGGTCTGACAGGGCTTAAATGCCGATATTTTAAATTTTCTTTCTCTAAAGTACCTTTAATATTGTTGATTCTATAAAAATAACTATATTATCTTGTTACTGCTGATAAAAAACAGGTAAATATATAAATTGAATGAATTCGATACCCAACTAAAGGAAAACAGAAAAAACAAATTTAATGCAATTTTTTGTTTTTGAACATAAGAGCTCATATAAAATATCTCATTTTAAAAGTAATAGAGATTGATAAAATGAAAATAAAACTAACTTATTATTTTAGATAATAACATAATTGATTTTTTAATAAAACACATGTTTCTATAGAAATAATAATTACGGTATATATTCGGAAATAAGAATATAGATGTGTAATAAACCATTTAAAAAGGAAAAAAAAATAGATTGTAGGAAGCAATAACAAATAAAAGGTTGTATATTATTTGATCGAAAATTCCATAGATCGGTTGCTGGGAAACTATTTGCAAACTTCTAAAGTTTATTTCAAGTTAGGAGGTAAGTGAAAGTTTTGTGTTGAGCGCACCAGACTATTATCATTGAATACTTCTATTAGTTCTTGATCCCCTCCGGTCGTGGACCATTATCCAGAGTTTCCTCCTGCTGAGACCCAAGAGACAGACACGGCATACCCTCGAAGAGGAGGGATCGATCTGGCGGCCGCAATGCAGCCCACTCTGGTACATTAGTCCTCTCTTCTCCAGTCACCTTTCGCTAATTAATCAGCCAGTATTAATTCTCCAGTGTCACGGACCATGCTAGTCTCCAGCAGCGGTACCATTACTAACGGATATTTGAATATCAACATTTCTCCTAGTTTCTTTATGTATATATATATATATATATATATATATATATATATATATATATATATATATATTTTTTTTTTTTTTTCCTTACATGGTAACCACACATAAGGGCCATTTATTATAACATCATGTTCCATACCTTAATGGTAATACATACATGGTATACTACATGAATGATAATATGATTATATTAATTTACATATGAAAGAAGTATTACATTAACAATTATTACAGAATAATGTTTCAAATGAAATAGAACAAAATAAATAAAGTAACTATCATAACAAATTTAAAATAAAATGTTAGTCAACAGAAAAGAATTACCTACGCTGCCCGTCTTTAGTCAGTGATTCAAAGTCAATGCCTTTAATGAATTTAAGTAAGTCTGTCTTGAATTTAGAGAACAAATTTTGTTCCGTCTCTGGCCAGTTTCCATTTATATATATAGATATATATTTAATGTGTGTTGTGCGCACCAGATTATTTAAACTTTTGCTTTCTCTTAAATATTAAATATATAGTAAGGAAAAGTGTATCTATCCAGAAAAGTTTGTAACTACAATTTATGGCTAATACAATGTTAGTCCCAACAAATTTCCGAGAAAATTGTGCAAAGCACTGCTGTTTGATTTACTGATTTCACCTATCACATAAATTTCTACTCATAAAAGGGGCTCCTTCCGCATACTCCTACAATTTAAATCTACCATCCATATTCAGGAAACCAGATCCCGTCTTTCGACCTCTATGCTTCTTCCCACAGAACCAAAATGTTTCTTATGTTACGACATTGATTGTTGTGACGCCCGTTCAGCTCACTGAATAGCCCTGAAGAAGGCCTATAATTTAGGTCGAAACGTCCGTACCTGTAAATTAAGTTTATACTCCATTGTGTGTTCTATTGACTGCACCCTTAACCAACTTCTCCTTTTATACATATAGTCAAGTATTCTCACTTCGAAATGTTTCTTCTTAACCCGGTCCATTGTTCACTAGAATACTCTCCTATCAAACATCCGTCATGCTACTTCCTAATCTTCATTTAAATCTCACCTTTTTGCTTCCAAGCTAGATGCCAAGTAATTTGAGTATAGCAATTAAAGTGAAGTGAAAAATGTCTACACTTCATAACATCAATGATAGTAATATTGATTTTTAATTAATTTTCATTTTTATTTTTAATTATTATATTATTTTTGATTTTGTTAATTCCAAATTACTGTATTCTTTTTTATTGCATGTTTTTATTCTTTCTCTTTTTATCATTTTAAATAATTGTATATATTTATTGTCAATAGTGTTGTCAGTTTGTTTTTTTGTGTTCTTTGGCCAGTTATAATTCTTATTTTTCTTGTACATCTATGTTTTTCTGAAGGGACCTTGTCCCAGCATAAAGTTATTTATTCATTCATTCAATTAACATTATATACTGTTCTCATGGAAACATTCATTTTTTATTAAATATTATATGGAAATATCTATTACCTTCCAAGATTTAGATAGTAATTTTTTTTTTTCTTTTCAAACTATATACACTACTACTGTAATTATATGTAAAAAAAAAAGTTTTTAACTTAGGAAAATAGTTCGTTTGATGGA
This sequence comes from Piezodorus guildinii, assembly GCA_023052935.1. Lineage (NCBI taxonomy): Eukaryota > Metazoa > Arthropoda > Insecta > Hemiptera > Pentatomidae > Piezodorus > Piezodorus guildinii. The sequence continues at coordinate 165,300,226 of CM041292.1, forward strand.
TTATTAGGTAGAAGCGTGGTCTATTAGATAGAGAATATTAAGGTACACTTTGATCGTTGTTCTCAGATCCCGTTTACATGTATAAATTGAAAACTTAAAATGAACAAAAAAACATAGTATTATTCAAACAGGCAAGTGCCGTTACAATTGTTAGCTAGTAAATTTAAAAAAATTAAATTTTCTAAATTATAAATTCTGATAGAGTTGAATTCTGTTTCAAGAACTAAATATTTACAGTATGAAAATGTTCCAAATATCAAACTTTTTTACGACAGTGATTTTCTGTTCTTCTTTCTATATATTAAATAATTGTGAATAGTAGTTAAATATTTGGTTCCATGTCAGTATTAATAATTTTTCTATAGTTAAAAGTGGAACTGAAGTCATTAAAAAAAAATTAAAATTTAAGTTTGGTAATAATGCAGCAAGTATATATATTAGTAACTTTTTAGTATACAATTTCCAAAGAGTATTCTTGTACACATGAATACTTTATATCCCGAAAACTTTTTTAATCAAACCTTCTTCCAGTATCCGATAATCTGATTTAAGCGGAAAATTGTGTTTAATTAAAGAGTTTTTCCCATGGCGGTCAGAAATACTTGTGCGTTTTTCAGAGAAGTGGCCGACCCCCCGTGGTCTCCCGTGGCCCTTAGATTGTGCCAGATAACTTCTCAAGAGTTTTCATTAAAGTTGGCCTTATGTGCTAGTGAGGCTTTAATTAAGCATTTAGAGGTTTTAACTAGACATAAACTACCTCCTGCTTGAAACTTATTCCAGACTTAGTTCAGAGGCTTACACAGTGATAAAAGAACATTTTTGTTTTTATTTAATACGGTTGTTGGTGCTCTCTTTTTTTTGAAGATTTAGATGCATAATTTATTGTGTTCATCACGAGATAAAAAAAATAACTACCTTAAAGTACTACATCATTAATAACCAGGATTTGCTAATATATAGCCGGATATAGAACATAACATTATTTATTTTTTAGATATTCATGAGATGTAGTTTTAAAGCATTTTTACTTTCACTTACTATATATAGGAAGGGAAAGTATTGAGATCGCGAAAATTTTCGAATTCCAGTTTTCAACAGAAATACACGTTTTAGGTTCCTCTGAGTCTAAATAACCAAGTCCCGCAAAAAGGTCTGTGTGTGTGTGTATGTGTGTCAGCGTGTGGGTGTGTCCGTGTTTGGTAACTCCCAGGCGGAATCGAAAAGTCCTACGAAACTGAAATTTCATATTTAAGACAACTATAAGCGCGAGATGTTACATAAACTTCTTCATAAAAATCGGCTAACCAGAACAACTACTTTAAACCATGCATATTGCACCTTTTTTTTTAATTTCTCGGTTTAAATTAAACGGTTTTGACGAATTTGAATTAATTCGCTATTATATCGATGTAAAATTTAATAGGCTTGAAGATCGTGTAGGTTTCATTCTAATTACAATGGTCTGCCAGGGCTTAAATTAAATGCAGGTATTTTACATTGTCTTCTTTTAAAGTATCTTTAATTTTGTATATTCTGATTACCACAGATGAAAAACAGGTAATTATATAAATAGAATGAATTCGATACCCAATCAAAAGAAAAACATATTTTTTTTAATGAAATTTTTTTTTTAACTTATGAACAGTGATATACATGTATAATATACCGTTGGAAAGCTAAAGATTTTAGAAAAAATATTATCTTATACACAATCTTCTAAAAGTTAATACAGAGTGATGAAAAGCCGATAAAACTAAGAGATTATTTTAGATAAATAATATAATATTTTTTTTAATAAAACACACGTTTCTATAGAAATTCCTATTTAAATATTTTTTTATGGTCTCATTCATTTTTATCTCTTGCCGTATTTCAAAATTTTTTAATCGATTCTGAAAACGGAGGTATGTGAAATTCGTGTTTTGCCCGCACTAAGAGTTTTACTGACTAATATCATTCTAACTAGTAACTGTTATGCATGAAAAAATATAGTGCACGCTAATCACGTCTTAAAATCAAAATTCAAATATAAAAAACTAAACAAATATTTTTCTACAGAAACATTAATTTAAGATTAAATAATGAAGAATAAAAATTATTATCTATAAAAAATCACTTAAGTTTATGCCCTTTTAAGCTATTACTTTTTATTAGTTCAGCCCTATATCATAGAAATCGCCCATTTTACCATAATACTCATAATAATAAAAATTAACAAGTCTCTAATAAGCTTTAATATAATAGGTGATAGACGTCTGAAGGTTTTAAGTTATCGAGAACAACCTTATAATCGACCTAATTTTATCGTTATGAAAGTGAATATCACAGAAACCACCCATGATACAATAATACTCATTATATTATACATTAATCGTAAATAAATAAGCTTCAATTTGAAAGCTAATAGATGTCTGTAGGTTTATAGGTACCATTGTAGGTATCTTAGTCCATATAACACATATTTTTTCTTGAAATATTTACCTCTCCAACGGTTTACTGTGAATTTTTAGTTTTATTCTTATTTGCACAAAAAAACTAGACTTTTAAAATATTTTTTTAAGTTTTTCCTTCAGTTGGTTATGAAATTCTTCTATATTCAATATTTACCAATATTTTATCAATACTAACATTAAGAAATGGAAATTTATTTTTAATTAACAGATTTAGACGTACTCTAATTTTTTTTTTTTAAACGTTTGCTATTATAAGTGAAAATCTGTCTGTATTTTTTTGTAAAATCGGTCTGTTCTGGTGAATAACGTGGGTGAGAGATCACATCCCAGCCAAACTCCAATAATTTCTTCCAGATCTGCGAAAGGGGTCATGATGAGAAACTATGCCTTTGCAATTAGCCAATGCTGGACGCTTTTGCTCAATCGCTGCCTTTAATTGTTCCAACTGGGCACAGTATATTGCAGAATTGATTGCCTGGTTAAGCAGAACGCTTCAATTTGGTCATCATCGACAGTTGACGGATGGCATGAGCGATTTTTTTCGGTTTTGAACTAAGTAACTCACGTGCGTTGCTTTCTCCTAAGGCATTACGCTATACTCAACGCAAATTTTGTTGACCGTCTGTGCAGGGGACTTTCCTTTTTGGAAATGGATTATCATTAAATAATGAAAATTAATTTTTTTATCTTCAATTTTGAGCAAGCAAACTCAAAGATGAGAGATCTCGGTTGAAAGTGATGAATAAAAAACACCTTACCCAATCCTATTTTAGAATATGTTAACATTATTGACATAACATAGTTATCATGATTTTATACACAGAGAGAGGATTAAATTGAAATTTCGAAAAACGCTACGACCTCATTTAAAAACTATATTATTTCCATTATCTAACCAACATAACAAATTATTCAAATATCTCAGCAATAGAAAAATTCCTACCTCTTCCAGTTCCCACTTTCTATTGACTTATCTTAGCTACAGTTTATTGCAGACGTATATTCACTTGTTTTGTGGGTGAATTCGAGTTTTGAGTAGATATTTTCTGAAATATAAAAACAGATTTGAATAAATATATATCTATGTAAAGATACTAAGCAATAGTGCTTGGTTTCATTAAAATATCTGAATCAGAGAAATATTTAACACTTTCACCTGTTAATAATGATAAGCAAAATAATAAAAATCTAATCTTATCACTCCTACCAATTGTATTCGGCTAAGATAGATAGATAGATTGATAGAAAAGTATTTTTATTATCTAAATTGCATCAAATAGAAAATAAAAAAAAAACAATTTAAAAATTACAAAATACAATAACAAAAATCAGACACACTACATCTCTATTGACCGTCTGTGAAGTCTGTGTTTATTGACAAAATCAACCTTATAATCTATCATTATATAAAATTAATAACAAAATAAGAAACAATATATCAACACTTCGGATATTATCTATGTACTAAAATCAAATTCATTCGTAAACAACCTTCTATATAAGTAAGCCGATCTGGAGTAATTAACTAACGCCAGCCAATCTTTTCCATTTATTAACTCTAATGTTTTATCCCAAGTCAGATTTTTATAATTCAAGTATTTTTTCTTAACTCTGAAAGTATCGAACAGGCAGACAAAAAGTGAAAAAAGATCTTCTATTTCATTTGTATTACACAAACTACATATATTATTTTTTGCATGAAATTTTTATAATTTAGGTTTAAAACATTACCCCTGATTTTAATTACCCATCTAATCACCTCCAGTGAACATTTGTCAGTAATGTAATTTACTGTGGCTAAAATGTGGATAAAAGTGTTAAATAAAATGTGGATAAAAGGGGGAAGTTTTGGAATTTCTAACTTTAATAATATTTTGACTATGAATATCATTTCACCCTAAATGTTGCTACATTCATTTATTTGTATTTATCTCAGTTATAGGTTGTTGTTTGTTTTCTTATTTTGTATATATATTATATTTTATTTATTTGACTTTATCATTGTATACTGTATATATTGTGTAAATGGGATCTTATATCACTATTACTAATGTTCATATAGAAACAAATTGTAATATATCTAAACAAATAAAAAAAAAAAAAAAGAAAAAAAAAAAAAAAAAAAAAAAAAAAAAAAAAAAAAAAAAAAATGTTGCTACATTATTTTCCATAACTTAATATCATCACAGTTACATAGATTTAAATTTAAATTTAATTCATGCGATTCATTCAGATTAGATATGTTTTTTAACCATGCTGTTTTTTTCTTGATTATTTGTAATGCTAATATCTATATATCTATGCTGCCACCACCATCTCTATCCGGCCACCACCATCTCTATCCGGCCGGCCATGTATAAGATGCGTTCGTTCCTGAAAAGTGATTTTTACAATATCTGTCTCAGTTTTGCAGGATTATATTTTTAACACTTTATTTTGTTGAACAGACAACTTCTGTACTACAAAAGTTCTTTTTAATGTTTGTCATTTTATGCTCATCAGTAGGCATTAATCATTATCACTCGCTTGGATAATACGGCTGTCTGTAGTATCTAAATATTTACGGTTCCTTGTATTGAACGAACTGTCAGCGTCACGTAGTTACAATGTGCAATGTGGCCCATCAACTCATGGTTATTAGCTTCTATCTCCTCTGTGTCAGGTCAGTGGGCAATCACAGACCTCATCACATATGGTACGCCATGCATACCCTCCGATTCAGCAAGAGTAATTGGATAACAATAACTCTCGTAAAATGCTTAATTAACTACTTTCATTATTATTGTTTTGAATTATAATATCAATCTCTTTTTTAAAAAAAAGCTGTGTAATTTAGTTGTAAGCTACATTAGTGATTAACGAACCTAAAATTAAAAACATAAATATAAACCATGTATTAAAGGTCTCCTTATATTGGTAATTATAAAAAACCCACATTAAAGATATTTGTGTGTATGTATATATATATATATATATATATATATATATATATACATATATATGTGTGTGTGTGGTGTCTGTGAGTAAAAGAGAATTGTTCACTTTTGTTGTATTATTACAATTTAACAAGGTTATAAATAACCTCAAGATCATAGTTTTTTTTTTCAAATTAATTATTTTAATGACTTTGAAATAACACTTAAGAAAAGATGCTCTTTAGTAATTCAATTGATTGTAAAGTTATTTTGTTTGACTAACTTACTTTAAAACAGATTTTTCTTTTAGGTAAAATTGTTATGTAACATTAATGTGTGATGGCTTTATTTTTGTGAATAACGTATATTTAGATTATTCTGATAGAGATAAAGTGGTTTGATGTTATTTGAAGGTAATAATAATGTACCACATTACATATATAATAAATTGAAAACAATAAATATGAAAATTTATTCGAAGAAAATCTTAATAATATAATTAATTATAAGGTGATATTTAATTACTTTATTTCTTGCTACATAATTTTGCTAAAATGCTTTGGTATTTCTCTCTGACTTGGAAATACAATGAGTCATGGATATTTCTATCTTTAACAGACGAGTGGATTGATGAAGTAATGAAGGTAAAGAAAAAAGGAAAATAAATTTGCTATCAACATTTATTTTTAATCATCCACTTACATTTATAAATTCATACATTCGTAACTTTTTTTCATTAAACCAATATAGGCTCTAAACTGTAGGCGGCAAATGATATTTATATAACGAAAATATTCTTCGCTAAAATTCTGACAAAGGAACTTTCGACAAAATTTTAATTTGATTAAAAACTACAGAAATATAGCATGTCAAAAAATTGCCAACTAAAAAATGTAGGTAAGACATTTTTTTTCATTTAAAACAATATACATGGGATGAATGATTTCTTCTAGCCGTAATACTCATTGTCCCTAGATGGCGGAAGATTGTATTATATTTTGATAAAATAACAAAAAAACGATATAGCTTCTAAACGCTAGGACCTATGATATATAAAAAAAATTTGTTTACGAAATTTCTGACTTCGAAACTGTCATCAAATTTAAGATACGATAACACTAACAGTGATATAGCGTGTCAAACTAAAGGTGAAAAAAATCTTATAACAATGAAAGTTATTGTTCCTGACCAAAAGACACATAAATTTCAGATTATTTTTATAAATCATTCTTTTTCTTTTTAATGATAATTTATACTTAGGTCGTACATCCGATCATTTAATTTATGTTGCTATTCAAAATAATCAATATTTTTTTCATTTTAAGTTCATATTAGCTCAATATTTCTTTTCATGTTGACGATTAAACTAAAAGTGTTGCGTTGAATAATAAACAATCCATGACCTGGCATTTAGCGCGGTGCTGACAAGCAAACATAAGGCTGTCTGACGCATGGGCTAAGTTGTTTTTAAGACTGACTTTGCAGAGGTGGGTTTTGTCTGGGCTAGGGTAAGGAACATGTGTGGGAAGCGATTATTAATGGTATCAATATAGGAGCATCAGATTCGCTAAACTTTTTCCGATCCTTTCCTCGAATCCATTGACGTTATGGTAGCGAACATTATATCTCTTATGAAAGAAGTATAGTAAGAAATCTGGTGCGGGCAACACACGAATTTCACATACCTCCGTTTTTAGAATATATTAAAGAATTTTCAAATACAGCAAGAGATAAAAATGAGAGAGACCATTAAAGAATCAGTAAAATGGAATTTCTATAGAAACATGTATTTTATTAAAAAATCTATTATATTATTATCTAAAATAATCACTTAGTTTTATCGGCTTTTCATCAGTCTCTATTAAATTTTAAAAGCTTTTGTATCAGATAATATTTTTTCTAAACTCTTTAGCTTTCCAACGGTATATTTTGTATATCATTGTTCTAGAGTTAAAAAAGTAAAAATATTTTTTCAGTTTTTTGGTTGGGTATCGAATTTATTCATTTTATATATTTACCTGTTTTTCATCAGTGGTACCAAGATAATTTTTTTTTAAGATAGCAATCATAATAGTGCTACAGGATCTCATTCATACAATATTTACAATATAAACAAAAGGAAAGTCAAATTACATAAAATAAAATCAAAATAAATAAACATATACAATAACAAAATTTGTAGACAAAATAAACACAAATAAATAAAGTTAACAAATAAATAAACAAAACATGTCACATTCATACCTTCCTACAATATTTACAATCAGCTCGGGAACCCTGGACGGGGTTTTTCCCCCCACTTGTGGAAGAACAAGCAGAGTCGAAAGGATCCCAGCGCCTCCCTCTCAGCCGCATCACTGATGAGAGCCAGCGGAAGCTAAGTGAGGGCGCCACAGCCACAATCACACCGCACATGAGAGGAGAATCTGACCAGTGTATCTCGGGCCACTGCCGTTTCAACCTTCTAGGTGGTTGTATGGATGAGTGGAGCTGGATAGGGATCGTGCTAGACGATTAGGATGATGAATGAGGTTCTGGTGGAATTTGGAAAATTTGGATGAAATTACGTCTGAAATAAAGGAAACATTAAGGTCGTGGTGCAAGGTATAGTTGGATACATAATAAGGAGCATTTACTATTATTCGCAGGACTTCGGATTGAAAGGATTGAATGCGTTTGATGTTAGAACGTTTAGCTGTCCCCCACAGTTCAAGTCCGTAAGTCCAGATGGACTTCAGTATTGTCTTATAAATTAATAATTTGTTGTCAACTGTAAGTTCAGATTTACTAAGATTATATAGTTATAATTATAGAATTAACAAAATTAAAGGTACTTTAGAAGAACAAAATTTAAAATATCAGCATTTAAGCCATGTCAAATTATCTTAATCGGAATGGAACCTACATGATATTAAAGCCTAATGAATTTTACATTGATATAGCGAGTTTAATAAAAATCGTCGGAACTGTTTTCGAGAAAATCATAAAAAGGTGCAATATGCATATTATAAAGTGGCTCTTCTGGTTAGCCGATTTTGATGATGAAGTTTTTGGAACATCTCGGGCGTTTAGTTGTCTTAAATATGAAATTTCAGTTTCATAATACTTTTCGTTTCCGCCCGGGAGTTACCACTCACGGACACACACACACACACATCACACATACACAAACACAGACCTATTTATTTGGACTCAGAGACTCAGAGTCCATATGTCATATGTGATGGAATCGAACAAAGTCAAAAGTTGTTATTTTAAAACAAATGTATATATTTTAACTTTTTCCAGACATATTTATTGTTTCTCACTAGTGCAAGATTTACATAAATAATTTTAAGATTTAAAAGGTCACTTAGTTAAATACAAAAAGTAAGTACCATCTCACTGTGGAATTATTGGAAACCAAAGAGCTGATCAAGCAGCTGATTCAGCCAAGAAATGAGATGCCGTGGAGATTACTCAAATAAAAGAAACCACAATGGAGGATTGGGTGAGAAGCTATAAGAAAGTTCTGCTGAAAGAGTGGGAGGATAGTTGGAGAGAGAAAATATCGAAAGTAAGAGATATATAATCGGACTGTCAAAAATGGAGACTAGTGCGAGAACTTCAAGGAGAAGCAAGCTAAGATTGGCACTACTAGTTTACACATAGCTACCTTTTCAGAGTCTGGAAGCACTAATTTGCGAAAATGCAATCATATCCTAAAAACTGTACCACATTTGCTAATTGAGTGTCCGCTTTTCGATAGAATATAATTATTTCGATCACGCCAATGACTCTTAAGGTTAGAGGCGGATAAGAAAATAGAAAAAAAAGGCATTAAGCGTTACATATTCCAAATATACGCTATCTAATCACACTACAAGAGTAAATTCGTAGTTTTTCAACATCTCAGATACTTGGTCCTGCTTTTTTTTTTCCTTTTAAAAATTTATCTTGGATTAGCCATAAAGGAATAGCGTAGGATTTTATTGAAAGCATCTGACAGAAATTCAAAGAGGTAAAAATATTATTTTATAAATATAAAAAACGACTAACATACCTTAAAAAAAAAAAATCTGAGCATGTTGTAATTATTTAACTCGGTATTTTACAAGTTTCTAAAAGAGAATTTGAGGTTTCTTTCGTTAACACTGTTCAATAATAAAAATTTGGAAAAACCAAGGATGGTGACTTGTGAAGGAAATAATTCTAGCACCATCGAGACCAACCTATCGCTGATGATCTTGTGAACTCTGCCCGTCTCATTATACCCAGTGTTGGGGAAGCGACGTCATAACCAATAAAAATATGAGAAAACATAAACTCGCCCTATATCAAGATAATCTGATCTTTCAGCACGAACTAATTTAAAAAATTTAAATTTTGAGATAAGCTCAATAATAAAATTAAATTTGATAGAGAAAAGTAAAAAGTTGAATCTTGAAACAAGAAATATTCTCAAATAAAACATTATTGGTTTTAACAAAAAAAAAAACAAAAAAAACAATTAAATAAATAAACTTCATTCAGTTGCACTAAAACTGTAAAAACAGATTATTTTAATTGATAAGTATCGGCGCACAAACAACGAAAATACAAATATATGAATAAATAATGAGGTAAAATAAATTATTAATTTTAATTATCTGTAACGTACTATGGTTAGAAAAAGGTTTGATTCAACAATGTTGAATCAAAGGGAATGGTAGGCGACGAACTCAGATAAAGCGACGAATTGATTGCGTATAAAAACATTATTATATACAAATAACACATCAACAAAAAACAGACATATATGAAATAATAACAACTAGGTAATTAAAATAAAGTCATAGAAGGAAAAAAAAAGTCTTGGAGAAAGAAAATATATAAACATCCTTTCGTTACGAACTCGTAGCTGATAAAAGTCGCGACCGAGACCTCATAAACACGATAAAGTATACAGAGGGGATTTATCCCCTCCTCATATCTTGAAAAGGCGGCCACCAGTATACTACTTGCGTTATTAAAACAAGTGCATTTATCTTACCCTGTGCAATTGTTAATGCGTTTATAAGTTTATATAACCCACTAATCACACAGGTTAATGGATAAAACATCAGTGAAAACGAGATGGCAAAGAATAATTATCATAGAGCGACACGTAAGTAGAACATTATCATCAGCCATGTCCCTTTAAGCTTTAAAAAATATGGATTCTTTAAAAATATTTCATTTTTTAATTACGATATTTTCAAACATAATTTTATCTAATAAAATCATTTTAAACTAGTTATGAAAACATTATTCTTAGGGTTACGCTTGGTGTTTGAGCCAGTACATTATTTTTCTAATCGATCATTTGCTGATTTGTGAATTTAAGATTATTCATAAATTCATTGAAAATAAAATAAAAAATATTTTAGCTATATTTGTGCACATAACATTGTTGAATATAGTAGGAATTAAATATATTACAGTGCCCCTACTGCCAGTATTCGAATACCAGCTGTCTGCTAGTCCATATACATCGTTAGGCGCATTCTTCTACTATGTCGAGCATGCAATCAATTCGTCCCTTTACCAGTTGTATTGACGCAATATTTTCTTCCTTTTCAATTCCTGAAAAGAAGATGGCCGAGACCTTCTTGTATAGATTGACTACTAGATTGAAGCCAATGGAAATAAGGACTTTAGATTTTTATGAACTTTATCATTAAGCAGCATATTATAATACAGCACACTTGTTGTATTATAATAGACAGTTGTAAATTTCAAAAAAAAATATTTTTTTTTAGTAATCGGTATCTACGGGCAGTTTCTTGTCGTTTAAGTCGCGTATGGGGATTCCATGTAAGACGTTTGTCAAGATAGAGTCCTAGGTAACGGATTTGTTCTACAGGTATGAGTGGGGTATTATTAAAGGATACAGTGGGGTAGGAAGTCATCATTTGCTGATTTGTGAATTTAAGATTATTCATGAATTCACTGTAAAAAACGAAAAAATATTTTAGCTATATTTGTGTACATAACATTGTTGAATATAGTAGGAATTAAGTATATTACAGTGCACCTACTGCCAGTATTCGAATACCAGCTGTCTGCTAGTCCATACACATCGGTAGGAGTTCGTCACCTACCAGTTGTATTGATGCAATCTTTTCTTCCTTTTCAATTCCTGAAAAGAAGATGGCCGAGACCTTCTTGTTTAGATTGACTACTAGATTGAAGCCAATGAAAATTTGGACTTTAGGTTTTTATGAACTTTATCATTAAGTAGCATATACACTTGTTGTATTATAATACACAGTTGTAAATTTCAGAAAAAAATATTAATTTTTTTTAATCTAAAAGAAGTAATTCTAAACCACAGTCCTACCACAAATTTTCATCGCAGTTCTTCTTACAGTTCTATATAACTCGAGGGAATTCCCGCTTTGTAATGAAATAGTTTTAAGGTTCCCTGATTAGAAGTCAGTGAGAATAAATCGGGCAGAATGCCAAGCAAGGTTGGAGAACAGAGCGGACCGATGTAGATAGCGAGGCTGTGGCTTTGTGGAAGGAGAGAAGTTTAGCCCATTGATCCCAGTCAACAACTAGCAAATAGTTGAGGCAGTTGCTCCTCAACCGCAGGATCTTGGCCGCCTGATAGATCGCCCTCCCTTGGATCCGGGTTCAGATTAGTGATAATCCATAACCAACTTGTGGGATAACTTCTCCGTGTCTCAGGATGGATGGCAAGTCGATAGCTGCAAAGGCTTCAAAGAATAATCTGAAAGAACACTTCTGAATCAGGATGTTCGTTATAACGATAGAAAATATTACCCATGACAAACCATAAAATGAGGTGATGTCATTGATGATTAGATAATTTTACTTTCACTTACTTATATCTGAAATATATAGAAAGAAAAAGTATTGCGTACATAAACATTTTAAATTCCAGTTTTCAACGAATAATCTTCATGATGGACTTTAACATGATTTAGGTAAATTTTGATTAAAATAGTTTGAAAGGTCTTAAATCCAATATTTGAAATTTTCTCCTCTACAATACCTATGATTTTGTTGACCAAAAAAAAAATACTCACCTTCCTTGACTATAGGCGCAATCCCTGTCTAGTTCCAAACATCGCAATAACTCTGCTCTGCTCGGAGATCTCTAATAACCAAGCGATTGGAGTGCTGGCAATGGCCTTTTCTATCCATGTCCTGAAAGTATGTGGCTGTAAAATCCTCACTCAGTTTTCACTGGCATGCAAAACCAGTTACGCGACTGAGTCCCCAGAGGTGCTGGGGTCTTCTCGTATCGTTTGTTCTTATTATGTTTTTATTTATTCTTCATTTGCATTTTTAAAATTTTATATCTGTTTACTTTGTACGTATATAATGGACGATTTATTATATCCATAGTGTGGCAGATTGTATTATATTTATATTATTTATGTATTGTATTATAATATTTAAAAAGAAATAGCATTGATATAGAAAGGCTAAATTTACAAGTTGAAAGAATTTGATAACCAACTAAAGGATAAAAGATCAAAAATATTGTTGAAGTAATTTATTTATTTTTCGAAAAAAAAATGTTAATATAGTTTTACGGTATGATATTGGAAAGTTGTAGAAGTTAAAGCAAAGTAACTAATAGGGTATAAACTTTACTGATTGTTGTACACAAAAATTGTATACAGTTATATTACCTAATCGAAAACAAGTTTCCAACTAAACTAAATAGGATTTTTTAATCTTTTTTAACTAACTTTATCTATAACTTCTTGAGTTGACTTAAACATCGGAGGTTAAGGAATGTCGTAAGTACCTCATTTTATTACCATAAGTTTATGGTTGCAGTAACTATACTACATATAACTTAGCTAATTGTCAATGGGTTACTTTTTTACCTATTTTTATTTACAACTAGTAAAGTGCTATTAAAAATCTCGTTTACTAGGTCCATTTGTCTACAATACGACATTAGAAATCGTCATACCCATAATTAATCAATATAATAAATATTTCAAATTTTACATACTTAGAATTCGTTCGCAACATAAATGTGAATTAATCAATCGTAGTTAAATCTTTTCGCATTATAAGTAACAGTTTTTATTTTTTTTTTAGAAATAAGTCTATGTTCTAATAGCAATTTTTTTTTTTTTTAGTCGCTTGAGATCAATTAAAAAACAATCGAACGTTTTCGAACAAGCACACGAAACATGGATACTAATATGCCTTAACAAATTTTTTATACATTTGGAACCTATAATACTATGATTATCATATATAAGATTTAGATGATTATGTTCTAGATTTGTAAAAAGTTCATTAACTTTAAAATGAGCAATTACAATGTTTCAGGATATGTATAGTTTTTGGGTTATATAAAAATATATTTTTAAAACTTAATAAAATAATTTAAATTATCCAGAGAATGAATTTTCCTTAAATTAGCCTTGATGAACATCTAAACGGTGGGGAGATTCCCCTTACAAAATTTCAGCTTCTCAATTATATTAAATTTTAAGATACTGCAATGACCAGAAAAGTAACATAACTGTGACTCAGAACAGCGACTTTCTTCCAAAATAGACAATGTAAAATAATTAATCAATATTGTTTGGAAGTGGCACTAGGTCTCTTCTTAAAATAATTCAATTTTTTTTTCTGTATGATTTAGCAGAGTACTAATAAATATTCCTTAAATGTATATTGATTATGAATATACAGTTATGATTGATGTTTTTTTGAGCAACATTTCATATGAATGTCCTCTTTTGCATTTCGTTAATAATGTATTGGGAACGCATATTGATTCACTTATCAAAACCCAAAAAATTTATAAGAATGAGTATTTTCAGAGGTGAATATCTCCTGAATGAACCTTTTACGGACCTAACTCTAAACGAGAGTTAGTACATTTAACTCTAAAATACTCATTATGTACTTGTTAATTAACTAAATCCTTGTCCAAAAATTACTCGGTTTGTATGGCTTGTTTTAAATAAGGAAAAATAACGATTTTATTTCGTGTTTTTCGCTTATCACTGTTGCTTAATTATGACTGGATCTTAAGAGGCACTGGGCTATGCTATACCCGCACATCAGAACCGTATTGCAAAATAGAAAACCTTAACGCCGACTGTAATAGATGAGTTGGTAAAATTATTTAGTTAATTTTTATCCCTGGTATTGTAAATTATTTAAATATAATTGTCATTTATATTTATGTTATTTTAAAGACAACTCTTTTTATGGTGGTGTATTCAGAAAAAGGAAAATATTTATTTAATAAATGGCTCATTACCAGCAAATAACTAAATTATTTTAAATTAGATGTACTAAATAGGACAGTTCAAATCCAACATGAAAATAAAAAATATAAATCTTACCAGTAAAGTTTTTGAAATTTGACTATAATTACGGACAGTGACAAATCATAATATAATAATTTTTAAATCATATGCCACCGAGTGGCTGTAATAGTATAATATTCACATTGTGATTAAATAAAGAAACTGTCTACCATTTATTCACCTGGTCTTAAAATTTCTTTTATTAACTGTAAACTCTAATTAGGAAAAAAAATCAATATGGAGACTCGAACTTTTGTCCTTAATATGTTTCCAGTTCTTAACATACACCTCGTTTTTAGGACCTTACCTGTCACAAGGATTATTGTTTTTATATTTCGTCCAAAATATTATAAAGTAAAATCTCTGCGCCTTAATTTGTTAAAAGGTTATCCACACTTTTTTAATCACTTTAAAAACAAGCTAATACTAACAAGATATTTTGTGAACAAAATTATCTTATTTATTTCGTCTTTACCTCATTGGTCATTGGCGTATTTTGTGGTGGTTATATTAGCTTATTTTTTAATAATCAAATACAACATTAATATTTTAAACGTCTTCGTATTAAAAATGTTAGTTATCTGAACTAGTTCCAACTATTGAACATTATATTAGAATAAATTTATCAGTTTTTGGAGCAGTCCCCTTACAATATATTATATATAAATATACTCTCTATAATAAATGTTGAATAAATAATTTGGCTATCTATTTATATCATTTAATGTAGAATAAATATAGATTACTACAATTATAAAAGTATGAAAAAAAACAATGTGGCTATTAATGATAAAAGCTGTATTGTCTTAAACTGCTAATAATAAAATTCTATTTAAGCTGTTTGAGGATCTTCCTTGAACAACAAATAATTTAACAATTAAAAATATTATAGATCATAATTGGGAGGCACCACCATTTTGGACCCTCCATTTTGTTAGCAACATTAGTTAAATTCAGCTATTGTATATTCATAACACCCCATAAATGCATTCCACTTATCAGTCATAAACTATCAATGATCCATATTCATGAGAAACAAGTCATAATGAATTGCCGGGATCACAAAACAGAAGCTAAATTTAATTAATTCTTTTACAATTTATTTTCATCTCTAAATGTTTTAAAAAAATTCAATTCATTAAAAATTAATTTTAATAACGGAGTTAAGTCAAAGTCGTGTCTTGCGAGCACCACATTTTTTTTTTATATCCTATTTTTTTATAGCCTGATACACAGTAAACCAAAAGAAACAAACAAGAAAAGACAATAAAAGAGGAAGGGGATTTACTTACCCCAAGACGGTAGCAATCTGTAGGACTGGATCGTAAATGCTAGGCGAGGTGAGCTATGAAGGCGGGGAATGGAAGTGTCTCACCACGGCCTGGACACACCATCGCACCATCCGAGGTCCCGAGATGAAAAAATTCTTCTAAGATAATGGCACATTCTTCGCGTTCCTCTGTATCCTTCCGCAGGGTCAAGTTGTTTTTAGCTATAAGGATTTGAATTTAGTGGTTCTACAACTTTTATGAGCAATTGCTGAGTATCTAGGTCATATAATATAATTATAAAAATACATCTCTTTGTAAAAAATTCTAATTATGTATAAACAAATATACGTATTTTTTTTTTTTTTAACTTGGCTGTAGGGTCGCAATTTATCATGTTATATAGCAAAAATATGGTTATTTTTATTATATCTTATTAATGCTATTTAATAATTACACAATTCGGAACTATAATTAACCACTCATCATTTAGCTTACAATTAGAACTGCTATTTTTATTTAAAATCGGTTGTATTTAATATATGATAGTTTTCCCCTATGTAAAAATAAATAAATCAATAGAAACAAACAAAAAGAAAAAAGAAGAAAACAAACATTAACATTTTTCTTCCTATCCTTGTTGTTTTTCTTTAAAATGATCAGCATTCACGAACCAAGATCAATGGACGCACAACGCCAACCATCGACAATCGACATTTTTTCTTCACATTCCTGATTAATTTCGAAAGATGAAGAAATAATATAATAATAAAGTTATTGAAGAATATTAAAAGAATAGTATAAACTAATGATATGACGATGATGAAGAAGGAGACTGGAAAGCAAAGATTAGCAATATTTAATACTTACTTTCCTCCTCGGTTGAAACAAGAGAGAGGTATTAGCCTGCCCTCTGGCCCGAAGGCCTGGGGGAGTTCCTTTGAGGTCATTCGGCAGCAGCAAATTGCTTCATCATTCCCCTCCTCAGCGCATAATTTTACCACTGGCTATTTCATAAACTAATTAAATGTAATTTAATTATTTCTAAAACAATAGATCTTTCATCAAACATATTTACCTTGTTTTTTCGTACATTTATTATTTAATTGTCAATGGAAAAATACCGCATAAAAATGAGCTTTTTTAATTCTAAATTATTACATATTTCATACAATAAACAAAAGCAAAAAAACAAAAAACAGTTTCAACTAGAATTTACCACTTACATTACACATTACATATAACAAAAATCTGGACTACCAACACACGATTTTCACTTGCCTCGTCTATTAAAATCAATTTAAGGACCATAAAATTAAATTAAACTTAAAAAATGTTTTAAGTTGATTTAAATAAAAAGATGGGGTCACCTTTGGCACAATTAGCCTTCTATGCCAAAGGACTCGGGTTCAAACCCGCAGATTATCCTAGGATTTTTTAATAGGAGAAAAAAAAATTATGCCGTCTTACGGAAGGGACGTAAGGCTGTGGTTTCGAGCCTGCGCGATGTCAAATACTCTTTAAAGATCCCTATTCTTATTAAACCTAGTTAGGAGAAATTTAGGACTCACATTGTAGTATCGTCCGATTAGCCACAGCTGACATTAAACAAAAAACGCTGCAAATTATTACACAATGGTTTATTATTTCCAAATAACAATATTAGGGTATAACTTTTTGTATGGCATTGATAGGCAATTGAAAAGCCCTAATTCAAAGCATCATATCATAACACTACCACTGATTTCAAAACGCAATATCTAAGCTAGTTGTAAACCAAATTCAATGATTCTTTTTTCATTTGGTTCAATGTTTTTTGGAGAATAGCACTGGGATCTCCTGGAACCCTGATTTGCTATCTACTTGTGAATGGCAAATGGTTTAGTTTGTCGTTACCGAGTGTATAACGTAAATCATTAGTTCAAGATAATGGTTTTGATGCTAATAAAGTTTCTATTAATTTTCATTGTATTACTGACATGTAATACTTTTTTTTTTCTTTTTTTTTTGTTTATCGCGCTTTACTGGTGCTAAAACTCTTTACACGCTTTTCCCTATCTTTGAAAATACCTGAGTTATAAGCGTATTTATGTGAAAAATATTAATTTTTTTCTCTCTTTTATATAATTATAAAAAATAATAATGATTTCTATCTTCGAAAATAACGTAGTTACAAGCATATTTATAAGCGAGATTTCAATTTTTTTCTTCTTTTTTCTCTTTCATATAGTTATTCCCGGAATTGCGGTTAAAAAACAATAATGTTATTTTTTTCCTTTTCGAAAATAACGTAGTTACAAGCGTATAAATAAGCGAAATTTCAATTTTTTTCATTTTTCCGTGTTTTTTTTTTTTTTGTTTATCGCTCTTTACTGATACTAAAACTCTATACATACTTTTCATGAGTTATGAGCGTATTTACATAAATCACATGAAAATTATCAATTTTTTTATCTTTTCTTTTTTCTCTTTTATATAATTATTCGCGTTTTGTTGGTTAAAAGACACTAATAGTTTTTTTTTCTATCTTCATAAATAACTGACTTATTGAATAAAATCCTTTTGATCGGCCGCCATTTTAAAACTAGCCAGCTGATTTCAACGTCTAGGTGTTAGGATCATCGTTGAATGGACAAGTATTTTTGTGGCGAATTTCAAAAACATTGGTCCGGGATTTTCGGAGATATGCCGCGGACGGCGTACGGCGGATGGTGGGCAAACGGATTTTGTGTTATTTGTTATTCGGATTCTACTCATCTTGGAACGTAAACCCTCAAATTTTGAGCAGGGGTAATTTTTTTTTTTTTGTGGCCGATTACAAAGGTTGATTGTTGAAAATAATAAACCAAAACATCAAAAGATTTTTCCAGTTTCGTTGGAAACATATGATTTAGATTAAATAATAGCTCAGTATATAAATGTTTTTTTTTTTTAATTTATTTATTTAAAGAAATTTACAACTGTATTAAATAAATACAACAAGTAAATAGGCTTTATATATGATTAGTACACATGGTAGTCCTGAGAAGAAACTACCCATTGGTAGCACTCCAATGTCTTATGTTAGAAGGTCTCTTGGCCATCTTCTTTTAAGGCGCCTCGGTGGGTTGTCGGGAATAGATATGGAGGAGAGGTCACGGATAAGCGGGTTTGAGTGGGCAGGGAGTTTGGAATGAAAAGAGGTATATCTGTAACGGGCCAAGTCTTCAACTAATGGGATATTTAGGTCTTTATGGATGATTTTATTAGTAACAAAGTAAGGAGCATTGAGGATTTTACGAAGGATTTTGGACTGCAAGGATTGGATGCGAGAGGAGTTCGATGGTTTAGTAGACCCCCATAGCTCAATGCCATAGGTCCAAATAGGCCTGATAATTGTGATATTAATGAGTTTTTTGTAGTAAGTAGGAAGTTTTGAGCGTTTGTCAAGTAAGTGTTGTAGTTAGGTTAGGTTAGGTTATATATTTTACGGACACTCAACAGCCAAGGTTATATGTGTCCTGTTAACATTTGTTTTTATCACAGTGGAGGTTATATTGTGTTTTGATCATTGGCATGTTGTTACAATATGTTTTAGTGTCAGAGGCATGTTGTTACAAAATGTATTAGGGTCAGAGGCATGTTGTTACAATATATTTAGTGACACAGGCTTCTTACATGTTATTATTAGAGGTTCAGTGTCTCATCCGGTAACCTGGCGTGAACTCCTGGAGCTCCATGTCCAGTTCTTAGTCCACTTCTTCAAATATTGATTTCTGAAAGCAGATTTCAAGGTGTCCTGTTTTATTCCTGTGCTGGGTGCTTAGCTTCAAATTTGGTGTATTTGTTCCCTATGAATGGTTATCTGTTGTATTTCTCTTTTTTTTTTTGTTTTTGTTGCTCAAATTTTGTAAAACAATCCGTTATTTTTCAGTAAATCTATTAGTTTTGTTAACGTTGAGGCATCATCTCCTAATAACGTGTCTAGCCTTCTTTCTATACCAAGATTTTGAAAGGAAGTGGTGTACTGGGGGCAGTCTACTAATAGGTGTGCGATAGTGAGTTGAACGTTGCAGATGGTGCATTGTGGAGGGGTTTCCCTTTTTATTAAATAGCCATGAGTGAGACGTGAGTGGCCTATCCTCAATCGCGCAATAACAACTTCTTCTCTCCTCGAATCTCGGATTGAGCTTTTCCACGCTTTTATTTCATTTTTTATGCATTTCAGTTTATTGTTTTCCTCGACTGATTCCCAAATCTCTTCCCACATCATCCTAGCTAGACATTTTAGGTGATTAGTAAGATCAGATGGGGTATGAATATTGATTTCTTCCAATGTGGACATTGCCGCATCCCTCGCTGCTCTGTCCGCTTCCTCATTTCCTTTGTTGCCAATGTGTGATGGGATCCAAACAATTGATATTTTTTTATTTTGATTATTAATCATGGTTGAATATGCTTGGCATTTTTTGATTATTAAATTTTTTGAATAGATATCACTTAATGCCTTTTAGCGGAAAGAGAATCCGTGAAGATTAGAAAATTTTTGTCATCACGCTGCATGATTAGATGAAGCGCTGCACTTATAGCGTAGCTTTCAGCAGTAAAGTTACTTGCCGTGTTAGGTAATTTATATTTAGAGGTTATAGAATCTGTGACAATAGAACAACCTACTGTGCCGTGCAATTTGGAGCCATCGGTATAAATACAGATACTGTTGGTATATTTTTCTTTAATTTTTTGGAATTCAGTCAAGTATTGGAATGCGGAAGTGTTGTGTTTTTTGTGTTTGCTCAGAGTTAGGTCTAATATTGGTAATTTTATTGTCCACGGTGGATAGTTAAGTTCAGTGGTGGTTTGCAAGTTTTTTATTTCTTCTACGTACCTTCTCGCTCTTATCCCAAGTGGGGCTGGTAACCTTCGATTTTCTGTGAACGGTCTAGTTCTTGGTCGAAAAATAGCTTTCCATGCTGGGTATTGATCATTAAATTTCAGCCTCCCAATGTATCCGCATGCTAGATGATGTCTCCTGACTGCTAGTGGAGCTAAACCAGCTTCAACACAAATACTGCTTACAGGGCTTGTTCTAAATACACCCGTTGCAATTCGGATACCTGCGTGGTGGACTGAATCGAGTTTTGAGAGCACTGTGGTACTGGCCGATGCAAATATGAAACTACCATAGTCCAATTTCGGTTCGATTAAAGTTTTGTAGACTTTTAACATGCTGGTTCTGTCGGCTCCCCAGGAACATCCTGCAAGGACTTTTAGTATATTTAACCTTTTCGTAGATTCCTCTTTGAGCCACTTAATATGATCTTTCCAATCAAGTCTTCCGTTTAGGTAAAGTCCTAAGAACTTAACTTTTGTCTCAAAATTTAGTTTTGTGCCCTTTTAGATTAAGTCCGGTGGAGTTGTAGGCGTTTTTAGTCTAGAGAAGAGGAGACATTTTGTTTTTTCGACGGAGAAATGTAGCCCGGATTGTGCTGACCAAGATTCCAGTTTTAAAAGACAATTTTGTAGCGTTTCTCTCATTGATTCTCGGCTCTTGAACGGAAGTAGCAAGGCTAGATCGTCTACAAATAAAAAAGGTATTATAGGTTTCGGAATTATATTAGTGATTTTATTAATGGCTATGGCAAAAAGAGCACAGCTGAGAACGCTTCCTTGTGGTATTCCATTAGACATTACTTTGACCGTCGATAGATGATCTCCCACCCTTACTTGGAACGTGCGATTTCGTAGGAAATTTCCTATCATCGTAAAAATGCGACCATTAAATCCCCATTCCTTCAACTGTAACATGATAAGGTTGGGATTTAAATTATCATAGGCTTTTTCGATGTCAAAGAAGATCCCAAGGCATTCTTTTTTTTCCACAAAACAGTTAAGAATCTCGTATTCAATTGTCACCAGATGATCTAAAGTAGAACGTCCTTTTCTGAACCCACTTTGTTCTTTAGCTATTAGCTGATTTTCTTCTAATTCCCATACTAAACGTTTGTAAACCATCTTCTCGAGCAGTTTAGACATACAGCTTGTCAATGAAATGGGTCGATAGCTTGAGGGAAACAACTTATTTTTTCCAGGTTTAGGGATGGGAATTATAACCGCTCTCCTCCAGGTATTAGGAAAGTCTCCAGTGCACCATATGAAGTTGTAGAGAGCTAGAAGCGCGTCCTTCGTCTTCATTGGTAGATGTCTTAACATCTCGTTATGAATGTCATCTAAGCCTGGTGTTGAGGGTTTAAGTTCTTTAATGAAGGTTAACAGCTCAAGCTTAGTGAATGGGAGGTTGTATGCTTCTTCCGCTTGGTTGTCGAGTGTACTGGTACTGGTATCTTCTATTGCCTGGTGCGTTAGAGAGGAATATATGCTGGAATAAAATTCTGCGAAATTTTCTGCTAACAGTTCTTCATTTTGCTCCACGTTTCCGTTGATTAAAAGGGTTGCTTGCCGCTCTTGGTAATTTCCCGAAATACCTTTTATTTTCTTCCAGAACGATATTGGGGAAGTATTGGTCGAAATACTGCTTAGGAATTTTTCCCATGACTCCTTCTTTTTTGTTTTTATAATTCTTCGGGAGAGGGAACGGCTTTTTTTGTATTCGATTAGGTGAGTTATTGTAGGTTCCCTTTGAAACATTTTGAGCGCTTTTTTCCTTTTCTTAATAGCGGCTTTACATTCTTCATCAAACCAGGGGACTCTTTTGTGGGCACTTGGTTTATTAGGAGTTTTAGGAATGGATTGGTTTGCTGCGTTTAAGATATCAGAAGTAAGAAGTTCGTTTTTATCATCGCTGGTTTCAGCTGATGCTAAGTCAGATTCATTAACATGTAGGTTGCTTTGGAATTTCGTCCAGTCTGATTTGTCAGTAATCCATCTAGGGTGTTTTGACGTCTCAGATTTTCCATGAGGAAAGCTGATGATTATAGGAAAATGGTCACTAGAATGTTGGTCCTGGGCTACTTGCCAACATAAGTGTGGAAAAATGCCTAACGAGCACCATGATAGGTCTATGGAAGAAAACGAGTTGTAAGCTGGACTTAAGTACGTTGGTTCTCCGTAATTTAGAATGATCGAATCTGTTGTATCGATTGTCCGTTTAATAATATTTCCCCGTGCTGAGCAATATGAAGAGCCCCATGAGGTGTGATGGCCGTTGACATCGCTCATACAGATATAAGGGGAGGGAAGAACGTGCAAAAAATTTAGTAATGAATTAGCGTCAAGAGTGTCAGGAGGCAAATAGAGATTGCAAAGATATATAGGGAACTTAAGGAAGACTTTAACTACTAAGGCTTGTAGAGAAGTATTGACGGGAAATAACTCAGAGACGATATTATTTCGGATCGCAACTAGTACTCCACCGAAACCTCTGTTATTATTTTCAAAATCTTTTCGATAAACGGTATACCCTTTGAGGTTAAAACTTTTTCTGGGGGTCAGCTTACTTTCTTGAAGGCATATGGCTATCGGTTTGTATTTATTAATTAATAGTGCCAATTCCTCGCGTTTACCTGAAATGCCGTTGCAGTTCCACTGTATAATATTTGATGGTCATGTTGCTAAAACGTTGGTACTTTAATATAAGACCAAATAAATACAAATCAATAAATATGTTAATAATAAATTGTTAAATGCAATGAATAATAACATGATAAGAAAATAAATTAAATTTTAAAAAAGTTATAAGCAGTAACATAAATAAAAAATAAATCATGGCTTTACATGAAGACCGTATAACTAATTTGTTTCCATTTTTTCTTTACTGTCATTTCTATTTTGAGACCTGTTTCGCGTTTTACTTCTCGTTCTTTTTTCTTTAACAACCGTCCACGAACCCTGTGGGTCAATATCATGACCACTAAGGGAGGTGGTTTTATTATAAATCGTTTTTTCTTCCGAAAAAACGACGGCTGTAGAGGGAAGCTCATGAGAGCTAGGAGCAGCTTCCTCTTCAGAGGAAGGTCCTCTTATGGATGGGGACGGAGATGAAATGGAAGGTGGAGGAGGAGGGGGGAGAGGAGTGAGGGGTGGAGATGAAGGAAGGAAAACAGGTAGGGGAAGGGAAGGAGGTGAGGGAAGGGAAGGAGGTGAGGGAAGGGAAGGAGGTGAGGGAAGGGAAGGAGGTGAGGGAAGGGAAGGAGATGTGAGAAGGGAAGGAGAAGGGATAGCGGGTTTATTATTCGTAATACAGCAAGCGTCCGATGTGGATATGGAACTAACCTTCACATGCTCTAGGGATTTAAAAAATATTTTGTTATCTATTATATTATCAGTTTGAACACTTACATCTGTTTTATTTTTTACGATGTTGGAAAAAGTAATCCGTGATGACATTGGATGCAGTAATTCGTACTTTTTCTTAGCGGCTAAATAGGTTATTTTTTCAACATCTTGAATGCCTTTAATTTCTTTCTCTTTTTGGAAGATCGGACAATGTTTCGAAAATGAATCGTGTTGTTCGGAACAATTTACACATTTTAGGGGGCTGTTACATTCGGAACCTTCGTGTTTATTTTTACCACAATACCTACATAAAGGTTCTTTTTTGCACGCAATTTTAGTGTGTCCAAATTTCAAACAAACATAGCACCGTGTAGGGCTTGTTATAAATTGCCTAACAATGACATTGTGGAAACCTATTTTAAGTTCATTAGGTATAGTGGGTGCGTTAAAGGTTATTAAGTAATTATGGCTTGCTTTAATTTCATTATTTTTGTAATAAGTCATTCTTTTTACGTCTTTTACAGCTTGAGACTTTAATTCTGCTTTTATTTCCTCAATGGTACAAAAATGTAAATCTGGGCACCAGATAATGCCTTTGCTGGAATTCAGTTTGCCATGTGGTTCTACACTAACAGGGAGGTTATTTAAGAATTTTTTGCATTTTAATAGTACATCAGACTGATTATTTGACAGTACTTCAACAAGAAGTGTCCCGTCTCTTAACTTTTTTACATTTTTTACATCTCCTACTACGTTTTTAATGCTTTTATGAATAAAGAAAGGCGAAACCTTCCCAAAATCTAAACTGTTTCCCTCATCATCTTTCTCGTCTCGTTTGACTATCAGAAATTTTATACAACTTTTTTCTATATTTTCACTTATTTCTAAGTTAGGAGTTCTAAATCTCCCTTTTTTCCGTTTTACCGGAGAAGATTCGGCCATCTCATCAGGTAAAAAAGAGCGGAAAAAGAGAAAAAATATGTATCATCAAAATTTAAAAGGGAATAGAAAACAAATTACCGTATAATACAAAAGGAAAAATTAACTTTAAAGAGAAAAAAGAGGTTATAAAACAAAAATTTTAAATGTATAAGACTTATCAGTTAGTCGTACACCTTAACAGCTCAGCTTACAACACGTCTGCTTTCCACCGAGCATAAGCACTGACTTCCAGTCCTCTGCTGTATTCTTTACCGGCCAATATGAAATGTTTTACAATGTTCTTGCACCTTGCCTCGTGGTAAGTTATAACCTTACCCGAGCTGTGAAGTTTATTTACACTATTTACAGATAAATAACAGAAACATTTTTCAGGAGTAACAACAACGAAAATTAACGATAGTCAATTTAAACACAGTAAACTAAGTCTCCGTGAACAATAAATCTTTCAAAAAAGAAAAAGTTTCAAGCACAGAAACACTTTAAACTTTAGCACATAACCCAAGTGTTGTAGTAATCTGTATCTACGAGCAGTTTCCTGTCGTTTCAGTCTAGTATGAGGATTCCATGTTAGGCGTTTGTCGAGGTGGAGTCCTAAGTACCGAATCTGTTCAACAGGAGTAAGTAGGATATTGTTAAAGGATACGGTGGGGCAGGAAGTCATAGGCTTACGACGTAGAGTGAAGGTGATTTGATGGGATTTATTAGGATTTATTTTGATTCTCCAGTTTTGACACCATTCTTCAATGGCTGATAGTATATAAATGTTACGTATATTAATTAGTAATACGTTTTCGCCCTATTTGGTGCTAAAAAAAAAATACTAAAAAAAAATGTTCACTCTTTTCTCCTTTAGTTGCTTATCCAATTCGTTCAAATTTTATATTCAGCCATTTTTCATCAATTCTAAAAGGGTGATGTGGCTAATCATTTTGAATCTGCAAAAGTAAAGGTACTTTACAAGAAGTAAATTTTAAATATCGACATTCAAGCCCTGGCAGATTATTTTCATCAGAATGAAACCTACATGATGTCAAAACCTATTAAACTTAACATCGATATAGTGACTAATACATTTTATAAATAAACTGGGATCACTTGTAGCTGGGTGGTTAGCGTAACAGCCTCCTATGCAAAAGGTCACGGGTTCAAACCCGCAGGTGGTCCTAGTATTTTTCAATGGGAGTAAAAAATGCTTAGTTACGCCGTCCTTCGGATGGGACGTTAAAAGGTGGTCCCGAGCCTGTGCGATGTCAAGTTCTCGTTAAAGATCCCTATCCTAATAAAACCTGGATAGGCAAAATTTAGGACTCCCACTGTAGCATCGTCCGATTAGCCATAGTAGCATAAAGTGGCATTAAATAAATAAACAACATATAAATAAACCAACATATTTTAATATAAAATTCTCATTAAGCAGTGATGAATTAACAACCCGTGTTTATTTTAATATTTGTTATTAAATTATAGTTTTACCTAACTATTATTAATAATAATCAACAGCTATTTATATGTTTCAGTGTAATATTCAAAACTGCGCTCAGAAAGAGACTAGGTAAATAAAGAGAGCTGCAGAGCCCTGTATAATTTAGCAGAAATATGGGATTCACAGAGAAAATATTTAAGCTTGAGACGGCTATAGCACCAAATTTCATGAGTGTTCTGAATAAAATATATTTTATTACAGATCAGGCCATATCATTCCATTAATTAAGATTCTCCCTGCAATTATTTTAATCTAATTAGTAACCAATAATTACTTTATAGTTTTTTAAAAAAATATCAAAACCTTCAATACTCCATTAAATACATTAACCTCTGACAACTAAGGAAAACGGTCTTCGTTTTAACTAATTAATATAAAGCCAAAAAAAAAAAAAAGATTACAGTTAAATAATTTCGACAAACAAATTAATTAAACATAATAATAATAAAAAGTCAGCCAATAAATGAGAGATATATTATTTAATATTTCGACAACGTCATAATAAAAGCTGGTGATGGGCAGTAATGAACTACAAACTCGTAATTAGTGGACTATTCGTAAATTGATTTAATTACAATAAAGTTTACCTCAACTCATCGCTTTAGGGGTAAACTTTTACTTTTCCTCAATCAATTATTAATGAACGAGCAAAGTTTAAAAAGCTTAAATGTTACTCCTGATAAATATTTTTATTCATCATATCTTCATCTTTTTTTTTTTTTATATCATATACCTTTGTATGCGAGTATGATTTAATTATATTATTGTTATTCTATTTAATTAAATGATTAAACAAAGGCATAATTTAAAAATATACGTTTTAAAAACAAACCCTCAGTAAAATTAGAAATTTTAGTTAAAGCTGGGAAAAATGACATTTATAATATTTATTTTACACATATTTTTTTTTTTACCCTGGCATGAAAAAAAAAAATAATAACATGGAGAGTTAAATGAGAACAATAGTTGAATTCTTTAGCTGAAAAATTCTAGAGAAATTGTGGGCTTTCTAAGAGGATTAATTTTTTTTTCTGGTATGCATTCATTCCTGTAATTTACTTCTCTTATACAATGGTTGCATAAATCTTAAAAGTTATTTTTTTTGTGAATTTTTTGTTCCCATCTATTTAAAAATAATTATATTAGCTTCAAAAAAAAATGAAACCACTGGTGTACTAAACTTAAAAATTTCGAGATGAAACATATTTTCTGATTAAAGAGATTTAAAAATATATTTTTTTATAACAAAGCTGTTAGAATGAGCAGCGCAATTCGAAAATAATAGCAAAATTTACCGATTTTTCGATATTGGTCTAAGCTAAGATATCGAAGAGTTGATCATGTAATCTTCATGAAAACGAAATAAAAATAGATAATAAATTCATAACAACTATAAAAATAGGGGATCTCTTACTCTCTCTCTCTCTCTCTCTCTCTCTCTCTCTTTATTATACAGGATATTTCGTAATTGCATGGCACTATTTTAGGTATGTGTTCACTACCACAAAATATACAAAAAAAATACATATAAGTATATATCTCAAACTCATTTATTAAACAGATATCAAAGGTTAAAGATTTATTAATTATTTACTACATTAAGACTGACAGCACCAATTTTAACGTAATTCTTACTAAATAACAGGTTTTAATCTACTTTTAAACAAGTGAATACTGTGACAAAGTTCCATTTATGATCGTTATGGGGGACAACATAAATTTATTTACTTTTTCAGAACAGACATGCTTTTAACTTATGGCAAAGCACATAGTAAATGCTGCTGATGTTCGAAGATATCGTCAATAATTTCCTTGGAGATATCGTGAAAATAAGAGGTCCCTTTTAGTTAGTTTCTCTAACTTATCTTACTTAACTCTAAATGTTGTAATAATAATAAATAAATAGTAATAACAAATCCTTAACCTTTGATATCTGTTTAATAAATGAGTTTGAGACATATGTTAATATGTTATTTATTTATTTTTTTGTGTTAGTGAACACATACATAAAATAGTGCCATGCATTAGCAAAACACCCTTTATATATATATATATATAATATATATATATATATATATATATATATATATATATATATATATATATATATATATATATATATATATATATATATATATATATATATATATAGATAGATAAAATGCTTCTTTTTCAAAAAATTTTTTTTTTTTTACTAACTTGTTTTAAACGAGATTTAGATGTAAAAATGAAATTTTCTGTAATCAAGGCAAGAATTTAGAAAACATAATATACAACAAGGCGGAAACTTAAGAGAGCGGCGTGGTCTAGTTGATGGAATATACCTGTCTAGAGTATTTAATCCGGGTACTGGGTTCGAATCCCTACTTTGGCCGGGGAGTGAGCGTGGGTATATAAACCCTGCTAGGGCGCACCCAGCCTGCATAATATAAGTAGCCATAAATTGGGAAAAAACAAGTGGTTGAACGTGATCTCTGCCTTATCAACTCATTGCACGGCCGTTCGCCTAAAACAGTTTCCTTTAGATAGCAAAAATTAAATTTACTTTCATCAAGCCGTTTCTTATGCTGAAGAATTCGAATAAATTGATGAAACAGTGATTATTCAGAAATAAATCACAATGCATTTAAATTGCAAACGTGCGAGGCACAGGCTGGTCGCTAGTATTTAATAATATGGCAATCGGAAAACAAATCTAATAAAATAATTATAAAATACCGCCCCTTATTGTTTGTTTATTTATTTAACGTCAGTTTATGGTTCTGACGATGCTACAGCAGGAATCCTAAATTTTGCCTATCCAGGTTAAATTAGTACAGATATCTTTAACGAGTACTTGACATCGCTCAGGCTTAGGACCACCTTTTTGCGCATCCTACGGAGGACGGCATAACTAAGGATTTTTTATTTCCATTAAAAAATCCAAGGGCCACCTGCAGGTTCGAACCTGTGACCCAGAGCATAGAAGGCTGTTATGATAGCTAATATGCTACATGGTAATTATAAATGCGATTTTATAATTAAAAAGAGCGCTTATCTAACTCAATAATGACCGTTACATCTTAACTTAATGTTGAATTTATTCCTTGTTTTTTTTTTTTAACTAATGAAAAAAAAAATGGTTTCCATCTAATGTGTATTAGATTGTGTTGTGTATTTTCTTGCCGGATTTGATTGATTCCTCCACTCACTGACTAGCCTCAGAGCCAAGCATGGTCATTATGATTCTTCAGGGCTACCCCTCAATCAATATCAGGCTCCCGGCAAATTGTTTTCACTCTGAGGGTAAATAACTACGGGGACGGCATCCGTATTCATCACACATGCCGCTTACCTTGGGACAGTCACAACTAATTTAAAACGGCTTCGACCTAAACATTGATTTATAGTATAAAAACTCAATGTTGGTCAATTTACTGAAATGTGTTAAAGAAATCTTAAATCAGAAGGTGAATATGATATAAAATAGGTACCATAAAAACAATAAGCTTTAGGAAACCATTGATCATTTAGTTAAATAGTTATAATACACCGCAAGGCCCAGTGCCTGCACGGACTGTCGCGCCACTGAAAAAAAATATATATGTGTGTGTATATATAACGGTTATATATATACTAACTGTAACCCGCGGCTTTTCTCGCGATCATTTTATTTTTTCTTCATTTAAATTTCCGTAAATGCGTTTATGAGTAGTGATTATAAAAAGCAGATGATGAAGTTGTTGTTAAGGGATGTGAAAAGAAACAAAGAAACTACCAAAAAACACTCTTATTTTATTTGTTTTCTTACTGGTGTGTTTTTTTTTTGGCTGCGCCTTCAACCAACTTCTTTACCATTTAGTAAAAACGGTCAACAAATCAACAACTCCATTATTATTAGACGTATACATATTCAATAAATATAAATATTAATATTTTTTACAATTACACATATCAAAGTTGTTTTCAAGTGAAAATATTCCCACTTGTTAGATCAATGTATATAAATCACATTTATGTTGCAAAAGTGACTATATACCACGAATACGCTAGAGCTAAAATATATTGAGTAATTTTGAATATGCCTTCTTTTACTGGATCACTATTGCATATTTAACAGTAAAAATTGCAACTTATTAGACTAAAGTTAGAATTATGCTAGTGATTTAAAAACAACTGAACAACTTATTACTATAATTAATCTAATATAACTATAAATATCTTGTTTCTAATATCGAGAAACATTGCGAAAATATAAAAAAAAACCAAAAAAAAAACTACACTTCATTATTGTTGTATGCGTTTTGACGAATCCCATTTGATAAATAAAAGAATTTAAATTTAAATTGCTACAACTTACGAAAGATGTTGATAGTGACTTTGTTGAATGAGGTTATATGAAAGAAATATAGGTGAAAAGCAATGAGCTGCGCTATTTATGATAAATAAAATATTATTATTTCATGTCAGATATCAATCTTATTTACTCTATGTTACAATAACATACCAGTACCATATTTATTAAAACTGGGATCTACGGAATGAATGTATATTTTATGAATAAAAACGCATCGAAATTATCAACACACTCTTTATATATATATATATATATATATATATATATATATATATATATATATATATATATATATATATATATATTGCTATGTTTTTGACCGGCTGCTTTTTTAAGGCAGCGGTAGCTTCAAAAACTAGCTTACTTACTATATTTAGTCAATATATAAACTATATTTAATGATACCATGGATCTCCTTTCCAAAGGTATCGTGTTTACCAATCCAATAGGTGGCATGCAGGGTAAGATTAAAGTAAACAAGATTCAATTAATACATTATAGGTGGAATAGTCAGGAATCAGTCATTTTTAAAAAGTTTTTTAATTTTGCCAACGTTTCGGCTCAAGCTTGTGAGCCATCATCAGGGCATTACTGAGCCATGTCCAAGCATAAAACATTACTGAGTTTATGCTTGGACATGGCTCAGTAATGCCCTGATGATGGCTCACAAGCTTGAGCCGAAACGTTGGCAAAATTAAAAAACTTTTTAAAAATGACTGATTCCTGACTATTCCACCTATAATAGTTTCTACAGTCGACTATACACCCTCAATATAATTAATACATTACTATAATTATTAATTTACACATCTCATTATATTAACACATTGCCTAAAACTCATATTGAGAATACTGAGGGACATTTTACTACCTTTGCCATACAATATTACAAATAACGATATACCTTTGAAACCCTTAACCGGCTGGCGAAGGTGAAAACAGTCTTAGGTCCCCTTTCTCGGCATCATCCTCCAGCTGCTCTCAGAACCCCGACGGCCACCTCCTCTTCTTGTAGGTGGAACCCGACTCACTCCTCTCGAGGATCAAACTTGACTACACTCCCGGTTCGAATAAGACTGCCCTACGAATCTTCTCTCCCATCCTCGTCACCTCGGGTGGGCTGACATGGGAAATACCCCGGTTGGCGGTACAGCACCTGTGATCTTATTCTTATCTTTTGACCACCCTTAATATTCTTGTAGGCTGCCGCTGTAGGAAACTACCAGGGGTCTCTGGTACCGCTGGGGGGGTCCATACCGATGGGAAATCTAGGGGGCTAGGTAAACACCCTTTGATGTTTTGCCGACAAAGGTTCGTTATCATTAATTGTTTAATATTAAAATTATTTAATTATGAGCTCCCCTCAGTATCCTCAATACATTACAATATATAAATATATATATATATATATATATATATATATATATATATATATATATATATATTGTAATTTTACAATTATATATAAACAAATTTTGTTTCACGTTTCAGAAAAATATATTTTTCAACAATTAAGAATAGGGATACTAATAGACGAAAACTATCCTATCTTTCAAGTTGGACCAAATAACAGATACTTACGAAGAATTTGATCAAATTCGGTTCAGTAATTTCAGAATTTATCGCTAACATACATCGTGGCACGACATTTATATATATATATATATATATATATATATATATATATATATATATATATATATATATATATATATATATATTTAATACAACTTAGGCTAAATCTATTTTTGCGGTGCTAAGAAACCGGAGTAAGGAGATACAGAATCTGAAATTTCATAAAACTCATCTAACACCTTTTTTTAAATTTATTTATTTATTTTTTTATAAACCTCTACCTCATATTATAAGGCTATACTGGGATTTCTTGAGAAAGGAGATAAAAAGAGAGGATAACTGCTGAGTTTTGAATTCCCCTCATCGAGACACAAACTCATAACAATTTTTGTTAATCATATTTATTTTTATTCTAAGGTTCTAGCTATCTGTGGTGTCTGGACAACGCACGCTAATTCACTCAGCCATCTCGCCGCCTAAACTCATATCACCCACAATTCATCTGCAAACTCGATTACTTCCTGATTGGGGAAATCAGAATATTATAAATTCAAATATTCATGATTCTTTCCCAGTCAGAAATAAATGCTAAAGCTTTTTTGCTTTCACTTGCCTATATATGAAATATGTATTAAGGGAAGTATTGAGATCGTGAAATTTTTCGAATTTCAGTTTTCAACGGAAATTCACGTTTTATGGCCCTCTGAGAGCAAATAACCAAGCCCCACAAAATGGTCTGTATGTTTGTGTTTGTGTGTGTGCGTGTGTGGTAACTCCCGTCATATGTGGTATTTTTATGAAATATTTTTTTTAAATATACAATATAGATAAGATGAGCAACATAAATAAAATTTAAATTAAACCAAAGAACTATCTATAAAAATTTCACTCAAAATAATTTATCAAGATATATTTTTATAAAAAGTTTGTTATTAATTCATGTCCTAACTTACAACTATTTAATTGTAAGTTCGAAAACCATGAATCTTTCAGGGTTTTAGATCGTTAGATGTAGGGCAACTGTCCAGTCGGTGGTTTAGGGGTTAAAGCCACATACTCCAATATAATAGCCCAGTAAAATAGAACTCATTTATAGCACCCTGTTAAATGGACATGCTGTTACACACATTAACCCAATATGCCAAAGCCGCATGGCACATAATGTGGATTCGACGATTATAGAAATTTATATTGTAATGTATGTTTATAAAAAATATGCTTTGAAGAAAGCTAATAAATATAAACATAAATATCATAAACACATCGATCCTTTATCATATACGCAATTTAAATTTTTATTACTTTCCATTTTATTTTAAATAGGGCCTGTACCAGGCATCACTCCTTCCATGAAAAACTCCACTCCCACTCTAATCCACTAGTTTCAATCCATGCTTCCACTTCAATTCCAGATAATCCGTCGAGGGGTCTGAAAAGAAGATGGCCTCGAGACCTTGTGTAGATTCAATACTAGAGTGCTGCCGATTGGCAGTTTATCTTTATGTTTTGTTTTTTTTCATGTGTTTTATCATTGTAGCATATTTACTTGATGTATGAACATAAATTTGTAAATTTCACAAATAAATTAAAAAAAAAAAATTATATGGAAAAGGATTGAGATTCTTATAAATTTGGGATCCGAGTTTTGAACCGAAATAAACATTGCCTAAGTCCAAAGAATCAAATATTCCAAAAAGAACTTTAGATGTGTGATTCCTCATCCGAAAACACCTCATTCTGATCCTAGAAGTGAACCACGTGATTCCTGAAACTGCTCATATGTTACCATTATCAGGGCCATCTGGACATATCGAATCGTGCTTTGAGGCTCTACTAAATCATATTATTCTTCTCGTATCCAATTGTTTAAATCCAAAATCCTTCGCAAAATCCTAAATTCTCCTTACTTCATCACAAATATAATCATCCATAACGAATATCCAATTGTAGCAGACCTTTCTCGTACCAGATATACCATTTTCCAAACTCGCAGCCCACATAAACTCTCTTTTCCACAACCTATCAACCTCACATATTCCTGACAACCCCCCGAGGCAATTAAAAAGAAGATGGCCTAGGGATCTACTTACTTAAATAAACATTGAAGTTAAATAAACTTTACCGCTGGATAGTTACGTCAAAAGCCTATTCACGCTCTTTATTATAATTTTTTTTTTTTTTTTTAGAAACAATTCTTTATTGAACAATATTACAATCTGTCCAATTTAGGACATTTTTAATAGGGATAAAGTACAACATTCATACTGCATTCACACGATATATACAAAACAACAAATCATTATAATTTAACACTTTTACTTGTTGTATTTATGTTATATACAGTTGTAAAATTTAAAAAAAATATAAATAAAAAAATGATTGGTGATCTGTGTTTATAAGTAGCAAGAAAACCTCATAAACGAATTTTTTTGCTAAACAGAAATACATATAGAATATATAAAATAGGTATTCGATTAGGTTGTTGTATTAACTTGTTTACCAAAATCGATATGAATCTACTTAACTGACATCATTTCTCGTGAACGGTTTAAACTATTTTTATTTGACCCATTATATGTTATTCGGCTTCATTGTGATTTTAATTATATCCTACATAAAATAATCTGACTAGATTTTCCAATTTTTTTTCTTTTCGGTATCTTTCATTTTACATATAATGAGGTAAGGTTTGTAAAATTTAATAATTACAAACTATGAATGAATTTAAAATCAGGAAAAGAAGATAAAAAACGAAACATTTTTCTAGGTTTATTTTATTTTCGGAAATCATAATATAACAAAGCTGCCTTTGGAATGCTAAAAATTTAGAACAATATAATTAATAATTCATTGAAGTTACTAGTCACTGATGAATATGAAATAAACTACGCTTAAGTGAGAGTTGTGTTTATAAATTATGATTATTTTGTAATTTAATCTAAAATAAATGTTTTCATTGATACCTAAGGTAAATGTTGTTTTAAATGTAAAGATGAATTTCAATATTTCAAGTTAAGAGATCAGTGATGAATAGTCTTGTGGTATTTCATAAAAAAATTCACAATGAAGTACAAGTACTGTAATCTAATAATCAACCAGTTAAAGAATAGAGAATACTACCTCTGTCAATTTGAGGTCTAATTATAATTTGTTTATGACATCTTTTTTTCATTTTTCCATCGATTCCAAGATTGCTTGCTGTGTTTCGATTTTTTACTTTCACTTACTATATTTAATAAGGGAAAGTATTGCGATCGTGAAAATTTTCGAATTCCTGTTTTCAACGGAAATACACGTTTTAGGATCCCCTGAGTCCAAATAACCAAGTCCCGCAAAAAGGTCTGTGTGTGTGTGTGTGGTAACTCCCGGGCGGAAACGGTAAGTCTTATGAAACTGAAATTTCATATTTATAACAACTATACGCCCGAGACGTGACAAAACTTTTTCATCAAAATAAGCTTACCAGAAGAGGCACTTTATACCATGCATTTTGCACCTTTTTTCGATTTTCTCGAAAACGGTTCCGACGATTTTGATTAAACTCGCTATATCGATGTAGAATTTAATGAACTTTAATATCATGTAGGTTTTATTTTCGTAAAAATGGTCTGACTGGAATAAATGCCGATATTTTAAATTTTCTTCCCTAAAGTACCTTTAATTTTGTAGATTCAATAATAATAACTAGATTATCTTCTTAACACTGATGAAAAACAGGTAAATATATAAATTGAATAAATTCGATACCCAACTAAAGGAGAAAACAGAAAAAATATTTTTTTAATGCAATTTTTCGTTTTTGAACATAAGAGCAGTAATATACATGTATTATATGCCGTTGGAAAGCTAAAGATTTTAGAAAAAATATCATCTCATACACAAGCTTTTAGAAGTTAATAGAGAGTGATGAAATGAACATAAAACTAACTGATTATCTTAGATAATAATATAATAGATTTTTTAATAAAACAAATGTTTCTATATAAATTCAATTTAATTAATTTCTCAAGAGTTTCACGTATTTTTATCTCTAACTGTTTTTGAAAATTCTTTCATTGATTTTAAAAATGTAGGTAAGTGAAAGTAGTAGCGGGCAACAGCACCAGATTTTTTAAACTCTGTAAATATTTGCCCACCTCTAGATTAAAGGACCCTAAACGGGGAATCGGGTAAGCTCAGTGGATTGCGCTAGTAATTAAAGATTATAGATTCGATCCTGGCTGTACCGGCATCATAATTTATTCATCCGTGGTTCGTCCTCAGGGGACCGCAGAGTTTCCAAGTTGGTTTCCAAAATCCTTTGGATAAGCATGATCGTGTCCTCATCAGTTCCTTGCATATACGTTGGATTTGCAATAGTAGCACTAATTAATACTTAACCCATGATCATTTACAGTTGCAGTGGTACAGCTTGTCGTACATATGTGGTAAAAAGTGTATTTACATTCAACACTTGGATTGAAAACATTTCACCATCGCTTTACTTACCTTTACTTTATATTTCGTGTGTGTACGTCAATCACTAAATCAAAAAGTCATACCAAGCTTAATAAAGTCGTAGATAATTATGGTTGTGTAAATCAGTTTTTTGAAGTATAGAGAGAGTTTTGATCGTTTGTCAAGTAAGTGTTTTAATAGTCGATATCTACGAGCAGTTTCTTGTCGTTTTAGTCTTGTATGAGGATTCCATGTAAGACGTTTGTCAAGATGAAGTCCAAGGTATCGTATTTGTTCTACAGTGATGAGTGGGGTATGATTAAAGGAGACAACTGGACAGGAAGTCATATGTTTACGGCGTAGAGTGAAGGTGATTTGGTGGGAATTATTAGGATTTATTTTGATTCTCCAATTGTGACACCATTCTGCAATGGCGTATATATGGTTCTGTAGGAATTGGGAGGCAACAATAGAATCATTATTCACGGATAGCACGCAAGTGTCATCAGCGTAAGTAGAGAGGACAGTGCTTGGATGGATAGGGATGTCAGCTGTATACACCGTGTAGAGGATTGGATCTAGGATACTACCTTGAGGTACGCCGCCTGACTGGGTGAATACTGAGGAAGAGAAGAGATTATGATTAACTTTAAGGTTCTATCTGTAAGGTAGGAACGGATTATCAGGAAATATCTCGGGGAGAGGAATTCGCGGAGTTTGTAGAGCAGTCCTAGGTGCCAAACTCGATCAAAAGCCTGTTCCGCGTCAAGAAAGGCTCCTGTGCAGTACGTTCCGCGCTCCAATGTAGAGGATATCACATCCACCACACGATGGCACTGTTGAATAGTAGAGTGGAATGATCGAAATCCAAACTGGTGGTCAGGAATGACGTGATTTGAGTCTAGGATAGGATATAATCTTTTTAGGAGAAGTTTTTCAAGAATTTTGCCCATAATGGGCAAAAAGGGATATAGGACGGTAAGAGGATGGGTACTCAAGTGGCTTTTTGGGCTTAGGAATCATTTTTATAATAGAAAATTTCCAGGTATCAGGAAAATAGGTAGTACGGAGAATGGCGTTATAGATATAAGTAAGGAAAAGGATGGCCTTTCGAGGGAGCTGTTTCAGGATATTGGGTGTAATAAGGTCGTGGCCTGGAGATTTTTTAAGAGGTAATTTATTAAGGATGTTGATGATTTCTGATGGATGAAAGGCTTTAGGAGGAGGAGACATTTGGAGTGGAACATTTAGTTCTGCTTCAACATGTTCGTTATGGAGTGGGTTAATGATATCTGGATGAGGATGAAAAGTTTTGGATAGGTGTTTGCCTAAGATTTGGGATTTTTCATTATCGGTTCTTGTCCAGGTCTGGGATTCAGTGAGGAGTGGATGATTAAAGGTTTTGTACTTCAGTAGTTTTGCAGTTGTTGTCCATAATGATTTGTCTGACGTAGTTAAGTTTTCTGTAAAGGTCTGAAAGTTTTGAATTTTAAGTTTTCTCATTTCTGTCTTGAGTTTGTTAGTCAATTTACTGTAATGGGTTTTGTCCGAGGGGTATCTAGTTCTATGCCACTTTGCTCGAGCTCTGCGTTTTTCATTTAGTAAGAGACGGATATGCCTTGGCAATTTTGTTTCATGAGCTTTCCTATTTGTAAATTGAGATGTGTTGTTGTTTATGGCTGTTTCTATTGATTTTGTAAGTTCTTCAATGGCGAAGTCTATGTCCTGTTTAGTTTTTAACGGAATTTGTAAGTTGAGTTTGTTCTCTAAATCATAACGAAAAATTTCCCAGTCAACGTGTCCTTTAATCAAGGAGAGAGGAGAAGGTTTAAGAATAGGATTTGAAGGCATGAGAAGTAGAACCGGGCTATGATCTTAGGAGAGGTCATCTAAGGATTTAATTATAGATTGGGCAGATGGGATTTGGGAAGTGATGAAGATGTCAAGTACATCAGGACGTTTTTTAAGAGATATTGGCCAGTATGTGGGATTAGAAGGTGATAAAATGGAAAAGCTATTGGAGGTTGTGAGACGGGAAAGAATCCTGCCACGAGTGTTGGACGTTCGGCTTGTTTGAACATTAAACCTTTAATGTAGAAGAATGTAAAATACACCGATGGAATGCTAAAGACTTAAGAAAAATATGTTATGTTAAAAACAAAATTATAAAATTTAAAAGAGATAGATGAAAAGCTGATAAAACTGCAGATAATAATATAATATTTTCTATAATAATATAAGCTAAGTTTAATTAATTATTTACATTTTTAACCCTCTTATCTCCACATTCATCTTTAAGTTTATTTAAAAATCATTAAATTGATTTTAACAACGGAGGTTAGTGAAAGTCGTATCTTGCGAGCACAAGATTTTTAAATGTATGATTCCAATGACTAAATGTTATTTTACTCCGGCAATAGTTAGGAGTGCTTCACATTATATCGTTCTCCTAAAATAAAATACTCCTAATAAATAAAGAGATAAAATAGAGGTTGGATGCTGGCGACGGGTCACCGGTAATTTGTCCAAGACCTTTCTGTTTTGGCGAAATAAAAATGTATAAATTTGGGAGGGGGAAGTGGTGGAGAGGATCGGAGGCCATAATTCGAGGCTGTGTCTTCGAGCTCTGCTAAATGGCCCGGAACCGACAGCGAATAAAATGGAAATATTAGCCCCTGGAACCGGCTCCTGGCTTAGGGGTCTCCGTTCTAGATACTAGCATAGCTAGCTTGTCTTCTGTCCGATAGTTACTATCAGTCTAACACTATCACTCTAGATTAACATATTTTACTATTGATCACTTTGTCTTGACAATGATTTAATATAGAATTTATTATCTACCTGTACTAATAAACAAACATGAAAAAAAAAGTTTTTATTTCCTTATTTAATCAAAATTTTACAGTGGAAGTAGAAGTTACTAACCCACTAAGGCGAGCCCGAGTGTGGGAAAGTAGTTGACCTGCGGCAATTCAATACAAGTACAATTAAAAACAGTAACACCGTACACAGAAATAATACAATACTTAAAAAAAAAAAAAAAAAAAAAAAAAAAAACCCTGTATCACTACAATCCATGAAGGGTCTTGGGCTTAGTACATAGAGATTCGTACTGTTTCTAGGCCAACGGCAGTGCAATGAGGTGATTAGGCCTTAATCACGCTCAGCTGCCAGGTTTTTCCCCAATTAATTTGGGTACCCACTTTATAGAGGCTGGGTCTGCCCCAGGAGGGTCTCCATACCCAAGGGGCGCCCCCGACTGAATTAACAGAATAAATAATAATCTGCCACAGGCGGGATTCGAACCCAGGACCCGGAGCACAGCAGACTAGTGCTCTATCCACTAGACTACGCCGCTCCCCTAATATAATACTTAAAGAATATAAAAAATACATTTTTTTTTTATTTATTGAGATATATTACAATTTTTATCTATATGAACATTAGTAATAGTGATATAAGATCCCATTCACACAATATATACAGTATACAATGATAAAGTCAAATTAAATAAAATATAATATATATACAAAATAAGAAAACAAACAACAACCTATAATTGAGATAAATACAAATAAATGATATATATAGAATTAAATAATAATAAATATAAAAAAAAACATTAACCTATAATTGAGATAAATAAAAGTTTGCAAATAAACAAACATCATAAAAACAAACATAACAATATACAAGTGCTATAGGGACCCCAGACTGGGATTTTCCTTCCACTTGTAGAAATACACTCCAAAATAGGTAAAAATCTGTTCTAAATGTATAATATAAGTACGCCATTATTAAAAAAACAGCTGGAAAATATTTTTACTAAAAAGTAAAAAAAATATTTTCCACAAAAAAGTCTGGTTTGTTGGAGGTAGAACAGAAGAAAGAAGAACATTTTTTGGATGTAGGAGGGACTGTAACAGAGACTTAGCTCAAGATCGTTTCCCTGGGAATGATCTGCAGAGATAATTCGAGTTTGCGCTTGCAAAGCGCATATCGACGGGAATGGAGCGGAGGGGGGAAATATCTGACGGAGTACCTACAGGCGAAGGAAGATTGGAAGAGAAGGACGGTTTTGGGAGAGAACTAGCTGGAACAACTTTAAATAGCAACACGAGAGCAGAACAATCTAGTCCCCAACGTATGCACAAGTAATGTCAACCCAAAGACCTTCAAGTCGAGAGTTCGCTATAGTGCTTCAAACAATCAAGGGCATAAAACAGATATTATACGTGGAAAAAGTAGCAGATTTAGTGGAACCTCAAGCAATAAAATTTGCGTCCAAGATATCTAATAATCGATTCTGTATCCATTTATCTAGTAAAGAACAGGTGGATAAGCTAATAACGAATCACAAATTTGTTTCTATAGATGCAACATGATTCCTATCCGTCGTTTAGTAAATTCTGCGAAACGCATCATCATTTCAAATACATGCAGTAGCATTCCACATCCATTAATTGAAAGCGAGTTTCACAAAATGGGAATTAGAACAGTTTCTCCTGTAACATTCCTAGGCTATCAAAACCCCAAAACAAGTCACGTGATGAGTTTTAGACGACAGGTGTACATCAACCCAGAAGATTTTAGCGAACTACCGTCATCAGTAGTTATTCACAGCGAAGGTCTATCACACCGCATTTTCCTAGCCGAAGATATACTTCTATGATACGTATGAAGGAAACCTGGGCACTACGCTGCGAACTGCCCAGAATCGGACGGTGTTGAAGAAGAGCCAATCCCATCTATCACTAATCATACGACCCGAGACAAATCAAGTAACGCCTCAACAGACCCAGAAACATTAGAAGACAAAGAAAGTAAAAACCTACCTATTCCTATAATTGTTGAAAAATAACCTTGCACATCATACAAAGAAAAGATTGCAGACACTGTGCTAAACCCAAAACCAATCCAAGGTAATGCTTGCTCCGAAATTTTAACGAATAAAATTACTAAATAAAATAAAAACTTCATTAGCAAAAAATCAAATTACCCGAAAATCTATCGAACATTTAGTATCTCAACAAAAACAGAATAACAAAACTCTAGAAACCAACACAGACAAACTATTACACCAAAAAATCGAACCACAAAAAATTACACCGCGTACAAAAGAAATTCTAACACTAATTCGTGACATACTGAGTGACAATAATTATCCCTTACACTTTCAAGAAATATGCATATTATACGAAACTATACAAACAGAAAAATTGACAGTAGATCTGATCAGACAGTTTACAGAAGACACAGACGGACTATCTAGGATGCAATATCAAAGGCTCTATAGCCAGTAGAAGCATCAAAATATGGTCCACAAAAATTTGAAACTTATTAAAAGAAATTCAAATTAAAGAAAAAACAACTAACGTCAAGTACTTAAAAGCACCTCCCATGAGCAACCCATCTTTAAAAAACAAAACAAAAAAACATGATGACAACTCTGCAATGGAATTGTAATGTATATTTTCGTCATATTGAATTATTTCGAAAATTAGTACCAGAGGGAAATCTACTTTGCATCTGTTTACAAGAGACACACCTAAACGTAAAACATTCAGTGGGACTTAAAAACTATAAAATATATAGAGAAGACAGAAAGGCTAATAGAACATGGGGAGGAGTCGCCACATTTGTAAAAGAGGGCGTCTTTAGTAAACAGCTGTAGTTGCAAACTCAGTTTGAAGCATTAGCAATCAGAATTCATTTAAACGAACCTGTTACAGTATGCAACATATACATACCTCCCTCACAACACTTTTCAGACGAAGACATCGATAACATTATTAACCAACTACCCAGACCCTTTCTTCTTTTAGGTGACTTTAATGCACACCACACTTTGTGGGGTTCTTGTCTCCCAGATTTAAACTACAGAGGTAGGAGCATTGTAAAGTTCTTTTCTTATCGTAAAGCAATATTTTCCCTTACTATATATTTCATATATTGGTAAGTGAAAGTAAAAAATAAATAGTAATAATTGTGTATATATGTATCAGCAGGATTTTCTCTTGTTTAAAGAGCTTAGGAGTACTTAAGTACAGAATAATTGAAACTTCTTCCACGAAGATGCCTGGAATTTCGTTTATTTGAAATGGTTTAAGGTATCCTGGTTTTTGTGAGCTGTGAATAATAGAAAAAAAGAAAACATAAAAGAATTTTCCTCTAATGAGGACAATATTTATTTTATATTTTGTAGAGAGGAAAACAATAACTGAATACAAAAGAATAAATTAACTAAAGGCTATTGAGATGTTTCTTGAAGAGTTGGTGAAATGTTTTGTTCTATCTTGGAGCGAACAGAGTTGGTTTTAGCTGGATATGTGCGATAAGGAAAGAAATTGTTAGAAGACTTGGAACGGTGCCAGCATCACGCCCCTTTCTCCCTGACCTGCTAAAACTTTGGATGAAGACCTGCGGAAAATGAAGAGCGAAGAAACTATATAATTGGAACGGACAATGGTTTCGTATATTTTCAATAGCGACAATGTGGAAATGAATAATTTATATTACTGTAGCTAATAAAGTGTAATTGAATTTTTTTAATCCAAATTTAGTGTCATGTTAAAATTTCATTTTATGAATATTTTCCTTCTACTGTATCTAGATACATTTGATGGATGTTTCTGTTGATCCTTAATTTTATTTTAGTGCTGGTGGCCGGGATCTCTTCTATCATTACTCTAGTCTACTATATATATATATATATATATATAGTAAAGTTTTTGAGTTTCACTCAATAAATATACAACTGTTATATGATTTACAATTTGAACCTAAACTAGAGTAGATTATGAAAATTAAGATTACGGCCTAACTGAAAGTATCAATCGTTATGATGGTATGAATATGCTGAAAATGGAATATTAAAAATTGAGGCAACATAGCTGACATCCTACATGTAGCATTTAATTTTAAAATCACAGATACGCACTCTATGACGGTTTTATCACTGATTTTTATCGCTGAAATTAGTTTCTTAAATTAGAATAAAATTATTTTAATTTTTTGTCAGTATATATAAGGTATGTATGTATAATAAAAGAAAACAAAGCATGCTGGCAGTATTGCTCTAAACAACATTTTTCCACTCTTCCTTCATATAACAACTAAATAAAAACTGATTCGATAAAATAGATTCGAGAATTTTGCTTTATTTTATATTAAAAATAACGATGTACATCAATCAAGGCCGGAAACCTGTTCTATAAGCTTAACCAACTTTTCATTGACTCACTGAGAACGTCGAAATTTGTTGCAATTATGTCTCAGGTTTGCATAGCACTCGATACAAGTTCAGTATACTAAGTACATCCAGTGTAAGTTATAAATCAAAACTTTAATATTAAATTTTGGCTGAATTTGTTATTTTTGTGATAGGAAGAGATATCTTCATTTCCTGCTTAATGCCAAGCGAAAATTTTTGGTAATACTAATGATTTCATTTTACAAAGAGTCGGAAAAAATATATGTACGAACTAATAAAATTATTTTATTATCAATACATGCCTCAGACGAAATATTTGTATTCTTGACTGCTTTTATAATACTAAACATATTTATGTATGAGTTATGTATAATCTGTGAATTAAATTATGATTTTGTTGTATGAATGTAATCTTATAGCAATATTACTATTGTCCATTGTGACA
This sequence comes from Piezodorus guildinii, assembly GCA_023052935.1. Taxonomy (NCBI): domain Eukaryota; kingdom Metazoa; phylum Arthropoda; class Insecta; order Hemiptera; family Pentatomidae; genus Piezodorus; species Piezodorus guildinii. Next base: position 165,344,821 of record CM041292.1, read on the forward strand.
GACTGTAATATATCCAAATAAATAAATATTTACAAATAAAAAGATAAAAAAAATGATGATTTATTTTGATAATTTTATTATTATCAGTCTTGTAACTTTATTAAATAAGAAAAGTGATTTGATAGATAGATAGATAGATACCTGTTTTTTATTTCTTTAAGCATATTACAACAACAAAAACAAATATTACAAGTATAAAAAAACATTTGTAGAACTATGGTATTTAAGACCGTCAGCCCGGAGCCGATCTGAAATGTTTTACAAAATTATACAATTGTCAAACAGGTTACTTACTTATTCTATTCACCTTCTAACTGTATTAACTTATAAATAAAACAACAGAAAAAAAAATAACAATAATCAATCATATCAATAATATTACACATTAGAAAGTTTTTTTGTCTTTTTTTTTTTAATTATAATTAAATTTCTTAATAAGCCTGTATCTATAAGGCCATGCAATTTTACAAAACCATTGAGACATTTTATCACATCATCAACTTTTAGAGAACTCATTCCGAAACAATTTTTTCTAATTTCAGAAACGTGATTATATACTAAGTAATTGATTAAATACTTAATAATAATTAAAAAAACAACAATTAACTCATTTTAAAAAGTCATTCATAATTTAGTCAGGTTGAGTTTAACTAAATTGTAATATTTTAAGTTTCTTTAAAATCAAATTTAAGATATAAACATAATGTTGTATATAATTGTTGTTTTAAACATTATAGTTTGATATAAACTTAATTTTAATGATATATTATTGTTTTAGAACTTTTAAAAAAGCACATAATACCTTCCATTCATCATCTAAACCTTTTATTTCTTTAGTCCTTTAACATTTTTTTATTCAAGTCGACGTTTCGGGGTTGTTTCCCCATTTTCAAGACTTATTCCTTGCTAGAACATTTTTCACATCTCATAGCCACTGCTACTTGTCTTGTATTGGCTCACTGTATTGGCTCACAAAAAAAAAAAAACAGTGAGCCAATACAAGACAAGTAGCAGTGGCTATGAGATGTGAAAAATGTTCTAGCAAGGAATAAGTCTTGAAAATGGGGAAACAACCCCGAAACGTCGACTTGAATAAAAAAATGTTAAAGGACTAAAGAAATAAAAGGTTTAGATGATGAATGGAAGGTATTATGTGCTTTTTTAAAAGTTCCAATTAAGAAAACTTCCAAAAAAATTAAAAAAGAAAAATTATTGTTTTAGTTTTAGTTGCTCTGAAGATGAGGCGATAAGATCTCGAAACGTTATGTATAATTAATGCAACAGTAAACATATTTATGAGATGAGAACGTTCGTATTGAATATATGATTTAGTCATTAATAATGAATATACTACTTTACATAACATTGATAGAATAAGAAAAATATTATATTTCATTTAATTCGAATATATAAATGTATAAGGGAACCATTAAATATTCAATGTGTATAAGTTTCTTCCAAACTTATTTCTTGAACTGATGTTCAGTTTTAATAAACCTTATTCAAACTAAAGTATAACTAGAAAAAGATACTGTGGATAGAACAAATTAAATTTTCTTCTTAGATATATAATAATTAATATTAATATATTGTCCTAAACTATTAATTTATTTATTTTTTTAATTTGTACAAAAAAAGTTATTTTATACATGAAACATTCATTATGTTTATATTTTATTTTATTTTGTTTAACTATGCTAATAAAGTACTTAATGCTGCATTGATGTGTTTATTAAGTATGATATTAAGTATCAAAATATTAATAAATAGTGTGTATGTATATATATATATATATATATATATATATATATATATTTCGATAGAAATTTATATAACAATGAAATGTAAAGGAGAAACTTTCATAGGAATAAATATATATACCCCTTTTAAGACGCTGAGCTCTCAAGTATCAAGTAGGGCCGTGCATTGAAATGAGGTCCGCCCTGAGGAGATTTGGCTCCAGCTACCGTTGTCCAGCATAAGCCCCTTCCCCTTCCTACATATTACATATGTAACCCTTATCGTCTCCTTTTCCTGTAATTTTATTTCCTATTGTACCGCTCTATTTTATTTACTTAAAGTATTCTGTTTCAAATGTACTAAGGATTTCTGCGAACTGAAGTAGTCAGTAATAAAAATATTAGTACTTGGTTTAATATCTCAGTAAAGAAGATTTGTATTTAGACCAAGAAAAAAATAAAAACACAATCCCACTTAAATTGGAGTATTTACATTTTAAGAACCAAATGATGAAGAAAACAAAACAACAACAGTCTATCCGTGGTTTTTCTCTAAAACAACTCGTCCGATTTGTTTTCAAAATTAGGCAGAAAAAATACAAGGCCTCATGTTTTCAAACATTTCGAATTTGACAGCCGATTCAAGTTTTAAAAGGTGGCTAATATACATGTTTTAATTCGATTAATAAATTGATTCATGTATAAAATCAGTTATTTTTAAATACATATGAAAATGTATAGATTCTTAGAATCAGTATATAAATATTATACAGAGGTGTAAAAATATTATACCACGATGAATTATGAAAAAAAAAATTGAACAATTAATCTCTGTAATCCGTAAACTCCTCCCTCCGAAGTACTCCTTATTATACAGTCCTACCTTACTGACTGATCCTTAATAATCACAATACTTCCTATTCGTTTCTGTTTTCGCAGACTACTGGTGTTTCTCAAAGCCGCGTCTTAGGATATTCCAACCCAACCTAACATCTTCCTATCTACCTATGCTGATGACACTTGTGTGTTATCAATTGATAACGATCCAATGATTGTCTCTCAAGCACTTCAAATCCAGATCAGAGACTTTAAAGTATGGTATCGGAATTGGAGGAAAAAAATTAATATCACTAAATCGTACGAAATAGCCTCCCTTCGTTCTGAGCCTATGACATACTGCCCTATAATATCATTTAAAGAAATGAAATTTCACTTCTCTTGGTTGAACAGAACATTACCAAGGACTTCATCTTGATAAACGTCTTACTTGGAACCCTCATACAAGAGTGAAAAAATAAGAAACTGCACGACGTTTTGGCTACTCCAACTCGATTTACACCTGACTAAGCAAATGCTTCAATATTTCACATAATTACAGTATACGTAATGATCATACAGCTTATCAAGTCATATGGACTTACGTAATACAACTTTGAGGTTATAGTAAACTATAACATTATTCCTTTACCGTATCCTTACAATTCAAAATCAATCTTAAAATCATCAATGCTCTATACTTTGTAACGAATGAACTAATCCATATAGAGGTTAATCTTCCAAATGTTGCTAATTTGGCCTGATCTAGGTACCACCCGTTCCATGATATAGTCTTTTATGTTCATCCCCACTCCAACCCACTAGTTTAAACCCTATATTTCTCTTCGATTCTTTATAATCCTCAGAAGCATATGAAATGAAGATTGCCGCCAAGGGGTAGTTTTTTTGCATACGTGATACTCACATTTACTTGTACTCAATGATACAGTTGTAAATTACAATAAATATATATTCTACACAATAAATCCGTGTATAGATAAATGAAGGTAAAAAATTCATTTAGTTTATTATAATAAAGATTAAATACATAAATAGGTAATTTTTCTTAAATGAAAATTTTCGAAAGGTAGCTCTTAGGCATTGATTTTATTGACAGAAACCTTGCTGTTTGAACAAACTAAATAAATAAAAGGAAAAAAGGTAATAAAAAGGGGTGAAGTAGGGAGAGTGGAAGAAGGGAGACAGTGGCCACTCACAAAGTTTCCTCTGGGGCCAAACTTTCTTCTCCTATTTTCGCCTCTTTGTTTATTCCACCTGTTCGGTTCAAATCGGTCCATATTCAGGGCTTTGCCCTCTCAAGTCTAAAGTAAAGATACAATTTTTATATTTCTAGACAATCTGAAAATATAATTTTCTTCATTTATTTGATTTATTCACTCATTTATGATTAATATCAATTTGTTATAAGTAATCACCTGATTATGAACTTTAATTTTTACGTTAACTTATATATATATATATATTATATATATATATAATATATATATATATATATATATATATATATATAATATTCAATGAAAGAAAGTATTACGGTTAAAAAGGTTTCCGAATTATAGAAATACACGTTCTAGAGTCCCTTGAGTCCATAGGACCAAGTCCTTCAAAAAGGTCTTTGTGTGTAAAGATCAAAAATTATAAATTTGATATTTTAGAAGCTTATGTGTCTGATTTTTCACTAACTTTTAGCGAAATCGGGGAACCAGAAGAGCAACGTTAAGTCCTCCTGCACATTTTAACGATTTAGATTAACCTAGCTTATATCTGTGTAATATTGTATGGGCTTTGATATAATCTAGGTGTTATTTGGATTCTAATTGTCTGAAAAAGATTAAATGGTGATTTTATGAACTATCTTCCTCTAAAATACCTTATGGAAACTGATTTAGAAAGAGCTTTTTGCAGTCTCCAGATAGCAGCAGCTAGTGTGGGTTTAGGAGTGAATGAATCAAAAACCAAATAAATGCATGCATGTCCACAGCTGGATGTGCACGAACCATGGTATTTTATATTTGGAGGCTTTTCAATGGAAGGTTGAAAGAGTTAGTGTCTCTCAGCTCACAAGTTAACGCAGATAATAATATGAAAGCTGAAATTCAACGCAGGATTATTTCCGCAAATAAACACAGGACCATTTCTCAAAAGTTCACAGGAAACCCATCATCTGAGGTTCAAGAGGAAAATTCATGACCCAGTTTGTCTATATACTAACTACATTATAAGAAATTAAATATTATTTATAATTATATTTAAAAAAATGAGTGATAAAGTTATAAAGAAAATAAGTTTAATGTATATTTATTATAATACTTGGAATGCATGTGAGGGTAATCATTCACTGTCACCGACATCATACTAAACCTTCACACATTTTCATTGTTTCTTTCCCCGACTCGTGTTGTGCCTGATCAGATTCTTTTTAAGATTTTCTCCATCATATGTACATAATGAAGAAATACATCAACAAAGATGATAAATAAAATTATATAATAAATATATTTCGCTAATATGTATATATTTTCTGTTGCAGCTGGAGGGGTGGAGCACCACGAGCTGCCTGTGATCCTCTACGTCCACGGGGAGTCCTTCGAATGGAACTCGGGCAACCCCTACGACGGCTCCGTCCTCGCCAGCTACGGTCACCTCATCGTTGTAACCATCAACTTCCGCCTCGGGATACTAGGTCAGTCATCCATTCATATTTTATTATACAATCTATGATAAGGTTTAACTTAAGAATCGCACTAAAAGACAAAAAAAAAGTCTTAAAGCAAGGAATATTCGACAAAGACCGCAATATACATTTCTAAGTTAACATAATACTAGAAGCCAAAAAAAATCTGTAAGTAACTTCTACAGAATTTGAGCGATATAAAAGCTATAATTACTAAGCTCATAAGCTTAGTAAGCAGTTTATTATTTTAATTACTTAACAACACTTAATGTCTTTCCAAGTTAAGTTAGGATAGGAACGTTTTGAACAAGTAACTGACATCGCACAGGTTTACCATTTTATATACCTTTCGAAGGACAGCATAACCAGGGATTTTTTACTTCCTTAAAAATAAAACGGTATGCCTAACGTTTGGGATTCGAAATGTAAGACACCATTCACTTTTTATTTATTCACTTTTGCAGTTCTTCGGTTAGGAATTTTTTCGCAATATCGCCAAAAGTTAAAACCATGTCTGTTCAGCAAAAGTGAATACATTTATATATGAGTGAAATCCCATGATAATCATAAATTGAACCGTGTCACAGTATTCGTATTCATTCACACTAAAACACTAAGGACTAGACAAACAGATGAGCAACTACTGTCATTCCTCATTGTTCATTTGTCTATTAGGTGATTAAAACCTGTTATTTACTATTAAACTCGTTACATTTTGCATAGTCAGTATTAATGTAGTAAATAATTAATAAATCTTTAATCGTCAATAACTGTTTATTAAATGAGTTTGGGATATATGTTAATATGAAATTTTTTTTTTATTTTGTGGTAGTGAAAACAAACCTAAAATAGTGCGGGCAATTACAAAACACCCTGTGTAATATATATATATATATATATATATATATATATATATATATATATATATATATATATATATATATATATATATATATAAGTTATGTTTAGACTGAACTGAACTAATAAAAAAAAGGAGGGGTTGGGGCAGAGTAACGACACAGCTTCTAGAATACAACTGATCTTTATTTGTCTTTATCTGGTATATATAGGGAAACAATGTTTATTTACAATCTCTACTGAGTCTTAACTAAAGTCTTACTTCTAATCCTTAAAGTCTATTTACACACACTTAACTTATATATATATATATATATATATATATATATATATATATATATATATATATATATATATAATTTAATAATAAATAAAAATATATAATTTTATTATTGTTGATTTAATTATCATGTTCACGTATGGGAATATTTCACCCAGAGAGGTTGCTCTCAGTTACAGGTTAGTAAAGGACAGTTTAACAATCCCTTATTTCGGGTTAGTTAATTATAGATTATGTTTGTAAATCAAATAATTATTTTATGTCCAACTAATTGTAATTAATAAAACTTTATTTTAGTACCGTTTGACTCCTAACTAAGAAGAAGAATTACAATAACAATAACAATCTCACAATTACAATGTATTTTGTATGTTTTTCAGTTATAAAAGTTAATTTTTTTTTAAATTGTTTAGTGATAGTAGTAAATCAAGAATTTTTCATTTTTGAAAAAATATGAATATGTAACAGATTCATTATCAATAAGGAGTCTGCTCCATCAATATAAAAACAGATTTGCCTTTGGCTCGTTTATTTCTAGCATCTGCTCGACGAGTTGCGTTTAATTCGCGGCGAATGTAAAAAGCTCTGGAGATATTTAAGACGCGCTAAGGCTCCGGAAGAGTTTCCAATCCATTTAGTCTCTTTAATACTTAATTACGATAAAATGACTGGGGGAGTTTCGAAGGAGGCTCAGGGCGCCCTTTTTGTTTCCGTCCAACTCGCATCTTTGTTCCTCGGTTACCTAAAACTCCTACATATTCAATTTTAATATTTTCCTCAATCGAATTGTTATGGGATACAGTGAAACCTCATTAGAATAGAATCTTATTAACTTTTCCAGTCTTGAATTATTACTTCCATTAAATAGTAATTATATTTCTTTAAAACGGGCACCCAATGGACAACGATGAATATACTTTTGTTGTCAAACGATAAAAATACCAATCTTTAAAGTGTTCAAAGAATCAAGATTCTATTAACTATTATTATGTTTTATTATTTAAAATCTAAATCCAAAACACTGCCACCACACCATGGAAATAAACTTTTGTAAGAAACATTTCCAAGAGCATTGCGGAATAAGCACGTGAAATCTGCTGTCAGCATGAAATACATATTCCTGATTTAGAACTAAAAGAAACCACCTTTTGCAAATTCTTAACTACTTAATCCACACGGGAGGGTAAAATGATAAAAACAAAAACTTTTATATAAGGGTTGTTTTATGTTAAGGAATTCACACATAGAGTGTTCATTGAACACGTAGAGAAGTTTAAGTATTTAGGTCCAATGATAACAAGAAAAAATGAAATCCAGGAAGAAATAAAGTCCCGATTAAAGGTGGGAAATGCGTGTTATCATTCAGTTGCTAAGTTACTTAATTCGCGGCTCCTATCTAAAAACTTAAAGGTCAGAATTTATAAAACTATTATTCTTCCGACGGTTCTTTACGGATGCGAAACGTGGCCCCTTACTTTGAAGGATAAACAAAGGCTTAAGGTTTTCGAAAATAAGGTACTGCGTAAAATATTCGGTCCGAAGAGAGATGAGGCCACTGAGGAGTTTAGAAGGTTGCACAACGCGGAATTGCGGAACTTGTATCCTGTGAATATAATTGAGTTGATAGCATCGCGGAGACTCAAATGGGCGAGTTAAGTTGTTGGGCTCGATGAGAAGCGGATTCCGAGAAAGTTGGTATTCGCTGATTCGACTGGTAGACGTCCGAAAGGAAGGCCGAATCGTCGATGGGAGGATTGCGTTAAGGCTGATCTCGGAGGCTTGGGCTTGAACGGTGAACATTGGACGAGTCTGTGTTGACAGAATTTGGTGGTATCGGCATCGAACCTTCGGGTTCGGTAAGCCTATTATTGTTATTATTTATGTTAAGGAACGAAAAAAGATTAAGAATGGAGGATCTAAATTGATTACAGAGGCGAAAAAAAAAAAAAAAGGTCGGAACTTGACCAAAATTTAATGAAAGATTCGCTTCCTGGATAATTTAAAATTGTAAAAATGTTCTACATTCTTCTATAAACATTGTTTATTTATTCTCTCTCTCTCTCTCTCTCTCTCTCTCTCTCTCTCTCTATATATATATATATATATATATATATATATATATATATATATATATATATATATATATATATATATGCGTTATTCAGAACACTCAGTGTTAGTAATAAGCATTATTCATTTTAAATTATTTTTAAAAAAAATATTTCATATTTTCTTAATGAGTAAAACCTCTTTACACGGAAAAAAAAATCTAAGCAAACAGTCCGTGCTGTTGATGGGTTTCAAATTATTTTATGGGAATCATTTACATATAAAATTATAGAAGATATCCGTTTCGGACAGCTAATGTGGTTCTGGATATATAAGAGTTTAAGCATTAATAGAGATTGAATCATAATGGAGATCTTTATTCTTTTGTTGTTTTTCCATTTTAGCGCTAATTTTTGTACCCATCACAAAGGTTTCACGACGCTATACTAACACATTCATACATGCCTCAAAACATTTATAGAAGGCTGAAAAGAAGTTGGATTAGGGACATCCTGAAATAAATAGGAATTAGGGATCGAGCCAGGAAGAAATGTCGCTTTGTATTACTCTGTCCATCACATCTACCACGCCACAAGATAAAAACCTATCCCATCGCATACACTGGTTGTCCATGAAGTTGACAGTAGTGAATACAAAAAATAAAATTAATTTTAAAACAATATATAGCTAATTAATACTTAAACATCTTTTTTATTGGCCGTTTGTCCTCTTTACCGATTTAGCATATTTATATAAATAATTTATGGCTCGAATCAGCTCAAAGATTTGAAGAAAAACAACATGTAGGTTCAAAACAAATATTAAGAAGATTATTAATTAACAACGTAGTGTAATTCTGAGATTAATAGTTTAAATAATAAATATTGAATCAATCAGGCTATTTCAAGATAAATAAGCTGTTCGTTTCCCATACCTTTAGATTCACAGAACAATTTGCAATATCCTTGATCACTTTACTTCAAAAAATTATTCACACTGGTTTTAGTAATATTTTATATGAACTTTATTTCTATGTTAATAATAATTAAGTGTTTGAACCAATTTTTACTTTCACTTACCTAGTTATAGAATATATAAAAAAGGAAAGTATGATATGATCCCCCAAGTCCAAATGACCAAGTCCCGCAAAAAGGTCTGTGTGTGGTAAGTCCAGCGCAAAAACGAAAAGTCCTATGAAACAGAAATTTCATATTTAAGACAAATATACCTACGCTCGAGACACTACAGCAACTTTTTCATCAAAATCAACTAACCAGAAAATCCTATTTATACCATGCATTTTGCACCTATTAACGATTTCCTCAAAAACGGCTCTAACAATTTTGATTAAACCGCTATATCGATGCAAAATTGGACGAGCTTTAATATGATGTAGGTTTCATTCTGATTGAAATAGTCTGAAAGAGCTTAAATGCCTATATTTCAAAATGTATTCCTCTAAAGTACCTTTAATTTTGTAGTTTTTATGAAATTGGCCATATGATTTGATTAGCATTGCTAAAAAACAGGTAAATATATAAGTTGAACGAATTTGATATGCGATTAATGGAGAAAAAATATGTTTTTAATGTAAATTTTCGTTTTTGAACTTATGAACAGTAATATACATGTATAATATACCAATGGAATGCCAACGAGTTTAGAAAAAATATTATCTTATACATAAGATTGTAAAAGTTAACGGACAGTGGTGAAAATCCGATAAAACAAACTGATAGTCGAAGATAATAATAAAACAGGTTATTTAATAAAACTTATGTTTCATCTAAAATACAATGTAAATAATCCTTTAACAAATTATTTTGTTTTCTAAATTTTTTTAAAAATTCCTTAATTGATATAAATAACGCAGGTAAGTAAAAGTTTTGTGTTGTGCACACCAGATTTTTTTTATTTTTATATACAGTAGAAAAACATCTCCCTGCACTTTAAAGTACATGCTATTACAGCCTAAGCTTTTACCCATCTTAAGCGAACGGGCCAACATCAAAGAGTGATCGACGAGGCTTTTAGTGACGGTTCATCATCAAAGTGCTCCATCGGTTAAATTCCCAACCCAAATGCCAATAGATAATTAAATAATCATATCACGAACCAATAAACGTTTCTTAACCAATAACCGGATTCAATCGGATTTAAATACCTTTGACAAAAATAGATTTTGAATAGCAGAATCCTTTTGATTTGAAATTTATTTATAATCCTAAGAATTTGTACCAAGGGACCGTTGAAACTGAGAAAACGCAAAGAATACCTCATATTAGTCTGTCAAAAAAAAAAAAATGCTTCACAATTTATCGACGTATCTACTTAGGAGACGGATGATGTTGATATAATATTCAAAAATAGTTTTTTTTTTTACAGTTTATCGAAAATACTTGTTAATTGAATAAACTGTCTATCAAACCGCTCCTTCCGAGTTCGCTGTGGTTCAGAATTTTTCAAACATTATATTGTTGAGGCTGGTGTTCCTCAACGCAGCGTCTTGGGACCCGTCCTCTACATTATCTACACCGCCGATATCCCTACCGATCCCGATACCTTTCTGGCGACATTTGCTGATGATACCGCCATTTTGTCACCTCCTCGAAGATTGAAACGGCAGTGGCCGCAAGACGTATTGTAAACATTTAAATTGGAGTTCTGACACTGATCAGATCCTCCACTCATGTACGGTATGTTTGTGGCTACAGCGCCCTAACTCAGCCTCCACTGGCTCACACTAGTGATGTGAGATAGAGGCGCTGGGATCCTTTGGATTCCGCTTTTTTCTCCACAAGTGCAGGGAAAAGCGCGGTCTGGGGTCCCTTTAGCAGTTGTATATATTGTATATAGTTATGATTGTTTGTATGATGTTTATTAATTTGCTAAATTTTTATTTATCTCAATTATAGGTTGTTGTTTTGATTTGTTTTGTTTTTTATTTTTTATTATTTTATTGTATATATATTATATATATATATATATATATATATATATTATTTATTTTTCTATTTTATGTAATTTGACTATTATTATTATTTTCTGTATATATTGTATGAATGTGGTCTCATATCACTATTATTGTTGTTCATTTTGTAACAAATTGTAATATACCTCAATAAATAAATTATATAATAAAAAAAACAAAAAAAAAACAATTAAATAAACGAAAAACTGCTACAATTTTTAAATAATTCGAACACATTATATAAAATTAAAATAATTAACATTTACCCTCCGGAGACGATATAAAAATAGCATGGGGCCTGCATGTTAAAATGAAACAAACTACCTCAACATACGATTTTTATTCAGTGTCCAAATCTTAAAAACATTTATAGAGACCGAAACTAAATACATACTCAAACCTACATAGACATATTACTCACAGATATATATGGTTTCTCAAAAAAAGATTCACTTAAAAAAACTAAATATTTCAGTCATAAGTATTACGACTTGCGTAACAAACACGCCTTGTCACGTGACTAGATAAACATTACTTACAAACCTACACTTCCCGACCAACAAACATGTTAGGACTCTTTACCATGGAGTTTATATATCAGTCTGTTTATATATCCGCGTATGTTGTTATGTAACATACGCGGATATATAAACAGACTTATCTGAGATATAGCTATAAGCTTCTTGTCCAGGACTTCGAGTAGGAGATTAAAAGGGTGGTGTATAAAAGGTCTACTCTATTACAATAGTTAAAAGTCGATCATTTCTGGGGAGGTTTGTTGTTGGGTTTCGATCCTTCAGACCCTTAGACATGTCAGTATCTTCCAATTATTTATCAAATTCGGTGATATTTCTAGGACTAATAAAAGATGCAAAATATAAATAAATAATAATTATAAATAAAATAAAATTAGAAAATATATGGCAGTAGCTAGAAAAGGTCTATTGTTTAACTTAAACGTTTTTTGTTTATGTTTTTTAGTCTATACATGTTTTTTTCTGTTAGCGAGACCGTGTAATGTTTTGTCTTGAACACCATACTGCTATATACAATGAAAGTTATAGGATAGAGTCAAAACTCCTTATGGTATTTTCGAGTTGCTTCTCTTTAGCTGACATGCCTCACTATATGGAGAAACCTGTGAATGATTATTTCAAAATGAAAATCTGTAAGGGACTGTAATTCAAACTAAGAATGTTTGGTGTGGGAGATATACTTGAAATACTTAGAGAAAAAAAAATGTTCAAAGTGAATATAAAACTTTCTGAAGCATACAAATATATCCTAACTCCCTTATATTTGACTAAAACCGAAACATAAATATATTAATTATTTAATTTTAACAAATGTCAATTTTATTTACCATTATTTTTTAAATTTCTGTCTGCGTGAGAAATACAGAAGAGGAATGGTTGTTTTTAGCCTACCTTAAGAAAATTAGAATCAAAAAGGACTGAATATAGTGGACAATCTAAATAATATCCATATTAAATTAATCATAATTTTCTTCCATGATATATATATATATATATATATATATATATATATATATATATATATATAATTCGTCAATATTAGTCAACGTTTCGGGGCTTTGTCCTCATTATCAAGACTTTTTTGTTCATTATTTATTCTTATACATTTTTTTGTAGCTAACAGCTACATGCACTTTTTTTTCTTTTTTTTTGTTTAATATTTATTTATTCCTATGAATTACAATTTTTCACAATGGACTACTGTATAATATTATTACTATATTGCTAAAGGATTACATTCATACAATATTTACAATATAAACAAAAGGAAAGTCAAATAACATAAAATGAAACCAAACTAAATAAACCTATACAATAACAAAATTTGTTGATAAAATAAATACAAATACATGAAGTTAACAAATAAATAAACAAAACATGTCACACTTATACCTATCACTTCTAAAAGTTGACTATTGGTTCACTGTTCTATCTTGTTTTTGTGTGTTGGCTACCAAAAATGTATATCAATATATAATGAACAAAAAAGTCTTGATAATTGGGACAAAATCCTAAAACGTCGACTAATATTGAGGAATTGTATAGTTAATTATATCAATAAAGATATGATGGAAAAAATTATGCTTGATTTATTATGGATAAATAAAAAGAACTTCCTCAAGTCATACTAATGAAAAAAAGTGAATAATATGTGGCAGCCTCTCAATCGAATGAAAATGTAACATTATTTTTTATAAAGATTTCTTTATACGGTTATTGGTTAGTTCAGAATACTATCGAGCATTTGTTAATTTAAGTAATATAATCGTATCTAAATTACAAAACCAAATTATTTTCTATTACTATACCATGAGTTAAAAGGTAAATTATTTCTACATCATTCTGAAACATGCTTGCATTCATTTCAATAAATAATGAATGAAGAATACAATATCCTTTGTCTTTTTATGATTTTAGAGCTATTAGTACTTTAAAATATTCGTACTATTTTTTGTACATTTTTAAAAATATTTTAATTTTGATAGAACTGATGTTTAAAAATTAGAAGATCTGTGAGCTCGATCTTCGTGGAAGGTAAATCCTTTGTAGAAGACTAATGGATTCTCCTTTAGAATGAAACTGCTGAAGGAAGATGTTTGCGCTGTTACGCTAACAAAACTCAAGAGTGAAAGTATTTACAATACCGACCCAGCCTTCTATGTAGGATCTCTAAGGTGTACCTTTATATCAATTGTTGCCGGACACAGGATTTTTGTGCAATTACATGTTTTCCTCGTTTGAATTCTACTATTTTTTTACTTGTCGACCTTTACTAAGTACGTCAATAGTAACACCTATTTTAAATTTTATTGTTTCTTTTAGTGATGATGCATAATTTTTAGTAGAATCGCATTGTAATTTTCAATGAAACCCCGGCCATAATTAGCACTAAAACCAGTAATTATTAGTAATTTCAAGTAAACGGAAATAAACAAAATAAAGCCAAAACAATTATTAGCCGTTTTGTAAGGTATAGTTCGAAACTATTGTGGTCTGATCATGAGTTAAAGTTGTGTGTGCCGGTTTATTCAAGTTACTTTTACAAAATTAAAAAGAATTTATGGTAAGAATTTTTTGTTAAAGTATTATGCAGGTAGTTATTGCATACTAGAAGAGAACACACAAAAAACAACATTATAATTAAAAAACACCAAACCATAACAGTTAAACAATTATATAAAAATTTATTTTTATATCTTATATCTGATATAAAAATTATACCTTCTATACCTTCCACATTTATTATTCCATATTAGGTCATATTTATTGTTAAAACGGGCGGAATAATCAAGAAATTTATCGCCCTAAAACACCTTACCTACCTTATTGTTAAAAATGTGTTTTATTTGTTGTTTTTTTTCAATTTTCATTGTTATAAAAACTTTGCTTTATTTTTTCAATTCAATATAATATATTGCGCCATTGTTCTGACGCTATCCTTCAAACGCCCTGAGGAAGGCCTATAATTTAGGTCAAAACGTCGGCACCAGTCTATTAAGTTTTTCTTAATTGTGTGTTCTTTTGGCTGAACCTTGAAATAACTTCTCCAAATAATCACACAGTCAACCATTTTCCATTGTCATACATTTAACTACTTAAACTGTTGCAATATATTGGGCTTAATGAAATATATCAAACATATGATGCCATGTGTGCTTTTGAACTCAGGTAACCGAATGCACAGCTTGATTTGCAACTAATTCTTAGAGAAAAAGGTATTAGCCTGAAAAAAACACCATTAATATAAATTGAATGAATAATAAAACACATATTACTTATATGTATCTATTTATTATTAAATAAATATTTCTACGAGATCATTTTTGTCATACTATCATTCATTATTATTATCTATGAAAAAAATAACAATTTTCTAATTCTTATAACTGTCATTAATAACGGTAATCATATTTTATAAATTTTATTTAACTAGAATAGCTGATTTCCTTCAGTAGGAATAATCATTTTATAACCAGAAATTCTAAATTCACATTTCTGGACATTGTTACAAAATTAAACAACTCCTCTAAGTTTTTGTATAGTATCTAAAGATATTTTTATAATTTTTAAAATATAAAATTTTATAAATTAAATAAAGATCCACTTTAATTACGGTAATTATAACTCAATCAAGTGTATGTGTATACTAGTGACGCAAGAAAATAAGAAAATTTTATATTCTTAGAAGAAACTTAAATGTCCCTTTACTTGATTACAGTTACTTTATTTTGTTAGCATCTTATTTATTTTTTACTTTATTTAGCCTACACAAAGCCCCAAGATCATTTCGAGTAGCTCCTTCCGTTTACAATTTTTTTTTGTCCGTTCATTGGCTAGACTAGCTCATTACATTCACAATACGATCCAAGCGATGTAAAGGTTTTTTTTTTTTTTTTTTTGTTTTAATTGTTATTGCGACAAGCTTAAACATAAGAAAGTTTATTAAACATATCTTTTGCATCATCAAATCTTTTTTTTTTACCACCGTTGTTCCAAATAAATGATTTTAATTAGGTGTAGATAACTAAAGGGGAAGGTCAATGTCTAATATTTCATAATATATTTGATAAATTAATTTATTATAATTTAACAATGATTAGATGTTATGTATTTTTAGATTTTATATACACAGAAACGGGTTGTTATCAAGGAAATCATATTTGTTCCATAGGAAAAGAGTATTGTTCATGATTTGATAGCATTACAGCTGAACAGTCATGTATTTGAAAAAAAATAGTAGTGAAGTACAATAATATCTTCCAATTCTATATTACATTATTTTATATATATTTACGAATTATATGTTTTATTCGTATTAGTAATAGTGTTCGGTGGGAAAAAAAGTACAATTTACATTAATAACCAGCCAGCTTCCAGTTCGAGATCGTTTTAGAAAATTATCAATCTTTTAATATTTTTAAAAGAATTATCTTAACTGAACTATTATCATACCCAAATCAAAAGAACGAACTCTGAAAAGATTAAGATACGGCATGTAAAAGGTTCAAACCACTAATAACATTTAGAAATATGTCCAAATCCGATTAATCACATTTTAGAGATTACAGTTATATGTCATATATTATACAGTCTGATCTACAATTGAATAATCAAATGATATATAAATATAAAATATTTCCTTGTTTCATTTAAAGTAAAATAAAATTTAAAACTCATGATTTAAATAATAAATGTGCTATGCATCAAGCAATCAGTTTTAAAAAAAATGATTGAAGTATAAATTATAATGGGTTCGACTAACTAAAAGAGGTCATACGCTACATCGATGTAGAAAAAATTGGTTGAATTAAACAGGTCTATAAAAAACCTAACTTCCAGTAGAACTACCAGGAAGCTTTTAACTAATATCAAATAGGATGTTAAAACACTCGTGGAAGAGAAGTACATTCATTTGCAGCTGCAATAACACACTAATTTTATTAACAGTACTTTTTTGTAATTCAGCTAACAAAAACCCAGAACGAAGATTAAAAATAAATCAACAACACCCTCCTTTCTCCTCCCATACTAGGATGGGAATGGTCATATAAATTGAACCAATGTAATATAACTATGACCCTATCAGTGGACGGATGATGCAGTTGCTAGAGATCGATTAAAAAAGGATTCAAAGAGAAGACATCGAAGGAGGCGGGAGACCCCAAATGTAAGAGAAGAGGAAGATAGCCCAGATTTGATAACTAAAACAGAGAAGAAACCGACAGACAACTCAACCAATATCGTTAAGCTAAGTAGTAATTAATTTATAGTTCATGTCGTTTTATAAATATTTTTCTTCAAAATAAATTATATATTTTAACATTTTTACAATGTTAATTAATAAATTATAAAACACAAATTACCTTCCAAAAAAGAAACCAATTAATTAGTTTCGATAATTATCTACACTAATTACCTATAGCATCACAGAAGTCAAACCATTATTTCAAATAGATTAAACCGTAGCAAGTGGATGAATGGATTAACATAACAAATATGAATTATATAATAACGGAATTACACCCAGACAATACAAATCTAATTCGGACCAATCTAGTCAAGCTACAATACAAATACGAGTTTAGATCACGGCCAAATCATTTAATAGTTAACAGAATGTTATGGTATAATATGTATTAGTAATATTGATTAGTATGGATCACTTATATACTCTACAGGTTCAAGTTAATTTGTTTAATTTACCAAAAAATTATGTTATTAACATTAAAATTTATGTGAATAGTTTAATAATATATAATTTTGGGATAGTAAAAAAGCCCCGATATGGCAATGTATGTTAGCAGTATAAAATAAATTTGTAAAAGATGCATTTACTAGCTAAATATTTTATAATAAATTTGATAATTGTTCCGAAGAATTTATTGAATTATCTGTGTTTGATCATAATTATTGAACATGCTCCCCAACCCTTGGTCTTTTTTTAGTACTAATTGCTCTACAAAAAACAACACATAATGACAAGTTATTGTGTATTTAGACCATCATTTTAAAAAGGATTCTCATAACTCAAAGAGAATACATGGAAATATAAGAGAGGGGACAGAAGTCCTTTTGTTTTGAGAGGGCTTGGAATGACAACTGAGCTAAATATTATCTTTCTCCTTCCTGAAGTTTCATTTTCTGCAGCTTCTTTTTTGCTTTGGTAGTTTTCCCTAAAGAACATACCAAGTGCGATTTTTCATACTTTTATTGAATCCAAGTCTTCATCGGAAGGGAGTTTGTCTTGTCTTTTTTTACTTATTCAAAACTGCAACTTTGTCGGTTATGAAAGAACAGCATATCAATTTAAATTTTAACTCCTAATTATTCAGAAGATACAAGAAGTGATGGAAAAATCATTTATTTAAATATTAAGAAACTCATTAGTAATATTGAAGATTCCGTGAAAGAAACAGAGGAATCAAACCAAAGAAGAAATTACGGTCTTGAATTAGGTCTGATAGTTTTAATAAATTTCAGTTTTTTTTTAATCGTAAAAACTTTGTTTGATATATCGATGTTTATTGAATTAATTTTTTTTTTTTAATCTCTAAAATCAAATAAATTAATCAATACTTGATTGAATTTCTGTCTAATGGATATTTATTTTTGATGAGTTCGTTGTTTTTCGAATGAAATAAGAAAATAACGTTTTGGTCTACTTAGAAACGTAGATTTAATTTAATGAATCATGCCAATCTGGTGCAGCAGCAGACAACGCTTAGCTGCATAACTGGTCCCATTGGTGCAGTGTCTTTTCCATCGATGCATATTGAAAATCAGAATAGATCTAGGAATATTGGCTTTTCAAGGTCAGTAGGTGCTCATCTCTTTTCTCGCAACAGACTGTTTCTTGAGAACCTGGTAGCTATTTCACATCTTTGAATACCAGAAGGGAGTATTGATGCCAATTTTCTGAGTAAAGACATCACTTCTACACCATACTAGTGGTGAGTTTCCTTCAAGAGACTGAAAGGCATTACTTTCAAGAAGTTGTGACAATGTGAGAAACGCAACTTTTATTGATTTTTTTTAGTAGATGCGTTTTTGTTAATAGTGCTAATTAAAAATATAATAAGTGGAGTGTATAACAAAATACTGATGAATATGAAAACATAATTTTTTTTTTTAACATAATTTATTGAAATCTACAACTGTACTAAAAAAAAATACATCAAGTAAATATGATATTAGAAAAATTACATGAAAAAGACTTGTAGAAGAACTACCCAATGGTAGCACTCCTGTAACTATTCTAAACTAGGAGGTCTCGGGGCCATTTCCTTTTCAGACGCCTCGGAGGATTGTCGGGAATTGAAGAGGAAGAAAGGATTGAAACTAGAGGATTAGGGTGGGAAAGGAGTTTGTCATGAAAAGAATGGTATCTAGATAGGGCCAAATCAGCAACATACGGAATATTAAGGTCTTTGTGGATCAGTTTATTAGTTTCAAAATAAGGAACATTGAGGATTTTACGAAGGATTTTGGATTGTAGGGATTGGATACGGGAAGAATTTGATGATTTAGTAGAGCCCCAAAGCTCTACTCCGTAAGAAAACATAATTTTAAAAATATATATTATATTATTAGAGTTTATTTGATCTCCTAAAGTTTTATTATTTACAAGACAATTAGATAAGACACCCGAAATTTGGTTTTTCAATCAACTTCGCCAAATGAGAGAACGTTCTATCGTTTCCTGAAACGATAGTGTCTTTTGTTATTTTTTTTTAAAATTTGTATAGCCAAAACTTTAGGGATCATCTAATTATAAACTAGTTCTTATGGTCCAATAATCGTGACTAGCAACCGCCACTAACTAAATGACAGAAAAATTCCCAAACAACAAAAAAAAAAAAAATATTAAATTAAACATATGATTGTCGTATCAAGGCTCTTTTAAATGTTTATGCACTTAACGCCACTTTATGTTTCTGAGAGTTCTATTTAATTAACTAACGATAAATACGATCTTTAACGATTAGTTGAAATTGGGTTGGAAGCACCACTTTACGTCTCCTCAGAAAGGGCGGTATAACCAAGGATTTTTCACTCCCTAGAGCTTTAGGCCAGGTTTAAACCCGAGACCGTAATCATTGAAGGCTGTTAAGCTAGCTACTATTAAATTTAATGAATCAATTTATTATTAATTTAACATTTATTATTTTAAATTTTAGTTTTTTAATTATTCTTGAGACTGGATCGTAACAGAGATAGTACCGCATTGTAAAGTGAAAATTCATTTTCCTAAAATAAATAAAAATATAACTGGTAACTATAGATAATCATATTTCACAATAGTAGATACACTAAATGGAAAATGACTTTTCTAGATCTCCATGACATTTTTGGTGACTTCGATGATACTTCAGGATAACACATTACAATCCGATCAATCATTTTATTTAATTTAGAATTCAATTTTGGATGCGCTCGATGATAACAGTCATACGTTACATCGTCTCTCAGATTTTTGCTTTTTTCAGTAGGAATTCGCTAGAATTCAGTCTGGAGAACATCACTAGACCTCAGGAATATTACGGCAGTGAATATTGGAGAAGTTTCGGTAAGCAAAGTTATAATTTACTTTGTACAATCACGAAAAAGTGAAAGAAGGGTCACTGATCAGCTGATTGCCGCTAGCTCGGCAAGCTCGGGCTTGCTTTTCTTTTAATTATCTTTCTTTTATCTTTAATTCTTATCTCATTATTTATTTATTATTATTATTTTATTAATCAATGAGATATTTTCATCAAGTCATGTCCTCAAAGTCTGCAAGTAAAAGATCTAGATCTGCAGGTTCTAACTCGTCTCCCACAAAACAGAGACCCCGCCGTGAACAAAATAAAAAAATGATTCCACCAGCGACCGCGTCAGCTACCTCATTAGGTTCTGAACCACAGCCCAGCACATCATCACAAGGAATAACTGATGAATCTCCGTTTTTTACACCGAATCCATTTCAGATCCTCCAAAATGAAAAAGAAACCATGGAATCTTCTCCTATACCCAGAGAACCACTACCTCCACCAATATTTGTTAAAAATATTAAAAATTTTAAACTGATGTGTGCGCATTTGAACAAAGTAACAGATCCTAATAGTTATTATTGTATAAGTAGAACCAATGATACTAAAATATCTCCGACTACTGCTGAAACCTACAGAAAGATTGTAAAATATCTGACTGAGACCAAAGCTGACTTTCATACTTATCAGCTGCGCCAAGAGAGAGCATTAAGGGTCGTAATCAGAAACCTACATTCCTCAACACCCGTTGAAGCAATCAAAGAAGAACTGACAGAATTAGGATTCCAAGTGAGGCAAGTCACCAACGTTCTAAAAGATAAAAGTCCACTTCCTCTATTCTTCGTGGACTTGGAACCATCAGCAGGAGTCGAAAAAATCTATGACCTCAGCAGACTGTACTATACCCGTGTAAAAGTTGAAAAACCTTACACAAAGAAAGAAATAGTCCAGTGCCATAACTGTCAGGCATATGGTCATACCAAAAGTTATTGCCATCACATACCACGCTGTGTGAAATGCGGTGAACAGCATAAAACAGAAGAATGTACAAGATCAAGATCAGCACCCGCTGTATGTGCTCTGTGCCTCAAGGACCACCCGGCTAACTACAAGGGATGTGAAATCTACAAGAAACTCAGAACCAGATACCAAAAACCTCAGGATCCGAATGAAACAGCTGTACCAACCAGAAGCAGAAGAGAACCATCAAAACTTGTAAATTCTAACGTGTCATTTGCCCACTTGCTTGGAGGTGGTAACCAGAATCATGAAGTCGAGGCACTGCCGGAACAACATTTTCCTCAACATTCTCAATCTATTGTACAAGAATCTATCCCTCAAAGTTTACCTAATCTTCAAAAAACTCCTCAACATCAAATTTCTCATATCCCTCCACCATCAAATGTCACAGATCTTACCAGTCTAATGACATCGTTCATCTCCGAAATCAAATCTCTTGTTATGCCGCTTATATCACTCCTTACAAATCTAGTATCGAATCTAATCCCTGCCTTGAAAAATCCTTAAATGACTTCACCTAACTCCTTATCCATTCTCCTTTGGAATGCGAATGGTGTTAGAAATCATACTGACGAACTGACAGCGTTGTTGCAAGACAAAACAATCGATGTTGCACTTATAACTGAAACAAGACTAACGACTAAACAGTACTTCAAAATACCGCAATACATGACATACCGTACTGACCACCCAGACGGTAAAGCCCATGCCGGTTCTGCTATCATTGTCCACCAATCCCTCTCTCATCATTTACTCCCACTTCCCACCTATGATTTCCTACAAGCCACATCCATAGTAATCAAGACTTTTTCCTTTCCGGTAACCCTCACATCTGCATATTGCCCTCCTAAACATTCCATTTCCAATTCTGAATTTGTATCCTTCCTGGATTCCTTAGGAAATCGTTTCATTCTGGGTGCAGACTTAAACGCCAAGCATCAGCAGTGGGGTTCCAGAACCACGAATTCTCGGGGACGAAATTTGCTGTCTGCACTCAACTCCCGACATTTTAATATCCTGCCTCCTGACTCCCCTACCTACTGGCCAACCGATCCTAACCGCAATCCTGACATCCTCGACTTCTTTATCCACAGCGGATTAGGCTCTCTCAACTTGTCTTTAACTCGCCTTGATGAACTATCCTCAGACCATAGTCCACTGATCCTAAAAGTATCTCTCACTCCAATTCCAAAACCCATTCCACCATCATTCATCCGAGGCCCTGTCAACTGGAACCTTTTCCGCCAAATCCTGACCGATAATATTGACCTCAGAGTAACCCTCAAAACCCAAGATGACCTAGATAATTCCGTCTATTCCTTTACCACCGCCATCCAACAAGCTGTCTGGACTGCTTCCTCTCCTAAACACTCCAATATAAATCCAGACCAAAATCATTTTCCACAACCTATTATAGACCTTATCCACACCAAACGCCGAGCAAGATCATTATGTCAGCGCACCCGACACCCAACAGATCGCCGCTCCTATAACTTCTATTGTAGACAATTGAAGAGGGAGTTGGCGAACTTCCGTTCCCAGTCCTTTAATTCCTACCTCTCCTCTCTATCAGCTCGTGATAATTCCCTGTGGAATGTCACGAAAAAGATCCTAAAATACCATCATGTTTCCCATCCTCTCCGACGTGGTGATGACTCCTGGGCTGCGTCTGATGAAGATAAAGCCGAGGAATTCGCCACACACCTCTCCAAAGTATTCACTCCTCACCCGGAATCCCACATCAATCACACCGCAAAAGTGCAAGACTTTCTTATGTCACCGATTCCACTTTCCCTACCTCCTAAAGCTATTAATCCCTCTGAGGTCAAATATCTTCTCCAAAAACTGACTCTCCGTAAATCTCCTGGACACGATCTCCTTACTCCCCAGATCCTCCGACAACTTCCGCAGAAAGCTATTATATTCCTTACTTATATTTATAACTGCATCCTCCGCACCACCTATTTTCCTCTGTTATGGAAACATTCCACCATCATCCTTTTTTTAAAACCAGGTAAACCTTCCAACAACACTTCATCCTACAGGCCTATTAGTCTACTCCCCATCCTCTCAAAAATCTTCGAAAGGCTTCTTCTTAAACGTATACTACCCATATTAGAATCTCAAAATCTTCCTTCCCATCAGTTTGGATTCCGTCCTCAGCATTCCACAGTTCAACAGGGGCTCCGAGTTGTAGACCATATTTCCTCAGCTCTTGAATGCAAAGAGTATTGTTCTGGTGCGTTTCTGGACATTGCGCAAGCTTTTGACCGGGTATGGCACACTGGATTACTCTTCAAGCTGAAAACCCATTTACCCCAGTCCCTATACCTCATTCTCCGATCCTATCTCTCGAACCGTTCCTTCCGAGTTCGCTGCGGTGAAGAATTTTCTAACCTTTATCCCGTTGAGGCCGGTGTTCCTCAAGGCAGCGTCTTGGGACCCATCCTCTACATCCTTTACACTGCTGATATTCCTACACATCCTGATACCTTTCTGGCAACTTTTGCAGACGACACCGCCATCCTATCATCCAGTTCCAATCCTGAAACAGCATCCTTAAACCTTCAGAGACACCTTTTCCTTATCGAATACTGGTGTAATAACTGGCGTGTAAAGGTGAACGAAGCCAAATGTAAACACATAACCTTTACTCTTAGACGAAAATCCTGTCCGCCAGTTTATTTCAACTCATTACCGATTCCTCTCTCAGATACAGTCCGGTATCTTGGCTTACTGTTAGACAAAAGATTGACTTGGAACCCACATACAAGACTTAAAAGACAAGAACTCAACCGACGATTCGGACAGTTATACCGACTACTCAACAGAAAATCTGAACTTACAGTTGAAAACAAATTATTAATCTACAAGACAATACTGAAGCCCATCTGGACCTACGGAATTGAACTGTGGGGGACAGCTAAACGTTCTAACATCAAACGCATTCAATCCTTTCAATCCAAAGTCCTCCGTACAATAGTAAATGCTCCTTATTATGTCTCCAATTATACCTTGCACCACGACCTTAATGTTCCATTTATTTCAGACCTAATTCCATCCAAATTTTCCAAATTCCACCAGAACCTCATTCATCATCCTAATCCTTTAGCTCAATCCCTATCCAGCTCCACTCATCCATACAACCCACCTAGAAGGTTGAAACGGCAGTGGCCTCGCGACCTTTTGTAAATATATTGGAGTTCTAGCACTGGCTAGATTCTCCACTCAATGTGATGTATGTATGAGTGTGTGTATGTGTATATAGGTATAAGTGAATTATTGACTTTTGTATTGATTCATTATTGTGTATATATTTTATTGTAATTTTATTTTGTGTAAATATTGTATGAATGTAGTATGTTTGATATCATTCAGCAATACTATTAATGTCCAAATTGGGACATATTGTAAAATTTTCTCAATAAAAATTGTTATTACTAAGTAAGAATTCAATTTTATTACTCGGTTAAGAAATATAAAGAAATAAAGAAATTCCCGGTTTTGTGGCGGTATAAAGGGCAATGTTACACCTCACTACATGTTTGTGTTCTTCAACATGATAATACAGTGAATTAACTTATGGCTTTACAGTGTTTTATGATGGAGAGAATAACGTGATTAAACATTTTGGGGCTTTGCGCCATGGTGAATAACCATCGGGACCACATGTTGGAGAACATGTGATACGTAATAGAAGGAGAGATATTGTTTGCTGAGGCGAAGGCTTTGGGACATTAGCATTCAGGGACAGAGCCGGGCGGGAGTGCTACTAACCTAAGATTACCAGCATTAGGCCCGGATCGGTTGTGGTTCTGTTATTTCCTAATGGTAGTTCTAGCTCCTCATCCCTTACGCGTGTGTACTTGGGATATTCAACATTTGAAGAGGATCAGTCAAGAATAATTATGTTAGTCCAAGCATGCCAAAAACCAGCTTCGTCATTTTGTGAATTGTAAGTAAAGTAAATCCGGAATCTTTATCACTCAATGTTAAAAAATAAAATCTGGTGTAACACACACTTCAATATCCTATGTATCGTCTGCAAAAAAATAAATAAATAAAAAAACTAGTAAGTACAACATTCAACTTACATTTACGTCCCTTCTCAAAAATAAGCTTTAAGTTAACATAAACTTGATAAAAAATTATTTGTTTCAAAGAAAAACATTAAATTTATGGTTATATAACATTTGTAAGTTATTATTATTATATAGCGTTTAGGCCCAATGATGTCCATGACGCTCGTAATCCCTCTTCGGAAAGATCTACTTTCTCGTCCTTTAGTATTCCTTTATTTTTTTAGTATGATCCATCCTTCTCTCTTCTGTAAATTTTGCCCACTGTAGTCTTCTTACTGCTAAGGTACATTGGAAAATTATGTTTGCCGGAACTGCAGTCAAGTTTTAGGTTTATCTAGTGGGATCCTAGTTGTTTCAGATCCGACTTCACCGATGTGATCCACTCGTTCTTGGAGGCCTTGCCTCTACCTGCCACTATGAAGGTCCAGTCGGTTAGTCTTTTGGAATTTCACGCGGACCATGTGACCACAAAATATCAAAACCCACTTCCTCATACTTGCCACAATATGCTCCTGGTGTTTATACAGCGCATCATTGTGCCGTATCCTGTAAGTGCCATCCTCTTCCTTGACTGGTCCTAGTATCCTCCCTACGATTTCCCTCTGTTTTATCTCTAGCTTTCTCAGTGGGTTCTTCCTGTCCATTATAATACACTCGGAAGCATACGGAACAGATGACTTTACTACCGAGTAGTAGTGTCTTATTTTGAGATTTTCGGAGAGGCGTTTGGACAGCTAGTACTTCTGCAGGAGCCCTTTTAAATAATGGTTATAATTATTTAAATATTCTTAGGAAATTTCATAATTTTTTATCCGCAAAAAAAAAAAATATATATGAACAATAAAAGAATTTGATCATGCGAATATAAACTTAGTAAATCTCTAGATCACCGAATCAAAAGCCGTTTGGGTGTGTTGTACGAAATTGATTTCAGCGTTTGAGCCGCTAATTTCATGTTGTAAGTCATTCTGCTGTAAAAATGTTTGTAACATTAAATAGCAGTATCTGTAACTGTGTGCAAATCTAAGTCCTTGTGGTGTAATTCGTTTGTCACTTAATGTTTTGTATTCTAGGTAAAATTTTAGATTAGAAAGACTGAATTCCTTAGGTCTTGAAGGTTTTGGCAGCTCTTGGTAGATAGCAATTTCGATAGTGTTCGAGGATGATTTTGATCGCTTGTCAGGTATCCCAGATAATAGTCGAAATCGTCCATGCCAGTCATTTATCTAAATAAAGTCCCAGATCTCGTACTTCTTCTTAAGAAGAATTGGTATATTGGACATTATACCATTCTTAAGTATTAATACAATGGGCACACTCTTTGTTTCATTCATTTTAACTTTCCAATTCGTAGCCCAACTAGATTATGTAATGTAGTAATAGAAATTATTGTCTACAACAATCACATAAGTTATGCTCTTCCGTCACTGTGAGTTACTTTCTAAAACTTTGCATGAAAGATCATTTATTTCTAAACTCTTTAGCTTTCCAACGGCATATCATACGTATGTTATATATTACTATTCTTATTAGAGGAAAGTGTAATTAATCTGGAAAAATGTTCCTACTGTCTTCTCCTTCATTTGAATGTGAATTTATTCATATTTTCTCAATGTTTAGCTAAAATGGTTAATAGATAGTAGTTTATAATCCATTAAATTAACAGTGATTATTATTTTCAATAATGAACCTTTGTGATCGACCAAAAAAAAAAAAAAAAAATTAAGTTACTTCCTCCTTTAAAATTTTAGAGCATACGTTTCAAGATACGTAGAATTGGAATAACGAATAAATAAAAAAAAAATCGTTTATGCGCCTGTATATACGCTTGTTTATTTATTTTCTACAAAACGAAAAAAGAATAATTGAAATAGGTTTACAAATGGCAGAGATTTGTCGTTTTTTACCTAGCAGTGCTGATTGGCCATTTTTCTTTGAATTATTTATATTTTTCATAATTAAGTAATTGCCTTAAACAGCTATATAAACGGTTATACCCTAAGTGTTTTGTATAAAAACCATTGTGTAATAAGTTTTTTTTAATTTGAATCTACATAAAATCAAAGTCTCTTTGATTTTACATCAACATGATGAGTTGAATCTAAATCGTTACGGCGGTTTCGAGAAGATCAAAATAAAGGCATGTATTTATATTAAATATAAAATTTCATTTTCGTGTTTGACATTTCATGCACAGTCAAAATCATAGAATCAATTTGGAGCATAAAACGTGTATTATCGAAAATTTTCACGATCGCAATCTTACACAAACCATGATGTTCCACTGTATAGATAAGTGGAATTGGATAGCAAATAACGACTTTATCAATCCAATCTAAGAAATTTCAAACTTTAATTTTATTAAAAGTTTATTTGTTTTTAACCTAAAGTGTTTAAAGCTCGAAATTATAAGGAAATAGAGCCATAGATGTTTCTGCCATCTCTTAATGGCGACTCTTTAAGTTTCGAATGTCAAGGGAAAAGCAAAACGTTTGTAACCTGAGGACCTCGTTTAAGAAACTTGGCTTTTGATTTGATAAGTTAATTTCCCGCGTGAACTTTTGGAAGAGGCAGTGAATTTCACCCTTGAAAAATCAAAAGTCGACATTCTGTGGCTCTCAGTAATTAGGTTTCTACTTTTATTTTTCAATTAAATGGAAATATTGAACATTCTTAGATCATTAAATGTTTTTAAACAAATTATGAATTGAAGCTTTACTTATTTAAAAATTAATAACATTTAATTTTAAGTTTTGATTTATTATAATTTTTTTTTATTTTTTTTTTTATTCGTATATATTACAATTTGTCATAATAGACAATAATAATAGTGCTACAGGATCTCATTCATACAAATTATAATAATCGTTGATAGGAGGTAAAATTTCAACTTAAAAATTATCATACCTAATTATGATGTTACTTATTTTGATCATTATTGTCCTTGTGACAAAAAAAATACCATAGTTTAAAGAAAATATACATAAAGAAATTTATCATGAGAATTTAAAAATTAATAAACTGTAAATGTATTACTCGAATGACAAGTTTTCAATTAAAGGGAATAATTTTAAATGATCCCAATGATGGTTTTATCGAATGCTAAAAAATTTTAAAATGTTATTATTAGAATCGCACGGATCACAATTTAAGAATATATTACAATAATAAATAATTAAATAAATGTTCTAGTAAGTAAGCACCTTATCGAAAAACATTTGATAAACAACCTTCAATATTCATATGCCATTTTCTTCCTTTTACTAATATGCCTAATCGTTGCTTTTAAAAATTGTTTTAAAAATGCAACATGTTATTAAAAACGGACATGTTGGTTAGATAATATTGATTAGCAAAATAAGTATGCTGCGTTTTTCACAGATTATTTCAATAAAAACTTCAGATTCTTGTATACGACCCATTTTGACCCATTATATATTCATCTTTCAGGTAATTTTTTAATTCCATCCTCTCAGAAAGTTCTTAGATTTTGTCTACCAAGTAAAAGTTTCAGTTTCTGAACCGAGCTAATTACTTTTTTTTCTCTTCCATTTTCTTAAATTTTAACCACTTAAAGATAAGGTATCTCGGTTGAATCTGATACATTTTTAAAAACAAATGACTATCAGTATAGCAAGTCTCTTGGCTAACACCCCGATAGTCTTCTGGGCAGATTATAAGGATTTGTGGCAGTGGATAGGCTCTGACTCAAATGGTTCTAATTAACAGTCAATCTGTCATGATATTTATTGTAGCGATCAGTGGCAGTTGCAATGACGAATGGAACGTCTATGCAGTATATAGTGTCTCATTAGATACACAAAAAGGGGTGTTTACAATTTTTCTATGTTTTTTTCGATTGTAATGATTGGAAAATTTGATGTTTGACTAGTTGCTATTCCCTAGAATTCGACGTCATAAGTTCAAATAGGTTTTATTAATAGTTTATAAGTAGTGAATTTGTTTGTCTATGCCCATTTTGAACATTCTTTATTAATCTCGAAAGAATTCCATATCGTTAATTCAATTCTTCTCTTTTTTGCTTGAGGATAGATGCTCATGTTAGTCATTTGTCAAGGTAAAGCCCTAAGTGTGTAGACATAATATATATATATTAAACAAATATATTGCGTGTAAAAATTATTCATATTTATGTACGTATTTATATAGTTTTTATTTACCCTTAAAATCGTTAATTTTGGAGCTCTGAGGTTATACTTATTAGTTGATTCAATAATCTTCTGGCCTCTTTGATATCTATTCATGCTGTACTGGCCCAAAGAGGATTGCCGCAGGCATCCGAAAAGCCGGTTCGTATTCAAAGCATAAACCGTAATAAGCAGGGCCCAAACGAAATGTTAGTTGCAAGCGAATGGTAATAACAGGGTCAGCTATGGCCGTCCTTTCTATGTCGGCTAATTAGTGAAGATATTCACTAGAGAAAAACTAGCATTTCCATCTGTTCAAATATCTGTTATAATCCGTAATTTATTATAACATCCGACTCCCTATTCTCAAAACGTTATTATAATAAGAGCACGAGGTTAATATTTTCATAAAGCATTAAATAACTAATAATAACTAACAACAAATAACTTGCTTATAATAAAATAATACTATTAATATAATAAATGTTAAAGTATTATATACATATACATGTACATTATACATGTGTGTGTGTGTTTTTTTTGGTAGGGGAAAAATCTTTCATGAGACGAAGTACACCAATCAAATCGCACTACAGCATGAGATTTTTACTCACTAAAAAACCACCTCCCAATTGAGACGTTGATTTCCAAAAGGTACTAAAGGACATTTTTTACAAAATTGATTTTTTTACATATTCGTATTCTTATCATTTAGTTGTATCTAAATATTCTATTTAATTGTATCTAATGAACTTTCA
Organism: Piezodorus guildinii; assembly: GCA_023052935.1. NCBI lineage: Eukaryota > Metazoa > Arthropoda > Insecta > Hemiptera > Pentatomidae > Piezodorus > Piezodorus guildinii. Next base: position 165,375,301 of record CM041292.1, read on the forward strand.
AGTCCTTAAAAAACGCGATTTATAAATGCGGTCATTTTCTAAAAGTACTAATTACGCATATATTTTTGTTCCAAATCATTCTAAAAAAAATCATTTCATAACTTTAATATGATGTTATTATTATAGTAAAAAAATAATTCTAAATTTTAATTCAAAAAGACCTAAATTATCTAGTTTAATAATATGGTAATGAGAGATTTTCGCGCTTTTGGAAATCAACGTCTCAATTCGTCTTTACCGCCCCACGGAACCGCTGTCAAGCATTACTTCGCTGGGGGTAGAAGTGCTAAATGCCTACTGCTTTCCTGGACATCCTATTTAGGCTAGGCCAATGCCCTGCCTCTTCTTTCTTGCTCCTGTTCACTGAGTCGATTTGTGCTGCATAATCAGCTGCAGCGTTCCAACTCTCCTGACTAGTCATCATCGAAGCGACTACTAAAAGTCCTTGACATGGCGACAATGTCGTTCCTAATTTAGTGTCTAGCTCCGACTTTTCTCGAATGAAACCTGAACAAGAGAAGAATGTATGTTCCACTGTTTGTTCCAGGGGATCACAGGATGGGCACGATGAGCTATCCTCTATTTTAAATCGGGCTAAGTAGGCTCTGAAGCAACCATGCCCAGTAAGTAGTTGAGTGAGATAGTAATCTACAACTCCGTGTTTTTAGGATATCCATGACGATATATCGGGAATATGGCGGTAGGTCCATCTTCCAGAAGATGAGGCGTTCCAGCGCCTCTGCCATCTTTCTTGAGTATGTGTTCTCTCTTGTTTCTCCAAAGTAGCCCAGTGAGCATCCATCTCTTCTCGTTTTCTTTGGTAGATCCTTCTGCGTTCATCTACCAAAATCAATAGGAAGCATGTATGCTATGACGCATACAGCATCATAGGACACAGTGCGAAAAGCTCGAGCGACACGCAGGGCACTTCGATGCACGCTGATAACTTTACGACATAAGACTGCAGACAGGGGTCAAAAAATGATTTTTTTAATGGAATGTGGATCTTAATTGCAGATACAACAGTCGTGATTGCAGCTGATGATTTCGTGTAGAAACAGAGTATCAGAAGAAATATCGCCAGGTGTGCAATTATTGAGATTAATCATAGTACCTTTAAAGCAATATAACTTAATAGTTTGAAATATTTAAATATAGTAAGTAAAATCATTTTTATATGCATAAGTATCCATCATTCCGTCATTCTGTATTGAGTTTGAATTTCAAATAACAATACAATTCACAAAAATGTTAGGTATTCGTGGAATAGAATAGCTTCCTCATTTTTGTTTTAATAGTTATTATTTGAAGTTTATTGTCATATTACAATCTACAGTAATATATCGTAGCATAATCACGCCTTAATTCATTGTATTATAAATTATTGATTCCCTGAAGATGGTGTAGTAGGGTACACAAAGGTTTATTAAAAGGTATCGTGTTTCGATGGGTAGAGGAATGAATGACAGTGGCTGAGAAAAAAAAAAAATTCTGATTTAATAAATGTTTAGTCAAGTATTTCACGATCGAAAAACCCAACTATAAAATGAATGTTTATAACAATTTAGTAATCACTTGTGTTTATTAATTCAGATGCTGAGGATCCGGATTAATAATCTCGTTAATTCTGAACTTTTTTTAATCATTTATTGTTTTTATTAAATAAAGGAGGCTTACTTGAATGTATGGATCTAAAACAAAGCCATCATAAAAGGGTCATTCTAAATAACTTACATAAGGTCTTGAACCTGAAAAATATTAAAATGATACTAATTATTGTTAGTTAATTTATGATTTAACTATTTAAAAAAAAATTATTATCCCGCCTCTTAAGGAAAAAATATTGTGGAATAGCTTGTCTGAATGAAACAGACTTCCCCCGTCCCCATTGTTTCCGCAAACGAATTCAAACATTCATCAATGCTCAGCGGAAAACAGGACTGGTTTGAAATATATTTGTTGAGTTGATTTGGTCAAAGCCAACATTTAGGCTTACAATTGAAACTCTGGATAAATTTACTGAGAACTTTTCAAATATTCTTCCTATTTAAACAAAATAATTTATACGGAATTTATATATTTTTAAATTAAATAAGTTTGTTTGTCTAATACATGAATAAAATGTCTATTTTCCATAAATTAACAGTTGAGAAAATAACTAGTGTAAAAAAAAAAAAATAATAAGTACTTTATCACTAAAAAGTATCTATATTTTTGAAATATATATCTTTTCCCTATTCATTTACAATTATTGACTTTAAAATATTTAAAGACAAACTGCTGAGTAAAAAGCATCCTAGTCTTTAGGCATTTATGTAACGAGCTGGTTATGGTTTTTAATTTCACCATTAAAACCAGCTTAAGATGCTGAAGATTAATACAAAATTTAAATATAGACACTTCAGAGAAAACCAATAATAATTCTAGCCAATGGTTTATTCATAACTCAAACGAGATTAAGACAAATTTGTTCTTAACTTCTTTTATTATATGTCTGTTGGAAACCAAAATATTACCCTCTGAGAAAATAAAATTGAACCTCAGCAACTTAAAGGTAAGCCCGTTAACTATTCAATACTTCCAAACCTTAAACGAAGCATTTCATGAAGGTAAACCTCCAAAGTTTTCTTTACTTTAATATTCTTTTATACGGTCAGTTTATTTAATCGCTGAAAAGATCGTTATCCAACTATAAAAAAAGGGATTAAGAATTTTTTTTATATAAATAATTTTGCTTCAGAAAAAGTTATTTTTGAATATTGTTGTATAAAATATTACAGCGAACATATGTTAACGTATTGAACTGAGAGTTAAATCGATCATGAAAAAATTAACTGATGTAAGACCAACATTTGCTAAATCATGAATAATGAAACTTTAAAGGTAACAAATTTTTCACATCATTATTTAATTTCAAGGGTTTCTCGTTTTCCGTAAAACATTCGATATCACGGAAACTCTTGATGGATGGAAGGAACATGCCGAGACCCTTAAACTCACTTCTCAAAAAAATTATAATGATAACAAATTAGAATTATATTATATACTCAATTTAGTGGGTATATATATCGATGCAAATACATATAAAGACGGTAAAAAAAAACAAAACAGCATAACTAGAAGAAACACGCATGAACACCAAAAAGACATATTTTACATTCGAACGCATTTTTAACTATTTAACGCTGTTCGGAGTAGTTTCTCATGTGGAGGAGTAAAGTGGTGTTGCCTCGGTGGATAGGTCAATAGGATAGGAGTCCGGCAGTGTTAGGAAATTTTTTTTTATAGAATACAGTTTATTTGTGAACGACAATGAAGGTCTTGTACAACTTAACTACATAATACACTATTATTAAACAAAACCTGAGTCTATTGCTACAAACTGCATAATACAAAACTATAGATTCATTACAACATAATATTAAACTAAATAATGGTAATGATTCGAAATAAACGAAAATGTATTATAAGTGCAGATAGTAATTGGCTTCGAAAACTATTTACACACTACCAATATGTAACTATTTACATACTAGTTACAAAATCAAACTTTTAAATATTGTTACAATTTAAATATACTCGTATAGTCCATTAAATTTAACTTCACTATCAGGTACCGAATATGGTCGGGTTTTAAATATATTGAGTATTTTCTTCTTTAAAGGTTGAACGATGTAGGAGGATGTGGTACAAACCACTATGGAAATAACTACTGCAGGGTGCACCTCTTGTCAGTGCTTTCGAGATTTGAGTGTTAGCAATTGATGTAAAAGATGTATGTTTTTGTATACTCCAACTTTGTTTCTTACAAATAATGGGATTTTAGCTATTAACCAGGGTGATTTATGGAATACGATTACTTTTGACATTTTCACTTTTACGGTTAGAGAGTTATTTGGGCAGCATTGTAGCAGGATCTTAAAGTTGAAGTCACCATCGAAGAAGAAAATTTAAAATTTCGGCATTTAAGCCCCTTGAGATAATTTCAATCAGAATGAAACCTTCTTCTTGTGGTGCCTATCCGTTACAGATATTGGCTTTCATATAGGCAATGCGCACCTTATCCTCTGCTGCAACGAAAAAGGCCTACTGTTGTTGCATTATACCATTTTCTCTAGTTTTTCAACTAGAATATCCTTTGCCTACCTCCTGCCCTCCACCTTGCCCTGCAAAATCAACTGCGATAAGTTATACCGCTGGCTGTTTCTCATTATATATTTCATCTTACGAGATTTTATTAAAAACAGCAGCTCCTTTTCTTTACCTATTGTTTCTAAGAACCTAAGATTGGCGATATGATCGGTCGGTGATCGGTTTTCTCGCTGCAATGAGACGTTTTCAGTTATTTATTTATGTTTTTTTGCGATGGTATATTTTCGAATAACTCGAAGCCGTTGAATATTTCGTTGAGGAATATTTCTTTGCTCACCATGCCAGTTATTATTTACAAGAATAATGCCGTCTGTTAGCAATAACATTAATGACTTGTGTTTTTTTGGTAACGGCTGCTATATAAGGCATCGTTCAAATTAAGGGTTAGAAAACCCTCTGGTGGCTCACCAACCCTCAATAAAGTGTGCTCTCCAATATGGAGAGAAAAACCTTGCGATTGAGTGTTTATCATCGAGTGGTACTGAGGAATTAAGCCCTTCTTATTTTATTTTCTGATTGCTATGTTGTTGTTGTTTTATAGTGGGTGAAGCTTTCAATTTGTTTTTTTATAGAAAAAACAGTGTAATATTAGTAAAATGTTTAAATCAATCATATTATAAAACTTACTAGCAACTAAAAGGAGAAAAAATAAGGACAATTACAGTATATTAAATCAATTTTTTTAATTCGTTATTCGGGTCCTACGTATCTTGAAACGTAAGCTCTCAAATTTTGAGGGGAGTGATTTTTATTTTTTTTGGTTGATTAAAAAGGTTCAGCATTGAAAATACTAAACAAAAATAATTATATAAATATTTTAAAAAATACGTTTAAACAATTTCCTTTTTTATCTTCAATGAACTAGTAGCCTCTTAATTTAAAATAGTTTAATTAAGAGTGCATAAATAAATCATTGCCGAAAACTGTATATACCAAAAATGTACCTTATTTATATACAGTACATAAATATAAATTTTCGTATAACTCAGTTATGTGAAAGTTTCATGAGAAGAGGAGCAAGGGATGTGGATTGGTAGTATTTCTAAATTGGACTGGGCTGTTTATCTGAGCCCGAGGGACGGATCTGTCTCAGACTTTATGAGGGCAGTAACGCATATACGTGACGTCTTCTTATTGCCAGCCTTTTTGTTTACATTAACCTCAGCTGTGGGATTCAAGCATAAATCTTTTGCTACTTCATGTTTGCGTCTTTATATAGATTTATATTTATTAGCGTGCAGTTAATTTCTAGCCTACTTATGCATAGACATATAATTATCAACAAGTCAAAGCTTCAAGAATTAATGGTTCTTTTTGGCTGATGGCAAAATAAAAACCTGATGCGCGCAACAAACGACTTTGATAAACCAATTTAAGATATTTTAAATAAAGTTACAGTTAAATTAAAAAAAAAAAAAACACTCACAGGGAATGGATTCCAAATGTGTCTCACCGATATTGATGAATTATGTTAGAGTAAAACAATACATTAAACCGTTAGGCTCAAAAAATATTAGGGGCCAAAGCTCACTAGGCGCTGCCTGAAAAAAATGGACAACTTCCATTTAATATCTCTGGTTCTAGTGAAAATAATTTTGGTATCAAAATAAGCTTATTTTAAAGCGGAATTATTTTTAAAAAAATAAGGCATTAAAATATTTAAGTTTTATGCATGGTAATAATCCTGAAAATATAAATAATCTCGCCAAAACATTAATTTTAATAAGGTTTCTTAAAAACTTTTCTCAGATTATGATTCTTTTTTAGGATTGAGGAACACAGTGATTATGAAACCTTACTAAAAGTACCGTTTCGAAGAGATTATTCTTTTATTTAAACACAAATATTTTAATGACTTATTTTTTAAGATAAGACTAATTTTATATATAAAAATTACTTTTCTAACTTTGCTAGAACCAGAGATATTAAATAAAATGTGTTTTTCGCGCACAAACTTTCCGTTTTTTGATGTGACTCCGGGGGAGCGTCGGCATCTATATTTTGTAGAGTCCAATGGTTTAATGTCTAATTTTACCTAAAAATAATTCATAAAAATCGGTGTGTCGCATTTGGGATCCATTCCTTTTCAGTTCTTGGAAACGTACAAAATTTTATTAAATAATAAAATGTTGTACTGTTCAATATGAAATTTTGGTAGATACCACAGTCATCTATGTTTATGATCAATTCATCAATTGAGACGTTGATTTCCAAAAAGTACTAAAGGACATTTTTTACGAAATTAATTTTTTTACATATTTGTATTCTCATCAATTAGTTATATCTAAATCTCCTATTTGATTATATCTAATGAACACCCAAGCCCTTTATAAACGCAATTTAGAAATATAATTATTTTCTAAAGGAAATAATTACACATTTAATTTCGATCCAAATTATACCAAAACATCTCATTTCATATCTTTAATATGATGTTATTAATATACTAAAAAAACAATTCTGGATTTTAATGCGAAAAGAATCAAATTAGCTAATTTAATAATATAATAATTAGTGATTTTCACGCCTCCTGTAAAATTTCCTAGAATGGATATTGTACCTTTTGGAAATCAACGTCTCAATTTACGCTGCCTTCTACACTTTTATATATAAGCTAACAATTCATCTAAAATAATAATTTTGCTTTCCAACGGGATACATACATATATCCAATACATATACATGTATATTATTATTCTTGTGTTCAAAAAAAAAAAAAAAAACCTACAAAAACCTTCATTTGCTTATCACATTTATTCAACTTGTATATTAAGCCGTTTTTTATCGGTGCTAATAAGATAACGTGTTTAACATTTTCGAATCAACAAAATTGAAGATAGTTAAAAGAAAGAACATTTAAAATATCTCCATTTTAACCCTGTCAGAGTATCTTAATCAGCATGAAACCTTCATGGTATTAAAGCCCATTAAGTTTTATACAAATTTAATCAAAATTATTAGTGCCGTAAATCGTAAAAAAATGTGTTTGTGTCTTTTCTGGTTCCCGAATTCGATGAATAAGTTGCCGTAGCATCACAGGCATATACGCTTTTAAAATATAAAATTTCATTTTTATACAGGTTGTCGTTTTCGAGCCGGATCTACCACACATATCCACAGTCACAGACCTTTTTGTGAGGTTGGGAGTAATGGAATTGTTTCCCGGTCACCATCTGGTTGAAACCACTTGTCTTCTTTATCAATATCTTACAAATTAGCTAAAATTATCATGCTATCATTAATCATCAGTAACATTCATCGTTCGAACAACTTCATATTCGAAAAACTATGGTCTAACGACGCCTCCAGCACATAAATCAATACAGCATTGCTTTTGTTCTCTAAACCCCAAAGATGGCAATTTCGGTAATTAAAAAAGCCATCTAGATGAAAATAGGCTTCAACGCTAAAAATTATTTTGTTCGAAAAATCTGCATCCAGTTGTTGGTATTGAGTAACCCATTAAGTGAATTCTCTTCACTGTTTATGGTCATTGGAATTCTGCAGGTCTTGTGTCCATAAACACATTTGAGAATAGTGGCACAGATCTTCAGTGAGTATATGTTGTAGAGAGCTCCTTTGAATTCCCAATTCTTGTCTCTGAAGCCAAATTTATATTCCTGGACATTCCCTGAAAAACCCTCACGCATTGGTTCCATATTGACACAAAAACGTTTTTAGACCAGTGTGTTTGACATCACCATTTAATCCAGTCTGCTTGAATTTCTCAATCTCTCTTTACAGTTAATGGAGTGAGTTCACTATTCCAACCATATCATGTATGATATTTTCGAACTGTGCAAGAGATTTTAAATGCATTGTTTAACAATAAAAACGTACTGCTTGTATAACACTCCATTTTACCTGTACTGTACTATCAGCTGTTTAATTGACAAAGAAAAAATAAAACAAAATAAGAAACAAGTGTGTGTGTTTTTTTAAAGTAATTTTATTGATATTTTCTACTGTATTAAAAAAAAATACATCAATTAAATGAGATAGTTATATAATACAATGACATGATATACATGTAGAGAAACTTCCCATTGGAAGGTCCCCGGACCATCTCTTTTTAAGGCGCATCGTAGGATTATCGGCAATTGAAGAGGAAGAAAGGATTGAAACAAGTGGGGTAGAGTGAAAATGTAAGTTGTCATGAAAGGAATGATATCTGGTAAGATACCGGGTCCGAGGCAAATCGGTAAGAAATCGAACATTAAGGTCTTTATGGATAAGTTTATTCGTGACAAAGTAAGGAGCATTAAGGATTTTACGAAGGAATTTGTATTGCAAGGATAAGATGCGGAAAGAATTTCATGGTTTAGTAGAGCCCCATAGCTCTACTCCGTAAGTCAAGATTGGTCTTATAATAAAAATGTAGATGAGCCTTTTGTAGTTTGTTTTAAATAAATCTTCCAATAATTTTGGGACACCCTATCTATATAAATATTATATCCGTCATTATATGTGTAAAATCAAAAGAATATTGCGGATGCAGATTTGTAATGGATACTTTAAATTATTTCTCATCCAGGCATCAGGCGTGGGTATTGAACTTGTCTTGAAAAGTAACTTAGCTATTCACATTTTTTCAAGAAAAAAAAAAGTTTCAAATGAAACTTTTATTCCAGACCCCAAATCCACTTTTTAAACTGAGCTTAACCAAGGTGCTGGTTTCGAAAGAGGGAGGAGTAACTTTTGACTTGATCCTCGTTGGTAGAAGCCAGCTCAAGTAAGAAAAAAAAATAGAAAAAGAGAAAAGCAACTTTCAGCAGAGCAGTGCTAGTTCCAACTGCCCAAGTCACCATCTCAGGTTTCCAGGTATTTCACTTTCTCTCACATCTCTTCTATTGATTATTTGGAAACCTTAAACAATTTATTTGATTTTAGATTACAATAATGGATTTATATTAACTCGTAACTATTACAATTCAAGATTTGTACAACATTTATATTTCACCTTGAAAAATAAAATTCAAATCATGACTTAGATTTTACATTCTATAAAACAGCTCAGATTTTATGTGAATATTTGAATTCTAAAAATATGGGATGATTTTGAATACTTAACTCTCTGAGTATAAATACAATTTTTTTTTTTTGTAATCGGCCAAACAAAAAAACAGAAATTACCCCTACCACTTCACATTTGAGTGATTACGTTTTAAGGTACACAGAACCCGGAGATTTCTACCAAGAAACCGCGAAACATTATAAAAAGAAAAGAAAAAAAAAGAAAATATTTCACCTATAATTACGCCCATTACTCTGCTATTTTTGAATAAAGAGAAAAAATTAGTGATTTTTAGGATGAGAACACCGCGAAAAATCTTGCCTACTACATATACGCTTGTATCTCAGTTATTTTCGATGATAGAAACAAAATTCTACAGAGTTTTAGAATTAATATACCACTATTAATTGAGATGTTGATTTCGAAAAGGTACTATAAGAATTTTTTTTTTTAATCGATATTTCGACATATATGTCAATAATGTTTAACCTAAATCCGTCATCAGATTTTATCTAAAAACATAGAAATCCTTTAAAAACATATTTGAAAATTGCATTTCATTCCAAAACTTGCTAAACCCACATTTCATTTTATTCTAAAAAGTACTAAAAACATTTTCTTCCAAAAGGTACTATATCCTATGGAAACAGATATAACCTTTACTTCCATTTCCTTCTAAAAGGAAAACATGGTATTCTATCTTAAGGCATAACCTAATCCCGTAATATATCACCATTAATTTAGCTTTTTCTTCATTTTTTGCCTTTTTATTGGTTCATTTAGCTCATATTCAATCACTAGTTCATCTAGCTTTTAACCGAATAATCAGTTTTTAGGCTGCTTTAATACATTCACGCCGGCATTACCCACCGGTGGGTTACAATGGTCTGTTCCGTGTATGTAAAATGTAAGGTATTATGGAATCAGGAAATTTTATTTTAATTATCCTCACTAATGATATTGACCTCAGAGTGATTCTGAAAACCCCAAATGACCTTGACGACGCCGTATATTCCTTTACAACCGCTATTCAACAAGCTGCCTGGACTGCCTCCTCTCCCAAGTACTCCAAAATAATTCCTTATAAAAGCCATTTACCACAACACCTGACAGACCTCATCAACAGCAAACGCCGAGCCAGAACATTATGGCAACGCACCCGCCACCCAGAGGATCGCCGCTCCTATAACTTTTTTTGTAGAAAATTAAAGCGGGAGTTGGCGATCTTCCGTTCCCAATCCTACAATACCTACCTCTCCTCTCTCTCGACTCGTGACAATTCCCTTTGGAATGTCACGAAGAGAATCCTAAAATCCCACACCATTTCCCATCCTCTCCGGCGCTGTGATAGTTCCTGGGCTGCTTCTGACAAGGATAAGGCCGAGGAATTCGCACAGCACCTTTCCAAAGTTTTTACTCCTCATCCAGAGCTTAATCCTACCCATACGGCGGCAGTTGAAGAGTTCCTTATATCACCAATACCGCTTTCCTTACCACCTAAAGCAGTTAATCCCTCTGAGGTCAGATATCTTCTTAAAAAGCTTCCTCTCCGTAAATCCCCTGGATACGATCTCCTTACTCCTCAAATCTTAAGACAACTTCCACCTAAAGCCATTACATTCCTTACATATCTCTATAACTGTATCCTACGCACTACCTATTTTCCTCTTTTATGGAAACATTCAACTATCATCCTTTTCCTAAAACCAGGCAAACCTTCTAACAACACGTCATCTTACAGACCTATCAGCCTACTTCCGATCCTCTCAAAAATTTTCGAAAAGCTCCTACTAAAACGAATCCTAGCCAAATTTCAAAATTTTCCTTCACATCAGTTCGGATTTCGTCCTCAACATTCCACGGTTCAGCAAGGACTCCGAGTTGTGGACCACATTTCCTCTGCCCTTGAGTGCAAGGAGTATTGTTCGGGTGCCTTTCTGGACATATCTCAAGCTTTCGACCGGGTGTGGCACCCGGGATTGCTCTTTAAGCTCAAAACCCATTTACCCCAATCCTTATACCTAGTCCTCCGATCCTATCTATCAAACCGCTCCTTCCGAGTTCGCTGTAGCTCAGAATTTTCCAAACATTATATTGTTGAGGCTGGTGTTCCTCAAGGCAGCGTCTTGGGACCCGTCCTCTACATCCTCTACACCGCCGATATCCCTACCGATCCCGATACCTTTCTGGCAACATTTGCTGATGATACCGCCATTTTGTCATCCAATTCCGATCCTGAAGCAGCATCGCTTAATTTACAAAATCACCTTTCCCTTGTCGAAGACTGGTGTAACGCTTGGCGTATTAAGGTGAACGAAAACAAGTGCTCACACGTCACATTCACTCTTCGACGCAAATCCTGTCCAACGGTTTATTTCAATTCCCTACCGCTTCCTTCCTCTGACACAGTCCGGTATCTTGGCTTTTTACTAGACAAAAGGCTGACGTGGAACCCACACACAAGACTTAAAAGAAAAGAACTTAACCGCAGATTCGGCCAGTTATACAGACTACTAAACAGAAAATCTCATCTTACAGTTGACAACAAATTACTAATATACAAGACAGTTCTGAAACCAATATGGACCTACGGACTTGAACTGTGGGGAGCAGCTAAACATTCTAACATCAAACGCATCCAATCCTTCCAATCCAAAGTTCTCCGAACAATAGTTAATGCTCCTTATTACGTTACCAACTCTACCCTACACCACGACCTTAAAATTCCGTTTATTTTAGACCTGGTACCATCCAAATTTTCCAAATTTCATCAGAACCTTATTCATCATCCTAACCCTCTAGCACAATCCCTATCCAGCACCACCCATCCCTACAATCCTCCTCGAAGATTGAAACGGCAGTGGCCGCGAGACGTATTGTAAACGTTTAAATTGGAGTTCTGACACTGGTCAGATCCTCCACTCATGTAATGTATGTTTGTGGCTAGTGCGCCCTAGTTCGGCCTCCACTGATTCACACCAGTGACGCGGCTGAGGGCGAGGGTCTAGGATCTTTTGGATTCCGCTTTTTCCTCCACAAGTGGGGGGAAAAGCCCAGTCTGGGGTCCCTCTATAGCACTTGTATATTTTGTATATAGTTATGTTTGTTTGAATGATGTTTGTTTATTTGCAAACTTTTATTTATCTCAATTATAGGTTAATGTTTTGTTTTTATATTTATTATTATTTAATTCTATATATATCATTTATTTGTATTTATCTCAGTTATAGGTTGTTGTTTGTTTTCTTATTTTGTATATATATTATATTTTATTTATTTGACTTTATCATTGTATATATTGTGTGAATGGGTTCATATATCACTATTACTAATGTTCATATAGAAACAAATTGTAATATATCTCAATAAAAAATAAAAAAAAAATAAAATTATTTTAATGGAAATAAAAAATAAAAAAAATAGAAAATTAAATTATAAAGAAATCTAGTATACATGATTTTAGTTTATTATTTTCAATAATTAACCTTTGTAGTCGACCAAAATAAAAAATAACTCCACTCAAAATTTGAGGGCGAACGTTTCAACATAAGTAGAACTCTATAAGCCGTACGTCAGCCGAGTATCTAATCTAATAATAGAAGTCAGCCGTACGAATAAACAAATGCCATTTAATAGAAAAAATAATTCGATTCAGAAATAGCAGAGACGTGGCGTTTTGAAATTAGCAGTGGTGATAGGTTACTTTCCTTTGAATTATTTATTGCTCTCAGATTAGTGAATTTTCTATAAACAGCTATACAAACAGTTATATTGTGTTGTCTCATAACAGGTATTCTAGATGCTCGGGCACACCGTCTTTTGTATTTCCACTTAGTATTGTTTTTCCAAAAATATTAACGATAATTTATTTCACAGGCACAGACTATTGCCATTTTACAGGCACTGGTGATGGCGTTCAAGTCCGAAATAGAGGATTAAAACATTATTTTAAAGCATAAAAAAAAACACTGGTCATGGAGGTCAAACAGCTCGTGCAGTCATTCCGACTACGCTTTTCTCATTGTCGATGTCAAAATTTTTTTTCGTAGTGTTGTATTTTGAAACTTCTAGTGATGGTGTAGTGTTCCGTCCCGCAGGTGCATAGTACAGTTGTAAATTTCCATTTATATGATTTTTTTAAAGAAATTTGGTCCTGTGAGAGAAAATGTAATTTCTTCCAGACTGGAGAAAAACAATACAATCCGCTGCTTTTGCCGGTCAGAGAGAAATCGATTTTGTGGACAAAAATAATATATTAACAAACTTCATCATCTTATCATCTTTAACAAATTATACATATGTGACTATTTTTTCATTTAGAAATAGCTTCTAAATATAATATAAGCTGGGGTATATTTAATACGTTACATTTTGAGACGAAAACAACGTTATGGAAATGGTGGGAAAACGAGACTTTTTTCATTTAAACAAGTTTCTCAATAAATTTCCTATTACTCTTTCTCGTTACCTAATTTTGTAAGGAATACTAATCTTTTTCTAGAATAAAAGAAAACTGCCTAAGACCTACCGTTAATTAGGGAAAAGAAAAAGAAAAACAGTGGGTCATATAAATATCTATCAATAATCACTGCGTTACCCTGTCATTAAATTAATGATTATTCAAAATAAACAAAGCTGAAAGAACGTAAGGGTTTAAAAACTTTCTTTTTATAAACCAATATAGGTCCTAAACGATAGGTCTAAGCGACAAATTTTTATAACAAAGATATTCTCCATTAAATTTATGATTTGAAAACAGCCTGCAAATTTCGATTTGCAAAAGATTTGAACAACACAAACAAAACAAGTGCGTGTCAAAGAAGTTTCATTTGGGGGGGGGAGGGTGAATACAACATTACGAAAAAAATAAATAATAGTAATAATAAAACCAAAACCTCCTGCTAAATTACTAAAAACACTCGTGAAAATTTTCGAATTACAGTTTTCAACGGAAATACACGTTTTAGGGTCCCCTGACTCCAAATAACCAAGTCCCGCAAAAAGGTGTATGTAGTAACATCCAGCGGAAACAAAAAGTCCTATGAAACTAAAATTTCAAATTTAAGACAACTATACGCCCGATATGTTACAAAAACTTTTTCATGAAAATCGGCTATCCAGAAGAGCCAGCTTATACGATACATATTGCATCTTTCTATTATTTAATCAAAAACGGTTCTAACGATTTTGATTAAACTCCTTATGTCGATGTGAAATTTAATAGGCTTTAATATCATGTAGGTTTTATTCTGATTAAAATAGTCTGACAGGGCTTAAATGTCGATATTTTAAATTTTCTTCTTCTAAAGTACCTTTAATTTTGTTGATTCTATAAAAAAGACTATATTATCTCGTTATCACTGATGAAAAACAGGTAAATATATAAAAAGAATGAATTCGATACCCAACTTAAGGAAAAAACTGCAAACATATTTTTTTTAATCCAATTTTTTGTTTTTGAGAACAGTAATATAAAAGTGTAAGTACTGTAGGAAAGCTAAAGATTTTAGAAAAAAATATGATCTAATACACAAGCATCTAAAAGTTAATAAAGAGTGATAAAAATCCGATAAAACTAACGGATTATTTTAATGTTTCTATAGAAATTCAATTTAATTAATTCTTTAATAATTTCACTATTTTTTATCTATAACTGTATTTGAAAATTCTTTAATAGATTTTTAAAACGGAGGCAAGTGAAAGTCGTGTGTTGCCCGCACCGGATATGTTTACAATAAATTACTAAAAAAAATTGTTTAAAGAGTTTGTATTTTTTTAAATCTTTAACAAACAAATAAAATGTTATATGTAGTTAAGGAATATTGAGATTCGGCAAGCAGTTTGCTACAACTCTGTCTAACAGCAATTTACCTTCAAAAAGCAATTTCTTATCTCACCTATCTCCATATTTATGGCCTAAGATTGGGAACTATAATCCTCTTGCTGTTTTTTTCTCCTCAAAGAAAAATTCTTTGTATTTTTTTTTCAAGGTTAAAACCCCATAAATAGAGAAATATTATGAGAACCAAGATACCCCTATAAAATATCAATTGTGAATCAAAAAGATAGATTGCTAGTAATATTGGGTAAGGTATGGTAGGTGATAAAATAAGAAGGATTTACTATTGTCCGGAGTACTTTAGACTGAAAGGTTAAATATTTCTGAGGTGGGTTATCACCCAGTTTCCTTGTTACTTCAGAATGTGTTTAGCATTTGTTTGAGTAAGGGGGTATAATAAAATGCGTAAGAAAAGGCTATTCATTAAAAACAAAGTTAAAATGCTGAGAGATAAATTTTAATGAATGTTTTAGTAATTTGAATCTCTAGGATTCAATGTTAATCCATTTATTTAAAACAGAAATAAATTATTTTTTTAATTTTGTCCAAAAGAGAAATAGTTTTCTCTTTGATCTTTATCTTTTTATTGCAACCAAGGTCATTTTTCTTCATTTAAATCACTGAAGTAAAGTTCGTCTCTCCTATGTTATAGTGTTTCTAAGAAAAGATATTCTTATTTCAGTCTTGAAAAAAAGCTTCCCGCCTTTTGATGTAGCCACGAGAATTTTTATGAAGATTTCTATCAAATTACAGTAAGAATTTCGTCCTAGATCAATTTAGCTGTTTAATAAGATTTTATTATTCACAATGGGGGATAAAAAAAACATTCATTTAATTAGTTTTAAGTTTGTTTATGACGAGATATACTTCATTGCTTTGGATTAAAAATTGTGTGCTTCAGGAAAATGATCTAATGCGACACCAACGTTAATATAATTTTCAAGAACTGCTGTGTTACTCCTAAAATTTAGCTTAATAATGATTTCTTATACAAGTATTAAGAAGTAAAAAAAGGGTCCATTATATCAAATTTTACTGATAAACCGACTTGAAAGAGAGGTTGTTACAGTCTCACTGTTTTTAAGACATGTATAGTGAATAGTTTTTTTTTTTAATATATTTTTATTGAAATTTACAACTGTAAAAAAAAATACCAGTAAATATGCTGAAATGATATAACACATGAAATAAACAAGAAGAGAACTGCTGCCCATTGGTAGCACTCTTTAGTAGTGAGTCTAAACAAGAAGGTCTCGAGGCCATATTCTTTTCAGACGCCTCGAAGAATTATCAGGAATTGATGAGGAAGCAAGGATTGAAACTAATGGATTAAAGTGAGAGTGGAGTTTTTCATGGAAGGTGTGATAACTGGTACGGGCCAAATCAGCAACATGTGGAACATTAAGGTCATTGTGGATGATTATATTCGTAACAATGTAAGGAGCGTTAAGGATTTTGGATAGTAAGGATTGGAAATGGGAATAGTTGGATGGTTTAGTAGAGCCCGAGAGGTCAACTCTGTAGGTCCAGAGAGGCCTTATGATGGTCATGTAAATGAGTCTTTTGTAGTCAAGTGAAAGGTTAGAGCGTCTGTCTAGTAAGTATTGGAGTAGCCTAAATCGTCGTGCAGTTTCTTGTCTTTTCAGTCCTGTATGCGGATAACATGTAAGTCGTTTGTCAAGCAGGAGTCCTAAATAGCGGATCTGTTCAACCGGGACAAGCGGAATTTCATTAAAGGGCACTTTAGGGCAGGATGTCATAGGCTCTCGACGAAGGGTAAAGGTAATTTGTTGGGATTTATTGGGTTGATTTGAATTCTCCAATTCTGACACCATACCTCAAGGTCTCTGATGTGGAATTGGGGAGTTTGAGAGGCAATTGTAGGATCGGTAATAACCGATAACAAACAAGTGTCATCGTCATAGGTAGAAAGGAATGCGTTAGGATGGGTTGGGATATCGGCTGTATGGACTTTGTAAAGAATGGGTCCTAGGAAACTGCCCTGGGGAGCCCCAGCAGAGTGGGTGAAGAGATGAATAGGAACTATTGTGGTTTATTTTGAAGGATCTGTTAGAGAGGTAGGACTGGATGATTAGGAAGTATGTAGGAGGAAGGAATTTACGGAGTTTGTACAACAGTCCTGGGTGCATAGTAAATAGTACATTATTTATTACTTAAAGTTTGAAACTTAGTTCTGCTATGATGCTCCCAAAAAAAAATTCATGCAAAAAAAAAAAAAAATGGATCGTGAATTTGAATTCCACGAAGCTTAGGGGTATTCTTTAAAAGGGGATCATAATTGTTGGAGCTGATGATTTTATAAAAGTACGAACCAAGGAAATATTGCTTCCGAATGGAGGAGAATAACCAATTTAACTCACCATAAACGTAGAAACAAGTCTAGAAGTACCGAAGACAAAATATAGTTTTAAAATATACGATACCTACTTCACTCATACTCAACCAATAAATTACTTGATGTGCAATAATGAATTTTTCGGTTGTTGCAATTGAAAAAAAAAAAAAGTAGCTAAAACGGTTAAAAAATAAATACTATCAGTGTTGAAGTACCATTACTTGGAAACTTTTTGTATCCTAGGAATGTGAACTTACTTGAATTAAGTCCGAAGCCGTAGAGCTTTTACTATTGTAACAGGAGGGTGAGTTCATGGCCCTTGATTTTGGCCTGGCACAATGGGCCATTGTACCCCGGCCTAAGTTGGTGTTTATTACTTCCCCAAATAGTTGGTACGGCCGTATCATACCTGCCTCTCCCATTTGCGATTCAAATAGCCAGTCCAAACAATGCATCTCCACATTATTTATATTGTCTATAAATCCATTTAATTGGCTTGGACCTTATGTGTGGAACAAGCATCTTTAGTAGCTAGAGAATCAATTTAGTACATCAATTAAATCGCTCTAAACTAATTTATAGAAAGACAATAAATCTTAATTTTCTTTAAGATGGGAGGTGTCTTAAATTTACACACTGTAGTGTATACTTGACTCAAAAATATTAATAGCAGAAATTAATATAAAGTCCACCTTTCATTCAACTAAATAATTAAATTAATTTTTATTTGTGTCCACGCTTCGGTCTAAATGTTATGGAAAAAACAGATAAATTCCAGTATTTAAATATTTAATTATGCTTAGAAATATTGGAAAAATAGAAGATGCCTTAATTACTACTTTAAATTTAAAATTTAAAATGCCAGTATGAAGATTTATACATACATATAAATATATATATATATATATATATATATATATATATATATATATATATATATAAAATTTTAATTTATTTCAAGAAGTTATAAGATACGCTTACAATATATTTAAAGAGAGGAATAAATGAATCTAAATATTGATAGCACATTCGCTGATTATCGGATAGCTTTTTAAAAGTGCGATTAAAAAAAAAATATTGATAAAAAAAAAAAAAAATGAACGCTCATTTTTTAATTCTTCCATCTTATAAAACTACACATGTTTCTAAATTGATCTCCTAATTTTAAAAATATCATATTATTATCTTAAACATAAATATATTAAAATAAATAAGTCCGAAACGAAAAGGAATTTGTTCTGAGTGACAAAACCTTTTATTTTGAAAATAAACAATCAGATTTGCATCGTTTTTCTGTTTACAATAAAAGGACCCAGGAGATATGAGAATTCGCTAGTTTTGATTTTTTTTAAAGGATTTTTTTGTAGGCCATTGCATTAAAATCCTCAAATTATCTTAATTCCCATTGAGCTACATAAATAAAGGGAGCACATCGAAGGAGCATTTAGGCCCTATCGTTTTATTTTTTTTTTAAGGAATTCTTCAAAGAAGTACCAAACAAACGTGAGAACCGAGAAACACATCCTCTTTTTGATACTATATTTTTTTTCCTTATTTCTGAAACGTTAAAAAATTATTTTACGCTTATAAATAATTAAATATTATTTACTTTTATAAGGTTTCAAGATAAGAAAAGAAATAACATTATGTCAAAGAGAGACTCGGTTTTTCGGTACTCAGGATTGCTTGACACTCTTTTATCTTATTTATCTCACTTGTTCTGATAAATAAATCTACACACACACATATATATGCATATATATATTATATACACATTAAAAAAAATGTGTTTTAGTCAGCTAGATTTAGGTTATGCAATGTGGCATTGAAATGTCACTTAAAATAAGCCAGCATTTTCAATTTTGGTAACCTTCAATCACACAGGAGTGTGATCCCATCTTCTTAGATGGTCCTAATAGTTCTCTCCAGGGGAATGAGAGGGACTGGACCTCCGAGACACAGTCCGGGTCTCCCTAGGAGATCCAGCAACCCCTTCCGCCAAAATTTGGTTAGCCACGGTTTCGTCCTCAATAAGCTACAAATGCCTCAGGTCTGGTTTAGATTTTTTATTTGGGAGAAGTGCCACCCCGTTTGCCTCTTGCAGATTGCAGATTATTAAAGATTACTAGTTTTTTAATATGGTACGACATAATTTTTTAATGTATCTTCTAAAAGCCATCCCAAGCTCATTCAATCTATCTTGCACTCGAAAAACAATCCTTTTCATCGTTACTTTAACATTGGATTGTCGTATATGAGTTATTTATTTTTACTTTCAGTTACTATATATAGTAAGGGGAAGTATTGCGATCGTGAAAATTTTCGGACTCCAATTATCAACGGAAATACACGTTTTAGGGTCCCCTGAGTCCAAATAACCAAGTCTCACAAAAAGGTCTGTGTGTGTGTGGTAACTCCCGGGCGGAAACGGTAAGTCCTATGAAACTGAAATCTCATATTTAAGACAACTATACGCCCGAGACGTGACAAAACTTTTTTCAACAAAATGAGCTTACCAGAAGAGGCACTTTATACTATGCATTTTGCACCTTTTTTGATTTTCTCAAAAACGGTTCTGACGATTTTGATTAAACTCGCTATATCGATGTAAAATTTAATGGGCTTTAATATCATGTAGGATTTAGTCTGATTAAAATGGTCTGACAGGGCTTAAATGTCGATATTTTAAATTTTCTTCTTCTAAAGTACCTTTAACTTTGTATATTCTATAAAAATAACCATATTATGTTGTTAGCATTGATAGATAACAGCTAAATATATAAGTTGTGCGAATTTGAAAAACAAATAAAGGAGAAAACTGAAAAAGTATTTTTTAATGCAATTTTTTGTTTTTGAACATAAGAACAGTAATATACATTTATACATACCGTTTTAAAGCTAAAGATTTTAGGAAAAATATTATACACAAGCTTTTAAAAGTAATTTGAGAGTGATGAAAAGCCGGTAAAACTAACCGATGATTTGAGATAATTATATATACGATTTTTTAATAAAACACATGTTTCTATCGAAATTCCATTTAATTAATTCTTTAAATGTTTCAATCATTTTTATCTCCTACTGCACTTGAAAATTCTTTAATGTATTTTAAAAACAGAGATAAGTGAAAGTCGTGTGTTGCCCGCACCAGATTTTTTAACTTAGCTTAAAATTCTCGTAGTATTCATATCTTATATTGATGACAAAAAGTATATCACCGACCTTAACCTTAAAAGAAATTTTAGAAAGAAATATACGAATAAAATTTTGTAAATATTTTAAGTCAACCAAACTAATTTCGTTATAAATAACATTAAAATATGTTAATGTAAATTATGTCTAGGGCACATTTATTCTGCGAACTTTTTCCGATGTGAAACTAATATTTGTACTCTATGTGTTTATAACATTTTAGAAATTTTTTAAAACTATTATAGACATACAACATTGTAGTTTACTAAAGAACAGTTAGATAATCGCAAAGTAATTTAAATTTGAATTAATCTTTACGAATCAAAACATACAACTAAACGACGTTTTTTCTACAGTTAATCAAGTGTGGAGATTAGAACAATCAAAATTAGTGTTGAAACTTTGAAAGCTATTTTATGTGTCAAATATAATTTGAAAAATTCATGTGAATATCTACAATCTACTGAAACAAATTCACTCAAATGAAAAATGTCAAGGAATAAAATATTATAAATTTTTCTAAATTTATAAATTGTACTTACGTAAAAAATTAAAAAATATTACGATATTATTTTTATTCTGTAAGAAAATTTTTGTTGATACCCTCCCTCTTCTTCAGAGTTGTCCCGCTTTACCCATCTAAAAAGCTGGTCACCTTATTCAAAGAGTATTTTAAAAACAGTTAATATCTCAATGATTTGGCACACGGTAAATCATAATTGACATTAAGAACTCTTGTTCAAAAACAAGAAGGTCGGTCTTGTTAATATGGTTATGAAAAAGCCGATGCTGCTTACAATTCAGCTCGACTTTGAACTGCGTTATAAGCTGCAATAAACGAGAGCATTCCTATGCAAGACTTGCATTGGAATTGGATTGGATTGGATTTGATTAAGATTGCATTATTGCAAGTTTTGCTTGCCGCAGAAGGAAAAATGGCAGTTAAGGTATAATAGGACTTACTCAAAGTTAAATAAAATAAAAAAAAGATAGTGCCAGTTGGAAATTCTTACAGAAAGTCGAGTAGAGAAGAAGTAGTCCCCCGCCAGCTCAGAATAGGATATCGTGAAGTCTCCTGCGATGTCTGGAAGCTCCAACATGTACACAGTGAGGACTGTAAAGCTTGTTTTATTAGACAGTACAATTTAAATTAGATTGAGACAAGACCTGCGAATGAATACTGATCTGAAGGAAATTCTTAATGATGAAGAAACCTATCCCAAAATATTTAAAAAGAAGTCCAGTACTATAGCAGAGTCTAAAACTATGGTGAATACCCCGGCTTCATAAATTTGTACACATATACAAAACGTTTGATTTCAGTTGAATTTTCGGTTTATAGAAGGTTATGGATCAAATATAGAATCGGCAGAGCCTGTCATCAGACACATTATAAAGACTGTATCTTTATATAAGCTATAATCAATACATTGTTATCAATTTCTGAACGAAATATACATATAAATATTGGAACATTGTTTTGAAGAATATTTAATTTAAAAAGTTTTCTTTTCATCACTAAATGAGTCTTGGCTCGGGTGATCCACTGCTGACACCCATCTGAGGCCGTTCATAATGCTGAAGGTCTTTTTAAGTGGCCCTCATCAATTGCTCGTTTATCACTAGAATTCGGGGCAGGACTCCCTACTAATGTCCCAACGTTTTTACCTTTTGTTTTATTTTTTTTCATAGTCTGCAGCTGCTAGGACATTCGTTTCAACTGAGCTAATATTGAATTACGGCAGATAATATTTGACCTTATTTCTCGCAGTTAGTTCTAGGATTAAATTAGGTATATATGATGTAAACTGCATGCCTATTTATCTGAATTATATTTAGTATATTTGTGTTAGTAAAAGATTATAAAATATTACTTTTTTAACAGTTTAATCCATCATAAAGAACATGATAATAACATAATTTCGTTTTTATTTAGTTAACTTTTGTAGATATGGTTTTAGGAGTATACATACCTGCCATATCTGAGACATAAATATATGTCCGAAATCATGTATTAAATTTTTCTTTTTTTTTTCCACGATCTTCATTTAATAAAGTGAGACACTATATTTTTTAAATACCTATAACATAATATTTATAAGATTTCATTGTCATACATTTAATAGCTTTTGCATCTGTTTAATCAAAATATTTATTATTATTATATATATATATATATATATATATATATATATATATATACACATATATATTAAAGATGAATAATGACTTGAAAATATAAATTTAAATGTTATAAATAGCTAAAACATCCTTTAAAATAAAATAAATCGTTGACTATCGTCTAGCTAAAGTAAAATAATTGGAATGTGACAGGAAAATATGTTAATAAAAGCGAGATTGGTTATAAAAGAGATATTGTCATTAGTAAAGAATAAAACGTATATTTCTTTTTCGTATTTCATTAACATCCCTCAACTCTTACTTCCATTTACAGTCAAAAATACTGTTTCAAAAAAAACTTTACATACAGACTTGCCTATGACATACATGCCTACCTTCAGCGAATATATACGAACTAACTACTCTCGATTTCACATCAAATTATTAGGACATTACAACCCTCTCATAGAACAAATGGCAACAACCAATATGCCCAACAACATCAGGAGATGATTGAAAAGGTCATGGATGAGAGATCTTCTGTAATCTTTTGAATTAAAACATGCCACGGAAGAGATACCACTGGGTATTGTCCTCTTCCTCACGCCTGACATGCCCCTTATTATTGAAATATATCTGTCAGACAATCCACAGATTGTTATATGTATGTATAAACAGGTGTGGATAAATAAATAAAGTTATTAAAAAAAACTCTTATTTCCCTTATATTCTTATGTTTACTAAGGTATTATTCACAAGCATACCCGAAAATCAAATAATATATCTGTGTTTTTCAATAACATTAAGCTTTGCAAGTTTTTAATTTATACACACACACATATATAATTAGAGATTTCAATTAATTAGACATTCTTCTCGTCCGAATCCCAAAACTTGTTTTAGATAATTTCAACTGTGAGTCATTGTAAGTAATTACAATCAATACTTATCTAGAAAACGATGTGTATATCGCGTGTTCCTTCTTTTATTTTTGTTCCTGTTGGCTAAATCAGAAAAGGAGTACATATCGCCGAATCCATCAGTAGCAGGGGCGTTAGAAATGCCAATACTGCGATTCGTTCAGATATGTTTTCCTCAAGAAATGAAGTTCTGAAAGCCCTTCGAGATCAAAGAACGGTCTTAGGGAACGAAAAAAGCTTTGAAGAAAGGCTTCGAAGCCGTAGCTGATGATATGGTAACGTATTCCGTATCAAAGGAGATCGTTAGCTTCTCATGTAGCCTTGGAAGTAATCAATTCTTTAACAGACCGCTATTTCCTCAGGCAGTAAATCAACAAAACAGTGATATTAAGAAAAAGAGGCGTTTTCCTTAATTAGCAGTGGTACTAGTAAAGCTGTTGAGTACTTGAAAGTATGCCAAAGAATTCAAATTAGCTTCTTTCTTTTTTTTCATTCAGATTGCATGCTAGGTTATTTATTATATACGCCCTCTTTCTTGGATGAATCTTTAAATGTTATGATAAGCCTTGAATTTAATTGATAAATAATATGATTTTATAATACATTATCTACAATAACCTATTTAATATACCTATTATAGTTTTTGGAGGTCGCGATCAAAAAATGTTTTTATTTCTTCTTCGTTCAGAGCGGAATATTCGGGTTCGTTGGATACTCAAGTCCTTCAGTGCTTGGCACCCACGATAGTTGGTTGGATTTCTTCTTACAAGTTGCGACTTTGTGGCTGACAACATATTACACAATGTCAGAAGTGGTTACAATATGACTTTAAATGACCATACTGATAGCATCTTTGCACTGTGGTAAAATTTTGTCTGTGTTCTTCTACTTTCATATTTGTATAGAATGTATATATATATATATATATATATATATATATATATATATATATATATATATATATATATAGAATTTGGAAAATTTTATCAATGTAAGTTGATTTGGAGATATCCATGAAAAACACGGAGAGTGAGTTTTTTAACCGAAAAACCTTATTGGTTAAGTTCAATGCTTCATATCGATAATTTTTTTTATATCTTCTTTAACTTCAGAAAATAGGGTAGTGTAGAGCAGTTTTCTACGACTATTCTGGGGTTTTTGTCTTTGAAGAGCCGGATAAGTATAAAAATTGCTCCTGAATTTCTTAGGCTGGTTATCGATATATATCTGAGGTGCAGCATAACAACTACTCCTTTCAGTATGGTATTGAGGTAAAATAATTTGGGGACAGCAGCTTTGAAAACAATTGCACTTAGGTACCCTGAGTCAATCTTATTTCCCATTTTACAGGAGCGGGCTTTCCAATTAATCACTTCCTAGTTATAACTATCTTAATTTTAGCTCGATCACTCCCTTGTCGTATTCGTAGATGACTCCACCTTACTCAGTATGTGAAAAAGTTCTATCGGGCATAGAATTGAAATTCTTGAATCTTTAGTTCAATTATTTTTAATTGAATTTTTGAACTATTTTTAAAGGTTTTGATCTGATCTCAGTTGAGCATTATGGAGAGTAAAACGTATTTATCCATTCTTGTGCACTGAGCATACAAAAGTCACTTGCACACAATGTTCCGTAGAACTAGTATCTAAAAAAGGGATATTTAAGTTTTATAAAGCTGTATTAATTTTTTGTAAATTATAAATATAATTAGCTTTTCACAGGTTTCGTTTGTTCATATACTTTTTTTTTTTAGTTTTTTTTTTTTTTTTTTCATTTACCTATTGCTTAACTATTTTGATGACTTTTCTTTATTATAATACCTTAAATATATTTTTTTTCATCCAGTATATTTGGTTTTATTTCTAAGCCGTTAGACATTATTTCTTCCTAAGTAATATTTATTAATTTATCAACAGTTAAATCAGTCCAAATGTTTATTTTTCTGTTATTTACTATTATTCTGGTTGATTTTATAAAATAATATGGAAAGTAACCCTAAAAAAAAAGTAAAAACATATCTAAAAGTAGTGGGTTGGATCTGACCCCACCTTACCTTGTATGAGTCTGAAATTGAGACGTTGATTTCCACAAGGTACTATATCCACTTTAGAAAATTTAACTGGAAACGCAAAAATCTTTTACTTATTTATTATTGGACCAATTTACCTGATTATTGTTTTATTAAAATAAGAAATTTGATTTTTAAACGTGATTCTAACTGATTTTTCCAATTTATTGCACTTTTCCGATGACTTTAAAACAATATAATATGGACATAGTACTTTTTATAATGAAATGTGGCTATAGTACATTCTGGAAAGAAGTAAAAAAGATATAGTACTTTTTAGAAGAATATAACGCGAGATAATTTGGTAACAGCCACTATAACATTTATGATACATTACGGATAATTGACGTCTTTAAATTGTTAATTACTAATTTATGTATATTTCCTTATTCTCCCTATGAGAAATATATTTTTCTATTGGTTAATCACAATGATTATCTATTCTTGATAAAGAAAGTAAATATTTAAAGGACAATTTATCTATTTGTGGCACTATAATAAGAAAGTATGTAATTAGGAAGTTTGCTTTGAACTTGTATTTACTATTTGTGTGAATTTAGCAAAGTTATCTATGTTATTAACTACTGTAAACAATATTTAACTATAGAGACTGATAAAAAAATAAATTATGAGCTTTTATTTTACAAAAAAAATAAAAAATGAAAATCTACATTTAAGTTAGATCAGGCACGGTTCCTTCTCTCATATTTAGCAAGTTCTTGGAATGCTAATTTCTACTATTTGCTGGATCAAATACCATTATTCTATTGAAAAGTGAGTTTCTAAAATTATTTTTATCCTAATTTATGCCGCTGCAAGAAGAAATACTATTAAAATACTTAATTTAATTGACAACCTACAAGAATCGAGGCGACGCAACGAAGTTGTTTAAAACAGCCTAAAAACTGATTATTATTATGAAAACTATTGATCAAAATAATAGCAGTGATTCAAGAAGTACCAAATGAACCAATAAAAACGCACAAAATGAAGGAAACAATAAATTAATGGTAATATATTACGGGGTTAGGTGCTTCTGTCGTATAGTAGGAAAGAAAGTACCTTTTGGAAGGAAATGAAAGGAAAGGTTATATCTGTTTACAGAGGATATAATACGTTTTGGAAGGAAATGTTTTTAGTACTTTTTGGAATGGAATGAAATGTGAATTTAGTACCTTTTGGAATGAAATGCAATTTTCAAATAAGTTTTTATGTTTTTTAGATAAAACAGATAACGGATTTAGATAAAACTAACCCATTAGTTTACAAATATGCCAAAATGTCAATTTCGAAACAAATGTCCTTTATTACCCTTTGGAAATCATTGTATCAATTCAGCTTACTTACGGAGGGATATTATTCTTCTTGCATACGATGGCAAAAGTTATAGTGAGTGCTTACTGATTAGTTCTATAATTATTTCTGAGTACTCAGAGCAATGATAAAATGTGCAGAGGTAGAGAGATTGGTTTGATAACCAATAGCCGTGAGAAGAGACGAGCCCTTCGGATTGCTAAGCAGCGTTCCATTAAACCCGCCCTTGGTCTGTGCCGTCATTCTATTCAAAGCACTCGCCCTCCATCCTCATATAATAGCGGTTCTCTGCTCCCTCTATTTCAAATGGTTACTACTACTGTCCTAAAACCGATCTCACTGATATCCTCCTTACATGGGACGACATAAAACCGACTTCTATTCATTCTATTTTGATGAGACTTTTAGAGATTGAGTGGGTTTGTATGTGGATAGCTCTAAGGTATTAAATTCACTTATCTATGTATAAAATAAATACTAAGGCAAATCATCTCCCTATTCGGGGCGCTGTATGGCTATGTGCCTACTTCAGTAATGGACATCTTTATCTTATCTATTTTATGTCTTACCTGGCCGCTCCTTCCACGCTATTGAGATCTAAGCTTCTTTCCGACTTGCGCCGCATATTCTATCACACCATTCAAGTTTTCCTCATTAGTTGCCATCATTAGGTTGACCAAGTTGTCTGGAACAGAATTCTTTCCAAGAATGCTGTCTAGTTCATCCTTTTCTTTGGCGAAAATTGGGCAATGAAGTGTGTGTGTGTGTGCGGTGTCTAGCACGAAACCGAAAAGTCGTACGAAACCGTAATTTCCTATTTCAGACAACTATACGCTCGAGATGTTATAGAAATTAAACTAAAATCAGTTAAAGCATAAGTGCTACTTTATGCCTTTTTGCGATTTTCTCAAAAACAGATCTAACGACTTTGCCTAAACTTGATGTAGGTTTCATTCTGAATGATATAGTTTGAAATTGCATAAATTTAAATTTTCTTCTTCTAAAGTGCAATTTATTTCGTTGATCGGTAGAAAAATTAACCATATCATCTTGTTAACATTGATAAAAAATAGATAAATATCAGAGTCGGACGAATTCGATATCCAACTTAAGAGGAGAATATGTATTAATTTTATGTAATTTTATTTTTTATGTTTTTCGGACATAAGAACAGTAACATAGATTGTTAATATACTTTTGGATAGCTAAAGATTGTGTTACGATCGCAATATTGTTATTATTTCAAATATTATGGCAGACTTTTCCTATGGATGATTTTAAATGAAAAAAAAAACAACAAAACCCACCTGAATATTTAAAGGATATCACTCATATTTTGTATGAATTAAACTACGCTATTAAATACACAGATCACTTCAAAGCATAAAAATTGAGATTGAGAATGTTTTTTTGTATTGCCAACGGCTAATAATGAAGTTAAATCAGATTATACCGATGCTTATTATATAAATACAAAAGCCTAATCTATGTGACTATAATAAGGCTTTTTTGGAACTACGGAATTTATCGTTGAGACTGTACGAAGCCATTATATTCCTCTCCTATAAAATCCTTATTATAGAAAAGATACAGGTGTATTTAACACACAAAAACGACTTGATGATTTTAAATGGAAAAATATATGTTAAGAATTTATATATATATATATATATATATATATATATATATATAATTTTTTTTTTTTTTTTTTTTTACAGAAATGTTACTAAAAATATTTTTTTAATTCCATACTGGGGTTCAACTGTGATGTGGATGATAAAAAAAGTGCTGTGAGATACTTCCAATAAAAAAAAAGCTGCAAAACCTTGAAGGTACCCTTAGAATAGAATAGAAAAGAAAAATGAACTTTATTGTGGGACATAGTCCCTCAAGAATAAAATTGATGTTACAAATAAATATAGGTCTTCTGGCCAGAATACATAAAATAGATTGAATTATTTACAAACTTAATTATTTACATAGGCATAGTAGATTAACCAAAAAAAAAAAATAATAATAAATAAAATGAAAAATATATACATACACTCACACACACGCTCATACACAAAACACAAAGGAATGATCATAATAATAATGATAATAAGTACAATAGAATGATAACCTAAAAACAACTAATTTACAACTGAAAAAAAAAATAAAAAATAAATAAATAAATGATAAATATTTACCTAGGTAGAGAAGATTAACAAAAATATATATATAAGTACACACACACACTCACACACATACATACACAAATCACAAAGTAATAATCATAAAAACAGTGATAATAATTACATTAGCATAAGAAAATAAAAACAACAATTTTGTGAAAAAAACAAAAGCAAAATAAAGTAAGCATTTAGTCATTATAATGATTAAATTATATCATAAAATATCAGATTTAAGGTCAGCAAGCGTCTGTGAGGGATAATAGATACTGGAAAAGGAGATATTTAAAAGTAGATAAGGAAGAAGCATGACGTATATTGGAAGGAATGGAATTCCAGAACGCAGTGGAATGGGCTAGAAATGATCGATCAAAGGCTTTAGTTCTGTGGGATGAGACATAGAGGTCGGAGTGGCGCGATCTTGTTTCAAGCATGTGGACTGAGGATTTAAATTGAAGGAGACTGTAGATATAGGAAGGATGCTGGGATTTTATAGTTTGGTAGAGAAATGACCCAAGAAAGTACTGGCTGCGTATGGAAGGGAAGAGCCACTTCAACTCGGTGTAAAGGTGAGTCACGTGAGACCGTCTCGAGGTACCAAAAACAAATCTTAAACAACAGTTCATGATACGCTATTGATACCTTTTTGATTCTAACCTAGTTTTTTTTTTTTACTTACGTTTCCTAGAAATATACATTTTTTCATTAATTTGGAAAACCTTAAACATATATTTTGGAAGCTTGGCTAAACCGCATGTTTACCCCTTTCTCATCATGTTTTCCTCCCATAGCGACTAAAGGGTTAAAATTATGCAAAAGGTAGTTACTTATAGGTGTCAATCAATAGCATTAATTTGGTGCTAGTCTATGCGGGGGGCAGATTTAACATGTTTATTTCGTTACATCCTCTGTACATCCTAAGATAAAAGTTAGGATTTTATTCACATCTTATATCATTTTATTAATTAATTTCAATGTACATGTGGTTCTTTACATGTACACATTTACATCGCAAATTCTCTAATTTAGATTTAAAAAAAAAAAAGTTTGTAATTGTAGTAGTTGACCAATTGTTAATTTAATCTTTGAATACGCAAGTTTGTCATTAAATTTAAGGGTGTTTTTCCTTCTGACATATCTGAATTTTTAACCGACTTTTTAAATTAGATACAATGTAGAGGTAGTTAAAATTAGTGGTTATACCAGGAGAAGTTTTCAAGTACAATCTAGGCTAGAAGGGGAGAGGGGAACTCTGAAATATCACATTTCCCTACGGGGGGCTGCCGCTACTGAAAATTAAGAAATAAATTTCGTGCCGTCATGAACGAGGCACAAGCTCTTAGAACCAGGGCTGCACCACCGCTCGGTCTTCGTTACGTGAACTCTGTTTAGCATTAAATAAATTAACTGATTTGGGCTTGATTGTTGTCTTTCTCGTTACTCCAAATTAATTAAAGAACATACTGGGTATACATAGAAATGAAATGAAATGTAATTTTTAGTCTAGGGCATGTCCCCTAAGAAAAATATACGGTGAACAGAGGACATCCAATTTGTCTGGCTTCGTTTGATATATGATTATTTAGTGAAATAGTAAATTATTAAAGTTAAAACAAATTGAAAAAAAAAACAGACAACAACATCGAATGAGTTTAGTTATGTATAATTACAAAGTATATATTTATCACATATGTGCGGAAGATTGATTTTTAAGAAGGTGAATAAACATGTACGGAAGAGCGCCGATTAAGGAGGTCGGAGATATGGGAATTTTTTCTGGATAGCAAGGATTAGGATAGGAAGATGCCAAGTAGGGATATTTTTACTTTCAATTACTACATATAAGTAGTAAGGAAAAGTATTGCGATCGTGAAAATTTTCGAATTCCAGTTTTCAACGGAAATACACGTTTTAGAGTCCCCTGAGTCCAAATAACGGTCTGCGTGTGTTTTGTGTGTGTGTGTGTGTGTGTGGTAACTCCCGGGCGGAAACTAAAAGTCCCATGAAACTGAAATTTCATACTTAAGACAAATATACGCCTGAGACGTTACAAAACCTTTTTCATCAAAATGAGCTTACCAGAAGAGCCACTTTATACTATGCATTTTGAACCTTTTTTCGATTTTCTCGAAAACGGTTCCGACGATTTTGATTAAACACGTTATAACGGTGTAAAATTTAATAGGATTTAATATCATGTAGGTTTAATTCTGATTAAAATGGTCTCACAGGGCTTAAATACCGGTATTTTACATTTTCTTTCTCTAATGTACATTTAATTAAGTTGATTCATTAAAAATAACTATATTATCTCGTTACTACTGATGAAAAAAAGGTAAATATATAAATTGAATGAATTCGATACCCAACTAAAGGAAAAAAGACAGAAAACATATTTTTTAAACGCAATTTTTTTCGTTTTTGAACATAAGAACAGTAATATACATGAATGATATACCGTTGGAAAGCTAAAGATTTTAGAAAAAATATCATTTCATACACAAGATTTTAAAAGTTAATAGAGAGTGATGAAAAGTCGATAAAACTAACTGATTATTTTAGATAATATTATAATAGATCTTTTAATAAAACACATGTTTCTATATAAATTCCATTTAATTAATTCTTTAATTATTTTCATCTCTTACTGTACTTGAAAATTCTTTAATCGATTTTAAAAACAGAGGTAAGTGAAAGTCGTTTGTTGCCCGCACCAGATTTTTGGAGAGGCCGTACATATGATAAATCTAGTCATTAGTGTTTTTACCCTCATCTCAACCCCTGGGTCCTTTATATTATATACTAGGTATCCATAAAGTGAAGGAGTATAAGATAAGATACTAAAAGATGTCGGGAACTTCTAGGAAAAGCGTCGCGGGAACGTTAGAGATGTTTGAGGATAAAGATGGATAGGCTGATTGATATAGCTGATATTGGCTAGTGCAGTATATGTATTAGTTTTTATAGTTTTAGTAGGAACTGTCAATAAAATCTGGTGCGGGCAACACACGACTTTCACTTACCTCCATTTTTAAAATCAATGAAAGAATTTTCAAATACAGTTAGAGATAAAAATACGTGAAACTATTAAAGAATTAATTAAATTGCATTTCTATAGAAACATGTGTTATATTAAATAATCTATTATATTATTATCTAAAATAATCAGTTTTATCTGCTTTTCATCACTCTTTATTAACTTTTACCTGTTTGTGCATTAGATAATATTTTTTCTAAAAGCTTTAGCTTTCCAACGGTATATTATACGTGTATATTACTGTTGCTATGTTCAAAATAAAAAAAATTGCATTAAATTTTTTTTTTCAGTTTTCTCCTTTAGTTAGATATCGAATTCGTTCAACTTATATATTTATGTGTTTTTCATCGTTGGTAACAAGCTTGTTGATGTAATCGATTTCATAGATCATATGTCGAAAGATGTAATCGATTGTAACCTAACCTCGATATTGTTGTGAACATGTGCTTTTGTAAATATACTTATAAATACAACTAATGTTATTGTGCTATGAAACTAATGTGTTGCATTTTATTATTAGGATACGAATAACATAGAAACATGGTGTCAGGTTAACTGAACCTAAAAAATTGCTGTTTAACCGTTTAAGTAAACAGAAAAGTTCATAATGGCAAGTATTCCGGCACCTCCTACTTTAGATCTTTCGGACCCCGAGCAAGCCGGAGAAAATTGGTCTATATTCAAAAAACAATGGGGATATTATGAGATATTATTGGATGCCGGGAGCAAGAAGGATTTGTCTGGAAAAAAGGTACGTGCTGCATTATTTTTGTCATTATTAGGAACTGAAGGTTTGAAGCTACTGAGTAAACTAGGAGGTAGTGAATTGAATAAAGTGGAAGAAATAATTTGTCTGTTAGACAAACATTTTAAATCTACCCGTAACACTATATATGAAAGATTTGTGTTTAACTCGATGAATCAAAATATAGGTGAGTCCGTCAAGTCGTTCATAGACCGTTTGAAGCAGCAAACGAAGAAATGCGGATTTAAAGAGTTGGCTGGGAAAGATGAGTTAGAGATAGAAGAAGCATTGATACGGGACAGGTTGGTGGCAGGCCTTGGTGATCTAAGTCTGAGGAAACGATTACTTCTTAGGAGTGATCTGAGTCTATCGGAGGCCGTGGATAGTTGTGTTGCTGATGAATTGGCCACTCGATGCGCCGGTCAGCTCGCATTAACCAGTTCCACCTCCCAGACTACACCTGTCTACAGAGCCACCAAACAGATAGGCAAACGAAACCAGTCCAATAGTAAGTGTAAATACTGCGCTTCGATTCATGAACGAGGAGCCAAGCATTGCCCAGCTTATGGTAAAATCTGTAGTATTTGCAAATTAAAAAACCACTTTGCTAGAGCCTGTCTACGCAGAAAGGTTAATCATATTTCTGAGAACGAATTGAGTGAGAGATCCGATGAAGAGAGCTCGGGCTCAGGTGAACCTGTATTCTGTCTGTCTTCAGAAGGGAAGAAACAGCTCTTTGCAGACCTCATGATAAAGGTAAAAGGACGATGGAAGAAACTCAAGACTCAACTCGACTCCGGAGCCAGCTGCAATGTGATTGGTCTCAGGACACTATGCGACCTCCTTGATACTTCAGACCCTAGACTAGAGGTAAGCCCATCAGAACTTAAGTTTTATGGAGGATCCTCTGCTAAATCCTTGGGTTTGATTAATCTAATTACACAAGTAAAAGATCAAACTCATTCAATGCAGTTTGAAGTCATTGACACAAAAACGACAACGTTAATAGGAGCTCAAGATTGTCTCAAGTTAGGTTTTCTGATTCCAAGTGAACAGGTTTACAGAATTGGGAAAAATGAAAGTATATTGAATGAGTTCGAGGATGTGTTTGAGGGTCTAGGCTGTTTTCCAAGAAAATATGATCTACAAGTAGATAAGTCGGAACCTCCAGTAGTAGTTTCACCACGAAGAGTCCCAGTTGCCCTGACCAGTGAATTAAGAGAAGAGATTTCGAGGCTGGAAAAAATTGGGGTCATTGTAAAAGAAACTGAACCGACGGAGTGGGTTAGTAATATGGTTATTGTTAAAAAACCAAATAAACTTAGAATTTGTCTTGACCCGCACTATCTTAACAAGGTCACTAAAAGAAGCTTTTATCAATCGCCAACCATTGAGGAATTACTTCCACGGTTTGATAACGCAAAGGTTTTTAGCCTGTTGGATTTGAAGGACGGGTTTTGGCAGATAGAGTTGACAGGGCCTGCCAGCAAACTGACTACATTCTGGACACCGTGGGGGCGATATAGATGGACAAGGCTACCCTTCGGTATTGACACAGCACCTGAGGAATTTCAGCGCCGAGTACACGAAGCATTAGAAGGACTAGAGGACGTGGAAACCATCGCAGATGACATAGTAGTAATAGGTAAAGGAAAAACTCTTGAAGAGGCGCGAATAGATCATGATAAGAAATTGCAAGCTCTTCTAACTCGGGCTAGGGAGCGAAATTTTAAATTCAATAAACAAAAATGTCGACTTCGGTTGTGCGAAATTAATTTCATGGGCCATCTAGTTAGTGAAAGGGGCCTGCGTCCGGATCCTGCGAAGATAGATGCTATTAAGAAAGTAAGCACGCCGAAAAACAAAGAAGAACTACAGCGATTTCTGGGATTTGTAAATTATCTAGGAAAATTTTTGCCTCATCTCACCGAGGTTGCTGGACCCCTAAGAGCGTTGCTAAAAGAAGATTCAGGTTGGATATGGGACGAGCTTCATGAAAACTCCTTTAGATCACTCGTTCAGCTAGCTATAAAATGCCCCTACATTAAAATATTTTAGTCAGGGAAAACCGGTTGTTTTACAATGTGATGCAAGCCAGTATGGACTCGGAGCTTGTCTTCTTCAAGACGAAAGACCTATCGCCTATGCATCAAAAGCAATGACGTCTACTGAAATGGCATATGCCCAAATAGAGAAGGAATGTCTTGCAATAGTCTTTGGGTTTAAACGATTCGAGCAATATTTACTCGGCAATACAGACGTTATAGTGGAGACGGACCACAAACCACTGGAATCTATCATGAAGAAGCCCCTCTGCCAGGCACCGAAGAGACTACAACGTATGATGCTGCAGCTGCAGAGGTTTTCATTCCGGGTTGTCTTTAAACCTGGTAAGAGTATTCCTGTGGCCGACTTCCTATCTAGAGCACCGGTGGATACGGCAGGAGCAGGGATAGATAAAGATCAGGGAATTATTGTATTCCAGGCGCAAATTTGCAATCAGCTGCATTACCTGAACCTTACCGATGACAGAATAAAGGAGGTGCAAGAGGAATCAACTAAGGATGAAGAGATGAAAAAACCCGTCGAGACAGTGATTAAAGGTTGGCCCCAAAGGAAGAACAACCTCGATAAAAATCTGGAAAAATATTGGGGATTTCGGGATGAACTTACGGTGGAAGATGGTGTCGTGTTAAAGGGAGATAGATTAGTCATTCCGAAAGGGCTGAGGGCCAGATTCATTAGGATCATTCATGGAAACACTCATCTGGGTGCCGAAAGCTGTATTCGTCGTGCAAGACACGTATTCTTCTGGCCTGGAATGGCGGATCACGTTAAGAGTGATATACAGAAATGTGAGATCTGCAAAAGATACGCTCCAGCTCAGACCAAGGAAACGCTCCTACCACATCCTACACCAGACAGACCATGGCAATACGTCGGGATAGATTTTTTCCAGTTCGGTAAAGATAACTATATAATTATCACCGACTATTACTCTTCCTTTTTTGAATTAAGAAGAGTTCATACAAGTGGATCTAAAGTCCTCATATCATTTTGTAAAGACGTTTTCGCAAGATATGGAATACCGGACAAGGTAGTTTGTGACAGTGACACTCCACTCATTAGTAGAGAATTCCAGGATTTTGCCAAACAGTGGAAGTTTAAGACCAGTCCTTCTTCACCATATAACCATCAAGCTAATGGTAAAGCTGAGTCAGCTGTAAAAATAGCAAAAAACCTTCTTAAAAAGGTAAAAGAAGAAAAGAGTGACATAGATTTAGCGTTGCTAGAATGGAGGAATATCCCTTTGCAAGGAATCAATGCAAGTCCAGCACAGCTTCTTTTCAGCAGAATGACGAAGACGCTCCTACCATCCACATTAAACAAATTGCAGCCGCAAGTACAATTTGATGTGTCTCGCCGACTTCAAGCAAAGAAGGAGGCCTACAAAAAGACATTTGATCGCGGAACTCAGGATCTGCCGAAACTCTCCTTGGGGCAAGAAGTATGGGTGAAGCTGAACCCTGACGACAGGAGGTGTCCCTGGAGTCGAGGCCAAGTGATCAGAGTCGAAGGGATGAGGACTTATCTTGTCCAAGTCGATGGACGTCTCTATAGGCGAAATCGACGGTTCATAAGAGTTTGAGAAGGGAGATGTTGATGTAATCGATTTCATAGATCATATGTCGAAAGATGTAATCGATTGTAACCTAACCTCGATATTGTTGTGAACATGTGCTTTTGTAAATATACTTATAAATACAACTAATGTTATTGTGCTATGAAACTAATGTGTTGCATTTTATTAGTAGGATACGAATAACATAGAAACAAAGCTAATATTTTTTTTTTATAAAATCTACAAAATTAAAGGTACTTTCCTGGAAAAAATGTAAAATATCGGCATTTAAGCCCTGTCAGACCATTTCAATTATAATGAAAACTACATAGTATTAAAACCCATTAAATTTTACATCAATATAGCGGGTTCAATCAAAATCGTTTGAACCGTTTTTGAGAAAATCGAAAAAAGGTGCAAAATGCATGCTTTAAAGTGGATCTTCTGGTTAGCTCATTTTGACGAAAAAGGTATTGTAACGTCTCGGGCGTATATTCGTCTTAAATATGAAATTTCAGTTTCATAGGACCTACCATTTCCGCCCGGGAGTTACCATACACACACAGACCTTTTTGCGGGACTTGGTTATTTGGACTCAGGGGACCCTAAAAGGTGTACGAGTATTTCTGTTGAAAACTGGAATTCGAAAATTTTCACGATCGCAATACTTTCCCTTACTATATACAGTAAGTGAAAGTAAAAACATAATAAAGCTGTAATAATTCGGACTATTACCTCATTACAAAGCTAAAATAGTGAGTAGCCACAAATAAAAACAAAAATTTACTGTGACAACCGAATGGTACTAAAACCTGACATATATTTACAAAATTTCCGTATGCAAAAGGTATACCACTTTGAATCAACAGCCTAAAAATGATGTAACAGACTTCATACTTTTTTAAAGTAACATAAAAATAAGATGTGATTATAGGAATTATTTAGATCCTGTTAAACATCATATGGAAGAACCTTCCTTATCTAGTGTCTGATAGAAAAATGAATTATAGAAATCGAGTAAACAATATGAGCATATTAAGAACAAACGTAATACATACATACATACATTTATACATACAAAACTGATAAACATCTGTGAAATCTTTTAAAGGACTTACCTCGTGATAATCTGTTATTATCCATAAATTATTATAATCTGTACAAAAAATAAAAACAAATATACAATTGTATGTATTACCCTTGTGGAGTTCGCAATGAATAATAATTCACAATATAAATTTAAAAAAAATAAGTTTAGCCAAATTGACAAAAAAATTCTATTGAATGCGATTAATTCTTAATTATTTTAAAGAATACAACTACCTTCTTTTTTATGTATCTTTTATAGACAATCGAGATTCAAAATAGAACAAAGCTATTCCATTACATGAAATGAACCAAACTATATTTTGTATAGTTAATGTAAAAACTATATTATAAGAGGAACAAATTACATGGCTATCATGTTATAGAGTACAATAGGTTTTTGACATAGGCATCAACAAAAAAATCTGTCAAAGGTTATATATATTTTTTTTTATTATTATTATTATAAAGTGGATTGGTTTTCAGCTTTCTAATGGCTAAACTTAATATAAAATAAAACAGATATTATTCTATAACTTACGTAAATCGGTCA
Source organism: Piezodorus guildinii (assembly GCA_023052935.1). Classification (NCBI taxonomy): domain Eukaryota; kingdom Metazoa; phylum Arthropoda; class Insecta; order Hemiptera; family Pentatomidae; genus Piezodorus; species Piezodorus guildinii. Next base: position 165,413,494 of record CM041292.1, read on the forward strand.
ATCCTTCCATGTCTGATGCTATCACCAAATAAAAAAAATAATAAAAAATTGGGAGATACATATTTATATGTGTAGGTACAGAAATACATTAGAAATAATATTAATAAAAAAAATTATCTACCAAAGTATTTTTTTTCTCTTTTTTTATTTTATATGATTCTTCTCCTGACTATTATAAACACAACTAAAAAAAATTACCAAAATCGGTCAAGCCGTTCACGCGTGATACAATCACCAAGTAAAAAGACGAATTTTTTTTATATGTAATGATTATTTTTGTTATTACATAAAGTCGTTTTATTTTAATTATACATTCATGAAAATTACATTACCTTTGCTTTTTTCTGTAAATATTGCATGAATCTATTCTCTCACCATTATTACTTCTGTCCATATTGAAAACAATTGTAATATCTCTCTTTTTAAAAATTGTTTTATCAGAAAGAAATTATAAAAGTTTTAGTTTTTTTCAGAAGCAGTATTAATTTTATCGGAAAATATACATTTATTTTTGTTACATTAATTTATTTTTTTGCCTGCACAAAAACCTGCTACAACTCAATGAGGTAAACTATTAATTTTGACTGGAGGATGCTATTAGGCAGCAGTTATGAACCTGCTGGAGATTCTCCAGTGGATCCAGCGGCTCTAGGTGCCTAAGCCCCTATTACACCATAGCTGTCCTCTCTCTTACACCTGTTGGGTAATATGCCATATTTTCTCCCCCCGTTTCCAACTACTCAATATCCTAAATGCTTTGGATACCCGCCAACCATTATTGTGATCGGAATTCATATTGACGCTTCCATTCTGGGGAAGATTCCCGCTGCGTGCACTTAGGAATTTCCCCGCTTTAGGCCAACAGATTTTCTTAACGTGGGGAGAAACTTCTAGACCATATTTCTTGAGAAAAGACGGTTTCCTACAATATTTTTCTACTAAGTAGTTTATTCACTAGAGCAATATTCTATTTTAAATGTTATTTGGTATTAAATGCGACCTGTGATGATCTTAAATAAACAATTGCGATGCCAATTTCCAAAAACTACTAAAAGACATTTTTTACGAAATTGGTTTGTATACATATTTCCATTCTCATCATTTAGTTTTATCGGAACCTTATATTTGATCTTATCTAATGAACACTCAAGTCATTTGAAAACGCGATTTAGAAATGCATTTTCTTAAGGTACTAATTACAAAATTAGTTCCGTTCAAAAACATACTAAACGATTTCATTTCATAACTTTAATATGGTGTTTTTTAATATAATAAATAAACACTGCTAGATTTTAACGCGAAATGAATTGAATTAGCTGGTTTAATAATATAGAAATGAGACATTTTCGAGCTTCCTGTGAAATACCATAGACTGGGTATATTACCTTTTGAAAATCAACTTCAAAATTGATAAACATTAGTTTCCATTTTAAAGTCAGTTAAATTTGTTTTTTATACATTTTAATATTAAAGTCTAATTTTATTTCTAATACCTCTTAGTATTCACTAATAAAACCGTTTTTCTATAATTTAATAAAAATTCCACAATTGCATGTATTGCTCTTAGGAGACACTAATTCAGCCTTAAAAAGTAGTTAAACGAATTTCACAAAATTAGCAATACATGTAAACGCTTCATTTCAAAAATGTAAAATAGTACAAAGCCATCCGATCTACTATGCAGTTATACTTTCCAAAAAAATGTTTTGTGGATAAATTTGAGAAAAATCTTGGACGTAAACTTCATGGATAAAATAAGAATGGAAATATATACCGAATAATATTTGTATAATTAGAAATGAGATTTGCCGAGATAATTGCCAAAATGTGTACATATTTATTTAAATATTAAAGATTAGTTAAAAATATATTTTAGTATTCTCCTCTAATTAGATCTACCAAATTCATCCCCTTCTAACGAACTATAAGAAAATGACAACCTACTTGAAATATAAATCAATATGTAGCAAAATAATATTAGCTATTACTTTTCTGTTACAGATACTCTTCCTGTTTAAAAATACCTGCGAATCGAAGCATAAAAGACCCGAAAATAAATTGAGCAATAGCTGTCCGTCCTAACACTTTCCATCGAACTAAAGAAAATGGGTTCAAACTCCTGCATCATCCACTATATAGTCCTATAACTCGAACCACTGGATAACGTTATTTTACGATACATGCCCTATTATTTTCAAGTGAAAAATTTGATAATTTTGCAGAAGTTAAAATTGCGGTCTATGAGTCCTTTGACAACCATCCTAAAGGATTTCATCAACGTGGGATCGAGCGATTAGCTAGCAGAAGGCTAATGCCGTTAGATAACAATCTACAATGATTTGAGTAATAAAAGTATTTTAGATCAAATAAATAATAATACAAATATTTGGTTGAAAAACGGTAATTTTTTAATCTACTTAATTATAATGGTAGATACACGATTTATCTTATAATGTTGCGAAATTTCAATTACTTACAACGATCTCACTTACATGGAAGAATGCTTGCATTGAGCATAATGCCTTTTTTATGTATAAATTTGATTAAAATTTGTTTAATATGATAACACATAAGATTATCTTTTCGTTACAAGTAAGGTATTCGACCTTCAATCGACTTGTCAATTAAAGGCCAGCTGATAATTTCTTGACGACGACATCACTAGATCTTCATTACAGCGGCAATGAAGGCAGACATTTATCCTTATTGTGGGACCGTCCACCTTCACCTTCACAAATTGGGTCATATATCCTCCGCCCATCTTTCCTTAGGATTTATGCCAAGGCCTACTAACCCTAACCTGAGGTGGTTTACAACTAAGTCCAAATCCTCGGCATTGTCTTGGTAATAAAACTTTCAAGAATAGTCAGCGTTAATTGAGACGTTGATTTCCAAAAGGTACTATATCCATTCTGGGGAATTTTACAGGAAGCGCGAAAATCTCTCATTACTATATTATTAAACCAGCTAATTTGATTCTTTTCGCATTAAAATCTAAAATTATTTCTTTAATATATTAATAAAACCATATTAAAGTTATGAAATGAAATGTTCTGTTATGATTTGGAATGAAACTAAATGTGTAATATGTATCTTAAGAAATCAATAGCATTTCTTAATCACGTTATTAAAGGACATGAGTGTTCATTAAATACAATCAAATTTAAGATTTAGATAAAACTAAATGAGGAGAATATAAATATGTAAAAGTATCAATTTCGTAAAAAATGTCCCTTAGTACCTTTTGGAAATCAACGTCTCAATTGACGTAACAAGCTTGTCTAGATAGCTGTACTAAGAAGAAATGAAAAGTAATTTTATTCTTAGACGAGTAGTCATAATAATTGTCTGGTCATTTAGAACTTCAGTTAAACAAAAAAAAAGACGAAATTTGCGACAAGGAATGGTTATTATCTTCAGCTTTGAAAATATTTATGTAATAGCATATCTTGGGAAGATTGCTGTTTAGTAGATGAAGAAATGTTTTATGTTTAAAAGTGGATATTGATAAGGCTGGATGAATGGATATAGGCAAGTAATTCCAAAATAGGGTAGCACCAATAACAAATGATTTTTTTAAACAAGCGGATCTGTGGTAAGGTATATACAAGTTTATGGTTTGGGATTTAGTCATTACTGAATGAACAGAGGAAAGCGAAGTTTTTTGTTTTTAAAGATCGGACGAGAAAAACCAAGGAGCTATTGTTGACGGAAAGAGAGATATAACCAATTTAACTAGGTATACCTACTAGAAATATATACTAGAAATATAGGAACGCCTCGAAATTACACATGTAAATCTTATGAAACAATTCATCAGTATCTTTAGCCTCAAGCTAAACTTGTCAGACAGGCCGCTATGTACGAGGCAACCGTAGTAAAACTTAAAGGAAACAAGAGAAAAGACCAGTAGCAGACGGGTTTTGGGTGGATAGAATCACGAATCTTAAGAATGGTTTTAGGATAGCGATGAATTTTCGGGTGATTTGAGAAATTACTTGAAGGTTACTCCAAGATATGTGCTGATCAATAATGCCTCCAAGGACTGAAATGTGGAAGTGGATAGGTAAGTTATTGGGGTAAAGAAGGGGATAATTTTCTTCTTTTTTTTTTTTTTTTTTTTTTTTTTCAGGGGCTCGACAGGCCGTGCAGATCCTGGGCCTCGCGGTGTAATCTCCTAGGGAATTTGTAGGGTAGGGTCATTACTCCATACGCCGGGACTGGGATTCGAACTCACAACCTAAGCATGAGAGAATAGCGCGTTAGCCACTCAGCCACGGGCTCCCCAGGGGATAATACGTAAGAGAATTTAAAAGGTTCTTGGAACCAATGAAGATAGCTTTGGTTTTTTCAGCATTAAACTTCAAATTATTGGTCGTGGCCCATGAAATTATATTATCAATATCTTATTGTACTAGTATTAGTTTATGTTATTTGTTTTAATAAAGTAATCAGAGCTTGCTTAGCATATACGTTCATGATGTTTATTTAATAATCTTGATTTTGAATGATCTTGTATCGAATAAAATATGGCCTCGTTTCATTACATTCATGAAGGCTTTTGTTGCATTTAAAAGAATTAATTTTATTGTAAAAATTTAATGGTCAGAATAAAGAATTATAGAAAAATCACGATTGAAGTAAGAAGTTGAAAAAACGATACATAAAAAACATCTGGTGCGCTCAACACACAACTTTCACTTATCACCGTTGTTAAAATCAATTTAAGAACTTTGAAATTAGGTTAGATTTCAAAAACGATTTCGATGAAAAATGTATTTCAGATTAAAGAATCTAACAATTGGAATTATTATCTACAACACTCTGTCAGTGTAAACCTTTTTTCATCACTTTCCATTGTATTATAGAACTAAATACGGTAACATTTTTTTTTAAAATCATTAACTTTCCAAGGGAGTATTACATCTATATTAATATTCATATGTTAAAAACAAAAAAAAAAATACCTAAAAATGGTATACTCTTTTTCCTTTCAGTTCATTCAACTTGTTATACATCCCAGCTAAAAAGATAAAATGGTTGGAATCTAGATAATTAAAGATACATTTGAGGAATAACATTTAAAATATTAGCATTTAAGCCATGTCAGACGGTTTCAATCACATATAACATTAAAGCCTAACGTTTTACATCGATATAGCCAGTAAAAAAAAAAACAGATAATTTAGAGTTCTCCGTTTTTGTATACGAAAGTTAAAGCTCAGTTTTGTACCGCTCACTGTTTTTTAGCTGGATTGATCACAAATACACAGATAGACCTTTTTATGAAACTTGGTGATTTGGACACAGGGGAACCTAGAACGTAAATTTCCAGGTGAAAACAAGAATTCGAATACTTCCTTATATTTCAGGCATAGTTAAGTGACACTACTACTAGACACAATTGGACTATATCTATATATATATATATAGATATAGATAGATAGATAGATAGATAGATATATAGACAGTGGGAGATCCATATGTAGTATTTCAAAAAATCTTTTTTGGAAGGGCAAGGGGGGAAATATTAGTAACCAGATTCATTCAGTGAGAACAGCAATGTTTCACTAAACGTTATTTATTACAGTCCTTCTTTAATATTGGTACATATAGTTACTTGATACATGTAGGTTATAATATGTTTAAAATGCTATTATTTATTAATTCCTAAAAAACTGGAATGTTTATAGCTTCCTACACCTTCTCAAGCATTCAAAACAATTCGCATCTAAAGTAAAATGGATCCTTATTTCAAAATTGTGTCGATAATATAAATATAAGCTATATACAATTAGCTAATGCCTTAAACTTAAATGCCAATAAGATGATATTTTCTTAAGCCGTGAGTTCTTTCACAGGAATAAAAGAAAACCTTGAACAAAACAAGTTTTTTACGTCTTTTGTTACAAAACCACAGAAACTTTTCTAAACAGTTAGGTCTTGACAAGGGAGAAAATAAAACTTTAAAAAATAGCTTTCAACTACACTCCGGATGATTTAAGGTTTCTTAAAACCAGAAACTTGCATGAGAAGGATAAATAATAGGCTATTCGTCCCCTTGGGGTTGGCGCTTTCTGGGCAATTAAACACTCCATAATTACCCTCATTCCTCTAAGGCTTAAACTTCTAAGCATTTCATTTCATTAAAAATTTTTAACTCAAACGAAAACTGGATTAAGGGACTCTTGCGAACTGTATGTATATTTTGTTTCAACTTCCGGGTAGATTTTCGAATAGTAGAGCATTAAAATTTGGTTATATTATGGATTTAAATAACAATTTCGCAATGTTAGATAGTAAATTTGCTAAAATATTTAATAAAATTCATTATGTTGACCGATTATGCTAATCAAAACTAATAAATGAAATTAAGGCAAAGTGTTTTAACTTCTATAAATGTTTGGATTGTTTCCTACTTTTGAAATATGAGAAAGTACAAGAATAATTAATTTAATACCATATATAGTAGTCTGAACACCACTTATAATTTTAATAAACGGAGATTTTATGGAATTGCCGGGTAAAAAACTAGTTGTTTGGATTATTTATGCTATCTGGAAACTTGTATAATAGAACAATTTTTATTCAGATATGTTAAAAGTTGACTTAATGTGGACAATACTACTGGTGCTTTGGGATGAAATCCATACAATATGAACAGAAAAATTACAGATCAAGTCAAATTACATAAAATAAACATATGCAATAACAAAAAACACAGTAAAGTAATAAATAAATACAAAATTTACAAAAATACACATATAATAAATATTCAATATCTCCCGGATAAACCCCACCCGGTGAATGCCCCCTTCCTTGTAGAGGGAAAAGCAGAGCCAAAGGGATCATAGCGCCACTGCGTCAATGGCGTTGGCCAGAGGAAGCTGAAGGAGGGCGCTATAGCTACTAAGGTTCTGGATTTGTCAGTGTCAGAACTCCAATATAAATATTTGGCACCCTGTAATTCCACTAGTTTTGTTGATCTTTGGCGATCTTCTGGATGAATGAATGGTGAAGAACGATCAAGGATACGACCTTTAAACCTACACAGTCGCTGGTCCAACCAACTTGCTGACTGGTACGGCTAGGAAGAATGGGTGGGATGGTTCTATGTTTGGTAAACCTAAATAATTCATGAGAACTGGACAGAAGATAAAACAAAACTAGAGTAACAGAGGTTCAGAATATGAGATATGAATAAGGTAGAAGAATGTTGTTACACACCAATTAAATAACTATGTAAATTATTCAGAAATCGGTAGTCGAAAGATGATATGCAAAACATAAGGTAAAGAATATTTTGAAATGTAATGAACGTACCAAAGTTCTACGAGGGTTAATAAAGTCTGAATAAGGCATCTAGTTCTCTGTTCAGTTCAAGTTGAAATATCCTCTTCTTCTCTATTTACATCAGAAAGCACCAGACATTTAAGATATTTTCCAGAACTATTCTGTTGTTCAAAGCGGTACATAAGCATATTTTTTGGAAGTGTGTGTCAGGTGATGGCACAACTGAACATTGATCGTACATAAGCATATTTGTGGTTGTCGCTCCCAGCTCAGATAAATCCGATTATAGTCATTCCTCAGTTAGCTGAGATTCCACGTCAAGAAGTACCTCTTAAGTTTATTTTCGGTTCGCTGATTAAATTTTATTCTTGTTTTTCATTTTTTTTTAATGTCTATTGAACATCAATCTGCTTATCCTTATATTTATTCTTAGTATCCTCCGTATTTATTCTGATTCATTGATTTAATGGATGATCTTTCTCATATGATTTTTAACAAAAGAAAATATTCTATGGATTTCAACAATCAAATAATATCATTATCCAATTTCCAAGAAATTACATTTAAAAATAGATAAATTTTAAAAAATGGTGAAAAATAATTCTTGATCAGGATGTCACAGACAAATGGTCCCATCCGAGGCATCTATGCGACGTTGATATTAAGCTACCTAATTGAAGCTCGTTGGAAAGGTTGGGTCGCTGGAGAGGCAAAGAGAATCCAATTTCGAGGGTTACCTGGATAAGTTCCTGTCAAGGGATGATATAGGCAACGGCCTTCTTTTTTTTTTTTTTTTTTTTTTAATTTTTTCCCGAAGCTTAGTTATTGGTTTAGCATAAAATTGATTTGATGCTATATTTAGCTAACCCTCATCCACAAACTTTTAATTTAGTAAATATTCAACATCGACTTCTCTTATCAAGATTTCTGTTAATTAAAGTTTAGAAGTTCCTCAATCTGGTCTGAACCACTGAGTGACTTTCTCAAATCTAAACCAGTCTCTAACTAACCAGAAAAGTATTTCGATTTCTGAAAAGCTCTTAATTAAACAGTGAAGCTCCAATGAATATGGAAAAAATTAATAAATTTTGAATAATTTTCCTATTTTTAGAAAGTTTTATAACGATGTTAGGAGAAGTATGTGGTTAACACTAAATGCAGAAATATTTGTAGATGAGTTTATATGAATTTCATTAACTGAAAATAAGTGTAGCATTGGAAGCTCATACTTCTATAGCGTAGAATTTTATTTGAATAAACGACTCAAGTAAATGACAAAGAAACATATAAATAAAGTTTATTATGTATAAGAAGGATTCAAAAACAGAACATATGATATCTAAAAAGAGTGGTAAATAAATTAAGCTGTCAATGTTTTAGCGATTTATAAAATAACGAATCCAACTTCTATTTATAGATATACATACTAATTTTTAGAGATCAGCTGTTTTTTGGCCCATACGAAAAGTCACGCACGGTCAGTCTCACAGTTTTTATTATTTTCAATTTTTTTTAAAGTGTTTTGAACATTATTGTATGCTATTTGAACAATATATGGGCGCTTATTATATAAGTTAATAATGTATTCAGATATTGATAAGCTGAAAAACGGTTACTCGGCAATGTAATCGCCCAGAGCTTTTGGCTCTGTAGCGGTATAGACACCTCCTAAAATGTCTTCTCCATTACATAATACTATGTACTACAAACGAAAGTTCAGATGAAAGTAGACATAAAAAATGGCTATGTTAGCAATGCTTTCAAAAGTTTCCTCTAACATCAATACTACTGAAATAACCACCAGTTATGTCAAAGCCACCTCTACAGAGCGATTTTCAAAACTAACAAATGCCATCATTTTACCCTCCTTAAACATTGAAAAGTAAGAAAATGACATGAAAAGCAAGCTCGAAACGGTTCTCAGGGAAAGTGAACCTTGTTCCATAATCCTATAAATTGATTTATCAGAGAAGTAGAAACAACAACAGTGTACAACAAAGGTTGTGTAATGTGTAAACATGTAACATGTAGTATGCTAATGACCCCATAAGGGTAAATCCATTTATATAAACAAATTAATAATGTTTAGAGAATAACCAAAGTAACTATGCCATTGCTAGAAAGGCTTACTAGATTGTGCTGATCAGGAGGGAAAAAATAGATATAAGAGACAGTGTAGGTATAAAAAAAATGAAGAGTCCACGGAATAAGGGGGTAGGGACTGTCATTTGGTGTGCTTTCCGAAAAAAATCCAGCTTTTATGCTTGGATCTTTAATTACTTGAGTATGTTTTATCATTTTCTTCAATTTTTTATATGTCCTTTTCCTTTTTGTTATGCGTGTCTTTTCGCCCCAACATATTCTACTCAACTAGACGAACAATTATATATATGTATGTATATATATATATATATATATATATATATATATATATATATATATATATATATGTGTGTGTGTGTGTAATTCTTCTTCTAATTAAAATGAATCAGGAGTTAAACGATGCTAAAATAAAGATTTAATTATTACAATTTGTTTAACATAAAATAATCAATTGGATAACAAACATAATTTACAATGAACATAGTTACCTAAAATAAAGAATTGTTTAACAGTCCTTTGATTAATACATTCAACTAACATAACAGAGATATAACCTCCCTTGATGAAATATTGACATATAATAATGAAATCAAGAATAATAAAATTCTTGATTTTACATATATAAATATATATATATATATATATATATATATATATATATATATATATATATATATATATGAACAATCAATTATAAAATAACTAAAATTCCGAGAAAAAAATTGACACTCCCCTATTGACAATACCCTAAAATTAATACAAAAATATTCAGTTTCTAAGTATACATGAAGCCATAAGACATATTTGATATTAAAAGATTTTTACATGGTGTGTGTAGCTTTTTGGCATACAGTTTTTTTTTTGTGATACTTTTTTTTTTTTTATTATGATTTAAAATATATTTTGTTGGTAGGTTAATTTCTTCTTGACCTCGTGTACACTATTAATCCGCTTGTCTGTCTTTGAACTATATTTGTCATTGACTGGAAAAAGGAGTAGATATATTCATAGATGTATACATATAGATTGACATGTTAATGATCTTTTTTTTCCTAGTCAGTCCTGAACAGGTTGATCTGTTGGAGACAAGTCGGGAGAATATGGTGGGTGCGGAAGAACTTGGTAGCCCAGTAATTTCAATTCTTTCTTTCAATTTGTGCATGGTATGTTTTGAAACATGGAGTCTTGCTGCCGCTCAGAGAGATTATGAGGTACCCATGTATCGAGCTTTTTTACTTTCCCAATACACTTTAAATGTCTGGAAACGGTTGATCCACTTGCATTTAGTTGTGCTGAGAGTGCTTTAACTGTTTGGTAGGGGTTTCCGTCACTGTATGTTTGAGGAGATCGTTCTCTATTACGGACGGAGGTCTTCCTCGGGGCAAGTTATCCAAGTCGGTATCAGCAGCTGAAAACTTAGCAAACCAACGGCGAATGGTCCGTTCATTAACACTACCTTCGACAAACGCTTTGCAAAAATTTCTAGCGGCCTCAGCTGCTGAATGACCGGGTTTAAACTCGTACAAAAATATTACTCGAAAATCGCGTCTTTCCATGTTCATATTTGGAGGTATACTAAAAAGGTGGGTATTTGATTGGGAAGCTAATGTTTATAATACAAAGGTGGAGGATTAGTAACTGTTTACTTTGAATATGTAAACATTCGGAAGAAAACCACAGAGACCTGCAAAATCCTTTATGTATTTTAGAAACTATAAAAACGGACCTTTCATGTGAAACAAACCAATAGTATACAATACAATTATATTATCATTATACAGTATAATATATTATAATTATACTATACGATATATTATATTATAATTATACAATATAATATAATATATTATAATCATACAATATATTATATTATAATCATACAATATAATATAATATATTATAATCATACAATATATTATATTATAATTATACAATATATTATATTATAATTATACAGTATATTATATTATAATTATACAATATAATATATTATATTATAATTATACAATACAATATATTATATTATAATTATACAATACAAAATATTATATTATAATTATCCAATGTTGCATCGTGAAACGCGAGTGTAGTCTCCCAGGAGATCACACGGCGAGGCCCAGGGTCTGCACGGCCTGTCGCGCAACTGAAAAAAATAAATAAATAAAATAATGATACAATATAATAAATTACAATATAATTATACAGTATAATATATTAACCAATACATAGATATTGTTATTGGTAAAACTTAATAATAATTTTAGGCAAAATCATGAAAGACTGTGGCGTCATTATATATATATATATATATATATATATATATATATATATATATATATATATATATATAATGACGCCACAGTAAGAAATATATTTTGTTTTTTCAAATTATGTAAATCAAAACATCTAATTATATTTTAATTAAATTGGTAGTGGACCATACGTTCGGACGTTGTAAAAGGATTATATTCAAAGTTTATTAAAATTCAAGACTGTATTAATTAATAAAAATAAATTGTATATTGATAAAATTACTCGAATAAAACTGTTCCTTTCAGACAACTCAGAAGGGATGAATCTGAGAGATTAGTGTGAAAATGAAATTGGCCCTGGAGTGATACCTATATTTTCAAAGTTATAAAATATTACTAGTATAAAAACACGTTCGATCCATTGAGTGTTTTACCACCTCACATCAAATGACAAAATTTATATCGAAAGCATTAATCAAAAAAGAGTTGCAGTTATTAGATATATAATGGACTGTCATAAAAAGTGCCTTCAATGTTTCGGTAGAAATAATCGTGTTTTCTGGAACCAATAAATGAAGTAATCCCTCAATTCCGGCTCTGTCGGGGCTTGGTTTCTTTCTGACAAGATGGCCAGAAGAATTGAATCGTACATTATGTTCAGGATCGCTAATGGGCGGTAGAGACCAGTCTTGGTCACGTTTCACTTAAAAATTATATATTAGTAGCTACTCGAGTATTAATATATTTATTTTTTAATACTAAGAAAGAAAGAAAGTAAATTTTATTCTGGGACCTTCAGTCCCCTAAGAATAACAGAAAAGTACAAAACTTTGGCTTGTGTCTGGCACAGAAACAAAAACATAAAAGAAATACAAACTTAAGATATAATATTATTTAAAAATAAGAATAAATAAAATTAAATAAATAACTACGATTACTTAGTATGCATATATGTTTATAATTATATAATCATTAATGTGTATCTAAAGATATATTACTATTGTGCTTCTTATGGTATAATAAGGTCACCGAGAGAAACAGAAGAAAGAAAGAGAAAGGTGAATATATATCTAAAACATTGTTTACATATTTGTTGTGGTCCTCATTTTAGAATGTGACATGACCACTATTCTAGCGTTTTGTTTACAATCAATCTGTAGATGGATGGTTGAGGAGATGAAGGAACAGTATGCTTTTAAATGAGGTTAAAGAAGGTGCTTTGCGTATAGAGGTAGGTATGGAATTCCAGAACGATGTGGCACGCAAACTAAATGATTTTTTAAAGGATGATGTTTGATGAACGCAGTTTAATTTGAATTAATTAAAGTTTAGGAACAATATTTCATAATTATTTATTTTTTTCATGTAGGTTTGTAGTAATGAATGAATTTCAATGTCCGAGTTGACGTATTTACCTCTGGTGCGTGCACCACACGACTTTCACTCACCTCTGTTGTTAAAACTAATTTAAGAATTTTTAATTTCACTTACCTATATACCTACATGGCTACCTTGCCACATGGCAATACGGGCGTCAGTAGCCATGACTGTGATGCTACCAGTTGTAATCTTGAATTTGTTTTTTCTTCTCTTTTTCACTCTGTCCTCTCCTCTATGACCATCCCTTCAGCTCCTGCTTCTTCTCTCGGATAAGAAGAAGCTCTGGATCCCGTCTAGTTCCACATACGTTAAAAGCTGCCGGACCAAGAAAGTTTTCCATCCTTGAATAAATGACAGAAAATGTTGATAATTCTGTTTAGACACCAGCTGAGGGAAATCTCTCCCCGAGAGGACCCATCTTAACTTCCCTCAGTAGTTTGGTCCTTAGTGAATCGAACGCTGAACAGTCTACAATGATGTGCTCAGCAGTCTCCGGAACTCCACAACTAGGGCACAGGGGATCTACGTATTTTCCAAAACTGTGCAACTTACTTCGGAAAGCCCCGTGTCCAGTGAGGATTTGCGAGACCCAGTAATCCGGAACAATCCATTTAGCTTTCAATCTTGACCGGGCCGTGGGGAAGAATTCCCTTAAGGTAGCACCTTTTGAGGTTGTCACCCACCGTCTGTTTCACTCATCCATGGTATCTTCTTGGGTTGCACGCTTCCATTTCCTTGGGTCTTCCGCAATCCCTATTTGGATATTCCCCGGGAGAACTGCTGAGCCTTGCTTCTTGTAGGCATCTTTAAATAAATCTTCACGCGGGAGGAGGTAGAGGGTAGTAGTAATGGAGGTCCCATTTATCTGTATGAAATATATGGTTTGGTTTTTGTAAGAATGTAGATTTTGGATTTGACTTATACACACAGGATTTTTTAAGACTTTGTCCTCTGGACTCAGGGTAACCTTTCTTTCCATATTGAAATCTGCTATTCCGAAATTTCCATGATTACAATTATTTCTTATACTATGTATTCTATACATAGATAAGTGAAAGTAATATTTATGTATTAGGGTATTTATGTATATATTTTATATTTTAAAGGCCAAACCTAGCAATTATCATTTAACAATTTCGGGAATAATTTTTTTTTTCTGTTTTTTTTTTTTTTTTTTAAATTTCCTATGTTTCCTATTTCCTTGATAAATATAAAATTTCCAGGATTTTAAATAAAATGGTTAAATTTTAGTTAATGAAAAGATTTTAATTATTTGTGTTTGTAATTTTATTCAAAAAATTGTAAAAGTGAAAATTATACTTTTCATATCCTAAAAAGTTTCTAATGAACATAGTCCAAATCAAACTAAAGTGTTCAAACTACCAGATTCTGTTTCTAAACCGCAATTAGAATGGAAAATTTAGTTTCGAGTCCACTCCGAAGTTGATGGGATGGACAAAACACCTGGGACTTGACCAATCCCTATGAGGTTACTTCCTAACTTCTGATTAGAAACTTTTCAGAGGAAAGGCATTGAACAATGGATGCGATGCAGCGCATCAGCCATTCAAATTAATATTTAATATTAGTATGCGATTCAATCAAATCACTTATCACTAATAGTATTTTGAAAAAAAAAAAAAAATACTATAATAATTATATACGTGTTTATAAAATCGATAAGCTGTCTACAAATACGAAACGAAAGGAAACTAGTTAATCTTGGTAAAACATAAAATAAAAAATAAACTTAAAGCGTTCTTTATTATTTTATTTTTCCATTAAAAAGTTTAAGATGTCTAGATAAATCAAATATATTCTGCAGTAAATGAACTTATTTAATTACCAAACAACATATTTTAATTTACGGATAAGTGAAAGAATTATAATAATGACATAAAATGAAATGTTTCACAAAAAACCTTTTAATGAAAAGTTAAGCATTAAATCTGGCGATTTAATTTCCGTGTTTAAACATCGCCAGAAACGAAGGAGAGACGGAAAATATAATAATAATAATATTGAATTCTTTATTTATTCTGAGACTTTTTCCTTTATAATAATATTACAAGAAAATAAAAATAAAAAATTTAGGATTAAAAAATATAATTAACAAAATAAGAAATATTTACATACATACAATTTTGATAAAAAGAACTTTACAGTGTTTTTTTTTTGTTTAAAATAATATAACATGTGCAAAATACAACATAACATAAAATGTAATAAATAAACGTTTCTTTGTCTTTGTTACTAATCTTAATTGAAATTAGCAACCTAATTAAGATTCTTCGGTAATCGGAGGGCCAGGAAGTGATTGAACAAACGAGATTTGAGGGTCGTAAGAGTTTTAGTGTCTTGAATATAAGAAGGAATGGAGTTCCATACGGATAAGGATCGAATCAGGAAAGATCTGTCGAAAGCTGCGGTTCGATGGGGGGTTTTATACTCAGACCTGTATGTCAGACGCCGTGAGCGAGTGTTGCGGGAGTGGACCGAGGATTTGAAAATAAAAAAAACGTATCTAATATAAACGACAGACGGCAGGAGTAAGGAACTTGAAAGAAAGTATTTACAAGGGAATTTTAGGAAGGGTAAAGACACTTCAACTCTCAGTAAAAGCGAGTGACAGAGACCTGGATATCCCAAAGATGAAGCGGTTAAAGCAGTTGAATAATCGGTTTAGTTTTGCCTCGAGATCTCCAGTGACACCCTCATACAGTGCACAGCAGTAGTCAAAGTGAGGGAATATTAAGCAACTAACCAAAAGCCTACGGGTTTCAATTGAAAGTTGGCGACGAACGTAAATTATGACTTTTATGGCGAAAATGTGCTACGAGAGATTTCGGATACATGATTTTTCAGGTCAAGGCTTGATCGAGGCTGATTCCTAGGTTTTTAACGGTTTAGTGAAACCTTATTGGATTATCATCGAGATATAGAGTTATATACATATTTAACACGAAACATTAACCTCACACCCACAAAGCAAAACAGATATCTACCAAGATAGCTGAAAAAAATTAACAGCTAGTTATCAAAATACAGACAATACACGCAGTTAAAGATTATAATTTTACAAATTGTCTTAAAATATAAATGAATATATCATCGTCTATCAACTGCTTTCTTTAATGTTTATTTTCTTTTAATATAATAATATTTTTAATTTAAATTATGATATGATGGTCGCCATTTTGGACGCGGAAGGTTATAACTGTGATAAGTTTGCTCTCTAGTTTTTTCCGATTTTTGTTATGTTTTAAGTGAAAAAATTTAGTGTTTACAAACAAACTTGCTTCCTAACTGTGTGCTGAACAAGCAAACAAGAAGAGAAGTAAAATTTATTTAGTGAAGTGGGTTCTCCCACTGAAAAAATGACGGAAGCCTCAACTTCAAGTGCTCCAACCAGTGGCTTAGACATTTCCAATAATGCTATCGAGCACGAAAATATCTCCTGGGAGCTTGTGTCAGGAAGAAAAAGACAATTAACTGCAGAAAGAGACCCCAGGAAAATTATGAAGGTTAGTCCACCTACAAATACTCAGAACAGGTTCGAACCGTTATCACCCTCAATAGATGAACCTGAGCCATCAACTAATCAACCTACCAACACCAAACCGCCACCCATACATTTATCTGACGTTAAAGATTACCCTGCACTCATAACATTCCTTCATAATGAGGGAGGGGCAAACAGTTTCAGGCTCAAGACATCTGTCAGGGGAGTAACCGTATACCCTGAAAACTCAGATGTTTACCGAAAGTTAGTGACTAGTTTAAGAAAGGGAGGTGCGTACTTCCACACATATCAACTACCAGAGGAAAAAAGTCCACGAGTTGTTATCAAAAACCTACACTACGGCACACCACTAACCACCATAAAAGAAGAACTGGCCAAATATGGATATGAGGCAACAAGTATTGTCAACGTCATTTCACGATTTAAAACACCCCTTCCCATGTTTTTCGTGGACGTCTCAAAAGCAACATTCAATGACAAAATCTTTGACATTGAATTTTTGTACTATACCCATATAAAAATAGAGGAACCGCGCAAAAGAAAAATGATTCCTCAATGTATTCGATGCCAGCAGTACGGACACACAAAAACGTACTGCAACTACCCACCAAAATGTGTAAGATGTGGACTGGGCCACGAAAGCAGTGCTTGCACAAAACCAAGAGAAACAGCTGCAACCTGCGCCAACTGTAATGGCGCTCATCCCGCCAACTATAGGGGCTGCCAAACTTTGAAAGAACTTCGAAAACATCGCTCGAAGCAGTACGCTCCTCAGCGACCTCCAACAGTAAGACATGCACCGCCTGCCCTCAATGAGTTTCCACCTCTTCCACAACTAAATCCACCTCAGCCACCTCATCCAAGAACTGACCGGGAGCATCAGAGGCAGTTGAATCAACCAGCTCTAGCACCAGACCATCAAGATCAGAGACAGCCACAACAACCAGCTCAAGCCCAGTACCAACAGCACCAGAGACAGCCGCAACAACCATCGCAAGCCCCACACCAACAGCTACCAGCTCAAGCGCCACACCAACGACACAGATATACAGGTATGAGTGGGGGCACTACCCTACCGGTCCCGCCGGTAGATAACTCCTCTGGCCAGTTATACAATATTATCAATAACTTAAAAAATCTCATTCAGCCCCTCTTCGGTCTTCTTCAACAACTCTCTCAAACTACCCTTGCCCTTAGACAATTATATGCCCATTAATCAGATGACTGTAGGCTCCATGTCTATCATACTATGGAACGCAAACGGACTTAATCAACATAGGACAGAACTAGACATATATTTACACGAGAAACGAATTGACATAGCACTAATCACTGAAACACATTTTACACCAAAATCCAAATTTTACATTCATGATTACAAAATCTATAGAACTGACCATCCAGACAATACTTCACACGGAGGCACTGCTATTCTCATCAGATCAACACTAAAACACCATCCTTTGCAATTACCCATATCACCTGACATACAAGCTACAGCCATTTCACTATTCTCTGAACATCACAACATTACTCTTGCTGCTGTTTATTGCCCTCCGAGATATGTCCTGACTTCCACGATGTTTAGTAACTTCTTCAAACGTCTCGGCAGATGCTTTGTCGCAGGTGGCGATTATAATGCTAAAGACCCGACTTGGGGATCTAGATTATCAACCCCAAGAGGAAGAAATCTCAGGTATGTGCCTTCACGAACTTTCATTAGACACGATATCACCACACTCACCTACTTACTGGCCAACATCTAGACGTAAGACACCAGATTTACTTGATTTTTTTCATAACTAAAGGACTCCGCACTACACCTCACACAATAAGTACGAGCACAGATCTTTGCTCTGATCATTCTCTTTTGCATTTAGAAATATTTGAAGAACCACTTGTAGCTAAGAAACACACATCTCTAACAAATGGCATAATGGATTGGGATGCGTTCAGAAACTGTCTAAATACTGCTCTCTCCATTCCTTTGGCTATTAAAAATGAAGAAGAGCTTGAGGATGCTGTAGAATGCTTCACACAGAAGCTACAAGACGCTGCATGGTCCTCATCAATTCCTAGACGAAGAAAACATGAAAAGCTACCAATTTATCCACAGTACATAAGGGATTTGATCAGAGCAAAAAGAAGAGCCCGGAAAATATGGCAGACAGACCGACTTCCATCAGACAAACAAATTTACAACCGACTCAACAACGAACTCAAACGACAAATTGCAAAATTTAAAAGAACAACTTATGATAACTACATTAGTAACCTTTCGACTGATGATGGCAGCTTGTGGAGGCATACTAAAAACCTTACTAAGCATCGGGAAGTGCCTGCACCCCTCCGAAAAGAAGATGGTTCCTGGGCCATGGCTGACGGAGAAAAATCCGAACTGTTCGCCGAATATCTATCTTCTATCTTTACACCACACACAGAATTCAACAACATCGAACATGATAAAATTGTACTTAAAACTCTGGATGAACCTTTACAACTGACATTACCTCCTCCTTCCTTTACACCTGCTCAAGTCGCTGAACAAATCAGAAAGTTGCCTAAAAAGAAAGCCCCTGGACACGACTTAATTAACGCTGAGGTACTCCAGCAAATGCCCAGGAAAGCTCTAGTGTTTCTGACTTCAATCAATAACGCGATACTGAGGACAACCAAATTCCCGCTTCAATGGAAATACTCACATATTACAATGATTCACAAGACCAACAAGGACAAAAATACTCCCTCATCATACCGACCAATAAGCTTACTTCCGCTATGCTCCAAAATTTTCGAACATCTACTACATAAAAGACTTCTTGATGTACTAACTAACAACGACATCGTACCAGATCATCAATTTGGATTTAGAAGACATCACTCGACATTGCACCAACTACACAGAGTGACGGACTACATATCCACCGCACTAGAGCAGAAGTTATACACTACTGGCGTATTTCTCGACGTTGCTCAAGCCTTCGACAGAGTTTGGCACCAGGGGCTTCTCTTCAAACTCAAGACTATCCTTCCGCCTACTTACTACCTCATTATTCATTCTTTCCTTTCTCACAGATTTTTCTCCGTTCGACAGGGATCAGAGCTATCTGCCATGAGATCTATCGCAGCAGGAGTACCCCAAGGTGCAGTGCTCGCTCCGTTACTCTACATTCTTTACACTCATGACATACCTTACAGCCCCAATATTCTAACAGCGACTTATGCCGACGACACGGCGATCTTAACAAAACATAAAATTGCAACCCACGCCTCAGAGATCCTACAACAACATCTAATAAAATTACATGACTGGTTCAAACTCTGGAAAATCCGATTGAATAATGACAAATCACACCATATCACCTTTACTCTTCGACATGACACGAGTCCTCCCGTTTTCTTAGACAACACACAAATTCCACAGACGGACACTGTACATTATCTTGGTTTGACGTTTGACAGAAGAATGACTTGGGGCCCGCATATTAACCAAAAAAAGAAAACCCTTAACCAAAGACTGAGACTTCTTTACTCCCCTCTTTTCAAAACACTCGAAACTAAAACTTCGACAGAAATTAAACACCTATACTTACCTACTGAAACCTATTTGGACTTACGCATCACAGCTATATGGGACAGCTAAAAAGACTCACATTAACAAACTTCAAATCTTTCAGGCTAAAACGTTTAGAACAATTACAAAAGCACCGTGGTACGTTAGCAACATAACTTTACATACTGACCTTAAGATGCCAACCGTCAATGAGCACATACGGACACACTACAAACGTTTCCACGACAAACTACAGGGTCACCCTAACACACTAATCAATGACATGGCCACAACACTCATGCCAGGAAATGCCTACAGAAGGCTGAAGAGGAGTTGGATGAGAGACCTTCTCCTTTAGTAATATACACTAATTTCATGCCAGGAGTAGGTACCGCTGGGTGCTGCTCTCCCTCATGCCTATCACGCCATGTTTCTTAAAATTGACCGCACATTCACTGATTGTTCATTGTATTATTTACAGGTGTGAATAAAGATTTAAAGTTAAAAAAAAAAATTAAAAAAAAAAAAATTATGATATAATTTGTGTGTATATACATATATATACTCGTTTTACATGTAAAATTTTTAATTGTTATCTTCGTACATGTTTTATGGATGTTTTCTAATAACATTAATCCTTATTGCCTTGGAAAGTGGCAGATTGTGTTGTTTCTCTTTTAATTAAGACTAAGCTTAAATGTTTAATCTGCTGTACAAACTCCGTAAATCCTTCCTCCAACATACTTCCTCATCATCCAGTCCTATCTCTCTGATAGAACCTTTAAAATTAACCTCAATCGTTCCTAACGATTCTAGTATTGCCTCTCTAACTCTCCAATCCTACATCAGAGACCCTTTGACAGTCATGATTGGAGAATTAAAATCAATTCCAATAAATCCCATCAAATTACCTTCGCCCTTCGTCGTAAACCTATGACATCCTGCCCTACAGTGTCCTTCAATGATATCCCCCTTGTCCCTGTTGAACATTCCCCTTATTTAGGTCTCCTGCTTGACAAACGTCTTACATGGAATCTGCTTACAAGACTAAAAATAGAAGAAACTTCTCGCCGATTTCGGTTACTTCAACATTTCCTTAACACTCGATCTAACCTTTCACCTTTAGACCTTCTTGTTTAAATTCACTTCTAGAGTGCTACAAATGGGCAGTTTTTGTCTTCTAAGTGTTTTTCTCTTTTTTTTTTATGTTTGCTTTTATTACTCGTTTGATGGTTTATTGAGTGAATTTTTTATTTTTGGACATTTATATGTTTTTAATTTGAAGGTTTTCAATTACACTTTCTTTTGAGGCCAGAGGAAACATGAATCGTTGAGATATCTACAAAGTGACTATTTCAGTTTTAATTTGGTGCATTTGAAAAACGTTCTATTTATATAGTAGATTATTTTTTACTTTCTTATTCCTAAGTCTCTTATTTGAAACCTATCAAGTTCATTAAATAAAAATATCTATGAGATGTTCTACAATTGAAATGGCTTATTCATATACAAATAAAATAACAACACGCATGGTGCTCGAAATCAAAATTAAAAAAAAAAAGAAAGTCGGTTGAGTAAGAAAAGGGATGGTCTCTTTTGAGAGTGCAGATGGAAGCCTTTTTTGCTTGAAGACTATCCATCAAGAAGGGTGACGCTCCCATCGATACCTGCTATAGCCAGCCAGCATCGGGTTGGATACAGGCTCATATCTCACCGCCCTACCTTCGTCATCCTACGGTTCAACCTTTGATTATTTTTTCATTTCTTTATATTTCCGTTCAAGTGAAAAAAGGAAAAAAAAAAAAAAAAAGAGAGGGAATAAGATAGGTTTGTTGCAAACAATACTTATTAATTCATAACCTCAAACAAAAACGCATCAGGAATAGTTTCATTAAGTCCCTCCTCTTTTTTTTCTTTAGAAATTATGTATTTATTTAGTGATATTATTTTCCGTCACATTATTGATCAGTCTAATATTGATATACTATAATACGGCAAGTTGTTTTAATTATTTTTGCACTAAGATGAATGCCAATGTGACAACTTTCATTTTTGCCTGATTTCAATTATTGAATTTTACCGAATAAACGTTTAATGTGTCCCCTGATCTTTTTAAGAAACTGTACGCCGAATATTACGTTTTTGTCCTCTGAGCCCCCGATAAATTTCATGTAAGACATATATACGCCCAAGATATTACAATTACGTTTTTATCAAAATGTATGCCTTTGAAACCCTTTACACGTGTATTCGTTCAATGGAAGTTTCATGTTCAGAAACAGCTATTTAAAACCTATTACCTTGAAGGTGGTTGGTACCTAGAAAGATAATTAACTGAAAATTAAAAATGAATAGAGAGTAGAAATAAAATAAAATCAATCTTTAAAAAAATAAGAAGGAAATTAATATATACTTATCTAGAATATTTATAAAAAGTGATGGAATCCCAAAATAGATTTTTTTCTCTATTTGTGTTGGGAAAGGTACGACCTAGGGATATTGCAGTGCTTCTGTTTCAACCTTGTTTCTGCGGTTCATATTCCAATGAGGTAGGTGGTACACTCTTATAGAATAGTTTTAGTTTCACTGGCAAACCTTGTGGTTTTGTGAGACAACTGGTGTTCAATCCTATACAGAGAGTATCGCATAGCATTTATTATTTAAAAAAAAAAGAACTAAATAATAACAAATTTCATTAAAATTTGTAAATCAATGCATGATTAGATGGTCAATTAATAATGAATACCAAGTAATAAGTATTTTCATATTTATTTATTCGTATGTATTACAATTTGTCACAATGGGCAATAATAATAATGCTAAATGATCACATTCATTCAATATTTGCAATATAGACAAAAATAAAGTCAAACTTACATAAAATGAAATCAAACTAAATAAACATATAATAACAAAATTTGGATAAAAATAAATACAAATAAATGAAGTTAACAATAAATAAACAAAACATGGTCACATCCATACGTAGGTACAATATTTACATCAGCTAAGGGAACACCGGAAGGGGCTTGTCCCCTACTTGTGGAAGGACAAGCTGACTCCAAAGGATCCCAGCGCCTCCCTCACCGCATCACTGGTGAGAGCCAGCGGAAGCTAAGTGAGGGACCATAACCACAATCAAACCGCACTTAAGAGAAAAATCTGACCAGTGTCAGGACTCCAGCTTACCTATTTACAAAATATCTCGGGGCCACTGCCGTTCCAACCTTCTAGATGGGTTGTATGGATGAGTGGAGCTGGTAGGATCGTGCTAGTGGATGAGGATGATAAATGAGGTTCTGGGGAATTTGGAAAATTTGGATGAAATAGGTCTGAAATAAATGGACCATTAAAGTCGTGGTGCAAGGTATAGTTGGAGACATAATAAGGAGCATTTTCACTATTCTAAATACCCGTCAATTTTATTTATTTTAAATAATTGAGTATCTCTCTTTGTTAGTATTAAAAATAAATTATAATAAAAGAAAACAGGAAGTAAGAGAATTCAGTAAGAAACAAAAACAAAGTAAAACATATTTTTCCCGTTTGAAAACACATTTCTAAGAATAAGGGTAGTTAATATTGATGATATAACAATAGGAAGCTAAATACTTCAGAATAACCCTTTAAACAGACCAAGTATCTGGGCTAAATTACGAAAAATTCTCACTGGGAATATTTACTATATATTGAAACGACAAGAAAAAGCTCACACATACCGATTACTACAACACTTACTTGATAAACCCTCAACACATTACACCTTTTACAGAAAGCTAATTTATATGACTATCATAAGGCCTATTTGGACATGATATACAAACCAATATTAAAATTACGTTAAAATTTCATCGAGATTATCAATTACAGAACAGTTCTCTAAAATGATTAAAATTACCGTCAAATTCTTTCAAGTTAAAAATCCATAACTTATAATACCGTAGTAAATAATTTACATTAAAAATTAATAAGGTATCAATAATTCCTCAAATAAAAAAAAACAAAAATATTTTCAACAAATAATTACCTGCTATATATTATTTAAATTTTACCTAATAAATAAATAATAGTTAAAAAAAAATATAGAAAACCCTTTAAATAGCTCCCGAATAAAAATAAGTAATACCTAAATGTGATTGGACCGCATCAGTTGCTGACACAATTTTCGCTAGTCATTAATAAATATGACCTAAACCGAAATTAATTAAAAATTTATAAAATGGGATTCATGTACATTGGGTATCCATCAAACCATATTTAATGCCTATCCGCATCTAATCCATTTAGTTTTAACCAAAAAATCCAGTTCGCGAAAACATTAAGATTTTCAATTACCACCGTTATTTATATCAATTTCAGAATTTTTAAACACACTTAGATACGAAAATAAATTGTCAAATAAATTCAATAGCAACATGTGTTTTATTATTAATATACTATATTATTATCTACGACAATCAGTTTGTTTTATCGGTTTTTCATCACTCTCCGTTAACACTTACAATAATATGTATACGATAATATTGTTTCTAAAATATTTCCCTTATAATATGTTTCATATGTAGGTAAATGAATGTAAATATCCTAAATATCCGTTGCTTTGTCACCAATAAAATCTGTAGTACCTGCCCCTAAATATCCCATTGGTTTTAGATGTAGCCCACTCGTAATATTTCATCTCTGTCCTAATATTCCCCCAAGAGGGCTGAAAATACGATGACCGCTAAACAGGATAATAAAAAAAAAATTTAAAGAATTTTTCATGCAACCATTGAGACGTTCATTTTCAGGAGGTACTAAAGTATTTTGACATATCATCATTCCAATCATTTAGGTTTGTCATAATCTGTTATCTGACTTCATTTAAAGAACATTTAAGTATTTTAAAAACAGGATCCAGAAATACAATTATTTCATAACATTGAGATGGATTTATTAAATTTCGTAATTTCTTTAAGAGAGAATTTTCGAGTAAGAAAGTTCAGAACTTATCATAAAAAAGTTGAATTTCTTAATTTGTTCGTTAATTATCAGGCCGATTTGCAAAAGAAATTCTTGGATATTTTTTTAAAACACTTTATTTATTCCAGTATCGCGACGTTTCAGCCTCTAGGGCCATTTTCAAGCTTCTGTAATCAATTAAAATCTCATTGCATTTATATATTTCCAACAATTCAATTACAACAACATATAATAAATTATTTTTAATAAAATGACATTTTAAAAAAAGTTATGACGACGCTGGTGAAAAGCGGTAAAATTAAAAGATAATTGAGATGGATATGCATGGTAGGTGACATAATTATTAAAAATAATTTATTATATGTTGTTGTAATTGAATTGTTGGAAATATATAAATGCAATGAGATTTTAATTGATTACAGAAGCTTGAAAATGGCCCTAGAGGCTGAAACGTCGCGATACTGGAATAAATAAAGTGTTTTAAAAAAATATCCAAGAATTTCTTTTGCAAATCGGCCTGATAATTAACGAACAAATATTAGAACAAAAGAAAAATGACGACAATGATGAATTTCTTACTAAACCATGAAAATCAGTTGACCAAGTGACATTGAAAAGTTCAATATGTCCTTTTCATGTAATATGATCCCAGGAAGACATGTTTTTCCTAAATCGGTGAGGAAGAATGAGCTAAAAGACTAATTTTCTAGTATAATTGTAAATTTTTAAATCTTAACATAGGAGTTGGATAAGGGACCTCCTAACAAAGAAGGCAATTAAGACACGCGCCAGGTAGAGGTACCGCTGGGCATACTCTCTCCATCATGCCCCATCATCTTTATTGAACTATCCCATTCACTGGTTGTTAACTACATGGCAGGTGTGAATGTAAATATATAAAAGTGAAAAAATAAAAAATTAAATAAGAATTCTATTCATTGAATTATTTTCCGAATATAAATTTTAATGAATTCAGTAAAGTATCAGTGATAATTCTTATTATAATTTAACAATATAAATATTTTTTAATGCATTTATAAGCAGATAGAACTTTGTAAACCCAAACCGTTCCTGTTGCTGTGTTTTTAACCGGCTGCTTTTCTAAGGCAGCGGTAGCTTCAAAAACTAGCTTACTTACTATATTTAGTCAATATATAAACTATATTTAATGATACTATGGATCTCCTTTCCAAAGGTATCGTGTTTACCAATCCAATAGGTGGCATGCAGGGTAAGATTAAAGTAAACAAGATTCAATTAATACATTACTATAATTATTATTTACTACAGATCCATTATATTAACACATTGTCTAGAACTCTGATTGAGAATACTGAGGGACATTTTAATACCTTGCCAAACAATATTACAAATAACGATATACCTTTGAAACCCTTAACCGGCTGGCGAAGGTGAAAACAGTCTTAGATCCCCTTTCTCGGCATCATCCTCCAGCTGCTCTCAGAACCCCGACGGCCACCTCATCTTCTTGTAGAAGGAACCCGACTCACTCTTCTTGAGGATAAAACTTGACTAACCCTTCGGTTCTTCTCTCTCATTCTCGTCACCTCGGGTGGGCCGATATGGGAAGTGCCCCGGCTGGCGGTATAGTCTTTGTGTTATTATTCTTATCTTTTCACCACCCTTAATATTCTTGTTGGCCGCCGCTGGGGGGAAACTACCAGAGGTTTCTGGTACCGCTGGGGGGCCCATACCGATGGGAAATCTAGGGGACTAGGTAAACACCTTTTGATGTTTTGCCGACAAAGGTTCGTTATCTTTAATTGTTTAATATTAAAATTATTTAATAATTAACTCCCCTCAGTATCCTCAATACATTACAGTGTTTACGAAAATTCTTTGGACGTTTCTAAAAGAAGATTCCTTATGCATTTGTTGTGTTGAAGTTTAAAAGTTCTAAATATACAAATAATAAATTTCTTTTGATGCCGCATAGTTGTTTCGTTATGAAAGTTAGCCCAGGGTTTTCTCAGGGAACTTTTATCTTCTCCAAGCCAACTTTGTTCATATTGGAAGAGGGAATACTCACTCTCCTTCCTTTACTTCATCGGAGAGCGTTCCCCTTTGTGAGTGACTATAAGGTCTTAGGAGGATTGTTTTCAATAATACATTTTTGTAGTGAAACGACTATATATTAAATAATAATCATCTGATAATATATATTATCTAACATGGACATGCCATTTTGGACAAAAAAACGACGATACAAGTCCTAGATTAGTGATTTGATTGATAATGATTTACTATTGGGTTGATGCAAAATTAATGCAGGTTTTTAGTAGGTATTGTAAATACGCCATATCTTTACTTTAACCGTATATATTTAATCAAAATAATTTCCATCTGAATCAATGCACTTTTGCCAACGTTCAACAAGCTTTCTTATTCCACCAGAAAAAAAATCCGTATCCCTGGACTCAATGAAATCACGAAAAGAATTTTCAATGTCGTCCTGGTTTTGAAAATTTTTCTCCCTCAAAAAGTTGTCCAGATGCCTGAAAAAGTGGAAGTCTGTAGGAGAGAGGTCAGGTGAATAAGGCGGATGTTGGAGAACTTCGTAGCCAAACTCGTGCAGTCGTCGAAGAGCAGATTTCAAAGCGGCGATTTTTTTGGTGGTCGTTTAATTGGTGTGGCACCCACTTGGCCAACTTTTTTACCTTCCCAATTGCTTCCAAGTGGCGTACAACTGTGGATTGGTTCACACCGAGTTCCGCCG
This sequence comes from Piezodorus guildinii, assembly GCA_023052935.1. NCBI lineage: Eukaryota > Metazoa > Arthropoda > Insecta > Hemiptera > Pentatomidae > Piezodorus > Piezodorus guildinii. The sequence continues at coordinate 165,441,297 of CM041292.1, forward strand.
CCATTTCTCGTGTGGTTTTGGTTGGGTCTTCTTCCACTTTTGACCTCAGCTGGTCGTTGTCCAGAGCAAGATGACGGCCCCGACCTTCCTTGTCTTCGAGGTCGAAATCTCCTCTGCGAAACTTCTGGAACCAACGCTGCACCGTGCACTCATTAATAGCCCCCTGACCCCACACTTCATTAATATTACGAGCCGTTTGCGCAGCGCTGCGCCCTAATTTAAATTCGTAAAAATAAATTGACGAAAATCGCACTTTGACATTTTCGATTCAAGACCTTTGAAACACTGAACAAAACGATTTTACTAAACAAATTCATGGTGAAAGAGAGGGTATTAGATAAGGTTTGTTTTGGTATAATAATGATCAATGTTAGGATTAGCTTTGTTTACACAATTGGAATTAAGATATTGCAATAGAGGAAACCTGCATTAATTTCGCATCAGCCCAATATTAACATCCATATGGTTAAGCAATAAAATGTTATGAGTTATATCATCGAGTTTAATAGAAATCCAAAAACAGTGCACTCAAACCACTTTTCTGCCCCACAGCCAAATTTTTTTACTAAATAGTAAAAATAAATTATATTTTTATGATTTGAAAGACTTATTATATTATTATTTTTTATATATTTTGGTCATCATTATACCACATAAAACAATTAAAAATCATATATACGCTTTTTTTTTCTTTTTTGTTTTTTACTGCTCTTCTATGGTCACGGCTCCTTGGAGAAGATTCATACACGTTTAGTTTCAATTAAACTTGCTATATCGATGTAGAATTTAATCTACATACTCTAAAGTAGTACTTTTTATTTTGTAGATTTTTTTCACATTAGCGATATCATCTGATTAGCATTGCTAAAACAAAGCTAAATATACAAGTTCAACGAATTTGATGATTATCTAAACGATAAGAGAGCTAAAATATTGTTTTTAATGTAATTTTTGTGTTTTTGAACATAAGAACAGTAAAAATATGCATGTGTAATATACCGTTGGAAAGCTAAAGATTTTTGAAAAAATATAATCTTATACCTACATAAGCTTGTGAAAGTTAATAAAGAGTGGTGAAAAGCCTATAAAACTAACTGATTATTTTAGATATTAATGTATTAGATTTTTGAATTAAACTAATGTTTCTATTGAAATTCAATTTAATTAACTCTTATCAGATTCACTAATTTTCATCTATGATTGTATTTGGAAATTATTTTATCGATTTTAACAATGGAGGTTAGTAAATGTCGTGTGTTTCCCGCATCAGATTTTTTAGTTTTCACTTAGTAATTAAATGCATGTTTTTTTTTAATGAGATAATATTTAGATTTCCCTTTTTATGAGATTATATTAGAGCTCAAATTTTGAGTTTGAACTATAACCTATTGATCTCCTAAGCTATCTTCAAATTTCGTTATACAATAATTATGTTATGGCATGCTTTTCAAGAAATTATTTCATGCATACAGTGGTAAGACTTTACGCAGCTCCGCAACGTAGAACAACAATGCCAAAGAGAACGGAGAAGAGAAGTGTACTTGAAGAAGAGGGTCAATGCAGAAGAGAATTCAAGAAAGGGGTCGTTAAGGGTGGAGTGTGGTAATTATGCCGCATGGGCGGGTCACTACTGCACTCCACTGTCGGCCACTGTACCACTGTTCTTCATTCCATTCTTACCACGTACCTTTGTCATGCTCGAGTATATATTTCCTTCCTAAAGTCTCTTTTGTATAAACATATCGAATAAGTCAGCTATAAACACAACTGAAGAATAAATTAAACATGATTTAAGCACAGTGGTCTATTACGTACATACGAGAAACCCTCGGATTTTTAAAATACATCACTCAAAATGTTTAAATACTTAACAAATATAAACAATAACTATTCATTGATATGGAAATTCACAATCATTGAGATATAGTGGACATTTGTACCTTTTTAATTTCACTCACCTATATATGAAACATTGTAATTCCGTTCACTTATGAAATGTATTGTAAGAGAAAGAGTTGGGGTCGTTAACATTTTTCAATTATAGTTTTCGACGAAAAAAGGCGTTTAAGAGTCCCTTTAGCGCAAATGGGGAGTTTAGAAGGTTGCACGATGCGGAATGGCGGAGCTTATAAAACGTGAATATAATTGAGTTGATAGCATCGCGGAGACTCAAATGGGCGAGTATAGGTGTCGGGCTCGGTGGAGAACGGATTCCGAGAAAATTGGTATACGCTGAACCGACTGGTAGGCGTTCGAAAGGTAGTACGAAGGGTCGATGGGAGGATTGCGTTAAGATAAGACTGATCTTAACATGGGCTTGAACGATGATCATTGGACGAATCTGTGTAAGCGGAATTTCTGTGTATCGGCATCGAACCTTCGGATTCGGCTAGCCTATTATTACTATTAATCCAAATGACCAAGTCCTGGAAAAAGCTCTGTGTATCTGATATGAATTAGATTATCTGGAAAACATGTTATAAAAGTGACTACATAATAGTAATTATGATTATAACCCTCAAAGCGGATTAAAAATTTGCAATACCAGAAAGAAAGAAACACTCAACCATGTCATATTTAAATGTCCGATGTACTCCAACATACATTTAAATGTTTATGGAGACATCGAAAATATTAATAGGATTGAAATATTAGATCCCTGGAAGATATAAAAAAAATGTATTTTTTAATATCTAAGGTGATCAATAAATTACAGAGAGTTGGTCGGTACGTTTTCTAGTATAATTTTGAATGTACTTTTGTGCTGTTATTGTTATTATACTTAAAAGTTTCCTAGTTAAGAACATAATTTTTTATTATTAATTACAATTTTTTATGATTAATAATAGTTTTTTTTCACGGTACGGCTTAAATATCACGCGGATATCACTAATCTTACATCCATTCATACGGCTTCCCTTCTTCTTTCTCTCCTCTCATATTTTCCTCATTCTCTCCAATAGCTCCTTCCTTCAGTCCACGCCAATCCTTTTCTCGCACCTCTCTTTCCTACAAGAACCCTAATTTCCATTAGTCTTTTCTTAAAGTCATCTCTATTTAACTAGTTTTGGTCTGTTATTGTCAGTTCCTCAGTTTCTTCCCTCATCTGTTTGATGACCCTCAGCACTCTTTCATTTCCTCATTTCATACCTATTTTAACTTATTTTCATATCTTGAACAGATACTTTTGTGAGTAATACACTGTCAGAGAAGCATTACATAGACTAGTTATTGAGCTAATGGAAAGAATTACATTTCACCAAGACAACAATGATTTGTGGGAACGTGAAATCAGCTGAGCTCCCACAAACGATATAAATACAGAACATCGCTTGGATAAATTTCTACAAGGTTTATAGACCCAACAAAAAACAAAACAAAAAACGTATAATATTCCGCATATGGAAAAGAAGGTAGAAGTAAACAATTTTGGAAGAATTGAAATAATTCAATAGAGCCATTTTAAGTATAATTGCGAAAAACAAATATGCAATAATAATGTTACGTAAATTGATAACGAAAAACTGAATAGGAATAAATTAATAAGCACCATATATCGGATACAGTTGATCAACATTTTTTTTGTGCATATCCTCTTTTTGAATCCTGTCAATGGTATCTGTTTGACCATACTCAAGGAATTATTTGCGTCAGGATTATTTTTCAGTGACAAAGTTTTAAGTTAATAATTATTATCTAATCAGACATTTGTTCAAATTTTCTTTTAGAAAAATAGTGTTATGGAATGATATTCATGATGGTTCTTTAAATTTTAATAAATCTCCTATAGTTTTTCCCATCCTTCATAAATGTAAGACAGCATGTCATGTCACTTTATAAACTCTCCAGTAATTAATTTATTGAAAAATTGTCTTTTTAAATTATAAATAAAAAAATCATCAGTGGGATTTATAATTACATCTGTACTCACTAGAGTTTACTAGATGGGGATCTGAAAGCGAACTGAGATGGATAAATCCGCAGAACATGACTATATTATCAAGGAAGGGATCCTCATATATTCCTAAGTACGCCATTATATGCTTTGGGATTGAGGTCGGTTCAATCTGTCTCAGATATCCTTGTTGAACATTCGGATAAAATTAATAACTCGCAAAGTCAAGGGATTGTAGTTTTACCATAATCATAAACAAAAGCATGGTTTTATGGATCATAAATTTTTTTTTTTATTATAATTAATGTCGAATTTGTGTCATTGTATGGCATTAAATTATATTATTCACTAACATTTTAGGATCTAACTAAAATTTTTAAAAGTAATCGTTAAAATGTGCATTATCTGTGACACAGTAAGACATTTGCGTTGAGGATAGTAATGGCCATATCAATTACACTTTATGCTTCTTCTAGTTCTGCCATGTAGTAAAAGTTATTACTACAACTTATCACTGCAGTGATGCAGTTTTTGACGACCGAAGGGAATTTAATAAACCAAAGTGGCACTGGCTTGAAGAGTAGTTTTCATGGTACCACAACCCTTTTAAAACCCGCCTTTTTTACCGACCCAAGATCGTTTTCTTGCTTGTAACTTTCTCCTTATTCTTTTTATTTGTTTGGGGTTAAACTTAGACCAGTTCGATTAGTTTCTTTGCATAGAATACTTTTCGGATTAACACTCATTATAGGAAAAAACTAAGAGATATCATTCAGTATCAAGTTTATAACCCTAAATAAGTTACTTAACAAGTTCCCCGCGGGGCTGATTTTCATGTTCTTCGCGAACAACAGGTCTTTTATTCTCTTTTTTACTTTCACTTACTATATATAGTAAGGGAAAGTATTGCGATCGTAAAAATTTTCGAATTCCAGTTTTCAACAGAAATACACGTTTTAGGGTCCCCTGAGTCCAAATAACCAAGCCCCGCAAAAAGATCTGTGTGTGTCCGTGTGTGGTAACTCCCGGGCGGAAAAGAAAAGTCCTATGAAACTGAAATTTCATATTTAAGACAACTATACCCCGGAGAAATTACAAAAACTTTTTTTTATCAAAATCAGCTTACCAGAAGAGCCACTTTATACCATGCATTTTGCACCTTTTTTCGATTTTCTCAAAAACGGTTCCGACAATTTAGATTAAAATCGCGATATCAATGTCAAATTTAATAGGCTTTAACATCATGTAGGTTTCGTTCTGATTAATATAGTTTGACAGGCCTTAAATGCCGAAATTTTAAATTTTCTTCTTCTAAAGTACCTTTAATTTTGTATATTATATAAGAATAGCCATATTATCTTGTTAACATTGATAAATAACAGCTAAATATGTAAGTTGTGAGAATTTGAAAAACAACTAAAAGAGAAAACTGGAATCATATTTTTTTAATGCAATTTTTTGTTTTTGAACCTAAGAACAGCAATATACATGTATGATATACCGTTTGAAAGCTAAAGATTTTAGAAAAAATATTATCTTATACAAAATCTTTTTAAAGTTAATAGAGAGTGGTGAAAAACCGATTATTTTACATAATAATATCATAGATTTTTTAATAAAACACATGTTTCTATAATAATTCCATTATTTAATTCATTAATGGTTTCACTTAATTTTATCTCTTACTGTAAATGAAAATTCTTTAATCGATTTTAAAAACGGAGGTAAGTGAAAGTCGTGTGTTGCCCGCACCAGATTTTTTTTTTTTTTTAATGATTAAGGTACTGAAGTACATAATTCACATCAAACTACATGCTCATTCTATACATATATTTGCTTTATTTCTGAAACGCTATATCATCATAAGTTTATGGTAATAATTTCCGATCGTGAACATGTTTTAATTCCAGCTTTAATCTTTTTGATTTGTAAATGTCCTTAAAACAAAAGATAGAATATTTACATTTTTTTCGGATACGTCTCTTTTTTTCGAAGCATAGCTTCAATTTAAGGATGTTCTGTGATTTACTATATTTTGCGTTTTTTGTTTCTTCTGATACGCTTGAAGTACTGGGGTACATTTTTGACAATTATACGGAGATTATAATTAAACCTAATTAAAACCTTAATCCTAAATATTTGTCTCCATATCACAGTTGTGAACTATTTTCCGTTGGTTGCACTTCTTACCATGTAAGGGATGGTGGCTAAGGATAAAAGGGAATAGTAAAAGGGGAATGTTTACTTATTTTAGAGAGTCCAGAAATTTAATTTGTCTTCTTCGAATGAAATCTGGAATCGTTCAGAGATCGAGTGGTATGTCAAGTCCGGTGGCTTCTTTTTCATTGGTCCTCACCAGTTTCCTTAGTAAAAGTCGATTAGTACACATATAATTTATTTACTTTCTGTATTAATAACAAATGGATTGGAATAATTATATGTCAAAATACCAGTAATTAACTATATTCTGAAAATGAACGTCTCAATGGTTGTATGAAAGTTCCTCTATATACATTTTTTTTTAATTAGCCGGTCTAGAGTCTGTCTTGGAAGATTATCAGGAATAGGCGCATATGACAGTGTTGGGGAGAGGGGCGACAACACACTCGCTCGCAGCCTCAACCCGAACGTTAATTTTGTCGCCGAATTTCTCATACTTGATTAGGTTTCGTTATGGGTTTATTAAGATTACTAACTTTGTAAAACTTATATATATTGAGGAAAACAAAATTCAAAAGAACAAATAAAATTAACTTATAAACATGAGTGTACTGTACTTAAGGTCACAAGGACGATCGCGGGCGACGATGGCGAGCGACGAAGGGTAGTAGCGACTGCGAAGCGACCTTTCTCTCTTGGCACCCAGAGCACTCTCCCTCCCGAGCGGTCACTATCACTTAATCCCTTTTAGGTAAATAGTGCCCCCCTCTTGCGTCTGAACTTAATATTTACTAAATATATACAAACATACATACATATATATATATACATATATATATAAACTAAATCAGTATTTCTCAATTCTTAACATGCCGCCCACCAATTTTATAACATAAAATTTAAATTTTAAATTAGGAGTGATCATGATCCTCTGCAAGTAATGGTACAATGCGTGAAACTGGGCGCACTATCTCTCCAGCAGGCGTTCTTAATCTGACTACTCTTGTGACACCGTCCCCTCCTGGAATTACTTCAGTAACACGTCCTCTTGGCCAATATTGAGGCGCTACATTCGGGTCATGGAGCAACACTAGTGTTCCTGTCTTAGGACCGTCTTTTCCGGATGTCCACTTAACCCGTTGTTGCAAATGATGCAGGTAATCTTTGCGCCATCTCCTCCAAATGTCTTGTACACACTGCCGAAGAAACTGCCAGCGCGATAATCGATTACTTGGTATGTCCATAAAATTATACTCCGGAGGTGAAACCATTGGTGCGCCAACCAAGAAATGCCCAGGAGTCAATACTTCGAAGTCCTCAGGCTCTGCTGATAGCGGATGGAGGGGTCTAGAGTTCAGCAAAGCTTCAATACGTGCGGTTAGCGTAGAAAATTCTTCAAACGTAAAGGGTTTTGAAGTGAGAACTCTACGAAGGTGGTATTTAAAAGATTTTACTCCAGCTTCCCACAGACCTCCAAAATTAGGCGAGTGAGGAGGAATGAAGCACCAGGTTATGTGTTTATTCTTCAAATGCTCCTCAATCTTCTCCTGCGTCTCCACCTTTCTCCACCATTCGTCCAACTCCTTTAAGTGATTTGAGGCTCCAAGAAAATTCCGTCCGTTGTCAGAAAAAATGCAGCTTGGAAGCCCTCGTCTTGCGATGAAGCGATCTAATGAAGCGAGGAATGCCTCGGTGGACATTTCTGAAACCACTTCCAAATGAACCGCTTTGGTTCCGAAGCATATATACAGACAAACATAGCATTTAGCCAGATCATATTTCCGTCGAGCTGCAGTCCTGATAGAAAACGGTCCAGCAAAATCAACTCCCGTATTCAGAAAGGCTCGCCCCTGTGTGAAGCGTGAAGAAGGTAAATTTCCCATAACTGGCTGGTATGGTTTTGTGTTGAATCGTCGACATCGAAGACATTTATGGATGCGGGTTTTGATGGCTCTGCGTGCCGACAATATCCAATATTGGCCCCGTAACAGCGAAAGAAGAAGCTGGGGACCAGCATGCATATAACTCAGATGCCAGTGGTCAATGAGTAGGTTAGTGAAGTGGGCCCTTTGAGGCAACAGTACTTGGTGTTTTTGCTGGTAGGATAACGGACTGTTTACCAATCTGCCGCCCACCCTAACGATTCCAAATGAATCCAGGAAAGGGTTCAATGATCTCACATTTTGATCCTTCACATTCTTCCAAGGGTAATCTTTCTTAAAATAGTAATTTTGCGTTGCTCTGATGATTACCTGGATAGACTGGTTTCTCTCCGCCAGCGTAATGGCATTTTTTTCTCCTTTTGTCGGGTTCAAGTCTAGTATTAGCAATGAAACGCAACACGTATGCAAATATATTTGTTACCTTAGCGAATGTAGAGAACTTTTGTATTGCACTTAATACTAATGGCAACTCCTCTGAGGCTGCTAATAGAGTTACCTCTTTCAATTCTGGAATCTGTCCTACCTTGTTCGATGGTAAGCTTTCAGAAATTGGCCAATCTTCAGGGGGTTGAAGTAACCATTCAGGTCCCTCCCACCAGGATTTCCGGTCCACCAACTCTTGAGGTTCAATACCCCGTGACGCAATATCCGCTATATTCTTTGCGGAATCAATATGGAACCATTGACCGGGCGTGGAATCTTCTAGAATATTTACAACACGGTTTGCCACGAATGTCTTCAGTTTGTGCGGTGGAATTCTGAGCCATGATAGAGTTATCGTAGAGTCAGACAATAAAACTGTGGATGTAATACTGAGAGGCTCCAGAAACCCTCTCAACATTTTCAAGCACCGAATAAGAAGAACTGCCGCGCAGAGCTCCAATCTTGGCACTGTCATCGTCTTCACGGGAGCAAGCAGTGTTTTAGAAAACAGAAGTCTTGAAGTAACCTCCATCTTATTCCTTTGATGTGCTTCACAGCGGAGATAAATAACTGCTGCATAGCCCAACGAGGATGCATCTGCGAATCCAATCACCATAATCTTGCAGAATTTCGAAGGTAGTAGATATCGCGGGATTCTTAGCGACTGAAGATCCGAGAGATGTATTACGAATTTCTTCCATTCCTTAGCCAGAGAAGTTGGTATAGGAGTATCCCACTCCAGCTTTCTATTCCAGAGCGCTTGCATTATGGTTTTGGCCTTAAACACAACTGGCGATAGATATCCTAAAGGGTCATAAATTCTTGCTATCACAGACATAATTTTGCGTTTGGTGGTTATCAATTGAGGGGTATTTACTTTGTAAGATAGGCAATCTTCGTGAGTATTCCATTGCATGCCTAGCACCTTGATAGAAGAGTCTTCTCCTGTTTCCAATGTAACTGATGAATTTTCTGAAATGTTAGATACTTCATCTAGTAAGGATGGACAGTTAGTTGCCCACTTACCCAACTCGAAGCCACCCCTTTTGAGAAGAGAAATCAGCTCTATTTGTAGTCGGTGGACTTCTTCATAGTCATCAGACCCAGCTAAGATATCGTCCACGTACCTGTTTTTAGAGAGGGCGTTGCAGGCGAGTGGAAATTCTTGTCCCTCATCTTTTATCAGTTGACTTAATACACGCATTGCAATAAAGGGAGAACAAGATAAACCAAATGGGAGGCGATTGAATCGGAATTCCTGAAGAGCTTCACCACTTTCGAATCTATAAACAAAATGCAAATAACTCTGATCTTCTGGGTGGATTAATATTTGCAAGAACATCTGTGGAATGTCAGCTGTGAAAACAAACCTATGTAGACGAAAATTCAATAAGACTTGGCGAATATCCGCCTGCAGTTTAGGTCCTGTCAGGAGTTGATCATTAAGTGATCCCTTGTCGGTTTTTGATGATGCGTCGAAAACAAGCCTTAATTTGTTGGAGGAATCGTTTTTGAAAACTCCATGATGAGGGAGAAAATATTTACCCTTTGTAATAGACATGCTTATAATTCCTTCATCTAAATAGTCTTGAAGAATTTTGGAATATTGAAACTTTCTTGCTGGTGACCTATCTAATTTTAATTCTAATTGCCTAAAACGAGAAGTAGCAATATGACGTGATTCTCCCAGTTCAATTAATTTTTGTTTGAAGGGTAAGCGAACAATGTATCGACCCTCTTCATTCCTACTATGAGTTGCCACAAAATGTTCTTCGCATTCTGTATCTGCAGGATCAACATGAACTGACTGGTTGACTTCCTCTATCTCCCAAAATTTTGTAATAGTATCATGTAAGAACTCATCAGTGTCAACGTCTGGCTTATTTTCTGTAAGTAAGGTCAGCGTTGTTGTAGAGGTTCTGCCAACAGGTCCGATAATCACTAAGCCAAAGATAGTCATTAAACCATTTGGAAACCCTGGAGATGTGAGAACGGTTTCACCTGTAAAGATTTGACAGAACAGGTCGGCTCCCAGTAAGAAATCAATTGGGCCTGGTTTGAGAAAATTTGGGTCAGCCAGATTGTAATCGTCGAAAATCTGTTTAATATTTTGTGGTAAGCAACGTAGAGGTAATCTGTCAGTAATGTTCTTTATTAAAACTGCTGATGTCTGGAACTGTGGTTGTTCTTGGTTATTCGGAACTATGATACATTTAGCTTGATGTTTCCCACCTGGTACAGGATGGTCAGCAAATCCACTGATACGGTTAGGATTTTCAGTCAAGCTTAATCCTAAGCGTCGGGCACACTCTATTGTTATAAATGATCTCTGGGATCCGCTATCAATCACCAACCTTATAGGATGTAAATTACCCTGACAATCGATAATTCGGGCACATGCGGTTCCTAGCAGGATATTCATATCACCATCTTCGGAAGAAGCAAGGACCATGTCTTTTGAGACAGTAGTTGTTGCTGCAAGATCAGAAGAACCCACCGATCTAATCTGACTATTAGGTGAACTACGATTGATTGATGTCTGTATGGTAACCTTTTTTTCCGAATCTTGAGCGCGAACGTTGATTGCAGCATTGTGTAATAAAGTATGATGTTTCCTACCACAAGATCGACAGGAATTGCGGGAGGGGCAGCCTTTTGCAGGGTGACCCGAAGACAGACAGTTAAAGCATCTATTAAGTTTCTTGACCTCTTCATACCTTTGTGGTTGACTTAAAGTCCTGAATCGAGGGCATTCATAAATGCGATGGTTCTCTTGGCATTTAAAACATTTCAGAGAAGAATTATCGTCGCTAGTAGAGATTAAGACGCGTCTTGGTTCAATGAAGTACTTAGATTTTGGTTGCGGGACTATTGATTCTACTGAGCGGTTAGAAGTTATGGTTTTGGTTTGTAATTTTATGCAAATTTCTTGAATGAAGTTCTGAAAATTATGAAGGGTGGGTAATGTGTTCGAAGAAGAGTATTTTGTTTCAAACTGGTCGCGGGAATTTTCATCTAATAAAGTCAAGCCATACGTCATGAGAATAAATCCTGCAGGATCCTCTAATTTCAAGTTCTGAAATGAAATAATGTTTTCTATAACAACATTTGAGAAGGTTTCCAATGAGGCCAAATTTTGATTTTTAAGGGTTCGAAATTGAAATATTTTCATAAGAAAGGTAGTGGCTTGTGTTCTCTTGTTTTCGTATCGTTTAGAAAGCGTTTCCCAAGCATGCAGGTACTCAGCGTCAGACATCGGAATGGAAGCTATTATCTGAGCGGCGGCCCCCTTTAATGCAGACTTTAAATAATGAAATTTTTGTACATTAGGTAAATCATTGTTATGATGAATTAGCGAAAGATAAGTGTCCTTAAATGGCCCCCAATCTGAAATATTTCCGTCGAAACTGGGCAAGTTTATAGGAGGTAGTCGTAGAATGGGCATACTATTGATTGAATTATTCTTCATAGAGATTTGATCTTCGTGTTCATTGTAGGACAAAGCTTCGTAGTAGGCTTCTCGAGCCTCATGTTTCATTTTTATACATAGCGAAGTATCATAACCATCTATTCGTGTAGCGAGCGATTTATTTCTCGAAATATTTGAGAAAACTTCTCAAAGGTACCATCTATACGCGATAAGCGTGCCTTAAATAATGCCCTCTTAGATGTATCTGTGGTGGAAATAAAACCTAGATTATTAGTGTTTTTAATGTCCTCATATAAATCACTAAATTCGTTCATTAAAAATTGTAACTTAAGTTCATCACTTTCTAAATTAGAACCTTTATCAGCTTTGGGCGGCATATTAGATAACAATAATTTTGACGGAAATAACTAACTTAAATCAAAGAAAATATTAAAATAGAAATAATTTTCTCAAATTAATTGCAAACTAATTATAATAAAGCTTTGGTGTGGTGTAGTTAAATAATAATCAATCAAATATTCAATGGAGATGAAAATAAAAAATGACCTACAAAATATTATAAAATTAAAATGAATAATGCCTAGTGAATAATTAAATTAATATGCATTAAAGTGACTTACGTATAGTATTAAAGAAATAAACATATACTTTATAATACACAGTGAGTTAATAAAGAAAATAAATATGTAACAAAGTGCACTACGTAGTATTAGCGAAATTAAGATTTGCAATAATCAAATAAATCATTGAAAAAACAAACATATATATAAAGATTTAAAACAAAATGAAAAACATATATATACAAAGAATTAAAAATAGAATGAAAGCATGTATGCACAAAGATTTGAAATAAAATGAAAATAGTTCTCTCTACTATATTATACACAAATAAAATTTATAAAATAAAAGGATGCTAAAGATTAAGAAACAAATTAACTGATAAAACAAATGCGAATAAAATAATGCGAAAGCGTAACCTATTAAATCAATTTAATTTCAAAGCGATAGTCACCAAAACGAAACCTAAACAAATCGAGAAAATTCGGCAATCTCGCCGGTGCCTCCAAATTTATGTTGGGGAGAGGGGCGACAACACACTCGCTCGCAGCCTCAACCCGAACGTTAATTTTGAGTCGCCGAATTTCTCATACTTGATTAGGTTTCGTTATGGGTTTATTAAGATTACTAACTTTGTAAAACATATATATATTGAGGAAAACAAAATTCAAAAGAACAAATAAAATTAACTTATAAACATGAGTGTACTGTACTTAAGGTCACAAGGACGATCGCGGGCGACGATGGCGAGCGACGAAGGGTAGTAGCGACTGCGAAGCGACCTTTCTCTCTTGGCACCCAGAGCACTCTCCCTCCCGAGCGGTCACTATCACTTAATCCCTTTTAGGTAAATAGTGCCCCCCTCTTGCGTCTGAACTTAATATTTACTAAATATATACAAACATACATACATATATATATACATATATATATAAACTAAATCAGTATTTCTCAATTCTTAACAGACAGCTTACGAACAAGTGGGTTTGAGTGGGCTGGTAGTTTGAAATTAAAGGAGGCATATTTATTTTTGGCTACATATGAAACCAATGGGATATTAAGAGGTGGTTAGTATGGATGATTTTATTAATGACAAAACAACAGGCCTTTATGATTTTCACTTTCACTGACCTATATATGAAATATATAGTAAGGAAATATTTTGCGATCGACAAAATTTTCGTATTCTAGTTTTCAAAGAAATACACGTTTTAGGGTCTCCTGAGTCTAAATAACCAAGTACCGCAACTGGATCTGAGTGTGTGTGGTAAACCCTGCACGAAACAACGGTACGCAACTGAGATTTCATATTTAAGACAATTATACATCCGAGATGTTACACCAACGTTTCCACTAAAATCTGCCGACCGGAAATGCTACTTAATATCATACATTTATCAATTTTATTTAAAAACAACTCTAACGATTTTTTAAACTCATTATGCCGATGTAAAATTGTATTGTCTTTAGTATGATATAAGTTATATCTGATTGAAATTGTCTGACTGAGCTTAAATGCCGATTTTTTTCTATTTTATAAAGTTTGTTTAATTTTGTACATTCCTAAAGATTAACCATGTCATCTTATTAGTATTGCAACAGAACGGCGAGATATAAAAGTTGAAAGGGTATAAACGTGTTACTGATGTTTATAGTAACAATTTAATATAACTATATTGTTTGCTCTAAATCATGTTTCCAGCGAAACTGAATATACTTTCTATCTAAATAAAATTATTTTTCTTACACTTTAAGTTCATTTAATAGTTATTAAATTGATTTTACCCTTGAAATTGATTGAGGTAAGATTTTTTTTTTTTTTTTTTTTTTTTTTTATGTCTCACTATACTTTACCTCTCTTAAATATATTAAAATACGACTACAGAAATAAATTTATTATAAATATGAACTATATAGTAAGTACTTTAGTACTATACACACCGTTATATATTTAAGTAATTTACTGTAAAGAGCGTTGATGACATAATAATGCTGAGCTAGGAGCGTCAAGAGCGTATAAAAAATAAGAAAAGAACTTCCAAATTGTGTTATTAAAGCGGTTTAGGTATGGCTGGTTGGTCTAGTCCTCCCGCAGACTGGATTAGGGCTGAATATAAGGGCTGATGATGTCACGTCTTCCCCTACCTCCCTCGAATCCCAACTCTCCACGCTTTCAGGTAAATCCTCTCTTTCACACCTATCTTCACCTGGCATAATTCCTTTTCAAAAAGCAGATAGTTACCGAAATGTGGGCCAACGGCTTCTTTTCTTATTTTATTTCATATTTTCCAACACATTATAGGCAAAATAGATCCGAACAAAAAAATTAAAATGATCTATTCAATATTTATACTTGAATAACTTATATTAATAGTGATCACCTGTAGCAGGGTGGCCAGCATAACAGCCTTCTATGCTAATGGTCACGGGTTCAAACTCGCAAGAGGTCCTAGGATTGTTTAATGGGAGTAAAAACTCCTTAGTTATGCCGTTCTTCGGAGGGAACGTAAAAAGGTGATCCCGAGCCTGTGCTATGTCAGGTACTCGTTAAAGATCCCCTGGATAGACAAAATTTAGGACTCCTACTGCAGCATCGTCCGATTAGTCACAGTAGCATATAGTGACGTTAAATGAACAAACAAACAACTTATTTTAATAGATTTGGGAACCCTTGTGATGTCAAAAATAAGTTACAAAATAAATAAATAACACTATTATATTTAAATTAGAGCGATTCTCTTCTAAAACACTATATTGAATATTACATTGTTTATATATTATCATTGACGTTTCGAAGTCTTTTTACTTCATCTTCAAAATATTCCTATCCAAATTGCTTCTTGATGCTCACTCAAGATTGTTCTTAGTTCGAATACTAAAGTTCTTTAAATAATTTTTAGATAGTGTTCCAACTCTACATTTTAAATTAATTTATATTAAAATCACTACACAGGAAGAGTATAAGTTTGTTATAATATTTAAATTAGAACTTCTCTTCTTGAACACTATATTGTTATATAAGAATTGTTTGAAGAACTGAAGTATTAGAACTATGATCAATTTCGAGTCAGCATTAAGAAACAATTTCGATAGTAATATTTTTAAGAGGAAGTAAAAAGACTTCGAAAAGTCAATGATAATGTATAAATAATGTGGTATTAAATATAGTGTTTTAGAAGAGGATTATGCTAATTTAAATATAACAATATATTTATACAAAGGTAGATGTATACTAATGTATACTATGTATTTATACTAATGTATATTCAATGCATTGTCTTGGGAGATTTAACGAACTAGTAAAAGTACAATATAATTTTATTTTTTTAAAACTTGCGTGGTTTTTTGATTGTAAACTAAATGGATTTTACTCGGAAACTGTATTTAATATTTATAAATAAATTAAAGAAGTAAGTAAAACATTTGTGATAAAATTGAGCATGTTTTACAATTTTTTAATGTCACTTATTTAGTTACTGACAATTGTGTTGATACTATTACTAATCAACTCGTGTAAATGAATTTATATTTTATTTGTGTTATTTATTTATATTCCAATTTTCTTCAATATTAATAAATCTATGAGATAAAATACATACAATATTTGGAGAAAATAATGGTAAAGTCAAATAACACAAAAATTGTTCGTTAATTATCAGGCCGATTTGCAAAAGAAATTCTTGGATATTTTTTTAAAACACTTTATTTATTCCAGTATCGCGACGTTTCAGCCTCTAGTCGCGCACGAGAACACCTAAAAGGCGGCTGAAAACTGTTAAGTTTTTTTGAAAAATGACATTTTTAAAAAAATTATGACGACGCTGGTGAAAAGCGGTAAAATTAAAAGATAACTGAGATGGATATGCATGATTTTAATTGATATACAGAAGCTTGAAAATGGCCCTAGAGGCTGAAACGTCGCGATACTGGAATAAATAAAGTGTTTTAAAAAAATATCCAAGAATTTCTTTTGCAAATCGGCCTGATAATTAACGAACAAATATTAGAACAAAAGAAAAATGACGACAATGATGAGAAAAACAAAAATTGTAAGTATTAAATAAATAATATCTGAAGAGAGAAAAAGAAAATTGATTAAAACAAAAGGATAATAAATTATAATAAGTTGGTTTAGGTAGGTAAACTTGATAATTTTCTTAAAACTAAAAGATTGAATAACTGACTAAATTTTGTGATTAGATTAAAGCTAACTAAGGTTACTTTCTTACTCTCTGGCGAACGATCAATATTGTCTTGGCATGCAGAAATCGTGTCTTCATAACCAGCCGTTTGCAAGCAAAACTAAACATGGGAGTGACTGGGTTCTGATGGATGTGTGTCTTTCATATTTTATGTTTCCTGGGATATTTTCCATAACTCCACTAGCCTGCCCTAACTTCGTCAAATGTTATCACTTTGCTATTAGGCCCCAGTGGAGTTGCACCATACATTTCAACTCAAACACAAACTCAACTCTCATATATTAGCAGATTAATATATCCCAGCCCCTCTCCCTCGACCTAAAGAAACTGTAACAAAAACTAATTACTGTTTGCTTGGCACCCGCTCTAGTTTTAGGGGTATTCGATCTACGTGCCACATGCTGCCTCACACATTACTATGAGTAATCAGCTTTTTCTATTTCTATTGTAAATTAGAAAATCTGCACGCAACTCACGACTTTCACTGAATTCTGTTGCTTAAATCAATTTAAAACTTTTAATTGATGTTAAAGTCGATAAGAGTTACAATAATTACATTGAATACTGAAGAAATTATAGTAATGTAAATTATTATCTATAAAAATCACTTAAGTTAAATCGTCAATTTTTATTATATATCCTTGTATGTTTAATAAAACTTTATCTAAAATATTTTTTAAGGAGAAAAATAAATTAGTCCAAAAAAATACATTTGTTCAGTTAGTTATCACATTCACCATTTTTTTTTTCTAATTGTTAATAAACGAAAATGTCTAGTTTTTTGTATCAAACAAAATTAAAGATTCATTAGAAGAGAAAATTTTGAGAGTTTGCAGAGCCACATATATTTCAATTCAGAATAAAATCTTTGAATCACCATTTCACATGTAAATTATTCCATACATTTAGATGCCTATCGATTTTTATTATTGCAAATCATTTCTATCATGATTTATTTTCTTTTGAATCAGATACACTGAATAAAAGTAAACAATAGATGCTAAGGTGTTTTATTGAAAATACATTAATTACATAATATTAATGAAGAAAGAAGCTTTAAGGATCGCAATAGTATAAGAATTACAAGAAGGGGTCACTTAGCATAGCATAGTGAATAACATAATAGCCTTTTATGTCCAAGGCCAGAGATTCAAACCTGCAGGTGGCTCTAGAATTTTTTTAATGGAAATAAAAAACGCTTAGTTATTCCGTACTTCGAAGGAAATATGAATAGGAAATGTAAAAAGGTGGTCCGGAGTCTCTTTAAAGTCAAGTACTTGTTAAAGATCCCTATCCTAAAAAAACCCGAATATGCAAAATTTAGGACTCTGTAGCATCGTCCGATAAGCTACAGCTTAAAGTGACGTTAAAAAAAATAAACAAACAAAAAAAGAAAATTTATTACAGCTAATTAAGGATTTTTCGAAGGAAACAGTTCTATGCACGGCAATATATCAATAAGTAGGTTTAGATCATGTATTAATTAATTATAGTAATTCACTTAAAAACAGGATTACAGGCAACAAAAAGTGGACTTAAAATAGCTAACAATAGAACTAAAAATCAAAGCTAGCAGAAAAAATAACTCAAGAGATGAATTCTTATAGTGATGTACAATAAAAAAGATAAACTAAACAAAAAAATATTGTAAAAAGATACATTTTTGATATAAAAAGCAATTTAAAACAGTTTTTTTATTTTATTATAAGTTAATCTTACGTATTTAACAAGTTAATCATTTCAGATAATATTTAGTGTAAAATGTGCATAATAAAATAAATAAACAGTGAGCCAATAGAATCATAATGTTGACAATGATTTGAATAAATATGATATACAAATAAATAGCCTTGAAATGAGGGAAAAACTTTGAAACGTCGGCTATATATTTTATGCAGTTGTTAACTAATTAATATAGTGATTAAAAGAATGAAATGCTCGTCTCTGATTCAACAAAAATAAAAATTACAGTCTTATCGTTATTTTTATATATCATTATATTATTACCACTTTCAAATACCTTCTGTTTTAGTATCTTCTCACTTGCAATAATGACACTATCTAAATATCACTTGTACTGTTAAATGGTAGTAAACAGTTTTAATTTTTTACATGTATTTATACAAGTTATTCCAACTTTTCTTTTTTTTACGAATTTTCGTTTAGTTTAATCATAAGCGTTAAATTTTATTTAATTATATTTTCGCCAAATGTATTTATATGTTATCATTGCTTCTTTTTTTTTTTTTTTATCTTGAGTGTTTTTTTCTCATTAATTTTTTATCTTGGGCACTATATATATATATATATATATATATATATATATATATATATATATCATGTGATACATATGATTATGTGAAATTTTAGATCATTCTCAAGGTTCGTTTGTTTTTTTATTTATTAAATATCAATTTATGTTACTGTGGCTAATCAGACTCCAGTTATTAACAGATAGTGTATTATATATTAAAAAATATAAATATGTCTGTGTACAAAGAATATTCAGTAAAAAGGAATAAATTTAGTTCGAATGCGAAAAGAGATCGTTGAGTGGCTGTTCCGGGAAGAAGCAATAGCGTTAGGTATTGAAGTCAATGAAAACATAAATTAAATAATATGGCTAAACGTAATTTGGCAGAAGAACGAATCTTTCATTAGAAGTAAAGATTGAGGTTCAGAAGGAATTAGAATGTAAATAAAAAAAATAAAATTCATCATACTTTGCGTTTTTGCTTTAAAGATTCTCCTTCTATATCACCAAGTGAAAACATCCTCCAAAATAAGTTCATTTTGCTGGGTACTCGCATTACATTAAGGGCAATGACTTTCAACCATCTCAACGTCACCTCACTCATCTTATTTTTTTATTTTTGCTTATATCTCTCTTACGTCTCACCACCAAAAATAATAATATTACGTAAGGTAAAATTGACAATACTCAGTATAAAATCTTTACAATATGTAAAGCAGAATGAAGTGATTAAAAGAGGTGGCGAGGTCTTCATGGCAGTGTAATCAGAGTGTCGTTTTACTACTTCAAAGTCATTTTTTCTAGTTCATTACCCTGTCCTCTTTATTCATTTTTTTTATAGTTCTAACAAAAAAAAAATGTTCGATTCCTTTACAGAAATGTTTAATTTATTTTAAAAGAAGTTTATAAATTTTTCAATGGATAGATATTTTATTTATTGGAAATAATATTTAGAATAACAAATATTGAAAAGACATTTATGAACCTGCCGTATGTGTATGTATTGCGGGTACTGTACACTCTTCCCCGTGGCCAAACCTGCAGTTGGGACTACATCCATGACTATCCCTTGACAAATATAAATGCTACAAAATAATCACTAAAATAATTTAAAAATAGTGGTAAGTGTATATGTAAGCCCTTTATCCGTCATATTTTCACTATGTTCATGATACTGGCTTTATCCTAATTTCCAAATAAAATAACTTATTAGTTTCTTATTCTAATCATTCAGAGCTTTAAAGAAAGACTTCCTATAACCTTGATATCCTCACCCTGCATTCCTCTATTTATACCCTGAATATGGCCTGGAAAACCATTCAGTTTTCAAAGAATCCGAACTAGATATGCTAATTTAAATGAAAATCTACATATAAAACATTGTATTTATTTATTTTTTAAATTTAATTAAGCATTTTTATTTTTTCAATCACTATTTTACTTAGCTAACAACGTTTTTCAATGTATAGTCGACGTTTCGGAGTTATCCTCTATTTTAAAGGTCATAAAATTGTGTCTCATATATATTTGAATCATTGTCATTCATCAATCATTATTCAACATAATTATAGCAAAATCCGACATTCTTAATGGTTCCTATTGGCTCACTGTTTATTTATTTTGTTATGCACATTTTACACTAAATGTAATTTTGGATGATCGAATTTGCAAAGGTGTAAGATTAACTTTTATATTATTTTATGAAAATTGATAACTACTAAAAATGTTTTTTAAAATTAAAAATTCATCTTTTCACAATATCTCATGTTTGTTTTATGTGTCTTTTTGTACTATACATTACTATTAGAATTCATCTCTTGAGTTATTTTATCAACCAACAGATGTTTTTAAAAAACACGAATAGTATAAAAACCATTTGTTCTTCGTCATTCAATGCTTCAATTATGGTAGCAGGTATGTTATGTCTTGTTTTCTTGTCAGTGTGTTTGTGCATTATGTTACAATGTGTTTTATAGTGAACACTTTATTAAAGTGTCACAGAATGGCGGATTTATCTAGTAATAAGTATACAACGCTTTAACCCTCATTTATTTTTAATATTTAAAAAGCAGAAATGTCAATGTTTAAAAATTTGTAACCATTCGCGGTTTGCAGAACCTGTCTTTGCAACCAAATAGTACTTTCCTTAAGGGAAGCTCGTGGCTAAGTATCCTAGAGCGCGCTAGTCTCTCGCACTAAAGGTTGCGAGTTCGAATCCCAATCCTCGCGGTACTTTTATGAGGATATAATTATATGGGGATTCACTTACTTGGGGAATTGACTTTCCCCCGAATATGTGAGACCCGTTAGCCTGCACGTGGACATTCACAAAAAAATAGGCGTGAATCGAGAAACGTGGTGAGTACATTCTCCCAGGAAATTACACCACGCGGCTAAGGGCCTACAGGGCCTGTCGCGTCAGAGAGAAAAAAAAAGTAAGCAACTTTACTCTAAGACCCTTGAGTCCACTTTTTGTTTCCTATATTATTATTCCTAAATATATTATTATTATCATTAAATACTTAATCTCAAACTACTGATTGATATGTTGCCTTAATAGAAATGTTTCATTTGAAAAATCCTTTATCAGTTCAACTACATTTTCTTTATTTGTTATTCTTTAACTACTGCGATACTTAAAGCTTCTTTCCTTAACCTATTTAAAAATCTCCTTAATATCATTTCTTACATATATATTTTAATCTTGAGGATGTATAGTCCACTGTTAAAATTATAATAGGTAGAAATAATTAATTTCGCCGACGTTTCGGCTCATACTTGTGAGCCATCATCACGGCCGCCATTTTAAAAATAATCGGCTGATATCAACGTTTACTATTTTTGTAGTGAATTTAAAAAAAAAAAAGGTAAAGTAGTTTCGGAGAAATGATGCGGACGGCGGACAAAAGTTTTTTTAAATATTTATTATTCGGGCTCAACGCATCTTGAAAATTTTGAAGGAGGGTATTGTTTTGTTGTTTTTTTTTTTTGGTCGATTACAAAGGTTCGTTATTAAAAATAATCAAATACAAAAATTACTGACTCCTAATATTTATAACTACGATATATTTTAATAAAAATAACATTATTTATTTACAAAAATTACATATTATTCCGAATAATATCTTTCATCTTTTTTCTACTAAAATATAATACAAAAATAATATACTTAAGAAAAACACCTTAGCACCTGCATCTTTTTTTTATTCA
Organism: Piezodorus guildinii; assembly: GCA_023052935.1. NCBI lineage: Eukaryota > Metazoa > Arthropoda > Insecta > Hemiptera > Pentatomidae > Piezodorus > Piezodorus guildinii. The sequence continues at coordinate 165,463,372 of CM041292.1, forward strand.
GTGTTTTTCTTAATTTAAGTGGACTACAGCGTTTAAGAGCCCGTTCGGCTACTGCTATTACTGAATCCGTTCCAGCTCGTGTCGGATCAATTTCCTTTGGAATATTAACATAAAAAAAAAATAATAATAATAAAATAAATTATTTCGTTCAAAATAAATTAAACCAAGATCAATATAATGTGCTATAATAAAAATCAATAGACATCTAAAACTTAGCAGTTACGCAACTGTAATGTGGTGATTTATGCGACCAATGGTTACTGGAGGTCCCCTACGCTCCGCCTGGAAAATTGGGGAAGAAGATTAGAACAAGGGTCTGTTAGGCTGGAGGGAGGGGGCACTCCTGTTTACTGCCTACCGCTCCAGCTCTGGAACTTGTCCAACTGATCCTACTACATATAAATCCACTCCTTTACATAGTTAACTCTTCTTACTCCCGTCCATCCCCATGTTCGAAATTCGTCACTTGTTATTCCCCAAGTAGTTTTTGTCAAGAGTTAGATTTTTTCCCCGTTAGTATTAGGAAAGAGCGAGCTGAAAGTCTTAAGAGGATATTTATGTAAAGGAGGAAATATTTTAAGAGAATATGAACAGAATTTTTCATATTTTCTTAGTAGGGGATCAGGATGGTTAGGCCAGATGTAGATATCTTTCTTAATCCATATGTTGAAATAAATAAAATAGTAAATGTTAAACGTACCCAGTCATAAAAAAATATTATTTTTCAGCTAAGCTGAGGCAAAAAGGGCTGGGTTCGTTACAAATCGCATGTGATGGGACTGCTAGCAAAAGCCACTATTTCTTAAAGCGTTTATTATCAATATACAGAATAAAAGTGCAATTACTACCATGAATGAAATATGATTATGTACAACTTTTATATATTCAAAATATAGAATAAACAATAGGTGAAGGAATAAAACGCATTTGAAAAATAACAGGAAATACACCATTAAAGAAAAGAATGAAAGGTAAACATAGGTCTGGTAAGAAGGAAGTTAGGAAACGAACTATCTGGTTGCATATAGAGTTTCTGCCAATCGCGAAAGGTTACAACTTTTCATTAATGGACTATTGGGTTGTAATACATTGAAATATTTGATTTTTTAAATATTAATAATTAAAATTAAGCGAGGATTAAAGCGTTATACACTTATTCTTAGAAAAAATTTACCATATTTAATAAATATTTGCTTATCCCTTATTGGCAAACTGTTTTTTTTTTCTTACAAGGCAAATATATTTTAGAAAAATTTTAATCGTTCACATGAAAACACGCGATTCCTGAAAAATTTATTTTTTTGTTATTAGAACAAAGTTGGTCATTTTACTGCTCAGGCAAACATCCTTGTCATACGATTATCTAAGTAGATGTCTGGATCCTCCATTCTAACATGTAACATAATACACGCAACACACTGACAACAATTACCATTAATGAAGCATTGAATAACGTAGAACAAATGGTTTTTAAACCATGTGTGTTTTTTAAAGACATCTGTTGGTTGAATTATATATAATATATATATATATATATATATATATATATATATATATATATATATATATATATATATATATATATATATATATATATATAATTTTCTGAATCACGATCTGCTAATGACACGAAATGGTAGATGTGTATCAACAAATAACTTAATAATTTTTACTTAGATCAATTCTTGAAAAATTATGTTATTAATTACAAAGAAAATTATTTCTGAACATCTCTGAAAAGTTTATTTTATGATCAAAAGGCAAATAATTCGTAAAATGAGAATAAGCCTATAACTAATTTGTTATTAAACTTCAAATAAACTCTCGTACCATGTTTATTCTACATTAACAGCTTTCATGAAGCTATTTGATTTTATATAAACGTTGGTAAATTTTAGGCCCCTCACCAGAATCCACTGGATTGTCGAGGGGCAGTAGACTGTCAGCGGCCCAACCGAAACCGCCAACAAGCAGTTTATTAAGGAGGCATTTACCGGCTAAGGGCTCCATTGACCGGTACAACCGGGTCGGGGATAACCAACCGGTAGGCAAAAAGCTTGCCTGCCTGGGCTATAGGGCTTGTATGTTACCGTTTCTTATACCAGTCCAGTATACTATGAAATGCTATACTGTTCCAGGCTTTACTCAAATAGAATCATATACAAATGTAATAAGTGTGAAAATTAAAAAAAACAAAATTGATAATAATTTTTTTTTTTAATAAATTCTTTATTATCCTGTGGCATGTCCCTTTATAATAAAATATACAGAATTTACAATATGTGCTTTGAAGTCTTAGATTAAATTAAATACTTATAAACAAAAAAATAATAACAAATTAATTTTAGTATAAGTAATATTATTGAATAATTAAACTTAGTTAATAAAAATAAAAACAGTCCGAGGTGTTATATTGAAATATTGGAAGAAATATATTTTACATTAAGACGGTGATTCTTTTGTTTTATTTCTTTTGTAGGTTTAATTTCGGAATTTTGAAATATTTTCATAAATGACAATTTCTATTCAGATATATTTCAGCTTGTCTTCAATACAAAATAATAATAATGCTATACTTACATCATTATCAATGGTAAAGTCAAATAATATATAAATAAAATAATTACAATGCTGAGAAATAAATCAACAAAACATGAGCACACTCATACACATATACAAAAGACAAGCAGAATCTGATCCTCTCTCTCTCACCCGCATCACTAAGGTGAGCTTTAATTTCGAAAATTAGCCATAATTTACATGAGATTGACATTCAGCCGTTATCATGGACCTTTTTCGTAATATTCAATAAGTATTTAATGAAATGAAATCATAAATTAATCGAGAGGTTCAAGATTATAAAATTTTATTTTCAGTTGTTTAGTTTTCGATTCAAGCAATTGATATGTAATCCTTTGTTGCTTCTTATGGTGTTGGTATGCAATAAGTTATGTATTTTAGGCAGTTATTTGCTAAACGTAATTAAATTATTTATTAAACAATAAAAAAATGTGCATAGTTGTGGGGAAAAACACCATACATACTATTAGTGAGTACTTTGTAATTGGTATAATAAGGTATATGTGGTACGAAATAAAAGATAAAGGTAAAATTGGTGAGATAATAACAAACACAATAATAGGTAATAACCACACTTTTCGATCCACCCTGTTCCAACTGTTATAAAAAACCATATGTTTTCTTTATGATAGAAATAATCAGGGACACTTGGTAAGAAATATAAATAGTGATTGAAGAAAGTTTCTGAGGAATTTAAATACATAATAAAAAATGAGGACAAATGAAATAAGTGGCGTAAGCACTAATTTCCATGGTGGTATAGATTTTGCCTTCCAAAATATTACCAAAGTGTTACATCACTGTCAGCATTCATTACTAATGGTATTTATTCCTAAGATAATGAGCGCTGTGTGGTGAAGTGAAAAGATTATACAGCTAAGATTGCAAAAGAAAATAATTTAGGGAAAATGTTAATGAAATTATGTTAAAGGAAATGGAATCTGGAGGACTTGGAAGTAATTATCTCAATTTTTTTTTCTGGGCAATTAGGTTAAGCAGGGGACTGGATTATTTCTCAATTTTTGCATTTTTTTCCTCTCAGCTTTAGATATTTATTTTTTAAATATATTTATTCCGCAAGTTTCATTTTTCTAATCTCCTACTAATGAGAAACTGATAAAGATTTTTAATAAGAGGTTATTATGTTTTTATAAACGGTCCTCTACTGATGCGTATGATTAATAGATGAAGGGTTCAAACTAATCAAAATAAAAATGATGATCAGTTCAATTTTTACAACTGAGTCAAAAAAATTATTGATTTAATGTCTCAATAAAACAGGTTTATAACTTTCACTTACCTATATAAAAAAAACTGTACCACTACAACCCACGTACTGTTTTTAAACCTACGTAGTGCAATGAGGTGACTAGGCCTTAATCTCGCTCAGCCGCCAGGTTTTTCCCCAATTAATTTGGGTACCCACTTTATAGAGGCTGGGTCTGAGTCAGGAGGGTCTCCATACCCTAGGGTCGCCCCCCGACTGAATTAACAGAATTAATAATATTCTGCCACAGTCGGGATTCAGGACCCGGAGCACAGCAGACTAGCTCTCTATCCACTAGACCCTTCACTTACCTTTACGTGAAATAAATATTAAGGAAAATTATTGTGATCGTGAAAATTTTCGAATTTCAGTTTTCAGTGGAATTAAACGTTTATGGGTCCCCTGAGTCTAAATAACAAAGTCGAGGTCTGTATGTCCTTGTATGTGTGTGGTGTGGGGAGGGGAGAGGGAATAAGTTTATCACGAAAATGAAAACTCGTTTGAAAATGAAATTTCATATTTAGGAGAACAATATGCCCAATATTTTAAAACTTTCTTAAAAAATCGGCTGACCAAAAGAGCTACTTAATAACATGGATTTGGCACCTTTTTACGATTTTCTCGAAAACTGTTTTATTCCCAGTAAAAGAATAGTAATATAGCTGTATAATATACCGTTGGAAAGGTATGGATTTGAGAAAACATGTTTTTTAAAATACAAAGCTATAAACGTAATGCATAAAGCTGAAAAAAGCATAAACCTATTATGTGATTATTGTGAATAATAATTTCTATTGTCATATTATTTAATCTAAAACATATGTTTACAACTAAACTGAATCCAATTCTTTAAACTTGTTCCGACTCTTTATTTAAGAAGTAATTCTTACATTGATTTTACCAACCTTGGTAACTGAAATTATGTTGCCCGGAAAAGATTTTTTTTACTTTAGATTTGCCGTTTATTTATAGATAGGAAAAGTATCGGCTGTATTTGAATCTTTGTTTTTATTATTTTTTTATGTAAACCTTCCTAAACAGATTATTTTGAAACTTGTATAAGAACCATTATTAACGATGTTTTTGAGGTAAATTGATTTTATTTGGGTGGCCTATACGTTTTTATGGAATATATTAATCTTTCATTATGCTTTTCCAAAATCGACCATGGAGACGTTGATTTCCAAAAGGTACTATATCCACTTTAGTAAGTTCTACTGAAAACTCAAAAATCTATCATTTATTGGTTATTGGACCAATGCTTGATTATTTAAAAAAAAAATCTTTTTTCTTTCTTATATAATTGATTTATTCAAAAATAATACAATCGGCAGATATGGCAATATTCTGGGTCAGTGAGTATTACAGCTATAAATATCATCCATTCTATATATAGAGAATAAACTGAAATAATATGAATAATCACAAAGAAAGATAAATACATTTTAAATTAAAGGTACTTTAGGGGAAGAAAATTTAAAATATCGACATTTAAGCCCAGTCAGACCATTTTTATCCGAATAAAATCTACATGATATTAAAGCCCATTAAATTTTACATCGATATAGCGAGTTTAATCAAAATCGTCGGAACCGTTTTTGAGAAAATCGAAAAAAAGGTGCAAAATGCATGGTATAAAGTGCCTCTTCTGGTAAGCTTATTTTGATGATAAAAGTTTTGTCACGTCTCGGGCTTATAGTTGTCTTAAATATGAAATTTCAGTTTCATAGGACTTACCGTTTCCGCCCGGCAGTTAACACACACACACACACACACACACACACAGACCTTTTTGCGGGACTTGATTATTTGGACTCAGGGGACCCTAAAACGTGTATTTCCGTTGAAAACTGGAATTCGAAAATTTTCACGATCGCAATACTTCCCCTTACTATATATATTAAGTGAAAGTAAAAATGTTAATAATCTTGGTTTAGTAAAATCTAAAGTTTGATTAATAGTGTTTTGTTTATTTATTTAACGTCACTGTATGCTACTATGGCTAATCGGTTTTATTAGGATAGGGATCTTTAACGAGTACCTGGCATCGCACAGGCTCGGGACCACCTTTTAACGTCCCCTCTGAAGGACGGCGTAACTAAGGATTTTTTACTCCTATTAAAAAATCCTAGGACCACCTGCGGGTTTGAACCCGTGACCTTTAGCATGGGAGGCTGTTCGCTAGCCACCCAGCTACAAGTGATCCATGATTAATAGTGTATTAATAAGTAATTTTTTCCGTGACTTTTTGACAATATAACATTGAACATGAGTACATTTAAAAAAAAAACTTGGATATAGTACTCTTTGGAGTGTATTAAAAGAGATATAGTACTTTATTGAAGAATATAACCGTTAATATTCGTTCGATAGTAACAGTCATATAACCTTTATATGCATGTATAAAGTATATGTATATATGTTATACATTAAATTATTTATATGACATTGTGAAATTTTGTAGCCAATTTTTTTTTCTTTTGAATCTTTTTCATTTCAACCTTCCTTATCACAACTTTACTGATAATAGTCTTTACTATTTTCATTAGTAAATAATTTATCTTTTATTCATCCGGAAGAAGGTGAATTTTCAATTTCAACCCTATTCTAATGTTCGCTCCAATATTTTGCCGGCACCTTATCCTGTTGCATCTATATTAGAAAGCATTTCTTATTGGTATAAATTTTCCTACATAAAGTGTCTTCTCTGTTAATATCAAACAATAAATAAAAAAGTAACAGCTATTACTTTTCTATAACTTATATATTTTCTGTTTATAATTACTGGTGTACCTGGTTAAAAAAATATCCGATAAAATACTACTTTATGTCAGGGTTTCCTGAAAACGATTTCATTTTTTTCCAAATTCTAGTACCCTTTAAATTCATCTTTTCATATTAATTATTTTAACGGAAATTGACGTTACCTCGTTAAAATGTAAAAACGGTGTATGTATTTCTTAAACAAATATTTACGTGTTGATGTCATTATGTGATCTGTATCATAATTATAAAACACGTTATCCTGCGTTAATTTTATCCCAAAATCAATTTACATTTATATAATGGCTGTATTCACGTCATTCTGAATCAGTTACTACAAAGGAGAAATATTGCGTTAACAGGATTTTATGAATTGAATCAACGCAAAATCATTCAGTAAAAAATTCAATAAGCTAATTTAGTATTAATGGTGTATAAAGTAAGGGATCTTAAACGTGTTTCTTAGAAATCTGTGTTATATTTCATTCTAACACTTTTAGAGCCACTGTTTATTTTCGAGTCGTAAATTAATGATTCATTAACATAGGCCTTTTTCTTTTTACGTGGTCTCTATAAGCTCCTGGCTTCCTGCACCAGCCTCTCAGACTGTTATATCTTTTATAAATTCTAATGAAAGTGGAATAAATGATTACAAAAGCGCAAAGGTAGAGGAAAGGAGGAGCCTTTCCAAGATATCCTTAATATCCCCCTTTGATGTTTTCCGAAAAGGTAGACCTAATACTTCTACATGGTTCTAAAGCTGATTTTTCAGAAGCATTGAGCCATCTTTGAAGGACTTCGGATTTAACCTTCATTAACGACTACATCCTTTGGGTTTCGCATCCTGCCTTATGAATCCTCTTTGAGACTTGTAACATATTTTATTCTTTTTCTGTATTTTGTTATATTATAGTATGTATGGTGCTTTTCCCCATAACTATCCTTTATACCTAATTAGATAAATGCATAGTAATCTCAAGAATATTTCTTCATTATTATGATAATTTAAGTTATTCCACATATTTTAATAGCTACTGACCTATATAAATCCAAAATAAAAATAATATCTTTGGTACCAAAAAAAAAATAGGAACATCGGTAATAAAGACTTTTAAGACATTTAAAAAATTCTAAATAGGTTTTTTTAAAAATAAAAAATATTTAAAAACAACCGATTGCCAAATGGAACTGTAACATCCTCTGACATAAATAAATCTAAACGGTATGTACCACCATTATATCATAATTTATAGTGAAAAATAAAGATTTTGATTCATTTTGGACACATCCCTTTCCTAGTGTAATTTTCATAATTTTGAAATTATTCATACAATTTCACTGACTTTTCCATGTTCAAATATCCCTTGATATGTTTAGATCTTGTAAACAGCCTGTATTTACATCATTTTTATGACTAGGAAAAAATAGTTCTATACTCTAAATCATATATTTAAAAATGCCTTGCTCAATATAATTATAAATGCCTCTTGGAACGCCAAGTCCAAATGAGCAAGCCCCACAAAAAGGTGCGTGTGTGTGTATGTGGTAAGTATAATTTCATGACGATGAGTTGTATAAACTGAAAGTTCATATATTAGAAGCCTATATGCCAGACTTTCTACAGCGATTTTTTCAATAAAAACAACAAACCAGAAAAGTAACTTCATGCTATTATTATGCATTTAGCCCTTTTTTTCGGTTTTCTAAATTAAACATCTCTTTTTTATGCATAATGCATTTTGATTAAACTCGCTATAACAGTGCAAAATTCAATGAGATTTAAGCTTTAAGAGATCCCCTGAGTTGAAATGACCATGTCCCGCAAAAAGTCAAATGGTATGTGGTCAAATCGCTCTAAAACGATAATTTTTATAAAATTTATATTTTATATTTAAGGAAACTATATTAAAAGAGAAAAGGGGAAGTATATTTTTTAGGTAACTTATTTTTATTTATTTATTTTTTTAAATTTCCTTAACATAAAAATAGAAATATAGACAGATGCCCTCAGATGGGCAAATTAAAAGAGGCATATACATGCTTAATGTTATAAAATGAATTTTTTAACCGAATACTTTAAAAAAAAACAATGAAATTAGAATTATTTTCCGATTTTCGCCGTTTCCAATTTTCGCTACTTCAACACTTACTTAATCCTCCGAGGTGTCTAAAAAGAAGAAGATGGCCTAGAGACCTTCTTGTTTAGAAATACTACTACAGTGCAGCCAATGGGCAAATTATTTCATTTAACATGCATAGTAATCTCAAGAATATGTCTTCATTATTATGATAATTTAAGTTATTCCACATATTTTGTTCAGCTGTTATTTAATTTATATTTTCTTCTTAAGGACATTTTAAAACCTTTTTTGTTTTAACTGAAGGAAATATGGTGAGCGCCACACACTACTTTCAATTACCTTCGTTGTTAGAATCATTTTAAGAAGTTTTAAATAACATTAGAGATGAAAAAAAAATTACTTTGTATTTTAATGGAAACATGCTTCCTTAAATAATCTATTATATTATTATCTAAAACAATCTGTGAGTTTTATAAAAATCGGCATTTTAGCCTTCTCAGACCGCTTCAATGGAAATGAAACCAACAACATTTTAAAGCTTTCTTTAATAGCTTTAAATGCCAAAGCCGGCGGTCTCGACGCAAAGAGGTTGTGCTCGCACGACTTGGTATAAGACCCTCTTTGGTGACACACTGTCGGTTCTATCAGGTTCCTCTCTCAATACTCCACATCCTCACTGAATGCCGACAATATACCGCTTCACGTATTCTTTTCAACCTTCCCATCGATCTGTCTCTTCTTCTCTCTGAATCCTCTCCTCATATAACTAACATCATTAGCGAAGGGTCCTAAAATCACACCATCGTTATTCGCAGATCTAAACTATACCCTCCCTCTACTCCTATAAGCATCTAACCTGCGTTCTAACGGTGCATAGGTGAACATGACCCTAGTGGTTATCGCGTTAATAAAAAAAAAAAAAAAAAAAAAATGCTTTCTTAATTTTATATTGATACAGTGAGTTACATCAAGCCCATTTTAAGAAAATCTTAAAAAAATTATAAAATGCATATTATAAAGCGGCTCTTGTGATTTGCCGATTTCGTTAAAAACATTGCTGTAACAACTAACGCATATACGCGCCTATTTATATTATAACACATATGAAAGTTCTGGTTTAAGAAAAAGATCGTTCTCGAACATCCGGATTAATACAATACTTACTTGAAAAACGTCCAAAACTTGCAGTATGTTAAAAAAACACTCATTTACGTCAGTATTGTCAGAGCTATTTAGACATATGGAATCGAGCCGTAGAGGCTCTACTTAGCCATCTAATTCCTCCCTCGTCCAATCCTTACAATCCAAAATCCTTTTACGAAATCCTGATTGCTGCTTATTTTGTCCCAAATCAATTCATCTTTAATGACCTCAACATCCCACATCGCAGACCTAGCCTGAAGTAGATATACCTCTTTTCAATCAGAAATCCTTGCCCACACAAACCTATTTATCTGCAATCTATCTTCCTTTGATATTCCTGATGGGCCGCGGAAGCGATATAAAAGAAGGTGGCCTTAAGATCTACCGCCTTTTGATAGTTAATGAAGAACTTTATTAAACAGATACTGGGTAGTTCTTTCCCAAGACATTTACACGATATTGATTCTTCCTACGCATTAACTTATTATAATACAGTTTACTATAAATAAATAAAACATTATTTACACTCTGCTAAACCATCTAATTCATCCAACAGTCAATCCTTACAATCCAAAATCCTTTTGCAAAATCCTGCCTGCTCCTTATTTCGTTTCAAATTAACTCACCTATAATGACCTCAAAATCCCACTTGTCGCAAACCTAGTACGAAATAGATATACCTCTTTTCATTCCCAACTCCTTGCTCACACAAACCCATTTGTTCATAATCTATCATATTTAGACATTCCTGATGACCCGCGGAAACGATATAAAAGAAGGTGGCTTTGAGATCTACCGTCTTATGATGAATTAAACAGATACTGGGAAGTTCATTCCCAAGATATTTACACGATATTTATTCTTCCTACACATTTACTTAGTATAATACAGTTTTAAATTACTATAAATAAATAAAAGCATTATTCACAATTAGAAAAAAAAATATTATTCATCGTTTTATATAATAAGTATTGTATGGTAATAGTTTTGTTTTCTTTTTAAACAGGTTTCCTGAAGACTGGAGCCCGCGGTAGCGCCCAGGGTAACTTCGGCCTCATGGACTTGGTGGCAGGACTCCATTGGCTGAAGGAGAACATCCCAGCCTTCGGGGGGGACCCGGAGAGGATCACGCTCATGGGCCACGGCACTGGCGCTGCTCTGGCCAATTTTATCGCCGTGTCTCCGGTCGCCAAGGGTAAGCCTTATAGTTATTTTCCTCACCTTATAAGGCCCAAGCATTAACATGAAATCACCAAATATACTTTCTTTTCTAAGAGCAATCAATACATATGCCGTACGTGATAGTGTTGTATTTGAAAATAATTTTAGATTTTTTTCCTAGATTTATCCGAAGAATATGATAGCTCCTTTTTCCAAGGGGATATTTATACCCCAGGATAAAATTTCATCCATTTGTTGTAGTTTAATATTTTCCTCCGAAGGCATTTTAATGGAGGTTAAGGCTAAACAAATAATAATCCAGGTACTGTTGTGTTGACAATAAAAATGTTCTTTATTTGCCTGCGGCCAATAGTTAAATAATAAAATTATTTGTCAAAAAAATGTATGTATGAAGACTGAATGTGATCTAGTACCATTGGTATGTGTATGTCTGTATGCAAAGTTTTGTTACTGACATAACATGGTGAAATGGTTAAAAGTCTTAAAGTTTTTAATTAAATAGACCGGATTTTTTTAATCCGGGGTTGTTTCGCTATTACATTGATTTGTGAGGCGTATGTACATATGGGTTTTAGTAAGTATAAATAAGTATTTAGTGTTTGTCTGATCTTTAAAGAGGAGTTTTTCCCTTTTTTTTGGCATTTTTGACTCTTTTCATCATATTTCTTTTCAATTGGTTTCCTACGAGTGTTACGCGCTACTTTATATCAATTCAAAGTTTCCCTTTGACTTAGATTCAAACTATTTATAGCAGATGCTTTCATTTTAGGTAGCGGATTAATTACTATTCCTACCCCAGTATATGGTCTTTCTAAATTGATCTATAAGGTTGGCAATAATGAGACTTATGATGCTGTTACTTGGGAGTTTTATTAACGGCTAAGCAGTGCCGTGAGAGGATTACTGCAAAGCCCCATTTGGGTGAAGCGTAGCTGCAAGTTGCCGCCAAGTTGGAAAACTCTTCTCTCTTTCCTGGCACTCATTGTTTCCACCTCCTCCCCCCTTGGGAGTGGGGACTTCCTCCCCCACCTTTCCCCCTCCCCCGCCATTGTTACATAGTCCTCTATTAAGGGCTAACCCCCTCCCCTCCTGCCCATAAGCCAAATTAAAAAAGCTTATTTCTTTCGCAACTCTCAATTCTAATTAATTCCGATGGAATTCGTGGCTGATTAAATGAATTGGAATTTAGCCCCTCATTTTCATTTAAAAGGAATTGGATATAGAATACTTTTTTTTTCATGAGAAATTTCTTTGGATTATCTCTTACGCTTCGGTCACTATCTAAACGGATTTTACTGAATAGCCTTTTATTATAATCCGAACTCAAACGATTTTTTACATTGATTATCTAGATTTTATTCCTAATTTTTTATCATGAACATTATAATTTTACGATCATCGTGCTAAGTTTTATAAATTATATAAAGCCTTATGCATCACCACCCAAAGTCAGTCGTGCATAGAAGCTCTATTGGAGGACCGATGAGATGTTGAGTAGGTGAAAATATTTTTGGAATAAAAAAAGTTTTTAATTTTTTTAAATAATAGATATGACTGTTTTTAAATAATGCTTTTTTTAATTTTTTTTAACATAATAAGCTAAATTAGACGACACTGCTTATGAACCGGTGAAAGATTATATATGTAGAAATATGAATGATGGGTAAGCATATAAAAAAAAAACAAAAAAAACATTGATAAAATAAGTAATTGAAAAGTTAAAATGAGTTCTAAAATTTACGGTGATATCATAAAAATATATTTGTTTACAGATACTTGTAAATGGCGCTAGAGACCGAAACATTGTAAAATGCGAAAATAATTAACTTATTTTAGAAACGGCCGAAAATATTACTTACAAATATAATTTTCAATAATGTTCTTATTATAATGTTCTTTAAAAAAAAAAAATGAGTCTGCCCTTACTGGTGTTATTGATAAATTGGCAAAGAATGAAACGTAGTGTCTTTGATGTAATGAACACATAAATCCTTCCACAGCCCCCTCTCCCCGTGAATAACCAGAAAATTATCATACATTATATCATGATATGTTACGCGAGTACCTGACACCGTACAGACTCCAGACCACTGCTTTACGTCTCCTCCGAAGAAGGCATAACCAAGGATTGTCTATTCCCTTTAGAAATCCTAGGACTATCTATTACTTTTTAACAGCATTGAAAGCGATTTATGTACCATCATTAAGTAGCTTTATTGAGATAACTGGCTTTAAGATATTCATAAGGAAAATAATATTTTATGTAATTAAAATTTATCTTGTGTATGGCTAACTATAAAAAACAAATTTTACAAAAATAATTTATAATTGTGAAAAAAAACAAATTAAAAACTAAGAATGCTATGCACCCTGACGAAGAAATAAGGTGTACTGAAACCTATATTATACCTATAGGTCTGTGAGTGTGTGCATGTGTTTGTGTGGTAGGTCTTCGCCGATTCCCATTAAAAATTTGTTGTAACATCTCGTGCTTTTACATGTAATAAATATGAAATTTCAGTTTCATATAACTCTTCGTTTTTGAGCTAGTCTTACCACACCCACACCCACACACACACACACACACACACACACACACTCACACACACAAACACACACACACATAAACACACACACACAAACACATGCACACCCGCCACAAACATATATATTTGCTTGACGGTTATTTAGACTCAGGGGACTCTAAAACGTGTATTTCGACTGAAAACTCGAATTAGAATATTTTCACGATCGCAATACTTTCCCTTACTAAATATTTCATATGTAGGTAAGTGGAAGTAAATAGTATAGTATAATATAGTAACGCTCGTACTTTTTGTTTTTGCAGCGTCTTTGGATGTGGAGACTGTTTTGAACAGTAACCATGTCCCTAACTCTTTTCGTACGTGATAGTTCTGGAAAGTGGAAGTAACATAATTAGCACCCTCCATTCTCTCAAGGTCCTCTAATTTCTTTGACAAGCATCGTTTACTGCTCTGCCTAGCTTTCTTAATCTATTTAAGGTAGAAAGTTGACATGGGCCGTGAAGTTTACTTAATGCCTTCCCCACCCTAATTCCTGACTGGCTGAAGGGTCCCTTTTGTTGCGGCTTTGGTTCCTGACAGCTCCGACCCAGAGGGAGGCGCTGGGATATTCAAAGCCCCTTTGTAGGTGCCCTCCAAGCGATCCTTTGTATTATAATTGCGATTCGTGCCATGCTGCGTCTAACTTATGTAAGTCATCCCCAGGGGGTTCCATCCACGTAAATATTCCAGCCTCCTTTTAAATATCTGAAGCTGAGGTTGATTTTTATGTTATGAGAAAACGTCTCGGAATTCCTACGACTAAGGAATTAAATTCTGTATTTTAAAACAAAATTTACGAATATTATATGAGTCAATTCATTTGAAATCGTCCAGTCCTTGCCGCTCAAGAGTTTTTATTTTCATGATTTTTTTTACTAATTATTCTCTCTCCTCTCCTGAATCGAAAATCGTAAAATAGATTTTTCTGTCTAATACTTTTAGTGTTGCAGCCATTTTAAATCATCGTCGCGGCTAAAAACATGTGTTGGGAAAACCTTTCTAATTCTTGTAGATATCATATCAAAACGAAAACGAACTATAACATAAGAATATCCTTTATATTTTTTGTCCGTATGAATCTTCACCCAAAGATGGAAGAAAGTGGTATAAGAAAAAATTGAAATAAAAAAAATAATAAAAAGGCGTTTAGTGAGTGTTCACGCCATATGTTATGGCCCGATGAGGTTTTATGACTGTTCATGGAAAAAAAAAAAAAAAAGAAAACTGTATAAGTTTACGATATTTATCAATAGATCATTTTGTGTTAATCTTTATTTTTTTTTATCTGTTTAAAAAATAGTTATTTTAAATATAATTGAAAGTTTTGAATAGAAGAGAAAGAAAAAGAATACGATCGTACTTCAATTGTTTTTATAACCGTCTAGTGGCTGGGGGTTTTAAGCTAGGGTCTAAAGGGTAGATGAGCCTTAGACCCGAGTCTGCTCTTACTTAGTACGTTTGCAAACGAAGTTTTTTCTTCTCATCGTTCCCCTTGGAACTTGGAAAAGCCGCCCTGCGGTCATTCAACATACCGGAGAACTTCGTCCAAGCCGCCCTGCGGAGATTTTCTACAATACGCGACTGGACTTTTTTTCACGTGAATATCTAACTTATCTATTAATGGAACATTTAATTTCTTAATTCTTATTCAAGAAACTGTTTAATTTTGATAACTATTTTTTTTACATCTTTAAGCATTAATTAAGTTTGTTTCTTCTATTTTCTACAATTTTTTTTTTTTTTTTTTTAACTTAATATTTTTATTTGCACCTGTATATGTTACAATCAGCAAATGAGTTATACATGATAAACATAGCATGGGTTGGCATGAGGGAGATAGTACCCAGTGGTGCGTACTCCTGACATTCGAAAAACAAACTATTTTTTCAGGCTAGGAGGTCCCTCATCCAACTCCTTTTCAGCCTACGCCGAGTTATGTATGGTATGTCAGTTGTAGCCATGTTTTGTACAAGTTTGTTTCTATGTCCATTTAGTTTGTCGTGAAATCGTTTGTAAGTCAGTCGAATGTGGTTTATTGTAGTTGGAATACGTAAGTCAGTGTGTAGGGTATCGTTTGATACATATGGTGGTGAGTTCATTGCTAGTCTTAAAAATTGCGATTGAAATGTTTGTATTTTTCGTATGTGTGTCTTTTTAGCGGGTCCGTATATTTGGCAAGCGTAAGTCCATATTGGTTTTAATAAATAAGTGTAAACATTTAGTTTCTGTCTGGTGGATAATTTAGAACGTCTATGTAATATTGAATATAATAGTCTAAGTCGAAAGTTTAGCGTTTTACGTTTTGTCTTGACGTGTGGGCCCCATGTCAACCTTTTGTCAAATATTAGTCCTAAGTACGTTACTGTATTTGTTTGCGGTAAAGGGTGATTGTCTATGTAAACTGAAGGGCAGATTCCGCGTCTAAGTGTAAATGTAATATGTAGTGACTTGTCATGGTTAATTTTTAACTTCCATTTCTTACACCAGTTTTGTACTTTGTCCAAATGGTGTTGTAATATCATACTGATTTGTATAGGGTCTGTGTTTCTCGTAATAATTGCAGTGTCGTCGGCATATGTCGCAGTTAAGATGTTTTGGTCTGTTGGTAAGTCATATGTGTATATTAAGTAGAGAAGAGGGGCCAGGATAGAACCTTGGGGTACACCTGCAGAGATTGGTTTTATTGACGAGGTCTCAGAACCATGTCGGACAGAGAAGAAACGGTCATAGAGAAAAGATTGTAAAACTAAGTAATATGTGCTTGGAAGTATAGGTTTTAGTTTAAAAAGAAGACCCTGGTGCCATACTCTATCAAAAGCCTGAGTAACATCCAAAAAAGCCCCAGATGCGTACTGTTTTAGTTCTAGTGCAGTAGTAATGTAGTCGGTAACTCTGTGTAGCTGTTGTGTTGTGGAATGAAAAGAGCGAAATCCGAATTGGTGATCTGGTAATATGTCGTGGTCTGTCAGTATGTTAATAATCCGTTCGTACAACAGTTTTTCAAATATTTTCGAACATACCGGAAGAAGGCTAATAGGTCTATAAGAGTCAGGTCTATGTTTGTCTTTGTTAGGTTTATGTACCATTGAAATTGAAGAATATTTCCATTGGATAGGGAATTTAGTTGTCCTAAGTATAGCATTGTACAGTGTTGTAAGGAAGACTAAAGCTTTTCTGGGGATTTTTTGTAGTATCTCAGCAGTGATAAGGTCATAACCAGGAGTCTTCTTTTTTGGCATTTTCATAATCTGTCTTGATACTTCAGAAGGAGTAAAGGTTTTTGGCGGAAAGGACATAGGAAGAGGTGAGTCTAAGACTTTCTGCACATAATTTTCGTGTTGTATGTCTGTTAAGTCTGTGTGAGTTTTAAAAACAGTTAAAAGATAGTCAGCAAAAATTACAGATTTATCTTTGTCCGACACCGCCCAAGAACCATCATCTTTTCTCAATGGGACGGACACTTCGCGATGTTTTAGGAAGCGCTTGGTATGTCGCCAAAGACTGCTGTCGTCCGTTGTCAAGTTTTCCAGATATTTGTCAAAGTTAGTTTGTTTAAATTTTCGTATTTCTCGCTTCAGTTCATTATTAAGTTTGTTGAAGGTTCGTCTGTCTGAAGGAAGTCTGTTAGTTTGCCATTGTTTTCGTGATCGTCTCTTGGCTCTTATTAGGTCCCTGATGTATTGAGGGTAGGACGGTAAACTTACTCCTTGCCTTCTTTTTATTTCTTGTGAGGACCAGGCAGCTTCTTGGATGGTTGAGGTGAAAAGTTCAACCGCTTCTTCTAAATCCTTTTCGGTTTTTAATGCTTTAGGCACGGTAAGCTGGTCATTAATATATTCATTAAAGATGTCCCAATTCATGACGCCGTAAGTGAGTGATGATCTCCTTTCTGCAAAGAATTTTTCTACCCCCAACATCAGAGTTACCGGTAAATGGTCCGAGCCAAGATCTGTTTCGATAATAATGGTAATTGGTAGAGTTGTCAAATCTTTGGCTACAAATATGTCAAGTACGTCAGGTTTTTTTGTACTGAGAATTTGGTAAGTAAGTTGGTTTGTCGGGGGCAAATACATTTAATGACAACTGAGTAACAGCAGACATGAGTCTCCTGCCTCTTGGTGTGCATAAACGTGAACCCCAGTGTTGATGTTTCGCATTGAAGTCGCCTCCAGCAAGGAATGTTCTACCAAATGATTGAAAGAGTTCTACGAACATTTGCTCTGTTAAAATATATTTAGGGGGACAGTAGATAGAAGCAATTGTTATGTTTCTGTGGTTGGTCTGTAGCTGTATTCCTGTTATTTGTATTTGAGCCGTCGAGTTTACGTGTATTGGATAATGTTTAAGGTTAGATTTAATTAGTATGGCTGTCCCTTCGTGGGCAGTATTGTCTGGATGGTCTGTTCTGTACAAAGTATAATTTGGTATGTAAAGTTTGTTACGTGAAGTTAGATGTGTTTCCGTCAGAAGTACAATGTCAATACGTTTTTGTTGCATATAAATTTCCAGTTCAGTTTTATGTCGAAGTATTCCGTTTGTGTTCCAAAGAAGGATTGACAAGGAGCCAACAGTCAGAGAACTAATGTCCATAAGTAGCAGTTAGGGCTTGTGTTAGTTGTGATATTTGATTCATTAGGGTCAAAAGAGGCTGGATGAGGGCACTTAAATTATTTAATAAATTTGTTTGTTGGGAAGGTAAAGACGCAGCTGGTTGCACCAGCTGACAACTATCTTCCCTCATACCTGATCTTGGATATGGCTTAGGCTGATGAGTCTCTAAGTTCGGTCGAGGACAGTTCGGGCGCTCCATTCTTGGAAGTAAAGTGAAAGGTTCCGAAGGCTGCTGTTGATAAGGGCTGTTTGGTAGAGGTGGGTACTGCTCTAAGCCTGGTGGAGGTTCGACAGTCACCGGCGGAGGACGGTACTTCTGGGCTCGCTGTGCTCTCAGGTTCTTGAGGGCCTGGCATCCCCGGTAATTGGCTGGGTGTGCCCCTTCACAGTTGGCACATTTGGCAGGAGTATTTCTAGTTTTGAGGCATGCCGATGTTTCGTGGGCCTCTCCGCATCGTACACAACGTGGCTGGTGGTAGCAGTAAGATTTTGTTGTGGGCAAAGCCCTGGCACCGAAAGCATTGTGGAATTTCTCTCTTTTTTCGGACCTCTTCAATTTTTATTTTGGTGTAATAAATATAATTTAAGTCGAATATTTTTTCATTATATGTATTTTTTGTTATATCAACAAAAAACATATTTAGTGGCAAATTAGTTCGGGCTGATATGGAATTGGTAAACGTCATACCCCAATGTTTTTAATTCCTCTTTGATAATCGATTCTGGAGTAGATGCATGGAGACCCTTAATAACCACTCTCGGGTTCTTATCTTCTGACAACTGATAAGTGTGAAAATCGGCGTTCACTTTTTTTAAACTGCGTACGGCCGATTCCGTATGTATGATTCCGGCGAGGCTGGGTAAAGTATCACATGCCTAACTGTTGATTTAATATTAAAGTGATTTTGGCCTATTTCTTTCTTTAAAAATGAAATTAAGGCTTCTATATTTTGAATTCCATTTAAAAATATAGGAGGCGGTTTTACTTGTTTACTGTCTGTTTCATTTGGTTGGTTGTAGGCTTCTGTATTATTGATTTTTAAAAGTGGGTCATACCTGTTTGTAGTTTCAATGTTGTTAATTTTTTTGGTGATTTTTCTTAGCTCTCCTGAAGAACAAGGCCGTTTTCTTCCCGTTACCACTTCCCATTCGTTGTTCTCCTCAGTAGAGGCAGAAGGACCTGCCTCTTGTAGCAGTTCCATACTTCTGTCCTCTTCGGGCATCATAGCCCCACACTACTTATATCCACTAGTATAAATGTTCGCTATTAGTAATTATTCACTTACAATCACTGATCCTATTTATAAACAAAAGTACCGTGCACTGTTTTGAACAAACGAACATAAAAGAAATGGTTCTTAATTATTTATCTAATTTAACATAACACTGTATTGGTTGCAGCACTATAACCTTCCACCACTTCACATTTTTTGCACTTTTTTAATTGTTACTTACATATAAATCCTATAACTTTTATAACTTTCTGAACTAGGTCAATAACTGGTCATTTAGAGATAAGAATCACACATAAATATCATTTATAAAAAAGAATAAATTATATTTCGAACAGACACATTCAGAGCACGTGCTTATTACTACACTGTCATCACCTGTTTTCTAAAATATTTTAATTAGGTTTATTTTGTTTCCTACATTTTCTTACAGCTGTTTAATTATAATTAGGTTAATTTTTTTCTTATATAAATTTATTAGGTTAATTTTTTTCTTATCTTGTTTATATGTATTTCATTGCATTAAATGTATTGATTCCATTATTTTCATTTAATTTAAATCTATACAGTCCACTGATTTATTTCAATAGAACCACCCTCAATTTTGAGTTGTCACTTGGAAGTATTATTCTTTCACCGATAGCCCAGCGTATACAGTGAGTTAAAATCATAAGGAAAAAAAACAACTCATCTTTCATTATTTTAGCTGTTATAGCTTAGTCATAATCCAACTTCCCGTAAAAAGTTCGATCTTGAGAAAATAGTTCGTTTTCATTTACGGATTTTCAAAAATGGCGAAAATTCATTTTTCCAAAAGCTTACACGTAAATATCTCAGAAGAGACCGCGTGAAGAATTATAAAATTAATATAGATTAACTATTTTCTTTACTACTTAGATAATAATATTTTTCAGCTACTTAAGTAATATGTTCTAAGCTCCAAAAATGTAGGTAATACTCCTAATATTATTCTTGTTTTTGTTTCGTTCTGGAATATACAAAATTACCGGAGTTAATATTTTTTCTATAAAGTGAATTTTATAACTCCGACACTAGCTTAGTCTTAATTACAGAATTTATATTACTTATACTCATCGTAAAGATGTGTAATCTGCATTGGTTTTATAATATTTCAGTTAGTCCCTTTTGAGAAATTTCTGTGCAAACATCGAGAAATGCAAATTTACATCATTTTTGAAAATCCATATACGAAAAAGGACTATGTTCTCAAGATCGCAATTTTTACAGGAAAGAGGAAATACGACTAAGGTATATTAGAAAAAAATAATCAAAGATGGGTCTCTTTTCTTTTATATACTTTTAACTAGCTAATTTTCTCGGTTTTATTTGAGTTTTAGTCTTGAGAATTTTTTATATCATTTTCTTACCTCTTAAGATAATTAGTTATACGGACAAAAATTATAAAACATATCCCTATGTTATTATTTGTTTTTGTTTTGATATGCTATCTACAAAATTACAAGAATTGAAAAGATAGATGGCGCGGAGCTGAATTAAAACAGCTGCAAAATTAAAAGTATTAGGCAGAAAAATCATTTATTACCGATTTTTCGTTCAGAAGGGAAAGAGAATAACCATTAAAAAAATTATGAAAATTAAGACTGTTGTGCTGCAAAATTAACTGAAATTGGACGATTGACAATTGTTTTTCTTCAATTTTTTTGGATTGTTATTGTAATATGGATATTATATGTTCCGATAAATTATCTTTTAACATATAAATCATTTTGAAGTCACAATTTGTGTGAAGTTCAATAAGGATCCCAAATATATCCTAAACTTTTCAGGGAATTCTTAGAAATTCCTTTGTGAATTCGTGGTTATGGAGCTTGTGACAGTGGCTAATGAGTGTCACAATGTTTTTTTTATTGTAAATTAGAACTGTATTTTACAACACAATAAGTAAATATGAGGGTGAAGAAAAGTCATGAAAATGTCTTAAGAAAGAATTGCCCAGTGGTAGCACATCACTAACTATTTTAAAGCTGTAGGTCCCGAGGCCACCTTCTTTTCAATCGCCCCGGAAAGTTATCAGGAATATCTAAATAAGCTAAATTACGGACAACTGGGTGTATATGGGTCGGGAATTTAGAATGAAATGAGGTATATCTATCACGGGTTAGGTCTGCAACAAATGGGATATTGAGGTCGTTTTGTGACCAAATAAGGGACACTCAGGATTTTGCGAAGTATTTTGGATTGTAAGGATTGGATGTGGTAGGAATTAGATGGTTTAGTTGAGTCCCGAAGCTCGATTTCACATGCCCAATTAGATCTGATTATAGTAATGTTAATGAGTTTTTGTAATACACTGGAAGTTTTGAAAGCTTGTCTAGTGAGGATTGTAGTAATCGGTATATTCAAGCAGTTTCTTGTCGTTTCAGTCTTGTGAGGAGTTCCGAAATTAACGATTGAATTAACAATATATATATATATATATATATATATATATATATATATATATATATATATATATATTATATATATATATATATATATCTATATCTATATCTATATATCTATATATATCTATATATATACTAATTGAAATGCACAACTTTACTATTGAAAAATTCTATTGTAGTAAATGTAAAACAAAATAAAACTGATGATGGAAGGATTGATTAACAAGTGGAGGAACTATCCATTGTAAGTCCTTCATAAAATCTCTGTCTATCATCTTCTTTTCAGACACCTCGAAGGAATATCAGGCGAAAGCGCGAAGAGCAAGCGAAGATAGAAACCAGTTGGTTAGAGTGGGAATGGAGTCCACCGTAAAAGTCCACCGTCGCTAAAATTGCCGCATTAGAGGTTCGGAGAACCTAACGGTATCGTCGAAAATAAATTAAATTCTAAGCTTGTCACTTTTGGTGCACTACATCGCGACATCAGAACACAGTTCTTAGTTGGTTAACAAGATAACACAATTCCTTCTGTGTATGAGCTGTTCTTGAACTGTGGTAACAGTATAACATTCATTATTTTTAAAATATCCTAAAGTTGCTTTTTTGTACGTTTTGCTAATCTTGTTCGCTAAAATAAAAGAGGTTTATCATAAATGTATAAATGAAAAATGGCGAGGAGGAAAGAATTAGTGTATCGTGAAAACATAATGGTAATATTGGCCATTCCTTTAGCATTGCTTGCTCTTGGGGATAGCATTGAGGCCATAATGACAGATATTTTTCTAGCGTCAGGTTTAGAATGTCCACTCCATAAAAGGATAAAAAGCACCCCCGGTAAGAATGCTGCTTGGTTCAATAAAATTTTATTTTGTATAGGACACACGGGGGTTGAATCTCAAACTTAATTGATGTTAATAACGTCGTTGAAGTAAATGTGAAAAAAAAATATACACTTTGGAAAAGTTCTTATTTTTGATAGTACTGGATTATTGGTATGTTAAGCTTAAGTCTCAAACCATAATAGTTAGGCATTATTCGATACATAAAATAAATGCATTAATATATAAATAGGGGTTTCCTGTAGCATTAGAAACCATTAATGTATACTATCTAGAATTAATAGTATATCAAGCTTATCAAAGGACTATCTCTTTACCTATAAATGTCATAGCTTATAGCCTTTACTGTCCGAACGATGATATAACAATCGTTAATAATATAACGTTACGGTTACAGTCCATTTTACTACTCACCCAGGGTTAGCTTTTTTTTGTTTTGTAAACTGATGATGAGACAAGAATTAAACAGGATGGTGATTTCCCGGTTAAATGTGTTAGAAAATAGTGCTTTACTTAATGCAAAGGGCATTACAAAAATCAATAAATTAACCATTTAAAATAAATTAGTAAATTTTTTTTATTTTTTTTTATTTATTGAGAAATATTACAATTTTTAAATAATGAACAGTAGTAATAGTGATGTATAACACATTCATACAATATATAAAGAAAATAATGATAGAGTCAAATTACATAAAATCGGAAATAAATAAATTCAAATATATACAAAAAAAACAATTAATAAAAACAAAAAAACAACAAGAAACAAATTAAAACAACAACCTGTAGTAGACAAGTTGGGAAATAAATAAGAATCATACAAGCAAACTTAACTATATACAATATTAAATTAGTTAAATAAAACATACATATTTACCAATTAAAATATTCATTTTTTAATGTTTGTCTAGTTTGTTTGTATTCCTTTTATGTTGGACTATTTCTCCAATATCCTATATTACTATAAGGTGGTCAGTTAATTATTGTTTGTTATTTACTCCTTTGTATTTTTTTTTATATACATTAGCCGTTGATTTTAAATGTGCCCTAACTCAATTTGTACATAATTAAGATATTTATAGTGTCTCAAGGGAGCGGCGTTTAGTGG
Organism: Piezodorus guildinii; assembly: GCA_023052935.1. NCBI lineage: Eukaryota > Metazoa > Arthropoda > Insecta > Hemiptera > Pentatomidae > Piezodorus > Piezodorus guildinii. The sequence goes on from CM041292.1 coordinate 165,487,189, forward strand.
AAAGAGCAGTCTACTGTGCTCCGGGGTTCGAATCCGGGCTGTGGCAGAATATTATTTATTTTGTTAATTCCGACCCTAGGGTAGAAGACTCTGCTGAGGCAGACCCAGCCTCTATCAAGTGGGTACCTGGCGGCTGAGCGTGATCAAGGCTTAATCACCTCATTGAACGGCCTTTGGCCTATAAACAGTATATAGAATCTCTATATGTACTTAGACCAGAACTCTGCATGGATTGTAGAGCTGCAGGTTTTTATTTATTTATTTTTTATAATGACTCAATGCTGTGTTTTAATTAATTTGTATTTAACAAGTTACCCTCAGTTTGTGGACAATTACAATAGTTAAATAATAAGTCCGTTTTCTGTAAATAAACAAATTTAAATTTTAAAAAACGCTGCAAATTATTACACAATGTTTTATTATTTCCAAATAACAATATTAGGATATAACTGTTTATATGGCTGTTGATAGGCAATTAAGTAATATGAAAAGCACTAATTCAAAGCATTATATTATAACACTGTTTTATATCTACTACTGATTTCAAAACGCAATATCTAAACTAGTTGTTAACCAATTTTTTTATTATTCGTTATTCGGATTCTACGCATCCTGAAACGTTAGGTCTCGAATTTTGAGCAGAGATTTTTTTTTGGTGGATTACAAAGGTTGATTATTGAAAATAATAAATCAAAAGCATTTATACAGGACTGCGTTACTATTTCCTTTCTTTTCTTTCGATTTTCATTCAAATAATTCAAATAAAATTTCCTGATTTCAGAAAACCTTACATTTGATCTTTATCATCAATAATAACCGAGATATCAGGGAATCACATCTCTAATAAGTTGTGGCTTGACCATATAAGACGATTTTTTTAATTTTAATTTTAATTTATTTTTTTGCACTTTGTTCATTGTGTCTTGATCACTAAAATCTTTTTGATTTTTCTCTATCTTCAATAATAACCGATTTTTGGTGTAAATACATCTATTATAATCTGTTACTTGATTATACATAGGAATTTTTCTTTTTTTTTTATTTTATTTTTTGTTTATCGCGCTTACTGATTCTAAAACTCTATACATACTTTTCTCTATCGTCAAAACTAACTGAGTTATGAGCGTATTTATGTGTAAAATTTCATTTTTTTCTTTCTTTTTTTCTCTTATACAAAACTATTCGTGGTTTTTCGGTTAAAAACACTCATATTTTTTTTTTTTTTATCTTCAAAAATAATTGAGTTATTGAATAAAATCCTTTTGATCGGCCACCATTTTAAAACTAGCCAAATTTTGGGCAGGAGTATTTTTTTTTTTTTTTAATTAAATATAAAATTAAATGTAAGCATATACTTAAATGAGGATTCACTCACAGCCTCTCCCCCGAGTATGTGAGACTCGTCAGCCTACTGATTAATTAATCTATGATTATACCTGCTTATGTTCTATTCAAAAGGTTTTCCCCTAATTGATTATAGAATCTAGCAAGATAGGATCTAGAATGTATCATAAAACTCATTCAGGAAATTATTAGGGTATTTGCAGAATAAGGGTAGCAAATCAACATAACAGTAAAGATAAAACGGAACACAAGACAATAAGAAGGACCCTTCCGATCGACAAGATCAGCTTACAAGGAAGGACAAATGATCAATTTGTCGAGATAAACCAGCTTATAACAAATGCGAATGGATCCCTCTCATTTTCTTTCATAATTCTAAATGGCAAGAAATATCAGGAAGCAATAATTTAAGGGTTTACTATAACAAACAAGTAAATAAATTATTTTGACTCACGAGATTATTAGACGACTCATATATTGAGTCATACGAAAAACAAAACCATTTTTAAAAAATTTAAATTACTGATGGAATAATGCAGACGATTAAATTCTACAACATTTAATAAACCTTTTTTATTATTGCGTGATCAGAAAAATGACGCAGGAATGCCGTTTCAAAGTAAAAAAAAAAAAAAAGAAGTTATATCTAGGTTTATTAATCAAAATACTCTCCATCACTTTCAAGGAGACAGCTTTTCTATACTATTTGAATGGAATTTCGAGTCCTTATAATTTATAAATGTAGGAAGCACATTATCTCTTTGATCATTAACTATGGCCAATCCGAAAAGAAAATAATTCAATTTCATAATGGTAAAATGGGTTGCACTTTTCGTTGCTGGCTCCCGGACTACTAGTTGTGTTTTTTGGTCCATAAAAAAAAAAAAAAAATTAATTAAAAAAAAAAATATATATATTACATATAAATTATTTTGTAGCAAATAAGAAAACAGAAACAATATTGCCAAAAACAGACCACATCTGATTTAGTTTTGTTGGTCATTGTCATTTTCTTTAATAAATGGATAGGAAGAGAACCACAATAGATAAAAATGTAACAAAGAATAATATGTTGAGACCAAAAATAAAAACCTCAAAAAAGTAAATATTTTTACATCATATACATAGATATTAAAATTTCAGGAGCTATAGCAATAAAACAGCTAAACAACTTCTTTTTTTTTTTTTTTTTTTTTTTTTTTTTTTCTTGGATACTTATTGAAATATATTACAATTCGTTTCAAAATGAACAGTGGTGATAGTGATATGAGACTACATTCATACAGTATTTATAACAAACAATGATAAAGTCGAATTACATAAAAATAGAAAATTAAAAAAAATCATATACCTATTATTTATACAGAAGAAAAACCAATAAAAAAACAACAAAAAAACAACAACCTACAATTAAGATAAATACAAAGATCTTACACACAATCATAGTCAATCTATATACAATATCTATATTTTCATTTTAGTTTTTAATCCGACTAAATGATTTAGATGACTTATTCTCCTTTTAAAACCAACAGTCACTAATTACAAATTTGAAAAAATATACTGTGACCTTAATTAGCGTTAAGTGGTCGATACTTCATTTATGTATATGAAATGCACCAACACAAATAAAATAATTAATCTCAGAATTGAGTATTATGTTTTTAATATTGTTGATAATAAAAAATAGCTTATTTTTTAAATGAGAACGTACAACGATGTTTTGTATATTTTGGTAAGATTTAAATCATGCAATCCTAATAGACATACGATTGCAAAACTACTAATAGTGGGAAATTAATATGTTTTCATTGATATTATTTGGATATACATACTGTACACACATTCTGGTTGTACATAAATATATATGTGTGTATGTGTGAGTGTGTGCGTATTTCATTTACTCACAAAAACAATTTCTTATTTTAAACAGAAATACGAAGTGACAAAGTATTTCATCTGAATGCTTTAATGCCTGTATGAAATATGAAGCAGGGGAAGTTCGGTCCTAAGTGTAAGTTTGAATGCTAGACCGTCTTATGTTAAACTTTTCTCAATTAATCTCTCATCAAGTTCATTCAACATCCATCTCGCTTCTTTCTTTAATGGTTTAATCAAGGTTCCTTTTCACTCTTACTAAAAGTAACAATTATTTCAATTTTTAGTAAAAATATTTAAATATTTAACACAGGTTTAGCAATATGTTTATTTATATTTTACTAGCAACTGGTTTTAATGCCTTTTGAGATATTACTCATGGCTAAACAAAGTTCATTTCCAAACATATCTTATACAATTATATAACAGATAAAATAAAATCCATAGTGTAATTTCATGTGACATAAAATTATAGTTGGGATTAAAAAATCTTTCAAACAGTTTTAAGAATGTTTGAAAACAGATTTATAGAACTTCTTCTTTTTCAGTGGCGCGACAGACCGTGCAGACCCTAGGCCTCGCTGTGTAATTACACTCACGTTTCTCGATGCCATTCATAGTATTCCCATTTAATTACATCATTATAAAAGCCCCGCCGGAACTGGTTTTTTTTTACGCCGGAAATTTGCGTTTTTATATATTCTAAAATCACTAAAAGTTACTATAGCTGTTGATCAGCCATTCTAATATAATTCCTGTACAACTAACATGTATTTAAGGTTTAATACTTTGTTGTATAGAAGGACAGCTAGCTTTTATATGACGACTTTACAGGAATAATTTTATAAATCAGCCTTTTTTTTTTTTTTTTTACAAAAACAATTTTTATATCAATAAGGTAATGTAATTATTTAAATCAATATTTCTATTGAAGTATCCTTAAAAATCCTCACATGCATCAGATTATTGCTAACACTTTTAAGACCGTTCTTTAATCGTTTGCCGAATTTTATAAAAATGTATATAATAAAAAAAAAATATTACTTCTTTTACTTATAAATTAATTTACGTTTTTATCTATTCTAATATTACCGGACATATACGGAGCACATATTGTCAATTACCGAGGAGACATGGAATACGTGAACGGAATATGTAATGTGTAAATTGTATAACCGTGATTCGTGCCCTGTATCTGAACAATGACCTGTGCTCGTCTCCACAGTTTGGAGCATGTGGTTAATATTATAATTAGATTGGATTCTCATTTTGCGGATTAATATTCTGTTTCTGTGAACCATAGAAGAAGAATATATCATTATACAAAATACATAACAACCTAACTTTAAATAAAAATATACTTATTCAGTACACATATCAAAGAGGGATGGTAATGGTATAAATATATATAATCTGCCGGTCAAAAATTTGAGACCACCAATTGTTTACATCAATTAATCTGTTTGAATTTTTATTGTTGAGCAGCACTTTGGTTGGCGCTTGGATTTTTTCTCTTTGTGTATTATGTGTTGTACAGCGCAATTTAATGAAAAAATTATATATATTATATATATATATATATATAGGTAATGGTTTTTAAAAAGATTTTAAAATAAAAGATTTAGTTGTAAATAAAAATGTAGAATTGATTAATAAGAGAAGGAGGGAATGAAACAATGTATATAAAAAATAAGAAATATTAATTTAATTGTTATTTTATATAGTTTTGAAATTATTAGGTACATTCTAAATAAAGATAAAGAAAAATATTGTTTTTAATTGTTAAGGTGATATTAAGCATGACAAGGCTGGCCCAGCCTATAATAGTTCTTAAAAATGTGACAAAATGTATATTTTTTATATAAGTGTAATATAAAGGAATATTTAAGATCCCTTGAAAATGGCAAAGGCCGAAACTAAGGGAGAAGGAAAAAATAAATAAAAAATGGATCACTTTAATTAAAAAAAGAACCTAACAATACATTTATTTATTCAAACAAGTTTCAATCATAATAAAAATTAGTTGTTTTTAATATCGATTGTTGTTAAAAGTGAAGGGATACATTGCTTTAATCCAGTATAGATTGGTCAGCCTGTAATAGATTTTTTAAAATGTGACAAAATGTATTTTTTATATATGTGCAATATAAAAGAATATTAAAGGTATGTAAAATGTCTTATAACAATGTAAAAACTAATGCTGTTTATGTTTTTATTTTAAAATAAATGATGTTGATAGATCCCTTGAAAATGGCATAGGCCGAAACGTAGGGAGAAGGAAAAATGAAATAAAAAAGTTTCGAGTGAGAATGGATAAATTTATTTTAAAAAGAATCTAACAATTATAATAAAAATGGTAATTTTATTGTTTCTAACCGTTCTTTCATTAAAAAAAAAATCGAAAATTACCTGTGCAGTGAATTTCTTGCAACTTTGTCAGTCGAGAAATAAAAAAAATCAAATAAGAATAAAATTCATCTTCTCAGTTTAATTAGGGTATTACTAGACTGTAAATAAATCTCCAGACACAATAATCATATTGTTTATTTATTAATATATATTTTTTTACGACGTTAGAAGTGTCAGTAAGCAAGAATTTGATCGTGTGGATAGATTTCAACTGTTTAATGCCCTAAATAATTTAAAGCTCTTTCTAAACTATAATAGATTTAATAAAAATGACTATGTTCCTGACACTGGCTGGCGTTATCATCGGCAACAGGGTTAGTAGAAAAGTACACTTTGCCTCCGGGGTAAGGCAAAGAGACTCCCTCCCTGCAGATTTGTTTAATCTTGTCCTATTAATCTTTAATCAACTCGCTTATCTCAAATACTTGGTAATGCAGATGACATTGTGGTTCTGGCAATAAGCGAGAAGGCATTAAAGGAAATTCTGGCAAAGATTGTACAAGAAAGTAAAATCATGGTCTTGAGATAAATGAAAGTAAAACCAAATACATGGTATCATCAAGCTATGAGGCAAGAAATAGAAAACAAATCTTTTGTGTGAATGGCTTATAATCCAAAGGAGTGATCGTTTCACTTTCCTTAAGTGACAAGATTATGAGAAGAATGAAGTGTAACAACAAAGCGTATTATGGTTTCTCAAGCTTAATAAAATTACCTACTATCCAAAAGCACAAAGCTTAAATTATATACAGTGATGGAAAAAAGTATTTGCACATCATGTTTTTATGAATAAATGAGTTTAAAGAAACAAAAAACTTTCCTTATCAAAAATGAAAATACATTTTATTAAAAACTGAGAAAAATCTTTTGTTAAAAAATGACAACACATCATAATGAAATAAAAAAATTAAAACAATAAAAGTGCTTGGAAAAAAGTATTTCACACTTGGTCTGCTAAGACTCAAAAACTCTGTTTACTTTTGCATTAATCCTCCTGGGTCCATTGGTTTGTTTACTAATTTATCTCTTATCGTTTATTACCAGTATTCTCTAGTCTTTCAATCAGTTTCCTTCAGTCAATAGACAATTGAGACGTTGATTTCCAAATGGTACTAAAGGACATTTTTTACGAAATTGATTTTTTTACATATTTATATTCTCCTCATTTAGTTTTATCTAAATCTTAAATTTATTGTATCTAATGAACACTCATGTCCTTTAATAACGTGATTTAGAAATGCTATTAATTTCTTAAGATACTTATTACACATTTAGTTTCGTTCTAAATCATAACAGAACATTTATTTCATAACTTTAATATGGTTTTATTAACATAGTAAAAAATAAATCTAGATTTTAATGCGAAAAGAATCAAATTAGCTGGTTTAATAATATAGTAATGAGAGATTTTCGCGCTTCCTGTAAAATTCCTCAGAATGGATATAGTACCTTTTGGAAATCAACGCCTCAATTATCATGCCAAAAATAAGTGAACTGCGTGCCGGGCTCGCAAAAAAATTGTTTTACTGAATAATCAGCAAAAAAAAAATCGCCAAATTTCGATTTCTTAGGGTTCAATTTTTCTACAGCAAGATACGTCATAAAAAGGTATTAGGAACCGAAAGGTTTATCCGAAAACAGTGAGCATAAAGGTCGTCCAAAAAAAGTTAGTTCCCGTGCTAAAGAGGAAAATAAGAAATGAAGCTCTTAAAAATCCCGTGATAAGTTCTCGGGAGCTGGCTGCCATGGTCCAATCAACGTCTGGAGTCCCAGTTATTAGCAGAAAAATTAGATATGCCCTGGATTCGGAAGGGCTCCATGGTAGAGTTCCGAGAAAGAAGCCATACATCAGTGAAACGAATCGCAAAAAGTGCCTTGCTTTTGCTAGGTAGTACATACAGAAACCCTTAAGCTTTTGGGAAAATGTCGTCTTTTCTGACGAAAGAATGTTTAATTTGTTTGATTCAGATGGTCGAAGGGCGATATGGCGACATCGTAATGAAGTCCTAAAGAAGTAAAATGTTTTAACGATTGTAAAGCATGATGGAGGGCGTGTTATGGTTTAGGGGTGTGTTTCCTACTATGGCGTCGGAAATTTTGTGGCCTTGGAGGCATTTTAAAAGCGGAAGGGTATAAGAACATTTTGCGCCGTAATTTTCGTGTTAGTGTCGAATAATTAGGAATCCAGGATCAGTACTATTTCCGGCAGGACAACGATCCAAAACATACTGCGAGGAAAACAAAGGAGTGGTTAATATTTAATGTTCCAAGACAGCTCAACACTCCTCCTCAGTCACCAGATATAACTATAATTGAAAATTTTTGGCACACCCTTGTTCAAAATGTAAGAAAATACCACATCACTAGTGTACATCACTTTAAACAACTTCTTGTTCAAGAATTGGAATAAATAAAACTAGATTTAATTAAAAACCTGGTACATTCAATGCCCAGACGTCTACAAGCAATTATTGACGCAAATGGCCTATTTACAAAATATTAAAACTATTGAAATTGCGTTTTTACTTGTAAATGTGGAAGTGTGCAAATACATTTTTCTAACCGTTTTTATTGTTTTATTTTTTTTATTCTATCATGAAGTGTTGTCATTTTTTTTTTCTCAGTTTTTAATTAATATAATTTTCATTTTTGCAAAGAAAAGCGAAGTTTTTTGTTTCCTGGAACTAATTTATTCATAAAAACGTGTTGTGCAAATACTTTTTTCCGTCACTGTAAGACACTTATTGTTAAGTGTGCCATGGCTCAGAGACGTTTAAGACCAGCGAGCCCTTAAAATCTTCGAAAGGAAAATCATAAGACGAACTTTCGATCTTATAAACGAACATGACATATGACGTATTAGGCGTAACCAAGGATTAGATGACCTGATGCAGCATGAAGATATACTAACGTTTATTAAATCTAGAATAATTAGTTGGCTGTGTCATATCGAGTGAATGCCAGATGAAAGGATGCCCGAAAAAGTCCTGCAGGAAACATTTCCAGGATAAAGAAAGAGACGACCCCGTAAATGTTAAATTAAGGACATAGAAGAGGACCTCTCTAAAATTAGAGTGACCATCTGGAAGAGGCCATGAAGAGAGTAGAATGGCGAAGCATTGTTGGAGAGGCCAAAGCTCATCTTTCAATGTAGAGCCAGAGAAGAAGAAGAAGAAATGTCAGTAATAATTAGATTTAATCAAATTATTTCTTGTCATAAACTTTTCTTACACCTCATTAGAATATTCATTTATAAATACAATTAATAATAAAATAATAAGGTACCTATATTTTATTTAGGTATTCAGAAAGGTTATTTCTGATTTATTGATGTATATATATATATATGATTTTTTTTTTTTTGGGGGGGGGGGGAGGGTTAATGTATTGTAATTTAGATGATCTATTTATTTTTTTTGTCTTATTTTTTTTTTTTACCATGCTTGTATAATTTATGTTTTATTTACTGTATATTTTACTTTTCATTCATAAAACTGGTATACCTCAGATTCTACGTTTTATAACATTCTATTAGCAAAGTAGAACCAATTTTGTACACATTTGGTTTTGGTTTTTCTTTGTATATATAAAAAAAAAAAAAAAAAAAAAAATACTAAAGACAAGCTGTAGTATTTATATTTAAAGGGGAAACCGTTAAGGGTTTTTTCATAAACCCGCCTCTATATCACCAATTAATGTTTTCATTTTTGCTTTACATGGCTCACCGATAGTAAGTAAACACCTACCTTCCATACGTAGACGATATTTCTGCGAAACATACCTTTATCAAATTATTAACTCCCTACACCCCTCTCTCCCCTCCTCCCCTCCCATACATCCACAGTATCCTACAATTCAAATCCTCAGTTCATTCTCTTGAATTTAGAACACGCCATTCTGATCATTACATTCGTTCCCACAGAACTAAATCTTTTAATAATTCCTTTTACATCCGCTCTGCAGTACTCTGGAATCCTTACCTGCTCATATTCACCCTGCTTCTATCCTTCGCTTATTCAAATCCCATCTGTTTTTACTCCTTATATCATCCTAAACAGACGCAAACCAAAAGTGAAAATTACAAAACTATTATCCTTCTTTTAATGTAAGACATAATTATTTATTTTACCAAAATACTTGAGTTATGGATTAATTAATTTATTTTTATAATTGTTTAGCTCTAGTATCTTATAGGAGATTTGTTTTTCTTCAACTTCCATTCCTCTTCCGTTTGTTTATATTCCACACCGTTATACATATTTATTTGAATAACTATTTTATTTCTTTAGTTTTTTGTATGATAACTGTTCAAAGTTGTTATTCTTAAGGGTCATTGTCCCAGATCAAAGTTATTTATTATTATTAGTGCGATATGTCCCTAAAAAGACGGCGCTAAGCATTTATGACTCAATTTTCTTATTTTTTGTTCTTTTTGTCTTGCCAGTATTGTCTCATTCTTTGGCTAAACTTATCTTTTGACGTGACAACGTCTTATAATTCATTTTGCTGGGTGGCATGTTAGGAAAAGTGTAGCGTTACGGAAGTGGGTAGTTGGTGGGGGTAAGTAGTATTGTAGTAGCGGGGGAATGACATCATGAGAATCAGGAGTCATGTAGGCAAAAGTGTAGCGTTACGAAGATAGTAGTGGTGGGGGAAGGGTGTCTTAGGTTATCGTCAATTTGTATTTGACTTAATTAATAAGTAAAAGTAAAAGTTCCGAAGTACTGTCAATCGGTGCACAATTGTGTAGCAATAGAAATGTATACTAGTGAGTGGAGAACTCTATCTCTTAGTCGTACTGCAAGGAGAGTGTAAAGTATTGCGCAGTTGGAAGCCCGGTGAGGTTAATGTGCCTAATATCAACACTCCGGTTCGAACCGGTTTCTGTTCAAAATGGTGGCTATTATGTTATAAAGAGTGGTCAAAATATAATTTACTTATTGAAGGATGATATATCTAAGTTTCTGTACCAAAGTACGGTTTACCGTTTGCTTTTCTAAAAATTAAGAATGATTTTCAAACCCCATTTAGCCTTTAGACTAGAATTAATGATCTAATGTCTGTATTAAATGTGTGAATTGGTTTATTATTTGATACAAGTACATAAAATTTGATAGTTGCGTTAAGTATTAAGTAGTAAGCGTCAAGTAGTAAGCGTCAAGTAATAAGCGTCAAGTAGTAAGCGTCAAGTTGTCACGTCAAGCGTGTTTCGGCGAAACTCACACACCGGTTTTTTTTTTTTTTCTGCTGACCATTTGGGTCTGTATGGTTTCTGATTCATTTGCTCTAGAGTTACTTCCCATTTGTTTATTTTGTCTCTAAATATGTTTCTGTCTTGGATTTCCTCTCGCCTTATGTCTGCTCTTCGTAAGTCTTCTCGTGTCTGTTTGATCCAGTTCGTAGTGCTTTTAAGTGTTGCTGTTTCTTCGTGTATTTGTCGTGTCAGTCTTGTTTCAGGTAGTCTTTGTATGTGCCCATAGAATTTCAGTCTTCTTTTCCTGATTTCTGTCTCGATGTTGGCGTGTTTTCCTGACGTTTGCAGTCTGTATCCATGTTCTGTTTTTCTTGGTCCTAGTATCTTTCCGGTGATTTTCCTCTCTTCTTTCTTTAGTTCTTTGATTTGTCCTGTGCGGTTTATTGCCAGTAATTCACTTGCGTACAGCGCTATCGGTTCTATTACAGTTATGTAGTGTCTTATCTGGTGGTTCGATAATTTCCCCCAATTATTTGAAGTGATTAACTCTATTGATCTCTCCGTATTTCGTGCTTAATTTTGTTCCATCCGTTTTTGTTGCTAGGAACTCTGTTTTTTCGAAGGATATTTGTAGTCCTATTTTCTCTGCATTTTCTTTTAGTGTATCTATCTGTTCTATGGCTCCTTCCTGTGTGCTTGTTATGATCGCTAGGTCGTCTGCGAAGGCTAAGTAAGGTACTTTGCTGCTTTTTTTTCCCTGTCCTATTTGCATAGGGTCCCATTTTCCTTTGTTTTTCAGGCCATTTTCCCATTCCTTCATCACTTTGCCGAGTGCTATGTTAAATAGTAGAGGAGATAGTCCATCCCCTTGTCTTATCCTGATCTTATTTCAAATTCTTCCGATATTTCTTCTAAAAATTTTACCTTTGATTTTGTGTTGGTTAGCTTTTGTTAGTTATTTATTATTATTATCATACATATTTTTTTTTCTCTCTATTTAATTCTAAATTTTAATTTCATACTTATCATCATCTTATTATTCATCATAATATATTTTTTTTTATCATTGCCTTTTGTATTGATCTGTATCTCTTTGTTATTATTGTTGTTATTATGATTGCAGCCTTGATGGTGGCTCACATGCTTGAGCCGAAACGTCGAAAAAATTAAAATATATTAGATCGACTGACTCCTGATTATTTCTACATATGATAATTTCAACAGTCGACTATACATGATCAATTTAATATTCAAAGTTTGTTCTGTTGTTTTAATATTTAAATCACTAAGCCACTTGGTCATTATTGGCCGAACCTTATTCCGCGTTATATGCATAATTAGCGATGGTGTTGAAATTTCGGAAGAACGTTAATATAGAGTTATATTATTATAATATTATGTTAATTATACCAATTTACAATTTTCTGTTATCGAATTATGGAATATAGATGCCCCTGAAATGGTATCTACTTACCGTTTCCACACAGATCTGAGTGACTAGGGTCACTTAATGGTCGGATACCAGGGGACTAGCCAGGTAATAGGAAGCCGGCCCTTTCCAAGTGTCCCTTTTTATAGCCTATAATAGGGCTACTTTGCCCTTTTATAGGGACATTTTTAGGGACTCTACTTGAATTTAGAGATTGAGTGGTAGCAATTATTTTTTAATATCCCCATAGACTCAACGATTTCAGCTCTAACAAGTGGTGGTTTATAGGTATGAGTCAACGGTTTTATATACAGCTATATTGTATGGGTTGAAAGGTAATTGTCATATTATTATAAATGTCAAGTTTCAACAATAATTATGTATTAGTACGAAATATCCTTCATAATAATGTAGGATACTTTCCGCAATGTTGCCTTTTAAGGAAAGTAAGCTATTTATTTACGGTATATAAGCACTAGAGGGTAAAAGAAGAGTTGAGGCTCTAATGAAAATAATTTTAATGAAATAATGTTTCTCACAAAGAATATTTAAAAGGTTTTTATAAATTCTTCAGAGATAAAGATTTTTATATATATTTTTTTTATTCAAAATCTTTATTCAATAATATTAAAAATTTTCTCCGTTAGGTAGTAATAATGCTACATTGCCACATTTATACAGTATATATAAAATAATAAATTTATGAATCTCTATTTCTCTTGGTAACGGAATCATGCGTAAGCGGCTGGATATATTTTGCTAATTCTTTTTTTGTCATGCTTGTTGTTTTCGGGAAAAGGTTCTTATGAAATAAAAAATGTCGTCAAATTTTCTTTAGTTTTTTTAGATTATGACTGAAATGGATTAAATTAGCTCTGTAGTTCGGTGAGTTACCTAAATTAGCTAGAACTAACTGTATTTAAAAAATCTGGTGCGGGCAACACACGATTATCACTTAACTAACCGTCAAAATTAAAGATACTTTAGAAGAAGAAAATTTAAAATATCGGCATTTAAGTCCTGTTTGATTATTTCAATCAGAATGAAACCTACGTTACGTTAAAGCCCATTAAATTTTACATTGATATAGAGAGTTTAATCAAAACCGTTAGAGCCGTTTATGAGAAAATCGTAAAATGGTGTAAAATGCTTGGTATAAAGTTGCTCTTCTGGTAAGCTGATTTTGATGAAAAAGTTTTTGTGACATCTCAGGCGTATAGTTGTCTTAAATATGAAATTTCAGTTTTTTTTTGCGCGGAAGTTACCACACACACACACACCTTTTTGTGGGAATTTGGACTCAGGGAACCCTAAAACGGGTATTTCCGTCGAAAACTGGAATTGATAAATTTTCACGATCACAATAATTTCCCTTACTATATATTTCATATTTAGGTAAGTGAAAGTAACAAGGAATGGGGGAATGGCAGTGCTAAAAAAGAATTACGAGAAGTGGATGGTGGTACAAATAAATTTCTATACAAAATCCTTTACATCTATTTATTATCTCTTTACCTTTGTAGATTCAAGATCAAATATATGATCTTAAAGGTTGCTAAAAAAAAAAAAATATTAAGAAGCTTGCATACCTTCTTACAATTTTGACAATCCGTGATAACACCAGGCTGTGTTTTCCGACAATATATGTCGACCCCTAGGGATCCCAACCCCTCTCTCTCAGACCTAGAGCATCATTGTTTTATTACAATTATTTTCATGGGAGAAAATGAGCTTAAGCTGGTTATCAAATATTTTATCATGAATCATATTCATACTTTTATAGCTAATGAAAATGAGAGATGTTTTGCTATGTGAAATAAACTATTTTTTTTGAGGAATAATGTATAACCAGAACAAAGATGTATGAAAGATCTACTCATGTAGATTCTATTATATATATTACACGTATATAAACTTTTTATATAGAGTTTTTAGTTGCGTAATAAATAACTTTTTAAACATTTAAAAAAGCACATACTACCTTCCATTCATCATCTAATCACTTTATTTCATTAGTCCTTTAACATTTTTTCATCCTAGTCAACGTTACGGGGTTGTTTCCCCATTTTCAAGACTTATTCCTTGCTACAACATTTTTCATCCTTCACTACATCTCATAGCCACTGCTACTTGTCTATATTGGCTCACTATTTCCTTTTCAGGAAAAATGTTAAAGGACTAATGAAATAAAGTGATTAGATGATGAATGGAAGGTAGTATGTGCTTTTTTAAATGTTCCAATTAAGAAAACTTCCAAAAAAATTAAAAAACAAAAGAAACTTTTTAAACTAAAAACAAGAACCAGTCAGTGACGTGAAAATCAGTTAGCCAATCATCCAATTAAGTCAACTAGCCCCGATGCCAACCCCTATGTAAGGCAATGGCAAAACGTTTCTTAAATTTTTTTTGTTTTTATTCGCAACTGCGTTGCTGCGCATCCAGCGAATGTGAGGTATTATTTTCCTCTTGACCAGCGTCCTGAATTTTTATTTAAGAAAATATCCCGGCCATTGTCTTTTAAGTCTTCTTTGGGTCTGAAGTACTTAAAGAATGTCTATTATTTATCTTAATAACACTTCATGTATTGCAATTTTTCTTAAAAATTAGCAGTCAATTTAATTTAAAACAAAAAAAGGGGGATTGAAAAGCGAACTAGAAAGGAAGGAGGTTAATGGCCAGAATCCTATGGGATGATTCTTCCTCCGCTGCAGAGCTCATAAGGTCGGCCTGGTAATAAAAAGGACGGTAATAAAAGTCGTAAATACCTCAATTCTGCAAGTCCCAGACCTGCCCCTCAGGTGCTGCCTTTAGTGGTCTACGGGTTTACCTACGTTTTTATAAACTTAAGTTAGATATTGTGTTTATTGCAGATGGTCTTTATGAGTTTTTTATTAGTTCATATATTTTTAATAAATTTCCATAATTTATCGATTATTTCTTTTTGATCGAAGGTTTTTAAAAAAAAAAAAAGATTAAAACTTATCAGCTTGTACTATATTGACGATGTATGTATTAATCATTTTCGTTTTAACTGAAGTTAATCGGTATATTAAATATTGTATATTGTATTCTTTCATTCCTTCCAGATACTTTATAAATTTTATGTTAGCTTCCTAGATATAACAAGTAACTTCGTTCAGTCTACTAAATTCGTTGTCCAACATTTTAAATTCCGCGAAGCAATTAAATGTTTACGGCAAATCAATCATTTACAGAAGAAATTAAATTTCTTTACTTGAAAATTTAACTTTTTTTCTCCTTCTAAGTATTTATTTTTCTAATATTTTTTTTTTATTGAACAAAAAAAAACAACAACTTGTTTTGCAATATTTTAATCATTCTATAATCGTAATTTGCCTATTATGGTTAATGAAAGTGTTTAATTAAAAAAATGATTAACCTCACCAACAAAAAAAAAAACTTATAAAGATCTTTTAAACCATAATGCAGATTTCAGACGTTATGAATTTGCATTCCGCATTTGATAAAAATAAATAAACAGAAATTAAAGTTAATAAAACTTGTTTGAATTTTTAATGGTCCTTTTTTATCCCTGCTGTCACTATGATTTTGAAGCAAAAATGAAAGTTAATAATCTCTATTTTAAATAAAAATTAACAGTTATTCTGTAGTTAAAGGTCTGCTATAACAGAAAAAAAAAACACTTATAATCAAGCGTGTTCGTCATGTGTAGAATCTAAACTTCCAAGAAAATTAGGAATTAATCGAATTCCAAAACTGCTAAGCGTTGTATTTTACCATGGATGGGTGTAACTACAAAGTGGGTGTGGGAATTGTCCGTAAGATTATTCCGTTTGTTTTCCTATTTTATAACATTGTAATTTACGGAATTCCTTGAGCCTAGTCAATGAGATGAACTTCTCTTTTGATTGAATTCGGATGTTTTCCACATTTTTTCTCTCTACCTTACACACTGACGCTAATAGTTGCAGCGTCAGAAGGCATCTATTATTTAGTTTACTGCAACTACCGAATCTTCATGATAATTAATTTTTTTAAACACCATGAATTATATTAAATAAAAATTAATTTTAATCTGGACGAATAGTCCCCTACGAATTAAAAAAAGTACAAAAAAAAAAACATAATTGCCTAGTCTTTTAATACCTCAGTCTAAGAATATCTCAGACCGATTTAATAAGAACGCATAATTAACATCTATAGCTTTAAATATTACATACGATGGGAAGATTGATGGTTTAGAATATGGAGAAATGTGTTAGAGTGGTCAATATAAGGCTTTACGAATGAATATTGGCATTGAATTCCGAAATAGGGTAGTACGAATGACAAACGATATTTCTGAAGGTACCGGATCAATGGAGAGGAATATATACGTGTAAATTGGGTTATTTCGTTTACTGAATGGAAAGAGTAACATGTCTTAAGCATATCGAGAACATAAGCAGGTTTTTTGTTTTGGAAGATCGGAAAAAGGAGGTATTGCCGACAGAAAAAATGATAGAGCCAATTCAACTCGGTATACCTACTCTAAACATTGGAACGTCTGGGAATTCTTTATGTGATTATTATGAAACAACTCATTAGTCTCTTGAGTCTCAAGTCAAATTTTTCAGACAGACTGTCATACAGGAGGCGACCGCAATCAAACTGGAGAAAATGAGAGAGGAGACCAGTAGCAGACGGGTTTTAGGTTGGATATAATCACTAAATTTTAGGAATCGTTTTGGGATAGCGATGGATTTTAGGGTATTTTGAAAAATATGGTTTCTCCAGGATGGGTGGTTTTGTTCAAGAATAACTCCAAAGTTTCTTACTGAGTGTAAGTGAATAGGCAGTCTGTTGAGAGGATAATAAGGAAGGGAACTGAAATTAGAATTAGAACCGATGATGATGGCCTTGGTTTTTCAGAACACAGCATCACATCATTGGTCGTAGCCCATTCATTGATTGATATATCATGACTGGAACATTTGTGTTTCAGTTTGGAGAGGTTGCGTTTTATGATCTGGTGTATTCCTTTATGATCTTTATCAGATCTGCTCATCTATTAGCTTCCTCTTTAATTGCATAACTATGTTGCATATGAAGTTTCTTTATTGATTCCATAGCCTTACTTAGGTTACTTCATTCATAATTGAAAATGAGAGTGTTACAATATCTTACTTTTTAAAAAACAAAATAAACATGAATGAGATTTATATATGTATATATATATATATATATATATATATATATATATATATATATATATATATATTCATAACAACAAATATTAATCGTTGAATCTAATTAAAATTAAAAAAAAAAGAACATGTTTTAACCTATTTTTTCTCCAGGGCGAGGGCTATAGCAATTTTAAGTTGTTTTCTCAGAAAGTGTCGATTTCGAGCTAGAAAATCAACTTCCTTTTCTTGTCAAGGAAAAATGAGAACCCAAAAATGTCGGTTTTAAAGTAAGCAACAACAAAGCCCTTTTATAAATAGACCTATCGGTTATCTTTTTTAAAATTATTTATGTTTCTTTAGGAATATTAATTGTCTCTAAATACTGTCACTAGAAACATTTCTAGTTACGTTATAAAAAAGTAAAATCAATATTGGTTACTTATTTAGTGTCTAATGCTGAATGATACAATAAAGCTCAGTGGCTATTAAGAGAAGTTAGTGTTTCGCACACAGTCGGGACATAAAAAAAACAAAAAAAAAAGTTATAAATCACAAAGGCATCTTATTGCTATAAAGTGTAAAACTATTTATGGGCCATTACCTGAACCATTATTTAAACTCCAGAGCTAATTCCCAGGCCTCCTTCACGACTATGACTACAATGATGTAACTGCAACAAAGTGGTAAGTCCTCAGGACATGAGTTTGATATGGTAAGGGAAAAGAGAGAGGATGAAGGGAGATCACTAAAATATCTATTTCCTTTCAACAATGGTTTTTAAATAGTTTCTACTGGAAAGATGCTTTGTTAAACTCAGCATTATGTTCCTATTACCGACTAAAACATTTTTAACTATCTGCTCCGTTCATTATTACACCTTTCCTAAAACGCCGTTGTGACGTTTTTTGAAGCTTGGCTTGCCGTGCGTACAACAAAAAACTTTCAAATAAAATTATTCTAAAATCGTATGTTTACATGGTCATTTATGTATAAATTTAAGTATTACAATATGAAATATTTTATTTTGGAACAGGTGTGGTTCTGAGAGGAGACGAATAAATTCTTTATAACAAATAATTTATTATTCCAACAAATAAAACACTGATTGTGAGTGTAAACTTCTTGTTATCCCTCTAACATATATTTTAAAAACTAAAGTATTTCTTATCAAACAAACGATTTCCTAGTACTATCATGTTACAATATTTCGTTTTACTCTTTAATCCGCTTTAATTGAATTTTAAAACCTGGTTACCAAAATAAGAATTAATAATAAGGTTTTTGAAAACAGATAAAGAGAAGGGCAAATCATGCAAACAAAAATCGTTCAACTTATATATTACGCGTCTTTTATCAATGCTAAAATGGTTATTCAAAATCGTTGAGCTGTTTTTGAGAAAATTGTAAAAAGGTATTAAATGCATGTTATAAATTGCCTTTTCAAGTTTGCCAATTGAATTCCAAAATTTGACGATTGCAATACTTTCCCTTAGTCTATATTTCATAACATAGATAAGTGGAAGTAAAAATTACTACTTGTCATTTTCTGTACTTTATCGCATTTTGCACTCGACACTTCATTACCTAAGTTTACCGCTTAGTGTCTATCTGTTAATTAAAACAGTATAATTAAAGTTAAAGTAAGATGAAGCAATCCGTCATACCATTACCATATTGATATGACTGACTATATACTATATTGATAGCTTGGCTGATAACACAATTCGATAGCTTGCTAAACGATCAAATGGAGAGACAGTAAAAATTATATACAAAGGGATGATTAATAATGGATCATTATTGTATTCCTTAAACATGAACTTCATAAACAACAGGAGTCAGTGAATTTAAAGTGTACCCTGCTTTGAATTTCTGAAGTTATAAAAAAATACATAGTATGTGAAACCAAACAATAAATTTGGACAAATATACGATTGGTCTTCAGTACTTCTAAAAGGTTTCATGTTACCTACTTACATAGCCTGTTAAAGTGGCTGCTTCCTCCCACCCGCAGAAAATATTTCGTAGGATCTTACTTTACCAAACCATTAACTCCCAGCATCCTCTGTGTATACATAGATAGTCTAATTTAATTTAAATTATCCTTACATTCTGACTTTTACGTTCCTACTCACAAAACAACAACTTTTGATCATTCCTTTATTATCCGCTATACTGGAATTCTCTAGCTACCCATATACGCCATGTTGCTTCTCCTCTTTCCTCATTCAAATCCAACTTTTCCTACACCCCATCCCAAACTGACACTCAACAATTATGATATTTCAATTCTAGGTATTAAATTTTGAATGAAGAAAATAAATGTCTACTGTATAAATGTAAATTTTTTTTTGTCAATTCATGTATATTTAATTTTTTTTCAACACAATAGTCTCCAAAAGATTTATTTTTTATATTTTAATGTAAAACATTTCTTCTTATTTTTATACATTATTGTAAATAATAAGTAATTATGTTAATTTTGTCTGTTGTTCATGACAATATATTTATTTTCTTTTAGTTGCATATTATTTTATTTTATATTTCAATGTACAAACCTATTGTCTTAAGGATCCAGTCCCAGAATTCAAATTCAACATTATTAGATTGGGTTATAGTCTATTCGAGTATAGATTACGGGTTTAAATGGGGTGATCTATAGTTAAGCCAGACCCTTGTCTCCAAACAGCTAAGGACCGCATTATTTCTAAGGACAATCGATTTTTTTCAAAGCCATCTTGAAGAGCTAAGCTGCCTAATGAAGTGCCGTCTCCGGCAGAAGATAAGAGACCTTGGGCATGATAGAGGGGCAATTAAAGAGATTGTTGGGGGAGTGGTGGGACGTATGGGGGTCCACAATGCCCTCCCACTGTTTCACTCCTACCGTCCTGGCTTTTGTCTCTTCTTCTTAGTTTTTCGTCAAAGCAATTCATAAATTTCTAGAAATATTTTTTGGATAAAACTGCTGCATATCTGTGTTTATCATTTGCAATTTTAACATTTTTTTTTTTTTTTAAATCAATCAACATCAATTTTTATTGAGTAAAATTACAATCTGTCCAATTTGGACATCAATAGTAGTGGTGAAAGATATCATACATACTACATTCATACAATATTTACACGGCATAAAATTACATAAAATATAAAAACAATAAAGAATCAATACAATAAAGTCAAGAAATCACTCATACCTATATACACTAGTAGTAGGGGTACCTATGCCTGTTGACGAGCTGGTGGAAAATTATTTTCCAGAACGTTGTTGGATAGTAATGAATTAATGAAAGAGGATCTCTGGGGAAAGAAGCCCTAGCCAAACCAATAGATGCTTTTTTGGCCTCCGTAGAAGACTCTACTTCACTTGCCGTACCAAGTTCTTTTTGTACAAGATCCTTATTAGGCCCGTATTAACCTACGGATCTGAGACATTGACCCTCACTAGTAAAGAGAAGAAGGAAATCCTTATATTTGAAAGGAAGATTCTAAGAATGATATTTGGGCCAATCAGGACCGGGAAAAGCTTGAGACTGAGGACGAATTCAAAAATTTACCTGATCTTTGGTGAAGCAGATTTGATGAAAACGAAGGAAAATTGCAATGGGCTAGCCACGTTGTTTGGATACCAGACGATGAAATTACCAAAAAGCTGCTTGATGGGAGGCTCCACCGGTCAAGGGGAAGAGGAAGACCACTTGGTAGTTGGGAGGACACCGCCCTTCGCCTACTTAACACCTGCAACTGTTATTGAGGAGGCGAAGGACCTATATCAGTGTGTAGCGCCACGTATTAACATTGGTTGCCTACAAGCCAATAATATATAAATTGAAAAAAAAATGACAAAAAATTAGGAGAATGAAAGATTTAACAATAAGGAAGGAAAATAAATGATAAACTAAAAGCCTTATTCTGAATCAATAGTTATATTCAGTTCAATTAGTATTACATAATTTATAAATTTCGATGAAAAATTGTTTTAATATCTCTTCACAGTAAAATAAAAACAACAAGTTAAGAGAAAATATTCTGATACAAAACAAGAAGTAAATAAAGCGAAAAAAGAAAAAAAAAACTAAGGTTATCTAGGCTAGAAGGCACCGGCCATGTCTGAATACCAAGTCTCTGCGTCTCAGAACTTGATATCTTCCTTCTGTTATCACAAGAAAATTACCTCTTAGTTCTATCTTTATAGTCCAGTTTTACATCTTTATGGAAAATATTGTTTCTTTTATTGTGAATAATATTTAAATTTCCATGAATTTAAATTATTCTACTTAGAAATAGAGTTGGAAGCCCTGAAGTTTGTTTGCTTTGTGAGATATATAAGTTAAAAGTAAAGATAATCAAGATTTTTCATTACAAGAAATTATATTTAAATTAAACTGAATATGTCAAAGAACATTATGAGCTGTTTCAGGATAGTGTAGTTCCTTTATTAAAACAGAATATAATTTTTAAACGTTGAATATATACTACTATGTTAATATTTTCTTAAAAGGTTTGTTTATTTAGAATGACTCAAGTAATTTCACTGCATTGAGATATGTTGTACCTTAAAAAAATCAAAACGAAGTTTTTAAATTACTTTAATTATTCTTACGAAAATTATAAATAAAAAGCACTAAAAAATAAAAATGTTTGCAGTACGCATCACAAAAATTTTAATTACACATGACTTGATACAGACGGATTTATTACAGTTATTTTTAATCATTAAAAAAAAAAAAAAAAAAAAAAAGAAAAGGAAAGAAAGCCAAATGAATTATAAAACCGCCACCTATTACTAACACTGAGTTTAAAGGAATTATTATATTATGTATACTTTACCTTTATTATTAGATATGTAAGTATGCTATGTAAATAATTCATTAATAGGAAAACGAATTCCGTATTGCCGGTCTCAGATCTTTCCAAAGACCTGAAACAATCTTGCCCGTTATACTACATTTGGAAGTTCTCTCAAACATCCACCATGCTCCGCCAATTTTATCTTCATTTAAATCTCTTGTTTTTCTTATCTTCTCATTCTTCAAACTAGTGCAAAACAATTTTAAAATTTTTCATATACTAGTACATATTGTATTTTCACCTTGAATCGGTTATCATTTATTTATATATAGGTATATACTGCTTTTATATCATATTATATATGTCATTATTAAAGACAATAGTCCCAGAAGGCTGTAAGTTGTGCGGCCATGCTTACCAGTAATGGCCTGAAGTAAAGCAAGCATTTCCTCCTATAAAGTTCCTTTGATGAGTCTCGTAGAAAAAGACATCTCGAAAAATAAATCAATATGGGCACTGATGACTCATCGCTGGTACACTAGAAGAGATCGCCTACAATCCTACAGATCCTAGATAATTCAAACCAAACTCAAGTTTAAAAAAAAAAAAAAAAATCGCTGAAAAAGCTTTTTAGTAATTGAAAGTCATGAACACTTAAACAATGCAGTAAAACGCTTGTTTATGATTGTTTTTTTTGTGTTTTTGACTCAGCTAATTTATTTGTTAATCTGCAATTTTGAAGTAATCTTTTGTTAACTCGTATATTTGTATAATGTAAATATAATGCATATTCCGGTACCCTTTGGAATGGCGGCAGATTTACCGTTTTATTACGACTTAAAGAAATAACAATTTATGAAACACGAAAAATATTATTTTATTTTATATAACTGTTTGGTAATGTGAAATTCTTAATTTTCGAAAAAAAAAAACTTAAGTTTATTTTGTTGTTATTTTAATCAAGCTTATGTTAATCAGCACAACTTTGGATGTAGTTGTGTCTATCTCATATTTCCTTCCAGTATAGTAGATTTATGTTATTTATTAATTATTATTATACGCTTTTACTTTCACTTACCTGTATATGAAATATATTTAGGGAAAGTATGTGACTATAGAAATTTTACTATTCCAGTTTTTACAGAAATAAAATTGTTTGTGTCCAATGAGTCCAAATGACGAACTCCCGCAAAAGTCGTGAGTTGCCCGCACCACATGTATACTTTTGATCGTTCCTTTATTGTTCTCTCTACTAGCTTTTGGAATTCTCTACCAACCCATATCAGCTATGCTCCTTCTCTATTCTCATTCAAATCCAATCTTTTCCAATACCTTTTTTCATCCCAAACAGACGCTGGTAAATTGTAATATTTTAATTTTAGACATCACATCTTTAGACAGCTCCTTGGCACGTAAACAACAGAACCCTACATACGGACTTACAACCAACAGTTGACCAACATATAAAAACACTCTATTTTCGTTTTCACATTAAACTTAACGAACACGACAATAGATTGATTAACTTTTTTGTTTGATAAATATTAGACCGTTATAAAAAAGAATTCTTGGATATATTTTTTTTAAACAGTTTATTTAATTTCCAGTCATCGCAACGTTTTAGCCTCTAGGGCCATTCTCAAGCTTCTGTAATCAATTAAAGTTTCATTGCATTTATACATTTTCATCAATCTGATTACAACACATAATAAATTATTTTTAATAATTACACAAGAACACCTACCATGCATATTCATGTTACATACATTTCATTTCACCACTTTTCAGCAGCGTCGTCATAATTGTTTGCCTCGGTCCTACATAAGGAAGAAAACATAAATAAAAGGAGGATCATTGAATCAATTTATATAACAAATAATTTAGAAAAATCAGTTAACCACCAAACCGACGTTGACTACCTGAACACCTTTTATGCAAGTGCTATTGACAGAGTAAATATATAAATCCTTTGGCATCCCCATCCCGAGTTTAGTCACGCACAAGAACACCTATAAGACGGCCGAAAACTGTTGAGTAAGTTAGTAAAAATGTTTCTTTTCTTTTTTGAAAAAATAGATCCCTTTTTTAATTGATGATGAAATGTAATATGATATTTTTGAGTGCAGATTTTTTTTGAGAAATGTAATTTTAAAAATTATGACGACGCTGCTGAAAAGCGGTGAAATGAAATGATATGTAACATGGATATGCATGGTAGGTGACATAATTATTAAAAATAATTTATTATTTGTTGTAATTAGATTGATGAAAATGTATAAATGCAATGAAACTTTAATTGATTACAGAAGCTTGAGAATGGTCCTAGAGGCTGAAACGTTGCGATGACTGGAAATTAAATAAATTGTTTTTAAAAAAATATCCAAGAATTCTTTTGTAAAACGGCCTAATATTTATCAAACAAATATTTAAACAAAAGAACAATTACGACAATGATGAAAAAAAAAAAGACTGATTAACTACATGTCAATAGCTAAAATGCCAGTCAGAAGAAGGCTAAAGAGAAGAAGGATGAGAGACCTCCTAAGCTAAATTAAAGTCTTGGAATGGGGGCTGCTGGGCACTTTCCTTCTCCATGCTTACCGTGTCTGATCTCACATTTGTACAGCACATTTGCTGATTGTCAGATAGCTTCTGACAGGCGTGAATATAGATATGAAGAGAAAAAATAAAATTTATTTTGTTGAGCACAATTATCATTAGAAGATTTTTTATTTTAATTTTTGTCATAATACTTTTTTTATTTTGTACCATTATTTAGATTGTACCATTATTTATGTTGCCATATATTAGAGAAGATAGAAGTTACTCATCTGTAAATAATGATTATATTTCCTTCTGTTGGCCAGACATATTTATATATTTCAATTGTACATAACTGTTATTCTTACGGGAACTAGTCCAAAAATAAAGTGATGTTCTATTCTCTCTCTTCTATTCTCTCTCTCTCTCTCTCTCTCTCTATATATATATATATATATATATATATATATATAGGTTTTAAAAGCCAATAAATAAAACGAATATGTACAAAACATCTCAGAGTGATTTTGGTTTCCTATGTTCTTATATAATACTCGTTATCACTCAATACTCTGTGACTCGTACTTGATTTGTTATTTTGCATTAATATAAGATATTTTTTGCCATATAACACATAAACCTATTCGTAATGAATTCCTTTCCTCTTGATACAGATCTGCTGCACCGAGTGATCCTGGTGAGCGGGTCGGGACTGAGCCCGTGGGCGCTGCAGCGAGAGCCCCTGGCGGTGAAGAGGCGGGTAGCCGAGCAGACTGGCTGCCACG
The DNA here is from genome assembly GCA_023052935.1 of Piezodorus guildinii. Taxonomy (NCBI): domain Eukaryota; kingdom Metazoa; phylum Arthropoda; class Insecta; order Hemiptera; family Pentatomidae; genus Piezodorus; species Piezodorus guildinii. Next base: position 165,512,707 of record CM041292.1, read on the forward strand.
GCGACCTTCTAGAGGACGACCTGGCTCCCTGCCTCAGGACCAAGCCTCTCTCCGACCTCCTCGCCGTCAAGCTCGAACCTCCGAGGTAATTATTTACTAATATTACTTCCAACTTTTTAAGCATGAAACTGTGGTTCACATGGTAAATAATGCATGTAAAGAGAACACCAATATATACATGTAAATTTCATTTAACAATACTAGCATGTTTAGGTATTTCTTTTAAGAAGAACTAAATTAAAAATAAAATTTGCATAAAAAATATGCCTCATCCGCTATTTTCTCTGAACATCTCGCAGACGCATTATCATTTTTTAGACATCTAGACCACTACTTACGTGCCAAAATGTGTAATATACAAAGAGAATCAATTAAATAAAAGGGAATAAAATGTATTGATAGTTTGCCTCAGCATACGAATATCTAGCGATACTCACCTCCGAAACATATACTAAACATTAATCTATATGAATTGCATACTACTTCCGATCATATGCTCATCCATGGTTACCTTTAGCCCGGAGGATGGATGTATTAGATCAAATAATAAAATCACTGGTAATTTTTACAATCAATGGTTAGGTCCTTTGGTGTACGCATGTTCAGTCAACTAAAACGTTGATATCGTAAGGAGTCTGTAATTTTACACATAAGCTCCAATAAAACAATGTTTTTTTAGTACATAGTCAACGTATACCATTGTATAGTTAAAGAAGTATTATTATAGTTTGTTTTACTATAATAAATCCATCCCAAAGCATTTTATATTTATTTCTTTTGATCAAGAAAATTGTTTGCCGTAAAAGTATAATACAGATTTTTTCACGATTTTTATTTGTATATTTTCAGATTTTGTTGGTTTATTTGATAAACAATTGACATTCCAGGGGCTGATTACTTACTCAAACCGCAATCGAATTATTAGAAAAATTAAAAAAATAAATACAAATTAGAATCTAGATGACTCCATTCTGACTCTAACCTACTAGTTTCTATTTATTTATTTAACGTCACTTTATGCTACTATGGCTAATCGGATACTAGTTTCTATCTTAGCTTCCTCTTCGATCACTGATAATCCTTCAAGGTTTCTGAAAGGAAGACAGCCTCGATCTTCTTGTTTAGATTGACTACTAGAGTGCTGCCAATGAACAGTTTCTCTTCATGTATTTTATCATTAACCAACATATTTACTTGTTGTATTATAAAATACAATTGTAAATTTCAATAAAAATATATTTGAATAATAATGTAGATGCTATATAAAAGATTAAAGTAGATTTTATAATTATTTTTTTGTAATAATTGTTAGTAATATTTTTCATTAGGCTGTTCAAGTACATTTTTGTGAGAAATATCCAAGCTTGCCGCTATTGTGAAATAACTCTTTTATATAATGCTGTTTGATTATCCTATAAGCCTGCCTTGTACCCTGTTACAGCACTTAATTTAGTAAAGTAGCCGTGTTGATAGAAGTGCAGCACATGTTGCTGACACCAGAGCCTGGCAAATGGTCATTGCTATCGGGGACTGTACTTGGCACCTGTCGATAAGGAGAAACTTTATCACTCAAAGCTCAGAAATGGAAGTTCCTCTAAAACTTTGCGAGTTCTTTGGTATTAAAAACACTGCTATAAACTTCAACCGGTTCTCAATCTCGAAAGGAGTCCCCAGCACTTCGGATCCTTCCTTTAAAGCGTTATGAGGTTTTCATCAACTTCTCTTTTCAAAACTCTTAGTTACCATTTTCAAATACTGACTATAATTTTTCCTTAGAATATATACTCTTGATGTAACCACTAACAAAATCGTATATATTTTATCATATTTATTTTCCTTAATCAATACATATTTATAATCATTAAAAACTAAAAAAATACAAATATAATTATCAAATGTCAAATGTGAAATAATGATACGATATAAATCTGAAGAAAATAAACTTGGCTGGCACCCAAAAAAGGTTCTTTATATGATAATTTTGTAGTTCTGTATAGATGTCTTGAATTATTATAAATTGAGGGAAATGACAGGATTTAAACTACTGGGTTGCTGTTACCTTGAAGATGGCAATGACAAGATAGACAACAGGCTCAGGCCAAATTAGAAATATAAGAAGGTCATTAATGGCTTTATATGTACCCTATAAGTAGCATTTCGATTTTTCAAAAACCTTGGATAATGTAAACAAAAAAAAGTAGTTTTAATTATTTAGTACGCTAATGTGATTTTATAACTGGTCCAAATAACTCCTCTCAAAAATGCGCCAATAGGACTGGAAGGTGCATGATCTCTCATAAAACGACGAATGATCGCCTGTCTGAAATGACTGAAGAACGTGCCTATATATGCTTACAGTTTACTAGTCCGAATAATACTGGCCAATGGACTGTAGTGAGACACTGTTTTCTAGTTAAACCATACCCTTACATACTAAGTACAGGAGATAAATAAAACTACCTGTCGTTTCATTTAAATATATTTAATTACGTTTTAAGTGCCTAGTAAACCTCATCGAAGATAAAGATAATGTACAGATTTAAGCAATTCCATTTAATTTTTTTACCTAAATTTAAGACTGTGTTAAAAAACATGTAGAAAAACTCCAGTAATCTATACCAAAAGGTCTAGAGGATATATTTTCTAAAGCCTTGGAATATCAGGAATAGGAGAGGAAGCAAGGATTTAAAACTAGTGGGTTAGAGTAGGTTTGGATTTTTCCATAGAAGGAGTAATACCTAGTCCGAGCCAAATCAACAACGTATAGCACATTAAGGTCTTAATGGATGAGTTTATTCGTGACAAAGTAAGAATCATTTAGGAGTTTACGAAGCATTTTAGATTCTAAATATCAGTTGCGGTACATGATCGTTGATTTTGAGAGTGACGTTGCAAACTTTAAAAAAAAAAAGTTGACTCACCTCCTATCAAGATAACCTCGTATTTGAGCTAGAAATTTGAAATTAAATAACATGTATGGGTAATAATTATAAGATTACATTAAATAGAAAAGTTTAAACTTGAAGTGTGGATAAAATCAGTGAAAAACATAAGCCAATCTGGCGGATGGTCATGTGATGAGCTTTTCGTTGCTAAATGGAATGATAAAGCATCTGTCTAGTAAGTGTAGAAGTAACCGAAAGCGGCGAGCAGTATCTTGTCGTTTCAGTGTTCTGTTTGGATTTCATGTTTGATGTTTCTCAAACAAGAGTTCTAGATTGCGAACTTTTCAACATAGACTAGCAGAATATTATTAAAAGGCACTGTAGGGCAGCATGTCACGAATAAGAGAAAAGGTTATTTTGTGTTTTTTTTTTAATTATCCAACTCTGACACCATACCTCTGGGTCTGTTATATGGGATTAAAAAGTTGGTGAGGTGATTGCTGGATAATTATTGATTGATAGCACACAAGGTTCGTCAGTGCAGATATAATGAGAAGGTTTTAGGATAGGTGGGGATATCAGCTATATGATCTGTTTAATGGATAAGTCCTAGGATACTGCCTTGAGGAACACCAGCAGACTGAGTAAATAGGGATTGATAGGAACTTTTTTTTTCTAGTGGCACGACAGGCCGTGTAGGCCCTGGGCCTCGCGGTGTAATCTCTTGGGAGATACTCACGTTCCTCGATGCATTTTTTAGTGTAGGATCATCGTTCCTTACGCCTAATGGATAGGAAATATTGAGTCATTTATTTTGAATCATCTGGCTGAGAGAAAAGAACATTTAACTGTAACATCTCATTTTTCCAAATACATAGTCTTCTATTTAAACCCTTAATGTTTATATATTCATTTTTGATACACCGAAGAAACTCGATAACATTTAAAATGAAAGTTGGAATTGCGTGACTTTTGTATTCTTTCTTGAATTTTATATTTATATGAAGCCCGAGTGTTTTATTTCTTTTGATATAAGTTTCATTGTGTTGCAGGTTCACACCAGGTTTCGCTCCTTTCCCGGACGGTGCGGTGCTGTCGACGGCGCTGTCGGAACACCACGGGCCCGGCAACCTCCTGGCCGAGTTCCCGGCGAGGGATCTTCTCTTCGGCCTCGTCTCAACGGAATCTTACCTCGATCTATCCGCGCAGGATCTTGAGTATGGGTTCAACGAGACGAGGAGAGACAGGTCAATCTTTGTAACATTTGCTATTTATGACATATAAGTTATATATTTACAAATATCGTGTATCTACAGATTTACACTAGTCATTGTACTTTCAGTAGACATAGTGAATAATTATAGCAAAATTTATAGCATGTGTAAGTGTAAATTGAGTAGTGAATCTTTTAACTCCAATTAGGAATACAAACATTTGGTCTTCTACATGTATTTGGTATTAATGAACATTAGCTGAACAAATATTTACATTGAGGCTGTCTTATCTATTTATGATATATTGCTTTCACTTTTAGATAAAAGAAAATTTACTAAGTAAAGGATTTTTTTATTATTTTTCTTTGTTGAAATAATACATCTCATAAAAAACAAAAAAAACATCAGTTATAAAACTGGTTAATAAATTAATATTATATTATAATGTACAAACCATATTATCAAAATAGGAGAAAGCTTTAGGATAAAAAAAATAGGAAAATGCAGTGACAGAAATGAACTTTGAATAATCTAAGACACACAAATATTTGTAATAAAATTGACACATCAAAATGTCCGAGGTTGCACCTTGTTATGTAGAACATTATTAAGACCAATATTTTGAAAATAAAAAACTCATAAATTCATGCAGAGTACACATAGGATCCACTACTATGTTTAAGAGTTTATTAAATACAACTTATACTATACTATGTTCTATTGGCAATAAATGATATTGTAACGCAATAGGGCGTTCTCCACTAAAGAAGAAAAAATACTCTAACTAATAATTTAAAAAAAAAAGTGGAAATAGTATTTTTTCTTTATTTGGGAAAACAATAGATTATAAGTGTGTCTATTCATAACTTCCTGTTTTCCAGAGTCATATAAAACTTGTGTGTGTGGATGAACAGAGAACTTGATGAACTAATTTAAATAATCTATGTACATTTATACGTTGGTAACTTTTTTTTATTGAAACAAACATAACTTCTAAGCCTTAGGTTCTTGTAAATATTATGTTCAAAAATGTTCTTTTATTTTTTATTATATAATTAAAATAAAAATCTGAAAAGGTTACTGTCGTCAAATTTTCGATCCGAACTACTCCAACAGAGCTAGAGTAGTGTATCAAGTGTATCAACTGAGGGTGAAAAAAATGTTACACAATAAAATTTACTGATCAAAAGACCCATCCATATCAAAATTTATTTAAAATAAGACTGTTTGTCTTAATGGTACTTCATTCAGTCTTAGGCTGATTATTTCTATTCCTATTACCTCCTGTCTACAGGTTTTGGACTAAAGATTGTCAACATCTCTCTAGTTCTTGCACTGTTATTGAATCCAAAATAAACCAGCTTTATTATTTATAACCAGTTCTGTTGCAAATACCAGATTACAGGAAATAGCAGTTCTCTGAAAGAGGCTTTAGCTCCTCAGTTTCTACCGCTAGCCTCCTCTCATTTGGCGCTTTCTAACAGCTTCGATGTTAATTCCTCTCTTTCGGTCCCGGCAGAGACTGTAGCTGTTCACTGCTTAATGAGAATCGCCTGAAAGGATTATTCAGTACAAGTTAAGCTCTTGACCTTTTGCATACCCGATTCTTTAGTCGAAAGGTCGAGGGTTTCTTTTGATCCACTCTTATCTGAATCCTTTACCATTCTGAATAATCCATTTCTTCATATATTTTCCTTGTTGTCAAAAACTTCAGAACGATTGTTCACTGTTTTTATACTTCAGATTTATTCTGAAATTTATGGGAGAATATTTTATTTATTGATTTATCTATCCCTTCCTGGCCTATATGGATACACCGGATTTGGCATCAGTTCTTTACGGAATATGTATTTTAGGGAGAATATGTATTTGCTTCTTAAAATAAACAATATATTATTGACACCTCAATCTATGCAACAGGTTAGATATTTCTTAGATCTTACTAAAAATGTCAATTCCCTTTATTTATTATAATTCAACACATTTTACAGGTAATGAAATCATATACACATATTATATTAACGCAAACCCACCCGGGATTGTTCTCCTTCAAATGGAAAATCAATACTAGTCTATAATAACCTAGATGGCCTGCTTTCCTAGATTTCCTGATTGTTTGATCATTTTTTACTGCAGCCATTACCAGTGTCTAAAACCTGTGAAAAAGAGTCGTTTTCACAAGCGACATCTAGCACCTATTTTGAAATAAGGTGTTCCAAGCTTCCTCTCTTTTTAAATTAAGGCGTGCTACACAGTGAAAGAAGAGATAGGCGAAAATTCGTGAGAGGAAGGTGAAAATAGTGAGAGTTCACGAAAATTCCGGAAACTGATTATGGCATATTTAGAAAAATAAATAAATTGGGATGATAACATAAAATATTACTGGATTCTTTTTAAATAAAACGACCCATTTTACACTCAATAATCCTTTATTTCTTTTTTCTCTCTCCCTACGTTTCGGCCTTTGTCCTTTTCAAGGGTCCTTTCAACATAATTTATTTTGAAATTGAAAGACAATCAACATTATTTTTCACATTGTTATAAAAAAATGTATATACCTTTAATCATTCCTGTATATTGCACAGTCTTTTCAGCTGGTTAGGCCTATAGTATATATTTTTAAAATGTGACAAAATATATTTTTATATGTGCAATATACAGGCATTATTGAAATTAAGTGAAATGTATAAATGTGAAAAATAATGTTTACTGTCTTTTCATTTTAAAATAAATGATGTTGATAGGGCCCTTGAAAATGGCAATGGCCGAAACATAGGAAGAGAGAAAAATGGTATGTTGAGTGTAAAATGGATCCTTTTATATTTAAATAACTTATTTACTCAAACAGATTGTAATCGTAATAAAAATTAATCAAATATTACTTCTTTTTTTTTAAATCCTATGTTATCATAAAATATTATTTTTTAAAAATAGTAAAACAACTAAATGTTAATGTTCTATCAAGACCAAAAAATGTAACATACACATCATGAAAACATGCTTTTTTACAGTAGAAACTCTTTTTTAATAAACTTATAAGTTAATGAAATTAAATTTTAAGTGATAATAAAATTATTTGTAATAAAAAATTAAAAAAATAAATTATGACCTTTTATAGAAAATACGTTTATTAATTATTTAAACGTTGAATATATGTGAGAGTGTATGATATTCACTATAAGCAAACCTCGTGAATTTTCACCTTCTTGTTCTCTCGTAGTATAGCACATCTTAAAAAGAGGGCAAGCTTGGAGCACTTAGTTTTAGTGACAATTTGTCACAGGTTTTAGACACTAGTGTATTCATTTCTCTGTCGTTCATTCGAATATTTAGGTTTAACAATAACAACATTTCCGATCTGTGTCCCAATATGAGTTGGTAGGCTAGTGTAATTATCTAACATGAGTGTATACTCGAAAATAACCAGATCATTGCACATAAGAAGTGTTCATTCCACCTTCATCCATTTGATGTATGTTGCCTCCAGTTAGGTAATTGGACTCTTATAATTTAGTTTGTAGGTTATTTAATGGGTATGTCTGGGGCAGTTAATGATTCACTTTGGGTGGTTATTTATATATGTGTTTCCACTTTACATACTAATCTTCATGTGTCTCTATTAAATTAAAAAATACATACATTTGTTAGAACTGTATTATATTAGTTCATATTAGCTCATAAAGTATTTTAGCACTTTTAGTGCCGAACGAAAAACGAATTCCTATACGAAGATAATTGGCAGAATTCGAAAAAATAAAATGATTTGGAAAAAATGCTTTAAAATGCAAGCATTCGGGACGAAATGTAGAATAATGCAATGATGATGATTCTAGAAAAAATATTTTGAAAATAACATGAATATCACAATTATAAATAATATAAAATTTAGTTATATCATAAACAGTTACACTTTGGACCTAGAAGAGTGTCTGGTGCAATGTCCATCTTATCGCTCTAGCGTAAACAGTCTCAGCACACTCAAAATGTGGAAAATGTCACACCCAAACCAGTTTACAGAGTCTTTGTCAACCAAATTTGATCAAATTAGTTCATTTTTAAATCTATTTAGCGATAAAGTTATCTCGCAATGCGAAGAATAAGGCGCTATTACACTTACGAACAAACATCGTCGTTGCCACTTTTGGCAAGTGTAACAAACGACGATATATCGTCATTCGGCACTAAAAGGGTTAAGCCCATTGCAATGAGCTATGACCTTAGTTAATTTATCAAAAGCTAAATATTCGTTTCTATTTTCATTTATATTTTCTGTACAAATGAATCCTATGCTTCTCATATGGCATAATTCTAGAAGATTTAATGGGAAGATAAGCAGCATTGTGCACGAAGGATCGTAAGTGAATAAATTAATAGTTGTTTCGGATTTCTCGAGTAGCTACCGAGAAATCTTGATTCAAATCAACTCGGTATAAATAGGTTAGTTAAGTGCTCCATCTTTAAATATATAATGAAGCTCTGAAAATGTTTCATAATGAAAACTTCATCCCAAATATTTATGGTGTTGTTATAAGTTATGCACAAACACATTCTGGTGTATTCATTCTTTGCTTTAGTATTCATGCTAATTGATCAAACATCTTTCAAATCGGCTCTTGGATTTCATGCTTTTTCAGTTTGAATTCTCTTCAGTGCAATCTTGAAAACATCACCAGACTACAGGATAATAACAGCAGTAAATATTGGAGCAAACAACAGTAAGTTTTGTTACAATTTACGGTGTAAAGTGAATGCTGGGTAACCTCTTCACATCAGCTGATTGCCAATAGCTCGGCAAGGCCGGGATTGGTTTTCTTTTCTTTAGTTATTGTTTTATTACCAACATCTAGTTATTTTCTTATTATCTTCTTCACATGAAATGCGATATTTTCACCAAGTGATGTCCTCCAAAGCATCAACTAAAAGATCTAGATCTAGTGGTTCAATCACGTCTCCCATAAAACAAAGACCCCGCCGTGATACTAATAAAAAATTAAATCAACAAGCAACCCCTTCAGGTTCTAATAAAGAATCTGAACCACAGCCTGGCACATCGTCACAGGGGATGACTGACGAATCTCCGTTTTTCACCCCAAATCCTTTTCAAATCCTACATAATGAAAAAGAAAACATGGAATCTGCTCCTACACCCAGTGAACCACGGCCTCCACCGATATTTGTCAAAAATATTAAAAATTTCCAGTTGTTATGTGCGCAATTAAACAAGATTACCGAATCCACCACCTACTACTGTATGAGTAGAATCAATGACACCAAAATATCACCGACCACCGCCGAGGCATATAGAAAAATTGTGAAATACCTAACTGAAACTAAAGCGGATTTTCACACTTATCAGCTACGGCAAGAGAGAGCTCTTAGAGTTGTGATCAGAAATCTACACCCTTCAACACCAGTTTACGCTATCAAAGAAGAACTCATGGAGATGGGTTACAAAGTTTGACAAGTCACTAATGTCATAAAAGATAGAGTTCAACTGCCTCTATTCTTTGCTGACTTGGAACCATTAGCAGGAGTAGAAAAAATTTATGATCTAAAAAGACTGTATTATACAAGTGTAAGAGTCGAAAAACCTTATACAAAGAGAGAAATTGTTCAGTGTTACAATTGTCAGGCGTATGGTCATACCAGAAGTTACTGTCACCACATACCACGCTGCGTGAAATGCGGTGAACAGCACAAGTCTGTGGAATGTACAAAACCGAAGTCAACACCCGCTGTATGTGCTCATTGCCTCAAGGACCACCCGGCCAACTACAAAGGATGCCAAATCTATAAGGAGCTAAGGACCAGGTATCAAAAACCCCAAGTACTGGATGAAACAACAAGACAGGCTAGAACTAGAAGAGAACCCTCAAAATTAATCGATGCCAATGTATCATTTGCCCACTTACTTGGAGGTGGGAACCAATGTACTGAAGCCGAGGCCCTGCCGGAACTAAAAAATGTACCTCAATATCCTCAATCCATTCCACAAATACCTCTTCCTCAAAACGTAATCAGTCCTAAAAATCCTCATCCACAACAAATCTCTCATATTCCCCCTCCTTCAAATGCCACAGATCTTACCAGTTTGATGACATCCTTCATTTCCGAAATCAAATCCCTTGTCATGCCCCTAATAACAATCCTCACGAATCTTGTATCTTATTCCTAACTTAAAAAATCCATAAATGACCTCACCTAACTCCTATTAACTCTCCTATGGAATGCGAATGGTGTTAGAACTCACACTGACGAACTTACAGCCTTACTCCAAGACAAAAAAGTTGACGTTGCACTCATTACTGAAACTAGACTAACCACTAAACAGTACTTCAAAATACCTGAATACACAACATACCGGACAGACCATCCAGACGGCAAAGCCCATGCCGGTACTGCTGTCATTGTCAACCGATCCCTCTCCCATCACTTGATGAACTATCCTCTGATCATAGTCCGTTAATCCTAAATGTATCCATGACTCCTATTCCGAAACCTTTCCCACCGTCATTCATCAGAGGCCCCATCAACTGGAACCTCTTCCGCGAAATCCTCACCAATGATATCGACCTCAGAGTAACTCTCAAAACCCCTTCTGACCTTGATGATGCCGTATATTCCTTTACAACCTTGATTCAACAAGCTGCCTGGACTGCCTCCTTTCCTAAACAATCCCAAATTATTCCTTACAAATGCCATTTACCACAACACCTGACAGACCTCATCAACACCAAACGCCGAGCCAGAGCATTATGGCAACGCACCCGCCACCCAGAAGATCGCCGCTCTTATATCTTTTATTGTAGAAAATTAAAGCGGGAGTTGGCGACCTTTCGTTCCCAAGAGAATCCTGAATACTCACACGATTTCCCATCCTCTCCTGCGCGGTGATAGTTCCTGGGCTGCTTCTGACAAGGATAAGGCCCAGGAATTTGCACAGCACCTTTCCAAAGTTTTCACTCCTCATCCTGAGTTGAATCCAAACCATACTTCAACAGTTGAACAGTTCCTTACTTCGCCAATACCACTCTCCTTACCTCCTAAAGCAGTTAATCCCTCTGAGGTCAAATATCTTCTTAAAAAGCTTCCTCTCCGTAAATCCCCTGGATATGATCTCCTCACGCCACAGATCTTAAGACAACTTCCACAGAAAGCCATTACATTCCTTACATATCTTTATAACAGTATCCTACGCACTACCTATTTTCCTCTCTTATGGAAACATGCAACTATCATCCTTTTCCTGAAACCAGGCAAACCTTCCAACAGCACGTCATCTTACAGACCTATTAGCCTACTTCCGATCCTCTCAAAAATTTTCGAAAAGCTCCTACTAAAACGAATCCTAGATAAATTTAAAAATTTTCCTTCGCATCAGTTTGGATTTCGTTCTCAACATTCCACAGTTCAGCAAGGACTCCGAGTTGTGGATCACATTTCCTCTGCCCTTGAGTGCAAGGAGTATTGTTCGGGTGCCTTTCTGGACATAGCTCAAGCTTTTGACCGGGTGTGGCACCCGGGATTGCTCTTTAAGCTCAAAACCGATTTACCTCAATCCTTATACCTAATCCTCCGATCCTATTTATCAAACCGCTCCTTCCGAGTTCGCTGTGGTTCCGAATTTTCCAAACATTATACTGTTGAGGCCGGTGTTCCTCAAGGCAGCGTCTTAGGACCCGTCCTCTACATCCTCTACACCGCCGATATCCCTACCGATCCCGATACCTTTCTGGCAACATTTGCTGACGACACAGCCATTTTATCATCCAATTCCGATCCTGAAGTAGCATCTCTAAATCTCCAAAGGCACCTTTCCCTTGTCGAAGACTGGTGTAAGGCTTGGCGAATTAAGGTGAACGAAAGCAAATGTACACACGTCACCTTCACCCTTCGACGTAAATCCTGTCCAACAGTTAAATTCAATTCCATACCGCTTCCTTCCTCAGACACAGTCCGGTACCTTGGCTTTTTACTAGACAAAAGACTGACGTGGAACCCACATACGAGACTTAAAAGGATAGAACTCAACCGCAGATTCGGCCGGTTATACAAATTACTAAACAGAAAATCTCATCTTACAGTCGACAACAAATTACTAATATATAAGACAGTACTGAAACCTATATGGACCTACGGACTTGAACTATGGGGGACAACTAAACATTCTAACATCAAACGTATCCAATCCTTCCAATCCAAAGTCCTCCGAACAATAGTTAATGCTCCTTATTACGTTACCAACTGTACCCTACACCATGACCTTAATATTCCATTTATTTTAGATCTGGTACCATCCAAATTCTCCAAATTCCATCAGAACCTTCTTCATCATCCTAATCCTCTTGCTCAATCGCTTTCCAGCTTCACCCATCCCTACAATCCTCCTCGAAGATTGAAACGGCAGTGGCCCCGCGACGTTTTGTAAACATTTATCTGGAGTTCTGACACTGGTCAGATCCTCCACTCATGTACTGTATGTTTGTGGCTATTCCGCTCTGGCTCGGCCTCCACTGGCATACACCAGTGAAGCGCTGAGTGGGAGGCGCTGAGATCTCTTGGATTCCGCTTCTCCCCCCACTTGTGGGGGGAGCAGCCGAGTCTAGGGTTCCTTTGGCTGATTGTATATATTGTATATAGTTAAGTATGCTTGTATAATTTTTATTTATTTCCCAACTTGTATTTATCTCTACTACAGGTTGTTGTTTTGATTTGTTTCTTGTTGCTTTTTTTTTTGTATATATTTGAATTTATTTATTTCCGATTTTATGTAAATTGACTTTATCATTATTGGCTGTATATATTGTATGAATGTGTACTACATCTCTATTACTACTGTTCATTATGCAACAAATTGTAATATTTCTCAATAAAAAAAAAGTAGCTGTTAAAAAAAAAAAAAAAAAAAAATTGATCAAATATGTTTTTATAAAGCTGATGTATCTACATTGATATGAAACATTGTATATTCCACTGAGATGTCTGTTTCTATGAAAAATTTGTTCTTCTTGTTGATATTATTGTTGTAGTTGATGAAAATTGTGCACATGCTCGGTTACATACTATGAATATTTCAAGCTTTGGTGAAAAATATTAATTAATAACAGAGTTCTGACCGTGCTTATTCTATCAAACTACTAAATTTAGTTTAGATTAATACATTTTTTTTATTTTTAATTTATACCATTTTTTATTTAAAATATATATAAATTAAATATCCATTATGATGTATACATTCAGTTTTGAAAAGGATTCTGTTTCTGACAGGAGATAGACACGTCAATATATATATATATATATATATATATATTTTATTTTTTTTGTCAAAGGGATTTATTTAAATTTATGGAAAATTTCATCATTGTTAACTATTTTTTCTTACTTTTATTATATTAACACTATGTTTTCTATTCAGATTGAAAAAGTTTACATTACTATACGCTTTTAAAACCCAAATTAGGCAAAGTTAGATTGCAGAGCATGTTCTATAGGAAGGATGTCATGGATTACTTCCTCGTCTTTCGGGAAAACCGATGAGCTCGAAAAGAGTTTGCTTCGACCTAGGATCTTGCCTTTGATATTCTCTCGCTTCCTGATTACATCAGCGTAGTCAATTTCGTACTTCTGCACAGAGTCCCGTCTTTCTTTCTCCAGTCTCAAGTGAAAATAACGTCGGAAAAGGCGTAATGAGATCCATTAATGGATTTTGCTTTATTTCTTTCGTATAAACTAAAAAGATTTCATAATAAATCTAAATTTAAAACAAAACCCATCGTATTTGAATACGACGGAAAAAATACAGTCTGAAAGAATGAAGTATTACACAAAAGAAAGAACAATGTAAAAAAAAAAAATATCTTAGAATGTATACAACTGGAAATAATAACGTGACTGATCCATTGTACTCCAAATGAAAAAATAACAAACTAAATATTTGGCTTATTCAACTCATAAAAACAAAGATTTAGTGTTAATATTGCGGTTTGGAACAAGTTATATCTGAATATAATATCAACTATATGATATTATCGATTATTTCTGAATCCAAAGAACTTATATTTGCAGAATGATCTATATGTTTCCTGTTACTAAAAATCAAGGATTAAATCTGAACTTTGTAAAAAACTTAGAATGCATTTTTTAAATTAGTTATGTATCATAGATGTGACAGCAACCTTTTCACTGACATATTTTAGGTGATAAATGTAGATGATACATTCTAATTGCGGAATACACGAAATTTCTCCCTCTGAAGTATTAAATTCAATTTGAAATAATATGTATTTGTATTTTGGGTGCTCTCTGGGCCATTTTACTACTGTTATATGGACCAAAGGTTCGAACCCCGATAAGGCGGATTATTTATTACGTTCTTTCGGCGGTGAATCAACCCCTGGCTAAAGAGAGCCCTATAGCCTATGAAAAGTTTTTACCTATAAATTACTAAGTAACCTAGCAGCTAAGGTTGTGCCAATTTCTAAATGCACTAAACTCTAGGAAGGGTATTTACAGGGTATTATACAATTATTTGTGTATGAATTAATTATTTTACACTAGCTAACCCAACCGACGTACTTTCTTAATTATGAATATCCGGGGCTAAAGAAATATCCGGAAATAAGGAGCCTGTTAGATGATATAAGTGATCCTGAATCGACATAAGATAAAGAGATAGAGATAATATGATAGAGCTAAAGATGGATATAATATAGAATATTGTATAGCGAATTAATAGTAACACCATATAACCCTAGAATTACTTAGACCAGCACTGCCATAATTTCCTGAGCTACTACGCTTCTTAAATCGATATCAACTGAAAGCTGGAAACGTATTTTGTATTAGGCACAGGAAGGAAAAAGGTTATTTTTCCAATATACTTACCTTCAACGTTGGCATACAATTTTCTTTTTAGGGAAATTGGTCCAGCCGTTCAGGCGTGATGCTATGACCAAGGAAAATAAGGATTCATTTTTTACAGATAAATAGATAGATTACAATTACATTAGAAAATTTAACGATCTTATTATTATTTTATTTTTTTTATTTGTTCCTTCTGACAATTACATACACAACAAAATAGAAATAGCATTAAAGCGTTAGGTAATTACCGAGGGAAAGATAAATTCATTTTTATCATAGATAGTAAAACCTATTTTCTAAATTAATCCATACTATAATAACTTTAATGGTTACCCATAATTTTTGGAACTAAGAATATAAATATATGTATAATATCGATTGAAGTATCAGAAGTTAGTGACCTGAAACCATACAATCAAAGGATTTTTGAGATTAATCACTAATAAAATTAAAACCTTTATTTTTTTATAACCTAGTAATAGAGAGCTGCGTGATTTTTAATTAAGTTGTATTGATAACATTATATAGTACTGGATATAAAACATGTGTTTAAGTTAGAATATATTTATATATACTTATACATTTACTTGATTTGAAATGTAAAAAGTAAAAGAAAGCACTATAACTTATTATTTCCCAATCAGAAATATAGTAGTAAATCATAGAAAAACATAACATACGTTTTTGTTTACATTAATATGGTGTAAATTTGTTATGGATAAAGGAAACCTTGTGCTAAAATTGGTTAGATGTAGGATGTCAACATTATTCTAAAAATAATCGCACATGAAAATGGTAATGCTAGCTATATAATTTCGTATCGTTATCTTCAATCTCGTTAGAGACAGAACTTGAAAATCAAACAAAACAAAAATTTAAAATCTATGCTGCTAATAAAAATAATTACAATGAATAAAATTATGATGATTTATGGTTTTTATAGATGTGAATAAGTAAGTTACAAGTGTATCTTAGATAATATATTTTTGAAAGTATTTTCAATTTTACATAAAAATTGAACTGTGAAACCCGGCTGTTAGAGCGAGGCGCAGAGATCTCTTGGAAAGGCCCAGTCTGGAGTCCCTTTATCAGATTTTAAATATTGTGTATAGTTATGATTGTGTGTATGATTTTTATTATTATTTATCTCAATTTTAGGTTGTTGTTTTGCTTTGTTATTTGTTATTAGTTATTTATTTTTTATTGGTTTTTTTTTTTTTTTTTGTATATATTTGTATGAATTTGGTCTCATATCAATATTACTATTGCTCATTTTAAACCAAATTGTAATATATCTCCATAAATATTTTTGAAAAATAATAATACGTTTTACTACTTAAAGAACTAAAAGGAACAAAACACTTCGACCAGAAACTTAGCAACTTGTATGGTAACAACTGAATTCCTAAAACAGACACAGTAAATTATCGAAGACTAACATTCAATCAAAGGATGGCTTATTGCGCACAAAGATTATTTTTTTTAAATGTTTCTATGAAAAACAGAAAAGATTGATAGAATTAAGTAAGTAGTTGAACTAATGTTAATTATCCATTATTTTTGTCAGAGCGAAAATAGGGTTTGTTTAAACCATCCATGTAATTAATGTAACATAATGAATTTTAATTACTAAATAATATTGATTAAAAATAAGATCTATTTATGTCGTATGGATAATCAGATAAATATAGGGAATAGATACCAGTCTCATTTATTATTTATTTATTTTTAAATTATAGAATCTTCTTCTGAGTATAGTGTTTAAAATTATTTCTGAAACCTTCTATGAGGCACACTGATCGATTAAATTTTCGGGCTGAGTAAAGCTTAATATTTGATGAAGGCGTGATGTATACAGGTTCCAGAACGGAATCATCCCTTATATTGTCGATATCTTCGAACCCAACCTGGCCATTTTGTATTCGTGAAATATTCGCCCTAGGGAACTGATCAAAGTGGTTGACTCGCGCGAGGCATTCACATATTTCCATTACAGCTAGCTTTCAAATCAGGAATGATTTATTGAAATGCGATTCATTAATATTTCATTGGGGAAGGACGGATCACCATACATATAGCCAGTCAGTAGAAACGGTTCATTTTATCCACCGTCCTACCTACATTCCCACTGATTTATTGCATTTTGTATATTGCTCTCAACACAGTTTGTTACAATAACTGGATATGCCTCACTTTATTAATCGTATTTCATGCCGTATAATCATAAAGATGAAAACTATGCCCAATTTATTCAGTACATGGTGTATTTTTCTTCATTGTTTATAGTATCTCAATAAAAATAAAATAAATACTATTATACTGAAAGAAAATTTCCTGGTTAAATATTTCACTTGAAAAGAGACTTTGATTATACACATGTACCTAGTTCTGCCATAAATACTGTTGTTAAACTTTGTTTTAATCTATTGGTATTATTTAGATAATCCTCACCTTTATCAGATTATTTTCTATACATGGCGCGGCAATAATCCTAATTAATTTGTGATTTTCTTTCGCTCAGTTAACAGGGGTGGGGTGGTAAAGAAAACCGAATAGATGTGGTCGCCTTACACAAAGTTGAAAAATGTAGGTTAGAAATTTTCAACATTTCAAAACCCTTGAGTATCAGCTGTTCCTACACTGTGAAAACTGCGAATCCTTTCGTAAACGTGACTGCTTAAGTCAGAGGAAATCCCATACGAAAACAAATCATGCCTCGGAAATTGTGAATCTCTGTCAGATCACTGTCTCGCATAGTAAAAAGTGTAGGGTGGGTGCATATCGAAGACGGGCAGGACAAAGGCTAACCACTTTTCTAAAACAAATTGGAGTGGATAGACGCGAAGTGCTCCTTGGCCACCACACCAATGTTCTTCATCTAAAGAGATTTTTTACCGATGAGCAAATGTTAACAATCCAAGAAAATGTAATCTCCAAAGTGATCTTGTGTACGTGCACGGCTCTAGAAAAGCCCAGTAAGTCATTAGAAAAGTGGAAAGATATCGTCACCCATTCTCAGAGATAGTTTGGTGAGGAGTTTGCTCTGATGGCACCACAAAGCTCCATTTTTTTGTGAAAAACAAAAAATGATATTTTGGAACCTGTTGTCAAGCCTCTAAGTGATACGCTGTTTAATGGAAGTTAAAGGATTTTCCTTCAGGATTTCGCTCCAGCTTACAAGGCCAGGTCAACTCAGCAGTGTCTGCAAAAGAACAATCTGACATTTATTTCTTGCTCGGATCGCCCCTCAGGAAACCCTGATCCCAACCCACTAGAATACCGGCTTTGGTCCGAACTGGAGAGGATGGGATGCCATAGAGCACACCCTAACTTGAAAGGCCTTAAACAATCCTTAGTCCGAGCAGTTGAGCACTTTCCTCAAGAAGTGCTGCGTGCTGATATTGATGATTTGCAACGGATATTAAAAAGTGTCAGTATCAAGTAGAAATGGAGACTTTAATTTTTGTTTTGTCTATCAAGTCAAAATTTCCGGTTCTGAACCAAGCAAATCACTTACGGACCTGTGCTTTCTCCAAATACATCATCGCCATTCATACAATTAATTTTATTAGCGTCAGCAGAGCGAATTTTTTTTTCTTCCATTTGAGAAAGCAAAATACCACTTGAAGATAAAGAGCCTCGGTTGAAACTTATGCTCAAAAGCATCTTATTATTTTATTTTTTTCAGAATATGTAGACATTATTGACCAACTAAACTTGATTTTATAAACATAGAGAGGATAAAATTAAATATTGATAAACAATACAAACTTATTTTACAACCCTTTATATATTAAGCATTTTACAACATTTCGCTTTACAGCAGTGCCTACTAATCTACATTCAGCTGAAAGGTAGGGCAGATCCTCAACGAAAACAAGAGCTTAATTAGCCGGCGTATAGCCTGAGCACTACCTCACATACCAAATACATTGAATTTGGGGTCAGGTATTGATCTATCATTTGTTAGGTTTTGTAAGTGTGTATTCAAATTAATTAATACATCGTCAATTGTAAACACGTTATGAGGAAATAAATGTTAAACGTTTCTTTTTTGCAAACTATTTTCTTTTTCTATTTCAATATTGTAATTACATATCCTTACAATAAAGTGTTTACATCAATAATGCTATTAATTAACAATTAAGTATGATTGATATGCGATTCCTAACTGCAATGTCGCTAAAGAGAATAAAAGGGCGGAAACAAAAAAAATTCCTATTGCAATATCAACTGTTAGTATACATTTCATGAACAAATATGTTAAAGTTATATAATTAATAAACCTAAGAATTAAGCTCTTGATTTATTCGGATACTATATAAAACGAAGCCAGCAAGCAAAAAAAAAAAAAAAAAAAGAAAAAAGGAATTAGATTAAAAAACCTTAAACAAGTAATAAAGTACTGAAATGATATTAATTTTGATGTTATCCAGTTTCATCCAATATTTTATCATTGTTTTACCCTCGAGTCTCTGGTTATAATCTCATAAATTTCGATAATGATTAAAGAACAACTAAGAAGTTGTTGCTTTTCAGGACTGTTATATAGGAGAAGGCTTAAGAGAACATCTTCCAAACATTTCCAGAAATGTTGCTAAGCATGTTTTTCTTTTCTTAATTAATATTCGTTGGAATGTAAGAATACCCGACACGGAAGTTACCTAACGAAGCATTACATAACAATATTTTAACTAATTAACTAATTAGAAGACCCTATACTTTTTTCTTTTTCCCTTGTCAACCCAAGCATAAGCTCATTAAAATGCTAAGGAAGAAAAAAAACTGCCATTAGAAATAATAACTTTTTATTTAAATCTAGTTCATAAAATTAAATATGTGCATTGTGACAGTTTATAAGAATAAAAAACGCTTCAACTTATTACCTAATGTTTTACTATTTCCAAATAACTATATTAGGATAAAGATATTTAGATAACTGTTTATAGGCAGTTAACTAATATGAAAAGCAATAAATAATTAAAAAAAAAATATAATATCTCCTCTACTGCTTTCAAAACCTTATATCTCTGCTAATTCTGAACTAATTTCAATAATTATTTTTCTATTTTATAAGACCTGACATTGTGCCTCAGCACCCATTTCTGGATAGCAGAGGTTCGATTCGGAGTTCCCAGGGGCAGTATGTAAATATTGTATATAGGTATGAATGTGGCCAAGATTATAATTATTTTCTTTTATTTCATTTTATTTATTTATTTTATTTTTTCATTTCTTATTGAGGTATTTTATTTTTTGTTGGTTTTACTTTGTACATATGGAATGAATGACTTCTTTTATCTCTAATACTTATTGCCCAAGATAGTGGCAGATTGTATTACTTCTCAATAAAGCAATATTTTCTAAAAAAAATTTATAAGAATATACACATAAACATTTTTTCTTTTCTTTTTTCTCCTTTTTTTTTCAAATTATTCACGGTTTTTTAGTTGGAAAAATCTAATGAATTTTGTTTTGATCTTATAGGAGTTATAGTTATACTAAGTTATAGGCTTTTACGTAGGCAAGATTCAAATTTTTTCGTTTTTTATTTTTATTTATTTATTATTTTGTTTGTTTATCACGGTTTACTGAGTTTTAAACTCGATACATTTTTTCAAATATAACCGAGTTATGGACGTATTTATGAGTATAATATCATTTGTTTTTATTCTCTTTTATATAATTAATCGCTGTTTTTTGTTAAAAAAACAATAATAAATTTTTTCTCTGTCTTCAATTATAACTGAGTCATTGAATTAAGTCATTTTTAATCGGCCACCATTTTCACAATAACCAGCTGATATCAACTTATAGGTGTTGGGATCATCCTTGCATGCCCCAGTATTTTTTTTTTTTTTTTTGAGATTTTCAAAATAATTGGTCCAGTAGTTTTGGAGAAATAGGCGGACGCTGGACAAACGGATTCTATTTTGTTCGTTATTCGGATTCTACGTATCTTGAAACGCC
This sequence comes from Piezodorus guildinii, assembly GCA_023052935.1. Lineage (NCBI taxonomy): Eukaryota > Metazoa > Arthropoda > Insecta > Hemiptera > Pentatomidae > Piezodorus > Piezodorus guildinii. The sequence goes on from CM041292.1 coordinate 165,533,639, forward strand.
CAAAAGCCCAACAATTTTTTTTTTGTTCGATTACAAAGGTTTATTATTGAAAACAATAAACCAATATACTTAATTCTAAGGCTTCCTTCATGTACATCTAAATTCCATTGGCCAGCTTAAATATTCGTTAAAGTTACCATTGATTTGAAAAATAATGTTATGAGGACGAAACTCAAACATATGAAACTATTCTTGATATTCTTATATAGAGAAAGAAAAATTATTAATATTGAAAATTGCTTAGAATAGTGTCACATAAAACAGCAAATAGTTATTTAATTATTAAATATTTCGTGCAGAAACTTTATTTTAAGTCTTGCTCCTTAATTTCTTCAATAATCAAATCCCTTATTTAAAATATTTCTTTACGGCTTCTATTACTTTTTAGGAGGCTTTCAAAGATTACCAATAATAATAATAATAATAATAAGCATGACTTCACATGAGTAAAGTGCTGATATGTTTTAAGTACTTATGTCAATTATGAACCAGCGATCAGTTGGTTCCGATAAATTCTAAAAAAATGAATAAGAAGCCGTGAAAGATGGTTGGAAGAGGTGCTGACCCACCAAAACTTCTTCATGATGGCGTTGAAGCATATAATTCGAGTAGCTACCCCAGTACATTGCAATGAGTATTTTGTACTAATCACTAATTACTAACAAAGGTATACCATTGAAGTGAAAAATCAAAAGGAGTTCGGGTGGAATTCAATTAGGAGCGTAGAGAGATTAATTCTGTAGAATATGGTTCTGGTTGTATAGTTCAGAATTGGATTTAGAATTTCAAAGAAACTTCTCTGTAGAATATAATTTTTTATTTTTTTAAATCTTGAATTATTTTCCTTTTATTAAAGTGATCACGATTGATGGACGATCGATACCTATAGTGAACTCATAGGTAGGAATGAAGAATATAGTGCGGGAGAAAGAAGAGCGGATCAGGTGGCAGAAGAGCTAGCGGATGACAGGGAAGAGCTGCTCCCTTCCTATGACGAGGTATGCGAGGCAATAGAGAAGCTGAACAATAATAAGTCCGCAGGAACAGATGGTCTTCCAGGAGAACTTTTTAAGAGCGCAGGACAGGACTTTGTGAAGGAATTAACACATCTCATGGAGCGGATTTGGACAGAGGAGGTAATGCCTGAAGACTGGAATAATGGAATGATCTGCCTAATACACAAGAAAGGCGATCCGTTTATCTGTAAAAACTACAGAGGCATTTCTCTGCTCAATACAGCATACAAAATATTATCCAATATAATATTCACTCGATTACTTCCGTATGCAGAAATGATTATAAAGGACTACCGATGTGGCTTCATGCGAGGTAAATCAACCACTGATCAGATCTTCACGCTAAGACTAATCCTGGAAAAGACATTAGAATTCGGAATTACAACGCACCATTTATTTGTGGACTTTGAAGCTGCGTATGACTCCATAAATAGAGAGATGCTTTATAAAGCTATGAGAGAGATGAATATACCGCCCAAATTGGTCCGTATGGTGAGAGTAGCCATCTCAAACACAAAATGTCTAATTAGGATCCAATCCAACCTGTCAGACCCCATACAAACATGGAATGGACTGAAGCAAGGAGACGCCCTGGCATGCCTACTAATCAACATAGCTCTGGAGAAAGTGATAAGGGATTCTCAAATACAAACAGGCGGACATATCTTTAATAAAAGTGTTCAGCTACTAGCTTATGCAGATGACATAGATATAGTCAGTAGATCAGAATCGGGCATAAGAGAGGCTTTTAAAGTTTTAGAGCAATCTGCTAAGACAATGGGACTTGTCATAAATGAATCCAAGACCAAGTATATGGTTGCAGGGGCTGAGGTACGAGAACCATGTATTGAGATACAAGGATACAAATTTGAAACAGTTCAGGGATTTGTATACCTCGGGTCGTTTGTAGATGCCGAAAATAATTCCTCCAAAGAAATAGAGAAGAGAATTTTAGCTGCTACGAGGGGTTATTATGGTCTATTAAGAATATTTAAATCTAAAGAAATTAATAAGGAAACGAAGGCCACGCTCTACAAAACCCTGATTAGGCCCAAACTGACTTATGGCTGTGAATCCTGGGTGTTACGGAAAACAGATGAACAAAAGATTGCTGTTTTCGAACGAAGAATACTGAGAAGGATTTATGGGCCTATATGCGAAAATGGTCTTTGGAGAATAAGACACAATCGAGAGCTTTATGAAAAGTATAAGGATGTCCCAGTGGTGAGATTTATAAAGATAAGCAGGCTTCGTTGGGCTGGCCACGTTCAAAGGATGGCCGATGATTGTATCCCCAAGAGAATAATAAGCTATGCGCCGGTAGGCAAAAGGAAGAGAGGGAGACCCCGAATGAGATGGTTGGACCAGGTTGGAAAGGATGCAGTGCAGCTGGGAGCGTTAAGCTGGTGGACGATGGCCAGGAATAGAGAAGAGTGGGGAAGGTTTCTTCTGGAGGCCAGGGCCCGAACTGGGCTGTAGCGCCGGGGATGTATGTATGTATGTATGATCACGATTGATAGCTCCTCTAAGAAAAAAAAACTTATACCTCCGTGGTGTTTGTATTATATTCTCGATATGCTTACCACTTGTTCCTCTGTTCATTCAGTAGACACGAGATCCAACCCATAAACTTGTATATACCTTCCCACAGATCCGCTTCCTTCGAAAAATTCTTTGTCGTCCTTGCATTCGTAGACCCTTATCTTTAACAACTTTTGAACATCAGTTATTTCTCTACCTCCTTAACTGTCAATCTTCCCAACATATGTAATATCTTAAGCTATAGATGAGAACTATGCATTGTTTCTGAATCCGTCTGTTATATAGTTATACCTAAGTCTTAGAAAACCAGACAAATAACATTTTTAATGTACATTTTAGTTATTCTTAGGGGACTACTCCTCCCAGAATAAAATCTATTTTCATTCATTTATTAGTTCATTTAGTAACACTTCTGACTTTTTATTTTCTGAGGTAGAAATTGTGCTGGTTCGTATCAAATTAATCGAATAAAGTCGATTAATCCATGATTAGGGCCACCCTTTTTCTCAAATGAGAGAACATAAATTCTCTTTCAAATCATAATAATCATAAGTAAAAATTCACAATATTAAACATTACAAATCTTGTAATATATTTTGTATATACATTGTTCATATTAGTCGGTATAGTTGCTTTCGAGTCTTTTCCGAACATTTAAATGTGAAATACTAACAAAATTTAAATAAAATAACATTTAAGAAAACAAAATTTTAGATGATTGGGTTGAGTTTTTATGACCATCTAAACAGGTACATTATAGACAATCCGGTCCATAATGATGATGTGTCGGTGGAAAATGTTACAGACACGACAAAGGACACATACGATATTAAGATCCCCCCGCAATATCTTGATGTATGTTCAAACTTTTTTCATCATATCTGAGATCACAAAAAGCACAAATCTTTGTGATTAAGGTCGTACATGATTAGGACCCCTCTATTTCTCAAATGTTCTTCAAATTTCTCATAAATTTCTTTCCAAACCATGAGGTTATAAACACCTGACTTAGTATTATTCTTATTCGATTTTGTCTTGTAATTAGCATCATACTAATTGGGTAAGCGAATTCCATTATTCATCTTAGAAGAATAACTCGAGTCTTAGAGGAGATAAAATTTTTTCTGCGTATCATTCAATAAGAGCACACACCATAAAATAATCAGTTCAGAACAGATTTATCACTCCCAGTACTCGTCATGAACCTTATTCCATGTAGATAAACTTGATGTGTATCCATGAGGTGAATCACCTCTTCTCTACAGAAGCGATAGTAAAAAACAAAACAAAAAAAAAAAGACAACTTGTTAACACAACATTCCTCCAAGCTGATGCGTTAAGAACCATGATGTTTAGATATAACAACGTTTTTTGTTGTGAGGATGTTATAATAATGCTGTGTTTTAGGGATGATTTATGAATTTCACTTTCTAAAATATATCTTTTGTAATAGATCAACAAATGTTTCAGACTCTAGGTTTTTTGTTGTTGTTTTTTTTTCACACTCAAAAAAGCACTCCTTAACTTCCTATTCTTACACATTTCTTTTTCTTTACTATCTATTGCATTGTTTTTCTACGTTTCGGGGTTCTGTCCCCATATTCAAAACTAAAACAATATTCATAGTTTAATTAGTAAAATTACATTATTTGATTAGTTGTCTTTGAAAATTATCTTTATTAATTTAATTTATATTGTCATTATTAATTTAACAACTTATTAATATGATTTACCTTTTTTTAAAATCACTTTTTAACACACATCACATTATATTACATATCTAGGTTACTGCTATTCGTCTTATTTGGTGTTTCTTGGCTAACTGTTTCTATTATTTCTAAGTTTACACTTTGTATCATGGTGTATTCTTCTCGTATTCTTATGTAATCCCTGTGCCCTGCATTTATATTTTTATTTTCTATTTTCCATTAAGTATATATTGAATCTTTTTAAAATATGTATGGGACTATATTGAAAAATAATAATAACATTTCCGATCCACAGGATCCTACGGACGTTCGTTCGGAATTCCTATTTCTTCCACCTCAACGAGATCTTCTCGACGCTGAAGAACGAATACACGGACTGGGAGCGGCCTACCCAGAACCCCCTGTCCGTGAGAGACGCGACCCTGGAAGTGCTCTCCGACGGCCACACCGTGTCTCCCCTCATCAGGCTGGGCCACCTCCACTCCGCGTCTGGGGGCAGGACCTACTTCATGCACTTCCACCACCTGTCTTCTGAAGGCGACTACCCTCAGGTCAGTCGGATACACCATATCTTACTACATTATAGTTGACTATCGTTTATTAGTCAGCTCATTATTTGCATGATTGTATTTTATGACCTGGCCCATATAGTCATGGACTACTCACAAAATAAGTTATCAAAAGTTTCTGGATATCAAGCACAATTTAGGGCGCATTATGTACTGCAACCAATATCATTGACTGTAGTGATTTATAAAGTGCAACTTAAGACGTACGAGTAGAGTTATATTACAATCAGCTGTCCAGGAATTAGCGTAAACCTGTTTGAAGAAATGACGTAACACATATTAATATCATTCCATCCGTCCACTTTCCTCTAAAAATTAATATAACAAATAAAGAAAAAAACTACACGAATTACGATTAACTTAAAATTAATATCAGATTTTTTTTTTTCAGAGGAATTTCTTTTGATCTTACCTTATGGAACTTTGCGTTATTTCTGGAATTTTATCTTCCCAAACGTATACAATACATCTGTATATTAATTTTTATGTTTAATACGTTCACGCCGGCCCGTACCACCGGTGACCCGCACTAGTCTGTCCCATGGGGTGGCGCGTACCACCTGTAGCTCGCACTAGACTGTCTTATCGGACGGCGTGCACCACAGGTATTTCCAAATCCATTTCATTTATTATTTATAAGGGTAATATAATATTTTTTTCAAAAATTTTTATTGAGTAGTATTACAATCTGTCCCAATTTGGACATCAATAATAGTGGTGAAAGATAACATACATACTACATTCATACAATAGATTGGAATATAATTGGAAGTGTATGTCAGGTGATGGCACAACTGAACATTGATCGTACACTGATTTTATATAAAAATAAAAAATAAATGCCTTTCGAGTTTGCTATGTATCGAGAGTACTGGGAGGAATAGAAATAATTTAGAATCATTTCAAATAGGACAGTTTCCGGGCTACGACCAAAAACGTTTCTTAGTAGGCTATGTAAAAAATAGACCCCTCCTCTGGTACAGCAGGATATTGGAGTACCAGGGGAGTCTGAGACCGGAGAGGATAAGAAGCGGAAGTCCAGCCGCGGACGGAGAAGTTCGGGGGTCAAGCCAGGGAACAATTATGCAGATCTGTTAAAAGGTACCTATATGTAATATAATGTGGTAAATGCGAAAACTCAGTATTCTCGTTAATGACAATGCCTCACTTTGTATTTTGATGTATAAATAATAATAAGTGCTATTTTATAAATAAATGTATATTTTAAGCAAATTAATTTATAAGCCACCGAACATAGTAAGTTATACTTACTGGCAGATATCTGAGCTTAAGATAAAAAGCGGCACGAACTACACAAATTTCCAAACAAGCACTAACTAGACTGTTAGCAAACGTGCAACTCGTGTACAGGTCTGAACAGGCAATAATTGATGAAACGTGGTATACATTCGAGTGTCACCCCACAGAGCAGACATTGAAAATCAACGCCCTCGTGAACGTATTAAAAAAACATATATATTTTTAAAGTATTGCTGATATTTTTTTAATTTAGTTGGTTATTGATTTTTTTCAACTTGTATATTTATCCTTTTTTTATTAATATTAATAAAAACTGGAAATAATTGATTTTTTGAATCTACAAAATTAAAGTTACTTTAGAAGAAGACGACTTAAAATATCTATATTAAATCGATTTATAATTATTTCAATCTGAATAAAACATACAAGATATTTGAGCTAATTAAATGTTTCACCAATATAGCGAGTCTAATAAAAATCATTACTACTGTTGAAAAGAAAGTTTGAACTAAACAGAAAATATTAGTTATTTATTTGTCTTGAACGTTTATCGTTCCTTAATCCGAAGAAATGCCATATTATGGAACTAATGTTGCAACTTATGACCCTGCTCCTTACTCAAGACCCTGCGGCAAAGTGCAGGCTAGCACGGGGATGATCCTCGGTCAACCTGGGTGACAAAGGATAACACTGCTAAAACCTAATCAAGTGGCTTACCTTCGATTACCTAGTCATTAACGCTGTTTACATCCATCTGTTGGTTGAGCCCTCGTGCAAACTTTGTGCTAATTTCAAGTTAAATGGTCTTGTTATTTTGTCTACTCTTTTTAATTAACCAATCAATGTGTTAAAGGAAAAGGCATTTTTCTAAAGAAATAATTTCAATTAACTCAGTTCGGATTGATATTAAAAGTTTTTGATTATGAAAATTTCAATGTAAGATATAAGTCATTTTTTTTTTATCTCTTATTTGACTCCACTAGTTTTTAGTATTAGAATTTCACTGGAAACATATTAGGTACTTTACAGGGGTAAAGAGAGACCTGTGCTTCTCATCTTCAGATTTCGAATTCAAGCCCTGCAGTGACAGGGTAAATTATCTGGTTTGTAACAGCTATGGAGTCGAAGATTATTTTTAAGCTCACCTAGCTTTTAAAATGTAGGTAACTAAAACTGAGGCCATTTAGTGTTATATCGATCTAATCAACTCCATGCTTAGCTTTTTTTCCATAAACAATAAGGATACTTATTATCTACTGAAGCAAAGACCATTTATTGGTTATAAAGATAATATTTTTTTGAGAATTATTGTAATGAAAGAGTACATTGTAATGGACAGTTTTTTTTTTTTTTTTGTTTTTTTTGCCGGCTAATGCAATGCACTGCAGCCAATTTAGGCTTATTGTGCGCCGTCCAATATACTGTTAATACAGGGCTAGCGCCTTGGTGAATCTGACTAACCTGTGGGGGTTAATCAGTTCACGCAACTTGGGATCAGGGATATGGTCGACACCAAAATGGTAAAACCGTGTCCTAGCAATCTCTGGGCAACTGCATATCAAATGAAATGCAGTTTCATCCTCCTTCTTGCAGAATCTGCAAGTCGGTGTGGCCACCAAACCCATATTGTGGAGATGCTTATTAAGTTGACAGTGTCCAGTGTATAGTCCTGTTACCCTCCTTAGGGTTGTCCTGTCCATAGAGAGTAGAATATGACTTCTCTCTTTGCAGGGTCCATCCAGAAACATCTTGGAGTGATGCTGCTTGTCGGCATCCCTCCAGTATTGCCTGGATCTATTATCAGCAGCCGCCTTAATCAGTCCTTTGGCTTTGCTGACAGTTTCTCTTCATGTATTTTATCATTAACCATCAAATTTACATGTATTATAATATGCAGTTGTAATTTTCAATAAAAATATATTTTAAAAAATATTCTAATGTAATTCTATTTATTCATTATAACAGTTGTAAATATCCAGTGCGCACAAAACACGACTTTCAGTTACCTCCATTGTCAAAATCAATTTATGAACATTTAAATAAAGTTATAGTTAAAAATTAAAATTAAAATAAAATCACAACAATCACATAGTTTTATACCTTATACAACTTTGTGTACAGTTATACAACCTTTTTTTTCTAAAATCATTGGCTTTCCATCAGTATATAATATATCTATAACACCATTATTTAACTTATAACATATTTTTGCTCTTTTCTGTTTTATCGGTAAACGAATTTGTTTGCGTTGCATATTTAACAGTTTTTATAAAAAGTAATAGAACTTACTTTTTGAAATAAAGTTAATATTTATTTGTATAGAAGCACTCAACAAATAATTAAAGCAACTTAATTGTGATTGCTTCACGAAGTAGATATAATCCCCGTGAAGAAACGAAGCATTTGTTTACTTAATCCATTGTAAGCAACGTTCACCCGTATATAGAGGATACATCTGTAAATGTTTTTCTGTCTCCTGCCGATCTAAAGAAACCTCACTTCTAGGAAACCTATTCAGGAGGCTTTGACAACGTATAAATGTAGCCGATGTTTTTTTGGGGTCAATTGTTTTCTTTAATTCATTTTCGACTCGCGGAGAATAATGTTTCTCTTACAAAAATGTTTTCAGACATAATTCAATTTGTTTTCAGAAAATATTATGTTACGGAATCACGAAATTCAAAAGCATTTCGATTAAAGAATATAACAGTTTTTTATGAACAATAATTTACAGTTTGCCACAATGATTAGAATGTTAATACATGTTCTGGTAAGAGTACCGATTACATGTTACAGTCAAGTCGGAGGATTCTAGACTGATATAATTTTAAACAGTAGAAAAAATCGTAGAAAAAACGGTATGTAAAAAAGGAAAAAAAATTAAAATAGAATAATGTCAAAAAAATAAACCAAAAGAACTATAAAATGGAATTTAAGATGAAATTATCCTTCATGAACAAGCATTCACAACGAGTAACGAACTTTCTTGCCCTCCATTTCTCGTTAATTCCCATTCGCAGTATTTTTTATCACCAATAATTAAAACATGTGTTTTAAATATTTAACCTCACTTCTTATCACGGTCATAATTCTTATTATCATAAATGGGCTTTGTAATAATTGATGATATATTACTTAATGAAAGGATGTATGAATGAATCATGGTCGATTAAATCATTCCCCTACAATGAGTCGGGCGGGAGTCAAATAGAACTCAAAAATAATATTTCTTTGACGGGGAGTGAACCTCTTCAATTTCAATACTCTCTGTTGATGTTAAAAAAGTGAGCGTAAGTTTTTTAGTGAAAGGAATCGAAAATGTCGCTAATTATAATCGCTACTTTCAAATGATATCGTGAAAACCGATACTTTACAGACTAAAAGGAATTGGTGTGGGGACATGGTTTAAAATGTAAACCGGGTAGAGAACTATTTAAATCCCGTACTACGTGTCCCAGATTTTTTTTTTTTTTTTTTTTTTTTTTTTTTTTGAGATCATATAAACTAATTAATATACAAAAGTCCTCTTATTTAATATTTAATATATCATCCAAATTTACAAAGGTTGAGACACTAAAATAATAATTAAAGTTTTAAAACATATATTTTTAAAAATAATTATTAATTGAAATTTACAACTGTATTACATAATACATCCAGGAAATATGCCGAAACACAAAATAAATGAAGCAGGCTTGTGAACAAGCTATCCATTGACACTACTCTGATGAATTTTCTGAACCAGAAGGTCTAGTGGCCATCTTCTTTTCAGACGCCTTGGCAGATTACCAGGAACCAAAGAGGAAGCAATAATTGAAACTTAGGCTATAACGTAGGCTATAGTGGAAATGGAGGGTTTCTTTTTTTTTTTTTTTTTTTTTTGCTGCACTAATGACTTTTCATGATTTGTTATGATTTATGAGTCTTGTTCTTTTCTTTTTTTTTTTTTTTTGACGGTTTGGTTAGAATTTTTTTGTGTAATTCAACAGAATTTAATGTGGAAGATACAATTTTCTTTTTTTATGCGGTTTTCATTAAGAAGCCTTGATTTACTCTGTTTACGTTTTGTAATTACTCATATGATAACATTGTGTAATCAGCTAATGCACATTTTTTTATCTTGGTCCATTTTTTTAGTTCTTTTTTTCTTGTAAAATGATATTAAAAACTTACCATTACTGCTAATAATGAAATTTGGTTAAAATTTGAACAGGGTGAAAAGATATTTGACTTCATTTAGTTTACTTTTTTCCCTTCCCTTGATGCCCTAACAAGAAGGGTTAGGGCCCTTATTACTAGGGGGTGTCGTTAGGGATAAGATGCCTTCAGGGGAATTACAAACTCACCATCCTAGCTACGCTCAGTTCTTATTAAACCTCTTTGTTTTCTTATTAGCTTCTCTAGCTCCTCTTACTACTCTTGGCTCTACACACCTTTTCCTTTAGAATTAACCAAGAATACAACGAAGTTCTAACTTGGTCGCTCGGATTTACAGTAATTTTGTATTTACATAGGTGACTTACTTCATAGTGTATTTCAGTAGATAAGGAAGATGGTTTGGGGTGCGGTCATCAAAAAGAAACACACATTAAAACGAAGTACTTATTTTAATTGTATGCCGACGTTTCGGCATGCATTGTGAGCCTTCATCAGGATGACTCTGAGACGGCTTTATAAAGAAGTCATTTCTCAAGAAGGACTTCTTTAAACATAATGTATTTCATTCGCTATGGCATCAAAAAACATTTTAAAAAAATATAATTTTATTGCTTTTTACAACTGTATATAAATATATACAACAAGTAAAAGGGCTAACAATTTCAAATATAGGTATGAAATAGTCTTGTGAAGAAGCTACCCAATAATAACACTTCAATAATTCTTTTAGGTAATACTGTTAGGTTCATTTTATTATCAGGTCTTGAGGACATCGTCTGTTTCAGGTGTCTCGGAGGATTATGAGGAATAGATAGAGATGGGAGGTTACGGACAAGCGGGTTTGTGTGGGCTGATAATTTGGAATGAAAAGAGGTGTATCGATTTCGGGCTGCCTGCAGAAAGTGGGATATTGAGGTCTCTATGGATGATTTTATTAGTAACAAAATAAGGAGCATTTAGGATTTTTCGTAGGTTTCGGATTGAGGGGATTGGATGCGGGAGGAATTTGATGGTTTAGTAGAGCCCCATAGCTCAATGACATATGTCCAAATAGGTCTGGGAATGGTTATATTTATCAGTTTTTTGTAGTAAATAGAAAGTTTTGATCGTTTGTCAAGTTAGTACTGTATTAAACGCTATCTACGAGCAGTTTCTTATCGTTTAACTCTTGTATGATGATTCCTAGTAAGGCGTTTGTCAAGATGAAGTCGTAGGTATCGTATTTGTTCTACAGAGATGATATGACAGGGTTATTATCAAAGATTACAGTAGGGCAGCAAGTCATGGGTTTATTTGCATCAAACTTAAACTCAATGATAATTCAAGTGTCAGCAGAGGTATATACCTCTATAACATTCGGTACGATATGGTATATTTAAAAAAAAATATAATAAATTCCAATATTGAGGTTTTACGTAGTGATTATCAATGTTACAATATATGCCAAAAGACATTTTTATATTACTTGTTGTTAAATAAATAAATAAAAAAGGAAAAATCCAATATCCTTTACCCAATAACCCTTGAATATTTGAATTTTTTTATTTATGTAATAAATGGAAATTTCATTTCGGTTTATTGTTTTCAATATCCCATCTTCGATGATAGGTCTGAAAAAAAAAATTATATCTTCCTTTAAATTTCCGGCTGTACAATATTTTGAGATTCTTGGATATCAAAATATATAAATAAATATCGAATAAAGAATAATTGCGAGTTTACCGTTTGCGGGTTCTCACCGGAGGCTTTTTTTTTTTTTAATTAACAATACTTTGGCAAATAAATTTCTAAGAACTCACACACAGAACATTTGGTGATCTCGGTCGTTTTTTTTTTTATTAAAAGCTACTTTACACTAATGTGAAAATTTGGACGATGCTACACTAGAAGTCCTAAATATTGCCTATCTAGGCTTGAATAGTTCTAGGAATCATTTAAAAGTACCTGACATCGCACAGGCTCGGAACAACCATTCAAGATCCCTTCAACCAGGCGATTTTTACTTCCTTAAAAAACTCAAGTTCCGACAGCCAGGTTTGAACCCACGACCTTAGCCTTACAGAGCTGTTATGCTATCTACTACACCATAGGCGACATTGTAAAACTTGGTCATAACTCGAATTGAAATTAAAATAATAAACACTCCTACTTGTTGATTCTTTTTGCACGAAATGCTAATGTGTGGGCCTAATTTCGTGAAATGTGGCGAAAAGGTGGCCAATGATCAGGTGTTTTATTACATTCAGTTATAATACTAGTCTTTTACCAAATACTGTCTCTTTCAATCTCATTTAATATTTTTAAAGAATTTATAATAACTTTTCATGTAATGATTATGAAAGTTTGAGAAATAAAACCTGAATACAGATTTGCCTAATTGAATAAAGGGTATGCTTTGATGATAGGCAATTATGCATTTATATATATTCTAAAATTAAATTTTACGGGATCCTCTCCAAATCATTTAGCATATATAATTATAATAATAATTATTATAATTTCTTTATTTATTCTGGGACATGTCCCTTTGGAATAATACAAAATATAATAATGTGAGGTTTACTATCCTAGAGTAAGTTAAAACTAAATTAGAAATATACCGTGAACAATAATAAGTAAAAAAGAAAACAATAAGACAAATTTCAAAAATATAATAAACCAATATAATAATAATAATATATAATTACTTCAAAAACTAATAGCTGTAAAATATTTGTAAAAAATATAAGTGATGATTAAATTATATAATAAATAAATAATTATCACGTTGAATAAAATTGGAGGCTGTAGCCGAAACGTAGTGCAAATTTTTTCAAAACAATAGTGGTGAAGTAGGCTTCAGCCTCCAATTTTATTCGTAGAAATTTTACCTTCACCTAATAAAATCTACACCTTATATAATAATTATCACGTTCCCATACATAACTTAGACTAAAAAATAAAACACAATTCTTACTTAATTAAAAAGAAAGAAAAAAAAAACAATAGAAAATTAAGAAACACTTCTATAATTGTTTTTCTATTTAAATATTTTCATGAAAACTGGATCAATCAGGATTGTTTGGAAATTGAATGGACAGGAAGTAATGGAATAGACGAGATTTGAAAGTCGAAAGGGTATTAGATTTACGAGTATCACAAGAAATAGAGTTCCATTTGGAAGTGGATCGGATTATGAAAGATCTGTCGAAAGCTAAAGTTGGTTAGGACGTAATATACCAATCAGAAGGTACGAGTGTTTTGGGAATGACTTGAGGAGTTGAATATTAAGAGATCAGAGATGTCTGTCAGAAGGCGGGATCGGATAATTTGATAGAGGAAGAAAGCCAGGAAGAACTTGCGACGGTAGGAATAATAAAGCCAGTTTAACTCTTCCTAGAATCGAGGGACAGAAGTGTACCTGAAGATTCCCAAGATGGATCTAATGAAACAATTAAATAACCGCTTTAGTTTTTCTTCAAGATCACTAGAGACACCCCCATACACCGTACAGCAATAGTCAAAGTGGAGAAATATCAGGGAGGAGACCAGAAGCTTACAGGTTTCAACAGAAAGGAGGTAACGGAGTCCATTGTCACAGTACAGAAGCTTGTTTCATTGCTAATTAATGAAACGAAAACTACTTAATAATAGCCATGAGTTGTATAGAATCAAAGGATGGAACGGATTTTTTTTTCTATAGTGACGCATTATAGAGTTCAACTAGCATTATATCATGATCAAGTATGACTGGATGAATTAATACATACTACTTATAGATAACTAATTTATATAATTTTACAATAAAAGGAAAACAAAAACATTAGGCCTGGATAGTAGGCTGCTAGAGAATGGTAAATTTGTACGAGGGCTGAGCTAGTGTTAGTTGACCTGAGTGCGATGAGATAGTGCTAATGAGCCTCATTACTCTTGTTTGCTCCGGGCCCATACATACCATCCCTTCCATAATCACCAATGTCCGCTTCATTTTAGCCCAACCTGTCCTATATATTCTTTCACATTCCTATCTACAGTAGTAATTAATGTGACATTTAGTAATATTTAAGCTATTGTCATATCTATATTTCCTGCGGTCCTTTCACGATTGTTAAGAAATTTTTAACTTATTTATAAATTGGTATAGCTTATTTCCAATGGAGAAATTTACAATATTAATACAAATTTATTAATTAATTTGTAGATTTCGGCTACTTCAACACATATTAGGAAGACAATCTAACCTTTTGCCTAACTAAAAATCTGGTGCGGGCAAAAGACGACTTTCTTTTATTTAGGCTGTTAAAATCAATTTAAGAACTATTAAATAAACTAAACATTGAAACAAATTGAAGATAGTTAAAATTTGTTAATTGTTTAAATTAAATTAAATAATATGTAGTAAGAAAGTGTTACGTCTAATTATTAGTAATAAGTTTATTCCCTATTCGTCTTTTTACATTACCTTTTATAAATTTATATATAAGTTAATATTCTTTCTGAAATAATTAGCTTTTGTACGGTATATTATACATCTATGTTACTGTTCTTATGTTCAAAAAAACAAATATTATATGAAAAAATGTTTTTGCTCTTTTCTCCTTACGTTTCTAATCTAAAAAGTTCAATTATTACTTTTAACTGCTTCTTATCATGCCTAATAAGTTTATATGCTTTTTTTTTTTAATTCATTATACATATTTGAGGTACTTTACAGAAAGAATATTCAAAATATCGGCATTTGAGCCCTGTCAAACTATTTCAATAATAACGAAACATATCATAGCAAATTAGACTTAATTAAAATCGTTAGAGCCGTCTTTATGTAAATCTTAAAATGAGTAAAAAATGCGTAGTATAAAGTAGCACTCTTGGTATTTTGATAAAACGTTTGTAGCATCTCGGACGAATAGTTGCCTTAAATATGAAATTCAAGTTTCGTACAACATTGTGTTAGACTTACGACACACCCACAGATCTTTTTGGGAAACTTGGTCATTATGACTCAGGGATCCCTAAAACATCCCTACACGCAAAGCGTGTATTTTCGGTGCAAATTCGAATCCGAAAATTTTCACGATCGCAATACTTCTCTTGACTTTATGTTTTTTATGAAGGTAAGTTAAAGTAAAAAAACTCATTTACATCATCGTCCTCTGGACTATCTAGACTTATAGAGTTGTGCTTTGGGGCTTGACAAAACCATTTAATTCTTATCGTATCCAATCCTTAAAATCAAACTTCTAAATGATCCTTACTTTGTCACGAACAAACTAATGTATAATGACCCTAATGCTCCATTTGTTGCTGAAATAGCCCAAGCCAAGATACCAATTCTTCGATGATAAAATTAATTTTAATTTTAACTCACTGGTTTCAATTCACACTTCTTCAATTCCTGATATTTTTTTAAGGTGTCTGAAAAGAAGACGGAGACCTTTTGATTTAGATCATTTTATAAGTGCTACAAAAGGGTAATATCTCTACATGAGCATCAGGCCTTTGTTTTATATTATACACACATTTACTTAATGTATATAATATGAAATTGTGAATTTCCATAAATATTTTGTTTTAAAAATCTGGTGCGCGCAACACGCGACTTTCACTTACCTCGGTTGTTAAAATCTATTTAGGAATTTTTGAACATAGAGATGAAAAAGGCATTAGTTACATTATGTTTCGATCGAAACGTATGTTTTATTAAATAATTTATTATATTATTATCTACAACAATATGTTAGTATTGTACCCTTCTCTTCTCTATTGTATAAGATAATATTTTTTCTAAAATATTCATCTTTCCAATTGGTTAAAAAAACAAAACAATAATTACATACAAATATTTGTTGTTCTGTTCTCCTTTTGTTGGGCATCGAATTCATTCAATTTACATATAATGACCAGGATATTCCACTTCTAATCTTCAGGCAGGTTAGGTAGCTTGATCCAAAATTTGAAATAAATAAAATTAAATTTATTTCCGGCTAAGCTGACTCAAGAAGGGCTAGATTAGTTTGAACTGGCATGCTATGCAACTAATAGCAAAAGCAGCAAAAAGCATTTATTAATAATCTACAAAACAAAACAGCAATTACTATCATGCAGAAACATTATATTGCAAAATGTATATGTTTACAACATGATATGAATAACAGGCAAAGAAATATAATATAAACAAAATAAATATAAATTTCAGAAAAAAAGGTAAGATAGGTCAGGGAAGAGGTATCAAGGAAAGGTAAGGTCTATTTGAGCTACAAAGGGCAGATTCTGCCAATCTGTACCACCAACCCCAAACGGTTTATGGTTAACTTTTTTTAATCTACAATATTAAAGGAAGATTAGAGGAATTTTTTTTTTTCATACCATTGTTTTAGCTCTGTTAGAATATTTAAATCATAATGAAACCTAGAGTATATAAAATCCAATTAAATTATACAACGATATACAGAGTTTAATCAAAATCGTTGGAGCCTTTTTTCGAGAAAATCGTAAAAAAGATGTTATAAAGTAGCAGTTCCAGTCGATATAGGTGAAAAAGTTGCTGGAACATACAGGGCATATAAAACTTTTAAATATGAACATACATAACATACAACTCATCGTTTTCGAGCTACACTTACTACACACAGACGGACCTTTTTGCTGGACTTAAGGTCCTGAAAGGTCTCTTCTGAAAATGGTAACTGATGAATAAAACACCCTTACTAATCCTTTTTTAGAATGTGTACACATTATTGACCAAGTAGACATGATTTTATGAACACAGAGAGGATTTTTTTTCTAAAAACATTTTTCTTGAAATTTACAACTTTATATTATAATACAACAAGAATATATGCTGGTTAATGATTCAATACATTAAAATACGTGAAGGCCATCTTATTTTCAGACATCTCAGAGGGATCGAAAAGGAAGCTAAGAAAGAAACTTGTGGGTTAGAGTGGGAATGGAGTTTTTCATAGAACGATTCATACCTGGTTCGAGCCAAAGCAGTAACATAATCAATATCAAGACTTTGTGGATGAATTTATTCGTGACAAAGTATGGAGCGTTGAGTATTTTGGATTGTAAGGATTTGATATGAGAGGAATTAGATGGTTTGGTAGAGCCCCATAGCTGAATTCCGTAAGTCCATATAGGTTTTATAATAGTCATGTAGATGAGCATTTTATAGTTAAGAGGAAGGTTTAACCGTTTGTCCAGTAACTGTTGAAGAAGTCGGAAACGGCGAGCTGTTTCTGTAGTCTTCAATGAGGGTTCCAAGTTAGACGTTTGTCAAATGGAGTCATAGATATCTGATCCGTTCAACAGGAACTAATTGGGTGTTAATAAAGGATATTGTAGGTTAGGAAGTCATTTGTTCACGACAAAGGGTAAAGGTTATTTGATGGGATTTGTTGGAATTTATTTTAACTCTCCAGTTCTTGAAGAGTATGAGAGACAATAAATGGATCATCATGAACTGATAACCCGCATATAAATGATTATATTGAAATATTGTAAAACGCGACCTTATTTTACAACCCAATATCATGTCTTGTGATTTATTTTTCATATTATAGTGAGAATTTATAAAAAGAATCATAGGAATCATGTTGGAAAATTGGAAAAACCATAAAGAGAAAAGAATTGAGAATAACTGGGCCAAAAGAAAGGATTGTATACAAAGGGAAGACACCTGGAGCGGACCGCCGCAGGACATGCTTAGTCACCGGGTCCACTTTCAGCTCACGTAGCTCCGATTTCTCAACCGTTATTACCTCCTTTCCATATTTCTCAACCCGGCCCTAATATCTCCCTTGATTCGAAAAAGAAATTTAGCCTCTAGCGATTTCCTTGATTATCAGCGAGGATGCTCTGTAAGTAGAAAATCGGCATTGAACTTGGGAATCACTGGATAAGATATTCTTTGAACCGTGAGTCTTATCCACAAATATTTTGATAAATGACCGCTAATAAGTAAAATATCAAAGCTATAATAAATATTTTGGTAAATTATTGTAAAGTATAAATAAATGATCGGGTCACGTAGTACGTATGGATGACTCAACGATGCATTAAAGGATTCTCTTTGGAAATATGTATGGTGCCTGAGGGAGAAGAAGACCTCTTAGGCCCTTGATGTGGAATAGGACTTGGAGGATCTCAGTGTGAAGGAATAGGAAGAGGAGAGCGTTGTGCAGAGGGGACTGGTGCATTGTTGTCTGGGAAGCCAACGTGGAGCTCGGGCAGTAGAGCTGTATAGTAAGTGTGGGAATCCATAAAACAATTATGCTTCAGAGCTTTGAAATCTGAAATCCTCAAACAAAACCTACTTTTTTTTATAACTTAATCGTTCATTAAGACCATAATATCCTATTAGTGGCCAACTTGGCCTGGATGAGATATATATCTTTTGATGCTTAACTCCCTGCCGCTCGTCATACTTCTCATCCTAAACTATGTATTTCCACTAATTCCAGTAGTAGTAGTAGACATCTGCTAAGTAGATGTCCAAGGGACCTAAATAAAATTATGTAAATTGAATTACTGCCAAACGAAAATAGCCTAACAAGACTTGTGACCATATTTTACAATCATAATAGCATTATTAAATTATCATTGTAATTTTTGTAAGTTTTATAAATATCATCTCTTTTAAGTTATTGATAAATTTTTAGTAGATATTTAGAAAACAAAATAAATAATAAAACTAGTTTATTTATTGGCTGGCTCTAACCAGTGAGGCGGCTGAGAGGGAGGCGCTGGGATCCCTCGGATTCTGCTTGCCCTTCCATAAGTGGGGAGGCAGGCTCCGTCCAGGGTTCCCTGGCAAATTGTAAATATTTTAGATAAGTATGAGTGTGTTCTTGTTTAGTTTATTTATTTGTTAACCTTGCATTTATTTAATTTATAATTTTTCTATTATATACCTTTACTTATTTTAGTTTCATTTTATGTAATTTGACTTTCCTTTTTTTTTTTTTATATTATAAATATTGTATGATCCTGTATCAATATTATTATTGAACGAATAAATAAATATACTAGTAAAAAGTTTATTTATTAAGCTCTGTTTTGAAATTTTTATTTTACACGACGTGTCATTAAAGCGAACGAATGGACTATGATTTCCAAATATATATTTTCGGCAAAAATAAGCATGGAAATCAATCAACTATTGTTATTTTATAAGTAAGTTTTAGGATAAAAGCATATCTTCGTCGTTGAAAATAATATCGTAAATAATATATACAATAAACCTCGAAAACAAACAAACTTTCTTTCATCAGAACTTACTGCCTGAAGCATGACATCAACTCTTAGATATTTTTCAGCTGTTCAACGGAAAAATTATCTAGTCATGACACATACTTAAAACTGTACGTTTCTCAGAAATTACATTAATAAGAACTTTATTATTAACTTCGGTGTTAATTGTTAATATAATCACAGTTATGTCCGAAGTTGGAAGATTAGATGTTAATCGAACTGAGTTCCATTCAAGTAAACTTAATTCTAAACTTGAACTGAACCGTTAATTTGAGATATTGCCAGTGAATATCTCCAGATTGATAGTTGTAATTATAATTGCTACTAGAACTGTTATAATCTATAATTTTAAATCATTATGTTTGCTAATTATGTATATTGTATGTAGCTTGAAATAAATTTTATAAAGTCAGAATTAAACAAAAAGCACCTTCTAAAATAGATATGGATCACAAATAACACTGAAAACAAATAAAATAGGAAATACTGTATTGATTTTTCAGAGTCAAGAGGTAGCTCATTTTTCATAAAACGTGGAGTAGAAATTCCTTAAAATATGTTTCAAGTAAGTTTTTTTTCCGTAAAATATATATCTAAAAGAAGGTTATTAAAAGAAAGAAAATTGTTTGACGACAGTTTTAACTCCAGTATATTCCAATTTCATTTTCTTCCTTTAAAATAACAGTCTTGACTTTGATAGTAGAATGCTTCAATTAAGAGAAAGGATTTCATAGCCCACAAGGAAAGCGAAAAAATTAAATTTTCTTTAGGTTTCGGTAGCTTTCAAGCTAAAAGCCCCCTAAAAAAGAGAAAATAAAAAAAAAATGATCAAAGATTACAGTGCACAACGAAAAAATACCAACGGAAAATAAATTGCATTTACATTATTACCAAAACAAAAATGAGTATGTGTTTTATTTTCTAGCAACATTATTCAATTCATGATGTTTAAACATATAATATAAGCTTGAGAAGTCAGATTTAAACTAATTTTAGATGATAGAATTTACAAAAAAATAAACATTGAATTACAAAAAAAAAATTTCTTTTTAATATTATTTCATTAGATGTAAAAATTACTTACTATGTTAGTATTGCATGTACTGTACAAACGATCGCTTTATTAGGAACGTCTTAATGAATAAAAAAAACAAACAAAAAAAACCTTACTAACTTCCTTTTATTGATTATTTAATAGATTATTAACGATGTTTAATTAATAAACTAAATTTAATGAGATATTACCTCGTAGAATTCACTCAAAATAATATATAACAAAGAGAGATGTACTATGTATTATAGTGTGACAAGAAATGCATTAACTTATTTTACTGTTCTAAATAATAATTTCGCTTGCTCATTTATTTAACGTCACCTTATGCTACTATGGCTAATCGGACGATGCTACGGTGGGAGTCCTAAATTTTGCCTATCCATGTTGCATTAGGATAGGGATCGTTAAAGAGTACCTGACATCGCACAGGCTCAGAACCACCTTTTAACGTCCCCTCCGAAGGACGGCATAACTAAGGATTTTTTACACCTATTAAAAAATCCTAGGACCACTGGGGGTTTAAATCCGTGACCTTTGGCATAGCAGGCTGTTATGCTAGCCACCGAGGTACAAGTGATCCCAAATAATAATTTCTATTGCTATATTATTTAATCGCCTCGCGCGGATCTCATTACCGCGTATGGGGAGCGTCCCACGGGTGGCGGATGTGGGGATGGTCGGTGGAATTTCCTCGGAAGCTCCTCCCGGCTAAGTCCGATGGACTCGCTGACCAACAATGAGAGCGGCCCCCCAGGCTTGCTGGAGGGTGTGACGTAGGTTCGAACGCCCTACTCACATATTTTAGTTCACAAAATATCACCAAAAGTCATGGATTCCTCTGAGGTAAAACGCTCATTATCCGGAGGTAAACTAGTCCCCCGTTCGGGTCTCCGGGTGGGGACTGCTTCAGGGGAATCATGGCGCAAGATGAAAATTAGAGATCTAACAATAGGGACGTGGAACGTTAGAAGTTTAAATACGGCAGGTGGGTTAAAGTCGGTCGCGAATGAAGTTAAGGGGTACCATTTAGATATCGTTGCATTACAAGAGGTTCGCTGGCCAGGGGAGGGTTCGTTAACAGAAGGAAAGTATACTATTTGGTACGGGGGGAGCGTTAATTATTGTCTAGGTACCGGGTTTCTGATTAGGAATAGATTTTTTTCCGCATTACGGGACGCACAGTTCTTTAGTGAAAGAATATCGGTTGCTATATTTCAAGGGCGTTGGTTTAAAATCGCGTTTATAAACATTCATTCTCCACCGAAGACAGTGATGATGAAGTAAAATGCGAATTTTATGATAAACTAGAGTCGGTTTACGATAAGTTACCGCGAAATTACATTAAGATAATACTAGGCGACGCGAACGCAAAGGTTGGAAGGGAAGAAGTATATCGTCCTACAATCGGTAAAGAAAGTTTGCACGAAATAGTAATGATAATGGGACCCGACTAATAAACTTTGCCATTTCGAAAAACCTAATAATCAAAAGTACTACATTTAAACATAAGGATATTCATAAGTATACGTGGACATCGCCGGATGGACAAACTCGGAATCAGATCGATCATGTTTTAATACAAAACAGATGGCAAAGTAGCATAATTAACGTGAGATCGTATCGGGGTGCTGAATGCGGTTCTGATCATGAATTAGTAATCGCGAAACTTCGACAAAAACTAAATACAAAAAAGAGAACACCGAACTATATTCGTCCCGAGAATTTTGATTTAGTTAAATTGAACAACCTCGAAATTAGAAAACAATTCGCGATAGAAGTAAAAAATCGGTTCGAAGCTTTGGAATCTTCAGACGAGGAACACAAAGATGTAAACAAACTATGGGAAGGGATCAGGGATAATATTAAAGAGGTCGGTAATTTATGTCTTGGAAAAATCGAAAATAAAAACAACAAACATTGGTTCGACAGGGATTGTCAAAATATGTGCGAAAAAAGAAAAACCGCTAAACTGAATTCCTTAAATAATCCAAGCGATAATAATGTTGCTTTTTTTCGGTTAGTAAAGAATGAAACTTCAAAACTCTTAAAAAATAAGAAAAGGGAGTATCTTAAAGGAAAAATAATAGAAATAGAAAAACACAGAAACGAAAATAACGTAAGACAGATGTACAAAGGTATAAACAAATCGCGTAAAAGATTTGAACCTCTATTGAATGCGGTTAAAGATGCAAATAACAATATAATTGCGGATCCTTCTGAGATATTAAATATATTTAAACAACACTTTGACGGCATCTTAAATACGGAAAATAATAATCAATCTCCTCTCTCTGAATATCAGAGCGCTGAACCATGGATAGACGCACCGAGTAAAAAGGAAGTCGAAATGGCGATAGGAAAATTAAAACGTTATAAGGCCGCAGGGAATGATAATATCACGAGTGAATTAATCAAGGCGTGTGGAGAAGCGGGCGTTTCCAAAATACATTTTTTAGTTAAAAAGATCTGGGAAACTGAAAAAATGCCCGAAGAATGGAAAGAATCAATACTTATTCCGATTCATAAAAAAGGACCGAGGTCGGATTGTAACAACTATCGTGGGATCTCTCTTCTCCCAGTATGCTATAAAATATTCTCGTCAATTCTAACTAGTCGAATCACGGAATACGCTGAGGAAATTATCGGAGATTACCAATGTGGTTTTAGGCGGAATCGCTCGACTATTGACCAAATATTTTCCTTACGTCAAATATTAGAGAAAAA
The DNA here is from genome assembly GCA_023052935.1 of Piezodorus guildinii. Taxonomy (NCBI): domain Eukaryota; kingdom Metazoa; phylum Arthropoda; class Insecta; order Hemiptera; family Pentatomidae; genus Piezodorus; species Piezodorus guildinii. The sequence goes on from CM041292.1 coordinate 165,556,905, forward strand.
ATTGGAATACAACGGTGTAGTCCATCAACTTTATATCGATTTTAAAAAGGCTTATGATTCAATATACCGTCAGAAGCTATATAACATCATGATTGAACAGGGAATACCTAGAAAGTTAGTAAACCTAGTAGAGATGTGTTTGTCGGAAACATTCCATAAAGTTAGAATCGGTCATAATTACTCCGAGAGATTTGAGGTACGATCGGGTTTGAAACAGGGTGACTCCCTTTCACCTGTGTTATTTAATATAGCTTTAGAATATGTCATAGAAAAGGTGATGTGTACCGAGAAAGGCTTAAATATGGGTGACAAGATTCCGGTTTTGGGGTATGCCGATGATCTCGTACTGCTAGGTGAAGACACGGAAACCATACAACTAAATACAAGTGTGTTAATAAAAACCGGTAAAGAAATAGGACTCGAATTAAATACCGATAAGACGAAGTATATGATTAGTAGCAGAAACGGTGTCGATCTTGGTGATATTGATGTATCAGGGCATACTTTTGAACACGTAGAGAAATTCAAGTATTTAGGTTCAATTATAACTAGAAAAAATGAAATCCAGGAAGAAATAAAGTCCCGGTTAAAGGTGGGAAATGCGTGTTATTATTCAGTTGCTAAGTTACTTAGTTCGCGGCTTCTATCTAAAAACTTAAAGATTAGAATTTATAAAACTATTATTCTTCCAACGGTTCTTTACGGATGTGAAACGTGGCCGCTTACTTTGAAGGATGAACAACGGCTTAAGGTTTTCGAAAATAAGGTATTGCGTAAAATATTTGGTCCAAAGAGAGATGAGGCCACTGGGGAGTTTAGAAGGTTGCATAACGCGGAATTGCGGAACTTGCATCCTGTGAATATAATTGAGCTGATTGCATCGCGGAGACTCAAATGGGCGAGTAAGGTTGCTGGGCTCGATGACGAGCGGATTCCGAGAAAGTTGGTATTTGCTGATCCGACTGGTAGGCGTCCGAAATGTAGGCCGAAGCGGAGATGGGAGGATTGCGTTAAGGCTGATCTCAGGAGCTTGGGCTTGAATGGTGAGCATTGGACGAGTCTGTGTAGGCGGAATTTGGTGGTATCGGCATCGAACCTTCGGGTTCGCTAAGCCTATTATTATTATATTATTTAATCGAAATAAATGTTCCCACCGTAACTTGTAACTCGTTTTTTTTTCTTATTCTACTTTTAGTAAGTCCAAGGATTAAATTTATTTAGAAGCCCTAAAATTGTCCAAGTAACCGTTACATAATTTAGGTTTATCTCAGGAACCGCTCTAACTATTTTGATTAAACTATCTAAATCGATGTAGAATCAATTGGGATTTAATATCAGGTAGTTTTTTTTTTTCAGATTGGAACAGTCTGGAAGGGTTGCTATGATTTAGTAGATAAAAAAAAAAAAAAATAAACATATAATTTCATTAGCACTCATAAAACCGGCCAAATACACATGTTATGTGAATTTGATGACTGACTAAAGGAGAAAAGGGCACAAATATTTTTATCAGAATATAAGAAGAGAAATATAGAAAAATACACCGTTAATAATCTTAATATTTTAGTGGAAATTTAACGTAATGTGCAAAGTAGTGAAAGGCAATTTAATGTAAGGAATAAGGAACTTCACACTTATAGCCGATCTGACGGGTTAACGGCTATTTTGCAGAGCCGGTTGTTAATCCCTCCCAGGCATACATACTGCACCGCTTCCGGCTACTTATAGCTGGTCAGATAGGGAAACGTGTCGTCTCTGGTAACTTCCCGGCTGTAGTGGGGAATATAAACCGGATAGCCGCAAGCCGGGTGTATGTGCCAGTTCCTACTTCTACTACCTACAATAGAAGAACAGCTTTGATACTGATAAGTGAGTTCCTGTTAAAGAGTTTGAAATAAGGTGTTATATTGTGTTATAGTTTTGTTTTATTTCGTTGTGTTCGTGTTATTTCCTTTTTACTATGTTCTTATTGTTATTTTTCCATTAGTTTCCGTTTTTACCAAATTTGTTTTTTAGATTTAAGTGGAACGTGTCAGGTTAGGTTGAGCCTACTGGCTTTGCCTCCTTTATTTATAGACATTTAGAGGCAGCAGTTATTCACTGACAGGTAAGACTGTATTTAAAGTTCATTACAGTGCTATTTAAAGACAAAGTTCTACTTAGAAAAAATTGATAACGTTGGTTAGGTTATAGAGGTTACTCACACTTATTATCAGATATAAGCTGTGGAAAAGCCATGGTAACTAATCACGGTGTTACAATGGAAGAAGAGGTTGCTACTGAAGATAATAATGTAACAACCAAACCAGGGAAACCCCCGTCAGCTAAAAGGCCTAGGTGCAAAACGTCGGATAATGAGGAAGAACATGAAGAAGATAACTTTAAGGACACCATGCTACAAGAGGCAAGATCCATTCAAAGTAATCTTAAAACTTTCTTATTAGGGTTGGATAAAAAGATTACAAACAAGACTAGAGAAACATAAACGTAACGGTGGAACGTCTTATTAGCATTTTAGAGGCTATGAGCTCTAGAAGCAAAGACACCGATGAATGCAAAGGGCTCTCAGTGGCGGTTCTAGTCAAACAGGTAGTGAAAGAAACACTAGAGTCTACTAGCATTAATAATGTACTTACGGAAAAAATAATACAAAAATCGTTTCCTTTAGTAAGTCAAGAAATACCAAGTGTGGAAACATCAACACAATACCCTCCACTGATCAAGGCTGGAACCTCTAAGGAATCTCATCAACCAGCTGAAATCGAGAAATTCAGTATTGTAAAGAACAAACGAAACCGGAAGAAAGCTAAGTCCAAGCAAGAAAGAAGAATACAGAATCAAGACGGTTTGGAAGAAAATAAACATGATACTCCTGAACCTGAAAAACCTGTAACAGCACAAAAACCTAAAACGTTAGCAGATATTGTTAAGAACCTGCCACTAAAGCCAAAAAGCACTCCACAACCCACTTACCTAACAATTAGTGGGTCGGGAAAAAGTCCTACGGATATCATCCAAGGACTCCCTTCCCTGAAAGAAATAGGTGTGAACGCTTCTATTGTGAGAAAAACGAAAGCAGGCTCAGTGTTGGTTCGTCTTGAGGACAGCTCTCAAGTCACAAAAGTAATTGGCTGGAAAGGGCTCCGAGATAGCGGTCTACATGGCAGGCTGGCCTTGAGGAGAAAACCAAAGATGGAAGTGAGGGGTGTGCCTCTGACATGGAATTCTGCCGATGTGGCGAGGTTTCTGTGGGAAAGAATACCCGAGAAGTCGGTTCCCACTCCGTTAGTTTCCGACGATCTCCGGCCACTTTTCTCCTCGGTAGCTAAAAACGGATTAACGAAAAATTGGGTGTTAGAGGTACACCCAATGGTTAGGTTCCAGTTGTTGGAGTTGGGAACCTTGGTAGAAGAATGGTGGTGCTTGTCGTTTAAAGACTACCTTGATGCTGCTCGTTGTACCAAGTGTCAGGGCTATGAGCATACCAAGGCCACATGCACAGCAGCTGCTGAAGTTTGCATCTGGTGCGCAGAGAGTGGTCATTTAATGAAAGTGTGTCCAAAGAAAAATGCCAAGGTTGAACCGATTTGTATCAACTGTTTGCGGGAGAAGGTCCCTCGTAGCCAAGCGAAGCACAAATCAGGGAGTCGAGAGTGCCCCGTGCATTTGAAGTGGTGCAAAGAAATGGCAAACAGGACTTATTATGAATAAGATTAAGGTTCTCCAACTGAACATGGGCCGCCGGAGAGTTGTAGCTGATGAGCTTCGTGCTCTTTCACAACGCTACGACATTATGGCGGTCCAGGAACCGACCTGCCGTGGGAACATGGTCACAGGATTTGGCCTTACGTCGAGAGTTATAGCCCTAAGCAGTGGAGAGAGGAGGCCTAGGTCTGCGATTGTGATTAACAATCCAAACCTCGACGTAATGGATCTGAGGCAATTCTCTAAGGCAGATTGTGTTGCATGCTACATCAGGTATGGTAACATCTCATTTACGCTGGTTTCAGCATATCTGGCAAACCCAGGCAACATTGAAGATGACATATCTGCCCTGGAGGAGATCACAACAAGCACGAGAAATGTGATCATTTGCTCAGATACCAATTCCTGAAACACGGTCTGGGGATCCAATCGTACAGATAGAAGGGGTGCTAAATTCGGAGAGTTTCTCGCGAGAAGCCAGCTTGTCGTGGTGAACGAAGCCGCTTCCATCCCTACGTTCTCCGGCGGGATGGGTGAGAGTTGGATTGACGTGACGCTGGCATCTCCGACGCTCGTAGGACACGTTTTCGATTGGGCCCTCAGATCTGAAACGAGTTCAGACCACAAAGCTCTAGTATTTGACATAATTCAGGATGAAGAGCGTTCCCACGGTGTTAAAAACGGTTATGTAACACGTATAAGCAACTGGAATGCTTTCCGATCGACGCTGGAGGAAAATATTGTTGATGAAGATTGGGAAGAAGGATATTTTGAAACCGAAGAAGACCTGGATCTCAGAGTGTCCAGAATTACTAATCTTATTCGCGACACAGCAGAGAATTCCCTCCAGCATCGGAAAGTGAGAGCTCGACCTGTCCCATGGTGGACGCCGGCCTTAACCACCATGAAGAGAGAACTCAACAAGGCTCGGCGATCGTATCAGAAGTGTAGGTGTGACGAGAGGCGCATCTCACTTCGTAACGAGTATAAGTCTAAAGCCAAGGCATACCGAAACGAGGTGCGTTCACGCAAGCGACGTTCTTGGGATGAGTTCGTCTCCAATGAGTCCGAGAAGCATCCTTGGGGCATCCCATATAAAGTGGCTATGGGCAAGTTGACCCCTCCTCATGCTGTTGCAGCCCTAAAACATGGAGATAATCAGGCCGTAACTCTTGAAGAAGCGGCAAATATCTTCATAGAGGCTACTTACCCCAGAGATGATAGTTCTGAAGATAATGTAGAGGATAACTTCGTGAGACGCACATCGGTATGCCCACCTGGCACGGACTTATACCCTCCATGGGACATATATGATCTGCGTATTGCCGTGGATAAGCAGAAAGCTGGGCGTGCTCCAGGACTTGATGCTATAGACGCGGCGATCTTGAAAAACAGTTGCCCCTATATAGAAGGTAAGCTGCTAAATCTTTTCAACGACTGCCTTGATAGGGGATATTTTCCGAAAAAAATGGAAGATCGCCGATCTGAGACTCCTCTACAAGGGAGGGGGTAGGGATAAGCAGGTCCCTAAGTCCTATAGACCCATATGCCTCCTCCCGTTAATGAGCAAGGTTCTGGAGCATCTGATTTTAAGCAGCTTACGACCAGTTCTTGCAAGAGCAAGCCATCCGCGACAATACGGATCAACCAAAGGAAAGGGAACCGCAGATGCCCTCCTTCAAGTTCGTACAGACGCAGCAGTAAAAACGGAGCGATATGTCATGTTACTGCTCTTTGACATATCCTCCGCTTTTGATAGCGTCTGTTGGCTGTTGGTGCTTCAGCAGCTGCATAAGTATGAAGCTCCCAGTAACTTATACGCTCTCGTAAATAGCTACCTCCAAGACAGGTTTGTAAAGGTTCGGGGATGTTACTATGAGACTGAAGTTTCTATAGAGAGGGGATGTCCTCAAGGATCCGTCCTCGGCCCAGCTCTATGGAAGCTAATATTTGATGAGTTGCTGGGAGTGCTTGAGGAGGAACAGTTCTCTGCTACTGCATACGTTGATGACCTGGCGGTTGTAGTGGCATCTAAAGCAGAGCTGGGATAAAAGCGGAAGCTGAAAGGTGCGCCAACCTGGTAGGAAGGTGGTGTCGTATGAAAAAATTGAAAATGGCCGCAGCTAAAACTCAGACCATCCTGCTAAGAGGAAAAACGGATGGGCACACCCTATAAACCTCTGCATTGAGGGGAAGAGAATACGTCCAAGTGAAGTGGTCACCTACTTAGGGATACGATTCGGCAAAGGATTCAACATGGCCCCTCACTTGGACTACTTAGGCAATAGAGTTGCCTTAGCTTTCAACGGTCTGAGTAGACTAGGGGGCGCTTTCTGGGGTCTTAGATACCCAGCAACAATGACCATTTATAACGGCATGGTGCTGGGTATTCTGAGATACGCGTCCCCCGCCTGGTTCAAGAACATCACACAACGGCAGAAGCGTAGGTTGGCGACCATTCAGCGAACGGCTTTACTACGAGTAACAAAGGCTTACCGTACTGTATCCCATGAGGCGGTTCAAATTCTTGCAGGAGGAGTACTCTCGACCTCCTCCTGCGTGAAGATTCATTTAAAGATGCCTACAAGAGGTACGGCTCAGCAGGTCTCCCGAGGAATATCCAAATGAGGATTGCGGAGGACCCAAGGAAATGGAAGAGTGCAATCCGGGAACATACCATTGATGAGTGGGACCGGCGGTGGGTGACAACCTCAAAAGGTGCTACCTTGAAGAAATTCTTCCCCACGGTCCGGTCACGATTGAAAGCCAAATGGATTGTTCCGGATTACTGGGTCTCGCAATTCCTAACTGGGCACGGGGCTTTCCGAAGTAAGCTGCACAGTTTCGGAAAAGACGTAGATCCCCTGTGCCCCCGTTGTGGAGTCCCGGAGACTGCTGAGCACATCATTGTGGAATGTTCCGCGTTTGAGGCACTAAGGGCCAAACTATTGAGGGAATGTGGCCTCTGGGTCCTCTCGGTGAGCGATTTCCCTCAGCTGGTGTCCGAACAAAATTATAAACAATTTATATCATTTATTCACGGGTGGAAAACATTACTAGGCCCAGCAGCTTTTAACGTAGGTGGAACTGGACGAGATCGAGGAAGACCACCTCCGAGAGAAGAAGCAGGAGCTGAAGGGATAGTCATCGAGGAGAGACCAGATTAAAAAGCTGGGAAGAGAAGAAAACAGAAACTCAAGATTACTACTGGTAGCATCTCACTCATGGCTACCGACGCCCGTATTGCCATATGGCAAGGCAGGGAGACCTAAATAAATAAATAAATACTTCTACTACCTATGTCTCTATATCAAGTACCGGTTGCCCGGCTGGAAATGCTAGGATTTAGACTGGTTTGCTGGCAACAGTCTGTGTTCAATGGCCCTAAGGCATAAACATAGGTGATTGTTGTACATAACAATTTTATATTGTTATATTATTTAATATAAAACTTAAGTTTTCAAAAAAAACAACAATATAATTCTTAATTAAGTGAAAGTCGTATGTTGCGCACACCAGATTTTTAGTCTAACATTTTAGGTTAATAAACGAGTATATATTATATATATATATATATATATATATATATAATATATATAACACACATATATTATATGCCAATATAAATGAGTTGAATCGCAAAATACCACAATTTTTTCATTTTTCATAGCTGGACAGATTTGATTTTTAATATTTTGGCATTTAAAATATATTTTAGCCACATAAAACCTTCGAATTCAAAAGAATTTTTTTCTTTTATTTATAAAAATAAAATAAATGTTGGATCAAAGGTCTGATCGTAGTCAGAGACCAATAGAGTACCGAGAACCGAGGTTCGCTTGGTAACTGAACCTCTATCGGGCTTCCGGTAGAATGAGTCCACATCTTTTCAGCGTGGAAACTCACCCATTGAAAAGAAACTTCTGCATAGCTAGGGAGCTTGATCAGTTTTTTTGTGAGGAAAATATTCTGTATGAAAAATTAACGGACGGAAAATAGAGAACAAGCGGGAAATCGAAGGATGATTAACTTTTATCTAACAACGTATAGTGAAAACCGAAATTTGAGTTATTTAAACTTATTTTTTTGTTGACTTTTGTTTTGATAAACAATTAAAGGCCTAAATATTTAAATAAATAGTTATAATTGAAAATTTGAATTCTATGAATAAAATAAATACTAAAAATCTACAACAACCGCTACTCCTAAATTTGATTTTTTTTTTTTTTTTTTTGTTGCAATTTTTACGTTTTAGCGCCAAGTAGGGACTAAATGTTATGCTTTCAATAATGCTTCTGGAAACAAATGAGATAATGATTTTCGAAAGGTACTTTTGTCCATTTTAGAAAATTTCACAAGAAGCGCAAACAATTATCATTAATTTGATATTAAACAAGTTTGTTTGATTCCTTTAGCATTAAAATCTAGATTTTTATTTTTTCAAACTATATTAATACATTAATTTTACGTTATGGAAAAGAATCTTTTAGTTTTTTTTTTTTTTAATTCGGAATGAAATTAACTGTTTATTTATTTATTAATTACATTCATCTAACCACAAAGGGTACTTAAAATATTACCTGATTGGTTTTAGAAATAGAAAATTAGTTTTTTAATCATTTTTTTTTTTAAATAAACCTGGTTACACATTTCACATTGTTTTAAGACCTTATAGGAACTGCCATCACTGTCACCAAGAAGAAATTAAATATATATTTCTTACATGGCAATAATTATATTTTTAATATGTGAACTGATGACCCTCCACACTTATTATAAAAAAAATTCGAAATACCAATTTCGTAAAAAAAGTCCTTAAGTAGATTTTGAAAATCAGCTTTTAATGTTCATAAGAATATTATCTTTCTTTGCAGACATGTATTACAATTGACGGTTGTAGTAGGATTTTGTAATAGTTTTCTTTTATATTTTCTCAAAGTAAATTTAATCAAGTAGAAGTGAGGAATAGCGGAAAATGTAGACTGGCTCAAATCGTTTTAACAGCTAACAGATATTGGAAAGGACTTGGAAAGCTCTCCTCGGTGTGAGGCTAACTGTATGGAAATTATTTTATTTATTCAGATAAACATATTCTTTTTTTTTATTATGCTATCTTTCTTTCAAGCATTATTCTAATGACATTTGGACAGGCTTGTTTTTTTCTATATATTTATTGGCTAGAGGCTTAGTCAGTGGAACATTCCAGATCTTTTACCGTAGTTATGCATCTTTTTGATTAGTACTTATTTATTTATCCTACATTCTTTTCTTTTTATTTTATGGAGACGTAATCAGGGGATAAATAATAGTAATAAATAATCAGGGGATCTCCTTCCAGTGTTATGAATTCTACACCTTAGCCTCCGTTCTGTGCAGTTGTAGAATTCATACAAATCCTCCTGACCGACATTATTTGAGCAAACTGCGAGGGCATGTTGGTTGGTTGGAAGGGTGAAGCGGCCTGAGGAGCCTATATTTCACCCCGGTGCTATTTCCATTCCGTCCTGACGACCTCTCATATCTAGCTTTCGCTTGACTTATTCCTTTCATCATAGCCCGATTATTTCCAATACCTTTTTCTAGAACCAGTTGGAGCTGCATTTGAAGGATTGTGGTCGATTTATTTAGTCTATCTGGAACGTCTTGTAATTAAACGATAAGGTTGATGTTCTCGTGTAGTTAGAAGTTGACCACTGCAACGTGATTTGGTACAATTTAACACATTTAAAACATAAAACATTTGTAGTGCTAAATTACAATATTTATACAATAGGGGTACTCACTACGTTTGCTATAGCATGCTATTTGTGTTATTTTGCTAAACTCGTCGAGTTTCTACAGTTATTTTCTGTATAAAATTGATGGGTTTAGCACAATAGCACAAATATCATGATATAGCAAACGTAGTGAGTACCCCTAATATTTACAAACTAAAAAAAATAATAATACAAAACATATACAAGGGGTACTCACTACGTTTGCTATAGCATGTTATTTGTGTTATTTTGCTAAACCCGTCGAGTTTATATTTTCTGAATAAAATTGATGGGTTTAGCACAATAGCACAAATAGCATACTATAGCAAACGTAGTGAGTACCCCTACAATAAAAAATCTATAAAATAAGTACAATTTTGAAAAACAATGATTATCTATTCTTGATAAAGAAAGTAAATATTTAAAGGACAATTTATCTATTTTTGGCACTATAATAAGAATGTATATAATTATGAAGTTTGCTTTGAACTTGTATTTACTATTTGTGTGAATTTAGCAAAGTTATCTATGTTATTAACGACGTGTAAACAATATTTAACAATAGAGACTGATAAAGAAATAAATTATGAGCTTTTATTTTACATAAACAAAAATATGAAAATTTACTTTTAAGTTAGATCAGGCACGGTTTTTTATCTCATATTTAGCAAGTTCGTGGAATGCTAATTTCAACTATTTGCTGGATCAAATACCATTAGGTATCAAATACCATACTCCGAGGTGTCTCACACAGGGCAAAATCACCAATTAAGGTGGAAAAAAGTCAAGTCAAAAGTTTGGAATTTTCCAGTGCTTCACCTTTTGATTATTAGTTGGAGAAACCCTTAATACTAATGTTTCTCGCCATATCGTATTTTCAAATAAATAGTAAATGAGTGAATCATTCCTGTTGGCACAAGTGCTTTATAATCGGTAGTGAGATTATCTTCATTCGATGGCCATTTACTGTGATCAATATTTATTTAGCGCATAGTCCTTTTCCTTTTATATAACAATGGACATTGCTAAGACAGGTAAGACATTATATTTTCAAACTCGTTATTGAATATACATTGCAATCTACCTGTAGAGTTAATTTAGTAATTGTTAAATGTATGTCCCTATTCAATAACGAAAAACCACCAAGTTACTCCAAGGATTTATTTGTAGATTTGATTCTCAATTCTTCTAATCTTTGAACATTACAAAGAATTTTTGCATTTTGAGTGGTACATAATTTTTTCAGACACAACACTCCGAATGAAAAGTTTTACAATCTATAATTTCAAGAGTTTCCTAAATGATATAAAATGCATCTATTAGCAAGGTTTCAGCAACTCCGGGCCATAATTAGATTTTTCGTATTATTTTTACTGTATTCTGAGATTTCAAACGTAAAATGTAGAAAGTTTTAGATTTTAGCAAATAAATTTGATGTTTGACAACCGTGTCAAAAAATTAGCTGGTTTTTATAATTTTTTCTTATATTATTTTGAAATATTTTTTTTTCCGTAATCTAGGACCCAAAGGTTAAATATGAACAAGTTTCAGAATTTTTTCCACCTAAATCGGTCATATTTTTCCCTGTGCGTCTGGGAAAAAGATGGCCACAAGGTATTCTGACTTCGAATCATTATTATGTAGCTTCTCTACACGTTTGTTTCAAGTTAATGTATCTTGGTTATAAGCTCTAAATTTCAATACAAAAATTACCAGTTATTCTAAACCCTGAATTCAAAACCGATAGGTAAAAGAGGCTCATAGTTTTTGCTATTGTAGCAATTGCATGTTACCTTCGAAGTGGAAAAATCTTCCAGGATACTTACTTTGGCGATTTCGCAGACATCAATAAAAACAAAAACTGACAATATCTTTAGTAAGTGGTTTACATTTTTTCCTAAATAGTATTCTAATATAACATTAATTTTAAATGTTTATTAAGGACAAAGATTACTAGATTTTTTTTTTTCTATTACAGCTTAGTCATTATCCATCTTTGTCCCAAATCATTATTACCTTATTTATATTTTTAAAGTTTAAAGAAACCTTTATTTTCTAATACTTAAAATAAAAAGAATGCTCTACATTTTGTTATGTTTTAAAGAGCTGTGATAAAGATTTAAAAATGTTACGAAACATGATTAATTAATAATGTAACATTATTTAAAAACTGTAGAATTCACCTGGATCGGGTTCACTTGTGACTTTTTCCCAAACATTCTCGTTATCGCCATGATTGTAAGTAGAAAGTGAATTTTCCTGAATGTTTTTCCAGGCCGCAATAGGTAATTAAAACTTTGCAAATTTTAATGGTCAATTAACACCATTCCAAGAATGTCATGATCATACATTCAGATGTTTTGTAAAACGAGTGGGAAAAAAAAAATCCTGTTTTTTAATTTACCACACTTTTTTTAATTCGTTAACGGATTCTATAAGTAAAAATAACTTAAATTATTTTATATTTTTCAACTTGAGAAGGTTATTATCTTGTTTATAAATTTAATTAAGAATTGGATACTTCCAGCACCTTTCTAATTTTTAAAGCATTTTTTACATCATATACATATTATGTTATATAGTTTCAGTGTTTCTCCCCGTTTTCAAGACTACAATAAAATGACAATAATTAAAGAAATTAGGTGAACAAACATTATTTTTCTAAATTAATCTAATTACGACATATGGCAAAAGTAGAAGCATAATTTAACATATTTGCATTATACCTATTAATTATTATGTCATATTTTTTCATAATATTATAACAAAATGCTGTGTTTCAACTAGATAGAATCTACTGGCCCACTGTTACGATTGTGTTTTTTATATGTTTATAATTTTTGTATATAGTATATAAAATAATAATTTAATACACAAGGTACAGAATATAAGAATTTGAAAATGAAATTGAAACAGGAAGCCAATAGATTCTGTCTGGTTGACATTTAGTATTTTTCTACAATATTATAAACAAATGTAACATTAAAACTAATAGTTTAAAAAAATATATATATTTATTGATATTTACCACTGTATAATAAAATACATCTAGTAAATGTGATACTAGATTATAATGTTGTGATTCGCATGTAGAGTTACGACCCATTGGCAGTTCTCCAAAAAGCCATTCTCGAGGCCATCTTCTTTTCAGACTCCTCGGAGGATTATCAGGGATTTTACAGTTAGCAAGGTTTGAAACTAGTGGATTAGAGTGGGAATGAAGTTTGTAATAGAAGTAGTGGTACCTGGTCAGCGACATAGAAAACATTAAGGTCTTATGGCTTAGTTGATTCGGGACAAAATAAGGAGCCTTGAGGATTTTTCAAAGGATTTTGGATTGTAAGGATAAGAGACGGCTAGAATTTGATGGTTTAGTAGAGCCCCCAAAGCTCTACTCCATAAAAAATAATAGGTAAAATTTAAATTTGTTTAAATTATGCTTCTACTTTTGATATATAATACTTAAAATTAATTTAAAAAGGTGAACATAATTTATTGCGCCATGATTCCCTTGAAGCAGTCCCCACCCGGAGACACGAACGGGGGACCAGTTTACCTCCGGATAATGATCGTTTTACCTCAGAGGAATCCATGAATGTTTGTGGTGTTTTGTGAACTAAAATATGTGACTAGGGCATTTGAACCTACGTCACACCCTCTAGCAAGCCTGGAGGGCCGCTCTCATTGTTGGTCAGCGAGTCCGTCGGACTTAGCCGGGAGGAGCTTCCGAGAAAATTCCACCGACCATCCCCACATTCGCCACCCGGTAGTGAGATCCGCGCGAGGAAAGCATAATTAGTTGATAGAACATAATTAGTTGATCGTTGAGAATTACTCGAAGGAATTAGTCGTGGCGGCGGTCAGTGAATGAAACAATTTAGTAGTTTCAAATATTTATTTTCTGCCAACGTTTTCACCCCTATTGTGGGTCATCATCAGGACGTTTTGTAGGTGAATGGAATCTAGTTCCCCGTTATCTTAATGTATGCTTTCCTAATTTATTTATTTAATTATTGAGTTTTTATTTTAGTTATGAATATGAGAGAAAAATCCAAAACGTTCAGTTTAAAATGTAAAAAGTTCTTAAAAGAATAAAAGATGACTGTATCTTATTTAAATTTACTAACATAAAATTTGTATTTTCTTCCGATAATAATATACAACCATAGTTTCCAGAATTTCATTAGGAAAGACTCATAAATCATCTGGAAAAAATTTAAAGATGGAAATGTTTCAAATAAATTCTGTATTGAAAGTAAAACATATGGAAACGAATAAATGTCTCTTTCTAACATCCTTTAAGATGAGCATCACATCTAAAAGGTTTTTTTTTTTAATTTTTATAAATAAAATATTTTTAATTAATAAAAATATAGTGGCGCTACAGCCCGATGTGAACCTTGGCTTCCTCGATGAGCTCTCGCCAGTTGGCTCGATCTTGTGCAGGTGGTTTCCAATTCCGTACGTTCAGAAAGACCTTCCTCTTTCTCTTTAGCGGTCCAGTTTTCCCTCGAGCAGCTTCCTGGGGATTTTCTCCCCATCCATCCTCGCCATGTTTCCTGCCAATCTGAATCGACCGCATTTGATGTAGCGTACAATGTTGGCTTCTCCAAAGAGTTCATTTAGTTCCTGGTTGTAGAACCTTCTCCATCGATCTCCTACTTCAATGGCTCCGAATATAAGCCGCAAAATCTTCCTTTCAAAGATCAATAGCCTCTTCCAAACTCTTAATGTCCACGCCTCACTAACATACGTTAGCTCCGGTCGAATGAGGGTTTTATAGATGCTACACTTAGTTTGTCTCCATAAGGTCTTGCTGGATAAGAACTACTGCTGAGATCCAAATCCAAAATAGCAACAGCTTGTTTTCCTTAGTCTTTGGCCGATCTTAAGCGATATCTTGTTTGAACTGATAACTATATACCCCAGGTAGGTAAATTTGTTTACGCTTTCAAACGTGAAATTTCCAATCGATAGTTAATTTTTAAAAACACATACAAAATAATTTGGGATTTGGGTGTTTCCTAAGGCAGAAAATAGTATCTATTGGAAATCATGAAGAAGTGTAAATACTGAGATGTCTATTGAAATATCGTAAAAGTTTTCATAAGGCTTCATAATTACAATATCACAACTTGACATGCATTACTTACTAAATTTGTAACCCATAGTTTATGAATAGATTAATTCTCCGAAATGTAGCGTTTAGAAAGCTGTAATTCCTAGTATATTAAACATATCCCATCTTGTTATTATCACGTGCCGATTTTAAGTCATAAATATGAGCTTATTTAGTTATCATTTAAACTCATATTACCTGATTTCGTTGAATAAGGATACTTGTATCGTCTTTGATAAGTACTACCGTCTTTGTAATCGAAAATCTGTTGCCAAAGACGGTTTTACGAGTAATTTATCAAAGACGCTTAAGCAAACATTTTCATTAGTTCTTAAGTTTGCTGAGAAGACGGCCATATTTATCAAAGTTGGGCTAGTTTACAGGTTAAAGGCTTTAGCATTATAAGTTGGCAAGAGTCTATACAGTCACCGAGCCTTGGAAAGTTAAGCAATCTCGGCTTAATAGAATGAATTAAGAACTGCAAAACAATGGGCCATGGATTTACTTTAATAAACAATGATAATCAAAGTAACTGAGTAAACTTGACTTTGAAATCAAAACGAAAAATTTAATTAAGTTTCTTATAATTTGACATTAACAAAATAAAGTGAAAAGTTAATTGAATTTACTGTAAGAATAGATTAGAAAATGAACATTTTAAAAGATAAACATTTATACAACCTTTATTTTCGTACAACTAATTTCTTTGTGTGGCTAATTTCACTCTTTATATATTATATATCTTAAGAAATAACATTGTTAAAGCCTAATATCATACAGAAAATATTAATATTAAAATTTATAATAGCTTTTCTTACCATTGAGCTCAAGTATTGTATTTATTCCTTGAAAAAATTATATTATTGAATTTCTTCAGCCTATATAAATTGTATTTATTATTAGAAAAAAAAACACTTGTGCGTAAAAAAAAATAATGTATTCAAATTTTAGTATTATATTTTTGTTTTTTTATCAAACCTGATCATTAAATTTCGTTTTTGTTGATTTATTTATATGATAAGCTTGTCTTGTCCTGTTCATTTATGTATACAATCTTATTTAATGAGATATAATTTATACTTACATAGGTTTAACTATGAGCAGTGAAATGTTGGAATTATGTTATTCTGATAATTCGTTTGATGTTCTGATTTTCCTTAAAAAGTTGTAGTAAATGACCATTGGTTTTTTATGTATTATGAACAAATCTACACACCAAATATTTTGCTTTTTATTTCGACTAATGGGATGACAAATGCGAAAAATTCGGATTCAAATTTTACTTGTTTGCAATGCGTTTTCTCATAAATATTTTGAACACTGATGCCCAACAAAATTTTGAAGACGAAGAATTTACATAATAAAGATCCGTGGCAGATGCAAACTGAACATGCAAATCATTACTAATAAATTACAAAATGGCTACGAATTGTTATAAATCTTTAGGAATGATCCACAAAAAGGGAAGGACACCTTATAAGTTGGAGATGAAATACGTATGTATCAATTTTTTTTTTTTTTTTTTTTTTTTTTTTTTTTTTTTTTTTTTTTTTTTTTTTTTTTTTTTTTGCAAAATATTACAGTTTGTTACATAATGAACAGTAGTAATAGAGATGTAGCACACATTCATACAATATATACAGAATAATGATGATAAAGTCAAATTACATAAAATCGGAAATAAATAAATTCAAATATATATAAGAAAATAACAATTAATAAAAACAAAAAAAACAACAAACAAATCAAAACAACAACCTGTAGTAGAGATAAATACAAGTTGGGAAATAAATAAAGATCATAAAAGCAAACTTAACTATATAAAATATATACAATCTGCTAAAGGGACCCTAGACTCCGCTGCTCCCTCCCCAAGTGGGGGGGGAAGCCGAATCCAAGAGATCCCAGCGCCTCTCACCCGGCGCTTCACTGGTGTAAGCCAGTGGAGGCCGAGCTAGGGCGGAATAGCCACAAACATATAGTACATGAGTGGAGGATCTGACCAGTGTCAGAACTCCAGAATAAATGTTTACAAAACGTCGCGGGGCCACTGCCGTTTCAATCTTCGAGGAGGATTGTAGGGATGTGTGGAGCTGGAGAGCGATTGAGCAAGAGGATTAGGGTGATGAAGAAGGTTCTGATGGAATTTGGAGAATTTGGATGGTATCAGGTCTAAAATAAATGGAATATTAAGGTCGTGGTGTAGGGTACAGTTGGTAACGTAATAAGGAGCATTAACTATTGTTCGAAGGACTTTGGATTGGAAGGATTGGATACGTTTGATGTTAGAATGTTTAGTTGTCCCCCATAGTTCAAGTCCGTAGGTCCATATAGGTTTCAGTACTGTCTTATATATTAGTAATTTGTTGTCGCCTGTAAGATGAAACTTTCTGTCTAGTAGTGTGTATAACCGGCCGAATCTGCGGTTGAGTTCTATCCTTTTAAGTCTTGTATGTGGGTTCCACGTCAGGCTTTTGTCTAGTAAAAAGCCAAGGTACCGGACTGTGTCTGAGGTAGGAAGCGGTATGGAATTGAATTTAACTGTTGGACAGGATTTACGTCGAAGGGTGAAAGTGACGTGTGTGCATTTGCTTTCGTCCACCTTAATTCGCCAAGCCTTACACCAGTCTTCGACAAGGGAAAGGTGCCTTTGGAGATTTAGCGATGCTACTTCAGGATCGGAATCGGATGATAAAATGGCTGTGTCATCAGCAAATGTTGCCAGAAAGGTTTTGGGATCGGTAGGGATATCGGCGGTTTAGAGGATGTAGAGGACGGGTCCTAAGACGCTGCCTTGAGGAACACCGGCCTCAACAGAATAATGTATGGAAAATTCGGAACCACAACGAACTCGGAAGGAGCGGTTTGATGAATAGGATCGGAGGATTAGGTATAAAGATTGAGGTAAATGGGTTTTGAGCTTAAAGAGCAGTCCCGGGTGCCATACCCGGTCAAAAGCTTGAGCTATGTCCAGAAAGGCACCCGAACAATACTCCTTGCACTCAAGGGCGGAGGAAACGTGGTCTACAACTCGGAGTCCTTGCTGAACCGTGGAATGTTGAGGACGGAATCCAAACTGGTGTGAAGGAAAATTGTGAAATTTGGCTAGGATTCGTTTTAATAGGTGTTTTTCGAAGATTTTGGAGACCATCGGGAGAAGGCTAATAGGTCTGTAGGATGACGTACAATTGGAGGGTTTGCCTGGTTTTAGGAAAAGGATGATAGTCGAGTGTTTCCACAACCGAGGGAAATGGGTAGTGCGTAGGATACAGTTATAGATATATGTAAGGAATGTAATGGCTTTAGGTGGAAGTTGTCTTAGGATTTGAGGAGTAAGGAGATCGTATCCAGGGGATTTACGGAGAGGAAGCTTTTTAAGAAGATATTTGACCTCAGAGGGATTGATTGCTTTAGGTGGTAAGGAAATTGGTATCGGTGACGTAAGGAACTCTTCAACTATTCAACGGTATGGGTTGGATTGAGATCAGAATGAGGAGTGAATACCTTGGAAAGGTGTAGTGCGAATTAATGGGCCCTATCTTTGTCAGAAGCAGCCCAGGAATTATCACTACGCCGGAGAGGATGGGATATCAGGGGGGATTTAAGAATTCTCTTCGTGACATTCCACAAGGAATTATCACGAGTCAAGAGAGAGGAGAGGTAGGAATTGTAGGATTGGGAACGGAAGATCGCCAACTCCCGCTTTAATTGTCTACAGTATGTATCAAATAAGTTGATTTTCAAAAATGATTGAAGAATGAAATAGAATGGTTTGGGCGCCACCTGGATATATAAAAATTGGGTTAGATTATAGAGGGCCGAGTAACAGCCTACCAGAAAGATTTTAAATAATATCCGTTTGGATGTTCCAAACTCTTGTGAAAGGGGAGCGCGTCAATTTGCAGCTGCACTAACAAACCAATTAAGGAGCTTTTTGAAATCCAGTTCCCTAAATCCTAGGGCAGAGCTTAGGGAGTATCGACAACACACCCTTTGACCAATCCATAAGAAGGTACCATCTCTCTAAATAATTGCACCAATAAAAAATAAGGTATCCCCCAACATCTAGTGGACGGAGGAGGTATAAGCTTAAAACCGAGAAAAGATTCATGAATGCTAGTTCATGAAGGTAAAGGTAAGGTAAAGGAGACGAAAGAGAATCATTCCGTTCAAAATAAATTATTTTTTTAAGGTATAAAACATTGGAAAACACAATTCACTTCTGTAAAATAATAAAATATTAAAGTTCTTTCTAAAATAAATAATTATGCATAATTTACTTCAATCATTTTTCATGGCGTACCATAGTGAATCCCTTCTTTTTAAAAAAGTGAATTATAGCAATGTGCAAAGATCTATGAAAGTAGTAGCTAGTTATAGAAAATAGGTTGAGTAACATATTTTCTTTCACTATTTTCATAAAATTAAACATTAGTTTCATATGGAAGAAAGAAGAGAGAACTCATTCAAAGTCCTGATATATGTGCCTATTTATTTACTATATATTTCCTTACATTATATCATATCTATGTTAAAATAAAAGACACTAGTGATTCCCGTATAAGAAGAGTTTGAAAGGCGCCTCCTCTCCCCTCGGTCGGATATAACTCAGTGCATACCTTAGCGTAGGTACGAGCCCTGAGGTACATTATTCATCCCGATATGGGCGGAGGAAGGCCTTATCGACGTGGAGGAGGACGATGTAGGGTACTCATGGGGAAACGGTTTCCAGTCGCTCCTGGAGGTTCATCCTAGGACTGAATGCATTACCATATTTCCTTCAACATAGGTATCTATCTATACACCTCTGGAAAAGTCGATAGAAATCGATTAATAGTAGAATAAGTAAGAAATAATTGAGGTATCGCATGTGGTATATTGACTAGCATAACCTTATATCCTCAACGGCGCGTGTAAGAACGCGCCGTTGATGGCCTAAGGAATTTTTAAAGGAAGTAAATATTTTTTGGATTTTCCGTCCTTCGGGGGGAACGTAAATTGGTGGCCCCGAGCCTATGCGATGTCAAGTATGTTACAACTTAAATATATAATATTATGATCAATTGAAAAACATAAATTATTAATATCGGATTTGTGTTTATAGTTATTAAAATAAAAACTGTTAAATCAACCTATTTGTTCTTTGTACACTACAAAGTACTCTTTAATGATTCCTATCCTAATTAAACACGGATAGTCAAAATCTAGAACTCCAACTGTAGCATCCCCGATTAGTCATAGTAGAATAAAGTAACGTAAAATTAATGTACAAGAAATTATTTTTGATATTATAATTCGATCCTATGAGTGCAATGTTTATATTATTAAAGATTTAAGTTTCAAAATCTGAAACAATGAGAGATTACCACACAATTTAGTATTGTCAGCGCTTCATAATAAATTACATAATTAGATTTTTTTTTAAATTATTGAAACATTAAAAAAAAATTGCATCAAATAATTTATAAAATACAAAAAATTAAATTAAATTACATCGTTTTAATTGAATATTACACACACACGCACACATATAATTAAATATCAGACATAATATTTAATATTAAACATTAGTTTAACTATTAACAAAATGCTATTATTAAATAAAAGTTTCACATCGATTTAATTTAACATCTCTGTGTTAGATTAAAAATTTATTGTAAAATATATTATAAAGATTTCTGTGAGAACTTTTTTTTTTTTAATATATTATATATATATATATATATATATATATATATATATATATATATATATATATATATATATATATATATATATATTGTGTGTGCGTATTTTGGTGTATTGAAATAAATATTAGATCGTTTCTTAACTATATTTACAGAAATATAATGTTTATTTTGAAGATTAAACCTCTTGTAAGATAAATGACATGTATGACCTTCATTATCCATTAACTGTAAATCGTTTCTCAACCTAGAAAATAATCGAACCGAAGACAAGAAATAAAGAATGTAAATGACCGTAATTTTTTCAAATAAGAGTATTTTATGTATTAATTCTAATAACTATATCTATCTGTGCCGTACGAATTAATAAATAAATGAATACAAAATTCGTTTTTCATGCTATTTGTAAGATAATTTTGTTAACCAAACATAAAAAGATTCATTGAAATCGGTTAAAAATAACAGAGATATAGCGTTTTGAAATTAGCAGTGGTGGTAGCCTATATTTCTATGATTAATTTATTATTTATTGAGTCTGATTTTGTGAAGTATTTTTTCTAATAATCCTATAAAGTTCTGTTGAAGATTTCTTTCATACTCCATCCATACAACATAACTACATGGTTAATATTACGCTTTAATACGTACAATAAACCAAATATGAGTGATCTTTTTCAATGACTATTGATCCAGTTAAGTAATAATAAAAATAAATCGAAAATATATAGAAACAACTTAAATCAATGTGTTATTGCGCAAAGGTGAAATTAAAAATATTTTTAAAGTGAAAAATAAGAAACTAAATAACTGTTTTGTTGTTTTTTATTTAATCTCTTTCCCCTATCTTTAGCCAAAATATATACAAATTTAAGAAAATTCCAATCTCAAAAAAATAAGAGAAATTATTTACATAATAATAGGTTAATAAAATAAATTTGGAGAGTAAGAGAAGCGTGTGGGAATCGTTAAAGCATAAAAACCAGCAGGCCAATAAATTGGCATTCCAATCAATAGACCTTTCGACAAATTGGGCCCCATTGTCAATTTTCTAAAATCTGATCGTCTCGTCTAAACAGCCCTTTACCTGACCATCATAAGGCCGATATGAACTTACAGAGTACAGCTATAACTCTATAACTCTACTAAACTATCGAATTCCTAACGTATCCAATCTTTACAATCCAAAACCATTCGTGAAACCCTCAATGGTCCTTAGTTTGTCAAGAATAAACTCATCCGTAAATACCTTAATGGTTCACACAAGTTGCTAACTTGGCCTGAACCAGAGTTATTCATGAAAGGAATCCCCACACTAACCCATTAGTTACACTCCTTGCTTTCTATTCCAATCCTCCGATTTTTCAGAATAGAAGATGACCGTGAGACCTTCTGATTTAGAATTCTTATTAGGGTTGCTAAATTAGCAATAGTATACAAGCATTTAGAGGGTCATCAAGTAGGCTGGCTTTTAGTTGGGCAGGATCCACGACCAGATTCCTTTGATGGTCCTAGATGAAAATATTGATGATACGAGGAGAGTAGGAAGTTATCGGCTCCGATGGATTAATGGAGTGGCAGTGAATGGTCCATCTTGAAAATCCGCAATTGAAGAGCGATAGCCACGAACAGAGTCTGGTGGACCAAGTTGTAGAAGGCCTTGACTAATAGTTGTAGCTCCATGAATGGAAATGATGATTTGGGTACTGCCAA
Organism: Piezodorus guildinii; assembly: GCA_023052935.1. Taxonomy (NCBI): domain Eukaryota; kingdom Metazoa; phylum Arthropoda; class Insecta; order Hemiptera; family Pentatomidae; genus Piezodorus; species Piezodorus guildinii. The sequence continues at coordinate 165,578,882 of CM041292.1, forward strand.
TGTGTAGTGTATCCCAATATGTAATTCATGTCATTGTATTATATTTCTATCTCATCTACATTTATGGATTTTCTGGAGAAGCATGGATAAGAAGAACTAAATTTGTAATTACTACTAAATTATGAAATCAGTGACCAAAATCGCAACAAGGATAAAGGTTTGTCGTCTAAATTGTTGTCAGTTTGTTGTCTAGTTTCTGGACTATGAGCCAAATGCTAAAATACGAGATCTTTAACTCTGAACTCCTAACTTCCGGAGTGTTGTGTTTTCCTAAACTTAGTGGAGTATTTTCCCTTGTTTTCAATAGCTGAGGTCAGAGCGGTATTAATACTGGCGTTAAAGGAGATAATATCTGAGTGGTGGAAGAGGACTTTAATATGTCTTGTTGTTTGTTTTGCTGAGAATGAAGCCCTGTTATACCGGGCATAGGGGAAGCCCCAACTGTTCGGAAAATTGCCTCCGCGGCCGGGAAATAATGCTTTTTGTTGTGCCCCATTGTCTACCCTCCCTAGAGGGCAGCCGTTGTGGTCGCCCCTTGGCTAAGATGCTGCTCTGCCTCTCTCCCTTTGATCAACCACTATCAAATAATCACAGTTCTTCGCTTTTGAGCCTCTCATTTTGCCTCATAAAGTACGGATATAATTTTAATTAATGATATAGTAAATAGGACTATCAGAACGCATATTATGTTTAGTTAATTTCATCTTTGTAGTCCCCAGGCGCTCTAGCGTCTCCGACAGGTATGCTAAGTTCAAGTGACTAAATCCAGTTTCTCGGCGACAGTATTTCTGAGAGTATTCCTAATCCGCACTTCTTTAACCTAATTTAAAGACAAATTGTTCCTTAATCTCCCCAGCCATTCATTGTAAACAAAAAGTTAGGATAATGGTCACATTTCCTTCTAAATGAGGACCACTACAAATACAAGTAAACAACAACCTTATTTTCCTTTACAGTTTTTTGTTTTACACTATGATCTTATGATATTAGTGAGAAGTACAATTATAATATCTTTTCATACTCATATGTAATCATGAACATAAATATATATAAAACTATCGTTCTATTCACTACTTTTATTTTATTTTACATCATCCACCAACAGGTCTAGGCCCAATTACAGGTGGTAAATCATACAAAAAAAAATTACATTACACTACAATAAATAAAATAATAATAAATGAAATTCAAACTAATTGGTAATGTACTACATACCAGCTTAATTTATATAATGAAACAAAAAAATACATATATATATATATATATATATATATTGGGTTGATGCAAAATTAATGCAGGTTTCCTCTATTGCAATATCTTAATTCCAATTGTGTAAACAAAGCTAATTCTAACATTGATCATTATTATACCAAAACAAACCTTATCTAATACCCTCTCTTTAACCATGAATTTGTTTAGTAAAATCGTTTTGTTCAGTGTGTTCAAAGGTCTTGAATCGAAAATGTCAAAGTGCGATTTTCGTCAAATTTATTTTTACGAATTTAAATTAGGGCGCAGCGCTGCGCAAACGGCTCGTAATATTAATGAAGTGTGGGGTCAGGGGGCTATTAATGAGTGCACGGTGCAGCGTTGGTTCCAGAAGTTTCGCAGAGGAGATTTCGACCTCGAAGACAAGGAAGGTCGGGGCCGTCATCTTGCTCTGGACAACGACCAGCTGAGGTCAAAAGTGGAAGAAGACCCAACCAAAACCACACGAGAAATGGCGGCGGAACTCGGAACTCAAAAATTGCAACGTCTTTGCCAAGCATTGATGAATCGAAAGGGGCCGATCCTGCTCCACGATAACGCCAGACCACACGTTGCACAACCAACGCTTCGACGACTGCACGAGTTGGGCTACGAAGTACTCCAACATCCGCCTTATTCACCTGACCTCTCTCCTACAGACTTCCACTTTTCAGGCATCTGGACAACTTTTTGAGGGAGAAAATTTTCAAAACCAGGACGACATTGAAAATTCTTTTCGTGATTTCATTGAGTCCAGGGATTCGGATTTGTTTTCTGGTGGAATAAGAAAGCTTGTTGAACGTTGGCAAAAGTGCATTGATTCAGATGGAAATTATTTTGATTAAATATATATGGTTAAAGTAAAGATATGGCGTATTTACAATACCTACTAAAAACCTGCATTAATTTTGCATCAACCCAATTATTTATATATATATTATATATATATATATATATATATATATTATAACTTACAAATATCATAATCCAAATAAAAAAGAAATAAAACGTTGAACAATTAATCATAAATATACTGATATAAAATTAAAAATATTAAGATAAAAATACAATAAAAGATAGAAACAAAAATAAAAATAAAAATAGAGAAGTAAAAAAAAAAATAAAATTAAAAAAAAATAAAAATCAACCCCAGCTTTGGGTCATTTTAATTTAAAGATGAGAACAAAAAAAAAAATTACACAATTTGCCAATGTTTTTGTTTACATTGCACATAGATGTCACTCATACTAAATAAAATAAAATCAGTATATTATTATATTTACGTTATCAAGGAATTTAGAGCTTATTGAAAATATATAATTATTAAATGAATGAAAAATGGTTGGCTAAGATTTGTCCTGTTTGAGTCAACGAAAAACTGAAATATAAGAGAAACCTAAAAAGTCCCAATGTCTTGTAACATACTGAGTTGGGCTTTTACAGCAGGATTTTTTTAGTGTAAAAAAAAATCGCCTATCTGCCTACTATTAACCCTTCCTACCCTGAATACTCCTATACTCCTAAGTCAAGTCCCCTAAGCATATTACTGTCGTCTATACTCCCCTTGCCATTTTATGTCCCATTTTATTTAGCTTAAGAAAAATATAGTCATGGTCGACTTTATCAAAAGCTTTCTGGAAGTCACAATAATTGATATCAACTTGTTTGCTTGTATTTGATGGTTTAGATACGTACTGTGTGAAATTAGTTAAATTTGTTACAGTAGAGCGCTTTGGAATAAAACCATATTGTTCAGTAATAAAATGTTTAGTTAGATGGCCTATTGATCTATTATAAATAATTTTTTCATAAATTTTTGGAAAAAAAAAACAGGTATAATTGATATGGGCCTATAATTTCCTATATTACCTACATCTCCGTTGTGCACAGGTGTATTACAAGCATTTTTCCAGAATCTAGAGTAATTCTGATTTTTTTTAAGAGAATGATTAAAAATAAACTGCAATGGTTAAATCTTCAGTCATAATTTTTTTTTAAATACGATGAAAGTAGAAGTTGAGGATTTTCTTTTTCTAGAATTATTTAATTCCTGATGGATTCCAATAAATGCTAATTGAGAAAACTCGAAAATCCGTATTCCTAAGAATTTTAGAGGACAATACTGTTTCCTAAACATGAAGTCTTAATTAGGAAATTAGCCTTGTGGTGTTTATTTAACTAAAACTTCTGAGAAAACAGTGATTTGATAAATTCATAGCGATTATTAATAAATCACCAGTCACCTTTAAAAAATTATTATTTAGTTCGATAAAGTTATAATTAGGGTGAAAAATATCACGTAATATTTTAAATCCCAAAGCAATTATACCGCAACAGTACAAGTCTTCCTTTTGTCACCAATACCTTTTTCCCTACCTCCTAAAGCTATTAATCCCTCTGAGGTTTAATATCTCTCCAGAAACTGACCCTCCGTAAATCTCCTGGACACGATCTCCTTACCCCCAGATCCTCCGTCAATGCTTGGCGTATAAAGGTAAACGAAGCCAAATGCAAACAAGTAAACTTCACTCTTCGACGAAAATCCTGTCCATCTGTTTACCTTAATTCCATTCCAATTCCTCTTACAGATACAGTCCGCTTCCTACTAGGCAAAAGATTGACGTGGAACCCACATACAAGACTGAAACGAAAAGAAGACAATACTGAAGCCTATCTGGACCTACGGACTTGAACTAAGGGGGACAGCTAAACGTTCTAACATCAAACGCATTCAATCCTTTCAATCCAAAGTCCTCCGAACAATAGTAAATGCTCCTTATTACGTCTCCAACTATACCTTACACCACGACCTTAATGTTCCATTTATTTCAGACCTGATTCCATCCTAATTTTCCAAAGTCCACCAGAACCTCATTCATCATCCTAATCCTCTAGCACAATCCCTATCCAGCTCCACTCATCCATACAACCCTCCTAGAAGTTGAAACGGCAGTGGCCCCGAGACATATTGTAAACATCTATTCTGGAGTTCTGACACTGTTCAGATTCTCCTCTCATGTGCGGTGTAAAGCACTAATCTACTGTTCTCCGGGTCCTGGGTTCAAACCCGGCCGTGGTGGGATATTAAATATTTTGTTAATGCAGTCGGGAGGGTGGGGGAGGAGAGTAACCCTAGGGTATGGATATCCTCCTTGGGCAGAACCAGCCTCTATGCATTGATTACACAACTCCTTGAACAGCCGTTGACCTAAAAACAGTACGATTCTCTATATGTACTCAGCTCAAGATCCTTCATGGGTTGTAGAGTTAAAGGTTTCTTTATCGCATCTGAGGGAAGTGGCGGGCCGTATAAATTAATATAAAAATGAAGTTACTTGAAAATATATTTCGTTTAAGAATTAGGGATAACTTACCTTGCAGATACTTATTTGAATGACTTAAATAATTCCTGAGTGCTAACGAAACAAAATATTTTTAAAATCCATTTTAAACAAGGATTTTATCAGTCTCTACTTTTCTTTAAGAGGGCATAATGTACCTTACCTTGTAATGATAATCTCAAGATATTATCGATAAGTGATAATTGTTCACTTGAAAGTAGTGAGTATAAAATTATTATATTTTAGTTTAGCGCTGTCTAACTTGTCATCCGCCTGTTCTTGATGTGTGGCCCCATGTCATTCTTTTGTCTAATATCAAGCCCAGATATTATAAGTAATTAAAAAAAAATACTTTTGTGGCAAACAATATTCATTACTACCTCACAAAAAAAAAAAGAAACAACGAAAAAAAAAATATCCACTTGATATTCAGAAATAAGCTCCATTCATCGTTACTAGTTTGGTTAACCCTTTAGGAAAATTGACTTTTCTTGTTTGAAGAAGAAGCCTTCATCCGTAGTCAGTGCTTTAACTCAATTCTCTCTTTTTAAAATAACGCTTATCAGTTTAATGGCGCATGTAATAGCAAGAAACTTTCTCCTTTTCCTTTAGATCCTTTTGAACCAGAAAATTTACCATGCAGAAAATTAATGTTTGTAGTTTAAATATGTTCATGTCAACTCGAACATAATAATTCTTGATATTATTGGTATATTTTTTTTTCCTTATTGCCTTTGCAATTCATCCTCAATTAACGATCTAGAAAAGAATTATGGGCTTCCATGATTTAGTGGCCCATTTCTTTACAGATCTTTACTTAAAAAAATGAAAACACGCATTTTCATTGTGTATACCTTATACTTGTTAGTTTAAGAAAAAAATATAAAAACCCCTCTATTTTAATTGACCCTCATTAATTTTCATGCATTATTAAGATAATTTAAAATATCAATAGTTCATTTTGGTTTTTAGTCATAAAAGTAGAAGTTACCTTCAACATCTCAATTAAGTGTTTAGCATAATTTTCGCTGAAAATCTTAACTTTACAAATATTATCTGTAAAAGTGACCATCTCTCTCTCTCTCTCTCTATATATATATATATATATATATATATATATATATATATATATATATATATATATAAATTCGTTTCATGGATATTTTTCTCCAATTTTGTACCATACTATGTTTGCGGTGAACACAATTGTTTGAATCAACTATTTGAATTATCTCAGGTGGTAAAATAAGCTCATAACTTCTTTTAATATTTCAATTTAATCCTTCTTGTGTTTATAAAATCATGTTTACTTGGCCAATAATATTTACATATTCTAAAAAAGGATTAGTTAAGGTTCTTTTGTAGGTACATCAGTTTCAACAGAGATTCCTTAGCGTAAAGTGGTATTTTGCTTGCTCAAGGTAAAAGATAAATAAATTCATTTTAGTCATTTAATGATTTTTAATTTCCGAAAAGGAAAATCCGCCGCACAGACAATTAAGAAAATTTGCAGTGCATGATGCCTCAAGAAGAGAAAGCTTCGTCTGTTAATGGTTTGCTCAGTTCAGAACAGGAAATTTTGACTTAGAAGAAGCAAAGCGCTCAGATCGTTCTTTAACTGTTGATGTATACCAAATTCCAAAAATTACCTAAAATATGGCTACAAATAATTGATAAAAATGGATCATATATAATTTATTAGAAATATTTACAAGGGTCTGAAGTTTTTATTGAAAACTGAAATGCTACGAGCTTTTATGCAACCAGTTATAAAAAAAAATAAAATAAATAAAATATAGAATCTCACTCACTATTGAAACCTTTAACTCTTTTATTTTTTAAAAAAGTTTTTACGTTGAACGTACTGAACAATTTTGTATGAATCGGTATCACTTTTTGACATATGTAATTCATTATCTCAGCTTTATGGAAATAAAATGAACATTTCAACAATTATATTACTAATGCAGTTCGCTTAAACTTTCATATTTCAAAGATTGACCTTTTGATGTGGCAACCAAAAAAACTATATTTATTTTTAAAGACTGTTATGAGGTATAGGCATTATCTATTAACATATCTCACTGTTGTATTTTCACATAATTTTACAAACTAATCTCTTCTATCTACATTTAAATCAATTTTTTTTCATTATTTCAAATCCATTCTTAGTGTCATTATATATTTAAAAACCGCTGGAAATTATTACACAATGGTAAACTATTTTAAAATACCTACATTAGGGTATGACTAGATTATTTAAGGTTTTTATAGACAATTAACTAATATAAAGAGTAATCAATAATTTAAAGAAAAACAGCCTCGAGAACCACGTGGAAGAGAGCCACGTGGAACTAATCGGCTAATAACCGAGGAAAACTATCCAATTTTCACAGAATTAGAAGAGGACTGGTGTGACACTCAGTGGAATTTGCAATTGTATAAAGTAATTATGAAGACCAATACATATGTAAGTGTATATGTGTACTTTTTTTTTCTAATTACTGCTTATTTAATGTTATCTGTCTGTGAGTTCAAGCCTTTTAATGACAAGACTAGGAAAAGTGTAAGTTGGTTGTAGCTTTGGTTGCGGTAGACGGTGTGCGGATTCATAGGCTTGAATGTGGGCTGCCTGCACCTCAGTAGCTGTCGGTCCGAAGGTGTGGCCTGCAATAGTATCCTCTCTACCGGTCCCCCTCCTCCCGATCAGTGGTTTTACATTCATCATTTATTCCACTAAAATTTTAACAAAAGTGGATCCCAAATGTGTCTCACTGATTTTGATTTTTTTTTTTTTTTTTTTATGTGAAACTAGACATTTAGCCACTATACTCTGCAAAACATTAGGAGCCAACGCTTCCCAGGTGTATTGTAGAAAAATCAGAAATAGTGAAAGTAGAAAAATAAGTTTGGTGTCAAAATCAACCTATTTCAAGGCGGAACAATTGAGAAAATATTTAATTTTTATGCATATTAGGAGTGGATTATTTTAGGCGAAGGTCAAAGTCTAAATATAAAGTTGGCTGATATGTAACTTCACTATTATTTTATTTAATTATGATGCTCTATGTTTTAGCTATTATGCCGTTTTCTGATGCAAAGAACAATATTATCTATGGTGAGAGGGTACTTACACCCAGAAGCCTCGTGTCTAAATTTCTATTCATAAATGAGGCTTCTGAGTGATAAAAAAAAAAGATAAAAATTGTTCTTTACACCAGAAGATGGCTTTTAGTTGCAAATTAGTGCATCATAATTAAATAAAGTAGTGGTGAAGTTAAATATCACATTTCAAAACAAAATATTAAGAACAGCCGTAGATGCACCATGGTTTATTAGAAATAGTCTACTTCATCGTGAGCTACGAATTGAATACATGGAAGACTTCATCAAAATCCGCTTCAAAAAATACCACTCGCAGCTTCCAGCAGTTGGAAGTGCAGTAGCCTACAACATAGGAATTCCAACTTCATCTAGAAGGCTCAAACCAGGACTTCTACACCACATTATGTTGTAAATATTATTATCTAGCTTTATGAACCTCATATTATTTTACTTTTTATTTATTTTTTTAACTTATTTTGATTGATTATTATTTCGTTTTTTGTATTTTTTTCTATTTTTTATTTTATTTTTTAGACTAAAATCTATCTTAATTTTATAATTTATATTCTTGCGCAAAATCTAGTATTAATTTTGTATATTCGTTACTTCTCTTTCTTTCTTTAGTTTTTATTATAATTGTTCGTTATGTTATCAAGTTGTTTTTATTATTTAATTCTTAGGAATAATTATAAATTTATAATCGTTAGGGATGTCTTTTGTACTAGGCTATACCCTTACTTTTTCCATTGTTACAAGTTGTAATATTTATTCATTTATGTTAAAAAAACAAAACATGTATGGCTCAAGCAGCCGAACTGGCAAAAAAGAAAGAAGTTAAAAATCAGCCTCCAACTTTTTATAATTTGTATGCTTCTTAATAACCCCTTTGTTAACCCCTTCTTAATAATCCTAAATTCACATAAACTCAACTAAAGAATACTATTAATAATGTTTCTTAGACGTTGAATTCACATTAAGATTTCTCATTCATCAAGCAGTTTATTTATCTCAATTGAAAAGCAAAAACGAATTTGATATAAAATCGCTCTAAAAGAGGACGACCCTTTAATATCTTTTTATAAACAATTCAATGCTTCTCCTGCCTCATCATAATGTAAGGTGTTAAATAAAAAAAAATCAACATTTTCAAGGAACAATGGAAATTCGTTTTATAAAGCGAAAACCACAATCATGTTTGTTTTCTTTGTTTTGAATGGATTTTCCAGAATTTAATTTGTATATGTTTAAGTTGTAGAACGTGTTTTTAACCTCTAAATCTGTTGGCTTATGAAAAAGTTATACCAAAAAATTGAAAAATAATAAAAATTCTAGTCACATTTCAAGATTGTGTGGTGACTACTTATTATTATTATTGAATATTAAATAAAGGAAAACTTCATTTTGACTTGTTATGCTATGAAACTATCTTGAATTGTTCCTGTTACTCCGTTGAAAAGAATATAATAAATAAACTATTCCCCAATTCACAACATACGTTTTTGAATTATCTTCAAAGGAAATATTAATAATAAGAAAACTTAAATCATAACAAAAAGAAAAAGAAAGTTTTCCTGTTTTTTATATGCTGAAAATGGTCTAAAATACCTAAATTTAAGTTGAGTTGTACATGAAACTTCATTTTAATTCATGCTCAAAATAGAATTCAGGTAATTCGGATCTCCCGATAACTATAGCAATGAATATGCTGGCTACGCCTTTGAAAATCTCCATTGACACATATATACGTTGGAAATCGCAAGATTTTAGAAGAGTTATTATGCAATAGAACAGATTGTGCATGTTAACAGAATGCAGTTATAAGCACACCATCTTATGTACGTATCTTATTTCCAATGAGTTTTTTTGTTTTATTATTTTACATAATTTATTTTAAATGGAATGTAATCCATAAAAGCTAGTATTGAATAGTTCTGCTCTTAATTCTCTTTCTATCTAATTATTAAATCATCTCGCGATTCTTGGTTTGGTCATTTTTCTATGAACCCTAAATCGGTCAGTGTTTTTTAACAAAAAAATACTGAGTTGGAATACAGTTTAGTAATAAAAAAAAAAAAAAAAAAGTATTCAAACCAAATAATAAGTCGACTGAAAAAAAGATATATCTTTTTTTTCACCCCTACTTCGCCTTTGAAGGTTACACGTTGGTTTCTCGACCCACCTAGTGAAGGCAGGAAATAAATGACGAGTTAAAGACCCTCCGGCTTAAATTAATAAGGATTTCACAACTTGGAACTACTTATTAATTTAATCTAAGTTTTTGGTCATGTAGGTAGTTGCTAGACAAAAAGGAAATATACTATGAACTCAAAAAGGAAATGAATAAATGTTTTAGTAAATTAGATCAGCGATCTCTTAGTTATTAACCACCCTTATTAAAAAAACACGGTATTATCTTAAACCAGATGAGAATACAGATATGATAAAGATGAAAAAAATATATATTAAGCTGGGATCCTTTAGCAATATTATTATTGTCCATTGTGATAAACTGTAATAAATACGAATAAAAAAAAAATATATATATTAAGTACTGAAGAGGTATTTTGTCGATTATAGTGTCATTACATTACTAAATCAGAGCTGGATCAACCGAAAAGGCCCTTACGGATTTCAGGGCCTACCTTTTTTCCCTAAAAGAAGTTTGTACCATTAATAAACAGAAATTATAAAGTAATGCTGTAGTTGTTATGGGTTTTGAGGCAAAAACCCTAGGGTCATAAACGCTCATATGTTGTAAAGTAAAAAGTTTATTTCTAATTTTTAATATAGTCCACAAGCATGACCTTTTTCATTTCAATACACGTCTCTCATAAATAAGATTTAGTAAATGCAAACAATGTTTTAATAACATATGTTTGAACATTTCTTTCCCTATTTATTTAGTATCAAATTTAAACCAAGTTTTTGAGGTTTTTCCCCATCAATAGGTTTTAATCTTACTCTTATTTTTCCAATATGTATCTACATCAGTTTACATTAATTTTCGTTCATACTGATTATAATTTCATCCACGTATATTATTTACAGTGAAACATTTTTGAATATGGTTCAATTCATCTGAAATCATCCAATTTTCATTAATTTTTAACAGCTCAACATTTTGTTTTTAATGATATTTTTATGAATTATCCTCTATCATTCTAAGAATAAAAAACGAGTATACAATTTTTTTCTGGAAAATACTTTAGGTGTTATTGCCTTTTTAAGTCAGCTTCGTGGCTGAAAACATGAGTTGGAAAAATCTCTCTAATTCTGGTAATTTTACAGATATCAAATCAAAACTAAAACTAACGATATAATAATAATCTGATTACACTTTCTTTCATCACAACACATTACGTAAATGGTATGGAAAGTGGTTAGAAAAATTCTCAAGAATTAATAAAATACGAGAATTATAATGAGTAAAAATTTTGTAAGGAAAAATAGACTTACCTTTTTTCCACAGCTTAACCATAGCCCTACTTGCTGTATAAATTTCAATCTTGAAAACACAGTCCTTTTTTGTATATAAATTTTCAAAAATTGCAAAAACTCACACAGTTTTACAAATTTACACAGAAATATCTCAAAAAACACTGAGTGAAAATTTATGAAACTGATAAAGATTACGCATCTAAACGTAGTGTATGAGTTACAAAAAAAGTTGACTGAGATGAAGCTGGTTCCGAAGTTCTGAAATTTCATCGTTGTTAAAATAACGTCTTCTTTAAGAAAAATATCAACTCCGGTAATTTTAAATGTTTCAGAAAAAAAACAGAAACTGGAATGATGATGAAACTACTGTATACAGTTTTGGTCCTCACAACACCTTCTCCGCAACAAGTAACCAAGAAAATAGTTAAAAATTGACAAACATTTACATCAACTGAAACTTTTAGCACTCTCTTACAAGGAATGTTAGAAAGGAGTCTTATGCTTAATGTTTTGTTCATCTTGTGTTAAATTTCATTAGTAGAGACGGTCAACAAAATTTGTAGTGCGTATGCCGATGATGCCTAAGGAGAAAGCACAGTCCGTAGGTGGTTTGCTCGGTTCAGAACAGGAAATTTTAGCTTGGAAGACGCTGAGTGCTCGGTTCGTTCCTCAACTGTTGAGATGACCAAATTAAAAAAAAAAAAATCCTTAGAGATGGCAACATTTAGTATATCAAAGTGGGTCGTATGTAATCGTTTAAAAATATTTACAAGAATCTGAAGGTATTATTGACATCACCAGGAAAAAACGCTATTGTAATAGTATAGTGCATAATAATATAATAATGTATTATATCATAGTGTAATATAATAGCATAATAATAATATAGTGCATTCTAATAGCTTTACATTCTTATTACAGTTTTTGAAATGAAAACTTCTTCAGGCGTGTCATGCGGTTTTTGGCTGGGGTAAAAGATTTAATTTCGTAACCATGTTAACGTCACCATCATGCTCTAGACTGGCGCATGCGCTTTGCGTATACCTGTCAATTAGAGATAGGATAACGATATCAAATTATGTAAACGTTACCGATACCGCTGTAATATCAGCACAAAAATATCGATATTTATAACAATTTATTTTAGTATTGAATTAAAATCAGTTGCAAATGAAATGAGTAAAGACATATAATATAAACTATGTCGTAGAACTTATCTCTTACAATATATAAAGTTAATATAATGAATATCTCAATTCTGTTGACTCTAGAATATCAATATCTGTAAATATTATTAAAAAATCACTTTACATGAAAACTTACGAATATTTATAAATAACTTTACATATAAAGCAAAATCATGATGATCCTACTGTCAATTAAATTGTAGTAAAGCGAAATCGGAAAGAATATCTTGATCATATAACAGTAGAAAATGACATTTAAAAATTAATTTCATTTTAATAATATAGATTTCAATTAAACACAATGCATCCTTCAAGATGATGTATCTCTACAAGGATTGATGATTTATAATTAAATGAAACAATTATAAAAAACATACATTGTTAACACAATCTACTTTAACGAACGTAGTCTTCTTTCCATCGAGACTTAAAAAAAAAAAAAAATTCACTTCTATTAGCAGTCCCTATGACTGGCTGAATTGTAATTTTTTTTTCTTGCGTAAGCGACCAACAATATTTATTTTTTTGGTAAGATTTAATTTTTAATTGAAATTTCAAAAATATAAGGACTTAAAATTTGAAATGCTTTCCTGAATATAATCCCTACGTTCTGGGAATTCATTTACGTACTTCCTTTAGGAGAATCGTTTGCTAGTTTATCTCCTAAGATACCAACTCCCCATTGCACCTTCATTCTTGAAGGCCGAGCCTGTAACCTTAATCGGCTAAAGTGCTGCCCCGTTTCTTAATCTGTGGATCTCACATCTCCTAGTCTCTGGAGGTCGAATAAAGATCTCAACTTGACAACTCTTCTCCGAATACATCTCCATTACATCCCGGGACTCTCTCTAGGCTTATTTATCCCTTCTTTCTTAACACGATGAAGTCTGTCAACTTTACTATATTGACTTATTTACACATCTTTGATCATTTCTTCATTTCATCTTTCTTATATTTAAAAAAAAATTCGAAAAAATATTTAAAATAATATAATAATTTTTATTCATCATTTTATTATGAAAAATGTAGTGCGCGCATCACACTACTTCAACTAATCTTGGTTGTTGAAATCAATTTAGGAATTTTCAAATTTTATTTTTTTATTAAGGTTTTTCAACCACAAGGGTCATTTGCACCCTATTTTACAATTTCCGTTCATGTGTTCCTAATTAAAAGTTGTAATTTAAATTTATTGAAATATTTTTGTTGATTTCCAAAATAATATCAACTTATTAATTTGGTCTTCTACCTGGAATGAATTTTCAAATTAATTAGACTTGATTAAACGTTGAAGAGTTAAATTAAATTTCGATGGAAACATGTGTTTCCGATTAAATGATCTAATAATTACTTATGTGTATACTCTTTTAAGCTCTTACTGTTCACTATGTTTTATAACTTTGTATATTGGATATATTTTTTCTAAACTCTCAAGCTTTCCGACGGTATGTTGTAGATCTATATTACTATTCATGTATTCCGAAAGACAAAAATTATCTTAAGAAATATGTTTGCTCTTTTCTCCATTAATTGGATATTAAATTAGTTCGACTCAAATATTTAGCCGTTTTTTTTCTATCAATTCCAATAATATCATATGTTTAGTTTTTCAAATCTACAAAAATTAAGTTACTTTAAAAAAATAAATATAAAAATATCATCATTAAAGCAGTTAGACTACTTCAATAAAATGAAACCAATATGATATTAATACCTTTTAAATTTTACATCGATTTAGTGAGTTTAATCGTTAATGCTATTTTGGAGGAAAAAGTTAAAAGAAACCAAATGCACGGTATAAAGTAGCTCTTCTGGTTCTTCGATTTCGATAAAAACAGACGCTATAACATCTTGAGCATGTAGTTATCTTAAATATGAATTTCATCTTCGTACATTTTTTATTGGTGCTAAATTTACCACACACGGGCGCACACATCACACACGCATTCACACACCTTTTTGCGCAACTTAGTTCTTTGAACTTGAGGGACCCTAAAACGTATATTTTCGTTGAAAATGTAATTCGAAACACTTTGGGATCGCAATACTTCCCCTTACTATATGTTTCATATATAGGTAAGCGCAAGTATAAGTTACAATTATTATGCGAAAAAAAGTTTTGCACTAGCTTGCCTAATTGAAATAAATTTTGTATTGATTCAAATTTTGGATTGAATCGAGAAAAAAAAATGTTGATAGTACTTCAATTTATTTTCTTGAAAACATTTGAATATAATCTTATGGTAAAAATTAATTATTATTTGTTTAATAGATACAGGCAATCCTTAGCAATGGTGATGTTTGTCGATGTAGAAAATTACTTTGCCTATCCAGGTTTTCTTAGGATAGAGATCTTAAACGAATACCTGACATCGCACAGGCTTGGGACTACCTTCTTATGTCCCCTCCGAAGGACTGATACTAAGAATTTTTTACTTCCATTAAAAAATCGTAGGACCACCTACGGGTTTGAGCCTGTGACGTTTGGCATAGACGGTTGTTATACTAGCCACCCTGCAACAGGTGATCACGTAAATTGTTTTTTTATTTACTTTCTCTTTTTTTTAGAGATATGTGAGCGATAATATCCATAAGCAGTTTTTTTACTTTCAGTTGAAAGTATTGCGATCCTGAAAATTTTCGAATTCCAATTTTAACGGAAATACACGTTTTAGGGTTCCCTAGGTCCCGTAAACAATATGAGTGTGTGTGTGTGTGTATGGTAAGTCCAGCGCAAAAACGAAAATTCCTATGAAATTGAAAGCTCATATTTAAGACAACTATACGCCTGAGATGTTATAGCAAATGTTTCTTCAAAATCGGCTGACCAGAAGATCTACTTTACATTATGCCTTTTACAAATTTTTACGATTTTCTCAAAAACGGCTCTAATGGTTTTTATTAAATTTGCTATGATATATCTATGTAGAATTTAATAGGCTTTAATACGATGTAGGTTTTATCGATTTATTAATTCTTTTAATGTAAGGTTTTTATTATTTAAATAGTCTGATATGGCTTAGTTGAAATTTTCTTCCTCTAAAGTGCCTTTAATTTCAATAATTTGAATACCTTATCCAATTGATTTTGTAAGTATTGATAATAAACTAAGAGCTGTATAATTTGAATGAATTCGACATCTAATAATAGGAGAAAAGAGGAAAATTATGTTTTAATGCAATTTTTGGTGTTAATGGACATAAAATTGTAAAAGTTTACAGAGAGTAATGAAAAACTGATAAAACTAACTGATAGTCGTAGTTTATAATAGAATATATCATTTAATAAAACTAATGTTTCTATTAAAGTTCAATTTAATTTATTTATTAACAATTTATTTTCATCACTTAATCTATTTAAACATTCTTAAATTGATTATAACAAGGAAGGTAAGTGAATGTCGTATGTTGCACGCACCAGATTTTTCCCTTAAAATTTTTTATTTTATTTATTTATAGTAATTTAAAACTGTATTAAAGAAAAACATGAGTAAATATGCTCCCTTAAAATAAAAACAACAACAACAACAAGGAATTGTATTAGTCAAGTCGTTTTAAATAAACATATATGTACATATAATATTTTCATTAAATAAGACAATTAAATGATAGGTAAAGTTGACACATATTAATTGTTTGGAGTTGTTAATTAAAAAAATAACTTATTTAATAATTGTCACTTTCTATTATTTTATTCTACAAGTTAGATTTTTTTTTTCTAAAATCCATCTGCTTGCGGGTCATATTTGACTTATGTATTATTATTACTATTAAATAAATGTGTTTTCAAGAAGAGAAAATACTTCTCTTTTATATGATCAGAACGTTTGCTTACAATTTACATTTATAAATTTTTAATTATGAATGGTCAATCTTTTCAAATTAACTTAATCAAATTCAATTAAGAAGAATATATTGTTTTCTAATTCGCCATTAAAGCCTATTTAATTTTTTATAGATAATCAGTATGATCAAAATCCTTTGAGTAGTTTTTGAGAAAAGTATAAAATTCATAGTCTAATGTGGCAAATACAAATGGTCGATAAAGATAAAAGATTTGCTGTTGCATCTGTGACAGATAATTATTTTTAATATGATATTTCATTTTCAAGGACTTTTGAGAAGCCAATAAAGCCTTACTACGCTCACAGAGACGATTTTTAGAGAGTTTTTCATTTGACTCGGGAACTTTTGGCTAAAATTTTGATTCAGCTGGAAACTCTTAATTTTAATCTAACAGGAATTTATCATACCTTAATTGGCTTTATCACTGAATTAAGAGAAACAAACATTTCATGAATAATAAAACACTTGTGTCTGAAATTTAGGGATCTTTCATGCCTTTAGAAAAAATAGAAAATGTAACAAATAAAGAAAGCACAATTTTCTTTTATGGAAAATTTCGTTCAACGACTTGTTTGAAACAGTTATTCGAAAAGAAAAGCAGCTTATAGTTAGTGCTAATTGAAACCAACAACTCTGCTCATTGTGCTACTTTGTAGGACGAAGTCGAAAAAGAAGGACATTAAATATCTGATAAGCCCGTTGCGGAGTAACAAATGTGAAGTAGTTAAGCCTCCTATCAGATGATAGGCTGTTATAAAAAACTGGGATTAACTGAACAATAGAGGCTACTTTTAAAATGAAAGTGTCATTCAGTGTTCATCTCTAGCGGGCTTGCTTATACCCCTTTTAATCCTTAGGGATTCATGTAACAATTTATTTCTATGAAGGCGGCTTTATTGCTTATTTAATACGCTGTAAAATGGGTATTTATTATGGAAAAAATAGTTTCAAGAAAAATGCATCTAAAATTTATATTTAACGCAAAGCAAGACCGATGTGGCATAGGACTAAAAGTTAAGTTTTATCCATCAGATAAAACTTACTATACCAAAGTGGCCAACAAACTGAAATCAGCACTTAGGAAATTCAATACTCATACTTAACTTGACTGAAAACCTCAGGACCGCAGATAAATCACTATGGACGACCACAAAAAGCTCCTAAAGTTTAAATATTTTAACCATCCTCTCCTAAACGAATCCCAATCCTGGACAAGATCTGACGAAAAAAAATCTCAGCATCTCTTTAAAATTTACAACCCGCATCCAGATATTCTTAATCCTCTTCAGCTTGAATGTATTGAAGCTGAACTGGATTCTCCTCTTCAAATGAACTTCCTCCTAATGTATTTTATCAATCTGAAATATCATAGTTTAACATCTCGCAAAGCTCCTGGACAAGACCTAATCACATCCTTTATCCTGAAACATCTTCCTCAATAAGCCATCCTATACCTCACCTACATTTACAATTCTGTTCTCCGCACTACATATTTTCCTGACTCCTGGAAGTTATCCATAGTAAAAATGATTCCTTAACCTAAAAATCCTTCAGAATATCCATCCTCCTACCGACCCATTACTCTCTTATGCATTATGGGTAAAATCCTGGAAAAACTTCTGCTTAAACGCATACCATCATTGATTCATATCACATTATCCCAGATCAACAGTTTGGATTCAGGACAACCCACTCCACTATCCAGCAAGTCATCGTGTAGTGGACGTTATATCCTCAGCATTGGAGCGCAAATTTTACTGCACGGAAGCCTTTCACGACGTAGAACAAGCCTTTGGCCGGGTATGGCACCCAGGATTGCTTTACAAACTCCAAAAATTCACTCCCCCCACATACTTCCTCACTATCCAGTCCTACCTCACTGATAGATCCTTCAAAGTAAATCACAATAATTTATATTCCTCCATTTTTACTCAGTACGCTGGTATTCCTCAGGGCAGTATTCTTGGACCCCTTCTTTACAGCTGATATCCCAACCCATCCTTCCACCTTCCTTTCTACTTATGCTGATGACACCTGTGTATTGTCAGTCAATAATGATCCCACAATTGCCTCTCAAACCCTTCAATCCCACACCAGAGAACTTGAAGTATGGTGTCAGAATTGGAGGACAACGATAAATCCCACCAAATAACCTTCACCCTGCGTCGTAAACCGATGACATCCTGCCCTACTGTTTTCTTCAATAACACTCCGCTTGTCCCAGTCGAACACATCCGATATCTAGGACTCCGTCTGGACAAACTTCTTACTTGAAATCCGGACACAAGTCTGAAACGACAAGAAACTGCTCGACGTTTTCGACTAATGCAACATTTACTAGACAAACGCTCAAACCTTCCGCTTAATTACAAAAGACTCACCTTTATTACTATCATATGACCTATATGGACTTACAGAGTGGAGCTTTTTGGCTCTACCAAACCATCAAATTCTTCCCGCCTCTAATCCTTAGAATCAAAAATCCTTAATACTCTATATTTTGTCACGAATCAACTCATCCATAAAGACCTAAATGTTCCCTATGTTGCAGACTTGGCTCGAACCAGCTACCAGTCCTTTCATGACAAACCCCATTCCCATTCTAATCCACTAGTTTCAAACCTTGCCACCTCAACAATCCCTGGTAATCCTCCGAGACCTTCTGGTTTAACATAGTTTTTGGAGATCTGCCAAAGGGCAGTATCTCTACATGTGAATCATGACAGTATATGCTTGTATCACATTTACTGAATGTATTTATATGTTCATATTCATATATATAAATTATATTTAACAATATAATAATGCAGTTTTTGTGAAAAAAACAATTTTGAGTCCAACTAAGACGTTTAAGTCGCAGTATCCTACATTATGGCCGCTGTAATGAAAAATTGTTTAGTTAAAATTTTCTCAATTTTGATCAGTAAATATTGATGACCGAGTCTTATATCGTATTACTGTTTACTCCATTTTGTTGTTGTAGCCGAACTTTTGCTGAGCTCAATAAAATATATATTTTGCATTCAATCTAACGTCCATTGGAAAGTCAGTATGTTGGGGACAATTGTTTCATCCACCCTGTAAATTGGAAAAGGATGAAACTCCATTCACTTAAAAGAAAAGAATAGTTGTGACAAATACACTCCTTCAGTTATTTCGGAACTTGCTGTACTAAACGCGTACAGCTCCGACCCATCAAAAAAAGTCTATTGCCTGAAAACTTGATAGTTGTTTAAACGAATTGGGAACAACCTAGTGTAGTCAACACATGATAGGAAAGTATTACAGCGTGATTTCTAAACAAAATAGTAGGTCACTTTTATGTATTATACCACGATCTTGCAATTGAATATGTTAGAAACATTTTTTTCGTTGTTTCTATACATCTACCCATAAAAGATCAGAATTGCTATTAATAAAAAAAAATGATATATTTTTTTTGCACTAATATATGTGAATTAGCATATAATTTAATATTTAATCCACTATTATCGATATAAGTTTTTTTTTTTTTTAAATCGACAGTCGGTTGGTGCCTACCAATATTTTCATTCGATTGATTACCGTGAAGCTTAACTATAAACATAACTCAATTGCACATTTAGATGCAAAAAACAAAAAAAACTATAGCCCTCTGAAGCATACTTTAAATTACAGGACAACATAAACAACGTCTTAAAGTTCTTGATGAGCTTAATTGAAAAGAGTTGGTAAGCTCATTAAGTAATTACCTAACCGGAATGCTCGACAACAAATTCAAAGTAGTTATCTCAGGCAAGAAAATTTGAAAAGAAGAAAGACCTCAATTTGAAAATGGAGTGTCGTTCTACTTTGACGACGCTTCAATTGATAATGGAAATACAGAATCAGGAATTATATTGCGAAATTGTAGGACAATGAGAATACACCCAACGGTCTTCGAAATTTTTGAAGCAGTATCACTAATTCTTGAAGAAGAGCATGAAATGATAGGAAAAAAAATATTGAGAGTCCGGATACACTAAAGGCTATTCAGAGATACCCTTAATGTCATAAAGGATTATGTTGGGGAATTGAGTACAATACAAAATTTATTCCTGGAAACAGAAAAACAAAAAAGGTTCATTGTTGTAATGTTGAGAAATAAAAGATTTGTTCATCATAAATCAATTTATTAAAACACTTCTAAACATAATCAATCTTTTACTATAACCACACTGACAACCTTCTCCTATCGGACACAATAGGTTCACATGTTCTATCGATATTGATATAAATCGAATGCAAATCGATCCCCAAAACCAGGCTTAGATATTGATAACTTTGAATGTATTGTTTTTTTTTCTAAAAAACAAATTATAACTCCATCGAAAGTCGAACGAGATTTAGGAATATAGTAGTAACCACTATAAACAATTTTTGTTTATCACTTTCAATAATGAACCTTTGTAATAGACCAAAAAAAAAAAATTAAATAAATAACCCCATTCAAAATTTGATAGCTATAAAATCCAAATAACAAATAAAAATAAATCCCTTTCTTCTAATCAATAAATCAATAAACATAAAAACTTGTGTCATTTTATAGAGAATTAAATTGTCGACCAAATGAAAAAAAGAATCATTAAAATCTATTAGAAACTAGCTTAGATATTGCGTTTTAAAATCAGCGGTAGTGATATGATATGATCCTTTGAATTATTGATTTTCAAATTACTTAATTGCCTATCAACAGCTATATAAACAGTTATACCCTAATATTGTTATTTGGAAATAATACACCATTGTGTAATAATTCGCAGCGTTTTTTGTTTTATGATTATGCTGTCAAATATTACAAGATACATTTTAGAATGTAAAATATAAAAAGTAACAAAGCTGAATTATTTAGATGTCGCAAATCATAATTAACAAAAGTATCATAAATTTAAACGGTTGTTTAATTCAAAGATGGAAACAATAGAACTAAATTATTGTTATCAAGGGAAAAAAAAAACAACTAGAAATTCAGGAGCTATACAAAAATTGAAGGACAGAAAACAGTTCCAGGAATAAGTTAGCACTTTATTAAAGGTAAAATTATCTTGTTCTATGGTTCCATGAAATGACATTGTAGTTGAGTGACTGAACAAATGTAATTGTTGTGTAAGAGGGATTAAATTCAAATTTTAACTGCCGGCTGCGTATAATGGAAAATCACCAAGTGCATATATGGTCTGGATTGTCATATGCATATACATAATAATATGGAATCGTCCAAATCTAAGGACGTTAGATTATAATTATTGGATACATTTGATTTTCGGAAATTTAGTAAGTATTAATATTTATTTAAGATACTATTATTATTGACATAAATTCAAAGGTTGTGTAATTTAGGTAGCTGGTAATCAGATTTAACGCAGTAACTTTTTTATTAGTCGAGTGAAAATTAAATATGAATAGCTACACAAGTGAAAGAGTATTCATTATTTAAATCTTTAATTGTAATTTACATCTGTATTATACAACACAATGAGTAAATATGCAGAGTGTAAAAAAGTCATGAAAATGTCTTGAGAAAGAACTACCCAGTAATAATACTTCACTATTTTAAGACAGTAGATCCCTTATCGTCTCGGAGGGTTATCAGGAATACCTAAGGCAAATAAATTACGGACAAGTGTGTTTGTGTGGGCAGGGAGCTTAGAATGAAAAGAGGTGTGACTATCACGGGATATGTCTGCAACAAATGGCATGTTGAGGTCATTATGGAGGAATTGATTCGTGACAAAATAAGGGGCTTTCAGGATTTTGGATTGGATGTGGGAGGAATTAGATGGTTTAGTAGAGCCTCTACAGCTCGATTATATATGTCCAAATAGCGTTACAATACTGATGTAAATGAGTGTTTTTTTATTAGCATACTGCAAGTTTTGAATGTATATCAAGTAAGTATTTTATTTATGTTGATGTTCGAGCAGTTTCTTGTTTTATTATAATAAATTATAGTACTTTCACATATATAAGGCATATATAGTAAGGAAAATGTATGATTTAGGAATCATAACCCGCTTAGGACGGTTGGTGATACCAAGAAAAATTCGATATTGCGTTCTGAAACAGCTTCACGCAGGCCATCCTGGGATTGCAGCTATGAGACCACTCAGCAGGTTCTATGATTGGTGGCCGGATTTTGACAAAGACATTGAAGCATTTGTAAGACGTTGTGAACATTGTCAGAGTAATAAAGATGATGAACAAGAGGTGCCTCTTTATCCCTGAAACGTTCCAAGTGGTCCTTGGGAGCGATTACATTTAGATTTTGCCCAAACGGTGGAGGGGAAACATTGGCTACTAGGAATAGATTTCTTCTCTAAGTGGGCTGAGGTAGAATTAATGGACAGAACTACCACATCAGCAATGATAAATCGACTTAGGGGATGGTTCGTTCGATACGGGATACTTAACAGATAGTATCTGACAATGGTCACCAATTTCGGTCGAAAGAGTTTACAGACTTCTGTAACGAAAACAACATCCGGCATGTAACTGAAGCTCCATACCACCCCGAAACAAACAGATTAGTGGAGAGGCTAGTGAAGACATTCAAAAGAAGATATAGCTCATGCAAAAAGGAGGGTTTGAACACAACATTAGCTCTCCACCAGGTGTTGTTAGCTTATAGAAACACACCTCAGAAAACCACTGGTTCTGCCCCGTCCCTTCTGTTTATGGAGAGAAGGTTGCCAACAGCAATTGACAGACTGCAACCAGACTTTCGAGAAGAAGTAGAAAATCGAATTTGGCGGCAAAAGCAGTACCATGACCTCAAAGCAAAGCCTAGGGAGTCTAAATGGTCAAGAGGTATGGGTCCAAAATGATAATTATAAAGGATGGAGACCCGGCATTATTGAAGAAAGAACGGGAGAACACTCCTACAAGGTACGGACTGGAGGCGAAACAAAGAGGAAGCATAGCGACCATCTGCGGCTTCGAGAAGGAGCCGTAGCTAAAGGACTTCCTCAGGGAGAGACTCCACACTCTTCTCAAGATCCTTACCCTTGGGGGGGGAGGGGAGAAGTGTAGGATTCAGGTTATCATAAAACCATTCTTATCATTAAAATGTAACATGTGTTTTTTTTTGTAAAAATAAAGGTTGTTGTTGTGTTGGGTTATCCTAAAACATAATGTATTATCTTAAATCTTACAGAAAAGTTCCACACCTCCTAACCGTAATTTATGAAAGTAGATTTATAACAATGTAACTATGATCTCTCATTGATGATAATTGAATGTCTTACTTTATATTTATATTTGAATTATATCAGGCTTATTTTTTTTTTTATTACCTATATATAAAATATTGGGAAGGGAAAGTATTACGGTCGTGAAACTTTTAGAATTCGAATTTTCACTCCAAATAAACGTTCGATTCCATATGTCCAAATATTTCGGATAGTCGTGATATAAATAAGTCTTTTCTAATATATTGGAAGTTTTGGACGTTTGCCTAGTAAGTGTTGTAGAAATGAGCAGTTTCTTGTCGTTTCAGTCTTGTATGAGGATTCCAAGTATGGCGCTTGTCACGATCTAGCTATTGGATTTGTTCTAAAGGAGTGAGTGTGATGTTATTAAAGGATACTGGAGGGAGGTGGGGCAGGAAGTCAATGGTTTCCAACGAAGGGTAAAGGTGATTGATTAGGATTTGTTGGGATTTATTTTAATTCTCCAATTTTGACACCATTCTTCATTAGATGTGATTTGGGGCTGAAGGGTTTGGAATGCAGTAGTTGGATCATTAAGGACGGATATGACAGACGTGTCATCAGCATAAGTATTGAGGACAGTGCGCGGATGGAGTGGAATTTCAGCTATCTAAATCTGAAATTGGGATGTTAATAATATTACTGTAGTAACTGTTTACGTGATAGCTTTTATTTTGGTTTTTCATCGGCTACTCCAAACTTCACAGGCAGTTCGACGCTTTGGACGAAACACTCCCGGAGAATGAAACTTTTAGAAATATTGGGGATATTTGCTGGGGACTTGGCAGCCTGCCCTACCCCGTCCCGCCGGCTGAGGATAAAGATTCCAGTTTGATCTGCGAGCGCCTTCTCGCGTAGGTAGGCTCACACAATCCCAGCCGCTAAAGAAATTCCTAACAATGGAACAACTAATGGAAATGGATGAATTAAACAAAAATCCCCTCTCTCCCGCCGCCCGCTATGGTTGGAATCTGCATTGCGGCCCTATCTCTTAGGCCTCCCGGAAAATTATTTTAACGGAATAATTTCAGGAAATCAGAAACAGAAAGAGGACTTTTTTTCGAATATGTTAGGTATTTGAATATACATATTTTTTATTTGTATTTAAGAATTTATTAGTTTATTTGAACAAAAACAAAACAATGCTGTGAAATAATTTTAATAATTTGTAGGGGGCTACACACGACTTAATTAGTTTTAGAATTCATGGTATATAGTGGTACTTTTGGTTAGCCAATTTTGATGAAAAAGTTGCTGTAATATATTAGGCATATACGCTCAAAAATATGAAATTACAGTTTAATAAAACTTATCGACTTCGAACTAGAATTGAAAGTTTGGACGTTTATTTCCAATGAAAGTTGTTATTCGAAAATTATAATAAACGTACCGTTTCTGAGCCATGCCAATCATCAACTGAGGAAAACCGAAAGCACCAAGTATGGGTTCTGAAGGGTTATGGGTATGAAGGGGGTTGGTGTAAAAAAACCTAACAGCTTTTCCATTTGAATATTAAAACTATAGCTTGTCTTTTAAATAGTTTTTAAAAATTATACAAAAAAACAAAACAAAATAAATACAATATTGGTTCTAATTTCTAACAGAAAATAATAATAAGTATAATCTGAGGTATATAAACGAACCATGAGGACTATAAAAACAAAAAAAAGTTATAAATATTTTTACACCAAACCCCTCCAACTGCCTATAAATGTTTTCGGTTTTCTTCAGTTTATGCTTGACATGGTTTAGTAATGTCACGTCTATCAATTTTTTATTTATTTCCTTCATCCTATATTTAAGTCTAAAGATTTTATTTTATGCTTGTCATCATTATCTTTTTTATCATTTTATTATTATTTGTATCTATGATATTCATGTATATTTGTATTTTTTTATTTTTATTATTGTTACTGCATTCATAATATTTCATTATCATATTGATACTCTTCTGTTCTGATGTTTTTAGCCCTTTTTTTTTTTTTTTAAATAAGTAAAAATTGTATTTTTTTTTTTGTCTAGGTTATGTATGGGAACATGATAACTATTCATTTCTTATATTATTTAATCATCACGTATAATTTTTACAAATATTTTCATAGCTATTAGTTTTCGAAGATATATATTGGCTTATCATATTTTTATTTTTATTATTGTTTTCCTTTCTTACTTATTATTATTCAGTATATATTTCTTTTCTTTTCATTCTTTTTTTTTATTTTATTCTAATACAGTAAATCTCACATTATTGTATTTTGTATTATTTTAAAGGGACTTGTCCCAGAATAAATAAAGAAATTATTATTATTATTATATTTAGCTGTATCTTTGATGTTGTAATCCAATAGCTATATTTAATTACTCCGTAGATGAATAGGTTTGAGTATTGATCTCCTCTCCTCAAGTTAGTTACAATAGACCAAGACTATTGCAAACGCTAAGAAGCCTCCGTTGCACACGTGGGGCCCAGGGCGTCCTTTGTAATCAAAGGGCTCTGTTAAATGGGAGCCTTGTAGATAATAACTAAGGGGCAAATGTATTTCAGATAGTAACGGATTTGTCGTTTGTATAGTGTTTAATGAGTAACAAACATAAGTTATAGCTAATATTTAGAGAAAATAATGATGTTACACACGCATAGTAAAATAATATCAATATTAATTTCTAACATCTATAGACATTATATGTACTGAATACATGTGAAGACTTCATTACAGTGGATTGGCTTTTCTTTATAATTTCTAAATCGCTAATCTTTTTTTTTTTTTTTTTTTTTTTAAATGTATCATAAGACACATTAAATGTCGTTGTATTTATAAGTTTAAACTGGTTTGAAAAAGCAATTCATATGAAATGTCACTTCCCTTAGTGTAATACACACTGTAATAAACTATTTCTTCCAATAGCACATTAGTGTTTTATAACATTTTATTGAACTTTTCGTTCATCAGATTTTTTTTTAATTATACCAGAAGCTATAGAAAATGTTTAGTACTACTATAAAATTCAACAATCATATTAATTTTTATTTTTACAGAATTATGTGGCTCCAAGTCAGTAAACTCTAAAACAGCATTCTTATGGTTTTATAACTTTTTCTAGAACTTTTCGTTCATCAAATTTTTTCATGATACCAGAAGCTATAGAAAATGTTTAATACTATTATAAAATTCGACGATTATATTAATTTATATTAGTACAGAATAATATGACGCAAAGTCGGTAAAATCTCAAAAAATGTTATTAACAAATGAGACAGCATTAGTAGTTTTGAGCAGTACTTTGAAAGAATATATTTTAATGGAACAAAAATATAGTTCGATCAACACACGGCTTTCACTTACCTCGGTTGTTAAACTCAATTTAAGAATTTTTAAATACATTTGGAGATGACAATTTTTTTTAATAATTTATTACATTGAGTTTTGACACAAACATGTATTTAATTAAATAACTTCCCATTGACCTTTACAATTTTGTGTATAATATGTTCAAATAATATATAATTGTTACGTATAGTAATCGACAATAAGTTTATGCCCTATTCATTAATTAACTTTACATTACTTTTTACAACTTCGTACATTAGATAATATTTTGTGTAGAAACTTTAGCTTTCCATAGTACATTTTACATCTATATTACAGTTCTTATATTCAAAAACACAAAAATAGTATAAAACATATATTTGCTCTTTGTTCCTTTATTTAA
This sequence comes from Piezodorus guildinii, assembly GCA_023052935.1. Classification (NCBI taxonomy): domain Eukaryota; kingdom Metazoa; phylum Arthropoda; class Insecta; order Hemiptera; family Pentatomidae; genus Piezodorus; species Piezodorus guildinii. The sequence goes on from CM041292.1 coordinate 165,605,983, forward strand.
ATATTAAGGTACTTTAGAGGAAGACAATTTCGAAGATCGGCATTTAAGCCCTGTCAGACGTTTTCGATCTCTAAATGGAACCTATACGATATTAAGACTAATTTTTTTTTTCAATGTATTTATAAAGAGATAATAGAATATGCCACCTTCTGGGGCAATGATTATTACACCTAGAAGAAATCATTCATTTCATATGCACATTGTAAATAAAAAAAAAGTTGATACGATATCTAGGACTTGATATATAGAGTCTTAATATAAAATTTTAGTTTCGTTTTAGTGATCGACTTACCGCACACACACGTACCTTCAAGATAAGGAAGGTTATTTGGTTATACTCTTGGCTAAAGAGCTTATCGCGATTCTTGGTTATAAGCTCTAAGGTCCCCCGAGTCTAAATAACCAAGACGCGAGGTTATTTAGACTGAGAGGAACTTAAAACGTGAGTTTTCGTTAAAAATTGGGATTTTAAAACTTTCACGTTTCAATATTTTTACTTATTATATATATATATATATATATATATATATCATACATAGGTAAGTGAAATTAAAAAAAAAAACACCAGTTTTATACATAAATATAGAATTTTAAATAAAAATTAAAATACATATAAGTTTTAGATATAAAAAATAAATATAGCATTATTTTTTTTCGTAATTTTCCGCCAGAGACAGAGGTTTCGAAAAAGTCCTCGAACCTCACCAAAATATTCGTATTAAACTACAAAAGACCTCTTACTATGAAGATGTGTGCTGGACCTATGACTGGTTACACGTATAACGAAATATATGGACGAACTACATGTCCACAGCATGAAGTCGGAAACTGTATTTATTAGTATCATCTAATAAAACTAAAACCCATTTTTAAAGGTTTCTGTCGTAACTATTTCCGTAGTAGGAACATTGACCCTCTGCAAAAGATACGTTCTTGTAAGTCCAAGCAGTTGCTAATATTTAAATTAGTCGATATATGTGAACATGAAATAATGTAACTAAATAGTGAGAATAATTGTTATGATGACCATAGTGAAATATAGATAAAAAAATATGTGATGAAATATGACCTATATTATTGTAACATGGAAATTTTTTTAATTAGTGTTTCTGAAGATGAAGCAATTTAGACATAGAAATGTTAAGGAATAATAAATGAATTATTAATGTAATCATAAATAAATTTCAATAAAAGAGAAAGTTCCAATTAATTATATAATACATACTCAATTGTCACTATGTTGTTTAATGAAAGTCAATTATATAATTATTGTAGGAATTTTGTAAAAATATGTATCAAAGAGGTTTTTATAATGTCTTTTAAAAGAATCAAAAAAAAAATTAATCTAAACCATCTGTACGTGATGACCTGTAGATTGGTTTGAAACTTTAATTTTCTGTGAGCTTGGCAGTAGCTGACCAGCTATAAAAGGGACTGGGTAAAATAACTCTATTATTACTAAGCTTTACTTTATTTCCTTTTTCAAAGTCGGCTGGAAAAGGGATATTTATATTAAATTTTGAACCTTTTCGCAATTAAACACAACTGAATAAATAAAGTAAAATAAAATGTGTGCTATTTCAAAATTGTTATTTTTCATGCACAGTTTCATCAGCAACGGAAATATATTAACTCACTGTGAGCTGAAGATGTCACAGAGGTTTATATTTTTTTTTATTTAATATTATACTATTGAAGTTATTTTTATTGTTTTATGTATTTCCTTATTATCCGTCAATCTTTTGTAGTTTAATTAAATTTTGCACCTTAGCATAATATGTAAACATTAATATTTCAAATTTTAATGAGTTAATTAACTATGAAAAAAAAATGTAATTTAGATGACCATTGAGAATATTAGGTGAGGAAGATGATTAGGGGTCCGGCCATTAAAAAATTTCACACTAATAGACAATAATTATTTTAATTGTGTGGCGTTTAACGTTTCGGCCAATTTGTGGGCCTTCATCAGAGCCAAGAGAGCACAATAATATGATGACAGTAATATAACATGGTACAAAAAACAGAACGTAAAATTAAAATGACAAAAGATGGCAGTAATAAATATGGAAGCAAACAAAAAATTAGGACGATAATATTGAAATGGAAACATTTAAAGGCTAAACATAGGAACTAAGCGAATAATTAAAAATAAGAACAATACGTAAACAATTAAACTTTTAAATTTGAACTATTTTGAAGTGATATTTGACAGTATTATACAAAAGAACACAGTCATTAGAAATGAACAATAAGGATACAATTTATTTTTTTTTTAAACTAATATAATATTAAACTAACAATTATATGTTAGGACATATAACGGAAAAAGTATATGGATTGGGAAAGAGGGGGAAAGAAATTAGTGGAGGAAAGAGAACATAATCAATAAGAAAGAAAATACATACTATATCAGAGAAGGTGTGATGTTTCCTGTTGAAAACTCTCTCAGTGGATACGGAAAATACCGCAACTAGAAAAAACCGTTACGAGATGTATGTAAACAGAAGCAATGTGGGAAATGATTAGCTATATTTTCTGTATAGACTATTAATTGGAAAAAAAGATAGGTGAAAGTTAAATGTTTTTGAAATAAGGATAATATTAGCAAAAATCACTTCTTAACACACCTCTACAAGCTTTTTCACGTCGACTTACACGGACATTAATAAAAGACCATTAATTAAGACAGACACATTAATAAAAGATATGCCTCGAAACACCCGCAGAAGGCTAAAAAGAAGTCGGATAAAGGACCGCCTAAGATAAACGGCATTAGGAATCACCCAAAGAAGAGATACGGCAGGGCAACCTATCACCATTATGCCTTTTGCACCACAACATCTGCCTAATTGCCATTCATATTCACTGATTGTCAACTGCATAAAAATATTAAGATTTAAAAGATAACAACGTGAAGTTTAATTATATAAGTAAATCTTAATAGAAGAATATTATAAATTATAAATGTTGTTTGAGCTCGTTTTAGGCTTGAAACTTTGACAAATGACCTTTCAAACGGAAACCTTGACAAACTAAGTTTGAGTAGGTTTGAAAATTTCCCTGATAAATCTCGGAAACCAACCAAATTAATTTATATTCAGTACAAAGGGGGTTGAACCAACATTGTTATGGACTGACCACTCACCCTAACAACCAGTGGTTTAATATCTAACCATGAAAATTGAAGTTAAGACTAGATAGATATAAAATAAAAAATCATATAGATAGGAATCCAGATAAATCTCTCTCTCTCTCTCTCTCAAAATAACCCAAATATTTCATAAATACCTTCAATTTTCCCTTTTTGAAGCCAGACTCCACCAAGGCTTTCCTCTCACGTCTATGTACTGCAAGAAACGATATCTCACAAATATTTTCCCAATTTCCAACTCTCCTTGGTGACAGCTCCGTCCCGTACGCATGAATAGATTATGAAATATAGCTGCTATTACCTTCTGTCCCTTGCAAAGGCTTTATCGATGCTCTATATCAGCATCTGTTTTCTTCGTGGATCACATTCGTGTGAAGAATCGGCAGTATGGAAGAAAACAGATATTAGACTATCTCCATTGGCATAGCAAGCGGACATCCTTTTTCTGTGTAGTTATTTCCTGCTCGTTTTCTTCAAACAAATTGGAACCTATCGCAACTACCTGTTGAATGTATCCTGAATTGAATATGCTATTTCTAGCAGTATCTATCACTCTCATATAAAATAAGAGAGTTTCGTAAAAACAGCTACCTTGTGGATGTTCAATGTATACATTGAATAGCATCACGGTATTTTTTTTATTTTTTTATTTTTATTTTTTGAAATTTACAACTGAATTCAATAATGAGCTATGTAAATATTCTAAAAGACTAATGACATGAAATAAAAAGTTTCGAGATAATAATTAAAAGTTAAAAAAAGAACATTATGCGAACAATAAAACATTTAAATATGAACAATGTTAAAGTGATATTTGACGGCAGTATATAATAAAAAACTTGGTTCTTGGAAACGAAAAACAATAATGATAAAAAATTTGAAAAAGGCACACATTTAGAATAAGAATTACTTGCTAGTGTGAATCGTTTTAATGACTGCAGCCCCAAACATCTTCCTCATATAACAAACATTTAAAGTAATTATACAATTCTAGAGGCAATTTAACAGATCATGTATATTTCATATTAATCCCATTGGGACATTTTTCATATGATTAATATAAATCGTATTCGATATGTAAAGATGAGTAGGTTTTAAAAATATGTATAATTTTATATTAACAACTTATTTGTTTTTACCATTAAATTCATTATTTAAAATTAATAGATCAATGTTAGAACTGTCCTTATGATCCTGAAATATTCAAATCACACAAATTTCCCGAAAAAAGTTATAAGAAACAAAAATATAAAAAACAATGCATAAGTAAGGGGAAACAAAAAATGATTAAATTTTTAATTTAACATGAGAAAGATTAAACAATTTGATAATTTTACTGACACATCAAAAGATATAATTTCAGTATTTAGAATTTTTGTCCTACTTACATTTCGAGATCGTTATCTCTACACTTTCTGCCTGTTGAAAATGGTTAATAAGAACAATAAAGAATTATAATAATAATTAAAATAGCAGTTCTTATTTTAAAAAAATATTAATTAATAAAAAAATAATATTCCAGTAATATGGTAGCAAACTAGACGTCTAGCCTATACGCTTAAGGTCTAAGCTAATAAGGTTCAGCCCAATACTAAATAACCTAACGCCTGGTTTCTAGTTACCCACAATACCGTTGAGAGTTGCGTTACAGGCTTCATGCATCTGTTTTTCTATTCCGCAGGCGCAAATTTAGGGTACAGGAATTTTCATTGTTGTTTATTTCTATTCGTATAAATAAATATATATTAATAAGTAAATAATATTTCCCTTATTATATATTTATAGGAATTAATTAATTAAATCTTGCAAACGTTAAAATGTTGGATGATTTAATATAAGATAATAAAACATAGTTGAAAAATAGTTGTTCCATTCAGTTAAATGTAACTATATTTTTTAATGAAAATAACAAAAATATTAAGAAAAAAATAATTCTCATTGATGACCTATCACATTTTGCCGCTCAACAATTTTTATTTCCGTGATTTTTTAAGAAGACATTCTCTATTATTTTGTCAATAGAAAACCATAAATAAATTTTATTCTGGCTTTGTGTTGGGAAAATCCTTCTATTTTTTGTAATTTTGTAGATACCTAATCATTGCAGAAACTAACAATAAAGTAAGGATATGCTTTGTTTTTTTTTTTTATCCTCACAACTCATCTAACAAATAGTGAAGAAATTTATTTTAAAAAATCTTGAAACTGGATAAGAAACGAGATAAAATTATATAAAGGAAAAAGAGACTTACTTTTAATTACTCTTTCTGTTATAGCTAGGTCATAGTCTTACTTGTTGTATAAATTACGATATTGAGAACATAGTCCTTTTTTGTATACGAATTTTGTTCCTTTTTTTTATTAGAAAATTCGTTTAGGTTTGAGTTGCACGAACGAAAAATAGAGAGCATGTCCTTATCTTTTTTATTGTGTGGTTTTGATTTGATACATTCAAAATTATAAAGGTTTTCACAACGCATGGTTTTAGTCACAAAGATGACTTAAAACGACAGCAACACTAAAGATAATGGCCTGAAAAAAAATAATCATAATTTTATGTTTAAGTAAGAGAATAACTGCTCAAAAATAACGAAAATCAAAATTGTTATTGCAAAACAGATGAGAATAGTACCATTTTAAATAAATTGACCCATACATATTTTGTTCTCTCAGATATGTGTTTAAACAGCTGCATTATAACTATAAAACTTTATATTTACGAAAGGATAGAGAATAACTGGTCAAAATATCACGAAAATCAAAAATGTCGTGTGGCAAGGTCTAGAAGATTTCGAATTAGTCGACCCATGTATGTTTTCAATAGGGGTACTCACGACGTTTGCTATAGCAAGCTTTTTGTGCTATTTTGCTAAACCCGTCGAGTTTCTACAAAAGCATGCAATGGGCTGTGCTATAGTGCTATTGGCCGCCATTTTATCTATGGCTTTGATTTATAAAAACCTAAACCTCGCAACACGTATCTGTGTTTTTAATGATTTTCTCATTTCCTCAAATTCACCAAGATGTTAACAAAGCAGAATAAGGACTAAACATAAGATAAATAGTTCAAATGAAGACATTCAACTTTTGTTGCAAGAAAATGATAGAAAACGGAGACAAAATTGAGGTTAGTAACTTTTTACTTGAAGTCAATAAGCATTTTATATGAAAATTAATTGATTATCTTGCACTACATGAGTTATTTTAAACTAAATTAGGATAGTAAACTCTGATAATGTGAGATAAGGAGACATTTTTTTTCTTATTTCGTTATACCTTGTGTATTTGTCGTTTTTATAATTAGTATACCAACATCCCTTTTTTACTCATGAGTTTATGAGAAAAACTGACGTATCAATGATAATATTTCCTCTTTAGAATAGGAATACAAAAATTATTAATATGTAATTTAAAAAACTTTATTAATTAATTCAATCTATCCAGATAAATTTATCTGTAGTGCAAGGTAAACTCAAATTACAATTTCTGTCAGTAATCGAACTAATTTTATGTTTTTTATAGTTCTAGAAACCTTCAGAGCAAATTTTTTGTAGAAAACTGGTAGAAGAGAAACCCATCCTCATGGAATTGTAACTTAAAAAGGTTTAAACTAGAAAAACGAAATAAAAAATATAAATTGTCTATAAAATACAACCTTAATAATTGAGCAATATTTTTATTTTGTATTCTTGTAATATTTACGTATTTATTTACTATCAAGGTTTGATTACCTTTCTGTATTTTTATTTCATAATACTATTTCTAAGTTTTTAGTAAATACAATGATAATTATTAAGTTAGAAAAGAAATTCTCTCAACTACTGAAAGTTTCTTTTAAAATAAATAGTTTTTTCTTCTTTAAGAGGCTGATAGAGAACAATGATGTATTATTTTGTAAATTTTATCGACATCTTCATAGGTAGGGATGGTTTATAATTATTTCAACGAGAATAACATCTTTTAAACGAGAATGATTAAAAAAAAAAAAAAAAAAAGAGTCTAATATGTGAAAATAACGATTGCATAAGTTAGAAATGTGGTGGCCAATAGCACAATAGCACTCTTCTGTAGCATAGGCTGAGGTCTGCTACTCAGAATTGCTTTTGCTATTGTTGTGCCAGTGCCCCATCAAACTAAAATTCTTTCATTTAACTGGAAACTCCTCTAGATGGAAAATTCCAGCGGTGTGCTGCTGACGTGTCAATTAAGTGAACTAAGCTACCTACAAAACCTCCAACTTTTAAGGAAGGTTTCTTTAAGTTAAGTTGTTTATGAGTGTCTGGTGTTTTAAACAATTTAAAAACAAGTGAAATCAAGGTAGGTAAGATTTATGATTCGATATTTATCATAAAGATGAAGATTTTTAATAAGTGAGTCACAATTACCAGAGCAAATAGTTAAGTCCTTTTCAAATTATTGTACACATTAAGTTATAGTGGTTCTGTTTGCTACAATCTTCTGATAAGAATAATAGACAGGATATTTACTTTAATGTCCCTTTTCTGGATATACATTTATCAATGGTTAAGGGTTAATTTTTATTTTAAAAAAGCAACTCTATTTATAGTCGACATAATCATACTCCACTCTTTCATATTTAACCTTTCAGAGATAAACATAAACAATAATTATCAAAGCTTTAATTTCTCCTATTTTAATTTCTGGTAAAGGAAGAGACACATTAAGTTATAAAATTATATGCCTTATCACTTTTGTCTATTCTTTCCTTGGTCACAAGAAAAGATGCATATTTCTCATAATATAAGATACAAAACAACAAAGAGATGAACATAAACTTCGGTGTAAGCTGCAAAGATTGATATACCAGAAGTATAAGGATGAACTAGTACTCCAATGGGACAGGGGAAAAAAGGATTTGTTTTTTAAAGAGCATTTAACGAGGAAGGAACAATCCCTTTGTTAAGTGAATAAAACAAAATTAATATTAATAACTTATTATAACCAGTTTGGCCTAAACCCATCACAGTTCTTTATTTCAATAGTTCTGTTGTTTATGATTATAAAATTAATATGAATTTACTTATTTTATATCATATATGTATTGACCTAAATATTTAGTAGTAACTGGTAACTCAAAAATATATACTCTGACTGTCCATAAGAAACAATTGCAGTAAATTTATTTATTATTTATTAAAAACAAGAAATTTGACTTAAAATTTAATTTGCCATCTGCATTTCCTTTGCAATAAGGAAATTTGTGGACTGCTGAAGCAACGGCTTAGCATTCAGTAAATTTAAAATTAATAATTGAACAGAATTTGCAAGTCCTTTTTCATTTTACATTTCATCTTGTATAGTGATTCACTTATTTAAAACCAACTACTTTATGTTAAATGTAAAATGATAAGTCTTACCTTATTTAGAATAGATTCAATAAAACACAAGTTCGGACTCCGTTACTACTCTATGTGTTCAACATGATGTAATATTAGTATACAATAGTGTGAAGTTATCTTTAATACTGTTTAAATTATTATTTTATATAAATAAAGAAGTTTTAATCCTGTGTTTGTGTTTAATTTCCTAGTTCTATCAATTTACCCTATATTAATAATTATAAAACTAGTTTGGTACAAATTAAAAAAAAAAACATATGAGGCTATCACTTCGTTATCATTGTCTTGTATTAAGATTTACACATGAATACAGCAAATCTCTCTTCTTGAAGTTATTTATTTGTGTCACAAATGTAAATAACTTAAACATCATCAAATATATGTCTTATGCTGGATAAATTAGGTCAAGAACCGATTCAATTAAAAAAAAGAAGGTATTTATTTATTATTACAGAACTTTATTAAGTGTTAATACAGGTCTAAGATTTCATAAACTTCCAATCCGTACAAGGTTTTAAGTATTCTTCATTATTTGACTGTGTGAATTCTGCACTGAATAACTTGTATAATATAAAATAATAACAATATAATTGCAACTTTTTTCATTTTAACTACATTTTGTTCTAAATTATAATTTCCTATCAAAACTTAATCATAAAATTTATAACAAACCTACATGTTATAGTAAATTATAGAATTTAAATAGTGCCTAGAATTAAACTAATTTAACTTTTTTTTTTTATGGAGCATTGGCATACGATAGTAAATAAAGGAAATACTTTTTAAAAAAAAGTTTATTAACAAAAATAAATAAAATTAATTAAATATATTATATCAAAAGTACATGTATAATCTGCATAAGGAAGTGTTGCTGATCTAACTTTGCGTTATATATCTATACACACAGAACAGAAATGAAAATGCAAGTAACAATAATTTACTTTTATTAATTATAAATTGAATGTTTAAAGAGTAATAAATATTTATTTGTTAAATTAAACTTTATATTTTAATGGGTATTAAAAGTTATAATTACAGGGCCAATTTAATCTGTTGGTTTGGAAAGATAACAAAAACAAAAAGGGTCTCCTATTTCTTCATGTTTACATTCACTTTCACTAAGCCAAAAAGGATATTTACTTTTTTTTCTTTCATAATTGCTTAAAATACACGTCTAGTGTCTTTACTAATTGTGTCTCCATCAATAACATCAAACAATTGGCAATTTTAGAATGAACACTTGGTCGTCTTCAACATATTATTAAATGGTGAAAGAAATTCACTTGTAAGAGTGCTTTAAACAAAATGTCATCTAAATTTGGTAAAACTGAATTTTACATATCTTTAAATTTTAATATAGAGCCAATTCGATAGGTAAAGAAGACCTAAAGCATAATATTCTCTACACAGTCTTCTATAATCTCATTCTTTACTTCTACCAAATCACAATCTAAAAGTTCTACTGAGCAATCATATGCCAAAAGTTCAATAATCTTTTTTCTTGACAACTTTTAGACATAATAAGTGAAATAAACTATTGAAAAATAAGCAAATAGAAGGTTAACACTACTTTATAAGTTATCAACCAACAGGTTACAAACAAACGAGGTTACAAAAATAAAATGTCTTCCGACTGCGCATGCTCAGCAGTAGAAACTTACTAGGTATATTTCTTGTACAATTAAATTACTAGGTATATTTGTATATACTTTATACAAACGTATAAAGTTGCCAAATACCACCTGTAGGTAACGGGCTTGTCTCTTTAGCAATATACAATAGTCTTATAATAGGGTTATCGTGAACGATGGAACTTGGCTTTCATGCTACAAAAAATCGCAATAGCAAACGTAGTGAGTACCCCTAGAAAAGAAGTTGTAGAAACTCGACGGGTTTAGCAAAATAGCACAAAAAGCTTGCTATAGCAAACGTCGTGAGTACCCCTAATGTATTAAATATGCATATATATTTGTGTTCAATTTTTTTTTTTTTTTAGGGTTAAATACACCTAATGACTTAAGACTTCTTCAAATCGTTATTAGACTCATTCCTACATCAAATCATTAATTGACTCATTTATTTTTGTTTAATAAAAATTTTACAATCGCATCTTGTGGTATTTTTTGACTTTGCTAATAATCAAGATGATCTTTTTCTATAATACATTTTATTTATACGAAAAATCCAAGACACCTCTGATATTGTGATTATTATTTTGCACCAGTTTTTAAAAATGCTTATATGCATTAAGTGTTTTTGAATATTTTTTTAAAAACATTTTATTGTTAATTACAACTGTACTTATAATGTATTATAATAATAGTGAATTGGCTAATTACAGTTATGGGCTTGAAAATGTGTTGTGAAGAACTACCAAGTGGTGGAACTTGATTTTTTTAGATATTTAATCACAATTTGTAATATATCTCAATAAATATTAAAATACTAATAATATTTGAGAAACCCTTAAGAAAGGATACTATCGGCGAGTATATTACACGTAGAAAATGCGATGACAGACTATGGTTGGGTTGCTACTTAGCAATGAGTATTATTTGAAAAATTGTTATCTATGTTCAGGATCCGAATCAAAACTGTTGCTTGAATTTCTTTACGCAAAAAATCTGGTGCGGGCAACACACGCCTTTCACTTACCTCCATTTTTAAAATCAATGAAAAAATTTTCAAAAACAGTTAGAGATAAAAATACGTGAAACTATTAAGGAATAAATTAAATTGAATTAATATAGAACCATGTGTTTTATTAGAAAATCTATTATATTATTTTCTAAAATAATCAGTTAGTTTTATGTTCATTTCATCACTCTCTATTAACTTTTAAAAGCTTATGTATGAGATAATATTTTTTCCAAAATCTCTAGCTTTCCAACGGTATTTCTATTTCTATTTTACTGCTCTTATGTTCAAATACGAAAAATTGCATTAAAAAAATATTTTTTCTGTTTTCTCCTTTAGTTTGGTACCGAATTTATTCAATTTATATATTTACCTGTTTTTTATCAGCGTTAATAAGATAATATAGTTATTTTTATTGAATCTACAAAATTAAAGGTACTTTAGGGGAAGAAAATATCGGCATTTAAGCCCTGTCAGACCATTTTAATCAGAATAAAACCTACATGATATTAAAGCCCATTAAATTTTACATCGATATAGCGAGATTAATCAAAATCGTCCGTACCGTTTTCGATAAAATCGAAAAAAGGTGCAAAATGCATGGTATAAAGTGCCTCTTCTGGTAAGTTTTTTCACGTTTCGGGCGTATAATTGTCTTAAATATGAAATTTCAGTTTCATAGGACTAACCGTTTCCGCCCGGGAGTTACCACACACACACACACACAGACCTTGTTGCGGGACTTGGTTATTTGGACTCAAGGGACCCTAAAACGAGTATTTCCGTTGAAAACTGGAATTCGAAAATTTTCACGATCGCAATACTTCCCCTTACTATATATAGTAAGTGAAAGTAAAAATAAATTAACGCAATAAGGAAACAATCGAGCAGGCCTGCTGTCGGGGTAGTTTGAATAATGGGACAGAGCAGAAAGGCGAGAGGGATTCAGTTTTTATTACCAACTTCCCCAGCTCCAGTTCCATCCAAATGGATTTATTCAAAGTGAAGTGGACAGGTCCTCCATTATTCATAAATAAATAGCTTCGCGATCCGTCAGTGACTTGCTAGTTCTTAAGAATTCGTCTAGCGATTGTTGGCCGAACGTGATTAGAGGTGAAAAAAACTGGACAAAAACACGAGAAGAAACTGGGTAAATGGCTGGGGTAGCCAACAGTCATGGGATGACTTCGGGGACTCATTGCTTTTGATGGCCCTTTAGCTGTACATTGATGACCACTCTCATCGTTGAAATAGTTCTACGATTTTACTTCTTTTTTTTTTTTTTTTACATCATTTGTTTTTACACTAATAATAAGTCCTTTCTATCCTTAAGGCAAGAGCAATTATTTGATCAGCGAACAAGGAAACTACTATTCTTTTATTTAAACTTCCCTGTATCTAAAATATGTAGTAATGGAAAGTATTGCGGTTGTGAAAATTTTTGAATTCTAGATTTACCGGAAATTCCCTGAGCCCGAATGACCAAGTCCCACTAAAAGGTCAGTGTGTGTCCGTGTGGTAGTCTAACACAAAATCGATATGTTGTATAAAACCGCAATTTTATATTCAAGGAGATCGTATACCTACGATGTTAAGGAAACGTTTCCATCAAAATCGGCAAACCAGAAGAACCACTATAAACTAGGCAATTTGCACTTCTTTTTTTTAATAATTTTTCTCAAAAACGACCCTAACGATTTTGATTAAACTCGCTATATCGATGTAAAATTTAATTTGCTTTTATTCCACATAGGCATCATTTTTTTCTGATTGATAAGTTTTATTTACGTATTGTTATAATTTCTTAATTGTATTTTTTTAAATGATTTAGCTGATCCCTTAAATCGTCAATTTAGGATTTTTGTTCTAAGTACTGATATAATTTTATTAATATTGAAAAAAAAAATACAAGATGCGAATTTTCGGCGTGCAACACTCTACTAGATTATCAAAACATAAACAAGAGTTTATAAAAAATATTGCCTAATAATATAAAATATAATAATCCATTAGAGGTATATATTCGTACCTTAGCATTTTACAAAATAAAGATAATAAATAAAGTATTTTTATTTTAACCGACCGGCACTAAATAAAATAAATTACTCTTTTTTTTTTTTATTAATTATAATTTAAATATACGTGAATCTAATATTGTTAATAATCTAAAATATTCTCATTTCAGAGATAAATTTCTTTCTATCTTGTTATACAATATTATTACAGTACCAAAGAAATACAACACTCACAGCTTCACTTCCCATAGTTTTACAATGAATTTAAAAACGGAACGAATGATTTAAAAACGAAGATGGCATTCGCTTTATTGGGTTGCCTGTTGGCGACTATGTTTCTATCATCAAGCAGCGGATTCGGTCGAAGTAGGGACAGATTTGGCATGACGCTACTGACAACAAATTAAGGGAAATAAGTAGGGACATCTCCCATTGGCATTCGTCCCTACGGCAAAAGCGAAGGGAAGAGTTTATCCTGGCGCGTCTGCGCATTGGACACACTCAACTAACTCACGGACATCTCATGGCACGGGAACCTCATACGAACTGCCTAACATGCGATTGTGGTGGCATTTTACCTAGTGGTTTACCCCTACGTGAAAAAAAAAAACAAAAAAAAAACGTTTAAAGTTTTTTAAGAGCTATATATTTTTTTTTTTACTGCTGTTTCCACAAAACATACAACAAGTAAAATTTCCTAATTACAATAATATTTATAAGACTATGTTTATTTTATTAGCAGAGTTCGAGGCCACCGTCTGAGAGTTATTTACAATATGTAAAATGCGATTAGCAGTAAGTAAAATTAAGCGAAATAACATACAGCGAAAAATATATCATAAATCTATGATTAATCTTTATAATAACGTTTATATGTGCCCCTGTAAGAAAAATGTTCTATACTACTTAGCTAAGAGTTATATTAATGATTTCATAATTTTTAAACCTCTGTTAAAATTAAATTTCCTCTTTCTTTATGATGATTAATAACTATATTTTAATTATAATACTTCTAATCAATTGCTTGTCCAAATATGGTAAAATATCTTCCTTTAGTGAAATGTCGTTTTTCAAGTTCGCGTTAGTTGAAATAACCTTCAAATAGCCCTTGTTAGTTTAACCAACATTACACATTACACCTCAACTGGTTCTTTCGTCCATTTAAATATTTTTCTTCGTTTGTTATTCAAATCGCCATTCCTGCTAATGTGTTTCGAAGGACGCCTTTACACTTCTATTGTTGTAGAAAATATATTCTTTAGACAATTTTGAAACTAAATTTTCCGCTTGTCAAATCACCATTTTTTATTGCTGAAAATGACCACCTGGTAAACAAAAATTAAAATTATATTTTCTTTAACATTACCAACACGTATTGGAACTTTCACGGAATTTTCAGTAATTAGATTGCATTTTAAAACCTTATTTGCAAGCTTTTGTTTTGTTTTTTTCGTTCAACTACTGTATCTCTCGGGTTCTGCTCTAATTAAGAACCATTTCGTGTAATTACTAAAGAAAATATGCATATAGTTCTGACGAGTTTCTTCTTATGTTTAAGATAATTAACCTCTTAGGATGACGCAACAACTTTATTTTTAGTAATAATTAGAAATAAATTTTATTATTTAATATTAAATAGTTTGGCTGTAGTTGTAGTAGCTGACTTTTCAAGTGGTAGTAAAAAAATATTGGAAAATAGTGAGAAGTATTTTTTTAATATTTTCTAATCTGTTCTGACCGCCACCCGAACCTTCTCACATTTCATAAACTTATTTATCATTTATGAATAAAATTTTATTGGGATTTAACGAGATGATTGGAGTAAGATATAATCAGGATTCGGTCATAGATTTTCTTTAATGGTGGCAAGACTTCAGTTCAAACATTTGAGCCATCATCAGGGCTTGAGTAAGCGAAGTAAGAACTCAAAATTCAATCGAAACCTGCTCGTGGTTAGTTAACAAGTTTATCTTTACCCTTACATGTTTAGGCCGAATTTTGGCAGCTTAAAATTAATTTGATTGAACTGAATCCAAATTATTTCTTCCTAATTAATATTTTTTACTTTTTCACTAAGGAGTAATTACAAATATAAAATATTAAATTATTATTATTTTTTTTTAATTTACCATATTCCTGATTATTTAATATTTGATTTATTTTTAGATGTACTTACGTTAAATATGATTTAAATTTAATATGTTTCAATAGACCTGAGACATTTTGTGAATATTATACCACATTAAATTATATATATTTTTAATATTAAAATAAATGCTTACTCAACTTCGAATTTTAAAGCATGTTTAGTACCTCGTTTTTGTAAAATTATTACTCGGACTACTAAAAGAATTCTGTTGATAGCAATATTAATAATCCTTTTACGGCAAAATACAAATGTATAGCCCGGTTCCCAAGATTCCCAGCAAGTGCTACAGTGGACAAGGATCTTGGCCTGTTCCAGAGATAACCTTGCTTTTAGATGTGTAATAATCAACAATGTAGCTAACTAATTAAACGTTTGAATTAGTGTTAAAAAATTGATTATATAATCTTCTTCTGTATGCCATTTATTACTATAGTAAGACTGGTAAAAACGACACCTTCGGAAAGGAGGTCCAATGATTTCAGACAATACTACCTATCTATCTATCTATAATGTATATATATATATACAAAATGGTAACGCGATTTTGGTTTCCGTGAACACCTTCCAAACCACAAGACGAATTTTGATATGGTTTTCACTATTATTTAGGGAATTCCTTCCTGCAGGTTTTTAAGTTAAATGCATCGCAATTGAGATTTTCTTTAAAAGAGAAAAAATAAATTTCTGTAACCAAGTCATCAAAAATTATATATTAAATATAATTAGTAATATAGACGTATAATATACCGTTGAATAGCGCAAGATTATTGTAAAATCAATATCTAATAAAATAAATCGTACGAGTTAATATAAAGTTATTGTAAGACTATAAGCTTATGAACATATGTTATTGTTAAAGATTGAGGTGTTAAAATAATTAAATATACAGGATCCTGCCAGTTATTTTCTTCCATTTAGTATGCAAGAATTTAGAAACACCGAATTGTAACTAAGTTGTTAAAATATATGGTAAGTTGATATAAATCTATAAAATAACATTGTTATTAATTATTTCAAAGTTCATACTATTTCATTTAAACGGATATTTTACTGTAAACGAAATGGAATTTATATAAAAACTTAATTTAACTTTTAAAATGAAATTTAAATAGTTCATTTGAAATATTAAATAATGATAAAGCGAATAAAATAGAAACCGTTGTTATTACTATATTTTGTGAATACATACTTACTAATGAAATTTTCTTTATATGAGATAATTGAATTTTCTGTTATCTGTACTTCACTTAAAAATATCAAACATATACACCTAATTTTTTTTTTCTCTTCATATCTGTATTCACGCCTGTCAGAAGCTATTTGACAATCAGCAAATGTGCTGTACAAATTGTGATTTATGTATTTTATTTCTGCCGATGATTAAATATATTAATAATTAGACATTATACTATAAACATATTTGTATTGCTCATTCCACTTTTCGTTTCGATAAACTGAAACTCCCAAAGCGATAAACTCTAAATGGGTCAATCTGAGATTTTTTAAACACATGTGACACCTCATACAAATTGCACCCGTACGAAGTAGGAGTGGGCCTTCTAGTATATGAATATATTAATTAATATAATTTTCGGAGCTACGGCTGCCTTTTTGGAAGAAGTCGGCCAATAGCATAGCAGTACTAAATTGATAAGAAACATATATATTTTTTTAAAACTTATCGGTGTCCTGACTCAGGGTCCCATGACGTATGAACGTATTTAACTTCTCGTTGTAACTCCCTTGCAAACAGATATCTCACGCGATCGTTCATTAACATTAATAAAAAATACACTTAAATTATATTCCTATTACAAAAAGATTACAAGTATTACACATGGTTAAAGGTCACATAGTCGAATGTAACGTTTTGTAACAATAAATTTTGTTTTGCTTAACAAAGATAGGCAAAGTTAGGATTCGGATAGGACACATTTTTGCCTTAAGCCCTCGGATGACGAAAATTAATGAAAGAGCCTGAGGGAATTGGTGCTGTCAAGTCGACCATCATAAATTTTCAGCTTCCTCTCGTCTGTCTGCGACATCTTCATTCTGGGAAACTTGTCATATGGAGGCTTTGATTCTATTCGGGTGGATATAGTCCTATTTGGGAAGCACGTCACTCCCTAAAGATTAAAGTAGAGTACACAATGCATGCATTATATATTAATTTATCAATTAATTTAAATAAGTATTCATTGATCATTTAACATTAATTCCGAGAGTTTTGGAAAGCTTAGAAATTGAAAAAAAAAAGGCGTGATGTTCTCAAGATCGATTTTTTTAAAACAATTAGAGTAATGACTAAGGTATATAAGTAAAAATAAACAAAGTTGATTCTATTTTCCTTTAACTTCTTTTAACTCTCGAAATGTCTCGTTTTTCAAATTAATTTTCAAGATTTTTTTAACCAGTTTCTTCATTATTTGGGCAATGTGTCGTTAGGACAAAAAATGTAAACCATAACCTAATCATGTTGTTTTATCTGATGCCTGCTAATAAACAGATTGGGAGAGATTTTCTTTGGGCATGTTTTCAGCAATGAATCCGACTAAAAATGGCTGCAAAACTAAAAGTATTAGCCCGGAAAATGTCTTCCACACGTTTTGAAATAAGAAAAGGGTAGCAAATAACTGATTAAAAAAAAAAATGAGCGCAAAAAATAATAACAATTTGACGATTTAAAATGGATTGCTCCAGATGTAGGTTGTTGCATGGTTAACTGATGGCCAGGCTTCAGGAATGAATTAAGGAAGTTAAGATACGTAATAAAATTCCTATAATGATAAATACGGAAATAAGCAGTTAAGGAGCTATTGTTGAGAACCCTATTTTTCAGGTTTTAGTAGCTCATAGCTTTTCAGGTATGTACTGGTCAGCAAAACCTTTGGAATTAAGGTTGTAGCCCATTAAATTCCTAGCGGTTGAACCTAATATTCTTGGACTCGTATATAACTCAGTTGATGTCCTAAATATCATATTATCCCTATAATCCAGCATTACAATTTAAAAGCCATCATGGGGGGATAGACTTAAGAGAGTTGAGTAAGTTAAAATTAGAAAACACTAATATGCACTGTGAAGGTGTTACTAAATAAAGATGTGTGTGGGGCTTAAATATGAATAAAGGATCTCAAAATTAATAAAAAATATTTAGAGACTAGTTAAGTGTGTCTTCAGAAAATCTCTATTCAAGTTCATTAATACATTATCAATTAAATCGTGTTATCAATTATATCTGTGCTCAGATTGCAAAATTTTATAAGTCTGTTTTTCTATAAATGTGAGTTTTTCTCTTTCTTGGTTGTCCTTTCGTTTGGGTTTAGAAGGTGGTTCGTTTATTTGTGCAAGATAGAGTTGTTTCCTCATGAACTAAATGAGAAACTAATGACATTATGCCTCCCTCTAAACATATAAAAATGACACTCAACAAACTAAGAAAATTTGAGTTGTAGAAAAATTGACTCATACTATTTTGCCATCGGAGCACAGAACTGTAGACGAATATCTACATGAGTGGATTAAACAATACTTATACAAATTCTAGAACAGGTGACTTTTACTAATTTGCCATCTTAGCGCATAAGTATTACTTTCACTTTATGAAATGACAAATGCATAGTAAAATACGGTATTGTGATGTGGCAATTTTTTAATTCCAGTTTTCAAACGAAATTCAAGTTATCTGTCACACTATGATGTAATCAGAGCTGGAGAGTGACGAAAATCCCATAAACTTGACTGATTTTTCTACATGATAGTTTCTATTGTTGTATTATTTAATCTAAATAAATGTTCCTGCTGAAACTTCATGTAACTGTATATTTTATTTTATCGAAAAATAACTTTTGTTAATTCTGAAAATGTATTTTAAAAAGAGATGTGAGTAAAAGTTTTGCGGTTAATTTTTTGTTATTGTGATTCATTTCGTTTTGCAGGCTTGATCCCTCAATGATGAAGTCATAGCTTCCTCCACTTCTTTCGATCTTATCAATCTTTCTCCTCAAGTCCCCTACCATCCATGTCCTCCTCCACGCTGTCCTTCCACCGGGTTCGGGGTCTTCCTCTCCTTCTTCCTGGTTGTTCCCACAGCAGATTCCTCTTCCGCCACCTACGTTCTGGCATCCGCTGGCAATGCCCATACCACCGCAGCCTGCTCTTTCCGATCTTCCCCGGAACTCCTTCAGTCACCCATAGCCTGCTCCTAATCTCCTCATTTCTGATTTTATCTAGGCGAGCAACACTAAGGCACCTTCTCCAGAAATCCATCTCCGCCACTTGCATTTTGGAGTTGAGTACTGAGTTTAGAGTCCATGTTTCTGCGGCATAGCTTAAGGAGGGCTCGAAAATGCTTCTAAAAATGTGTCTTTTGTTCTCCTTTGATATGACCGTGTTCCAGAGGACTGGATGCAACATTCTAGTCACCCTTCTTGCCAAGCAACTCTCCTTCTAACGTCGGGTTCCGAAGCACCATTCCTATTTATCATTAAACCCAGGTATATGAAGGAGTCTACCATTTTACATATACTTCCATCATTCCGAAGATTTTTGTGATTTTTAATTTTATAATTTATCCCAAACCAATTAGGAAAGATTTATGAACGCTGAAATAAGATTTGTTTGAGACTTAATTTTTACAAAGAATGAAATTAAACTGTAGCATAATAATTACATACTTTTAATGGTTGAGTTAGCTTATCCATATTTTATAAAATAGTAATCTGCCTTAGAAGAATTTAATAATTGATCCGATAAAGTTGATATCGATTAAAAACTATTATATATAATTACTTATAATAAAGTTGGTAGTTGTAGTAGATTTATTCCTTAAACAATGTTTTGTGAAAAGAGTCAAACATTAATTTCAATCCATTTCCTCGAACCGCCGGTAATTTCCTTTGATAAAGAAAACACCTTTAATTTGAGAGAACTCCCTGCTCTAATTAGCAGCTTTCCTAATTGATTTTACCATTACTCATTCATCGCTTTTGACCTAATATTTTCCTTCCTAGTGGCTATAATTTAGTTTTAAAAACCGTACAGCCAATTACCAGTTGTTCGTATTTTCCTAGTTATTCACCTTAATTAAAATATTCCAACACTTTACTCAAATAAGTTCTAATTGCTCATCTTACATTGTATATCATGTATTTATAATTGAATTATTCTAACTTAAAAATAAAGTTCGAATTCTCTAAAATTTGAATATTAAAGGCCTAATAGAGCACCTTAATTTAATAGGACATAAATGACGTGAGAAAATAGACATATTAAAATTTTAATAAATAGATTATGTTTTCTAGTTTTTGAATTCAATACTTTTCTTTTCATGGGATATTGAATCTGAGTAAAAAGGAGCCATAATAAAGAGAATGTACAGAAATTAGCCTCTCTTGCTAATTTCTGTAAACAGACATCTCATATAACCATTGACAGATATAGTCATTCAGACAGGAGAAGTTGATATTTGGAGGGTTGTTACCATAAACATCTTTGAAAAAAAAAGATTGAATAGTTATTTTGATATTTCAATTCTTTGAATCAATATTACTTAAAAACATTTTTTTAGAAACGCGCATATGATAAAACCTGGGGAAATTTAATGTCTTAAATGTTGAGATGAGTATAGCAGTCATCTTTCAAATCGTCTCTTGGATTTCTTGCTTTTTCAGTTGGAATTCACTTCAGTACAATCTTGAAAACATCACCAATTCAGGATAACAACAGCAATAAATATTGGAGCAAACTACAGTAAATTTTGTTACAATTTACAGTGTAAAGTGAATGCTGGGTAACCTCTTCACATCAGCTGATTGCCAATAGCTCGGCAAGGCCGGGATTGCTTTTCTTTTCTTTAGTTATTGTTTCATTTCCCACATCTAGTTATTATCTCATTATCTTCTTCACAATGAAATGCGATATTTTCACCAAGTGATGTCTTCCAAAGCATCAGGAAAAGGTGAAATTTGACTTGAAAGTAAATTTGACTTGAATCATATTAATATATATAATGCTATATGATAGTTACGTACGTGCACTGTTCAGTATGATTTAGAGAAGGGAGATCGAAAACACATTGGTATGGACCGATAACTAAACTGACTTCTTTCGTCTTAATATGTACATAAGGCATCATGTTTATAAATAAAACTGGTATTAGGCCTAATACAATCGTACTCGCGATCTCTTATTAAATATATATATAATATATATATATATATATATATATATATATTATATATATATATATATATATATATAGTAAAGGCGTTTGCCATCGTGAAAAGTTTCGAATTATAGTTTTCAACGGAAACACACGTTTTAGGGTTCCCTAAGCGTTGATGTTTTCATCAGTTAAAATTGCACGTATACAAATCGTGCTGTTTAGCTGATTATTATAAAACTTCAATATATTAACCAAAAAGATAACTCTACTATGCCGATAAAAAAAATTAGCGGTAAACCAATCGATAAAAAATTACAAAAAACCTTAACACATTCACTACCTAAATCCCCTAAAAAGCAAATACAGCAATTATCATATCAAATGTTGAGCAAATCAATGTTTTAGCAAACGAACTAAAATTCAATAAAACGTTGATTAGCCAAACCACCGAAAAACAATATACAGAACATAGTATTGAAATCAATCTATTCTGGAAGGAACAATGTTAAAATTAAGTATGATAAGTATTTGAACCGTTGGTAACGCAGCTATTGAGCCTAGTTTATAATAAATACGCAAAAGTTATAATAAATCAATATCTGATCGAGCGCGATAAAAAGTAATAGTATAATCAGTAACAAACCTTTCTAAACGCAGCTACTGTGCTTAGTATCCAATAAATACGAAAAAGTTATAATAAACCCACATTTGAGCGAGCGCGATTAAAATTAATATTATAATTGGTAACGAACCTTTGGAAACGTAGCTACTGAGCCATGTATCCAATCAATACAAAGAAGTTATAAGAAACCCATACTTGAGCGAGCGCGATAAAAATTAATAGTATAATCGGGAACGAACCCTTGGGAACGCAGCTACTGAGCCTTGTATCCAATAAATACGAAAAAGTTATATTAAACCCATATTTGAGCGAGCGCGATTTAAATTAATATTATAATCGGTAACGAACCTTTGGAAACGTAGCTACTGAGCCTTGTATCCAATAAATACGAAAAAGTTAAAATAAACCTTTATTTGAGCGAGCGCGATATTTTAGCCCGCGATTATAAAACTAAAATAAAACGACCCCCCGCTAATCCGACTACCAGCTCTTCTATTGAAAATGTCTAAAAATTAAAGTTTCGGTTATACTTATTATTATAATCGTGACTAATTATATGTAAAAAGGCCCCTGGGAACAGTTAACAAGCCACAAGGGTTAAAAACATAATGTGTAATTAAAATAAACATAAAATCATGTTACTTTGAGTTTTATTATTTTATTGAAATCGAAAAAGGTTGAATTTGACTTGGAAAAGGTTGATTTTGAAATGGAAAAGTTTGAATTTACTTGAAATATTTGACTTGGAATTGCTATATATTTTATATTATATATATATATATATATATATATATATATAAAATGTAAGTGAAAGTAAAAAACGTGGCAAATTATTCATATTGTTGTAAAATGTTTTATTATTTCAAATGACTGATCTATTCCTTTTGTATTTAATAAAAATACTAAATAAGTTATTTATAAAATAACCCTCTAACCTTTGTCATTGTACATGGCACTTAAAACTGTATTCTTCTTCTTCTTCTTCCTCTAACTCCTGTGTGCCGCTAAGCATGGAGTTGCCGCCTCGGTCCATCGAGCCCACTGGTCTCTGTCCCTAGCTATTCCTTTCATCTCTGGGATGGTTAGTCCTCTTGCTGCACCCAATTTCCCAATGTAGTCTGAATCTGGGTCTGCCTCTGGGTCTGCCACGAGGACGTCTTCCTTCCGGTCTTGCTTCAAAAAACCACTTGGCCTTTCGGGTATCATTCATTCGGCAAACATGCCCAAACCAATTCAATTGCCGCTTTTCCGGCGGAAGGAATTTAGGAATTTCGACAACTTCGTCAAAGGAAAACTTTTTGAAAATGACAATGAAGTGAAAAGTTGTTTTCAGATTTTGTTTCACTTCAAAGCTCAGAGTTTTTTAGTTCGGGGATAAAAAACTTGGTGTCACGTTGGGAAAAATGTGTAGAAAAAGAAGGTAAATACTTCGAATAAAATTATCTTGTGTTTTCATATCGTATTTTTCTTAAAAATCCTTTACCTCGAAAACGGAAATTTCATGTGACACAAACCAATAAAAATAAAAATATTCTATTTAACGACAGTTCTTGTTTAATCGTTTTAAGAACTTTTAAGTTGTTGTTGTTGTTTGGGGTTTTGAGGCGTAAAACCCAGGGGTCATCAACGCCTATAGTTCTCTTTAAGTATAAATAAATAAATAAATCAAAACTAATAAACTAGGCGTATAATAATTAGATAAAATAGTAAAAAAATAAATAAATAGTTAAAAAAATAAATAAAATAAAGATAAGTTAAATTAAAAGACTATATTTATTAAATAGTAGGTGTTTCTTAAGAAACCTGAATAGCGCCGAGATGTTGTTTTCATTATCGGAAAGTATGAAGGATATATTAGGTATAAGCCCAAATTTGTTTAAACCTGTCCTATAAGAAAGGCATTCTTCTAAAATGTGGTGATGGTCAGGATACTGTTACAATGTGGGCACTTAGGAGGTGGTTGCTTGGTAATGAGATGAAGATGGGTCATGTTAGTGTGGCCAATCCTTAATCTGGCCAGGACAACTTCCTCTCTGCGGTCTGAGCGACATGATGAGGACCAAGGCCCCACTTTTGTTTTGATGACTTTCAGTTTGCTAGCAGGACTCTCGTCCCACATGGACTGCCAGGCAGCCGATATTTCCTTTCGGAGCGGCTGAGACATATCTCGCGGTGTTAGGATAGCTACACCTTGACCCGGAAGGGTGAGCGCCTGTTTGGCGGTCCTATCCGCCAGCTCATTACCCACTATCCCCACATGGCTTGGGATCCAAATAAAGCATACTGTCTTTTCCAATTCTCGGAGCATATGGATATATCGGTGTATCTTTAGGACGAGAGGTTGGGGAGAGTACATGCTAATTAAACCTTTTAAGGCACTCAGTGAGTCGGTAACTATGGTAATTGAGTGTGAGGGAACTGACATAGCGTAGTGTAAAGCTGAAACTATTGCTTGAAGCTCTGCAGTATAAATGTTACATAGTTTATGTAATTTTATTTTGTGTGTCGAGTTGTGTGTAACGAATGAGCAGGCTGTAGATTCTTCTGATTTTGATCCATCTGTATAGATTAAAAAGGTATCCGGAAGAGTTGGAGCAGAATGGTAAATTCATTTTTGTATTCGAAAGGGGAGGTATTGGTTTTGAGTAATCGTGACAAGTCAAGCATAATATTGGGGGGTTTGTGAAGCCACGGAGGGTTTAGAGGTTCTGGTTTGCAGATAGGTAAGCTTTTAAGGAAATCGATGGCGGAAGACATTCTTTCTGTTAAAGGGAGGGTTGAGTTAGGTTTGTTTCTAAAAGCATTTGTGAATTTTGGTTTAAATATGGAGCTATGGGTAGGATGATCAGGTTGGAGAATTAATTTCGATATATAGTTCACAGTAGTTTTTTTCTTCTAAATAAAAGCGGAGGTATACTGCTTCGGCGCATAAACTAAGAACTGGGCTTGTTCGGAAGGCCCCGGTTGCGTTTCTGATGCCCATATGGTGCACTGTATCTAGCTTATTTAGAGTACGAAAACGAGCCGATCCATAAACAAAGCATGCATGATCTAATTTGGAACAAACTAAATGTTGGTAGATCTTAAACATCGTAGAGCGATCGGATCCCCAGGAAGTATTGCTAAGGTATCTTAATATAGAAAGTTTTTTTGTTGTAGCCGATTTAAGTGCTGAAACATGTGGTTCCCATGATAGTCTTTTATCGAACGTCAACCCCAAAAATTTATGACTATTTGTATAAAGAATGGGAGAATTTCCGAGGTAAAGTGTAGGAGAGGCGGGAGTATTTCTTTTCCTGCTGAAATGGAGAGCTCTGGTTTTTTCGGAGGAGAATTCGAGATCAATGGAATGTGACCAGTTGTTGATGCGATTAATAGCGTCTTGTAGCTTGTGCTGTATAGTAGTAACGTTTCCAGAACGGCAGGCAATGGCGAAATCATCTGCGAACAGCATCGGTTTGACACCTCGAGGTAGGTTGAGCCCCAGTTCGTTGAGAGCGAGGCAAAACAAAGTCGGACTAAGCACACAGCCTTGTGGAACTCCTTTCATCTGTTCTTGGTTCGCAGACAGTTCGCATCCTATCCTAATTCTAAAGAAACGATGTTGAAGGAATTCCTGTATGTAATGGAATAGATGACCATGTATCCCATTGGACGAGAGTTTGCTGAGGATCACTGAATGGTTAATGTTATCAAAAGCTTTAGTCATGTCGAAGAATATGGCTATTAGTTGCTGGGAATTGATAAAGGCGTATTGGATTTCGGTTTCAAGTGTGACTAGGTGATCAACTGTGCAGCGGCCTTTGCGGAATCCAGATTGAAATGGTTGAAGCAAATTGTTGTTTTCTATCGTCCACATCAGTCTTTTGTTTACCATACGCTCCATAATTTTGCTCAAACAACTAGTGAGGAATATGGGGTGATAGCTGTTGAGTAAACGCTTATCTTTTTCATTTTTTGGAATAGGGATGACAAATGAGTGACGCCAGAAATTCGGAAATTGTCCCGTGGACCAAACATGATTATAATAATTAAGCAGCCATGTAAGCGTATTGCTAGGTAGATGTTTAATCATGTCATAATGGACCAGATCGGGGCCAGGAGTGAATCCTTTAACGGAGGACAAAATATTTTTTAGTTCCCACTTTGAGAACGGGATATTATAATCGGCGGAGTCATCATGTATACTTCTATTCACATAATCTATGACTTCACAATCGTTATTGCTTGAGCCAGAGGTGTAGATTTCAGAAAAGAAATTGCCAAAAGCATCTGCGACGGTTTTAGGATCGTCGGAGAGTTGTCCATTGATGAGGATGGTGTAACGTGTTGACGAAGAGGATTTAGTGATCTTACGAATTTTTTTCCAGATTTGAGTTGACGTCGTTGACGAATTTATGGAGCTTATATATTTTTTCCATGATTCGCTTTTGCTCAGATTGATTATTCTTCGGCAAAGAGCTCTCTGCCTCTTATATTCTACTAGATTTTCTGAGGTCATACATTTTTGGAATTTTTTGTACGCTTTTCGACGATCTCTGATCGCTTCCCTGCAAGCATCGTTAAACCAAGGTACGGGTGGTCTTCTTGGTGAGTCAGAAGACATTGGTATCGATTCTTTAGCTGCACGAATGATCGTATTAGTGATAGTTGAACAACCCTCATCAATGGTCAATTCATGAGGAGGGGTTCGAGGTGCCGAAGCTAAGGAGGCAAAGAGATCCCAGTCCGCTCTATGGAGCATCCATTTCGGAGTTATACGAGTAGGTTTAACATGTTTCATTTTAATCAGCAAGGGAAAATGGTCACTACCATGTAGATCGGGCAAGACGGTCCAGTCTACGTCGTTATATAGGGAAGGGGAACAGAGGGACAGATCAAGAGCTGAATATGTCCCATAGCTGGAACTTAGGAAGGTCGGGTCACCGGAGTTGAGAAGTAGGAGATTGGAAGTGTCTAGAAAGTTTTCTATTATTTTACCCCGGAAATTCATATTTGGAGAACCCCAAAGAGGATTGTGTCCGTTCATGTCTCCAACAAAAAGTACAGGACGAGGTAATTGGTTATAAATATCCAAGAGTTGATTGGTGTCTATTGTAGGATCCTGTGGGAGGTATATAGTACATATGGTTAACGGAAAGTCTCGATATACTCTAACGGCTACGGTTTGTAGCCGGGAGTTGAGAGGGATCGATTCGGAGTAAACGGATTTGTGCACTGCTATGAGGACACCGTGGTGACCATGGTTCTGATTTGGTCCGTCTTTGCGGTATATTTCGAAATTTTTTAGAGAAAAGGGGTCCGTTGGTTTTAGCATTGTCTCTTGAAGAGCAATGACAGTTGCCTCATTATCGTGAATTAAAATTTTTAAGTCATTGAAATGAGATCTTAAGCCATTGCAGTTCCATTGAAGTATCGCCATTTTGAGAGATATGATCGAAAGAGATTAAAAAGTCAGGAGGCAATATAAACATTAAGAGAAGTGCAAAAGAAGAATTAAATAAAACAAGATACGACTGGTAACTAAAAAAATAATTATTTATAGTAATTAGAATTAGATAAATAAACAGATAAGAGAAAGTAGAATTAAACAAAAAAGTAACGGTGGTAATGGTAAATTTAAATATATGGAAATGAAAGCAACACATGAGAGAGGAAATTAAAAATATATCTTCATATGTTAATAAGGAGACTAAAAAATAAATTAGAAAAGATAAAAGAAGATGTGTAATAATTGTATTTTGTGCTGGAATATAGTTACTTTTGAAAGATAATTTGATAGATTGGTCAGACTCATCGGAACGGATGCACTTCCGGTCGGAAAGAATTGTTGATAGGCAACTAACAGTTAAAAGTCAGGAGGCAATATGACCATAATGATAAGTGGAAGAGAAAAAAATAATAAAACAAAATATGACGAGTAATTAAAAAAATAATAGTTTATAGCAGATAGGATTAAATAAATAAACAGGGAAGATAGGGTAGAATTAAACAAATAAGTAGTGGTGGTAGTGGTAAATTTAAATATATGGAAAGGACAGTTACACATGAGAGAGGAAATAATACATATCTTTTTAGATTTTGAGGACAATAAATACAAGACAAGACAATAAATAATTGAAGATAAATAGTAATAATAACAAAAACAAAACAAACAAAAAATAATATTAATAAGAATAATAAAATAAATAAATGAAAAAAATAAAATAAATAAATAAAAAATAAATAAATAAAAAATAAAAAAATAAATAAATAAAATAAATAATAATAAAAATAATAAATAAAATAAAATAAGTAAATAATAAATAAATAAAGTAAAATAAATAAAGAATAAATAATAAGGAATAAATAAATAAGCATAAATTAAAAAAAATATAATAAAAATAAAAAAAAAATAAAAATAAATAAATAATAAATAAATAAATAAATAAAATAATAAAATAAATAAATATATTTATAAAAAATTGTAATAGATAAGAATAATAATAATAGTAAAAAATGAAATAATAAGGAGAAGAGATAAGTAAGGAAAATAAAATAGTTGTGATAATAAATGGCTGGATAAATAAGGGGGAAAATAATAATGAAAGAAGAAAAATTATATGTGTATACACATAAGTTAAGGATAGGAGTCGGGCAGTATTAGCCTTAATACCATCTTGGGATGTAAACAACATCCCAAACATATAAAAGGAGGATTACTTTTATGAATAAAGCAGTATTGTTTCTGGAACCGTGAGTGTTGTTTATTCTTAACCTTTTTCTTTTTTTTAATTCATTTGTCTCGACCAAGCATAACTGGTGCCGAAACCCGGGAACTCAGAACGGGCAGGCTATCGCAGTAAGTGACTCGTTTTTTTTTTTATCCGCCGTACATTTCGAAGTTTTATTTTTTCTCTTCTGTAAATACTCCGAAAAAACCAAACAAAAAACAATGGACGGCTTGATAAGACCAGCAGTTTTGAATATACAGGAAAACCCGCAAGTCCAGGAAGTTCAGCCACCGCCTGTGCCGGAACTCCCTCCGTTACCCAGGAATACTCTAGCGGAAGCACATGATAATGCCATGGCATGGATGCGGATTAAAACGGCGACATGCTAAGATCTGAGGAAAGCGATTTCGGATCTGGAACGTTTCGGTGGCGAGGTAGGTGACTTAAACCACTTCCTTAAGGGCGGAGATCGTCTCATGGCAAGGATCGAGGCTAAGGTAGAAGAAGACCTACTACCCCAGGGGGACGCCGAATCTTTGAGGGCGGCTTTAGTTTGTCGCGTGAGACGAAACATCTTGAACCAGATCCAGGCGGACGAAGAAACAACATGGCTGATAGTCAAAGAAAGATTGAAGAAAGCCTTCGGTGGAGGACGCTGGACCCCGGAAGAGGATATCTTCCAGATGTTTCGGGAAAGATGTTCACCTCGCCAGACAGCCGGGCAATATGCGGGAATCCTACTTGCAAGATACAACAGGATAACCGAGAAGATGCGGGAAACAATGAGTGCGCCCGAGGTAGAAGGTCGGATGAATTTCCTATCGACGATTCTCAAGGTGCAGTTGGCCAAAGAAACTGGGAAGAGAGACTCCCTACCGCGGGATCGTACATTCATCGAGTGTGCCCAGGACATGGTAGATTCCAGCGCTAGAGAAGAAGAATCCAGGATGGAAATAGAGGAACCAGGATGGAGCACGATACCCGACAGACGTCCTCGGAACACGCAGACAACCTGGAGAAGGAGGGATCAGGCGTATGGAACCAAAGACAGACCTACGGCGGGAGGAGAGAGGAGGTCAGGACAACAGCGAACGAGGAATGGGTTTCGAAGAGACGATAGGAAGTGCCACGGTTGCGGAAAGCAGGGACATCTGGTAGCCCAGTGTCCCCGTACTAAATGTTTTGAATGCGGAACCGAGGGGCACATAGCCAGACAATGCCCGTATATGGTTAGAAGGCAAAATGCCTCGCGGGATGAACCGATGGAGGTCAATATGCAGAAGATAAAGAGAACTCGCATCCCATCTCGAAGAAGCGGACCTTCAGGAGAGGTCACCGAGGCTTCGGATACTTCGGAGACGGATGGTGAAGAACCAGGGAGCAGCGGCAGTGGAGGAGAGGGAGGCAGCAGGTGGAGCCACCCGCGTCGAGCAGCAGCCGGAAGGAGGCAGGGAGCTGGGATCTGAGGAGTGTGCTCGCAGAGAGGCGACCGCACAGCAATATGTAACAACATCCGAGGTAAGCAATGCTGGTTGCCTATAATTAAAGTGTCTGGGGGAGTGAAGTGCTTAGTAGATACGGGGAGTTCTAGCACCATAATGACTCGGGAGGCGTTGGATAAGTTGTGCGATAGAGAGAGAGCAACTCAGATTAGAAAATGCGATTGCCAGCTAATTACATTGGGGGGACCGTGTAAGGTAGAGGAGAAGCAGAGATCGATCTAGGTCGTTGGGTGGAAAAAGGGGGTAATTTAAAGGTACATATAGTGGGTAACATGACCCGGGAATACCAGGTGATAGTGGGGTGTGACCTGCTAGGACGGGTAGGGGCAAGAGTCAGAAACAGCCAGGGGATCTGGAGCATTAGGCTCGGACACCAGACTTACACATGTCGGGAAATCGTAAGTGGAAACAAGGCGCGGATAGGCGCAGTTAATAAAGTGGACGACTGGAGGGACCTAATCAGGGCGGAATTTGGCGACATTTTTTTTCGAGAAGGTGAGATCTTAGGCGTGACGGGAAGGACGGTCCACGAGATCCCCCTGAAACAAGAACGGATCACTTATGTTAAGGAACGACGGTATCCTCAGGCGCTCCGCAAGCACATTCGGGAGAAGTTGGACAGTCTTCTGGCACAGGGGATCATCCTTAACAGCACTTCGCCGTATAACAGTCCCTTATGGGCGGTGAGAAAGAAGGCGGTCCCAGGGGATGATACCGAACGGTACAGGGTGGTGATCGATTATCGGCTCCTAAACGATAACACTGTGGACGAACGTTATCCGATTCCGCGTTTTGAGGATATCTTAGACAGACTGAGCGGAGCGGTGGTATTTAGCACGTTGGATCTTAAGGCCGGATATCATCAGATCAAGATGCACCCCCGGGATCAACCCAAAACGGCTTTTACCTTTGAAAGGGGGCACTACGAATTTACTAGGATGCCGTTCGGACTCAAGAACGCTCCCATTACATTCCAGAGACTGATGGACGAATTTTTGAGGGGCCTGGATGAAACTGTCTGCCAGGTCTATATGGACGACCTGTTAGTCTTTAGTAAGTCAGTGGACGAACATGTGGTACACTTGCGCCGGGTTTTTCAGAGGGTGCGTCAGTTCGGTCTCAAATTGTCCAAGGAAAAGTCGACACTGGGGCAAGAGCAGATCAATTTCCTCGGCCATACGATTTCTCGTGAGGGTGTCAAGCCGGACGCTACGAAAGTGGAGGCAATTCGACGTATGCGATTCCCCGGGATGTAAAAGGGATCCGTCGCCTCCTCGGAACACTTAACTATTATCGCAGGTTCGTTCCGGATATGGCGGAATATCTGGTCCCTATTAATAATTTGCTGAAAAAGGGGGCTAAGCTTGTCGTGACGCCGGTAATGGAACATAACATCCGTAAGTGCATGGATCGTTTACAGGCGGAACCGGTACTGGCGTTTCCGGACATTACTAAGCCGTTCACATTACTACCGATGTTAGCGAATACGCGGTGGGGGCGGTCTTGTCACAAGATCATGACGGGGGCGATCGTCCTGTGGCGTATGCGAGCAGGCGCCTCACAGACGCGGAGACCCGGTATAGTGCTTTGGAGCGGGAGTTGCTGGGTATAGTGTGGGCAATAGAGCATTTTAGGCCCTACGTTTTCGGGAGAAAATTCCGCGTCCATACTGATCACCGGCCGCTGCAGTGGGTCGGGAAGCTAAAAGAGTCCTCGGTGAGGGTCGCGAGGTGGAAGGAATTTTTGGGTCAGTTCAACATCGAGATTGTCTATAAGCCAGGGAAGGACAACGTCGTGGCGGACTGGCTGTCGCGAGCCATTATGATCAATGCCGTAGAGGAAGGAGAGCCGTCCCGCGACGTGAGGCAGTTTTTGAGCGAGTGGACGCCAGACGGCGAGGGAGAAGCTAGTGCTGCGGGAGTGGAGGGTGATGCGGGGTCGCCAGACGACGGGAGCTCAGCGGACGATAGGCCGGTGGAAATGGAGGAGATTGATGAAATTATCAATGATAAGCGTCGCCAGGTCATTTGGAAAACGCGAACGGAAGGGACGGTAAAAATAGAATATCGCACATATGGTAAGTGCAAAATTAATATCATCTGGTCTCAACCAGGGTTCGCGACGATCAAATTTGCAGGGCGTTGCTGGATGCATCGGAACCGGGGAAAGTACACCACCTTTACGTGGGGAACGCTACTATTTGGGACAAGGTTAGACGCATATGGCGCTGCGAGCGGATCGGTGTCGATCGGTCGTTTATCCGGTGCAGGTACTCCGTGGAAACGCTTCAGGACGAGGAGCAGCAGAAGGAGGTAACCCTCGCGTACCACCAGGGTAAAACCAACCACCGCAGTGTGAATGAGACATTACACGCGTTGCGTAGGAGGTATTTTTGGTGGGGGATGAAAAAAACCATCCAAGACACGATCGGTGCGTGCGAAGTGTGCCTGCGTACCAAATACGACGGTCACCCCCCACGGGGTATCCAGGAGGAGACACCTACGGGGGACGCGCCTCTCCAAGACCTCCAAATCGACACTTTCACCTGGAGGGTTACAAGTGGGTCACCATTATAGACCTCTTTAGCAAGGTGGCCATGGGGTACCAGGTGCTCGACAAGTCTGCAGAGGCAGTATTAGAGGCCCTTCATGTCTGGATGCAATTCTATGGCGTACCTGGGAGAATTTCCTCGGACGGGGGACGGGAATTCGATAACGTCACGCTCCGGGAAGAAGCGAAACGTCTCGATATAGCATGGCATTTCACAACGCCGGGTCATCCGAAAAGTAGGGGTAGCATTGAGAGGTTGCATAGCACCCTGAGCGATCACCTCCGCGTGTTTCAGGGCGAGAAGGGTTTAGAGCCGGACGTCGCTATGCGAAAGGCAATCGTGGCCTACAACCACTCCATCCACTCCGTCACTGGGTTCTCACCGAACGAGGTTTTATTCGGGTTGCATGGGCGGCGTCGCGACTGGATGGATACCACTACGAACGAGCGTTGCGTCAGCGACATCGTGGCCAATAGGGTCGAGGTGCGTAAAGTATGGGGCAAGGTGCGGCACAAGATACAACGGGAGAAATGTAGGCGAGTGGAGCGGGAAAACCTCAAACTGCGTGATCAGATGGGCGACATCAAGATAGGTACTATCGTCTATCGCAAACTGACCACTAATCGGGGGAAGGAGTTGCTCCGGTACGAAGGCCTTTCAGGGTAACCGCGATCAGGGAGCATAATCTCGTCACGATCGATAGTCTTCGGGAGCCTAAAAAGAGGCGCACAGTTCATATCGAACAGCTTAAGCTTCCAATGGTAGATCCGCGCTAGCCACCGCGACCTGTCTTGCTCTCGCCTCTGCACGTCTCCTCGTTGTGCAGTTCCGTACATTTTTTTTATTACATATGTTTTTGTATTTCTGTCAGTAGTGGTGAGATTGTCAGTGCACCGTTTTTGAAGAACTTTGTTCCTCATGTTATTTTTGTATATTTTGATTTAGGTTAGTGTGTAGATATTGAAAGTGTTATTGTGGTATATTTTTTTTTCTTTCTCTTTCTTTTTCAGTTTCTCTGCAAGTGTGTTTTTGTTTTTTAGTGCTAGTCTGTTATTTTTCCTTTTTTTTCAATCATTTTAGCTTGTAAGATTGTAATTACATAGTCATTGTAATTGTACAGTTAGTTTTGGATTGTAAGGTATCAAGGCTAAGGGCTGCTCTCTCCATTTTGGGTGTGAGTTTCCAAAAATTGAGAGTATCTTTGTAAACTGGTGGGGGGGAGTTAAGGATAGGAGTCGGGCAGTATTAGCCTTAATACCATCTTGGGATGTAAACAACATCCCAAACATATAAAAGGAGGATTACTTTTATGAATAAAGCAGTATTGTTTCTGGAACCGTGAGTGTTGTTTATTCTTAACCTTTTTCTTTTTTTTAATTCATTTGTCTCGACCAAGCATAACTCATATACATACATATATATATACATACACATACATACATACACACCCATACAGACATATACACACAAACATATACACCGACATACAATTATAATAAAATAGCGAGACGTAAAATAAACACAATAAAATAATAAGTAAATAAAGTAGTATAGGCAGGTACATAGGCAGAAGCAGGCAGAATAAAAAAAAAAAATAAAATAATAATAATAAATAAAATAAAAATACATAATGGCATCCTTAGTAAATAGATATACGCATACACACATACAGTATTCACATATGTGGATACACACATATATACCCAGAGATATAGAAGGCACATATACATACACACAAACAGAATTGGATAGGAATATATAATTGAGTAATGAGAAGTGTATTATGAGTCAATATTAGATTAAGTGTCATTTTTCTTTTTTGTTGATTTTTTATAGTTTTTGACCTTAATGAAACCCTCATCGTCTACGGATAAATGTTCCGCCGCTCCTCCCATCGAAGCGACGGGGGCGGTGGAAGGTGTGTTCTCTGCCGAGATAGGCGATGGAATGAGGCTGCCTAGAGCGGCTGGAGAAGGAAGGGTGGGGAGTAGGGTGGGAGGCAGAGGGAGCGGTGGTGGGAGAGGAGGTGGAGGGGCGTTGTAGAGATAAGCTCCTTGTCCTACGAGGGCTAACCTCGTTCTGGGACGGAGTCGGTGGTGGGGGGAGGAGTGGGGACGGAGAGCGTCTTATCTTTTCCTCTAGATTACCGGCTATGTTTTTGTTGGAAGTATAAGTTTCGGTATTAGTAATGTTATCTCTTGTATTTTTGGTATTAATAATATGTTTAGGCTCAATAAACAGAAAAGGGAGATCAGCTTGAATGCCGATTTCTTTCGTCATAATTTTAGTTTCGTTTTCATTCATTACTGCCGCGAAGGATTTAACGAAAGTTGTCGGATTTCTAAGTTTATATATTTTTCTGGCTTCATTTAGAGATATTTTGTTATTGATTTGAATGGATTTGATTTCTTTTTGAATTTTAAATATCGGCATGAACGGTCTAGTGCATGGTGCGGGCCATTACAATTAATACAATGAGGAGGATTTTCGCAACGATAATTTTCTCCATGCTTATTTTTTCCACATTGTATGCAAACAGATTCTTTTCTACATGGGCCGTAGGGTGGTAAAATCCTAAACAGTTAAAACATCGTTGTGGCGAAGGTATATAAGGCGTGACGTCAACAGTCAGGAAGCCCACTTTAATAGTTTTTGGTACCATAGGAGTTGAAAATGTCGCTATGTAACTGTGGGTAGCTATTTCTTCTCCGTTTTTTTTTATTTTTATACGAACGATATCGTTAATGATATGAGAGAGTTCTTTCTTAATTTCTTCTATAGATAAATATTGGAAGTCAAAAACTTTGATAATTCCTTTACTATAGTTTAATGTATTATGAGGAACTACTTCGATGGGAAATTGGCCCCCAAAATCCTTAATTTTTAATAGAGTGGTCGATTGATTGCCCCTATAGGTTTCGACGAGGAGGGAACCATCACGCAGTTTTTTAATACTTTTAATCTCCCCAACGAGACCGGTAATAAATTTGTTTATAAAAAACGGCGAGACTTTTTTAAAGTCGTCCTCATCGGTTCGTTTCATGACAAGAAATAAAGGGGATATATTGGGCGTTTCGGAAAGCAGAACTTTCTCAGGAGGATTTTTGATTCTCCCCCGAGGCCTTTTTCTTTTAGCCAAAGGGCTGTTAGGATCGTCTGGGTCATCCATTGTACGGAAACCCAATAAGAGTACAAAAAAACACAATAAAAAATAGGAATTTAAAAAATAAGAGGGGAAAAAAAAAATACTACTTATAAGTAAAATAAAAGCTCCTTGTTCTAATTATAATGTTATGAGAGAAATAAAAGTGTAAGAAGTTGGAAAAAAGAAAAAATATGAGTAGAATCTTAAATGCTAGACTTAGCTGATAGCTGAGATCCTTCTCCTCTGGAGTCACAACAAGCAATGAGAACTTTTAAGTTTTGCTTCGGTAAAAAGAGAACATTATAGAATCTGCTATCGTAAGTGAATTAAAATTTTGGTTTATTATTTTCAAAAATCGAATAAAAAAAAATAATTACCCTCCTCAAAAGTTGAGGACTTACGTTTTAAGATAAGTGGAACTCGAATTACTAATAAAGTTACTCCATTTTATTTCGAAGATAGTGAAAAAATGTATTAGTGTTTTTTAAACAATAAAACGTCAATAATTATTTAAAAAAATCGAATTTTCACCGATGAATCCGCCAATAGCTCAGTTTTTTTTGAAGATAGAGAAATATATATTTAGAGTTTTAGATTCAGTGAATCGCGATAAGCAGAAAAAATGAAACAAAAATTGATCTATTCGTCTCAAATTACAATATATGTAATTCCACCAAAACTCGGTTATTATTGGAGATAGAAAAACATCTAAAAGATTTGCAGCTATAAAAAGTTAAACACTAATATAGTTATTTGGAAATAATAAATCATTGTGTAATAATTTGCTACGTTATTTTTCTCTAAATACTGATTCCAAAAGTCTTTGTATTTTCCATCTACCTTCATACATAAAGAGTTATTGCCGAATAAAACCGTATAGTAATGTTGGGTTCCGAGGGTCGATTTGGTGTGAATAGTGACATGGGAGGAGAAACTCATAAAAATCGGCTCAGTGGTCACGGAGAAAAGCCGTGGATCGTGCGAGGCACACGGGCGGAGTTTTCGTTTATACGATTTCAGGTGACACAATCATTTATAACTGTACTAGCTGTCCCGGAAAACGTTTTTCTGCCAAATATATTTATTAAATATATCTAGTGAATATTTTGGTTAAATAAAAATAATGGATGCATTTAAGTGAGTTTGGTTACGACATATTTAATATAAAAGTTGAAAGAATTTGATAACTAACTAAAGAAGAAGAGAATAAAAATATCTTTTTTTGAAGAAAGTTTTGGTTTTTTGAACATCAAACGATGTGTAATATAGCTTTGGAAGACTAATGATTTTAGAAAAAAATATTATCTTAAATACAAATTTGTAAAAAGTAAAGTGAGGGGTTAAACATATTACTAATGTATATACATAACGATTTTATATCATTATATTATTTAATCTAAATTATATGTTGCCACCGAAACTGAATAAACTTTTTATTTAAATTAAATTTAAACTTTTTTCAACTTTAAGTTATTTCAATGGATCCGAATTTGATTTTGACAGCCGAAGTAACCGAAAGTCGTGTGTTGCCCACACCAGATTTTTGTAATACGAACGACAGTTGATTTTTTTTCATATTAAGATACTAAAATCGTGAATAAAATTGGCTAGTGTTGGGATGGAGGGTGAAAATTTGGGGTTATATGTATTTTTTATGCTAAATAAAAAAAAGTTGTCGTTAAAAAAAATTCTGTATAGAGACACCAGAATCATCTATCGGCATGAAATATATTTTACACCCGATTCTCATATATACCATATTATATATATATATAAAAAAAAAGCATAAAAATCGGTAGTCGCTTCAGGCATGTACGGCCACAAACACTATGATAGGAGATTTTTATACAATAGATAATAAAATGTGAATACTGATTCGCATCATTGTTTAATGCTTAACTAAGTAATTTCATGATTATTAGGTCATTAATTGTATTTTTTTTTTTAATTCTGATTTAGACGGCTGAGGTTGTGAAAAAAATAGTAGATACTGTTTGAAGATGAAATATTATTGTTTTGAGAAAGGATTTTTGTATGGTGGACGAGGAACCGGTGGAGCCCTGAGGTCAATACTTCCTCCATTACTTCAAGTTACTTATGCTACATTACGCACGACGCTCGCCCTGTGTCCCTCAGCTATCCGTCTCTATGTTTTATTGAATATCCCAAAGTAACTAAATAATATCAAAAGTACTCAGAATAGTTCTTTTTCTTTGTAAACGTTATTGCCCTATAAGACATGGTGTACTCTATAAGTCCGGAAAAACAAATAATACAGACTTGTTTCACTTAGTATCGATTTCACTTCCCCGGTATTCTCTTAGTGATAAAAAGTTCTATATGAACTTTATTTTATATTTTTCTTCAACTGTTTGACATTATTGATGGTTGAGTTTTCAGTTGATTATTTTATATTTTACTAATTAATTTACCCATTCTAATGGTTATCTTTCGTAGATAAATTAGACAGTGTTTCGAATATTTTTACTGCTAGTCAAGAATCTATTAATTTTATTCCTCGAATATCTCCATAACCGTTTTCTAAGCTAAATAATGATGTAGAATAGAATTTATTTGTTTAAGATTTACATTCTTGTACAAATGAATTCAAATTATAAATCTCTTCAATTGCCAACATGAGTCTAGTTAATAATAAATGTCCATTTATTCGGTTCTTGAGAAAAACTTGAAAAATAATAATTGTAAACTATTTAAATAATACATTTTATCATTTAATTGATACATAATAGAAAAACGACACTGAAATAAAACATAAAAAAACAATTAACAACTTGAAAAACAAACTGAAAACATTCGCCGTACAATGAAAAATAATAAACAGTTAACCTTAGATTACTAGACACTTAATTGGTGTGTGGACCTTCACAGTTCAAGTTATTCAGGGTATTACATGCTGACTTAGTGAACCAGAAAATGTTGTTCAGTTTTTCAATATTGTCTATATGAAGAATTTTTTTAAAAATTTTTGGTCATCACTGGATCCTGATAAAAATGGTTGTAAATATCTTTCTCTGTCTTTTATGAGCTTTTCACAGTAGAGAAGGACATGAAACAGGCTGTTCAAGATAAACTGACCACAGAAAGTGCAGGTTTCTTGTGCTTTGAAGATGAAGAGTTTGGTTTTTGCTAAATAATGTATATAACTGTTAATACATAAAAAATAATAACCGCATATACGTTAAATAAGAGAGAAACAAGAGGTTTTGAAATTCACTTGAATACCCTATTAAAGATGATTTCTTTAATTCTCTATCTTCGGCCTTCAAAACGGGAATAATAATAATCTACTATTACCAAGTTTAAACCATTTTTTTTCAAATCTAGGGTTACTGTGCATACATGCTTTGGAAACATAACATGTTTGCTTTTACAAACAGGATGATCAGTAGTAAACAAAGGTGCTGACGTATCTTCATCAATATTCAAAAAGTAAAAAAAGGCGTAACCAGCCATATGAAAATAAATTGTCGAAAAATTTCTGAACTATTAAATTAGGGTAGGAAAGTTTACTAAGAATACTGTCGTCAGGATCCATGTAAGAAGTTAATATCTTTCGATGTTAACATCTCCTCCTTAACATCTCTTCCTTGTAATTCTCCATGGATTTTCAAGAACCTTAGGTAATGATTTAATGACTAAGTATGGCCCATGGTATTTCATGAAAAGGTAGTTCGAAAATTTTTTTTTCGAATAAGAGAGAGTTCTCAATATTAATCATATAAAACAATTTAAGTTTTATTAATCATAACTATTATTCTTCCAGAATATTATTATAAGTGATGGTAGAGAACTTATCATAAGTGTCTTTATATTCATAATAAATATCATAAAGCAATATTGCAGTTGCATAAAACCAACTATTTTGGACCTGTTTAATTTTGGTGACATGTAATTAAACCTAAAATTTTAGATATATTATTATGACAGTAACAATTAATATTATGACAGTAACAGAAAATAACAGGTATGAAACTAGTTTTAAAATACAACAAACTAAAAATCTTATATTCATATTGTAATGAGGCATATTTGATTACGGTATCTAAAAACTTTCTTAAATTCTTTGAAAAAAAAAAACTGTTTTATATGTTTATATTTATGTTTTATAATGGAGGATAAGCAGTCAATTTACGGCTTGGAATACAGTCATCAACAAAGTTATAAATGGATCTAATGTAATGAAATCGATATAATCCAATACTATAATACAAAATTTCCATCGTATATTGGCCAATTCCCAGGCTACGACGGATACAAACAATATTGCTCAAGATGATGCCAAGGAAGGGGCTATGCTATTTGACCACTCTTTTCAACTGCTGCCTTAGATTAAGATACTTCCCTAAAACCTGGAAAAGTGCTATCCTCTGTCCTTTACTGAAACCAGCCAGGAGCAGATCCCAGCCAGCCGACTATAGACCAATTAGCCTACTTCCGCATATAGGTAAGATATTTGAGAAAATCACCCTCCATTACCTTATGCTGTTCCGAAATGGCCCTTATCCCACTTGAGCAGACCACTTTCCAGGCCCGGCCCTGTCCGGACCACCATCTGGCGTAGTCACAGACGGAAGTGTGCCAAGATACTATTATAGTCTTTTATGCCAGCCTCTACAAGACAAGGAAGTTCCCGAATAGCTTTATACTATCTTGCGGTACATCAACGCACAAGTTCGCGAAGCGGTATCATCCTCACCTGTGAAGTTTCCCAAGGGTCGGTGATATCCGTTTTCAATTTACACGAAAGAAAATCTTGGAGCAAGATATAAACGAGTGACTGTTGCGCCTTATGCCGATGACATAGTATTATATTATAACAGCTGAATAAGTGCAGAGAAAGGTATACGGCAGGCGGAGGCGGCCTGTTTGGAAATTACCATGAAACTGGAAGGACTAAATCAATCAATCAATACGGTCAATGCCAAAAAGACAGACTGTGTTATTTTCTGAAAAACAAGCGCTGACTTTCAAAAACCTATATGGTAGCGGGCATAGTTAGCAA
The DNA here is from genome assembly GCA_023052935.1 of Piezodorus guildinii. Classification (NCBI taxonomy): domain Eukaryota; kingdom Metazoa; phylum Arthropoda; class Insecta; order Hemiptera; family Pentatomidae; genus Piezodorus; species Piezodorus guildinii. The sequence continues at coordinate 165,647,020 of CM041292.1, forward strand.
ACCGGCAGACAGTATATTATGTTTCGGCATCACCCTCGACAGGCTCTGAACACTAACTCGCCACTACAATAAAAAAATAAAGATGTGAGGGACAAGACATACCTACTGAACCACCTTCTGACATCTCCAAACCTATCAGTCCGCCTCAATTAATGATTTATAAAAGCATGATCATGCTATCACTGCTGCATGTTAGCTAATATAAAACCTGCCACGGCGAAGAAGCTCCAACAGTTTCAGAACGGCGTGCTGAGACGTATCGTAAGAAAAACGACATTACATTAAACTAAAACAGACATACTGCACACTACCTTCGAACCCCGATAGTAAATGACTACATCACTAGGAGACAGATAAAATTCTTTAACAGTATAAGATTTTGTATGAACTCTATATTTTAGACTCTATCGCCAACAGAAAGGCCACAAAGCTGGCAACACTATGTAGATAGTCTCATCCTTGACCGAGGAATCAATCAATGAATCAAAAATCCGGTGAGCTCCGTCACAGGAAGAAGATTAATGATATACGTAAGAAATAGACATCCTATCCCGCTCCATCACCCCTCTCTTAAAATGTACTCTGTATAGTAGAAAAGATCGCCTCCAAACCTATTGAACCTGGAATTTCAACTTTCACCACAAGGGGCTTTGAAAAAGAAATAAATAACTTTTATAAAATATATATATGCATATATATATATATATTTTACAATGGATTATATGTTTTTTTTTGACAAATAAATGGAGGATAAGAAAAAAATGTATATGTATTTTTTATATTACTGATTTCACAAGATTTAATTATAGTCGTAATGTTTCTCAAATGAATCACACTCTTGATAGACCTATCGTCTATACGTTTCCTGTGACGAATGGGGAGAATAAACAGAAGCTCTTGATTGCAAACTGCTTCTTCATTTCTCTATTCATTGCTTGGTGAATAGATACCTGCTTTCAGTTACTACAATTACACTTCGTTACGGAAGTCATTAAAAATTACATCATGGAAAAAACAGAGAACCAATTGATGTATATGAAAACTAACAACTCGGGAGAATATCAAATATTTCAACTATCTTTGATTAATATTACTTCACATAGATTGTGGATATTTATGATAATTATATCAATAACTGACGTAGCCTCTGCTGGCTTCTAATCCAACCATAGTTTAAATGATTAAGTAGGTTTGAAGACGACTGGACCTCAAGATGATTGTTCGCTACTTGTAAAATAAAATGTGTTCAACCTTTTATGAAGTAAGAAAATGTCTCACCATCGCATAGATAGCAAACCAGCGAATGGTGTATTATACATCAGTACCACTCCCGACAGGCACCTAACACTAGATCGCCACTGCAACAGAAAATTAAATATGGTGAGGACCAAGACATGCCGCCTTCTGACATCTCTAAACTTTTCACTACAACTAAAGTTAATGATATATTGGGTCGTAAAATCAGTTCACAACTTTTTTTCCATATTTCAATTTAATGTTTATATAATCATGTTTACTTGTCAATAATCTTTACATGTTCTAAAAAAAGATTAGTTAAGGTGATTTTATCTATCGGTATCAACCGATATTCCTTATCTTTACGTGGTATTTTTTTTTTGCTCAAAAATAAAAAATAATTTTCGTTACTTATTGATTTTTTATTCCGAATAGAAAAACCCGGACGCTGCAAAGACGGTTAAAAACTTTGCAGTGTGTATAGCGATGATGCCTTAGGAGATGGTAACGTCCTTTAGTAGTTTTCTGTGTGACTTGGAAGACGCAAAGCGCTCGAGTCGTCCTTTAACTTTTGATGATGACCAAATTCAGACAAAATGAAAGATGGCAACATGAAATATATCATTGTTGTTTTGTTAAAATCACTAGTAAAAAACGATACGAATTTATTTTTTAATGCTCTGCAAAAGCGTGATCAGGCCAGCACTGCAGCAAGGAGCACCCACATTAGCAAATATAAAACTAGCCTGGATAAAGAGGCTCTAACAGGCTTAGAACGGCGTGCTCAGACGTATTGTAAGACATACAATGTTAAAGGTGAAAACATGATTTTACTTAACACAAACAATGTTCCAGTATATCTTATTTTTAATCTTTATGTTACTGGTAGTTTTATTTTTCAATATAATTACAACCTAAATGTCGGCAATTAATAATTAGTTACCAAGGTAGGTATCCAAGGTATTTCAGGGAGACAAATTTCTAGATTATTACGCCCGTAATTAGTTACCAATACTCTACCAAAATGCTCAACAACTTAAGATTTGCGGACGATATATGTCTAATATCTCCGGACATAAACGGCCTAAGGCGGATGATAGAGGAAATAGTAGGCATTAGCAAAAAATATGGACTTAATATAAATACAGCAAAAACTAAAATTATGACAAACTCAATAAAAATACCAGTTTATGCTAACAATAGTGAGATAGAATATGTAGAGGAGTACATTTACTTAGGGCAGACAATATCATTTAGAGAAAATATGAATAAGGAAATTGAAAGAAGAGTTAAGCTCGGGTGGTGCAAATATTGGTCTCTCCAAAAGATCTTCAAAAGCAATCTATCACTAGATCTTAAAACCAAAGTTCTGACCACATGTGTATATCCCACGGTTCTCTACGGGGCTCAAACCTGAGCACTTACAAGAAAACTCGACCGGAGGCTGAATACCATGCAAATGCAGCTTCTAAGAAGTTTAATGTTTATTCAGAAAAGGGAGAGAATAAAAAACGAAAATATTCTTCAGAAAGTGAACGTTAAAAGTCTAAGGGTTGAGGCACATCGATTAAAATGGAGCTGGGCTGGGCACTTGGCCAGGCTGAAAGACGAAAGATGGACCAGAGCTTGCACGGAGTGGATCCCGAGAGAGGACAGCAGGCATAGGGGGCGACCACATCGCAGGTGGAGAGACGAATTGACGCAGACTGTTGGCGAAAACTGGTGGCTGGTTGCGAGGGACAAATCCTGGTGGATAAACGTTTTAAAAAATATTAATTTGTGTTTGATTTTGGTGTATTTTTCAAGGAATCTGTTTTGTTTTGTTTTTTTGGAGTTTTGTATTTTATAATTATTTGTATTTGTATTTCTTTGGATTATTTGCTTTTTTTCAATATTTTATTATTTCAAACTATAGCCAACTTCTATAAATTCCTCCCTATGGGAGAGGCTTTTGTCAATATGATGCCAATAAAGCTATTATTATTATTACTCTACCAATAACACTACTAATGAACCACATCTTTCGGAAATGAAATATCTTGTGGAAGCTAGAATTATACATTTAAATGATCAATTCAGATATCAAAGACTGTGGCATAAAAAAAAAAAAAAAAAAAAAAAAAAAAAAAAAAAAAAAAAAAAAAATAGTAACGAGATGGAACAGTTACTCCCAAGATATTTTTTAGAGTGCCCTCAAATTTTTTTTTCTGTACTAAGTGGTATTGACATTGGACTCAAGAACGCCTTTAGAGGTTGTCATTTCCAGACGGAGGCTTCTCTTGTCATTTAAGCTTTATTTATTTTCTACTCTGATGTTTTCCCTTATTAAATACTTTTTTTCTTCTTTTTTTTATGACTGAAATTTTACCACCTCGTTGACATAAATTTTACAAACCTAAAAAAAAATCTTATTGTTATGATGAAACTGCGTGCTGAATTATCAGTTTTTCAAATAATGCTAGGGTATGCAATTTATTTATCATTAATTAATCTATATAAATACAAAGGATAACTCTGTAATTATCTGCTTAAGCTAGGATGGATTTTACATATATACTCGTTACCCAAGTCTAGAGAACACATGTAAAACATTCTTTGTGATCTTCAAGAAAATAATAAATAATAACAATTCTTTATTTATTCTGGGACAAGTCCCTTCAGAATAACATAACAGGAAATAAAAAGGTGGACTTAAGACTAGAGTCTTAGAGTAAAATGACTAAAAAACAGAAAAGAATTAAACTAATAGCATGAACTAATAAAATAACTTAAAAGCTAAATTGTAATAAAAATGTACAAACCAGAAAAATAAAAGTATGTTAACATGAGAAACAAAAAATTAAATAAAAAAAAAAAAAAATTAATCAGATAAAAGAAAAATATATACATATATATATATATATATATATATATATATATATATATATATATATATATATATATATAAACACATACATACATACACACACACATACATACGCATACATACATACATATATACACACACACACACACACACACACGTATATATATCCATATATAACTTATTTCTACCGAGAAAAATATATTAAAAAGGGAAACAGAGAGGCGAAATAAAACCCACGCTTGCTTGATAACATATGATTTATTATCACTTATACATTAAATAGGTTACATAAATTCAGGTGTTGTTTACATTTACATCAAAGGTGATTAAAGTTAATATTAACACTCTTCCCATCTTAACTCCCCCCTGCCAGTTTACAAACACTGTTTGTAAACTACCTAAATGGATACATAAATAAATTACATAACTAGACAAATAAACTAAACTAACTAAACAAGAAATAACCGACATAAAAGCGGACTTAAATGTAACTTACTAACTAAACACAAGATAGAACAAAAATTGCAACTCCCTAAACTTGGGGAAGAAAGAAAGCAGTAACTTGATGTTAAAACAAATACAAAGCATTACAAAAACGATACTACCACATAAAACAAAAAGCTAAGTCCCCACTGGATCCCAGGTCTGAAGCAGAGGATAACTACGATTGAGGAATTCTTAATTGTTTAATATGAACTGTCCGCCGTTTACGGGGATCCGCCAAACACTGCACTGTCACCACGTTGTGTTCCCGAATCACAACCACCCTAAACGGACCCTCATACCGAACAACTTCCTTACCTCTGTTCGAACAGATCCGCCGATACACTATCGTACCAATGCGAATGTCCTCCATCCGATCACGAACACGAAGATTTTCTTTAGCAACGCGCCGACTCTTCTCCGCGACCAGCCTCCCGCGCACCTTCCCCCATAATTTGACAAGGGCCGCCCGGTTACTGACCAGCACGTCGGATAAGTTCCCCGCCGCCGCTGTGCCCCTGTAATCCCTGCGCCGATCCCGCAGGCCAAAGAGAATTTCAAACGGCGAGAATCCCGTCGCCGCATGAATTGAGTGGTTATACGCAGCCACCGCACGCGGCATAGCCACGTCCGGTTCTAGTCCCTGATCCATCTGCTACACCCGCAAATGATCCCCTAGCGTACTATCGACTCTTGGGGTGTCCCGGCGTATTGAGATGCCAATCGATATCGAGCGCCTTCATTGCCGCACGAACAGTACTATTGTCAAACTCTCGACCCCCGTCTGAAGAGATCCGCTCGGGCACGCCGTAGAACTGAAACCAGGTACGGAGGCCAGCTAAAATCGATTCCGATGACCGTTCCGACACGAGATAGGCCATGGCTACTTTACTAAAGAGGTCCATCATGGTGACCCACTTGTACCCCCGCCACGTAAAGGTATCAACCTGTAAGTCACACAGCGGCACATCAGACGTCGGCGTCATCTCCTGCACTCCCCGAGGTGGGTGGCGATCATACTTGGTAGCCCGACAAACCTCGCACGCACTCACAACCTCCGTGATAGTCCGCCTCATACCCCACCAAAAATACCGTCGTTTCAAAGCCTGTAGCGTTTCCGGTTCCCCGCGGTGGTTCGTTTTCCCTTGGTGGTACGCTAGCGTAACTTCCCGCTGTCGTTCCTCATCCGGTATCGTCTCGACCGACAGAGTGCACCGCACAAATATCCTATCGATTCCAATAAGCTCACGTTTCCAGAGCCGCTTAATCTTCTCCCATATCGTCGCGTTTCCCACGTATAGATAATGGGTCTTCCCCGGCTCGGACGCATCCTGAAGCGTCCTACAAATCTGATCATCCCTAACACCCGGTTGCGACCATACGGTGGTAATGCGCGACTTGCCGTACCGCTTCTGCTCCAACTTTAGCGGACCCGAGGTTCTGGTCTTCCACACGATTTGCCTAAGTTTGTCATTGATAATCTCCTCCCTCTCCTCCATGTCTGACGCGCGCCCGTCGGACGAGCTACCTTCTTCTACTGACCGATCGTCTCTGTCGGACTCTGAGGACCCGCGACCCCCTTCACTCTCCGGCGTCCACTCACGCAAGAACTGCCGCACACCGCTCGACGGTTCTCCATCCTCCTCCTCTATGGCGTTAACTACCAGCGCCCGTGAAAGCCAGTCAGCCACAACGTTGTCCCGAACCGGTTTGTACACTACGTCGATATTGTACTGGCTGAGGAACTCCTTCCAACGGGTAACTCGTGCTGACGATTCCTTGAGAGTACCTACCCATTGCAGTGGCCGATGATCAGTATGCACCTTGAATCTCCTCCCGAACAAATACGGTCGAAAGTGTTCCACCGCCCAAACGATCCCCAACAACTCCCGCTCCAACGCACTGTATCTAGTCTCCGCGTCCGTGAGGCGCCTGCTTGCGTATGCCACGGGGCGTTCCCCTTCTGGTCCTTCCTGTGATAGAACAGCTCCCAGCGCGTACTCACTTGCGTCTGTGGTGACTGAAAACGGTCGTTCAAAGTCCGGAAACGCCAAGATGGGCTCTTCCTGTAATCGCGCCATACACCATCGGATGTTCTCCTCCATAACGGGCGTTACCACAACCGCTCGACCCTTCTTTAGCAGGTTATTAAGGGGCACGAGATATTTCGCCATGTCCGGCACGAACCGCCTATAATAGTTTAGCGTTCCCAGTAACCGCCTAATCCCTTTAATGTCCCTCGGAATAGCCATGTTCCGTATAGCTGCCACCTTCTGCACGTCGGGTTTCACACCATTTTTGGATATTGTGTGGCCTAAAAAATTAATTTCGGTTTGCCCCAACGACGACTTCTCCCCCGAGAGCTTGAGCCCGAACTGACGGATCCGATTAAAAACACTGCGCAGGTGGGTTATATGATCTTCCTCGGATTCACTAAAAATCAAAAGGTCGTCCATATAAACTTGACATACCGCCTCGTCAATCCCCCGCAAAAATTCGTCCATCAAGCGTTGGAACGTAATAGGGGCGTTTTTCAGTCCGAAAGGCATCCGTGTAAATTCGTAGTGGCCCCGCTCAAATGAAAATGCTGTCTTGTGTTGGTCCCTCGGATGCATTTTAATTTGGTGATAGCCTGCCTTTAGATCCAATGTACTGAATACCGTGGCCCCGTTGAGGCGGTCCAGAATGTCTTCGAAACGAGGTATGGGGTATTTCTCGTCCACCGTATTCTCATTCAACTTCCTGAAATCGACTACAACCCTGTATTTTTCCGGCTTCCCGTCTCCCGTGCTCTTTTTCTTTACCGCCCAAAGGGGACTATTATAAGGGGACGTGCTATCCACTATTATTCCTTGTCGCTTAAGGTCATCCAGCTCCTCCCGAATGTGCCAACGTAACGCTTGCGGGTACCGCCGTTCTTTAACGTACGTCACTCGCTCTTGTTTTAATGGGATTTCATGAGCCGTTTTTCCCGTAACGCCCAATAGACCCCCTTCCTGATAGAAAATATCGTGATATTGACGGTAAAGGATTTTTCTCCAGTCTTCCGCCTGGTTTATCGCGCCTATTTGAACTAGTCCATCTTTCTGAGCCCTTCTTCCCCTATAGGACTTTTTCCCTATCCTTATAGCCCACTGTCCGGCCTTGTTTCTTATTTTGGTTCCTAATTTCCCCAATAGATCACACCCGATTATTCCTTCATATTCTCGCGGCATATTTTCTACCACGTGAACCACCAATTTTTCTCCCTCTATTCCCCATCGACTTAATTCGATCTCAACTTCCCCTTCCACTCTACACGGGCCGCCTAGAGTAATTAACATACATTGACACTCCCTCGGAATCCTCTTTTCTTTGAATAAAAACTCTATCATTTTCTGTGACATTATTGTATTAGAGCTACCCGTGTCCACTAAACACCATAATCCTCTCGCAACCCTTATTATAGGCAACCTACCGCACATCCCCCTGATGTTATTCACTACTGCGCGGTTGCCTCCCTGCCCGCACTCACCTCATTCATCATGTCTTCTGCTCCCAGCTGCTCCTCGTCGCCCTTCGCTCCTCCTCGTGCTCTTTGCTTCTTCTTCTCTGCTGCCTCCTGGTTCGCTCCTATCCTCCTCCGTCTCTGATGAGTCCGACGAACGCACTGACTCAGATGTGGATCTGTCCCTTCTCCACACCCTTTGCGCGTTCACCTCCATAGGCTCTCCTCTGCCCATGTTCCTGCTCCTACTCATATAAGGACACTGCCGGGCAATGTGCCCTTCAGTCCCGCACTCGAAGCATCGCGTGCGAGGGCATCTTGCAACCAAATGGCCCACTTTCCCGCACCCGTGACACTTTCTGTCTTCCTTCCGAAAAATCCTTTTCTCTGTCCCTTGCCTCCTCTCTCTAGCAACAAATTTTTCTCGACCATCGGGCTCAGGTGCCTTTTTCTTCCAAGTTTCTGGTCTATTTCGGTTCCTGCCGACCTCTGTCCTCCTGTAAGACACTCTCGTCCATTCTATAGCCGCTTCCCCGCTCCTGGACTCCTCGTCTCTGGCGCTCGCATCCACCATCTCTTGAGCGCATTCGACGAACGTCTTGTCTCTGGGAAGACCCTCTTTCTTTCCCGTTTCCCTCGCAAGTTGCACTCTCAGGATAGTAGATAAGAAAGCCATTTTGTCTTCTACTACCTCCACAGAAAGTGTTTCCCGCAATTTCTCTGTGATGCGGTTGTAACGGGCTAATAGTAATCCGGCGTACTGTCCACTTGACTGGTATGGACGTATCGTTTCCCGAAACATCTGGAAGATGTCTTCTTCCGGGGCCCATCGGCCTCCTCCGAATGCTTTCTTAAGCCTATCTTTGATAATGCCCCACGCCGTGTCCTCATCAGCCTGTATCAAGTTTAAGATCTGTCTACTGACCCGGCATACTAATGCCGCTCTAAGTGATACAGCGTCTTGAGAATTCATCAAACTCTCAGATAATTTCGCCTCAATAGTTGCCATAATTCTGTCGCCTCCCTTCAAGAAATGATTGAGGTCGCCGACCTCTCCGTCAAAGCGTTCCAGCTCGGAAATGGCTTTTCTGACATCTTGCGCTGTCGCCGTCTAAACCTTGACCCACTCTAGAGTGGTTGTGTGGTTCCCGATGGGAACTTGTGCTCCCGCTAGCGACTGAGCCGGTAGTGGTTGTATCTCCTGAGTTGAAGACTGAGGTAATGTTCTATCTTCCGTAAGGACTGGTGGTATCGAAATATTTTCTGTCATTTTTAAAGAGAGAAATGGAAAAAACAGAGAGAAAGGTTATATTGAGAAAAAAAAAAAACTTACGTAGAGTAAAACAGACGATAAAATAGTTTCTTCTCACTCGAAAACGATCAAAATAACGTTCCCGGGTTTCGGCACCACTTATTTCTACCGAGAAAAATATATTAAAAAGGGAAACAGAGAGGCGAAATAAAACCCACGCTTGCTTGATAACATATGATTTATTATCACTTATACATTAAATAGGTTACATAAATTCAGGTGTTGTTTACATTTACATCAAAGGTGATTAAAGTTAATATTAACACTCTTCCCATCTTAACTTATAAACACACACATACACACGTACATACATACACACATATATACACACATACACACACCAGCATATGCATGTATGTACACAGTTCTTAAAAACAAAATATTCTTCTTTAAACATATTTATAATTTGATCTTGCATCTTTGAAAAGATAATGATTTCAAATATTTGCTGTTGAATTTACTGTTGAAAATGATAATTAAATAAGTAAATCTGTTCTATTATTTATTAGTTAATTATTCTTGAAATTAGCATCTACTTGGGATTATTTAGAAATTGGATTGATAGGAAATGGCTAAATAGACAGGATTTGAATGTGGAGAGAGATTGGGAGTCACGGATATTAGGAGGAATGGAGTTCCATAGATCGTATTAAGAAAGATCCATCGAAAGCTGCGGATCGATGGGACGTTATATGCAGATCTGAAGGTTATGAGCGGGTGTAACGGGAACGAACGGAGGATTTGAATATAAGGAGATCTGAGATGTAAAACGGACACCGGGATTGGATAACTTGGTAGAGGAAGGATGCCAGGAAGTATTTACGGCGGTAGGAAGGGAAAAGCCACTTCAACTCTTCATAAAAACGAGTTACAGAGGTGTCTCTGGATATCCCAAAGATGAAACGTATAAAGCAGTTAAACATTCGTTTTAGTTTTGCCTCGAGATCCCCAGAGACACCCCCATACACCGCACAACAGTAGTCGAAGTGGGGAAATATTAAGGAACTTACCAAAAGCTTACGGGTTTCTATAGGAAGAAGGGGACGGAGATAATTCAGAAGTTTTAAGGTGGAAAATGTACGACGGGTGATTTCGGAAACATGATTTTTCCAGGAAAGGGTTTGATCGAGGGTAACCCCGAGGTTTTTAACGGATAGATGGAATTGTATTGGATTATTATTCAGAAACATAGTGGGAATCGGTGGAAGTGTCTTAAGGAGGGGATTGGAACCTATTACAATTGCCTTGGTCTTCTTAGTGTTCAAATTAAGCTTGTTGTCCGCTGCCCAAATGCTGATTCGATTCAGATCCTCTTGAAGCATTTCCGTGGCTTGTAATAGGTGGGAAGGAGGAAAGGATAGATAGATTTGGAAATCACCTGCATAGATATGGTATTGGGAGTGATTGATCTGGAGGGGAAGGTCATTAATATAAATTGCAAATAAAGAAGGGGATAATGATGAGCCCTGAGGTACACCACAGGATAGAGGCTGGGTTCTGGAAGGAGGTTGACCTGGGGCCACTACATACTGTGAGCGGTTGGAGAGGAAGGATTTGAACCAGCGCAGAACACTGTTCGATAGAGGAATATTTCGTAGTTTGGCCAGAAGGATGTTATGGTCTACAGTACCAAATGCTTTAGAGAAATCTAGATGGATGAGGATGGTTAGTTTTTGGTGTTCTATAGCGGATCGGAGGTCTTGAGTTATTTTTAGTAGGGCGGATTGGGTTGAATAACCCGGTCGGAAGCCGGATTGAAAAGGGTTAATAAGGGAACGTTCCTCTAAAAAATTTGATAACTGGATTTGTGCTAGGCGTTCTAGGGGTTTGGATAAATTAGAAAGGAGAGAAATAGGACGTAAATCAGAAGGTGAGGTAGGATTTGGAACTTTGTTTAATGGACGAACTAAGGCAGTTTTCCAGGAATTAGGTAATATGGTATTTTGAAAAGAAAAATTGTAGATATGGTATAGTACTGGTATTAAAACGGGAAGACAAGCTTTTATCAGTTTTACGGGAATATTGTCGGGTCCATAATCATTGGTATGAGATTTAAGGATAGCTGTTTGTATTTCATCATAGGAGAGGTGGGAGAAAAAGAAGATATCTGGATTGAAACTCTGATGGCCAATATCGGCGGCAGGAAAAAAAACAGGAGCAAAGGATATAAAATTATTGTTGAGCTCGTCTGGAGAAACAGGGAGAGGAGTGTGGTTATTGGATTTTAGGATAGATAATTTTCGGATAATTTTCCATTTGGATTTGGAATCAGGAGCATTGGAGAGTGAGTTATGGATGTGTAGGGATTTAGCTCGTCGAACCGCGTCCTGGGTTCTATTGCGTAATTGTTTAAAGTATTCGTAATCAGACGGCATACGAGTGCGTCGAAATTTTCTTCTTGCTGCTTCCCTTTTTTTCATCATCTCCTTTAGGTCATGGGTTATCCAGGGCGCGGTTGGACGGCGTAACATTCGGGTTTTCAAAGGTGCATGAAGGTCTAGTAAGGTTTTGAGGTATGAGGTAAGAGTGAATATCATATGATCTAGAGAATTAGAGGAGTATATAGTGTCCCAAATGGAGTGATTCAAGGTCGGTTTGAAGGGATTCGTAAGAGAGAAAGTCCAAACTACGATAGGAGACCACTTTGGGAGTGAAGGATTTCACGGGTAGGCTGTATGAGATCTGGATAAGATCGTGTGATGAAAGGAACGGAACTGGGTGCTGGGAGGATGAAAGGACCTTTAGAGGAGAGTCAGTAATGTGAAGGTCCAGCCAGGTGTCGGAAAATTGGGTATGATGGGTAGGAAGGTAAGGAACGAGATAAAGATTCATAGAATAGATTAGATTAACTAGGAAAGATTTATCATAGGTTTCCGCAAGCATATTGGTATTAAAATCTCCAGAGATGATAACATTGGTATAACTGGAGACCCATTGGACAAGGGAAGATTCATACAGATTATCGAATGGAACATGTGGAGGTCGGTATACCAGGATATATAGAAGAGGAGTTTTGTAAGATAAAATGTCCACGAATAGGTATTCAAGGTGGGGATAGTCGGGAGATGGAGATTGAAGAAGGATTTTGGCCTTGAGACTGTCGTGTATATACAGCCCCACGCCACCACCCCTGCGATCAGATCTATCGTGGCGAAAGAATGAATAATTGGTAAGGGATACTTGAGAGGAAGGAATGTAAGGTTTAAGCCAGGTTTCGGATACTGCTATAATATGATAAAAGTTATCTAGAAAATACTGTTGGAATTCATCATAGTGGGCAATAAGGGATTGTGCATTGATGTGACAGGATGTAAGGATATTAGTCATAACTAATGTAGGATATGGGACAGCAGTGAAAAGGTTGGTGATTAGGAAATAGGTTATAGCGAATTTTAAAGATATGTATAATTTCAAGAACAGTCGGTATGAAGTTATATAGATGAAATAAATAGGTCAAAAATCTATTAAGGAAATAGTATCGGTTTCGTTGATATGGGATGGTTTAAGAAATGAACATCCTACATAAATGAGAAATACAAATATACACATAGTAAACAACACAGTTACGTATACATATATTTTAACATGTAAATATTCAAGGGTTATCTCCGTAATAATTTATTGAAAGATTAACCGTTTTAACCCGTAACCGGTATGGTAGAGTCCTGGGAGCCCAAGTCAGACAGTAGCTTCTGATCAGTTGGCAGAAGTAGTTGTCATACGGTAAGGGAATTGTGAGTTTTATTCGAGTTTTAATTGAGTTTGGTGTCCGTTTGACTCTACCACACCACCAGTGAAACTATTTTATTAAAATATATGATATATTTTTAGTCAAAAATTGCAAATCCACAACAATTTCTTTGACTGGCTGGAAGATCCTGAGTGACCGGGACTTTAATCAATATTTAGAAAGAGACCCCGATTCGAATTCGAAGTTAAAATATGGGACCGATTATAATTAGGAATATGGATCTTAAATGGGTTTTATTCATCATCGCCTGATAACAGACATTTATAAAGGTTTGATTTTATTAAAAACTTAGCAAGGCAGCTGAACCAGATCTTCAGAGGAGAATAACCAACTTGACATTCCAAGTGATTAAAAAAATCATTTGCTTGCTTGGTAAATTATCAAATCCCAAAACCCTAAGCTAAAGGTAATACAAGAATAATATGTGTGAAGTTCACGAGGCGCAGCGATAAAAAATAGAAATATTTACTGTATTGATTGCAGTACATCAATATGCAAGTTTTGTGCTAAGAGTGTCTTTGAAGACAGGCTCTAAAATTGATTGTAATTTTTTATTATCTTTTTGTCTAATTATTTTATGTTCCACATGATGATTGAAATCAATCGCTATTTTTAATTATTTATCATGTACTCATGTCATAATTAAAAACTATAAGTTTTGTAATTTTCATTTTTACAGTTTTTCCTTTTATTAAATATAAATTTTTATTAATCAAAACTTACATTTATTGTGTTCAATCCCATTTATATAATTTTAGATAGGATGTGTGATTTTAAAAAGTGTGATTGGTTTTGTTTTTAATTGAACAATAACCTCGAACATTGAATTGAACCAACAAATATGGGGGGGCCCACCTTACTATAACAGTCGCGGGTTAAATTGAAACTAAACTATAAACAGACATAGCGTACACAGACAATTTATGAACATAAATTAGAAAAAATATAACAATACAGCTAACTTTCCTTAGTAATCTATTTCCTTCATCGAATTGAAATTTCAAACGAAAAACAAGCATATTTTGTTTCTATATCTTAGGTCAGTAAATAAATGTGACTTCCTGTTTCTCTTTTCATAAAAAGATAGAATAGCCTGATCCCGGATAGAATACTATACGGATTTTTCTAAAAAATAATACTGTAGGCATGTATAAAAGGAAAACAACGTCTTTCCCTACGCAGAAACCAACCGATCCCTCTTTCTCAGAATAGATTTGATATACAAAGCCAAAATAAAGAAAAAAAAGAGAAGGATGTTTCGTACACAATGGAGAAGGTGATGATTATAAGGGAGGAAGGTTAGTAGAATAGGGAGGAAAAAGGTTTTTAGGGAAGAGGGGGGTGATTGAAAGAGGAAGAGGAATTGGCTTGGGTTGAAAGTGGACCGATGTGGAGGCTTTCTTCGGCTGTATTCGAATCGCTATAGGCTTAGCTCCCTCGAACTAATAGGGCTACTTGCGGCACCACCTCACATCGATATACCTGCTACTTCCAGTAACGGGTCCCAACCCTATGACACTGATACATGGACCTATATGATAAGTTGATTCATTGGTAATATACTAAGTTTAGAACTATACTGCACATCACTATACTACACTAAGTACACCTATTCCCTATTATAGTATTATTATATTACTTAATTTTCTCATGAAAACGTTGTATGAGTACGTGGATCGCTTATTTTAATCAAAATGTATATATATTATTTTTTTTGGAAGGGTGTTTATAAATAAATAAATACATCAGGGAGTGGATGCTAAGTTTACCGAATCCAACAGGATAATTCTTAAATTATTATTTACTATATTGTACATAGGTATGGATGTGACATGTTTTGTTTATTTATTTGTTAGCTTCATTTATTTGTATTTATATTTGTCTACAAATTTTGTTATTGTATACTTTTATTTATTTTGATTTCATTTTATGTAATTTGACTTTCCTTTTGTTTATATTATAAATATTGTATAAATGTGATCCTGTAGCAATATTATTATAGTCTATTATGAAAAGTTGTAATATATACGAATAAATAAAATTTAAAGTAAAAAAATATTTACTGAATCCGTACACATGACTGAAACGACAAGAAACTGCCCGTCGCTTTCGCTTACTTCAACACTTACTGGACAGACACTCTAACCTTCCGCTTATCTACAAAAAGCTCATCTATATCACCATCATAAGGCCTATCTTGAATTGCGGAGTTGAGCTCTGGTGTTCTACTAAACCATCAACTTCTTACCGTATTCAATCCATAACCCAAAACCCTTCGAAAAATCTTCAACGCTCCTTACTTTGTCACGAATAAACTCATACATAAAGACCTTAATATCCCATATGTTGCTGATTTAGCCCAAAACCAGTAAACAATCCTTAAATCAAAAACTCCACTCCCACTCTAACCCACTACTTTCAATCCTTGCTTCCCCTTCCATTCCTTACAATCCTCCGAGGCGTCTGAGAAATTAGATGGCCTCGAGACCTTCTATTTTAGATTACCTAGGGGGAGGTGCCAATGGGCATTTTCTCTTCATGTCTTTTTAATGTATTTCTGTTTGCTAATTTACTTGATGTATTAACTAATACAGTTGTAAATTTCAATAAATGATAAAAAAAAAATATTTACTAGAAACCAAAGATTTTCTTGGCTTTTAATATTTGATTTTAGAATATATTAATTTGTACATTTTTCAGTTTTTCGTTACGTTGAGTAACAAATAATCTTAATAGCAAAATAACATCGAATATGGTATCTTACATCTAAGCCTGATATGTTATTTAACGAACTTTCTTTAATATTTGTTGTAAAATCACTTGAAAACAAAACAGATTTGGGGAAACCTGTAGTATCTAGCTTGACATCTAGTAATGTCTAAGGTCGCGGGTAAAATTCAGACCAATAAGCCATAGGAATTTTTAATAAGAGTGAAAAAGTTTTGGTTATGCCGTCTTTCGGAGGGGACGTAAAATAGTGGTCCCGAGCTTGTGCGATGTCAGATAATGGTCAAAGATATCTATCCTAATAAAATCTGAATAGGTGAAATTTAGGACCCATGCCATCTGTTATCCACAGTAGTATAAAAGTGGCGTTAAATGATAATAACCAACAAAACAGATTTATCTTTTATGATTGAGCGTAAATTTATGTTTCTAGGGCTAATCGGATAATGCTACTGTGGGAGTCCTCATCTTGGGCAATCCATGTTTAATAAGGAAGGGATATTTAACGAGTATCTGATATCTCACAGGCTCAGGCCACTCTTTGAAAGACGGCATGACCAAGGCCATATGCCGAGTTCGAACCCGCGATCATGGACATAAAGGACTCATATTTGATGCTTAAAAAGATTAAAAATAACAGTAACTTTTGCTGTTGTAACAGTTTTAAAAAAAAATACAAATACAAAATGGATTTCAATATTTTACAAAGCCAAATCCAGAGTTTATATTCAAAGCTAAATAAATAATCTTGAGGGAAAATGAACTAATTAGTTTTGAATGAAAATAATATCGGTAACTGTTGTTCTTCTTTTATTTCCTTCATATTCTAAGAACTGACATTCCATAGCCAAATTAATAGAGATAGGTAACTACATATGGCTAAATAAATTAACTATTACCATGGTCCCCTTACGGGACAGAATGTAATAATCAGCATAAATAAATTGTTATTTAAAAACAAATTGTTTTGGCTATTATTTTTGTTTTATCAATCGATTAAGTCACTTTCTCTAAATATTTTGCATATTCTGATTACATTATTCAAGTTATTACTCCACGTGGAGAGTAATAAAAACAGTAACTTTAATTAACAATTGTTTCCGAAATTAAATTCAATATTACGCAAGTTTTCCAACATCATTAGTCAGGTCTGCAAATGGACTCAGAAAGATGAGTTGGAATAATTTATGTTCTTCTCACCTCTTCAGAAAGTTGTTAGTAGGTGTGAATTGTTGTTGATTAGTTTCTAGATGTGTTATGTTGTTAATTAGGAGTGCAGTCTATAGAGTTGTCAGTCAGTCCTTTCCACAAGCCTTGGCTTAATCAACTAGCTCATAATATTATTTTTTACATATTTACTCAGTGTTTTTTACAGAACATTTCCTTTTAGATTAAGTGAAAATATTTTATTTTATAAGATTTACTATAACGGCGTGTTATAATCGAATGCGGTTAAGAAGAATGCAAGTTATAAGACATTCTAAAAATCTAAAAGTCTTACAAAACTGAAATTATCTATTTACGATATATGTATGGCACACCTGTTGATCAACTTTTTACTTAAATTGCCACTTTAAACCACATTTTAATGATATTTTCTTTTAATGATGTTACTATTTTCTCGAAAAAGGCTTTAAAAATGTTAACCCACCGTGGGTAAGGTGAATTTTAGACTAGTATATGGTAGGTGGGTCGATCAACCCCCTACTTTTAGAAATAAATTTAAACTTTGTTTTAGGTTGTTTTAATAGAATTCCATAATATTTAATATAAAAAACCAAAATAATGTTTATAACAGAAAAATAAATATTTGGTTTAATATAACTGTTGACAAATTAACAAATATTGCTTAGAAAAAAAAATGTCTAACGGCTAAGAATAAAACAAAATATAAAAGGTTAAAAAATTTATCTAAGGTATCATAATAACCAAAAGTCATTAAAATAGTTAAAATAACGGGTGAATGAACAAACAAAACTTTTAAAAAGCAATGCCCTTAAAAATTGCTGGTTATAATTTACAAAAAACATAATATTGATTATAAACTTTAATATTCACTTTTGGATGCTATTACTTCAGAACATTGTGTTCGAATCGGCTCTTTGATGCACACCGCACAAGCACACCTTAGAAGGCTAAATTAAACTTTTTTTATTAATTACAACTCTATTATCGAATACCTAAAGTAAATTTAGAAAATTTTGGAATAGTGACTTGCTACACTTGCAAAGAAACTACCCACCCAGTTGCAGCACTATTCTAAGCGAGAAGGTCTCGGGACATTTCTTTTTAGACGCCTCGAAGGATTATCAGGAATTGAAGAGGTAAGCAACGATGGAAACAGGAGGATTAGTGTAAATTATGTCATGGAAGGAGTGATACCTGGTTCTGAATCAAATCAGCGTATGGAATAATCAAATGATTGTAAGTGAAAATTACGGTCGTTGTGAGTGATGTTTTTTAATACAATGTATAGAGCATGAGTATTTTACGAAGGCTACTGTATTGTAAAGTTGGATAGGAGAGGAATGCGATATCTTTAAAATCAAATAAATTCCATTCTCTATCAGAAACAACCTAATTCTTTTTTTTTTAATTTGAATATATTTTAACCTTTGAAATATGTATTTATGTAGAGAAGAAAGTGAAATTCTTGGATGCACTATGGATTTTTTTTCTCATTTGTTTATTTTATGGCATTCATTCTGATAATAAACGCTCCGAGTTTGATTTGAAGCATAAAATGAAATTTAGGTAAGCCCTTGCTGGAATAGTCAGTTGACTGGAAGGATATTCTCGGCCGAACAACTTGTGTGTGTAATTTACTGTTATACAGGGATTTCAACTTATTCCTTTAATACCATAAAGTAGTGGCTTATCTCAACGGCTAAGGCCAAAGTTTCTATTGTGGTTATTACTTAATACTATTAAACTTTATACCATGTAATTTACACAAGTCCCTTGTTCTCACGAAACTACATTTAGAAAGTGAATCAGTACGGCCGAAAGTTGTTAAAGCTTTAGGTAAAACGTGAATTCACGCAAACGATCAAATTCCAATTCCATATTGGTTGGACTCAAGGGAACAGCCTGACTTTTGGAAATCACGATCTCTGCGGTGGTAGGGCAATAGATTAACACATCGTGACTAAGAGTTGGTCAAGCGAGAAAAAAAATAATGACCTATTACCATGCAGTAGGATTACCAACAATTCATTTTTTTTTAACAAGCTTAAATAATTGTTAACGGCTGATTTTAATTTTTAATATTAATGGCAATGTAATTGTGTATCGAAGAGTGCTATATAACTTCTCTTGACTTATTTATGGCGATTATTTACAGATGAACTTACTTCCAAAATTGGAGTAATTCATCAAGTAGGGGTGGGCATAATCGAATGATCGGACTTTGATGATTTCAATAAGCGAATGATTCTATAATAGAATGATCGAATGATTCATATGCATTCTGAAAGACAATTCCCCAATTTGCTGAGGTAAGGTGTAACTATGCATATGATTTATGTAGATGAGCAAAAAAAAAAAAAAGGTCCTTCGGTTAACCCTAATATTTTTTTGTTTTTCAATATAGTCGAGAAAAAAAAAATTGAGCTTAAATGATCATTCGTTTCTCTAGATTAATTGAATGATTGAAATAATCGAATGATCTGATAATCGTCGTTCGATTATACCCACCCCTAACTCCAAATGTATTTCAATCAATCACAAATCTTTATTATTTTTATAAATTTAAAACTATTATAAATGGTATTTAGGGCACACAGAGGTTATATTACTTTTTCATTCCTAATTCAGAAATTTATTATTTTATCCGTATACCTTCACCTTCTTAAAATATATTTCATAAAATATTTTTTTCGAATGTAATATATGAATAGAAATAATCACGTACAACAATCATATTACATATTGCGACTCTTCATCATCATCATCAGTCAGGTGCTGCAACTTGGTGATGAGTCCAGGCCTGTGCCAGCTTTCTCCATTTTTCCGACTATTTATTCCCCTTAAAGACTTTGTATTGTTTTGTTTATTTAAATTGCTTGTCAACTTCTTAGCGACTATAAATCTTATGAATAAGTTTATTAGTTGGAAAACCTAGTGCGTCTAACACAGGACTTTCACTTCTCTTGTACGTGTGTGGGGTGTGTGTGTGTGTGTGTGTGTGTGTTTGTGTGTGTGTGTGTAAGTCTTGTTTGAAAACGATAAGTTGAATAGAGTTACAATTTCATTCTTTAGAAGTGCCTATCCTTGTTATGTTAAGGCAACTTTTTTAAGAACTATGTATTATAAAACGTTTATTTTTTTTTTTCAAAAACAGCTTTAACAATTTTTTATTATTTTAATATATACTGTGCAAAATTAAATGGAGTTTAATACCATCTGAATTTTATTCTGATTGCAATAGCCAGACAGGGCTTTAATTACCTTATTTTTATTGACCTCCTCAAAATTACCTTTAATTTTTCTAGCTTCGAAAAAGTTGAACTATTTCATGTTGAAGAATTCGATAAGGGGTTTAAAGGGTTATTAGAGTAGCTGCTCAACCTCTTGGTTATTAGCACCGAATAAATTTGTAGTAACAGATTTGTTTTACTCTTTTTTCTTCTTTTTATTTATTTATTTTTCCTTCTATTTTTTAATTTATTTTTTTTAATGTTTATTTTTTTATTTGTTTCTATTATTTGTTTCAATTCTATTTATTTTTTACTATTATTTTTTTACTTCATTTATTTATTTTTTATTATATGTTTTTTTTATTATTACTATTATTTTTTTTTCTTATTTTTTTTCTTTATTTATTTTTTTCCTATAGTTCCGGGAGCAGAGAACATTCTTAGACGAACCTAATCAGTGAACTAACTGATTCACTAGAGTCATGATTGTCATACAATCGAAAGAGTAATGACTAAGAATTCGATAATCTGTATATGAAGAAAAGTGTAAGCATATTTTTTAGCTTAAGATTTTAGAAAAAATGTAATCTTACACGCCTTATGTTAGGCAATGGAAAGCGATAAAAAAAAACGATAAAACGATGTAATCGTTGTACATAATAATTTTTATTTGATGAATTATTTATAAATGTTTTCATCAAAACTAAATGTAATTCATTAAAAAAATGTCTATTCTAAGTTTAATGTAATGTTCATAAATTGATTTTATCCTAGTTGTAAGTAAAAGTTATAAATAATATCATATGTAATTAAAATTCTTTAATCTAATCTATACAGTTAGAATATATAAAAATTCGGCATGTAGTTGCTATCAGAATATAATGAATGATGTAACACCTCATTGGAATTAATGGTCATTTAAGTATACGTTGATTAAAATAGAATGGCTCAATATAATTTCGTCTTATTTTTTAAAAGAAGCCTTTTCTAAGCTATAAAGTGGCTTTTTAGTGATCAGATTTCGGAGGATAAATATTGACAAATCTTTCTTTGCGAATTTGATAATGGTATGATAAATATTTAGTTAATCGTAACTTGGTGGATATCCAGAATTTTTTTTCTACAATTACCGAATAAAAGTACTATCCAAAAAACTTTTAATACAATAATATTACTGTGATCCTTGTGAAAAGTTGAAAATAATGATGACTCTGAAGTGCTGTTAAAAGGTGAACTTTTCCCTCTTTGTAAGCCCTCATAAACTAAATTAAAGTGTTGTTCAGACTTTGGGATCCTATAGAAGTAACTAATGCAGAATTGCTTCCTGGAGTATATTTACTGAAAGAAAACAATATTAAAAAAAAAAAAAATGTAAATCCACGCTACATTTACTATTTGTTTTATATAAAAATTAATATTAATTTTTTTAATTGACTGCTAAAAAACGGATTTTATGGATTATATGTCTCTTTATCAACGTTTGGTGGTTAAATATAATATTATTTTGATTTGCGGTATACATTAATGAACAAATAATAAATATTAAAGATTGAGGCGAAAAAATAAAATAAAATTCTGAGGTACATCTCAGATAACGAAGCAATTGAAGCCCGGGATAAATTAGTCGAAACAATTTATTATTGTTATATTAGCTATTAGAAATATCTCTAATTCATTTTCAGCTACGTCCGGCCATTAAAATATTGTATATTACAAGTTAAGCTAATAGTAATTACTTATATAAGCTTTATAGCATTCTTCTTGAATTGGAAATCTAAACTGGCCCTCTGACTCTCAAGTTGAAGAAAAGAGGAATTTAAATGTTTATGCGATAAATGATTCTGTCATTGAGAAATTTTATTATATTCAATGAATTGAAGCTATAGGTTACTTTAAATGCAAACAATACTTTCCAAAAATAAATGAACTTTATAAGGGTAAGTAAACAAATACACTCAACGTAGTGCACTCAGCGATTTAAATATGAATCGCGAGGAAATGTATCTTTGCCATTTACTAACCACCGTGGTTTAACAGTTACGAATGGTTTTCTGGCAACGTTCGTTTTATTCATTGAATTATTAGTGTTTATGGTTATACGTTTATTTGTTTTTTTTTTTTTTTTTTTTTTTTTTTTTATTGAGATATATTACAATTTGTTTCTATATGAACATTAGTAATAGTGATATATGAACCCATTCACACAATATATACAATGATAAAGTCAAGTAAATAAAATATAATATATATACAAAATAAGAAAACAAACAACAACCTATAACTGAGATAAATACAAATAAATGATATATATAGAATTAAATAATAATAAATATAAAAACAAAACAAAACAAAACATTAACCTATAATTGAGATAAATAAAAGTTTGCAAATAAACAAACATCATTCAAACAAACATAACTATATACAAAATATACAAGTGCTATAGAGGGACCCCAGACTGGGCTTTTCCCCCCACTTGTGGAGGAAAAAGCGGAATCCAAAAGATCCTAGACCCTCGCTCTCAGCCGCGTCACTGGTGTGAATCAGTGGAGGCCGAACTAGGTCGCAATAGCCACAAACATACATTACATGAGTGGAGGATCTGACCAGTGTCAGAACTCCAATTTAAACGTTTACAATACGTCTCGCGGCCACTGCCGTTTCAATCTTCGAGGAGGATTGTAGGGATGGGTGGTGCTGGATAGGGATTGTGCTAGAGGGTTTGGATGATGACTAAGGTTCTGATGAAATTTGGAAAATTTGGATGGTACCAGGTCTAAAATAAACGGAATTTTAAGGTCGTGGTGTAGGGTAGAGTTGGTAACGTAATAAGGAGCATTAACTATTGTTCGGAGAACTTTGGATTGGAAGGATTGGATGCGTTTGATGTTAGAATGTTTAGCTGCTCCCCACAGTTCAAGTCCGTAGGTCCATATTGGTTTCAGTACTGTCTTGTATATTAGTAATTTGTTGTCAACTGTAAGATGAGATTTTCTGTTTAGTAGTCTGTATAACTGGCCGAATCTGCGGTTAAGTTCTTTTCTTTTAAGTCTTGTGTGTGGGTTCCACGTCAGTCTTTTGTCTAGTAAAAAGCCAAGATACCGGACTGTGTCAGAGGAAGGAAGCGGTAGGGAATTGAAATAAACCGTTGGACAGGATTTGCGTCGAAGAGTGAATGTGACGTGTGAGCACTTGTTTTCGTTCACCTTAATACGCCAAGCGTTACACCAGTCTTCGACAAGGGAAAGGTGATTTTGTAAATTGAGCGATGCTATTTCAGGATCGGAATTGGATGACAAAATGGCGGTATCATCAGCAAATGTTGCCAGAAAGGTATCGGGATCGGTAGGGATATCGGCGGTGTAGAGGATGTAGAGGACGGGTCCCAAGACGCTGCCTTGAGGAACACCAGCCTCAACAATATAATGTTTGGAAAATTCTGAGCCACAGCGAACTCGGAAGGAGCGGTTTGATAGATAGGATCGGAGGACTAGGTATAAGGATTGGGGTAAATGGGTTTTGAGCTTAAAGAGCAATCCCGGGTGCCACACCCGGTCGAAAGCTTGAGATATGTCCAGAAAGGCACCCGAACAATACTCCTTGCACTCAAGGGCAGAGGAAATGTGGTCCACAACTCGGAGTCCTTGCTGAACCGTGGAATGTTGAGGACGAAATCCGAACTGGTGTGAAGGAAAATTTTGAAATTTGGCTAGGATTCGTTTTAGTAGGAGCTTTTCGAAAATTTTTGAGAGGATCGGAAGTAGGCTGATAGGTCTGTAAGATGACGTGTTGTTAGAAGGTTTGCCTGGTTTTAGGAAAAGGATGATAGTTGAATGTTTCCATAAGAGAGGAAAATAGGTAGTGCGTAGGATACAGTTATAGAGATATGTAAGGAATGTAATGGCTTTAGGTGGAAGTTGTCTTAAGATTTGAGGAGTAAGGAGATCGTATCCAGGGGATTTACGGAGAGGAAGCTTTTTAAGAAGATATCTGACCTCAGAGGGATTAACTGCTTTAGGTGGTAAGGAAAGTGGTATTGGTGATATAAGGAACTCTTCAACTGCCGCCGTATGGGTAGGATTAAGCTCTGGATGAGGAGTAAAAACTTTGGAAAGGTGCTGTGCGAATTCCTCGGCCTTATCCTTGTCAGAAGCAGCCCAGGAACTATCACAGCGCCGGAGAGGATGGGAAATGGTGTGGGATTTTAGGATTCTCTTCGTGACATTCCAAAGGGAATTGTCACGAGTCGAGAGAGAGGAGAGGTAGGTATTGTAGGATTGGGAACGGAAGATCGCCAACTCCCGCTTTAATTTTCTACAAAAAAGTTATAGGAGCGGCGATCCTCTGGGTGGCGGGTGCGTTGCCATAATGTTCTGGCTCGGCGTTTGCTGTTGATGAGGTCTGTCAGGTGTTGTGGTAAATGGCTTTTATAAGGAATTATTTGGGAGTACTTGGGAGAGGAGGCAGTCCAGGCAGCTTGTTGAATAGCGGTTGTAAAGGAATATACGGCGTCGTCAAGGTCATTTGGGGTTTTAAGAATCTCTCTGAGGTCAATATCATTAGTGAGGATTTCGCGGAAGAGGTTCCAGTTGACAGGGCCTCTAATGAATGACGGTGGGATAGGTTTAGGAATAGGTGTTATGGATACATTTAGAATCAATGGACTATGATCAGAGGATAGTTCATCAAGGCGAGCTATGGAAAAATTAAGAGAGCCTAATCCGCTGTGAATGAAGAAGTCGAGGATGTCAGGATTACGGTTAGGATCTGTTGGCCAGTAGGTAGGAGAATCGGGAGGTAGGAGATGAAAGCGTCGGGAGTTGAGTGCAGACTGCAATGTCCGTCCACGAGAATTGGTGGTTCTAGAACCCCACTGTTGATTCTTGGCATTTAAGTCTGCACCCAAAATGAAGTGATTACCCAAGTAGTTGAGAAAGGATTCAAATTGGGCAGAGGAAATGGGATGTTTAGGAGGGCAGTATGCTGATGCGATGATAAGCGGAAAGGAAAATGTTTTGATAACAATGGAAGTTGCTTGTAGGTAATCGTGGGCGGGAAGTGGGTGTAAGTGATGGGAGAGGGATCGGCGGACTATGACAGCAGTACCGGCATGGGCTTTGCCGTCTGGATGGTCTGTCCGGTATGTCGTGTATCCTGGTATTTTAAAGTACTGTTTAGTGGTTAGTCTAGTTTCAGTAATGAGTGCAACATCAATGTTTTTGTCTTGCAGTACGGCTGTAAGTTCGTCAGTGTGAGTTCTAACACCATTCGCATTCCAAAGGAGAATGGATAAGGAATTAGGTGTAGTCATTTATGGTTTTTTTAAGGCAGGAATGAGATTTGATACGAGATTCGTAAGGAGTGATATTAGGGGCATAACAAGGGATTTAATTTCGGAGATAAAGGATGTCATCAAACTGGTAAGGTCTGTGGCATTTGAAGGAGGAGGGATATGAGAGATTTGTGGTTGATTAGGATGTTTAGGATTGGTTACATTTTGTGGAAGAGGTATATGTGGAATGGATTGAGGTACATTCTGTAGTTCCGGCAGGGCCACGGCTTCAGTACTTTGATTTCCACCTCCAAGTAGGTGGGCAAATGATACATTGGCATCAATAAGTTTTGAGGGTTCTCTTCTGTTTCTTACTTGTCTTGCTGTTTCATCCAGTACTTGAGGTTTTTGAAACCTGGTTCTCAGTTCCTTATAGATTTGGCATCCTTTATAGTTGGCTGGGTGGTCCTTGAGGCAATGAGCACATACAGCTGGTGTTGATTTTGGTTTTGTACACTCCACAGACTTGTGCTGTTCACCGCATTTCACGCATCGAGGTATGTGATGACAATAACTTTTAGTATGACCATATGCTTGACAGTTATGGCACTGAACTATCTCCTTCTTTATGTAAGGTTTTTCAACTCTTACGCTGGTGTAGTATAATCTATTGAGGTCATAGATTTTTTCAACTCCTTCTGCTGGTTCCAAATCCACAAAAAAGAGAGGTAGAGGAATTTTATCCTTTAGGACATTAGTGACTTGCCGCACTTTATAGCCCATCTCCGTTAGTTCTTCTTTAATTGCTTCAACTGGTGTCGAAGGGTGTAAGTTTCTGATTACAACCCTTAAAGCTCTCTCTTGGCGTAGCTGATAGGTATGGAAATCTGCTTTGGTTTCAGTTAAATATTTCACTATTTTTCTATATGTCTCGGCAGTAGTAGGAGATATTTTGGTATCATTGATTCTACTCATACAGTAGTAGCTGGTAGATTCGGTAATTTTGTTCAATTGCGCACACAACAACTGGAAATTTCTAATATTTTTGACAAATATGGGAGGAGGCCGTGGTTCACTGGGTATAGGAGTAGATTCCATGTTTTCTTTTTCATTATGCAAAATCTGAAAAGGATTCGGGGTGAAAAACGGCGATTCGTCAGTCATCCCTTGTGACGATGTGCCAGGTTGTGGTTCAGATTCTGAATTAGTACCCGAAGGGGTTGCTTGTAGATTTAATCTTTTATTAGTATCACGGCGAGGTCTTTGTTTTGTAGGAGACGTGATTGAACCACTAGATCTAGATCTTTTAGTTGAAGCTTTGGAGGACATTACTTGATAATAATATCGCATTTCATGTAAGGAAAATAATTAAATAATAACCAGATGTGGGGGGAAAAAAATAACTTAAGAAAACTTAAGCAAGACCAGCCTTGCCTAGCTATTGGCAATCAGCTGATATGAAGAGGTGACTCAGCATTCACTTTACAGTGTAAATTGTAACCCAACTTACCGTTGTTTGCTCCAATATTTACTGTTGTTGTTATCCTGAAGCCTGGTGATGTTTTCAAGACTGTTCTGAAGTGATATCCAACTGAAAAAGCAAGAAATCCAAGAGCCGACTTGAAAGATGACCGCTATACACATGCGCATGCGCAGAACTCCCGTTTATTTGTTAGAGACAGATTTAGGTTCTCACTCTGCTGACTTTTCATTCACGCGTATGATTTCTTCGTCATTTTTTTAATAACTTCTTTATTTAAATAAAAATACAAATATTTTAAAGAGCAAGTAGAAGTCTTAGATCGCATTATTTTTCTATTATTGGTTTAATTTTTTATCTATTTTATACACTTTTTAAGCTTATTTCTCTTGTACTGCTGTCTCAAGTAGGCTTATTATGCGTCCATTATCCTTTTGAGATATACCTATTGTCTTAGTGTATCTGACCAATCTATAAGGATTGATCATTTTACACAGCATAGGGTGTGAAATACGGCCATTGCCAAAATGGTAAAATTTTGTCCAAGCTATTTCTACACAACTGCACATCACATGATCGCAGTTTCACTTTATTCTCCTGCAATAGCTGTAGGTCAGTATAGCTATCAATACCATATTGTGGAAGTGCTTGATAATCTGACAGAGTCCTGATTAGTCCTGTCACCCTCCTCAGAATTATTCAGAAGAGTGCAGCTCCTATCTTTGCCTCCAAGAACATTTTAGAATGACACTGCTTTCCAGTAGAGCATTGTTCTATTGCCAGCAGCCGCCTTGATCAGACTTTTTGCATAATTGAGGCTTATTACACAAACAGGTTTGGGTGAAGAGGGTATCTGAGCAGAACCCTTACTTGCGAGGCTCTCGGGTTTCTCATGCCTTGAATACCTGAGTGACCAGGTACCCAATAAACTCGGAACCTTTTCAATGTATTCGTAGTACAATGCGTTTTGGATGTACTAAGCATGAATGGATATTGGTTGATTTTTGATGGTTGCGGTTGCGGTTGATCACACATATTTCATTGGTCCGTAATAACTAACGGTATAATAAATTTTACTTAAACAAAATTCAAATCGTAATTATAAAAGAGATACCAATGAAGCCAAATATTAAGTCATATATTCTATGTTATCGGTTGTGGTAAAACAACCCAAGAAGGGTAAGGACTGTACTCTTATGCTGAGTAACCAGGTTTTTTGGGTACCTACTTTCAGAATCTAAGTGTGCCACAGGAAAGTCTTCGTTTTCCAGAGTCACCCCACAGCTGGATAACAGAATAAGTAATTATATTGCCACAGCTGGGTCCGAGTCCTAAATCTTGAGATCGGTAGTTCAGTACACTACTATTGAGTCACGCATGTGTTATACACAAAATATATATTGAGAACATATTAATATAACGCTATTAACTCATTGATGATTCAGTAAACATCCTGGGTTTTGTAATAAATATTCATTCTCATAAATGGCCTAATTCTTGGAAAATGTATGTATTCTCTTCCAATATAATCTAGAATCGATTATGTATTTCTCATCTGACCAGAGCAAAGCCTCCCATTATTTATAAGCGCATAAATCTTAAATATGGCGGTATAATTTGACGATTTTGAAGAATTTATGGCCTAAGCTCGAGAGATTTACCATTTATAATTTTGTGTATAAATAAACAGGAGGCTCGTCGAGTCACGTCTGACCCAGACCGTTCCAGAATTCATAACCAGTAGAAACTGTGCAGGCTGGCCAACAGAAGAATCAGTAATGAGCCGCTTTCAAGGGCCTTCTAGAATAGCGTCTTCCTCTATGGCGTATTTCAGAAACTTATCGCACCAATAGCTACTGTGCTATCCAGAATAATATTTCCCAAAACATGAACATTACTGGTAAAATGGATGAATAATATAAAACGAAAGGACGATATTAAGGAAAAACAAATAAGAAATTTCAACTTTAATGTTGCTCACCTTTATCGAACCTCAACAAGGTTGGAATAGAGTGTTACAAGCAATGCGGTGCCTCAAGAATGTTGAATACCTTCACACATTTTTAACCTAGCATTAGGTAGTTCACTACTGTTGTCATTTATGAACATCGATTTGATGTAGTCTTTGAACTTACATATGTTTACAACTAGTGTAACAGGACTGATGAAATTAAATAAAGGATTCACGTAATTTCCATTACAAAAAACAAACAACTAATTTATAACTTAATTTAACATTCAATTATTAAACGGTTCTTACTTAATTTACTTCTAATGAATATTTTAAGTTCACATTTAGCTATTAAAATGAACATAGTAGTTCTATAGCGAATCGTTTTTATAATTAGGTTTAATTTTAAATGTATATTAATTAAATAAATTATATAATTTTGAGGGATTCATTTATAGCTCTCCGATAATTCCTTTGATTTTATAATACAATGTACACAATTTTTAATGATGAAGTAATTGTTGATCGGAGAATATATTATTGAAAAAATTAGTTCAGGGTGCTAAAATGAAAAAAAAAAAAATCGTACCTAATAAGAAACCTTAATGTATTTATTTGCCGCAGTTTCGGCCAAAGGTTTAATGCTTCATCAAGGCTAAGAAAAAGGAAGATAAGAAACAATAAAAATAAACACAATGTGAAAGGAAAAGAAATAAGATGGCAGTTATAAAATAGAAACAGACAGAAATATAAAAAGGCGTTTGTATTATTATGAATAGATAATGATTATAAAAAGAAACCAATCAATAAATAAAAACTATGAAAATATGGCATGTAATTATTAAAGTATGGCATATAATGTTATAGTTTTTTTTTTCTAAAGGCACTTTAGAGGAAGTTTGTAAGTATTTTAGTCAAAATAAATCCTACTTTTTATTAAAGGACATTAAAAAATAGCTATATCTTGACGGTTAGACATTAGAATAATAATGTATAGTCTAAAGTGAAACTTCTGGTTGTATTTAAATGTTAATTTAAATTTAAAAATATTACTTTTCATTAGTGAGTTAGACTGAATACATACATGAACAATTTACGTTAATAACTCAAATTTGATTTGTTTTCAAATCGCCATGATTTACCTTTCTAAATAGCTCATATTGGTTACTAGTAGTAAACAAGAACAATACTTTATTATTTAATTTTAATTTTATAATTACTAATTTTTTTTATCGTGGGCTCACGTTTGTTTCTTCCTATTAATGATATACACGAAATGTTATCCGGGGACACCTGTGGTATATTAGTTAGCAATACAGCCCTCTTTGCCCAAGGCATGTTGCAAATTCGAACTCGGCAGATAGTATAAGTTAAAAGGCGTAAACAAATCTTGGTTATGTCGTCCTTCGGATATTTAAATTAATTAACATTGTTAAGATTTTAGATAGTTTCGCTGATTATTAAATTTAAAAGGGCCAAACCTGTAGCATGGTGGCTAGCAATACAGCCTTCATCATTATTTTCTGTATATATTGTATGAATGTGTACTACATCACTATTACTACTGTTCATTATGTAACAAATTGTAATATTTCTCAATAAAAAAAAAAAAAGTGGGACGTCAAGTACCCGTTGAATATTTCCTGCCTACTTAAACCAGGGTAGAAAATTTAGACTCCTACTGCAGCGTCCGATAAGCCAAGTAGCTTCACATGAGTAAACAAACGCCAATTTTTCCTATGTATAATAGCTTAGGTGTAATTCCTATATAATAAGTAAATAATCTAAAATGAGTGGATCGGTCGAGATTTATTCCGTGGCATTGATCATTGATCCAATATATAAAATAAGAGGAAGTACGAGTATTTCCCACTTTAGGTGATTAGTAGACAGGCTCCGATGTCCTTTTCGCCCAGAACATTATTTAAAAATTTTTTTTTTTTGCTTCTATATGAATCTAAATTTGAAATCATAGATCTCAAGGAGGCAATTAAATGTTATATATTTACTAAGTATGTCTTTATAAGCCTCCATTATGCCACGTTTTTGATCGGCAGCGGTACCTTCAAAAACTAGCTTAATTGATATATTTAATGTATGTATAGATTAATATTACTGAAACCATCGTGTTTACCGATCCCAGTAGGTGGCATATAGGGTAAGATTAAATTAGACAAGTTACACTAAATGACATTATTATTATTATTATTAACTTAAACATGTACAATATATTTACACAATGTCTGGGAATACTGAGGGACATTACCGTTAACCTTGCCATACTATATAAATATAAAGAAATACCTTACAAAAAATAGTCAGCTGGCGAAGGTGGAATCAGTCTTCAGCGCCCCTCCTTTGCTTCATCCTCCAGCTGCTCTAACCCCTCTTCTTGTAGATAGAACTTCAACTCTCGTAGCTGCAATAAGACTGCCCTCTCTGCTTCTAAAATCACACTCTTCTTTCCAAAAATATCCTTTTTTGTAAATTGCCGATCTGCTATCAGACAAAGAGAGGCGGGGCTGATATGGGAAGTACCCCTCTGGTCTAGAAAGTTTCCGAGGTATCGCTGGGGGGGCCCTATGGATTTAGGTAAACGCCTATTGATTTGTTTGCCGAAAAACGCTTATTAATATTTATTTAATTAATATAATGATTTTCAAATGATTAATCTACACCCCTCAGTACCCTCAATACATAACAATTACTTGTAAAAATAAGATACATTTGATTTCAATGTTTAATAATAACTGCCATCTTCATCTAGCATTGTAAACTTTGCGTGATTGGTAATCTCCCGACAGAGAGGAATATAGAGGCTGGAAGAGGTGATGTTGGACTTAGCAATGTTATTAGTTGCCACAACTCTCGGAGGGGGCTTGTTGTGCAACTTGGGCTTAATTAGTAGCGGTGTCCTGTCATCCCTCAGTTGCTGCCTGCGGTTCGATCCCCGCGCCCTCACCGCAATTGTTACTGCCTCGTTTTACCGTTTAGGAGACCTCTCCTAGTTTAAACTGCGTAATAGGACAAATCCAATACATTAAGAGGAACTAGTATGTTCTTGTTTTGAGTATGCTTTTAAATCTGAAAAATACAGAGTTATAATTTAAGCAATTTTATATAGGCTATGTTTCGAAAATTTATATACAATAATTAATAAATGATGTTATTGTCAGGAAGAACAGAAAACATTAAATAAATTAAAGGAAGCATTGAGCAACGAATATATATATACAGTAGATAGATAGATATTTCAATAAGAATATAAATTGTTTAATATAATAATTACATATCAATGAAAGTATTACAAATTTAGTAACAAACAGTAGTGTCTTACATAATCATAACTGTATATTGCAAACATTGAAAGAACAATGAAACACAGATGCTAGCTCAGAGAGGGATTTTCAAAAATACTGACCAAGAATTTTTGTTTTTAATAAAATAGCTTACCTATTGACTGAACCTTAAGACCTGTTGAAAATTTAAATAATCAACAGTTGAGAACAAATCAATAATTTATATTCACATACAATGTTCGATATCAAGCTTTAATAGTTTCCCAAAACCGATTGTTCAATAATTTTCCAGATATTTAAAGTTATTATTAGCATATTATAATTATTTATACACTTATTCAAGACGTCATGGCAACTTAATAATGTTAAGGCTCTGTTATTTATTATTTTAGAATTTATTCTCTTCTTATTATTTTAGAATTTATCTTTCTCCTCTGAATAGAATGGTTACTAGCCTAATGATTAAACTACAGAAGAACGCTAACTAATGATTAAAAAAAACAAAAAAGTCTCCTAAGATTTATATATTTATTTAATAACATTAAACAATATCACATAGCAAATTGTAACTAAAATGTTAAAATAAATGGTAGGTTGTTTTAAATCTATGAACTAACATTTTTATTAATTGTTTTAACTTTCAATATATGTCATATCGATCTCTCACAGTAAAATAAATGCGGTTCCTATTTAAACGAAATTAAACAGATTAAAATATGTTAAATAGTTAATTTGAAATATAAATAACGATTATATAAGTAACGAAAACGATTAATTAAGAATTTTAAATTAAGGAGATAAGGAAAAAAAATGTATATATATATATATATATATATATATATATATATATATATATATATATATATATAAATTAGTATTAAACCTAAAAGGATATAAACCTTTGTTATTTCTATAGTTTTTGAAAACATAAATTGCAATCAGGTTGAAACACAGATGCTAGCTGGAAATGTTAAATACATGGATATATTAAATTTACAGTTACCTATGCCTTACTTTAAAGTAACAAAGAAATAAACGTAACAAAATTTGATTTATATTTTTCATTGCTGCCGATGATTAAATATAATAATGAATATACGTCATAAAGGAAATATGTTTTCGTTGCTAATGATACTATTCGTTACTATGATCTAAAATTCCCAAAAAGAAAAATCTAAATCGCTTAGACAGAGGTTTTTTTTAAATAAATGACACCTAATTAAAATTTAACCCGCGCGAAGCAGTCGTCACCCGCCGGTCCACTAGTTATATATATATATATATATATATATATATATATATATATATATATATATATATATATATATAACTATATACATATATTTAATAATACATTTTCACATCTAAATATCTTATAAAAAAAAAACATCTATTATTGTTTAACTTGAGAGCCATATCCCTATTATTTTGAAATCTGCTCCAAGTGACGCTATATATAACTGCATTTTCGTAAAAGGAGATAGTGTGGTTTTTAAAAATAGGACTTCTTTATCGAACCAATTGTTTATAAAAATAATATTATAACTCACAAAATACCAATATTTCCTTTATCGATGGATGTTAAAGATGTAAAATGAATTTTTATTTGTGTTTTTTTTATTTTTTATTATGGTACATATACTGCATACTATTTGAACGAAAACACGTAATAAAAAATGTTTTATGATATATTCTGTTCTGAGAAGAAAAATGCAAATTTGATAATGATGATAAACTCAAAAGAGCGGTGATATTGTGAAGTTTTCGGCATACACTTATTTTAGAGAGGCAATAAAATTTAGAATTCAGCATACAGTATCATTCAAATATTACGCAAGTGATTGAAGTCACAGGCTGACGAGTTAATAGAGAGCTGTACAAATAACCAAACAATAAACCCCCTATTTGATAACTGATTCATCTTTATATAACTTTCTTTTATATGCTATTAAAGCACTGTACTTACAAGCAATATGTATATATGTATGTGTATATATATAAAATCAAGAATCGTGGTATCATTTTATATGTAAAGAGGGATAAAGAATCTTTCGAAGAGTTCATGAAAAAAAATGAAGTAATATTCAATGTTTTCATAAAAAGTTTACTCACTTTACATTAAAATATTATCGAATATTATTTTCTTATCTGGCTCTATATTAAGGCGATGAATGAAAGTGGAAATTATTATAAAAATAACAACTGCAGTTAGAGGTTTTCTCGTCATTATCCAACCACTTCATTTGCTTTATATATTATATTGTATATGTATACACACGAATTCATAATTATACCCTTAAATCCCAAGTACCGCAGTGCAGTATGGGGCTAAACCAGGAGATACAATACATCCTCCAAGAAGAAATATACGAATGTGCTATCCTAAAAGAGTTTTCTATTGATTTTTTAAATATAAATTTTTTTAGAAACAATTCTTTATTGAGCAATATTACAATCTGTCCAATTTAGGACATTTTTAATAGTGATGAAGTACAACATTCATACTACATTCACACGATATATACAAAACAATAAATTTATATAATAATAATACAATATACATATATACAAAACAAAATCAATAAAATATACACAAAAGTCACTCATACCTATATACAATTCATATAGTAAATATAAATTAAATATATTAATTTTTTAAAATTAAAATAAAGAATATATGTATTGTTTAACTATATTTAGTACAGTAATTATGATAATTTCTATTAACTAATCAAAAATATCCTTGATATCTTCACGATTTTTCGAAAATGTTGAAATGAATTGCAGTATTTAACATTTAGAAGAAGAAATATATATTCTTTATTTTAATTGTGTTTATACCTTGTTTATGTTAAAGATATAAAAATGTGAATATTATGATTTTTTAGAAATTCCAAGCAGATCGTTTCATACACTTTCAGTTACGGACAATAATACTGCAGCAGGCATGAAGTAATAATAAGAGAGACAAAAATTAATCCCATGGATATTTATTTTGTCTTTCATTTCACCTCATGCATTTTAGAAACTTGAAATGCCTTTAGAAATATAGGCAAATATTGTTCATATACTAGTTTAAAACAAATTCATTAAATTTTTTATTGGAAACATTTGGTTTTAGTTTTAATTTAATGTTGTATTGAGTTAATGGTATTAAAATAACATGATACTATTTGATCGATCAAATGCGATCGATCAGTGTTATATCGATTTAAAGATTTGACGCCATATTTTTTAACATTAATTTAGGTTAAATCCTGAAATATGCCTTATATTTCATAATATGTCTTTTCTTTGTTCTATTGGAATAAAAGTTAAAAAAATATTCATAGGATAAGTATCAAAAATATATAATTTTTTTAAGTTAACTTTGTCGATTTTTTGCCTTTAAACAATAATTCCTTATAGATGAGGAAGATGGTTGGGGGTGCGGTCATAAATTAAAACACACAATTAAAAATAAGCGTTATTTTAATTATGTGCCGACGTTTCGGCCTACAATGTGGGCCTTCATCAGGGCTAAAAGAAACAAGATAACAACCAATGTAATTATAGACTTAATAATGCGTTAGGTATATAATAATAATATGACAGTAATAAATTATGGGAACATAAATAATATTAAATGTGAAATGATAATAAGATGACAATTATAAAGTATGGAAATAAGGTGACAGTTATAAAGTATGGAAATAAACAAAATTAAGATGATAGTTATAAAGTATGGAAGTAAACATAATTGAGATGATAATATTGTAATGAGAATATATAAATAGAGACTAAGTAAATGAAAAAAATGATAAAGGAAAAATATGTGAACAATTAAAATTTTAAATATTAACAATTTTGAGTTGATATATGACGGTAATATATTAAAAACATAGTTAAGAGTATAGGTAATATATAAAAAATATAGTCATTACAAAAGAGAAACAGTATGAATAAAAAATAATTTAAATTTTAAAATAATGTAATATTAAACTAATAATTATATGTCAGGATAGGTAACGGAGAAAGATATGAGTATGGAAAGGGAGAGAAAGAAATGGGCGATGAAAAAAGACCCTTATCAATAAGAAAGAAACACTTACGTGACAACATGAAAGCTTTGCCTACAGAAGTGATGTTTCTCAGTTTAAAAAACGCTCATTGCGTGGAACGGAAAATATGAGAACTAAAATGTCCGTTAGGAAAATTCCAAGAAGCTAAGTTATGTTTACTGATTCGATTGTTAAAAAATAGCCAAAAGTTATTACTTGAGAGTACTAGAGTTATTACTTATGAGTATTTGATAAAATTGTAAGAAATAGTGACGAGGTAAAGATTAAAAGATTTTAAGTAACAACGGATGACGATGATAAATGATGAATGATGATAAGGTAATAACGAATGACGATAAGGAGCTGTCGAAGGAAATGATAAATAAACAGTAATCTAGTAGGTAAACAAATAAATAAATAAAGAAGGGGAGTAGGAAAATTAAATAAATATATAAATAAAAAAAAATTGATAATAAATAAATAAAAATTATGAAGAGATGATCAGATGGTTGTTTAAAAAATGAGCTAGGGATGCTTTATTAAATTTAATATTTGAGAATAAGCTAGTGACAAGTTATGTTTGTCAGTCTTTTGATTAACAGGAAGGGGTTCTAGTTGTATGTAAATGCATTCTGTAATGAGTCGTTTGTCATGGTTGGGAACAGTGGCAAGAATGGATGTTTTATCAAAATCAAAGGAATGGTTAAGGGTTAAGGAATGTTCTGAAAGTTTTGAAGCGGTAGAATTTTTGGAGGAAATTGTATATTTGTGTCGGGTGATGCGATCTTTGAGAAGGTTTTTGGTTTCACCAATATAGGCAGAGTTGCAATTAGGAGTTCCGCAAGGGACTCTATAAACAATTTTTGAACGGTGGTCTGTTGGTATACTGTCTTTAAGTCGGCTGTAAATATTGGAGAGTTTGTAGTGGGATTTGAAAGTAAGTCTGAGGTTTGGATAGAAGGATTTTAATGATTTTTTAATTTTTTCTGAAAGAGAGGGAATGTAAGGTACGGATCTATATAATGGAGTTGGTGATGATGATGGAGTAGAAAGAGAGGTTAATTGAGGTTGAGACTGATTTCTGTAGTTATTTATAAGTTTGTTTATGATCACGGTAGGGAAGTTATTGGCCAGGAGAATTGTCTTTATGCGGTTAATGTTGATGTCGTGAAAACGGGGATCGGAAAGGAAAAGGCTTCGGTGTATAAGATTTTTAGCAACGTTAATTTTTTGATGATGGGGATGTTGGGAATAAAAGTTTAATAGTCTGCCAGAGTAAGTCGGTTTTGTGTACCAGTCAGTGGATATTGTGTTATTAGGGTTTCTAATGATGAGGAGGTCAAGAAATGGAAGGGAATTGTTAGTTTCGGATTCAGCTGTAAAATGTAGGCGGGGGTGGTAAGAGTTAAAGGCTAAAAGTATGTCAGTAATTTTGTCAGGGTTAAGAACAAGGAGGAGGTCGTCTACGTATTTTTTAATAAGAATAATATCCTCAGGAAACTGAGAAAAAAACGCTTATTTTAAATAACGCTTATTTATTTATTTAAAATAACGCTTATTTTTAATTGTGTGTTTTAATTTATGACCGCACCCCCAACCATCTTCCTCATCTAATTTCTCTACGGTCAACAAAACTCCATCATTATAATTCCTTATAAATTCCGTATAAGTCGTAAATTCCTGAGTAAGGCAATTATAAACGCAGAAAATTCTATAGAAGCACATAATAGATCATTTCTGTCGATTGGAATCCTCCCGTATAGAGTAAATTGATCAAATACAAAAAAATGTATGAAATCAGTAACTTTGAAAAAATATTAAAAAATTTAACGAGAGTAATTTTTTTACACTCATTAATGAAGGAAATTTACTACTCAAAAATGAAAAAAGAATTTTTAATTTATCTTGATTAGGTCAAAAGTTATAGAATTTTGGCCACTTAATCGTGATTTTTTCCGACTGTGCGGCTCACAAAATTTTAACATTCATGCAACTTTCATAAATTGATTCCTAATGATAACATTTAAATGCACTACTTGATCATAGGAAAAAAGCTACTATTTAGGACCTAAACTCGGTTTTCTTTGGGCTTAAGGACGGCAGGTTTAATTTCTTAAAAAACAATTCTTGAAAATTTTATCATCTGCTGCTTCTATTCCAGAAATTTCTCCGATAAAATCGTTTCCTGTAAATGCTTAGACACAGAACCTGATAATGCTTGAAAATGATTTTCGACTCCAGCTACTTGAATACAAAATTCTGGATACAAATAATTTTTTTCCCTCTTGTTTTCAGGAGTTTTATTCATATCTGAAGCCTGGCCACATGACCCTAAAACACCCTGTATGTATAGTATTAAGTTTTTGATGAAAAGTATTGAGATCGTGAAAATTTTCTAATTTCAGTTTTAAACAGAAATACGTGGTATGAACCGTGTATGTGTTAAGTCTAGGACAAAAAAGAAAATCCCTACGATACTGTTATATTGTATTTAAGATAACAATACGCCCGAGATATTACAGTAACATTTTCATTACAATCGACAAACCAGAAGAGCCACTTTATACATGCATTTTGAACCTACTCGCTATATTGATGTAAAATTTAATGGGGTACAATATCATATATGTTTCATTTTGATTAAAATAGTCTGACAGAGCTAAATTGCTGATATTTTAATTTTCGTTTTTTCGAAGTATCTTTAATTTTATATATTTAAAAAGAAATAACAATATTGTCTTAATAGCTTTGATAAAAAACGGGTAAATATACAAGTTAAACGGATTCAATATCTAACTAAAGGAGAAAAAAGAAAAACTATTAATTATGCAAATTTTGTGTTTTTGAACAATAAGAACACGTATAATATACTGTTAAAAACCTGAAGATTTTAGAAATATTATCTTATACACAAAATTGTAAAAGTTAATGGAAAGCAATGAAAAGCCGAAAAAACTAACTGACTTTTGTAAATATTTAGTAATACACATATTTCTATCAAAAGGTAATTTTTAGGGATCACTTGTAGCAGGGTGGCTAGCGTAACAGCCTCCCATGCTAAAGGTCACGGGTTCTATCCCGCAGGTGGTCCTAGGATTTTTTAATGGGAGTAAAAAATCCTTAGTCACGCCGTCCTTCGGAGGGGACGTTAAAAGGTGGTCCCGAGCCTGTGCGATGTCAGGTACTCGTTAAAGATCCCTACCTAATAAAACCTGGATAGGCAAAATTAATTATTTAACCTTTTTACTTTTACTAACATATATAATTCCTCTCTAACTGTTTCAGAGTATTATAAAATTGATGTTTCATTTTTTTTAATATATTTTATTTGATTTTATTAACGGAGGTAAGTAAAAGTCGTGTGTTGCGCGCTCCAGATATTTTCTTCTTTAATTTAGAATAAACAGTTCTCTTCCATAAAGAGTTAAGTTAGGAGGTTAAGAGGTTTAGAGGTTTTCGAATAGATATTCTACCCCGCAAAAGGGAGCTAACAAGTAGGTAATAGTGCAAACATGGACTCCTTTTGGAGAAGATGAGATGTTTCGCAATACATAAAGATATGCCGAAGGGAGGAGTGGCGCTTGGCTTTCCCCAGCCGCCGCGCCACGGACGTGATTCTATTTTCAATCCATGGAATCTTCGACGGCTCCCGGTATCCCGCCCTGGAGGTTATTGAAAATTCCAATACCCTTCTTAGAAAGGCCTCGTGTTAAATTTAAATTATCCACCGAGCTATTTCTACTAAAGACTCCCTTTCTTATTTCTTTCACATTTCCCTCCTCCTGTGGCCGCATACTGGAGATGCCCTGAGGTAATTTTACACTGCCCTCCTCAACATCCCATTAGGTAACCGAGAATCCTCACATACGCAAAGGCCAGCTCACTCTTACACACACTCTTACATTGTAATCTCTATCGTTTATTTATTATTCAAAATCAAGACGAAGATTCGTCAATAAAATTAAGAGTCATCAATATCAACACAGGCAAAGGTCAACAACAAAGACAAAAAAAGAGCTACTCATTTGATTCATTCACAGATAGGAAAACGCTCGAATTTCCATGATACAAATGACAGGTCCATTAAAAAAAAAAAAAAGTTTAATGTGTACTACCAACTCTTACAGTCTACATTACGAAAGCATAATTTAATATGATATATCCCTACTAGGTGATGATGTTTCACAATTAAATGAAACAATGTTACCAAAACATGCCTTATCAACATAATCTACTTTTACAAACGTGCTCTTTCAAGCGAAATTCTAGTTCAATTCATAAAATAAAAATATGTAAAGAACGTTATTACTTCTATCAGCAGTCCCTATTACTGCCTGAATTTTTTTTTATGTTTACGTTTCAACACAAGTTTTAGGCCATCATAGCCTAGCTGAAACGTTGGCATATGACAAACTAAGTTCTTTATGTCAGTGAGAATTGAGACGTTGTATTCCAAAAGGTACTAAAGGACATTTTTTACGAAATTGATTTTTTCACATATTTGTATTCTCATCATTTAGTTTTATCTAAATATTCTATTTGATGTTATCTAATGAATTCTCGAGTCCTTAAAAAACGCGATTTAGAAATGTGGTCATTTTCTAAAAGTACTAATTACGCATTTATTTTCGTTCCAAATCTTTTTAAAAAACTTCATTTCATAACTTTAATATGATGTTATTACTATAGTGAAAAAATAATTCTAAATATCAATCCAAAAAGACCAAATTAGCTAGTTTAATAATAGAGTAATGAAAGATTTTCGCGCTTCCTGTAAAATTTCCTAGAATGGATATAGTACCTTTTGGAAATCAACGTCTCAATTGTTCTTAGCCGCTTCCCAAAGCTACAACCTCCTTACAAATACAATAATATCAGATATATCAGTGATCATCATCATGGTATTCTATAGTTATACATAAACTTCATTAAAATATAACATATGAGATGCCCTGTGGTAATTTTACACTGCCCTCATCAACATCCCATTAGGTAACCGAGAATCCTCACCTACGCAAAGGCCTCCTCACTCTTACATTGTAATCTCCATCGTTTATTTATTGTGATGAAAACTATTGTGTATATAATTATTCCAAATAATATTAATACATCAAATTTTATAAGAAATAGCCTTCAAATATTTTCACAAGATTTTTAGTTTTATTAAATATGCTACTAGAATTTAAAATAAGTTAGATGTTCCGAAATTTAAGCTATAGTCTTGAAAAAAAAATCACTTTCTTGTTTAATTTCTAAACGTTGATTTCCAATATGTTTTTTTTTTTTTTTCGAATTTGATATTTTGACATATTATTATTCTAATGATGTAATAATGAGTCATTGAAAAACCTTGATAACTACCAGTACTTGGGAACAATCTTCAGCAGGGATAGAAGGATTGACCAAATCATTTAATCTTTTAGTTTTTTTATTAATGGAACACATTACACATACCAAACATACAATATTGTCGATTTATTAGGCTCTTCATAATAACATTGGTTTGTCCTTTAGCTTCTCCATAGTAATATATTTTACAGAATATGAATTTTATTAATGGAAGAATGATTGAACGTAGAATGAATTACAGGAAAAGTCCAATGTTTCTCTCTTTTTTGTATTTTTGACGTTTCATCCCATGTTTTTGGCCATCGGTTCAATATACATACTGAAACGTTGGCATATGACAAAATAAGTTCTTTATTTCAGTGAGAATTATTCCATAGCCGCTTCCCAAGCAACTAACCTCTACAAATACAATAATAATAGACATATCAATGATCATGGTATTCTATAGTTCTACATAAACTTGATTACAATGTAACATATATTAGAAAATTACACCATTTAGCTACAATACTTCGTTAATAAATACATTATTTGTATTTTAATAAGTATTAATATAACTAAGAATTAATAAATCATTATTTCTTTCGAACGAATATTTGATTATATGATTTTATGCAAATTCGCAATTATCAAGTGTACATTATTCCATTTTATGACGTTAGTAAGAAGTAATTAATAAAATAAAAAAGTACAAAATCTATGTTGGCCAATCTTATTTTGAATAGTTATAAATATGCGTTCTTGCTTTAAAAAATGATTATCAGAAATGATTTAATAATTGTATTTGTTCAGGTTATTTTAGAAATTTCTAAATAAACTTTGATATATTCTTTTTTATTTATTTATTATTAGCTCAATCCTTGAATACTATAAATTATGTCTTTAAAAGATTCCTTAAATCATAGAAAACTCATGGTAGAAATATAAAGGTTAGGACATATTTAATTTAGGTAAAACTGAATGAAATAAGAAAATCTACAATTTCATTATAAAATTATCTTTGAGAGAAGTTGGTTCAGGGTGCAGTCAATTAAACACACAATTAAGGGTAAACTTAATTTTTTAAGTTAATAAATTTTAACATAAAACATTAATGTTTAAAAATTAAAACGTCGACAAATTTCACAATTAAGTGCATTTCAGAAGTTTTATGTTTGATTAAATATTCAAGTATTATTTTTCATTTTTCAGTTTGAAAATATTGAATTGGTGATTAAGAGAAACGAACAAATAGGCATTGAAGTACTTCGGT
The DNA here is from genome assembly GCA_023052935.1 of Piezodorus guildinii. Taxonomy (NCBI): domain Eukaryota; kingdom Metazoa; phylum Arthropoda; class Insecta; order Hemiptera; family Pentatomidae; genus Piezodorus; species Piezodorus guildinii. The sequence goes on from CM041292.1 coordinate 165,689,943, forward strand.
AATTTTACAACTAATATCTTACTTTGTTTATATATGATTTTCCTTTTGAAGTTTTAATAATGGAGCTTTATTAATAGCATCCAAAGAGGTATAAAAGTTAATATTCCAGCGCAATATCTTTTTATAAAAATTAATGAAAACGCGTAAGTGACTAAATTACCAGGGTCACAAAAGGTTTTAGTTAGCCCTTGGGAGCTTAAGGTCTTTTAGGACAAAGGCGGGTTATAAGATTTCCTGATAAGAGGCTTCAAGGGGCAAAGTTGTTGAGGAAAAAAAGTTCTTACGCACGTGTTCTCAGGGAACGCGTTACAGACTCGCTGATCTAATCGTAGTCAGCAGATCAATAACTTTACCACTTTTTAGGATTTCGCTGTAATAATAATATCCTTAATTAATATTTATTATATAAGTACAAATTAAACTAAACTAAAGTTAGTTTCATCATTTTCTTTTTCTTTACATATGTATGTAAAGACTTCTTATATTCTTATATGACTACTTTCAAGGTTACTAGACAAACGTTCAAAATTATCATTGTCGAACAAATTAACTATTTATAAAGTACATATAAAACCCATTTGGACTTATAGCATTGAGTTATGGGGAACAGCAAAAAAGTCAAACATCAAAATTATTCAATCATTTCAATCAAAATTACTTAGGAAAATTATAAATGCCCCTTTTTACGTATCTAACGAGACACTACATACTGACCTAGACATTCCATTCGTCATTGCAACTGCCACTGATCGCTGCAATAAGTTCCATGACAGACTGACCCTAAATTCAAACCCGCTGACTCAAAACCTATCAACTGCCACAAACCCATATAATCCGCCCAGAAGACTATCGAGGCGCTGGCCAAGAGATCTGAAATATTGAAAGTTATTAGTTTTTTTTTTTTTATCTATCTCATGTAGTTTGTTACATCTTTTGTTAGCATATTTGCTTATTGCAAACAAAGCAGATAGCAAATACAATTGTAATGCCAAAAAAAAAAACATATGTATGTAAACACACGTAAGTGAAAAAACCTCCAATTTTCTTGAAGGTTGGTTATTCAGCACCCCATTCATTAAGATATACAAATATACTCAATTTATTATTTTAATTAAATTTATTTCACTTATTATAATTATTTGAAATTTATTTTTGTTGTTTAGGGGTTTAGTTTAGTTAAGTTTGTTTTTTTTAGTTTAGGGTTTAGTTTTTGTTTGTTTATCGCTGTTTACTGATTCTAAAACTCTATACATACTTTTCTCTTTCGTCAAAAATAACTGAGTTATTGAACTAAATTACGTTTCATCGGCATCCATTTTAAAAATAACCATCTGATGTCAACGCCTAGGTGTTAGGATCATCGTTGCATGGACTAGTATTTTTGTAGCGAATTTAAAAAAAAAAAAAAATCTTTTTTATTAGTTTCAAAAGATAGTTATTTATCTATACCCAGTAGTTTTGGAGAAATGTCGCGGACGGCGGAAAAACGGTTTTTGTTTTTATTCGTTATTCGGATTATACGCAACTTGAAGTTTAAGCCCTCAAATCTTGAAGGGAGAGGGGGAGGGAGTTAGTTTATTAATTTTTTTTGGTCGGTTACAAAGATTCATTATTGAAAATAATAAACCAAAAAATCTTGAAAAATAAAATAATTTTTATGAACAATTTGCTCAAATGGTCAAAATTGATTTTGAAGAAAAACCACTTTAATACAAAATTGTATAATTATTAAACTAATTGTAAAATGTACGTATAATTAATATAAATATGATTTTAAAATAGAAGAACAATCAATAACAAAAAGTCCTGCAAGGGGTAATGTTTGTCTAAATCTCTGTGCCGTTTTGGTATCTCTTGGTAACACTTCTTGTATATTAGAAACAGAAAAAAGGCGCTCACCTTAGTTGTTTTTCTATCATTCTCCCGGAGACACGTGATGAACCCAAAAACTTTTCCGGACCTTGTTGAATAAAAATTAGTAAGGGGAAAAGTTGAACTTCTTGGAACTTTGGAACTCCTCTGACATTCTGACCTCGGATATGCTGATGCTGTTGGAGAGCAATGTTTTTCTATTATTTTCTTCAAATGAGAAGAGATAAGGTTGCTCTTTGATTCCTCAATGAAATACATGCAAAAATGTGATGAAATTTTGCATAAGCCATTTATTTTAGGTATAGGAAAGCCATTTCAGTTATTCATAATTTATTTTTAAAAAAAAAGTTTTGCATTGCAGTCATAACACTTAAAAAAAAAAAGACTTATTAGAAGTTAAAGGACATGGAAGAGATATTGAAGGAATAAAGAGAAGATGGATTAAAAAGTCAATGAGAAAGAGATGCAAGAAAAGTCCTGGGTAGGGAGTGTCCCAACCAGAGATTTTTTTTTTTGTTTTTAATAGTTCAATAAATTTCACTGTATGATAAATTTTATCTTTTATTGATTTTTAGAAAATTAAAAAAAAATTAAAATTTTAAGAATAAATTTCAGGTCTTAGGAAACATTTCCTGGTCACTAACCTGCTTGACAGATGCTGCTTCAAAGCAAAGTAACATCTGTTTGTGGCTAACATCCTTCCATTAATCTCTGTTTCAATGGCATTGTCGTATGTGACTTGTGAGCCAGAGACCCATTCGAAGAGACAATTTCCAAATTCCACCTTTTCCCCAAGATGTCCTGGGCGTTGTTCAGCGATTATATACTTGGTCTTATCATGGTTTACCGCTAGACCAAATTATTTTGCTGCTTCTACGAGAGTTAGGAATGCCTCTTCGACTGACTTCTTTGTGCGTTCAATTATATCGATGTCGTAGGCATATGCTAGGAGCTGTACGGTTCCATTTATAATAGTCCCTGTAGTCTGAATCGCTGAATCTCTTATTGCCTTCTCTAGAGCTCGGTTAAACAGTAGACATGCTAGGACATCACCCTGGCTCACTCCCTTTCTGGACGAAAAACTTTCTGAGCGATCGCCTTGCACTTGTACAACGGAATCAAGTTCTGTCATGGTCATCTTGATCAGTCTTAAATACTCTTTAACCGTGCGTCTAGTGCGTCTTACAGTCAGTGTTTGATATGCATTATTTTTGCCCTTATCCATTTGAGGAACGTAATTGACTCAAACTGATTTACCTATAATATTATTTTTTGCATCAAAAAACCAAGTTTAGTCAAATTTAAAAAGACTTATGGGATCACTTGTAACATTGTGGTTAGAATAACAGCCTTAAATGCCAAAAGTCACGGGTTTAAACCTGCAGGTGGTCCTCGGATTTTTTAATAGGAGTAAAAACTCCTTAGCTATGCCGTCCTTTGGAATTGACGTAAAAAGGTGCTCCGGAGTATGTGCGTGGTTCTTTGTATATAACAGCTTGTCGTTAAAGATCCCTATCCTAATTGAACCTGGATAGCCAAAATTTAGTATTCCCACTGTAGCCTCGTCCAATTAGCCTCATTAGCATAAAGTGACGTTAAATAAACCAAAAGACTAAGAATATATTACATGAAAGTGTAGTTCTTAATTTTTTTATTTAGATTGGGCTTGAAAATTATTTTTGGCTTATAACTTGTAAGATAATTTTAGTTTTCCTGACTCCTTTTACTGTTACAGAGGACCGGGAGCGTCCGAGGCGAAGACATCCCATACGCACTTGGGCTGCCACTCACCGGAGGACTCCCGCACTTCCCTCAGAACTACACTGCCGAGGACATCACCGTATCCAAGCGCTTCATTCATTACTTGGCCAACTTTGCCAGGAAAGGGTATGTTATTAATATATAGTTATATTATTCTTTCAATAGATTCCTTCTCAACCGTAGAGAAATCTGTCAGGACGTGCACAGTATCTTGTTCTTCAAGTTGAAGCTTTCGAGATAGAGCAAGAACCTGGCAAAGTCGCTAGTCAAAATAGCATGGCGGTTACTCCTTAACATTTTAGAAGCTGAAAAGGAAACGCCACTTCTGGAAACGGCCAGTTTGAGTATACAGCTGCGCATCTCCTTTGTACATGCAAAATAATATATTTTTGTTTTTATAGTGAAAATATATAGATCTGGTGCTAGTAACACACAAATTTCACTTACCTCAAATTTAAAAAACCAATTTAAAAATGTTTTAATACATTTAGGAACGAAAATATATTGTTAAAGAATTCTTTACATTAAGTTTCAATTAAAAAATGTATTTTACAACGATATCCACAACAATAATTTAGTTGTATAGGCTTTACATCACTTTCCGTTATCTTTTCAAATTTTTTGTATAGTAATATTTTTTTTATAACGGCATATTATACGTATATATTACTGCACTTCCTATATAAAATAAATGTATTTTGAGTGAAAACTGGAATCCGAAGATTTCTAGGATCGCAATACTTTCCCTTAGTAAATATTTCTGAAGCTGAAACTTTGATTATTTTATTTATTATACTTCAAGTAATTACTGGTATAATTGCATACTTTTCCGGCTTTGGATTTTGAAGGGATCAGTGAAGAATGGACTTGAGAAAACTGATTTTTTTTTTTTTTTTTACCTTTTCTCAAAACTATTTTGTTTTTTTATAAAAATTATACAACTGATACTTTATAATTAGGGACCAAAATTGAGTTTGAAATTGCCTATTTTAATAATAGATAATGTTGATCCCAATGCTGTTTCTTGGCGTTTTAGAATTTTTACAGAGAGCGGAGAAACCAGAAATTTTATTCCTGAAGTATTTTCGTTTTCAATTATCTGAGAAAACGTGTAGCAGATCACTGCCATTAAATATTTTCTTACAAAGTTTTAAAAATACAATACAATATTTTTTGAGATACCCAGATAGACCTAAAGTTTATTAAAAAAAAAACATTGTCTCTAGATCACTCCCTCCTCCCAGGAATGCGGTACGAGTATGCGCAGAAAAGTAATCAGCATTGTTCTGAGAGTGACGTAGAAATGAACCTATTATAAAATATTTTCATAAATTTTTATTTGAACTGAAGAAAATTCTTCTTTACAAGCAAGAAACCTGATGTGAATTGGTTATGCACATTTATGAATCAATTACCATTGTTATCATCCGGGACCTAAGCCTGAAATGTATTTATTAAAGTAAAATTTAAATTCATTTATAATGAAAAAAATAACTAAGTGAATGAACCTTTATAAGAATCTATTCGAATCCATAATAATGTATTTATTCTCTTCTCACCAACAGTAAGTAACTGGATTAAACATCTCCTAGTTTTATCTATCTCAGTCATTATTTTCGTTTTTTCTATAAACAGCCATTAATTTTTTTTCCAATTGTTTAATACAAAATAATCAAAGACTTTACAATTACAGCATAAAGAAATATGCACATTCTTCAACAATAATTATAAATAACATCTTACTTTGAAAACGATGATTAATTTTTATTTTCATTTACCTGAGGAAAGTGGGCCTTATGTTATAATGGTAAAATACATTTCGGCCTTTCTTCGGTCAAAATAAATATATTAAAACAATATAAGGTCGCCGCTTGTTACTAAGGATCATTTGTCCTCTAAACTACAGACATCTATTTGATGGAGCTTGAGGCTTAGCAGGTTTTTCAGCCTGGGGAAAAAAAAACACGACGAATATTATAGACTATAAGATCTCTTCAGTCACCCATAACCCGGCATTCAAAATGAAATTCATTTAATGATAAGTTATCATGATATCATAAATCGACATGGGTCTACTTTTTTTTTATTCAATTATAATATTATCTCTAGAAGAAAAGCCCCACAATAGTTATAGTTTTTATTGTTAAGAAAAAAACTATGGTGTTCTTACGAAAAATGTAAAATAAACTATTATTATGAAAAAAAAAACAACAATTATTAGTATAATATATCATTAGATATTTTTTTCTGACTGAATCAAATATAGCGGAAAAATACATTATTTTTTTCCTTGACATTCGCTAAATATTTTTGTATTGCTGTCTGTTTTTGGTTATTATTTCTAATAATTTATAAACTCAAGATGTAACAAAATTCACATTTTAAACTAACTCAAAATAAAACTTTCTTAGCTATATGAAGTTCTACTCTGAGAGTAAGGACTGGTCTTTTCCTATTCATTAAACTGGGTTGTGGTTTTGCCCGAATTTGGTATACCGCTCAGGCGCAACATATCCGCAGCGCTCTGAGATTGGCAATAATGAATTATGGAATACACTAACAAACCAACCAATTAAATTTTCCTTTCTTTCCTTTTTTTTTCTCTGAAACTTCATGGTGTTGTTAAAGTATTATTGAGTCTTGGTCTTTATTCTATGTTTTCATTTTATGATAACAAAGGAACATTTGTTAGATTGCAAAGTGAATGGAATAATTCCCTCTATTTTTACTTTCATTCTATGTATATATTTCATATATATATATATATATATATATATATATATATATATATATATATATATATATATATATATATATAAGGGGGTAACCTGGAGCACGGTGGTTAGCATAAAAGGATTCTATGCCCAAGATCCCGGGTTCCCAAGGAATGAGAGTAAAGAATCCTTAGTTAAGCCGTCCTTCGGCGGGGGCGTTAAAAGGTGGTCCCGAGCCTGTGCGATATCAGGTACTCGTTAAAGACCCCTATTCTAATTAAACCTGGATAGGCAAAATTTAGGACTCCCACTGTAGCATCGTCCGATTAGCCACAGCAGCATAAAGGGACGTTAAATAAAGAAACAAAAACCTTTTTATGTATATATATATATATATATATATATATATATATATATATATTTGTTATATATATGTGTATATACCAAATACATTTTTCTCCGTTATCTTTTTACCAAGTGCTTAAAGTGGCCAAACCAATGATAAGTAATATATTATACTACTTATAATTAATAAAGGCCTTTATAAAAGTTTCCTTTGATCGTTTATGTTTTTAAAAATGCTAGGCACACCCCTATGTAGAGTTACAGATAAAGAAAATAACAAACAAAACCTCTGGGCGAAAGAACGAAACTTTATCCCTAAGAGAGATAGGCAGTTGTTAATTACTTTTTAAGCTAAAGTGCTTTGTGAGTAATGCGTACTGAATACTTTAGACATTCTACTTCTTTTAAATTCTTTAACAAAGTAATTAGGAAACTAACTTATCTGTTAGTCAAATTACAAGAAATTCACCTTGGTCTCACTCGATTCTAATTACATCTTTTTGGGGGTATGCATATATTTGTCCAATGCGTCAACATTTTCATAGTATAAAAATTAATTATGCTTTTAAATGAGTAAATTCTTTTTTTTTTTTTTGTAATATATTTATTGGTATTTACAACTGTATAATAAAATACATTTAGTAAATGTGATACAAGATAATTTGACATGATTCATATGTAGGGATACTACCCATTGGCAGCTCCCCAAAGACTATGTCAAACAAGAAGGTCTCGGAGCCATCTTCTTTTCAGACGTTTCGGAGGATTATCAGGGATTGTAGAGGAAGCAAGGATTGAAACTAGTGGGTTAGAGTGGGAATGGAGTTTGTCATGAAAGGAGTGGTACCTGGTTCGGGCCATGTCAGCAACAAAGGGAATATTAAGGTCTTTATGGATGAGTTTATTTGTGACAAAATAAGGAGCATTGAGGATTTCTCGAAGGATTTTGGATTGTAAGGATTGGAGACGAGATGAATTTGATTGTTTACTAGAGCCCCAAATCTCTACTCCGTAAGTCCATATTGGTCTTATGATAGTCATGTAGATGAGTCTTTTGTACATAAGTGGAAGGTTTGAGCGTTTGTCCAGTAAGTGTTGAAATAGTCGAAAACGTCGAGCAGTTTCTTGTCTTTTCAGTCTTGTATGAGGGTTCCAAATGAGACGCTTGTCCAGGTGCAGTCCTAGGTATCGGATCTGTTCAACTGGGACAAGAGGAGTGTTATTGAAGGATACTGTTGGGCAGGTTGTCATTGGTTTACGACGAGGGTAAAGGTTATTTGTGGGATTTATTGGAATTTATTTTTATTCTCCAATTCTGACACCATACTTCTAGGTCTCTGATATGGGATTGAAGAGTTTGGGAGGCAATAATTGGATCGTTGTTGACTGATAACACACAAGTGTCATCAGCATAGGTAGAAAGGAAAGTGCTAGGATGGGATGGGATATCAGCTGTATAAACTGTGTAAAGGATGGGTCCTAAAATACTACCTTGAGGAACACCTGCGTACTGATTAAAAAGGGATGAATAGGAATTATTATGATTTACTTTGAAGGACCTGCCTGTGAGATAGGACTGGATAATGAGGAAATATGTAGGTGGAAGGAATTTACGGAGTTTGTAAAGCAATCCCGGGTGCCACACTTGGTCAAAAGCCTGTTCTACATCAGAAAGGCTCCCGTGCAGTACAATCCGCGCTCCAATGAAGACGAGACAACGTCCACCACACGATGGCATTGCTGGATGAGTAAATTCTAATAGTTGTTTTTGAAATAGTAAATAATAATCAAGGTTTACGTATCAAGTTTGCTTTGTGCACTAGATTTTTTAAAAATATTTTAATATGATATCTTAGCGAAAGTCATTGTGGAATATTTCTTGCATGCTGAAGCCCAACCATTTCCATAAATGTTTTCGTTAGTTAGTCAGAAATATATATTTTGCTAGAAAAGACCAGAAGACTTCATAATTTATATTTTTTAACGATGGACCATTGTAATTGGCCAAAAAAGAAAAAAATATACTTAAAATTCGAGTTTTGCCTTTTCAGGGAACGCAGAGTCCAATTATCGAATAATAAAAAATTCCGTCCCTTTATCTAACGAATTAAAAATTATTAAACGTTATCGTTGTGTGACAGTAAATTTAATGGTCTAAAGAAAAAAAAATTGGTAGTGACCAAATAAAATTAATAGTGTGGCTGGTTCCTATTTCCTTCTGACACACATATGATCCTTATTGAAAACTATTTTTCACACGAGGGATTTTTCAAAGAAATGTTTTTCATTCAATTTAAAAAACTTCAAAACTTAGATACTTCGTGTAAATATTAAATTACTTTTAATGTTATCCTATTTGTCATATAATTATTTGGAAATATTACACGGCTGCATAATAATTTGCAGCGTTTTGACATTAAACACTATCATACTTAATAGAGGCTGGGTATGCCACCGGAGGGTCTCTATACTCCAGTGTCGCTCCACGGCTGAAGTAACAGAATCCATAAATGCCAACTCCGGTGTTCCATCTTGCGACCCGGAGAACAGTTGACTAATGATCTGTCCATGGTACCCGCTTCCATAGCATTTTTACGTATCGATCGTAATTTATTGTCACAGTGCAACACCTTCAAATCAGGTGATGCTCAATCAATTATTAAAAAAAAAAAAAGGGTTGCTTCATACTAAGTATATTTTTACACAGTTTTAGAAGAGACAAAGGATCATTTTTTTCTATATTGTAGTTTATACCCAGGCAATGCTCTACAGAAAAATATAAAATATTGCCAAATGCAATACTGTGGTGAAATATATTTCGAAACCGCATTGCGTTGGATAGCCGTTACATATAATGTGCTCCAGCCACATGATGATTCATCGATTGGTCTAAAAAGCTTTTTGTCGTGGCAAAGGAGATGATTGAGGTCGGGAAGATTCATTTTATTCCTGGAAGGGCCCTAAAAAAGGCCTGGTCCTATTCAACCTGGAAGGACAACCTCGACTCCTGACAAATTGCTTTAAAGCACTCACCGTCCTCTATTCGTATCCTAAGGTGTTTGTTCAGTTCTCGCTCAGTCTTATGTGTAATACAGAAATAAAATAACAGCATTATCATCCCCATAGTATAAAAAGACAACATAAATTTAACTTTAAAATACAGATATTTTATATACGTCACAAAACAGTAGATATAGAAAGTTACTAGAAGCTATAGAACATCACCAAAAATAATAATGGAACACAAAATTAAAAAAAAGATATAAAAAAAACAACGTAAAATTATAAAATAAAAAATCTAACGCGCCTACCACACGACTTTCACTTATCTTCGTGTTAAAATACATTTAGAGAAGAAAATAGATTATTAAAGAATTAATTACCTAAATTTTTAAATAAAAATACGTTTTCATAAAAATAGGTTATCTCGTTCAGTTGGTTTTATCGGATATCCGTCACTCTCCTTTAACTTGTAAAATTTTGTGTTTAAGACAATAAATTTTCTTAAATATTTGGCTTTTCAACGTCATATTAAACATCTATATTACTGTTATTATATTCAAAAAAACAACCGAAAAAATTGCATGAAAACATATTTTCGCTCTTTTCTCCTTTCGTTGGATAATGAATTCTTTCAACTTATATATCTATACGTTTCATATCAATGCTAACAAGATGTTGTCGTTAATTTATTTTAATTTACAAAATTAAAGGTACTTCAGAGGAAGAAAATTTAAAGTATCGGCATTTAAGCAAGACCATTTAAATCAGAATGAAACCTGAATTAATTAGTATTCACCTGTATTGTCCTTTCCTTTAACAATTGTATGAAGAGAAAAAAAAAACTTTTGTATTTTTTTTATTATCGGATGTTATAAAAGATACTGAGAATTATTATCTTTTAATTATTTTAGTCATTTAATTAATAGTTCACCAAGCTTTAGCTTGCATGTCTAATTTCATATTTAAAAATAATTAAAATTATTTAATTGCTGAAGTTTTAGTTAAAATATTGTTTACGAGATGAAAGCATCTGAAATGTTGATTTTACGAGTTTATTACATTTTTGAGACGATGGCGGGATTCTCTCCACATACCCTATCATTGACCAAACCTTCACGCTAGCCACAAACAAATTTGTCAACGAAGACGCCTTTTAATCTCTTCCCAAAACTGCAAGAAGCAGCCAAACTTATAGCCCGAGCAAACTATCCTTTTATATATTCTCCAATATCCTGTTTATTATTATAAAATATATTTTGCTCCCTGAGGCTTTATACTGCACATCCTCTACAGCTTCAGTCCCCTAAACGCGTGAAGTATGAAAACGCCCTTATAGCTAAGACCGGCTATGTAAACTGACATTTCATTATCTCACATAAGGTTATAAAGGGTAATTTCTTTGGCAGTTAGGTATAGTTTTTTTAAATTTATTACTTTTTATTAATTATTGATTGAACAGTTGAATTCCTGAGTCTATTACAAATATTAGTTCTTTGAATTTGATCGATTTGAATAACGTCGCTTGAGTCAATTTTAAATATAAATCGAGAATATTCTATTGACTTCTATTTCGTGAGTATAGAAATGGTGTCTATAAAATGAATTAACAACTATTCATGTTTATTCGAAAAACAAGAAAGAAAGAGGTTTGATTCGAACATAATATTTATCCCATGAAACTAACTCTAATCAATCCAAAGCCGATACATTATAATTAAAGTTTTAATAAAATACCAACGACTTATAATTAATATTTACAGTTATATAGATATATAATAAAAATCTGAGTTAAAGAGAAACATTTTATTTGATCTCGGTTATGTATTTGAGTTAGAGAGAGGGATCGTGTTTCGACTCGACTGTATCGGATGATGAGGGAGCGCCAATTCCGCTTTACTTCTTTGTTTGTCTTCCTTCGAGGCCCGACGCCCATCCCCGCTCTTCATCTATTTACTCAACTTTTTACCGAGCTTGGAGAGGCAAATATTTTATTTGTCTTCGTCCCGACTGAGTATGGAAGAATATTGGCATTGGTTGGCCAAATGAATATTTTGGTAGGTAAGGAGAGATCAAACAGTTGGGTCAGTCTACCTAAACATCCACTCAGAGATTCCTTCTTGAAAAAAAAAAAAAGATTTAGACGTTTTTCTATTAATACGCTTTTCTTATTATGTTTTGGAATCCTCATATTCGATTACATTTTATATACCACAGTAATCGTTTAAATACATGAATGATGAACTTCGTAGTATATTGTTAGTGTGTTAATTGATCCACCCAAAAAAAAAAATAATAGTCTGTACAGTAAATTCATTACAATTAATGTTTATTACAGACAAACTTACTAAAACTACTAAAACCCATAGAGGTAGGGATGGTGTTTTAGGGCGATAAATGACGAGATTATTACGCCCGTAAAATTAATGATGGTCATAGAAACTTGTATAATTTCTTTACAGTGCAGAATTTTTAGTTACTTCATACTTACTTCTAAGATAATATATTAATGATGGTCCATTCTATTTTATTTGTTTTTTTAATTAATTAATTTATTTTTTTTATTTATTTATTTTATTTTATTTTATTTTTTATATCTTATTGTATAGTTCGATTTCTTTTAGAATCTCTATAACTAAATCGAGAACATCCTTGTTATCCCCTAATAATGATGAGAGTTGCCTAGACAGGCCTCGAGAAGAAAACGCAGCTGCGTACAGCGGGCAGTCTTCTAAGATGTGCTGCATTGTGAGTGGAGTAGAGCACTGTTCGCATTTTGTTACCTCCGCTTTATCCATAAGGTAGCCATGGGTGAGTCGAGGGTGGCCTATTCGCAATCTGGTGACGACTACTTCTTCTCTTCTACAGCCTCTCACGCAGCTTCTCCAGGGTTTTGTCGCATTCTTAATTCCCCGCAGCTTATTTTGAGGGAACACTAACAGCCAAGAGGTTTCCCAGTAAAACCCATAGAGTGATCTTCAGCTCAGTTTATAATAGTGGCGCGTACTGGTTGTTTGGGCTTTCAGGTGTAAAACACCACATTGATACAGCGATTTTAATCAATATCGTCAAGGCCGTTTTTAAGAAAATCGTAAAAAGGTGCAAAATGCCTGGTATAAAGTAGATCTGGATAAAAAGTATCTGTAACTTTAACGTGTCAAATATGAAATTTCAGTTTCATAATACTTTGCGTTTTAGCTCTAGACTCACCACGCACACGCAACTTCTTGCGACTCTTGGTCATTTGGACTCAGGAGACCCTAAAACATTTATTTTCGTTGAAAACTGAAAATCAGAAATTTTCTAATTAGCAAAACTTTCCCTTATTGTTTATTTCATATGTATTGGGTTACGGTTTTCCTCATTACAGTAACCCTGCAATGGATGCATTTATTTCTACGCGTACCATCTTGCGATACAACGCGTATTTTTATTACATAATATAAATTATTGGGTTGTCACATAAAATATCCGTTTTCAAGGTAAAGGATTTTTATTAAAAATACCATATGAAAACAAGATAATTTTATTCGAAGTATTTACCTTCTTTTTCTACACATTTTTCCCAATGTGACACCATCTTTTTTACCCCCGAACTGAAAAACTCTGTGCTTTTAAGTGAAACAAAATCTGAAAACGCACTTTACACTTGATTCTCATTTTTAAAAGTTTTCCTTTGACGAAGTTGTCTAAATTCCTGAACAGGTTGTAATCTGTAGGAGACAAGTCGGGAGAATATGGTGGGTGCGGAAGAACTTCGTAGCCAAGTTCTTTCAATTTTTGCACGATATGTTTTGAAACATGCCGCTCAGTGAGATCATGAGGTACCCATGTATCGAGCTTTTTTACTTTCCTAATACACTGTAAATGTCTGGGAACGGTAGATACACTTGTATTTAGTTGTGCAGAGAGTCTTTTAACTGTTTGGTAGTGGTTTCCTTCTACTGTATGTTTGAGGACATCGTTTTCTCTCACGGATGGAGGTCTTCCTTGGGGCAAGTTTTCCAAGTCGGTATTCCCAGCTAAAAAAATAGCAAACCAACGGCGAATGGTCCATTCATTAACACTCCCTTCTCCAAACGCCTTGCAAATATTTCTCAGCTGCTTAATAGCCGAGTTTAAACTCGTGCAAAAATATTACTCGAAAATTGCGTGTTTCCATGTTCATATTTGGAGGTTTGCTAAAAAGTGGGTAATGGATTGGGAAGCTGATGTTTATAATACAAAGGTAGAGGATTAGTAACTGTTTACTTTAAATATGTAAACATTCGGAAGAAAACAACAGAGACCTGCAAAATTCTTTACGTATTTCAGAAATTATAAAAACGAGACGAAGGACATGTGCAGTGTTTTGTTAAAAGCGTAATAAGCCGTGTGTGGGCTTTCTAAATTCTTAAGACTTTTAAATTGAAATGATAGATTACATTTGAGATTCGAATATTTTCCTTTAGATCATAGTTCAAGTCTTTAGGTACAAGTAGGTCTGTGGATAGTCTTATCAATAATAAATTTAAGCAAACTGAGATCAAGCTTATATCGTGAAAATCGTATTGAATATTTATCTTATCCGTTCAAGCTCACGATTTGCTGCACAGATAAACAAGAAATGTGAAACAACCCAATAGGTAAGTTAAAGTAAAAATAGAACGAATTCTTCAAAAAATAATTACTGGTTCCCAAACAACTACATCTTACCACCTAAAACAATGTAAATAGGTTTTACTTTTGGGAAGTTAAGAATCGAAATAAGCCCAAGGGATTTCGATTATATTTATGATTATATTTACAATAAATCCTCCTATATATCTTGCATTTGATTATACAAGATCAGAATGTAACTGATAATTAATTTATGGAGATATAAGACTTTTTTTTTTTTCAAAGCCACATGGGATACGTTCTTGTAGTCAAATTTACTTTTGTGATTGCAGAGATCTCTTCTACAGCTTTCGAAGGATTATAAGAGGCTATTGATGGAAGGGGATGAAGGGAATAATTGTGATGTAGAGATCCATCAGTAAATATAAGAAAAATGTTTCATAACTGATATAACTGCAAAAAAAAAAAAAAAAAAAAAAAAAAAAAAAAAAAAAAAAAAAAAAAAAAAAAAAAAAAAAAAAAAAACCAAGATCGGATAATAAGAAACAGAAGAATTAACATTAAAAATTGAAATAGGAAATGATGTGACCGTTGTGAATATTGATCTGAAACTGGTGTATTCAAGTCGAAGAAAACGAAATTAGCGTACACTGAAAAAAAGAAGGTTTAATTTGTTATGATATAATAACATACAATATACATTCTTGTTTAACAGTATTTTCATGATTGGTGGAAATTTTTGTTTGTTAACGAAATGTAGTTATAACTTCATGCAAGCTAGATATTTTTATTAATTTGTTATACTTGTCAACGAATTAGCCATTTAAAAGTAAATTTTTTCATCACTTTTGCAGTGGCATCTCAAAGATGTTCTTGTAATAAATTTTGTTTTTTGAGACTAAGCCGAGGAAGTCATTTGGCGCAGGTCTTGGGCCTAGTGCCTTCAATATATCTTGTCCCTTGATGACCCTTCCGGTTCCTCCTTCCAGGCAGTTTTTTTTGAAGATTCCACCCCATACTTCCTCTTCTCAACCGCCAGTTTCTAATACCAAGGAATAAAATTAATAATACATTAATAATGTTCCGAAGATCATAGTTATCAGTGTGATTATATAAGTGCTGTGATTTATTCCCAAAAGGAAGAAACTGAAACATCGAATGAGTTCATTTTCAAAGAACATAAGATGTGAAACTGTTTTATAAATACATGTAGAGGTATTGAATATAAAAATAAAAAACTACATGACATTTATGAGTTATCAGATTAAATTTTTTACAATACTATGAAAGCGCATCCTATAATAAATAGTCTTGAATAGCCAGGTCTTCTGGCTAATTATTTTTAATAATGAACTCTTGTTGTCTATAAAGAAAAAGAAAACACTGAAAATTTGAGGTTTTATGTTTCAAGATACGTATAATCCAAATAGCGAATAAAGAAAAATCTATCTCTTGCTGTTCACACCGCGCTAGTTCTCATTATGTAAATAAATGAAAATTGAATACCGTACAAAACGAAAAAAGAATCATTGAAAGCGGTTAAGAAAGAGCGGATATACTGCGTTTTGAACTTTTCATTGAATATATAGAAAATAAGTATTCTTTATTGGAGGAAAAAGTGCTGTTAATTTCTTGAATGATGTATTTAATCTACAAACAAAGTTTCCAGAGATAAAAAAAAACATAAATTGACAGTGTTGCTCCGGTTATAAATTGTTATACCCTAATTTAAATATTCAGAAATAAGAAATCATTGTGTAGTAACTCGTTTTTGGGTTTTTCTTTAAAGCCAATGGAAGTATGCGTTTTTATATTCTATCTTATCACAATTATTAGAAATTTATATTATGTTTCATTAGTAAAATCAATTTTTGTCTTCATTTACCGTTTTGTTTCTGCCTCAAATTGACTCAATTATCACTTCATGATGCTCTATGTAGAAAAAAGTAATTTTTAATAACAACCTTATATATAAAAACAGACTTGATTTCAGTGCTTAGAAGAGATCATTTTTTTTTTTCTTGGACAAGAGTTGCTTTATGAAAACTGTGTGACCACCAGATTGGTGAACCACGTCTAAAATAATATAGAATATTATTACACTGCCTTGGCCGTGTTCAAAGTTTGGGAGTTGATGTCAACGTATTTACCTGAATAAATCAACCAAAAAGAAATAGATAAAAGTCTATTTCTTTCATTTATAATGTCACATTACCTTTAAAACAGATTTAATATATAAAATATGAAAAGAATAGAGCAGTAAGTATTCGACCTATCGTTCGAAGGGTAGAACAAGCATTTGATATGAATATCTTCTGTAGCCTCCTTGAATATTCTCCTTGTAAATACGCAGTCTTAGATTACGTGTATGATGCTGGTCTAGCATCATGCTATGATTCTGTATCGCATAGTATTGGAAGCACCCAATAACTCTATTGCCATTTAATCCAGCGTTACTAACTATATACTTATAGAAATAATGGAGATGGTTAGATGTAAAATATTTTCAGTTTTAATTATTTTTAGATTAATTTTACTGCATACGTACTCCTACTTTAACCTAAGAATAAGTCAAAAGCATCAAACCATTAATTTAGGTAACATATAATATTTCAATATAAAAAGCAATATCGTTTGAAATTTACTTATATTGCTGAGTTGATTAAGCTCAATTCAGTTAAAAATCTTTATTATTATTTTTTCCTTAATCTAAAAACAGAAACTCAGTCTAAAATCTTCACTGCGAGGTATTTCTTTGTCTGCTTGTAGATACCGATTACTAATACGCATACTCGACAAACGCTCAAAACTCACAACTTACTAAAGAAAACTCATTTAATTGATTACCATCAGATCTATTTGGCCTATGGCATTGAGTTATGTGGGTCAAATCGATCTCGACATTTTCGCTGAAAAATCTTTACTTTGAAACAAATAAATTCATCCATAGAGAATTCAATATCCCATTAGGTGCAGACATAGCCCAAAACCAATGCATCCCTTTTTATATGTCTAAACAAACCCAATTGTCCTTAATCTCTCAACTCTATCTCTTCCCAACTATCTTTTGAGTCACCTGAAAAGACGGTGACCTCGATACATGCTATTAAAATATAACATTAAAGTTCTACAGCTGGGTAGCTTTTTCACAAGACATTTTTAATCCAATTACATTTGCTTGTTATATTATTGTAATCATACTTGTAAATATCAATGAAACATATAATTATTTTTATATATCTTTTGTCTGTATATATTTACTTAATTTATCTTACTCCTTACTTTTTAACTGTGGATTTAATATGGCGGTTAAAGTCCAATACTGTTGCTGGCTATTATATATATATATATATATATATAATATATATATATATATATATATATATATATATTAAATTTGAAAATAACATTCAGTGTTGTGGATTTATTTCAATCTACATTAAAGTAAGTATACTCCGCAACGATATAATCTCCGTGTGTTACAATATACTAAGAGAGCCGTTATGCATTTCGTGAAAGATAAGGATTTTCCGACTCATGAGAAGCTTTCTATATTATTTGCTGCATCAGCACACACTCCCCTTGGTCAAACATATAAACAGGAAAAGGGGCGCCATGGACTGGAAATGAAACTCTTCCCGGAAAGTAAACCTAACTTCTTGGTTCATCGCCCGAAATGGTGCGGGGTATACCACTCCTCTCCCTTATAACACAATAAGAATACTGAGCTATGTTTAGATCTTATAATATTCAAAAATTGAATTCGTATCAGTACCTGTTGTACCTGGAAGCTGCAAATCATTACAATACATAAGTTATGAACCATTAAATTTCTTTAGTAAGTGCGAGATAAAAAAAAAATAATAATAATTTGTAGACAGTACTGCTAATCATTTCTATTATTTTTTTAAAACTAATCCACTAATTGCCATCAATTTTTTTATCTGTGAGTTCAATTCTAATCCACAGAGTCATTGCAGCAGTTCTAAGTTGCAGAGCAGTTCTATGATTTGTGGGCATCCAACTTTTTTTCGTAAATGCTTATATGGGGTGCACTATTTTTATTATACTATAATAGGCAAGTGATAACCGTTTGTAGGGGTTTATCACATTTTAAGGTGATTTCAGACTTTAAGGAGGTATCTATGTGGAAATCGGCAATGACCCATTCTGATTCTACTACTATGATTTCTTTTCTCCAGGAGGTTCTGGAGCTAGCTTTTCACATTTAAGAACTGGGTTTAACTGCTCCCAATTTCGTTTTTCTACATTTCCAATTTCCTGTCTATTCAAATCACAATATTTTCGTTGATTGGAGCCTCCTATCTTCCATTGCCCAAATTAAATCTTTGAAAAACAGTTTTTAGGTTCATGCTTTACCAACCTCAGCAATTTTGATATAGAGCTATTATAGATTTGTATTTAGAAATATGGTTTGGTAAATTCCTCAAGCTCCAGTAATTTTATAAGTGGTTTACAAATACATAAGTAATGGTGAATATTATTTAAAAAATCACGAAAATGCCCCTCCCCCCCAAATAAAACAAGACCCTTGACAATGTAAAAGTGTGTTAAGGAAAATAACTTATTTATATATATTTTGTCTTCATTAGGTTTATAATTTTTGATAATTGTCTATAAAATTTTAAACTTAAGAATATTACCTATAAATATAAACTAATATTTTATTTATTAAGAACTATAATAAATAAAATCTGCCACTTTTGAGAACAATAATTATTGGAGCTGTTGAAATCATTCACAAAATATGTTTTTGATGTTTGTTTTATATATTTAACGTCACTTTATGTCGCTGTGGCTTACCGGACGATCCTATTTTGGCCAATTCAGGTTAAATTAGGATAGGAACCTTAAACGAGTACCAGGCATCAGGACCACCATTCTACGTTCTCTTCTAATGACGTCATGACCAAGGATTTCTTATTTCCGTTAATCGACATCTTTAGGATTTGAACCGTAACCTTTGGCATAGAAGGCTGTTTTGTTAGCCACTAAACTAAGGTGATCAAAAGGAATCAATCAAAAGCAAAGTATGCTATGTATTCTATAAGTGTAATGGTATAAAATCTATAAGTACTGTTTGAGAGACGTTTTAAATATTTAAAAATGACTTTTAGTCATATTTGAAAAAAAAACTAATTGGAAAAACCGGGAATATTTTCAAGATCCAAATTTTGGTGTAAATAGTTTCTTTAATATGATAAGAACCACTACTATTGATGTCCAAATTGGGACAGATTGTAATTTTACTCAATAAAAATTGTATTCGTGAAAAAAAAAATATGATAAGACTATACATATAAAATTATGAATATGAGTTTCATTTCCTTGATACACTTTTACAGTCTTAAATAAAGGAAAATTATGCGAAATTTGTAACCAACTTCCTTCCCTAATTAGGTAATGTGCTGTAGGGAGTTGAAGGTTTGGCTGCTAAACAAGAAATATATGATTGAAAAATATTCAGCGCAATGTTTTAAATTTAGATAATTATAAGGGATAAGTGGTTGAGAAAAAAATTACATAAAGTTCAAAAAAGTAAAAAATTAATTCAAACTTGGAGATTTCAAAAGTATTGTATTCAATTATGTTTACTTAAAGAGTTTTAAATTTCGAAGTTCTTATAGTTTGTATGCTCATGAGTCCACGTGAAAAATAAGTCAAAGCTATATAGAAGTAGTACTTATGACCTTTATGGGTGATTAGCTGTATCTAACTAATTCTGATAGAGAATAAATACGTCCTATATCATAAGTACCAAAGCTCTGGAAATGACTATTTAAGATTAGAATGCAGAACCTCATACATACTATGAAATATTTCAAGCCTGAGTAGGATCTACTAACGCCTTACTTTTTTTTTAATACTGTATGACTCATTAAGACTACAAGATTCTTGAGTCATATGAGTGGAATCCGGTCAGTAAGTAGATAGGATCAACGATGACATGTAGCAATTTATCAAATATTTGTAAAAGATTCCTAAGATTGATAGTCTAGCATAAGGAAGTTTGTCCAAGTGTTCGTAAAGCTTAAATGTGATGCAATTAAGGACATTGTTTTTTTTTGTAACTTCACTTGAATCTATGTTGTACACGAAAGGTTTACTTACTTTATAGGAAGTTGCTTAGTATATTTGTTGTTAAATCTTAGTCAAAATATTAATATAATATAAAAATGATAATAAACATAAAAATAATACAAAACATATACATATAAAAAAAGAAAGAAAAACATATGAAGTATATTAAGAACTTCATTTTGTGCTTTTAAATATTATTAGAGTCTTTATTTTTTTAATAGATTTCAGTTTTTACTAAAGCATTTTGTCAGCTTAGGCTAAAACTTATCTGATATTATTTCAAAATTTCAACCTCAAATTTACTCTTCATCAACTATTTAATGATTTTTCAACGTAGTTCTATAACATAACGAACTTACTCTAAATTTTTTATATTTTATAATTTTTTACGTGGGATTATGTTTGGTTTAGTTACAATTATAATGTATATTTAAAGGGCTCTTTCTTGCAAACAAATTAAACAAAACTGATATATTATTAAGAAGAGTAACTATTATGATCGTTAACAATTTGGAGTGTGTTTTTTATTTATTAATTATATATTTTACGGAGTAGAGCTTTGGGGCTCTACTAAACCATCAAATTCTTCCCGCATCCAATCCTTACAATCCAAAATCCTTCGTAAAATCCTCAATGCTCCTTACTTTGTCACGAATAAACTTATCCATAAAGACCTTAATGTTCCCTATGTTACTGATTTGGCCCGGACCAGGTATCAATCCTTTCATGACAAACTCCATTCTCACTCTAACCCACTAGTATCAATCCTTTCTTCCTCTTCAATTCCGGATAATCCTCCGAGGCGCCTGAAAAGGAAATGGCCCCGGGACCTTCTAGTTTAAAATATTTTTAGAGTGCTACCACTGGGTAGTGTCTCTACATGTTTTTCATGACAGTTTTGTATATTACCATCACATTTACTAGATGTATTTTTATTTAATACAGTTGTAAATATCAATAAATATGTCAATAAAAAAAAAAAAAAAATTATATATTTATTTATTAATCGATGGAAAATCTAAGTCCCTTGAGTCTAAGTAACTATTGTAGTGTAGTAAAATTGTCTGTGAGTGGGCGTTTGTTAAATGCGAAATTCGTTGTTAATTTAGCTTTTAAATTTAAAGTAATTCAAAACTGAAGTTATTTATAAATGGGTGGTATATGTCAAGAATGTTATAATTTAAAATACTAGGCTCTCAAAAATTCTCTTTTAAATCGATTTAACATTCTGCTAAAAACTAACAGCGTGTAATTATTTAATTAATTAAATTTTTTATTCATCACTGGTGATTGATAATGTTATCATGGGGTCCGTTAAAATTATCAAAATAATTAATGAAATAATTGTGTAAAAATTAAAGTCGGAAAAGTACAAAGAGAGGAAAGAAACACATAAAGTAATAGTCATGCATAGAATATTACAAAATTTTTATATTATTTAATAAAAATAAATCTTAAGAGCTCTCTACGGAAATTTCGATCACCTTCCAATTTGCATCGTATGTTAAGAAAATTGTTAACTTTTTCGTATGTTTTTCTATTTGGAATGATTCTTCGAGGTTATTTCAAAGAAGTACTCAACACGCTGGCTGTCATACTCATCCTGTTAATAATCCTGTGATACACCCAAGCGAATAATTGAATAAATTCAATAATAGCATAATTAGTTCTTAATAATGATAACGAATATTCAAGGAAAAGAAATATAATCAAATCATCTCCATTTTTATTTTTTTTTATAGTACATTAATCAGCTAATTAATTAATTAACTTATAAGCTAGAAAGGGTTGACAAATAAATAGGCAATAGAAAGTCTATGTTTCTACATATTAAAAGCGCTATATTGTCATCAATAGCTCATATAAATATTATAATGTGTGTTTTTTCGAACCTCTCTTTTTAAAGGCAAAATCGTTAGGAATATTGGATATTTCGAATTACATCAAAGCTAGGCATGAGGGGTCGGAGACACAGTATAGAACTGATAATGACGGCAAAACGTGAATATAACTCTGAGAGGAGGAAAAAAAGTTTCGAATGAATAAAGTTGGGCAAGTTATCATATTCGTGAAGGATAAAGTTCCTGAGGAAGAATTTTAAGCTCTTCTTTAATGCAGGCGGGTTTCTATTCACTGTGATTTGAATCCTCAGTCCGTCCCACGACTTCTCGGAAATTTTTCAGCTCAACGGATATTAAAACTAAATGATTTCTGAAAGTACTCATATTACACTGCCAAATGAACGCTGTGAAAAGGGGGATGACAAATCCTCTTACAGTTGTAAATATGTTTTTACCAATTCAATATGAAAAAATTTCATTCAGAGAATATGCTTTGTGTAATGAAACAAAAAAACAAAACAAAAATGTAAATAAAAAATAAAGAATTGTCTATAAGAAAATTGAACCATTTTGATGAAAGGATGGCATGTTTGTTACGTTGAACATCTACGGAAGTTTGGCCTACCCAAGTGGACAATAGAAAATACTTTAGAAGAACAGGGGATAAAACTACAGCAATAAAGCTGTCATTGCGGAAAGAGGGAAAGTACTTTCCCTGGAAAGGCAACTTGAGGACACCATTCTGAGAAAAAAACATCCTTTTTGGAAAACTTAAGCTATTTTCTGTAGAAGGGAAGACTCTTATATTGGTTTCAGGGAATAGCACTATTGACATCTAACACTTTATGTTCTAGAGGCGGAGTATCAATATCACTGTGAGTTACAAGTTTAATTTACCTTAGATGATCTCGGAATAATATGATCTCATATTAACACCGCTAAAAGACATCTAAGAGAGTTCGTTTATACACACAGATATTTTTATGTAATTTTATTTTTTTGTTTGGTAGGGTTTTAAGGCATAAAACCTTAAGGTCATCAACGCCTAGACACTATGTGCATATTCAACCTTTATAAGAAAGAACTATTAGGTAATGAGTGATTGAGAGAAAGAAAGAAAAAATATAATAATAATAAAAAAAATAATACAATAAATAAATAAATAATAAATAATTTTAAAAAATAAAGAAAGAAAAAATATTTTTATGTAAACAATAGTTTAAAAAGCTAATACTAGTAATGCTAACTGACTAGGAATGGTCTTTATAATTTCGATGATAATGACTGCTCCTTAAGAAAATCAAAAACTAATTCAATGGTTTTCTCTCTATCACCCAGCATTGCTGAAATAGAATAGAATAGAATAGAATAGAATGAGTTTATTTGTCTTTGGGGGTTCCCCATACAAATAGAGCCTGGTCAGGCAATACATAACAAACATCAATTAATAACAATTATAAGTAATAAATATGAAACGCAACAAATCACAATAGGATAATAGATAAGCATTAAACAGCATAGTAGAATAAACAAAATAAACAGAAAGTAACAAATTATACAGGTTTATATATATATATATATATATATATATATATATTTTTTTTTTTTTTATGTTATATAGAAGTATTAAAGTATTTTAGATTTTAAATAGTCTTTGAGATACAAATTTTAATACATATAGTTATATATATATATATATATATATATATATATATATATATATATATATATATATATATATATATATATATATATACATAAATACATTTTAAATTAACATCTGAGTGAATGAATATTAAATATTAGGATTTTAAATGAACACTGATATATAAATATACTTAAAAGAGTTTTGTGAAACCAGGTTATGGATTATAATAGTTCCTTGAAATAGTGCAGACATTATCTATAATATAGGAACCACTATGAAACATTAACTAGGTACAGTATTACTAATTTTATAAATAATTGATTATTTTCTAATGTAGCTCGTAATTGTTAATAAATATTACTCATTTATTACAAATGATCTTAGTTTTAAGGTACTAACTAAATAATAATAGAGTAGTTTGATTTTAATTGGGTCATTAATAGTTAATATTGTAGGAAATAGGCTTTCTGGTATGTTATTAGCGTGAGGGATGTAGTGGTTTCGAAGTGCAGAATATATTGGACAGACTGCTATTAAGTGGTATATGGTTTCGTATGTGTTCATATTACATATTGTGCAGATTTCTTTGGGTTTAATATTGTAGGTATTGTTTGCATGAGAGAATTTAATATGGTATTTTCCAGAGAGGCGAGCTTGTATTATTATTTTTAACATCTTAAACGGAATATTATGAATGGTTTGATAACTGTGGCTGAGTGAAGTTTGTTGGTAAAGACTATTGTAGAAAGGGCTATATTGACTCGATCTTAACGATTCGATATCTTTGTTGTGTAGTATTTTCTTAAATGATTCAATTATTACTGTACTATTGGTTTGTAGAGTAGATGGGTTATTTTCAAAAAGTATCTCTGAGCTATCTGCTTTATCTAAAATATTGTATATTTGGGTAAACCAGTTATATTTTGCAGATGGTCGATTGTTATGTTTTTCTCTAAGTATCATATAGCAGATTTTGGGTATTCTATCGTCTGGCATGATAAGTATTTTCTGTATGAATCTCAGGACACATTTTATTATTTTTGTCGTGGAATGTTCAAGCCCAAATTCTAATCTTAAGAGCCAATAAGGAATGTTTCTATTTAAATTAAATAACCTTTTAAAGTAATTTAACTGTGCTTTCTCTATAGCATCTAGATATCTGAGACCCCAAATTTCTATACCGTAGAAAAGTGAACTAGTAGTAATGGCTTCATTTAATCGTCTCCTACTTTCCCATGATTCCATCTTAGACCTTCTAAAGATATTAATAATTGTACCTATCGCGCAGGCTGTCTTAGATTGAGCGTGTTTACAGGCCTCATAGAAGAGACCAGAAGAGGATAAAGGAACGCCCAGATACGTGTAATATGTTACTGTTTCCATTAGTTCTCCATCATAATAGAAGTTTTTCATTTTTTTCTGTTTTCCTTTATGGAAGAAGATTATTTTTGTTTTTGAACGATTTACTTCTAGATAATTTTCCTTGGCATATGAAGAAAGAATTTCCAGTTTTTTATTAGTATCGACGTAGGAATATGAGAATATCGCCATGTCGTCTGCGTAATAAGAGCTCAATACATTAAAGTTCGAATTCAGCTGAATACCGGTAGCGCCTTTTTTAGAGAAGTAATAATCCATATCGGATATATATAAACAAAAAAGGTAAGCGGATAGAACTTCTCCCTGTAATACTCCTTTCGTCACGGCTATTTCATCAGAGAGCGATCCATCTATTTTTATTCTTATTGCGGCCCGTTCATAAAGATTTCTTATAAGCCGAATAATTTTCCCACTTATTCGGGCTTAGTCCAATTTTATTCAGGTGTGATGAATAATAAGGGCATTCTTGAAAAATATGCCGAATTGTAAGGGTTCCATCACAGTGCTGGCATCGGGGCACCGGCTGCCTAGCAAAAAGATAAGAGTGCGTCAGCCGCGAGTGTCCTATCCTTAGCCGAGTCAACGCGACCTCCCCCCTCCGGCTGCTACGGCTAGATGTAGACCAGGGTTTCACTGTTTGTTTTATATGCTTCAGTTTGCTTACCTGGCTATCGTCCCACATTTTCTGCCATCGGTCATCTTCTTGCTTTCTGAGCGGTTCACTGATTTCAGACGGGGTCAAGATGGCTGTTCCTCTCCCTGGCAGTGTGAGCGCCTGCTTCGCTGCCCGGTCCGCAAGCTCGTTACCGGTAATTCCCACGTGGCTCGGCACCCACACGAAGCTTACCGACTTGCCCAGGTTTTGCAACGCAGCTATATGAGAGTGAGTGCGAACTAGTATGGGATGATTTGGATACAAGTTCTGCAAACCTTTAATTGCGCTTAGGGAATCGGTTAGTATTACGATTTGGTCTTGATTTATTTTCATACAGAACTGTAGAGCGGAGGCTATTGCGTGTAGTTCGGCTGTGTAAATATTGCATAGATTATGCAGTTTGAATTTGTGTGTCGAGTTATGGGTCACGAAAGCGGAAGGTATCTGATTAGGTATCTGATTTAGGACCGTAGGTGTAAATTAAAAAGGGTTCAGGAATGGTTTGAATAATCTGTGTTAGTCGGTTTTTGAATTCGGAAGGGGAAGCATTTCTTTTGGAGAGGTTGGAAAGTTGAAGGAATATTTTAGGTGGTTGCAATTACAATTCTTTCTGCGAACGGAAGGGTCGCATTGACTTTGTTACGAAAGGCTCTGGTAAATTTAGGTTTAAATATGTATCTGTGGGTGGGATGATTTGTCTGTGGGTATAGTTTGGAAATATAATTTATGGCAAGTTTTTGTCGTCTAAAAATGAGAGGCGGAATTCCGGCTTCTGAACATAAGCTAAGGATAGGGCTGGTTCGAAAAGCCCCAGTGGATATTCTAATTCCTGCATGAAGTACTGTGTCGAGCCTGGCGAGAATTCGTGGGTGTGCCGAAGGATATATAAATGACCCATGTTCAAGTTTTGAACCTATCAAACTTTTATAGAGTACTAATAAAGTTTTCCTGTCTGAACCCCAAGTAGTGCCGCTGAGAACTCGCAGTATGTTTAATTTTTTCGTAGCCTCTGCTTTTATGATGGATATATGATGTTCCCAGGTCAGTTTTCTATCAAATGTCAAGCCTAAGAATTTGTCGTAAGTAGTAAATGGTAATTTAGTGTTCCCTTAGTACAATTCAGGTAGTGGTGGTGTATTACGCTTTCGGCTGGAGAGCAGACATTTAGTTTTTTCTGGTGAGAAGTGGAGTCCTTTACATATTGACCAGTTGTTCAGCCGATTGAGAGTTTCCTGCAGTTTATTTTGAATTTCCCTAATGTCGTGGGATCTGTAGATAATTGCCATGTCATCAGCGAATAGTAATGGTTTCACTCCTCTTGGAAGGTTAAGACCCAAGTCGTTCATTGCCAGGGAGAAAAGGGTCGGGCTAAGGACGCAGCCCTGAGGGACACCGCTGTTTTGAGAACTATTTTCAGAAAGTTCGCAGCCTACCCTAACTCTGAAATAGCGATTAGTCAGAAACTGTTTAATGAAAGCAAGCATTTGGCCCCTTATTCCAATTTAGTTTGCTTAGAATAACGGCATGGGAAATACAATCGAAAGCTTTTACCATATCAAAGAATATTGCTCCTAGTAATTGGTAATTGATAAAAGAATATTGTGCTTCGGCTTCGACAACAGCCAAGTGATCTATCGTGGAGCGCCCTTTGCGAAATCCAGATTGATAAGGTTGTAGAAGCTTTACTCTTTCTATCATCCACATTAATATTTTGTTCACCATCCGTTCCATGGTTTTGCCAAGGCAGCTAGTAAGGAAGATCGGGCCATAGCTAGTTGGTAACCTCTTATCTTTACCTGTTTTTAGAATGGGAACCACAAGGGAGTCACGCCAGCCATTCGGAAAGCCTCCTATGAACCAGATATGATTAAAATAGTCAAGGAGCCATTGAAGAGTATCGTTGGGTAAATTTTTAATAATTTCGTAGTGAATTTTGTCGGGACCAGGTGATGATCCTTTCACTGAGTTTAAGACCTCTTTCAATTCCCAAATTGTAAATCGAATGTTTTAGAATGATGTGGAGTCATCTAAGTTATTACAAATTTCTATTTCATTGGGGATGGTGTTGCTTTCAGTATTATTGTTTCTATTTTGATTATATATATATTAGAGAAAAAATCGGCAAATGTATTTGAAACGATTTTCCGTAATACGAGACCAAAAATATTTATTTGAGCTGAAGTGTTAATTATCAAATACTTAAATTTTGAGGAAATACTTAATGATTGTAGTTATTTAAATTGGAATTAGACCTATAGACAATTCAAACTAATTAATTAATTAATTAATGAAGAAATGAAAAGTAATATTCATTCTAGGACATTTCGTCCCCAAAGAATAACGTTCAAAAAACAGAAAAAGACCAGATTGGTCAGACTGTCTGGCTTCAATTATTACACGGTTAACTAGTCAACCAGTTGATTATTAAATTTCAATAAAGTGAAAATAAATTAAAGACACACAAAAAAAAAAAAAAAAAAAAAAAAAGAAACGCTTCGAAAGAATTTAATTGTGTATTATTAAGTCCAGGTATTTTACGTATATGTGGCAGATTTATTTTAGAGGAGGTGGATAAATAAATATTGTTTGAATGTTGATGACACTTTATGGAGGGAGATGGGTATGGAGTTCCAGAGTGTAGATGATGAACATAATGAAGGGAACAGATGAAAAGAGATGAAAAGAATGAATGAAACAGATGAAGGGAACAGATGATGAAGGACTTTTCATGGGAAGCAGTTCTATAAGATGGTAAATATAAATAGGTAGGTTGAGATCTTGTGTTTTGGGTGTGCGCGGAGTAACGAGGTCACATATAGGAAGATTTTATCACTATCCTGTGATTAAGAACATATCCTCTACCTCAATCCCTACCTAACTCCACGCATACTTACCATCCTCCTCTAATGTTGAAACGGCATTAGCCCCTAGACCTCTTGCAATATTTTTATTGGAGTTCTGCCACTTACTAGATTTTTCCCTTCAATCACTGTGTCTAAAGTGCTGAGAGAGAGGCGCTGGGATCCCTCAGTTTCTATTTTTACTCCTATTTTTATCTATTTTTAAACTTTATGCATATTTTATAGATTATTTTAATTTTGTATCATTAATTTTTGATTTTGTATGAATGAAGTAATTTATCACTGTTATTGCTATCCTCAATTAGACAAAATGTAATATTACCAAATCGAGCTGTTTGAATTAATGATGTTTGTTATTAAATAAGAAAACTAATAAAAGAACAATACATATGAGTTTAAATCTGTACCTCAAAAACAAGAAGGGTTTTCGGTTTACTGCATTTAGAGATTTGTACTGTTTCAAGACCAACGGTTGCTATGAAGGGTTAGATCAGGCTCAGCCGCCAAGTTTTTTCCAAGAGGGTATCCATACTCCAGAGTTGTCCCACGGCTGAAGCAACA
Organism: Piezodorus guildinii; assembly: GCA_023052935.1. Classification (NCBI taxonomy): domain Eukaryota; kingdom Metazoa; phylum Arthropoda; class Insecta; order Hemiptera; family Pentatomidae; genus Piezodorus; species Piezodorus guildinii. Next base: position 165,719,282 of record CM041292.1, read on the forward strand.
TAATCAATAATTATTTCGCCACAGTCGGGATTCGAACCCGGTATTCGAAACAGACTTAGACTTTATTAACAAGACCACGCCGCTTTCAGGGAACACCAATCCTTTAAAAATTAATTTTTTTTTTATTTGCATTCATTGTTCATGAAAAATCAAGCATGTGGCTTTACGAATAGAGGTGAGTAAATAATTTGTACTTAATGAGGAATTATTAAACTAAGTAACGCGAATATTTGAACGCTCTTCATACAATATTACTCTATAATTTTTTAATGAATAAAACTAAGATTTTCTTAACGCATTTTTTTCTTTAAAGATCCAGTAAAATATAAAATTATACATATGATCTCATTCGTGAATTTTCTTAAATATGTTTTTAACATAGGCATATTTTCTTCAATATTTTAAATGCATTTTTTTCATTTAATTTGTAAAGGAAAAGTCTGTTACGCGCAACACATCACTGTTAATTAATTTAAGAATTCTTTTAATGTAACTAGAGAAAAAAATATTTATAAATTAATTACATAAAGATTCGATAGAAACGTGTATTTTATTAAATAATCTATTATATTGGTTTATTATTTTCAATAATCAACCTTTGTAATCGACCAAAAAAAAAATTACCCCTGCACGAAATTTGAGGGTTTATGTTTCAAAATGCGTAGAATCCGAATAACGAATACAAACAAAAATCAGTTGTACCCCCGTCCGCCGTCCGCGGCATATCTCCGAAACTACTGGACCAATTTTTGGTTTGACCAATTGAAATTCGGTTTTTAACCAACGAAACGCCAATAATTATATAAAAGAGAAAAAATAAAAGAAAATAAATTTATATTTTTCACAAAAATACGCTCATAACTCAGGTATTAATGACAACAGAGAAAAGTGTGTATAAAGTTTTAGAATCAGTAAAGCGCGATAAACAAAAAAAATGAAAAACAAATTAAAATCTCGCTTATATATACGCTTGTAACTACGTTATTTTCGAAGATATAAAAAAAAAAATCATTATTGTTTTTTAACCAGGGCCGAGTCTCAACAGATCGCAGCGTGGCAACTGCTCTCCCGAGTACAGCACCCTGCCCATGTTACAAGTCGTCTACAGACGATTCAAGGTCCCGACATCGAACTCCCCCCGTGAGGAGTATGAACAATGTTACGCGGGGTATACCGGGCGAGCGCGGGCGCTAGTTGCTACCCCGCCACAGGGCTCCAGGAGACCCCAGTGCTATTCCAAAAAAAAATTTGGACCAAATGAAAAAAGAATCATTGAATTTGGTTTACAGTTAGCTTATAAACAGTTATACCCCAATGTTGTTATTTGAAAATAATAAACCATTGTGTAGTAATAATTTGCAGCATGTTTATATTTACATCCATATTACTGTTTTCATGTTGAAAACTCGTAAACTGCATTAAAAACATGTTTACTCCATTCTCTTTTAGTTGGATATCGGATTCGGTCAACTTGTATATTTATTTACTTCTTATCAATGCTATGAAGATGCTATGATTTATTTTATAGATTCTACAAAATTAAAGGTACTTTAGAAGAAAAGATTATATCAGTTTTTAAGCCCTGTCAAGCTATTTTAATCAAAATGAAACCTACATTGTATTAATGCTCATTAAATTTTACATCGATATAGCGAGTTTAATCAAAATCGTTAAGGACGTTTTTGAGAGAATCATAAAAAGATGCAAAATGCATAGTATAATGTGGCTCTTCTGTTTCTCCGATTTTCATAAAAAGTTGCTGGAACATCTAGGGGGTATAGTTGTCTTAAATATAAAATTTAAGTTTTGTACCACGTTTCTTTTTTTGCGCTAGAATTATCATAAACCGACACACACACACACAAACCATTTATGCGGGACCTAGTCATTAGGACTGACGGGATCGTAAAACGCTTATTTCCGGTGGAAATAGGAATTCGAAAATTTTCCCGATCTGAATATTTTCCCTTACTGTACATTTGATATATAGATAAGTGAAAGTAAAAAACAAAACACTGGATGAAATTAACAGGAAATAAATTATGAAAAGTAAATTATAATGTAAAACTACAAAAAGAAACTTATTTTTACAACCTTAATAATATGTTAGATATACATTAGAAAAAGAACATTCTGAAAAAAGAAAATTGGTCAACTTTACCTTCTAGTAAACTATTAAAAAAAAAAATCTTATGAATTATATCCAAAAACTGATACCGCTACTCGACACTATTAGTGATCCTATTGGGTTGTCCCATTTAATGTCCGTTTTCAAGGTAAAGGATTTTTATTAAAAATACGATATGAAAACCAGATAACTTTATTCCAAGTATTTACCTTCTTTTTCTACACATTTTTCCCAATTTGACACCATCTTTTTTATCCCCGAACTGAAAAACTCGAAGTGAAGTGAAACAAAATCTGAAAACGCACTTTTCACTTGATCATCATTTTCAAAAAGTTTTCTTTTGACGAAGTTGTCTAAATTCCTGAACAGGTGGTAATCTGTTGGGGACAAGTCAGGAGAATATGGTGGGTGCGGGAGAACTTCGCAGCCCAGTTCTTTCAATTTTTGCACGTTATGTATTGAAACATGGGGTCTTGCTGCTGCTCAGTGAGACATGAGGTACCCATGTATCGAGCTTTTTTACTTTCCCAATACACTTTAAATGTCTGGAAACGGTAGATGCACTTCCATTTAGTTGTGCTGAGAGTCCTTTAACTGTTCGGTAGTGGTTTCCTTCTAGTGTATGTTTGAGGACATCGTTTTCTATTACGGACGGAGGTCTTCCTTGGGGCAAGTTTTCCAAGTCGGTATTCCCAGCTAAAAAATTAGCAAACCAACGGCAAATGGTCCGTTCATTAACACTCCCTTCTCCAAACGCCTTGCAAATATTTCTCAGCTGCTGAATGGCCGAGTTTAAACTCGTACAAAAATATTACTCGAAAATCGCGTGTTTCCATGTTCATATTTGGAGGTATACTAAAAAGTGGGTAATTGGTTGGGAAGCTAATGTTTATAATACAAAGGTAGAGGATTAGTAACTATTTACTTTAAATATGCAAACATTCGGAAGAAACAACAGAGACCGGCAAAATCCTTTATGTATTTCAGAAACTAAAAAAACGGACATTTCATGTGAAACAACCCAATAGAATAAATAAAAAACGTATTTTTTCTCCTGTATTACCGATAGTAATCAGAACTTCCAAGGTAATCATAGGGGAAAAGATTTATTCGTTGGCCTCCACAAAGGACTGAGAATAGACAAAAATTTTGTCCAAGATCTTATCAACACTAAATTTTCACCGCTTTCATAGTCACGATAAATTGCATCACTATCCTAGAGTTGCTAGATAACATCTCGATCCTATCAGTGTCATGGCGGGAACGTGTGTTACCTGATGGTCACTACATGATCCTAACAAAATATTTGAAGGTTGTTAGTGGAAATTCTTGTATTCTTACACATAATTTATGTTACACAAATTAGTTTTTACGTTACTCAAAATTATTGATTGAAATATAAATTAATGATATGCTATTTATCATAAATTATTTGCAGTTTTAATGTCGGAGATTATATATATATATATATATATATATATATATATATATATATATATATATATATATATGTATTATTCATATATATATGAATATTCTAGGAAATCTTATTTCATATGGTCACCTAATAGACCTATTTGAGCTTTGCTGATAAAAACCATGGATAACTGCAAAAAACTCCAAATTTGGTTTTCCTCCCTTACCTCTGCGAATCGGACTACAAATCATATAAACATTTTTGTTCTTCTTGAGGTCTACTACCTGATTCTACGGTAGGACCAGGCATTTTTTACACTCTTTAAGCAACTATGTATTAACAAGTGTTCGAATTTATAGTCAAAAAGCAATTTCGACGTACATGCTGTTTTTATACTGAAACTATATATACTGCTTCGGGGAATTAATTTTATCTGGTTTTATTTCTACTACAATATTGCTTAAAATATAGAATAAAAAGCGAAGCTATTCCAAATTGTTTAAAGAAACATTGTAACCAGTTGTTAGATTTTTAAAAAATAACAAAAAAAACGCCATTTTAAAAATCTTTTCAATTTACCTTGAATTTTATGTATCTTAAAATGAACTATTATCTCTTAATAGATTATTTTTAATTACAAAAGCAACAGGATTTATGTAAGTGACAATTAGATATTTTAAAGTCCGCAGAAATGACATCACTTTTTATTATTTTCATGTACCTATACATAAATCCACCTAATAAGGAGATCCACTAGCTCCTCTTCTGTTCAATATAGCTCTGCAAGTCATCATCAATAGGGCGGAATTAGAACAGCAAGGGACAATATTTACGAAGATGTCTCAAATTCTCGCATATGCAGATGACGTGGTCATTATTGGTAGATCCCTGCCGAGCATAAGAGCGGCCTTTGAAGCAATGGACAAGGAAGCAGGAAAGATCGGCCTAAAAGTCAACGAGCTGAAAACTAAGATAATGGTACTAGGCACACGAATGGACCAGAGGCAGAGTCATTATGAACTGGGACCCTATAAAATAGAACTAGTAAGAAGTTTTCAGTATCTAGGCTCTATTATAAATGATGACCTGAAGGAAGAAGAAGAGGTAAGGAAGCGTATAGCAGCTGGTAATAGAGCCTATTTTTCCTTATCAAAGCTATTTAGAAGCAAGCTTTTGAGCCGCTCCACCAAGTTGATGCTATACAAAACCCTTGTAAGACCAGTGGTTACGTACGGTGGAGAAACGTGGATCCTCAACAACAAAAATGTGGACCTGCTTGATAGGTTTGAACGGGTAATCCTAAGGAGAATCCTGGGAGCCGTATTTGAGGATGGTCAATGGCGGCGGAGGAAAAATAGGGAATTGTTTCAGCTCTACCAGGATATCAGTATCTCCTCTCATATTAAGATACAGAGGTTAAAATGGATTGGGCACGTGATGAGGATGAACTGTGACAGGGTTGCAAGTAGAGTGTTCAGAAATGTTCCGGATGGCCGGCGCCGGCGTGGCAGGCCGAAGGGTCGATGGAATGATGGTGTAGGGAAGGATCTCAGACAGCTCGGGATCTCTCTGAGAGGAGCTGAGGATCGAGAGGAATGGTTGGCGACTGTTGAGCAGGCCAAGGGCGGCCTCATGCGCCTGTTGAGCCAGTAGAAGAAGAAGAAGAAGATACATAAATAAATAGTAAGGAAGATTATTGCGATCGTAAAGATTTTCGAATTTCAGTTTTCACTTCTCACGTTTTAGGGTATCCAAATGACCTAGTCGCGCAAAATGTTCTGAGTGTGAGTGTGTGTGTATGTGTCGTAAGTCTAGTACGAAACCTAAAAATCGTACGAAACTGAAATTTCATGTTTAAAACAACTATACTCCCGAGATGTTAAAGCAACTTTTTCATAAGGATTGGGAAACCAGAAGAGCCACTTTATACCATGAATCTTTTTATGATATTCTTAAAAACGGCTAAAACGATTTTAATCAAACTCCCTAATAGTGGAAAATGTATTGGCCTTTCATACTATGTAGGTTTCATTCTGATTGAAATAGTCTGACAGGGCTTGAATGCCGATATTTAGAATCATCGATATTTTCATCATAAGAACAGTAATAATATTTTTACTGTATTCTTTATCCTTTTAATAATTGAATTAATTTTTGTTTCCGTTTGCAAGAGAAATATTACCCTTTTATTATACATGCTAGTTATTATTAATGGATTTTATCCAAGAATATTGTTAGTTTTCTTGTCTAAAAAGAGATGTGCAAACGTTTCTACATGAATTGTCTAGAGTTGTAATGAAGCTTTAAATATGTAATTTAACTTCGTAAAGTAGTGAAGGATCTTCCATACCAGTAACTTAAACTATCCCGTCTACCTAATAACTTATTGTTTCTTTGTTTATTCAAAAAGCTTCTTGCAAGTTGGCACTCTCATGTCCTTATATAATAAGCTCCAAATAACAAATATTACAAGGTTGAAGCTACTTTAAAATCCCTTTGAAAACTCGGGTGCGGAATCGTTTTGGGCTAATAGCCATCAAAATTGAAACCCATTTGAGCCGTTCACTTGAAACAATCGTTAAGTTAGCACATAAATGGTTTTTAAGTAAATATTTTAGCTAGGTCTGGTTTTAATATTAAATTTTAAACTAGTTTTTAAAGATGACTTATGTAAAGGTCTGAAGAGGTTTTTGCCAATTCCAAGAATACACCCTTAATTCTTGAACGATTCAGCAATTTTTTAAGTAAATATCTGGATATATCAAGCGCTTAGAACTGCTGTTTTTTTTTTGTTTGTTTTTTTTTTGAGGGGGGGGGGCGAACTAGATAGTAACCGGGAATTATTTTCTTTGCTAATATGTTAAAAATAATATATTTTGCATATTTATGTATCTATATTTATAAAATGATACCGCGATTTATTGATTAAAATAAATGGTAAGCTGTTATAAAGCTATAAACTAACAATATTATTATTTAAACTTTTAAATTATTTGACGAAAACAGATCTTGGGCTCATTCAAACTGCAGCCGAGCGAAGCAATATGGTTTGCTAGTTTTCTTATAATTTTTTGAAGGAAATAAATGAATCCAGATACTACCTCTCTACATAATGCCCTTAGGGCCTAGATTCGGGTATACAAGCCTCAGGATACAATGATGTTTCCGCCCCGGGCATTAGCTGATTTCTATGGAAATTCCAGAATTTACATAATGACAGTTTTCTACAAATGGTACGGATGCACCACCATCTCTTTAAATGCCGACCCACATTTTGTAAAATCCTCCCGCCCTCGTTAACTTGAAATTGTTTTTGTTTGTTGTTTTTTTGTCATGGATTCCGCTTGGCCGTAACGGCTGAATCGATTAAAATCGAACGAGCCATTTCTAACGGACTAACTGCCCGACAGTGGAATGCATGTTACGGCGTTGGAATTAAATCCAACCAGTCGTTGATTTTAGTTCGATGGCATTCCTTTTTTACCAGAGCTAGAGAGGATACAACACAATCTGGTTGGTAAAATATTTAAATAATGTTACTATTTCACCTAAATATAATATTGTTTATAAGGTTTACCCAAATTTATAAAAAAATGTGAAAGCAATATTAACATGGAATCAAAATATACACAACTATAAGTATTAGTAAACTTCACAATCATCACATTATGAAAAACCAAAATGTGCACACAAGTCGCCTTTCACTTATCTGTGTTGTTAAATTTAAGAATTCTTAAATTAAGTTAGAGATGAAAAAAACATAGAATCTTATTAAGTTTCAGTGGGTTCTTTCAAGTGAACGAATTAAATGTACGTAGAGCCTTAATAACGTATAAAAATTCCATTTGCCCCCAACCCCGACTTTTCTCCGAAACTACTGAACCGATTTTTCGAAAATCCAACAATAGAAATTTTCCAACAAAATACAATAGTATAATAATTATTGTGCTGTTTATAATTATTATAAACACTTGTTAAATCCATAGCAAACCAAGCAAATGCTAATTTTAACATAATAAAGTTAAAACTATAATAGGCAACTGTTGCAATCGCATGGTTACACAGGAGCCGATGTGTGTAAGAGCTCGCAGACAATAGAGTTGAGCTAAATGGACCTTCACAGATTAGAGCGAATTTCGATAGAACTCCATCGCTTCCCGCTTTACTCTTTTTAAAGCTATTTCGGCTGTAAAATATTAAACGCCGTTGTAATCTCCGAAAGCGACAATGAGCTGATAGAAGGTTTTGTATATATCCTGGTGATATATTTTTTTTAATTTATTAAATGAGGAAGGGATCCATAATTAAAACAACATAAATTAGGTCGGTCGTATCAGCCAATGGAGATTTTTAAACAATGTAAGACATTTTATATTATAACTCATTATAAACATAAAATATATAGTAAGAGAAAATATTGCGATCTTGAAAATTAGATTATATCCTCTTGTTTCCATTGGCGAATGTATGAGTTAGACGAGTTAACAAATTAGATATTCAACTAAAGGAGAAAATTACTAAAATATAGTTGTATTCAATTTTTGTGTTTTCGAACATAAAAACAGTAATATAGATGTTTATTATACCGTTGGAAAGCTAAATTTGTCAGACAAACATAATATCTTATACACAAAAATGTTAAAAGTTAAAGTTAAAGTGATAAAAAGCTGATATGACTAACTGAATGTAGTAGATAATAAGGTAATAGATTATTCAAGAAAACACATGTTTCTATCGAAACTCTTTAACAATTTATTATTTTTATTATTTTACTTTAACGTCACTTTATGCTACTATGACTAATCGGACGATGCTACAGTGAGAGTCCTTATATTTGACTATCCAGGTTTTATTACGATAGGGATCTTAAGCGAATACCTGACACCGTACAGGCTCGGGACCACCCATTAACGTCCCCTCCGAAGGACGGCATAACTTACTCCCATTAAAAAATCCTAGTTCGAAACCGTGTCCTTTGGCTTAGGAGGCTGTTATGCTAGTCACCCAGCTACAAGTGATCCCTTTTTATTTTCATCTATTTATTTACATATTATTACAATTTATTTTCATATATAACTAAATTAAAAATTCTCTAAGCAATTTAACAACGGAGGTGAGTGATAGTCGTGTGTTAGGTGCACCAGATTTATCTATAATGTATTTAAATAATTATCTATAGTAATAAAGAAAAATATTACCCTCTTAAAATATGAGATTTCACATTTTATACGCATAGAATTAAAATATAGAAAACACACACACACACACACACACATATATATATAAAATTTCTTATAATAAGACAGATATTGTAATCGTGAAAATTTCCGAATGCGAGTTTGCAATACAAATATTCGTTTTAGGGACCTTCTAAGTCCTAATTCTCAATTCGTCATTTTGTTTTAAATATTTAAAATAAATTTTAATCAGAGTCAACAAAACCTTCTTTTTTTTTTTTTAATATCATTGGATGAATATTGCATATCAGAAAAATAAAGGTGAGCTTATGACTGTGCGGCTAACACGCTAGTCTACCACGCCAAAGGTTGTGAGTTCTAATCCTAGAGCCGGAGAGACATTTTCAAACAGATGATTAAAGAGGGATTTACTTCTCCTGGTAGATAAGGCCAGTCAACCAACTGATTATCATGATCAAAAATAGATGTAGGGATTGGTTGACCCTGCCCTACTACTGATCATGGAGAATCGCTAAGAGGAATAAAACCGAGCGGCTATGAAGTGTCCTATAACCAAAAAAAAAATGTTTATTTGAAATAATTTGCTTCGCAAGATCATCTGACATCACCTTATCTCCAACAAGCAATACTATTCATACCGAAATGTTTAGAACTAAGTTTACCTGTTTACCATCCAAAAACCTATTTGTCACCTAACATTGTTTTTCTCTCTAAGTTGTGTTTATAATGAGACTATGGATCCCACTGAACGCGATGATATGAATAATCGTTCGAATAGTCTATAAGAATCTTTTCCGGATACCCTAATTTTCATTTTTCTTTGAACATGAAAAGTTTTTCTTAACCATGTCCATACGTTTGTAATTTTGTCTTCACTCCTGGATTAAACGTAAATATTTTTTAAACAAGCTCTTATCAGTACAGCAAAAAAAAAATGTTTTAAGAGTTAAAAAGTATTAAATTAATGAGAAATATTCACTTAAGATAACATCATCCTTAAGTGGACAGAGTATACTGGAAATGAACGTTTACATTGTGAATTTTTATTTTTTTCTGGCGCAACGTTCCTGCAAGGACCAGTGCCTCGATTATTATTGTTCTCCACTCCCTCCTATCCCGAGCAAGCAAACGCCATCCTTTAATGCCCATTCCCCAGAACGCTTTCACCTTAGGCGTGGTCTTTCTCTACGACACCAACCATCAGGACGGTCCTCGTGAAGACGTTTGGGAATATATTCTCTGGGCATTCGTGCTACATGCCCCAGCAACCGGATCTGGTTTCCTCTCATGATGGAGACTAAATCTGGTTTTCCTTAGATTCGGGGCAGCCCTTTTATTGGTACAGATTTTCCACTGGCCATCTTCGCAGACTGGGCCATAAATCTCGTGAAGAACTCTTCTTTCCCATGCCAATAGTTTCCGTTCTGAAGTCTTTGAAATCACCCAGGTCTCGGTGAAATACCTAAAATATATAATTTTTTTACACATAAACGTATAAAGTATGATGGATATGAAGTAATTAACATTAAGAAAAATAAAAGTTGGATAACTAGTTTTTCGACCTGAATTTCTTATTGTTAACCCTTCTAAGGTGAGGTTGGAGTCGGATGCGACCCTAGCGTCTGTTAGCAATAAAGTAATAGCTTTGTTGGTCACTGCACTTTAGTTACCCCATGATTCATTCTATTTTCCCATTTTATTGGAGCGGTTTTTTCCAATTAGTCACTTCATAGTAACAACTATCTTACTTTTAGCTCTGGGCGGGTGGTAAATGAGCCCACCTTACGCAGTATGTAACAAATTTCTATCGAGAATAGACGTGAATTTCTTGAATTATTAGTTAAATTATTGTTAACTGAGAATCTTAAAACTATTTTTAAACGCTATGATCTCTTTTTAGTTTAACTAATATGGAGAGGAATGCGTATTTTTCGATGCTTTAGTGGTGAGCATAAAAAAGTCAGCGGATATTTATATATGTTTTATAAATCAATAATAATTTTTTTAAATTGTAAATATTGGGTTGATGCAAAATTAATGCAGGTTTTTAGTAGGTATTGTAAATACGCCATATCTTTACTTTAATGCACTTTTGCCAACGTTCAACAAGCTTTCTTATTCCACCAGAAAAAAAAATCCGAATCCCTGGACTCAATGAAATCACGAAAAGAATTTTCAATGTCGTCCTGGTTTTGAAAATTTTTCTCCCTCAAAAAGTTGTCCAGATGCCTGAAAAAGTGGAAGTCTGTAGGAGAGAGGTCAGGTGAATAAGGCGGATGTTGGAGAACTTCGTAGCCCAACTCGTGCAGTCGTCGAAGCGTTGGTTGTGCAACGTGTGGTCTGGCGTTATCGTGGAGCAGGATCGGCCCCTTCCGATTCATCAATGCTGGGCAAAGACGTTGCAATTTTTGAGTTCCGAGTTCCGCCGCCATTTCTCGTGTGGTTTTGGTTGGGTCTTCTTCCACTTTTGACCTCAGCTGGTCGTTGTCCAGAGCAAGATGACGGCCCCGACCTTCCTTGTCTTCGAGGTCGAAATCTCCTCTGCGAAACTTCTGGAACCAACGCTGCACCGTGCACTCATTAATAGCCCCCTGACCCCACACTTCATTAATATTACGAGCCGTTTGCGCAGCGCTGCGCCCTAATTTAAATTCGTAAAAATAAATTTGACGAAAATCGCACTTTGACATTTTCGATTCAAGACCTTTGAACACACTGAACAAAACGATTTTACTAAACGAATTCATGGTGAAAGAGAGGGTATTAGATAAGATTTGTTTTGGTATAATAATGATCAATGTTAGGATTAGCTTTGTTTACACAATTGGAATTAAGATATTGCAATAGAGGAAACCTGCATTAATTTTGCATCAACCCAATAGATGCTTTTTAGATTTAGCTGTTCACAAGTTTTATTTGTTAACTTACCGATTGTTTTAACTATTTTAACGACTTTTCGTTATGATAATATGCTTACCTAACCCGAAGGTTCGATGCCGATAATACTAAACCCCACCTGCAAACTCGTCAAATGATCACCGTTCAAGCCCAAGTCCCGAGATCAGCCTTAATGCAATCCTCTCATCGATGCCTCGGGCTACCTTTCGGACGCCTACCAGTCGGTTCAGCGAATACCAACTTTCTCGGAATCCGTTTCTCACTGAGCCCAACAACTTTACTCGCCCATTTGAGTTTCCACGATGCTATCAATTCAATTATATTCATAGGGTACAAGATCCGCAATTCCGTTTCTAAAATACCCAGTTGCCTCATCTCTCTTCGGACCAAATATTTTACGCAGTACCTATTTTTCGAAAACCATGAGCCGTTATTCATCCTTTAAAGTAAGCTCCACGCTTTACACCCGTAAAGGACCGTCGGAAGAATAATAGTTTTATAAATTCTCACCTTTAAGTTTTTAGATAGAAGCCGCGAGCTAAGTAATTTAGCAACTGAATAATAACAGGCATTTCCCGCCTTTAGCCGGGACTTTCTTTCTTTCTGGATTTTTTTCTTCCTTGTTATCATTGAACCTAAATACTTGAATTTCTCTACATATTTAAAAGTATACCCTGATATATCAACATCACCAAGATCGCTACCGTTTCTAGTACTAATCATATATTTCGTCTTATCGGTATTTGGTAATTATAATACCTTAAATAATTATGTTTACCCTTTATATTTGTTTTATTCCTTAGCTGTTAGACATTATTTGTTCCTATGAAATATTAATGAATTTATCAACAGTTGCATCAATTGAAATGTTTATTTTTCTATCATTAACTATTTTGGTTAATTAAATAAAATACTATTAAAATTAAACCTCAACTTATTTCTGAAAGTAGCGAGTCAGATCCGACCCCACCCTACCATGTACGAGTCAGAAATTTACCTAACACAAAGAGCGTTGAGGTACCTGAAGTGATTAAAAAAATTATAATTAAAGAAACACTCCTAATATCTCCTTTCAAGTTTTATAAGAAATTCTCTTATTTGATTTAAATATGTAACTATAAAAACGCGCTCTTGTTATCACGTTAGAAAATTAATATACAACTACAATATATACAATGCGTTGTATATATTGTATATAGTTATGATTGTTTGTATGATGCTTATTAATTTATCTCAATTATAGGTTTTGGTTTTAATTTGTTTTGTTTTTTTATTGTATATATATATATATATATATATATATATATATATATATATATATATATATATATATATATATTTATTTATTTTCTATTTTATGTAATTTGACTATTATTATTATTTTCTATGTATATAGTATGAATGTGGTCTCATATCACTATTATTATTGTTCATTTTGTAACAAATTGTAATACATCTCAATAAAAAAAAAGAAAAGAAAATTAATGAAAATTTCGATGCGTTCATTAGATGCCTACTCTTGCTAATTGTATAGACGAAACAAATTAGCTCATAAACTAGAAGCCGCTCGTGAATAAGCAAGGAGAGATCATATAAAAAATGTGGTAACTAACTTGGTGCCTGTTACATAGGAGTTGTATAGGAGATTTAAAGTTGTTAATTGTTTTGTAATTAGCGAGCTTGCTGCCCCTCGCTAACCAGGTTAGTTGAAAAATTAACTGGCATAAATTGCCAAGCCATAGGCCCCCATACATTGAAAAACACATTAGCATAAGGCTTCCAGCTCCTTCGCTAATGTTTTCTTCATAAATATGGATCTCCTATTTGCGAAGACTTTAAGATAGTAGGGCTTAAAAGGAAAGATAATTAACACTAGTAAAATTTTGGAATAAAAGGTTTTAACTTAAAATACTTCATCTGTGCTAAAAACATTTAAAAAATGCTTATAAAAATATTTATTTATATTTATAAAAACATTTTACCACTTACTCACTCACATAGTCATCGTTTTCACTATTCGAGCTGAAATGTTAAATGGATGTTATCCTTAAATGACTGTTTTGTAAAAAGTCACCCTATTAGTGGTTTAAAAAAAAGTATTTTAAATCCTTACATAAACATCCAGTACCTAGAAAACTATTCATCTCTCGGATTATTATACGTACCCATAGGAGTCAGCTGTGGTATTGTGGATAGTATAACAGCTTTCTATCCCTGACAGATACCCTAGAATTTCTAATGATATGGAAAAGGATAGTAGCTACGCTATCCTTCGGAGGGGACATAAAAAGGTGGACCCGGGCCTGTGCGATGCCAGTTACTCAGTCACGCCACCATGAGGCCATAGTGCACCTGCAGATCACGCCATATTCCTTGAATCTTATTCAGCAGTCCTATTAACATATATATACCCTGTCCCTTCTCCCAGGGAACACACTCTCTCTCTTCAAGTCCTCGCAGTAATTACGGTACGTAATCTATGTCAGATCTAGTATAGCCATATTGTTATTATCAAGATTGTCATTATTGTCTTTTAAAGTGTTATTATCGATATTTTGTAACTTTTGAATAATAAAATATATTTTTTTTTTTACAATAACGAGCACGAACACCAAAATTGGCGCCCAAACAGGGACTGCATATTTTTATCGCAGTTTTAAGAACCGAGTTTCCGCAGATCCGAACTTTTTCCGCAAATCCAGAATTAGGACTACCGCCTAGGATTCCTCACCTGTGAAGACTCAAGATTTTGGCTTACCTACCGAGGACTACCAACTTCGAGATCTTCAGATTCTGGACGAGTTCACTCACCCCGAGCATCTCGCAACGCAGGCAAAGTCTCTTATCTGCACTCAACCTTGGCCGGACTTCACTGTCGTCAGGTATCCAGCTCAAGGACAGATCTTCACACCCCGTCGAAGATTATTTTGACAGCGTACTCAATTTTTGTAAGTTAATTTCCTTTACTATTGTAATTTTATGTCTGATGATTATTTAAATTCTTTAATCCTGCGAGTAAATAATTTAATATTAACTACAAATATGGCAAGCTTTCAAATTAAATCGGCAGACTACGATCATATCCCTAATTTTAATGGAAATCCACACAATCTGTTAAAATTCGTGACAGTTTGTAGACAAGTTTACCAAATCGTGTGTAAACCGGACAACTCGTTTAAGGAACTAAACGAACAAAGATTATTAAGTAAACTTTTAGCAAAACTTACGGATGAAGCTGATTATATAAATACAACGTGCGAATTTAGTCGTGTTGAAGAATTACTAAATTATCTCGAAAGAACCTTCAGAGACAGCCGCTCAATTGAACAATTATCGCATGAATTATTTAATAACAAAATACATCATAAGGAACACCCTCTTGATTTCCTTCAAAGAATTGATAAGATCCGCACTTTAATAATTTCTAAACATCGGATAGAAAACACACCAAATAGAGAAACAATTATTAGCGCATTAGAGAAAAGTATTCTTTATTTTTTTTACACTAACATGCCCCTTCACATAAGAACATATCTTATGACTAAAGCAGAAAAGTTAAGAACATTAGATGATTTGAGAAATTTAATTCAGAATGAGAACCATCTACTCTTCGATGACCTCATAAATTCGGGAAATATGAGAAGACCCGGAGAACATGATTACAAAAGAGGCTTCGACCATAAGAAAAAGTTCGATAAAAAACATCACAAACGATTTAATAATTGGCAAAGACAAGAGCATCAATATCGACAACAAGAACCTCCACAAGACTACCGGCAGAATAATAATAATAATAATTATTACCAACAATGGCCCCGTCAAGAACAACAAAGGTATTTCAACGGTTCAGGTCGATACCGGAATCAAAATTATAATAATAATAAGAAAGATGAAAATCCAACTGTATCCATGAGAACAGTTAGCGCATTCGGGAATAAACCGAAACAGCCTAATTTCCAAATTCAGCAAGAAGACCCGAAAGACCAAGAAATCAGAGAATTAAGAGAGAAATTAGAAAAATTAGATCCAAATAATTCTTTTTTAGAGAAAGGCCCGCCAGACAATCAAAACACATAAAAGAAGAGAATAAAAGCCAACTGCCTTATGTTAAAGACCACGCGAATCGTAAATGGCTTATTGATACCGGATCTTGGAAGAATTATATAAGACCAGACATTGTACCACCAGATGTTGAAAGAGAAAAAGAAAATTTTACAATAAAAACAGCAACCGGAGAAGAACTTGGCACGGAATCTATTTCAGTTTATTGCAGAAATAATTTTCTTAAAAACCCCGAAAAAATAAAATTTTATCTATTTAATTTCAGTCCCAATTACGAAATACTACTAGGAAATGAGACAATGAGGGAAATGAAATTTAATATCGATTTCGAAACCAACAAAATAAAAACTCGCTATACAGAGTTTGATTTTATTATGGAAGACGAAGTTTTAAAATTAGTTTTGAAAGAAGGCGAAAATCAGATAAAAGTAGAACAAAATAAAAATCTATATTTTATTGACTATGAAGATGATAAGATTAAAATTAAACCTGGCATCTATGATCAAAATATAATAATCGACAGTAAAGTTAACGAAACCATATATTTACCTTTATACTATTTGCAAAAAGAAGAAGTAGAATTAACAGATTCTAATAAAAAAGGAAACCATGAAATAATAAAACAAATCCCCCAACTAATCAGAACCGACCATATACCTCCTCAAGAAAAATCAAATTTAATTAAATTATTATCGAAATATCCATCAGTATTTAAGACTGAAAATGATCCCCTTTCAGCCACTGATTTATTGGAGCATAAGATTAAAACAAAAACCGAAGACCCGATATATTCGAAAAATTACAGATATCCCCACCAATTCAAAGAAAATATTAAGGAAGAAATTAAAAAGATGTTAGAATCCAAAATAATAAGACCCAGCAATTCCCCTTACAATTCTCCCGTTTGGATTGTCCCGAAAAAGCCAGACGCATCAGGAAAAAGAAAAATACGAATGGTGATTGATTACAGGAAATTAAATCGAGAAACAACCCGGATAAATTCCCCATTCCTAATATTGAAGACCTTTTAGGCAAATTAGGAAAAGCGACGATATTTACAGCAATGGACCTTTGCTCAGGCTTCCATCAAATAAAAGTCGAAGAAAGTTCTATCCCAAAAACAGCATTTTCTACAGATCAAGGCCACTTTGAATTCCTTCGCATGCCATTCGGACTCAGTAATGCCCCAGCAACGTTTCAAAGAGCCATGAATATCATTTTTTCAGATTCTATTAACGTTTTAGTCTATATGGACGATATTATAATTTTTTCTGAAAATTACAAAGATCATTGGAAACATTTAGAAGAAACTCTTAAAAAGTTAGAAAAACATAACTTAAAGATTCAGCTCGATAAGACAGAATTTTGCAAGAAAGAATTGTTATTCCTCGGACATATTATCAGCGAACGCGGCATAGAACCTAATCCAGAAAAGATAAAAGCAGTAAAAGATTTTAAACTCCCTAAAAATGAAAAAGATTTTGAAATAGAAGAAAAACTTTTAGAAATCTTAAGACCAAATATAACTTACGGCATATACTGCTCACCCATATCAGATTCTATAGAAAGTGAAAATAATTGGTATAATGCATTATTTAATAAAGTTGCATCACTCATTAGAGAAAAATTTCCCACAAATAGAATTAAAAGATATTATAAACTATTGCCAGATGTAAAGAACACGGAAGACCAGAAATTACTTATCCTTGATTATCATATCGCCAAGACATGCCACAGAGGTATAAATGAAACATATTTAGTTTTGAAAACCAAATTTTATTGGCCCAATATGAAAGATCATATCACAGAAATTATAAACAAATGTGACACATGTGGAAAAGGCAAATACGATAGAAGACCTATAAAACAAAAATTTAAAATTACTCCCACACCTGAGAAACCCTTTACAGATTTAATGATTGATACCTTACACATGAGTAATTATTACATTTATTTAATAGTAGATACTTTTTCCAAAAGAATATTTTCTTATTACGCAACGAGTTATAATGCCATAGAAAGCATGAAAGTATTGAAAAAATATTTAGCATATTTTCCAAAACCCCAAAAAATATCATGTGACAACGGAAGAGAATTCGACAATAACTTGTTTAAAGATTTTCTAAACTACTTAAATATTGAATTACATTATACTACCCCCAATCACCCTAACTCTCTTGGATTGCTTAATCGAGCAAGCTCTTCGTTATTAGAAATTTTAAGACTTATAAACATAGAAAACAAAGATGATAAAGAGGAAGATAAGTTAGAGCAAGCAACGACAGCATATAATAATTCCCTTAATCAAGATCTTAAAATGACCCCTAACGAAATAACTTTCGGTATCACTAATGAAACTTATAATGAATCCCCGGAAATAAAAGAATATCTTGTTCATGAGTACCATCGGAAAATGAAGCAGCTTTTCGAAATAACTAAGAAAGGTATAGAACAAAATAAAGAGAGAAAAATAGGCAAGTTAAATGAAAATAGAGAAGACATAGAAATCCCGGAAGATGTGTATATAAAGAGACAACAGAAAAAGAAAATAGATCCTAAATACGAAAAAGGAAAGTATGTTGATAAAAGATTTCAAAATAGAAATAAAGGTAGAAAGAAAAAACTCCACCCTGATCAAGTCAAACGACCAAAAAAGGTCACTAAGAAAAAGAAATCAAATAATAATAATAATAAACCTAGTACAAGTCAAAAAAACCCAGAAATAACTGATGAAGATATTGAGAATGTCATAAAAGAAATAGAAACGTCTAATGTTACAGGAGTCAGCCAAGATGACTTTGAGTTCGACGACGAATTGTTTCAAGTATCTTCTGATCGCAGCGCTTACGGTTCAGATACAGACCCTGCTAATACAAGATTTATCTGACGGACCAGGAGCATCCATCGTACAAATTAATCCATCTTTTATAATTGAAGATTGGTACACATTTTTACATTATAAGAATCTTACAAATTTAACAAGAGAAATTCAAACCCTTAAGATTAGCATTGACGTATTAACAATTAGTAATGAATATAAAACTTTGCATAATATTATTGAACAAAAATATAACAAGATATTAGAAAAAATTAATCATATTGTAAATATAAATCGGAATAACCGATCAAAAAGAGGTTTAATTAACGGACTAGGCAATGCTATTAGTTGGCTCACCGGCAATATGGACGCCGATGACAAAGAAAAGTATGATAATATTTTAAATAAAATCGAGAGAAATATGTATCACATAGAGCATAATGAAAATGTTAGATTAGGATTAAATAAAGAATTAACATCTAAACTTAATAAAGAAATAATTGTTTTAAATAAATATAAGGATAGTATAGAAAAAATAAATAATTTTACAGATTTAGCTCTTACTAAGTTAATGTATCATGATTTATTAGCCGTATTAGATTTAGTAGAAAATCAATTAAATGATATAGAATTTTCCTTAGAACAATGTAAATTAGGAATTACCCATCCAAGCATATTAACGACTAGAGAACTAGAACAATTAAACATACCGTTCGGAGAACCAATCACAGAAAATGTAAAATTAAACTGGTTACTTAGCTCCACATTTTGTTCCCTATCAGATACAGGATTAATTTATTATTTTATTAAAATCCCTTTGAAATCATTGCCAAAAACAACTTATTATGCTATGTCATATCCAGTTACAAGGAATAATAAAGTCATTACTCTAAAGATTAAAGAACAACTAATCATTAGATTTAAAAATTCGTTTTACAATGGAAATTGTATTAAATTCAATAATCATCATTACTGTAAAGACATGATAGAGATGAAGGACAAATGTATTTTAGAATTATGTAAGAATATAGAATTAAATGATTGTAAAGCTGTAGAAATAAGAACAAACCCTATAATCAAACTTATACCCACATTACACCAATATTTAACCTTTAATATTAGCAATGTAACAACTAGTGTAACAAACACACAAATGTATCATCTACCATCTACTAGCCTCCTTAATCTTAATGAAAATGAGAAATTTGTAAATATAAATGTACCACTTTCTTATGTTGACAATGTAAATATTCCTTTTATTTCCTATCATTCTGTTAATAATAAAACTATTGTATCAACAAATTTTACTTTTGAGGAATTACAACAAATAGACTTAAGTAATATAGAAATAGAAGAATTAGAACCTTATGATATAACTGTATCCCAATTTATTTCTTATATATTTTATGTAATATGTTTATATCTTTTATGCTATAATCTTTATCGTCAGTATTGTAAACTGGAATTACTGTGTTCTAATCCTTCAAATGATAATCCAAGTACCCATCCTCAACCACCTGAATGTTTTGATGGCAGAGCCAGAGCTTGGTTTCAATATTTACAGAATAGACAAACCGTCCCAAATCCTTAAATTTAGAGTTCAGTGGGCTTCACTCTCATAAGGACGGAGGAGTCACGCCACCATGAGGCCATAGTGCACCTGCAGATCACGCCATATTCCTTGAATCTTATTCAGCAGTCCTATTAACCTATATATACCCTGTCCCTTCTCCCAGGGAACACACTCTCTCTCTTCAAGTCCTCGCAGTAATTACGGTACGTAATCTATGTCAGATCTAGTATAGCCATATTGTTATTATCAAGATTGTCATTATTGTCTTTTAAAGTGTTATTATCGATATTTTGTAACTTTTGAATAAATAAAATATTTTTTTTTTTACAATAACGAGCACGAACACCAAAATTCTCGTTAAAGATCCCTGGATAGGCAGAATTTAGGAGACCTGCATCGTCCGGTTAGCTATAGTAGCATTAAGTGACTTAAAATGAATAAACAAACATAAAAAGGTGGACCCGGGCCTGTGCGATGCCAGTTACTTGTTAAAGCCCTGGATTGACAGAATTTAGGAGACCTACATCGTCCGGTTATAGTAGCATTAAGTGAATTAAAATGAATAAACAAACAAACATTATACGTACCCTTTTGATAATTAATCAAATTTCTGATAGCTTGAGTTTAAATCATCATAATCTGACTAGCATTTAATAATAAATATTTAACTTATTTAATAATGCACATTTGTCCTCGTATCAATTTTTGCAACCCATGGAAACACGTTGTAGGTCATTGTTGATGTATTTTTTTAATTAAATACATGTTGCTGCAAACGAGTTAGAACGATATACAACGATTATGTTTAAAAGCAAATATGTTATATACATCTAGTTATTCTATAATTAGAATTTAAATTTATGGTTTTCTGTTTTACATGGAAGTTAGCAAACAATATATTGTTCAGTAAAATAATAACTGAAAACAAGTTAACTTTAATCTTAATTTTCTTTTATTTATCTTCTTAACACATGTTTACACTGTGTTCTCGTATAAGGGTTGTTTATTTTAATTATTTATAAAGTGGTATCATATAATTTTAATACATTTATGACAAGGGAGCTAAGAAATGATTTTCACGCTTCATTATTATTCATTATATTTCAGTATATTTATTTCATCTCCAAAATTATCCGCAATATTTTAAAGAAAACGTATACAAAAATTTTAAAAAGTAGGAATATATTTCAGTATGTAAATAATATTTAGCAATAAGTAACAAGATATGTAAGCAAATAATTATAATTCTACAAATTAACATTTGTTTTTGAGTAAAGTTTTCTAATTTATAACTACCATTTATTGTAGTTCATAAGATGTTCTACGAAGTACTAAACAAACAGTGAAAGGATTTATTATTATTATTATATACAATTATTTTAATAAAATACATATTTTTTTCTCAGTCTAAAAATAGTAGCAAATAGAGATAAGTATGCCTGCGGCTCACCTCACTAACCGGAACCAGCTATTGACACCAATTTCATAATAGCTTGCTGTTTATGCGGTTTAGTATACAATTAATATGTTTTATAGTCATCATCTTTTACTATGTATCGATTTTTAAATTTAGAAATAAAAACGATTATATATATCATGAAGAAACAGTAAAATATTGTGTTGAGCATGTATAGTCGACTGTAGAAACTATTATAGGTGGAATAATCAGGAGTCTGTCTTTTTTCTAAATATTTTTAAATGTTTCGGCTCAAGCTTGTGATCCATCATCAGGGCATTACTGAGCCATGTCCAAGCATAAACTCAAATTCATAAAATCAAATCAGTTTATGCTTGAACATGGCTCAGTAATGCCCTGATGATGGCTCACAAGCTTGAGCCGAAACGTTGACTAATTAAAAATATTTAAAAAAAGGCTAACTCCTGATTATTCCACCTATAGCAAGTAAAATATTGTGATACAATAGTAGAAAAGCTAAACATATTTGTACTACAATAGTTATTCTCAATCAGTAGGTCTCCAACTTCTTTTAGAACACCTCGGAAGTTGATGAAGAATTGAGACGTTGATTTCCAAAAGGTACTAAAGGACATTTTTTACAAAATTGATTTTTTTTAGGTATTTGTATTCTCATCACTTAAATGTATCTAAATCTCCTATTTTATGTTATATAATGTACACCCAAGTCCTTTATAAACGCAATTTAGAAATATAATTATTTTCTAAAGGGACTAATTACACATTTAATTTCGTTCCAAATCATACTAAAACATCTCATTTCATAACTTTAATATGATATTATTAATATAGTAAAAAAACAATTCCAGATTTTAATGCGAAAATAATCAAATAAGATGATTTAATAATATAGTAATGAGAGATTTTCGCGCTTCCTGTAAAATTTCCTAGGATGGATATAGTACCTTTTGGAAATCAACGTCTCAATTGAAGATTTAAACTTATGGGTTAGAGTGGGTATAGAGTTTAAAATATTATACTCCTATATCATCCTGTGATATTGATTTCCTCTTATGTTGCACGTACAGATTTCAATAAATGTGTTCTTGTCAGATTGTAAAGCTAATGTAACAAAATTGAAAGGCGTATCATATTTAATAAATCAATTTAATATTAAATGTGCAACATATCGTTGAAGTATCATTTTTTTAATACTCAATTATGTCTCTAGGTTTTTTTTTTCTATCATACATAACACGTTTTAAAAAAATATAGTTCATTATCCAACCGTTGAAGGAAATTATTTAACATCCTGGACTTGGCAGGTTTGTTAACCCATTATTCACAGTTGACCTAACAATATAAATTCAATTAAAATAGATTTTTATTTATTAATTTAAAATTTAAAACAATATAGTGTTATTGTTACATAATATATTATTGTTTTATTAATTTAACATCACGTAATGCTACTGTGGGAGTCCTAAATGTTGCCTATCCAGGTTTCATTAGAATAGGGATCTAGAACGAGTACCTGACATAGAATAGGCTCTGGACGATCTTACATACACTACATTGTTTTAAGTTGTAATTAAAATAAATTAAAAAAAAATATAACGTTAGAACAAATGTAAATTCCCAATAAGATATATAATAAACTAATATTCATTGTGAATTCTCATTATTCTTAAACGTATTCAATTTTTTTTCCTCTGTCTGTGCAACAATAATCTCATCTACTGATTATTGTATGAAAATTTTAATATTCTGTTCTGATTTTATCTAATCCCTGTTAAGACATAAATATGTCAACAATAAATTCTCTAAACGCAGCATTAACCCAATTGTTTACATATTGACTGAACCCTAAGAAACGTAGATGGAATTAAATTATCAACAGTCGGAGACTCTATACTCGTATACGGAAATTTCTGATAGAGTTTTCATAAAAAAAAATAAATAAATAAATAAAATAAAAAAATAAAAATCTCAAAGACTGGCATCAAGAATCAATGCACAACTTTTTTACGTTAAACAATTTAGTCAAAAGTTCATTGCAAGTAAAATTTTTCTCATAACATACAATACTTGCTCGGTTTCAATTATTTGAAATATTACTATTAGAAATTAAACGACTTATGAAGAAATAATTAAAAAATGGAAAGCACTATTTTTATGCTTTACATTTAGATTTTAATCATAATTGTTTATGGTGAATTAATTATTTTAAGTTTTTTTAAATATTACTAAATATAACAAAATTTATGACTTAATTTGCATGTAATTATAGAGCTAATAGTTACCTACATATGAGGATACAGTCGGTATTTTTTTAATATATATTCTCATATCTTATCGGATACCATTGAAAATTCATACTAGTTTTGCGTGTATGATGAATGCCGTTCTCATAATTATGATTATGAGCCGATAATTGGCAAATACTTACATCAAAAATCACTTATCTGACCCCTAAGCGTGGGGATCTAACTGTACTTAATTAGGCAAGGAGAGCATAAAGGTCTGAGAATAGGGTCGCATAATTTCCATTAGCAGGCCAACGAGCTAAAAATAGTTCCTACCTATCTAATGTTTTTTTTTATTTATTATAACGTATTCAGTTGTGTATTTAAAAAAAAAAAAAAACTTCATATTTAAGTAAATGTTTCTTCCTTGTCGAATTAGTGAAAATATAAAATTAAAGATAATACAATTATTTATCTAAATCTTAAAAGATACTATATACATAAGCAAATATTTTTAAGTTTAAGTAATATTTGGATACACCATGTTAATATATAATTCTTTAAAATAAATTTTTAAGGTTAAAAGTAAAAAACCTGTGAAAGCCATGTTTATGAAGACATTTTTTGAAAAAGAACGAAAAAAAAAAAAAAAAAAAAAAAAAACGAAAAACGTTTAAATCTCTATATATGTAAAATATCAATATAAAACTAACTCCTAAACGTTTACAATGTTCTTATAATATCTATAGTGTTTCCAAGTCAATGTAACCCTTCCCAAATTTGACAACGTCCATTTCAAATGTAAGCTTTTTCAATTTAAGTGTAATAGAAAAGGTCACATATGAAATGGAATAAGTTATATTTACTTTGGAAAAAGTTTCGTTTGAAACGGAAAAAATTACATTTGAAATAGAAAGGGTTACGATTGGCTGAGAAATTTTGTAGTCTTGAAAGCCTTTACGAATCCTTCCGTATTATTGAAACAATTTTTGATAATACGATCAGCTAAGGTAACTTTGAAGAGCTTACGATTTTGTTAAACATTCATAAATATATATACAGTGCCCTCCAAAAGTTAGTTGAAATATTGAAATAAAAAGTTAATAAGCCCAATAGGTACAATAAATACATTTAATTTTTCATAAAAATATGTATTTTATTTAAAAGAACAATATTTAAATTATTATGTAACATGAACTTTACAATTATATTCAACTATATTTTCTATATAAAATAAATAATGTAATTATTCCTCCAAATTTTTATCGCCAAAAGTTAGTTGAAATATATGTATTTCTATTTTTTTTTTTATATTTTAGAAAAATTTTAACAAAAGAACGTTTATTGTTTTAGTATTTTGTGTACCCATCGTTATTCTCGATTACTGCCCTAATTCTTCGCTGCATCGATTCTACCAGTTTTTGCAAAATATGTTTAGGCGTATTCGACCATCCATTCAACATCTCATTTTCCAGCATAGCAATGTTGCGTCTTTAAGTTCAAGGAATGCGACGCTTCATTTCATCCCACAAATGCTCTATATGATTAAGATGTGGTGAAATAAACGTCCAATCTAAGAGTTTTATCTTTTTTTTTTAAATATTGCATAGTTATTTCAGCTGGGTTATTATGTTGTTGGAATATGAAATCTTGATTTATCCCATAGCCCTAACAGACTTTAGTAAATTATTCCTTAAGATATTGCAGTACACAAGAACAGTCATTATTAATCACATGTAATTGTCCCATACCGAGCCAAGAAATACATCCCCACACTATCGCTCGAACACCTCAGTATTTCATATCTCAAATATTTTTTTATCATATGGATTATCTAAATTAGATCTCCAAATTGTTTAACGCAGATTGTTTCCATGCACTTTGACTATAAACTTTTACTTTCATTATTTACAAACTTTGATTCGTCACTAAAAATAACTTTTTGCCAAAAGTTTAACGCAAACTAGAATCGTCTTTTTTTTTTGTGAACATTAGATAACAAGGGTTTCTTTCGAGCTACATGTCGTTTTAATTTTGTATTATGAAGACGTCTTCGTATTGTAGTTCGGGATATCGGACAACCAGCATTGTAATTGTTCTTGAATTTCCTTCGCTAGGATTTCAGGATTTTTTTTGCAAAGACGCACAATAAGTAGATTTTCCTTAGTTGCAGTAACTCTTGGACGTCCAGATCGAGGTCTATAGCTAATTTCAGGGTTTGTTTACTGTTTTGTAATATTTTTCTCACTCCTTCGACAATAATTTTGCTACATGACTATAGTTTTTAAGTTGATCATATTTACAAACCACTTTTTATCTTTCTTCTTTAATGAGTCTACGTCTTAAAGCCATGTAACGATAATATTTTTGTTTTATTAAACAGTAAATATTGAATAATACACTCGTAATGTCTTTTAATAAAAACTGCAAAATTTATTAGTCTTGAGGCAGAAATATTCGTGTAGTTAGCTATGATAATATGTTCAAACTAACTTTTGGCGCTGTACTCTACTCTATGAAATCTTTGTTTATATTTGGGCTGCTTAAGTGATAGGGATTTCTCTTTCTCTCTCATGGGGGAGAGGACAGTGAGTTAAAATAATAGAGTGTCTTTTATGTCACATGGAGAATTATTTTTAGGGACAGTCTTTAAAATGAATTACAGTTTATTTTAACTAACTGTTGGAGGGCACTGTATATATATATATATATATATATATATATATATATATATATATATATATATATATATATATATATATATATATATATATATATATTTATTTATTTATTTATTTATTTATGTCGCCTCTACCCTAGTGGGTCATTGGCGTTCACATTTACATTTTACACTCTATTATAATATAAACTTCTTTTTAAATACTTGAAGAGGATATTGACTTTTTTTTCATCATCTTGTAATAATTCTTTTAAAGTTTTATCCATTTTTAGTTCAATTCTTAATTTGTTAAAGATTGGACAATCTTTTTACTGTTCTCACTGTGTCACATTTTGTACATGTTGGGGCTTCTAAACCTCGCAGAAGGTAGCCGTGGGAGAACTCACTATGTCCTATCCGAAGTCTGCAGAGGATCACTTCTTCTCTCCTTGACTTTCTGTTGGAGGTCTTCCAACAGGCACAATCTTTTTTTATTTCACTTAATTTAGATGGATTTGCATTCCATTCGACCTGCCACTTTTCCTTCTGTAAAGATCTGAACTGCCTTGTCCAGTCTTGCAGAGGGACTTTGTTGACCATCGTTGCTTGAGGCGCAGTCAAACGACGAGCAGAGTTTGCCGCGGCATCGGCTTTTTCATTGCCATATATGCCACTGTGAGCGGGAACCCATATTAAAACCACTTCTTTATTCTTCATCTGGATTTCACGGTATATATTATGGATTTCTGCCACTACTGGATGCCTAATCTTTGAGCTTTCAATGAATAGCTTTCAAAACGCTCTTTGAGTCGGACACAATGGCAAATTTTTTATAATGCTCTGAACCTCTTATATACAACAGAGCTTCTCTGATGGCATTGGCCTCTCCTGTGAAGACTGAGCAAGCTTCTGGAAGGTTGTATAGAAGTTCTTCGTCCGCCGTTATGACCGAAAAACCTACAGAGTCTCCTGTTTTAGATGCGTCCGTATAAAGGATGCTATGATCTGGATAGTTACTTATTAGTTCAAAAAAAGCTACTTGATTTTCTTGAGGAACTAGTGCCCTTTTAGAAAAATGTGGAGATTCTATGATTGGAATTTTAGGGGCACACCAACTTGGTTTACAGACTTCTGGTAACTGTTGAACGATGGCTAGATCCATATTCAGAGATGAGGTTATTTCAAGTATTTTTTTTCCAAATCCATTTCTTAATAATGGTTCTGCACCGGATAGAACGTTTTTTAATGGATGTTTTGGAATTGAAACTATTTTTGCTCCGTATTTTGCCATTGTATAATGTCTTCTTGACTCGAGGGAGGGTTCACCAATTTCGACACTTACACTTTCGACCGGAGACGTTCTGTAAGCACCCGAGCATATCTTAAGTGCCGCATTGTGTATGGGATCTAATATATGCAGAATACTTTTCTTCGCGGTGCCGAAAGCACAAGAACCGTAGCCAATCTTGCTTTGTATACAATTAATAGGCTGCTTCTATCTGCTCCCCAACCAGAGTGTGAAAGACACTTGAGGAGACCGAGCCTTTTCAAGCATTCTTTCTTAAGATTTTTGATATGGGGAATCCACTTCAAACCTCTATCTAATTGGAGACCGAGGTACTTTTGATGATCTACGAATTGGATGTCTTCCGTTCCTAATTTCAAAGTTGGATTTGTAGAGCATCCTCTCAATCTGCATAGATGCATGGCTTTGGTTTTTTGTGTAGAAAAATTAAAGCCACTTTTTCGAGCCCAGATTTGAGCTTTTCTCAACGCCTTCTGAAGCTTCCACTTAATGAATTCAAGGGATTTGCTACGAATTAAGAGCAATATATCGTCGGCAAATAATATAACTTTAATAGCCCTTTCGAAAATCTTTGGCAAATCGTTTGTTGCAACGAGGAATAGCGTAGAACTTAGAGGTGAGCCTTGAGGTGTACCATTTTGCAAAGTGTTAAGAGATGACAACGAAGATCCAACTCTGACTCGAAACATTCTATCTTTGAGGAAATCGGCTATGTAAGACCACAAGTTTCCCTGAATTCCATAATTTGTTAGAATTCGCATCAAGTTCCCCTTACACATGGTGTCATATGCCTTTTTAGCCGGCCAATGAAGCTTAAATTTTGTTCTTTTTATTAATTTTTTTTTAATCGTAACAAAAAGTGTTAATGTTTTTTTATTTGATTCTTCATACTGCTACAATATTGTAGATTGAGTTTCTTATAAAAAAAATTAAACAAGCTATGAAGAATATTTATAGATCTTTACTACTAAGAAAGTCTAAATTAATTTTTATTTTCAAGCCAATCTATAACAATTCTATCTATTTTGGGCTCGTTTGGACTTGTTCCTTCAACACTACTTTCCATTCCTAATGATCATCACAATATCGCTGGTTCAATCATTTAATAGTACTTCAAGGGCCGAAATGAATTCAAAGTGGAGTAAAATATGACAGCTAAGCTCTTTTTCGAACCTCAAAACTTTAAAGGACCTTTTTCTGAACTCTTTTAGTCCTTCTCTTTTTTTTTTTTTTTTTCTTTTCCTTTTCTTTTTTTTAAATGTAGAGTGAAGGAAGGTAGGGCGAGAGATGAGGCAATGAATACAAATGAGGGAAGAATATTAAAGTAGCCCTTAGGGCCTCATTGGATCCGCAATTTTGTTGTGTATTAAATTATCTTATCGCTCGACAAATTTCGAATGTATAGGATATTGGGTTCATTCGGAGGTAATGGGCCAGAAAAGCTCTTTCGATCAGTGCCCAAATACCTTTTTGTTATTTTCGATTTTATTTACCTCCTGATAAGTGTCAACAACACTCTATTCAATTATTATTTTCTACAAAGGATCATTCATTATTTCTATTTCTTTACGAGGAGCATTTAGTGACTAAAATTTGTGATTCAACGATTACTGTTTAGTTTATTTTTATATTCACTTACTTATATCTCAATATATATACAACATGATATCACAACTCTTGGTTAGGCGATATCCTTTTAAATCACTGTTCGGATTTTTATACGATGTTTACTATCACTTAGGTCATTCTTTCCTGAAGGTTTAACAGTAAAATACATTGCATGTTAGCTTTTTATAAAAAGGTAAAAATATTTTGTTTGTAACCAAGTCATTAAACATTCCTAATATATGTGTAGTAATATATACGGCAAATACTTAATATGCCGTTAAAAAAGGTAAGATTTTAAAAAAGTTAACGTCCAATAAAAATCGTAAAAGTTCGTATAAAGTTGTTGTAAGACTTGTATGTAACTTCTGAACATATTTTATTGATAAAGTTGGAGTTGGCGATAGTTCAATGTTACCTCCGTACAACCTCCATTTAGCACGCAAGATTTTAGAAACAATGTTAACATAAATTGTAAGTGTTTATACCTCTAAAAACTAACATACTTATTAACTATTTCAACTTTTAAATTATTACATGAAAACATATCTTTCACTGTAAAATAAATCTTCGAGGTTTATAAGTCCCAACTTGTACGCAATGTGACACAGTTAGGACAGTAAAACATATATTGTTAGATTGTCCAATTTTCAATAAATTAAGAATTGAACTACGAATGAAAAATACCCTAAAAGAATTATTGAAAGATGATGAAAACAAAGTCAATATCCTCTTCAAGTATTTGAAAAGAATTTTATATTATAACAGAGTATAAAATGTAAGTTTGAACGCCAATGAACTACAAGGGTAGAGGCGTCATAAATAAATAAAATAAAATAAATAAATAGGATTCCTATGGAAACCAAATTAAAGTTCTAAAATCTATTTTATAAGTTTATTTGCAATATAAAATATTAATAAACTTTAGTAATATAAAATATTGTTGCATATAATAATTTCTATTGTTAGATCAAAACTCAAAACTCATTGTAACGATTTAACCCTTTGTTATCTCCATCTTTATTTAAACGTTTAAAATTGATTTTAATAATGTAGCTAAGGAGAAGTCGAATGTTGTGTTTTTAATGCTACCTTTTCTATATAAATAAATGGTTGGATAAGAAATCGATCGTGCATAACTAAGAAAAGTTTTATCATTTTTTATTTACTTTATTCATGTTCAATATTTCTGTGATCGATAGTACAAGCTTAACTAAATGAGATACAATACTTTTCCTTAACATATTAATATGATTCAGACCTTAAACACTTTTAATTTGATGGGAATCCTACTACTGGCCCTTACATCTCCCTGTGGCCCTAAGGCCTTTTGATAATGTGTAGAATGGAGTTACAGGAACGGTTAGCTTCCCCACTCAGGCCCTGAGTGTCAAAGCCACAGAGCCTCTCAGCCTTCACTGCCTTTCAAAATACGAGTAATTCTGTGGAGAGAGAAGCGCAGGGGTCAAGTAAGCTCTCCACAAGGGTCCTGAGTACAGTGTTCTCCAGCCAGTGTGTAAACCTTGTACATAAATATGGCTTTGTTTATATTTTGTTGCAATTCTAAACAGTAATTAAAAACGCTGCAAATTACTAAACAATGTTCTATTATTTCCAAATTAGTATAATTGGTTATAACTGTTAATAGCTGCTAGTATTTTTCGATTTTTCCCTATCTTCAATAATAACTGAGTTTTGGTAGATTTACATCAATTATGATTGGTGACTTAAATATATAGATAATTTTTGTTCTGTTTATCGCGCTTTACTGAATCTAAAGCTCTTTACATATTTTCAAAAATAACGGAGTTATGGGCGTAACTCTGGGTAAAATTTCATTCAACTTTTTCTTTTATTTTTTATCTTTTTTTTAATAAGTATTTGCGTTTTTTTTTTTTTTTTTTGTTAAAAACACTAATATATTTTTTCTCTATCTCCGAGAATAACAGTTACAAGCGTATATATAGGCAAGAATTCAATTTTTGTTTTCTTTTTTGTTGATCGCACTTTACTGTTCTAAAACTCAATTCATGTTTTTCCCAATCTTCAAAGATAACTGTGTTATGAGCGTATATATGTGTAAAACTCAATTTTTTGAATTTTATTTTTTATGATTCTTGGGTTTTTTTTTTTTGTTTTTTGTTTTTTTTTTTTGTTAAAAACACTAATAATGTTTTCTGTATCTTCAAAAATGACAAATTGAATTTAACCACTATTAAACGGCAGCCATTTTAAAAACAACAAGCTGTTATCAACGTTTAGGTCATAGGATCATCTTTGCATACCATAGTTTTTCTTGTGGAGAATTTCAAAAAAATTGGTCCATTGGACAGCGGATAAACTGATTTTTTTTAAATTCGATATTCGGGTTCAACGTTTCTTAAAACGTAACTCCACAAATAGTAAGGCAGGGTATTTTTTTTTTATTATTTTTTTTTTTTGATCGATTACATATGCTCATTATTAAAAATAATAAACCAAACAAATTAAAATAACTCACCAGAATCTTTTACGAAATTAAATATTTGGTTCAAACATTCACTAAATGATTATTTATTTTAACATTGTATCTGATAACATCTTAACAACCTTTTCGTTTATTATTTTTTCACTAAATCAATGTACGATCAATGCTCAGTTATGCCATTACCTGACACACATTTCTTCTTTTTCTTTTAAGGCGTATTGTTCTTTTAAGGAAGGAGGAAGGAGTTAGTCTCTTGTTCGATTAAAAGCCCGTTGAAAAAATAATTAATTAATTTATATATTTATTTATTGAAATATATTACAATTTGTTACAAAATGAACAATGGGAATAGAGATAGAAGACCACATTCATACAATATAAACAGAAAATAATAATAAAAGTCAAATTACATAAAATGGAAAATAAATAAATTCATAAATATATAAAATAAAATAATAATAAATAAAAAACAAAACAAATCAAAACAACAACCTATAATTGAGATAAATAAAAAGTTGGCAAATAAATAGACATCATACAAACAATCATAACAATATACATCTGCTAAAGGGACCCCAGAGTGGGCTTTTTCCTCTACAAACAAGACGCTGCGTTGAGGAACACCGGCCTCAACAGTATAATGTTTGGAAAATTCGGAACCACAGCGAACTCGGAAGAAGCGGTTTGATTGGGGAACTAGGTATAAGAATTGAGGTGAATGTGTTTTGAGCTTAAAGAGCAATCCCGGGTGCCACACCGGTCAAAAGCTTGAGCTATGTCCAGAAAGGCACCCGAACAATACGGTAATAACTCCTTCCTCCTTCCTTAAAATTTGAGATTTCACATTTCAAGATACAAGGAATCCAATAATCAAATACAAAAAAAACCGTTGTCTACGGTTTCTCTACAAAAGTACGCAACCAATTTTTTCAGATATTTAACACAAAAATAAATGAGAATCTGAAGATGATCCAAACATCTTGACGTTGACGTCAACCCATTACTTCCTGATTAAAAATGTTTTTCGTCAATGACTGAAGTATTGTTGAAGATAGAGAAAAAAACGTATAGTGTATTAGGATCAGTACATGGCGATTGATTTAATAAGAAAAGAGTAAAAATTCAAATTTCATCTATATATTCGTCCGTAACTCAGTTATTGTTGAAAATAGAGTAAAAGTTGTAATTTATAGAATTTTATAATCAGTACCTTTATTAGAATCCAGAGACCGCTATGAATCTTAAACGACTTATAATGACAATGAATTATAAATACATTTTGATAATGTATGTTATGCCTTTTTATATGTCTATTTATATAAAATTAAATTTCCTTCAACACAGAGAAAAAATTATTGAAATTGGTTAAAAAACAGCAAAAATAAATCGTTTGGAACTTAGTATTAGTGATTGCCGATTTTTTTTTAAACATAAATTAATAGGTTAACTGGTTTCTCTTAACTCTGTAATAATTGTCAGTGTTTTATTTTTTAACAAAAAAACTCGCACTTCTAAAACCCATGGTCTTGGGTTCAATACGTATAAAGATTCGTACTAGATTGATTTTAGATAGAAAAGTTTTATTTACATATTTACAATATACAAGCATTTTTAATCATATTTGTAATGATATTATATGTGTAATGATAAAGAGATTCGTAATGTTTTACGGCCAACGGTGGTGTAAGGAGTTGATTAGGTCTTTATCGCGCTCAGCTGCCAGGTTTTTCCTCCAATTTTCGGTATCCACTTTTATTGAGGCTCGATGTGCCCTAGGAGGGTCTCCTTACCCTAAAGTCGCTTCAAGGCTGAAATGACAGAATTATCCGGGATTCGAACCCAGGACCCGGAGAACAGCAGATTAGCGCTCTACCGATTAGAGGAGGCCGCTTCTTTTGAAGAAAAAAAAATGTTTTATAAACACAATGCTGAAAGGCATAATTTAAAAAAAAATCATAGACGGTGTCGCAAAGAACTTATGCAAGTTCTGTCGGTCACCAGCTAATTATCCAATGACTTTTTAATCAGAGAAATAGTGAGTGAGTAAGCCATTAATGGAAAACGAAATTCAAACCACTATCTGAAATTGTATTTTTTTTTTTTCCAACCCATTACAAAATCCTGGAACGGAAAAGCTGAATTCTTGGAAGAGGCAACGGTTATAACTAGATTACAGAAAGTTACAGTGGAAGGCTGGGTGTTCCAATCTAAGACGAGGTCATTAATAGATTGGAAGAGAAACTAGAAAAGAAAACAGTCAAAGTTGGAACAAGGAAAATCTTACTGCAAGAAGTGGGCTACCAGTGGCCTCAAAACTTAGAGGAAGTAAGAAGTTATACTTTACAGCACCTTCTAAAGACATCACTGGTGAAAAGTGTAACAATACACAACAAACCGTGAATCCATATCCATGTGACCTACCCAATTTAAAGAATAATGGGGGAAAACTTGGATTATTGCAAAAATTGTAAATAATGAGATGATTTTTGTGGCGGTGAAAAATTAGACTATTTACAAAAATAATGAATAAATAATTACTTAACAAATTTTTGACCCAGGTTGCGAGTCTTCATTAGGAAAAAAAATAACAAGATACAGTTTAGGGGTTTGATTAATAAAAGACTATGGCAGATTAACAGAAATAAAAAACATAAAGGTAAAATGAGAATGAGAAAAAAAAGTAATAATAACCGATGAAGAAATTAATTTATATAATATTAGTTAATTAAGAAATCAAAAATTTAATATAGCTAACAACAGTATACAAGGTAAAATAAGGTTAAAAAATACCAGATCTTAAACCGATTAATAAATATGAAAAGAATACGAATTTTTTAACCACGATAAATAGACATTAGTCAATAATTATAAAAAATAAAAGGTATTATGTTCCTCATAGACTCCTAAGCCAGTACTACTTTAAGAATTTTAACTGGTTAAAGTAGATGATAATACAAAATAAAAGTGAAAGCGCGCAGCACCCTATTACTCTCAGGAGGAGTTTATATAATATAAGGCTATAAGCTCTCCTCGTTCTTTATAAGGCTGTTTTTAAAAATTTTCATGTTTTAAAAAAAAAAAAATTTTTTTCTAACCATAATTTTTATTTTCTTTAGTGATTTAGTTTTCAAAAATTGTCAGCTAAAATTATTTAAAGGAATAATTGATGAATCTTAAAAATGTAAAAAGCATTTATAAATATATATTTAACAAAATTAATTTTTTTTTTGTTATGTATTGAATTTACGACTTTATTACGTAAAACAACTAGTAAATGTCCAAAAAAAATGTAATAGAACCAAACGAAATTATTGAGAAACTACCCACCCACTGGCAGCACCTTAGTAGATATTTTTAAATAGAAGATCTAACGGTCATCTTCTTTTGAAATGCCTCAGGTGATTATCATAAATCAAAGCTGAAGCAAGGAATGAAACTAGTATAGATTAGAGTTCATAATGAAAGGAATAGTAAATGGTTCGGACCAAATCTTAAAGAATAAGAATTTTCCAACCAACAACAAATAAACATTAACCCGTAAGTGTTATGGTCCACAAGTTGTAACATATATGGTATGGTGAGGTCACCGGGACCCCAATATTTGGTAATTCGGAATGTTCGGTAGTTTAATGTCCAATTAAAATCAAAACCAATTTCTTTACAACTAAACATCCTATCTATAAGTGTCTTCTTGGGATTGAACTCAATAAATGCAGATTTTGTTTTTATAAAAAAGCATATTTTAAAGAGGCAAAACTGTAAAAATGAAAATTACAAAATATTAAACATTTGAATTCGGACATGATTACATGCCCTAATTAATTAAAAATAGTAGTTGATTTGAATCATTTCCTATTTAAGAGACATCACAAATTCGGAAAAAGATAATTAGGATACAGAATTATCCACAATCACATTTACATGCAGTCTTCACAGACACTCTTGGCACATTGGAAAAAAACATTATTTTTTTATTCCTGTTCCAGGGCATTTTTATTCTTTTGTTAGATACAACTGAAGACTTTGTGATTTGATAATTAAACAACCTAGCAGTTGATTTTCTAGGATCACGCGGAGTGTGTAAGTTGGTTAGTATTTTTTGAAGTTGGGGTTGAACCAGCTGATTCTCCAAATTATTAATAAGATCAAACCTTGATAATTGTCTGTTATTCTGACAATGATGAATTAATCAGATATGAATTTACGATAGAAATATTTTGCGTTGAGTGAAAAACGGTTAGAAGTCACCTGCTTTTGCTGTTTGTCGAGTGTACTGTACACTACTCGTCAAGAGCATAGACCCCCTTTGTGGCATTATAGTAGTGTATTATTTATTTTTTTAAAGTTACCTGGATCCCACGCTCGACTACATGTTTCATATATCACCACAGTGCCAACATCTAGATGTTACTACAAATGTAACGTACTGTAAACTATACATCCTAATAGCTATGCCTATAACAAAAAAAAAAAAAAAAAAAAAAAAAAAAAAAGTGGCTGAGACTTTCAGGACCCCACCATACCGGTATCACGGGTTAACTAATAATAATCAAAATAAATGGAAAGAGAGGAGTTCACCTACGAAAATTCAATAGAATTCGATAACAAACAGTAACAGATTAAACAGCAAGAAACAATACAATACTTAAATAATATAAAGAAAATTGTAAAGGAACATTAACACAGTACACAGTAAGAAACAGTATTTGACTAACCCAAAAAGGTATAAGGAATACATATAAAAATATACAAGATATAAAATTAAGGCATGTAAATACAAAATTGAATTATATAATAATCAAAGAATATTTAAGAAACAGTAAAACAGTACACAGTAAGAAAGAGTAATAGATTAAGCCAAAAATCAATAAGAAATACATAACTATATACAAGATATAAAAAAAGGCACGAAAATAATAAATTGAATTATATTATACTTAAATAATATAAAAACAATTATAAAGAAACAGTAAACAGTAATTGACTAAACCCAAAAGCAATAAGGAATATACATACATATATACATATATTCTATTCTATTCTCTCTCACTCTCTCTCTCTCTCTCTCTCTATATATTATATATATATATATATATATATATATATATATATATATATACAGAAGATATGAAAGAAAAGGCACGAAAATATAAATTGGATTATATAATACTAAAAAAAAATTACCATTTAAAATCAATTTATGAAATAATAAGGTATTGTTATCGAGTAACACAGTGCTAAGATATTGAATCAACGATAGATCAGTATTGAATTACTAGATAAATCACTAGGCAGAGTGTCACGATATCCGATGATGTATGTGCGGTGTGTAGGTACATCATTATCAAGGGATTGATTTAAGGGTTAACGATATCCTGATTGTAAGATTCTTTACTAAGCCGATAGATAGATATATAAGCATATTTAGATACTGAATCATAAAAAAAACCTTGACGTAAATTACATACACTAGTTATATAGACGAACAAGTAGAATATATAGATAGAATAATAAAATATATCAATACGTTGAATTAAATAAATATAAATGCTATTGTACTTCTACGAATGAAGTTGAACCTATGAAATCGCACTTCCTTAAATTAATTTAGTTATTCAGTACAGTTATTGAATAACCCAATCATTTAATTAGTTAAAGACATCAAGGTAAATAATTTATACAACAAAAAGTTGTTAAAGTCATATACCTAATAAAAAAACAATTTTACAGTTGTTTTTAATATAAAACAGTATGTTTGGAGAAATGATGATCATATATCACATAAAATAAATAAATGTATGTTTGGAGCTCGAAAAAAATAGTGTACATGATTAAAAAATGATTATATATGATATAAAATTTAAATAAAATAATCAACGAAATAAAAATCAGTCGTATCAAAAGAATAATCGTCATAAGAATACATATGAGTATTATTTTCTCATCTACTAAAAATTGGTTTCCGAACTTGTCCGAAATTTGTAGTATAGTAATTTTTTTATAATTTGATATTGTACTTTTAAATTTTTTGTCAAATTGTTATGTATTTTGAACGTTATGTTACTTTTTTTGTTTACTTAAAAAAAGTTTAGCACTAAACTTTGAGCTAATTTTAAGGACATTAGGCTAATTTTAAAATTTAAGCTAACATTTATTGTCGAGTTACACCCTACTATAATATATAGCCGAATATAGAGCTTAGACTAAAAAAAATGGCTTTCAGAATTGCGGTATATGCTGAAATGATTAAAGTCGAGAATCAATATTTTTTGTTGACAATATTTAACAAAAAAAAAAAAATATATTCTCATCAAATATTGGAACATTTAAGTAATGTATATTACTTAAAATCTTGCAGAATTCATTTGTTTTTCAATATATTTGGTTTTAAAATAAGTTTGTAGTGATTTTCAATATTTTTATTTAATCCCATATGTTTATTATATCATGTTAACATTGATGTTTACATTAACAAAAAGAAGATTAGTTAAGGTGCTTTTATGCATCAGTTTCAATTAAGTTTCCTTATCTTTAACTGGAATTTCGCTTGCTAAAAATGAGAGAGAAAAAAATTCATTTTTGTCATTTAATGATTTCTTATTTGCGAAAAAAAAAAATCCACCACACAGACGGTTCACAAAAATTTGCAGTGTGTTTGGCGATGAAGCCTTAGGAGAAAGCACCGCAGTGGTTTGCTCGGTTCAGAACCGAAAAATTTGACTTGAAAGATGCCAAGCTTTACATAACTTTTGATGATGACTAAATTATAAAAACGCCGCAAATTATTACACAATGGTTTGTTATTTCCAAATAACAATATTAGGGTATAACTGTTTACATAGGTATTAATTAAGTAGTATAAAAAGCAATAATTCACAGGATAATATCATATCACTACGCGCTGTTTTCAAAACGCAATATCTCAGCTAGATATTAACCAATTTCAATGATTCTTTTTTCATTTTGTTTAAAATTTAATTATCTATCAAATGACACTAGTGTAAAAAACTAGTGTACCACTACAACCCATGAAGGGTTTTGGGCTCAGTACAGATTCGTACTGTTTCTAGGCCAACGGGCGTGCAATGAGGTGATTCGGCCGACATCACGCTCTGCCGCCAGGTTTTTCCCCATTTTTGGGTACCCACTTTATTGAGGCTGGGTGTGCCCCAGGAGGATCTCCGTACCCCAGGACCACCACAGCCGGGACTCGAACCCATGACCCGGACTAGCCACTAGACCACGCCGCTCCCTGTTTATTATTGATTTATTTATTAATTAGGATAAACGGATTGTTTTATTCTTTTTTATTTTGATTTTATTTCATCGCTTTCTTCAAAAATAACTTAGTTTATTGAATTTAATCACGTTTAATCGGCCACTATTTCAAAACTAACCAGCTGATATCAACGTCTAGATGTTAAAATCGTTGCAGGGACTAGTATTTTTGTGGCGATTTTCAAAAGAAAGTAATCCAGTAGTTTCAGATAAATGCCGCGGACGGCGGACAAACGGATTTCTTTTTTATTCGTTATTCGGATTCTACGCATCTTGAAACGTAAGCTCTCAAATTTGAAGCGGTGGTAATTTTTTATTATTGGTCGATCACAATGGTTGATTATTGAAAATAATAAACCAAAATTGCCTGAAATATGGTAACATGTGATAGATCAAAATGAGCAATATATAATTAATTAAAATTATTTACAAGAATCCGAATTTTTTATTGAAATCACAAGTACTGTGATTCTTTCGTTTTCTAGATTTTACCTTATGCTTTAAATATTTGACAATAGTTAATAGATAAAGTGCATTCGTTGAAAGCCTTTTTGAAGGTTTAATTCAGAATCACCTAGCTGAGAATAGAGAGGATTGGAGCCGGTGGCTGAACGCTCCCCTGCGCTGATACGGCACTATAGGGAGAAGCAAAAGAAGAAGAAGAATTCAGAATTAAATACGTTGTGCTTTGTTCCTCATTTATGTTAAATCATTGAATCCACTCTAATTATGCCTAAAAGTCTATTTTTTTTTTTTAATCTTCGCAAAACAGTGCAAAGGTTTATTATTAAAATTGTATAAGGTTTTCGGAATATTTGTAGCAATTTTGGTCTGAATTAACAGTTAAAAAAAGGAAGAATTCATAGAGACGCTAGGAAACAATTCCAGTTCTAGAGAAAAACATCAAGGATTCTAATTGATCAAAGAGTGCAGCAATGCAATTCCGTTTAGAGCTGAGAACTATTTAATTGCATGACCTCCGAGAAGTGTTCGCAATTCAGAGGGAAATATTCGCTTTCCCTTTAAGCGTTAGCAATTCTTCTTTCAAAGAGAAAGAAATTAAAATTTCAAAGGAACACTTTAACTATTTCTCTATAACGCTCTTTATTGTTGGATTGATTCATTTTATAGTAGCAAAAACTGGAAGAAGAGAAAGGAATGAAATCGGAAGCTGGTGATTAAAAAGAATATAAAACAGTTAAAAGTGATTATTTATTTTTATATATTAATGGATCCTTTCGGATTAATAAATTCTCGGCCTTAGTAGTTATAATGGGTATGATTGGATAAGGTTTACTACTATTAGACTGTGTGTCTCATTTGAAGTAAAAATTTTAGTTTATCTTATGAACCATTTTATAAACCATAGGTATTATAAGCACATTACTGTTTATGGCACATGTTAAAAACCTAGAAATGAAAATTAAAATTAGTGTTAAAACCTAAGTGAACAATTTTTATCATTAATATCCTGTGCAGACAACTTATTATAGTTGATTAGTCTAAAATTCGATCATACTGAAAGATTTAAACGCAATAGCTGTATGCAAGACTTTATATCAAAAGTCAGACCGATTAAAAGTACGGACGAAAATCAGATATGCAATGTTTTTGGAATAAAATATTTATTTAACTCGAATTGTATGGTTTATTGCTATTTAGGTATATTCTATTAGAAGGTAGATAGTTTTCTTTGAATTCATAAATTCATCATACATTCATAGATGAAAAGGCAGTGGTACGGTATATTGAAATTCAGAATGGGGCATTTATTTTTAAAGTGTAGTAAAAGTACCTATTTATGAATTATTTAAGTTGAATATATTCAATAACAACAAATGTACTTAAAATATTCTCTGTGCGTATGTATACGTAAACATTCATTTGTACCTTTAATTATTATTAGTAATATATAATCTCTATATCTTATTATTATTGATACCGTAATTGTAGACTGATATTTCTTAGTATGTGTATTCTGTTTGTTTCATGTTTTATTTTTCCTACTTTTTTTTTTTTTTTTTTTCCTTCTAAGTAATATATAATGTAAATAATATTTTAGAATTGAAGCTGACTCCTTTGTATTGGGGATTTCCTCAAAGACAAATAAATAAGTAATAAAATACATAGATAATGATAATAATAAGATTATACTTTGGCGTATTGGCTAAAGTAATAGCACAATTTTGCGGGTTCAAAACCGGCAGATGGGTCAAGAAATTTTTAAAACAAGTAAAAAATCCTTGTAATATGAACAAATAAAAAAGTTTTTATAATACGAGACATAT
Organism: Piezodorus guildinii; assembly: GCA_023052935.1. Lineage (NCBI taxonomy): Eukaryota > Metazoa > Arthropoda > Insecta > Hemiptera > Pentatomidae > Piezodorus > Piezodorus guildinii. The sequence continues at coordinate 165,760,642 of CM041292.1, forward strand.
TTCTTGATGATAGGTTCGCATTGCCAAAAGAATGGCATTATTATCTTTTGAACATAATAATAAGTATTTTTTGTGTGCTCTTTATTTTAATATAAGAGAGTTCACGTTAGAATAAACTTCGCACCTGTTTGATAAAAGTATCATATGAAAGTATATGGGAAAATATTCACTGTAGGCGAGGGAAAAAAAACGTGAACATAAAAATACCGCAATCACAACCGCGGTTTTGAGTACCTGGTTTATAACCAAAGCAAGCCCTCTTCTTATATCAGTCCTTCAGGTTTATAACCCTCCCACCAAACTTGGAGCCTTTCAATTTGCCATAATACTCATAAAATAGTTGCATAGTACTAGGTTGGATATTACTTCATAAAAATGTTATGCGATTTTCAAATTAATCCTCACACAAAGGAAAACTATAAAGTAGAGTGGCACTTTTTCTGTTGTAAAGATGCATTACACTTTTGTTTTGACACTTAAGGATAAACGATATTTTATCAATCCTTCTTACTATGCATGTATTAATTTATATACTTATGAATAAAATTCTATACTCAAACTTTATTGATATTTGTGAATATTCATTGGCTTAATTGTTTCCTCATTAATTTATGTTGTAACTATCGAAATCTTTATAAATATTGAAAAAAAGATGTGTGCGCACACCAGTTTTTTTCAAATAATTAGAGGTTGTCATAGTTCTAACATACAGTTCTTGTGTATATTGGTTCCTAGACTATTGAAAGGAACTAACAATAAAGCACTATGTATTATTATATTATTATTGAATCGGAGTCATGATCGTTTTACAATTACTGAAACAGTTTTTAATTTAAACTTCAATTTTTCTAATATTCCTATTTTTTCCTTATTCATCATGTGTATTTCAAGTATGGCAACGTTAGTTCAGGTAATGAATGCGTAGTCATATGTCAGATTGCATAAAAGCTGCCAACAAGCTGATATGTTTTCGTGCTAACTGAAATGAAATGTTTATTGACAAAAATATTTATATAAAAAACAGAGTATTGTACAGTGCATACAAGTAAGGTTTCAAGCCAGGCTGGGCTTTTTTACACTGCTATATACATAGGGGTAAATATAATCATCATTTAAATTTATCTACTAAAGTACAGAAAAATAATAAAGTAAGGGAAAAATAATGATAAATGAAAACATAGTTAATTTAAATTACAGTATGTTTTAGCCTCTTATCTTTGTAACCTTTGCAAGTTAAATCGGCTTTACAATAACTAACAATTTTCCTTATGTGGTCATGCTTACTATTTGCACATGAATCAAAAAAAATATATATAGTTAATTTATAAATAAAAGTTGAAATGCTAGGCTAGACTAGGCACACTTAAACAATAATTAAATAGGTCGATTGACGTCCATGTAAGATTACCGCAAACTAGCCTCAGCATTTATTTTGCAAAATATATAACTTTTATTTTACATGTCACGCATGTGCTTCTGCTAACTACTATAAATACATAAGGATTTTATATACCATCATTTACCATTATTCGCATTTCTAAATATTACTCCTGTTTTATCCTTCAGTTTGTTTATCGCATTTTATATATATATTATATATTTTTTTTTTTCAGTGGCGCGACAGGCCGTGTTGGCCCTGGACCTCGCGGTGTAAACTCCTGCGAGTTTACACTCACGTTTCACGATGCTAATTTAAGTGTAGGGTCATCACTTCCTACGACTAATTTTGTGAGTGGCCACCCTTTGGCTGACGGGTCTCACATACCCGGGGGAGAGGTTGTGAGTGAATCCCCATTTTTGTAAATCCTTATAAAAGCCCCGCCGGGACTGGGATTCGAACTCAGAACCTGTAGCATGAGAGACTAGCGCGCTAGCCACTCAGCCACGGGCTCCCCTATTCTTATATATTTAACCATGCTTTATCAATTTTAACATAATATAAATATGAACTATTAAGAATTCTCAATATAAAAGATACTTAAGGAAATGAAATTTTTAGAATTATGACTTCACTTCTGCCACAATATTTTAAGCAGAACTCTCTATGAAATTTAACCTATTCAATTTCGCATCAATAAAGTAAGTTTACTCAAAGTCATTATAGAAGTTTTTGAGGAAATCGAAAAAACATGGGCCAAATCACGGTATAAAGTAGCACTCCAATTCGATTTTGATGAAAAAGTTGCTATAAGATCGAATTGTTTTTTTAGATACACTAACCCATTACGCGCACAGACATTGTTGTAAGACTTGGTCATTAGAACTCAGGAGAAGTAAAAACGTGAAAGCAGCACTTTCTCATACTATATATTTTATGTATAGGCAAAATATGCCACCCTGAGCAGGTACTGTTCCACCGTCGAATCAAGACTGGAAGATAAATGGATTATCCCGGACTACTGGGTTTCACAGTTCCTCACGGGGCATGAGGTTTTCGGAGCAAAGCTCGTTAAACATGGGAAAAACACCAGCCCTTTATGTACCAGTCGTGAAATTCTTGAGACCGCCGAAAATATCCTCCTTGCCTAAAATACGTCTGAGAAATATGCTACTGATCAATATAGAGTTCTAAGCCTTAACGAAGATAGGTCTTCCTTACCTAATGGACACACCGAACAATCCTTACTACAAAGCGTTCCTCCAGCGGTGGAAGAAAATAGCATCCTGTGTGCACAGAGAGTTATGTAATTTGTTTTATAACAGCTGTTAATTGTATCTAAAGTACTTTTCGTTGCCGAATTTCCGTATTGCATACTCGCAAATTCATAATGATAATATACCGTATTGAAACAGACAATGGTAATTAATAAAAACGCTAAAAATTATTATACAATGTTGTATTACTTCCAATTAACTATATTTGGGTATCACTGTTTTTATAGCTGTTTACATGCAATTAACTAATATGAAAAGTATAAATAATTCAATGGAAGATTTCCTAAAATGCCTTATTTCTTAACCGATTTCAATTTGTTTTTTTCATATTGTAGGAAACTTAAGTCTCTATCGAATTTTCGGTATTTATTTTGCCAAACGGATTAGTTATTTGGGTTCTGTGTATATTAAAACGTAAGCCCTCAAATTTGGTTACCCATAAGCAATGGTTACCCATTTACATATAGGATAGCAAGAGTGAAAATAATTGCATTATTGGTTGCGAGTGTGCATGATTCTAACAAGGCAAATTCACGAAAACACAGGACATAGAACCTTTTAAATATTACTATTATAAATTATTATACGACTGTTGCATCACATAAAATAAAGAATATAATAGAATAGAAAAACAAATTACCCTGGCACTAGGTCCCTTAAGAATATGAGATTTGTACAGTTGATGTATACAATATGTCTGGCCAAAAGACAAAATGATCATAATTAAGTACTATTTACTAATTATGGATGAGTATATATACATTTTATATATATATATATATATATAATATATATATATATATATATATATATATATATATATCCACAATAAATAAAATAAAAACAATTTTCAGAAACTAATTGTGTTGGGCAAAATGAAAAATAAATGAATCGATAACAGAGTTTAAATATAAAAGAAGAAAAAATAAATAAATAATTAATAACATTATTCTGGTACTTAGTCTTCTAAGAATTACATTACCTTCTAAGTAATCAAGGATCTATATCCTGTCAAGAATCTACGAATGATAAACCGATTAAAAATAAATTCAGATCTGTAAGCTAAGGTGGTAACTGTTACTGAAGCCTAAAAAAAGGGTATTTTCAAAAGGAACCTTTCGTCTATGTTAACAATGGACAATTGTTAAAGGCACAAAATACGTTAATTAACACAAAATGTTTTATGATGAACGTTACCAAAGTTAGTCGTTTGTTAATTTTCAGTACATGTATACTTCCTGCGTACTTGCGCAATTAATCATGAAGTAAACTCCTGGAAAAGGGCTCACAATCAATTAGGAATCCTTATCGAGAGGTAGAGGGAGGAAGGTAAAAATAAAGGGCTGACATTGGGCTCCGGTAATTAGCGCGGTGGAGAGAAGGTAATTGCTAGGGCCGGCTCACGTACACCACTCCCTCGCTCCACAATTCTCTCATTTCAGATTTCTAAGTCCCCTCCTCATTACGGTGTCAGCTCCAATCCTTTCTTGCAATATTTTTTTTACCGAGATAAAATTTATGGTAACCAGGGGGTATTTTTTTTGTTTTTTCTTTGGAAATGACAGACTTCAGAATAATTGGAAAGAGAACAGCGCGCCCTTAAAAAAAGGGTATTATTGCATTTGCTAGACCAACATTTCAATGAAATATAAATCCTGTTTCAGCAGAGAAAACTGAAATGAATTATTTTAGTGGAACTTGTAAAAGTTTGTTTTTAACAAAAACTCTTTGCATCTACCTAGTTGTTTAATATTATTACAAAAACTGAATGTTTTATTTGACCAAACATAATATCATGCCTATCATGAAATTAGCAAACAACTTTTTTATTAACAATTTGAAATACATATAAAGGGAAAGTATTAGGATCGTGAAAATTTCCTATTTATAGTTTTTAACAGAAATACACCTTTTAGGGTCCTGTGAGTCTGAATCACCAAGTGCCGCGGAAACGTCTGTGTGTGTGTGTGTGAGTGTATATGTGGTGTCTATTTCACGAAACGAATGTATGAAAATAAAACGTCGTTACAAAACTAAAATTTCATATTTTAGACGAAATATACGACCGAGATGTTACAAAATGTTTTTCATCAAAATCAGCTGACCGGAAGATGTACTTTATACCATCATTTTGCACTTTTTACGATTTTCTCAAAAACGGCTCTAACGAATTTGATTAAACTCCCTACATGGATGTAAAATTTAATGGGCATTAATATCATGAGGTTTTATTCTGATGGAAATAGTATGACAGGGTTTGAATGCCGATATTTAAAATTTCTGCCTCTAAAGTACCTTTAATTTTGTAGATTCAATAAAAATTACCAATTTATCTTGATAGCATTGATAAATAACTGCTAAATATGCAAGTTGAGCGAATTTGAAAAACAACTAAATGAGAAAACTGAAAAAATATTTTAATATTGATTTTTTTTTTTTGAACATATGAACATACAATACACATATACCGTTGGAAAGCTGAAGATTTTAGAAAATATATTATCTCATACACAAGGTTTTAAAAGTCAATAGAGACTGATGAAAAGCCGATAACTCTAAGTGATTATTTTACATAATAATATAATAAATATTTTAATAAAATACATGTTTCTATAGTAATTCCATTTAATTAATTCTTCAATGGTTTCACTCATTTTCATCTCTTACTGTATTTTAAAATTCTTTGATCGATTTTAAAAACGGAGGTAAGTGAAAGTCGTGTGTTGCCCGCACGAGATTTTTAATTGTTATGTTTTTTAATTATTCACAAAGTTTTTCTACAATAATTTTTATTTTTATCAATTTTTTTTTTAATAAGGAAAATATGTATGATTTTTACTGTTGGAACGGAGTGGATATAAGAAGCGATTATTGTGTTCAACTAAGCAGTTTTACCTTTTACCTTATACCAGGTTTAACCATTACCAATTACCCGTTTATTTATTAACTTAAATCACCAATTCATCTATTTGGCAATATATTATTCTCAATAATCAAATCTGTGAATCGGTTTACTCACACCATTCACAGTGAAAGGTGATCCTACGGACGACCTCGCCAGCCCCAACACCATATATTTTTCACCAATTTACGATTTTCTAAAAAACGGTTCTAACGATTTTCATTGAAGTCCTTATATCGATGTAAAATTTAATAGGTCTTATTATGATTTAGGGTACGTTCTGATTGAAATAGCTTGACAGGGCTTAAATGCAGATAATTTAAATTTTCTTATTCTTAAGTATCTTTAATTTTGTACACTCGAAAAAATTAACCATGTCATCTTGTTACCATTAATAAAAATAACGTGATAATGTATAACTTGAAAGAATTCGATGCCCAATTAATTGATAAAAGAGCAAAACTATTTTTTAATGCAATATTTGTGTTTTTTTTTAACATAAAAGCAATAATATACCGTTGGAAAGCTAAATATTTAAGAAAAAAATATTATCATATTTATGAAGCTGTAAAAGGAAATGTAAAGTGACGAATAGGGTATAATTTCATTACTGGTTATTGTACTTAACAATTTTATGCTGTTATATTATTCAATCTATATTACATGTTTCCAACGAAATTTAATATACACGAAATTGTTAAAGTTCTTCGATAGTGATGAAATAAAACCAGCTGATTTTTATAGGTAATAATATGATATAATATTTAATAATAGACATGTTTCTATTGAAACTAAATGCTTAAAGAATTTTATAATCTTTAAAATTATTTAAATGTTCCTTTTAATCAATAAAGGAGGGAAGTGAAAGTCGTGTGTTGGGCACATCAGATTTTTTTAATTCATTTTATTATTATTAATCACGCCACAAATAAAACAATACTCTTGATTTTTTAATACGGTAATATGCTCTAGAGAAATCCTGAATTCGAACTGCTGTTCATATATACTGCTATATATACATATAAATATGAGTTCAATCCAAACCCCTCAAAGAACGCGTTGTGCAAGTCTAAATATTGTACTTCTTTACAAAAGATTACTGTAGGTCAGACTCATCTAACAATTATATGCTCTTGTATTATTAATGAGTCAGGGCGATGCGTCAGTGATTCTTATTACAAGCAATAAAATTTCCAATATTTTTTATTGAGGTAATTTAAAATAATTTTGCAGTAACATCTTGAGGATATTCTGGACCACTTCTTCGAACACTGACTTAATGTATGAAACCGTATCTCAAATTGATTTTGGAATTGTATGCAAGATTCCGATCAGTTCCATAATTATGGTCTCCGTGGTATGGAACTGATTATTTTTCGGCAACACAAGATAATGAGATGGTTTGTCTTGTATAGTAATCGCAAAGGAAATGGTTTAATGTATCAATATTTTCATTATTGAAAACTTTCTAATTAAATTAATTCAGTTTGCAATGTTTAATGTTTCATATTGTTTATCTTTGTTACAGGGATCCTAATGGTCCTATCCAAAACCATGGAGAACCTGACAAAAAACTGCCTTTTTGGGATACATATGACTCGATAAACCAACTCTACCTTCAGCTTGGTAATGTTTTCTAAATATCAATAAAATTTCTTAATATAGTGATTCACTAGAACGATGAAACAGGTCGTATTTATAATTAATAAGCCATTTTTTGATTATATATATTTATATATATATATATATATATATATATATATTATATATATATATATATATATATATATATATATATATATATAAGTAGTGTTCTTTCAAAGCTTGTAGGCTAAACATGCCTAATTAAGACACTATTTTGTCCAAAATTGCATGATTATGAGAACAATAAATTCTCGAAACGTCGCATAGATAAAATTGTTTATTCATTGACTGAAACCTAAGAACAACACAAACTTAAATTATCAACAGTCGAGAACTGATCAAACAATATATATATATATATATATATAATATATATATATATATATATATATATATATATAGAAAGAGAGAGAGAGAGAAATAAGAATTATATTTTATTTTCAATAAACAACCTGAAAACATACATAAAACGTATAACAATATTTCAATAAAAAATATTTGTTCTTGTTCTGTTTATTTTGGAACTTATAACTTACAACTATGTATTTACGACAGTATACAATCATTATTTTTGTATGACAATTGACCTCTGCTGTGTGATTGATGTATGCTGGCGATATCTTTAATTATTTGTGCTGCGCCAGCCAGTTTCATTTGTATAGGAAGGGTTCTAAAAAAAATAGACAAAACACAATACAATTGACCGATAATATGTAAGAATTCTTAATTTGATGTATACACTATCAAAAATAATTTGCAATAATATATTAGATTTTTGTATTATAGAATATTATAAAGCTCAATGAGATTTTTAAACAAATTTAAAGGATATTTTTCAATAAAAATCCTAGAGCCGAGTTCCAGGGTTCGAAATATTTTTGTCGTCAACTATTACATGGGATGTATGACGGAATGCATGTTTTATGTTATTATAATCAATTTATGAATAAAAAATAAAATTATACTATTGTGGTTCAAATCGGCAGTTTTATTTTTTTTTTTGTTGATACCTTCTGAATTTAAGTAAAATTTTGTTCATGTTTCCTTTTTTTAATATCAATATTACTAATTTTTTAAAGAACTATAACTTCGTTCAAGGTTCGAATAGATTTTAACTGATTTGTGGTATTAAAATTAGCTGTAAATGCGACAATTATTTCGTATGGGAACATCCTTTATCTTGTTTAATCTTCTATGTGTGGTAATAGATCCACTGTAACCGTACCAGAATTATCATTAATTTACATACGACCAAGATAAGTACCACTGCAACTATAATTCACTGATGATAGTATCCTGTTTGAGTTTTGATTAATTAATTGTCTCTGAATGCTTGGTTGTATTTAGGGAATGCGAATTTATTAAGCGATATTTTAAAATATTTTTATTACTTTGTCAAATAGTATGTTAATTTTGGTATATTATTTTCAGTAATGAACCTTTGCAATCTGACGAAAAAAATACGAAAAATCCCCCCTGGAAAATCGAGTGCTTACGTTTCAGGATGCGTCGAATCTGAATTACGAATGAAAAAAAAAAATTCGGTTTGTCCGACGTTCGCGGGATTTCTCTGATACTGCTGGACCAATTTTTTTTTTTTTTAATACTCCACAAATATACTAGTCCATGCAGCAAGATCCTATCACCAAGACATTGATATCAGCCGGTCATTTTTAAAATGGCGACCGACTAAAAGTGGTTAAATTCAATAACTCAGTTATTTTTGTAGATAGAGAAATAATATATTCGTGTTTTTTAACCGAAAAACCGCGAATAATTATAGAGGCCCTTATAGAATAATTATAGAGAGAAAAAAGAAAAGAAAAAGATTGAAATTTCACCTATAGCATTTCCAAGTCAATTGTAACCATTTCCAAGTCAAATGTAACTTTTTCCAAGTCAAATGTAACCTTTTCCAAGTCAAATGTAACCCTTTCCATTTCAAATGTAACCCTTTCCAAGTCAAATGTAACTTTTTCCATTTCAAATGTCACCTTTTCCATTTCAAATGTTACCTTCTCCAAGTCAAATGTCACCTTTTTCTTCACTTCTAGCCTTAAATATTCCGTTTTATTTATTCATTTATTGAAAAATAATTAGTTTAATTAAAATTATGACTTTTTTAATAATTTTGGCATATCATATCACTGTTTTTTTTTTTTAGATATTTGATATCAAGTTCTGTTTTTACGAACTAATATTTAAAAAAAATATTTAGTTTTAAAATAGTTGTTGATTTTGAATTTTTTAGAGGGGAGGGATAGTTTTTGGGAATAATTAATGTGTTTTCGGGTATTATAATGACGTTTTTCGAGATGTATTTTTTATCGCTCGCGTGCATATTAACTCGCATTTACTTTTAATGTTTTTTTATTGATATAGGGATTAATAAATGTGTTTTCGGGTATTATAATAACGTTTGTCGAGCTGTATTTTTTATCGCTCATGCGTATTTCAACTTGAATTTACTGTTAATGTTTTTTATTGATATAGGGATTAATTATTGTGCTTTCGGGTGGTTATGATTACGTTTTTCGAGCTGTATTTTTTATCGCTCATGGATATTTCAACTCGCATTTACTTTTTATTTTTTTTATTGATATAGGGATGAATTATCGTGCATTCGAGTGGTTATGATTACATTTTTGGAGCTCTATCCTTTATCGCTCATGCGTATTTCAACTCGCATTTACTTTTTATTTTTTTTTATTGGTATAGGGATGAATTATCGTGCATTCGGGTGGTTATGATTACATTTTTGGAGCTCTATCCTTTATCGCTCATGCGTATTTCAACTCGCATTTACTTTTTATTTTTTTTATTGGTATAGGGATGAATTATCGTGCATTCGGGTGGTTTTGATTACATTTTTGGAGCTCTATCCTTTATCGCTCATGCGTATTTCAACTCGCATTTACTTTTTATTTTTTTTATTGGTATAGGGATGAATTATCGTGCATTCGGGTGGTTTTTAATTTACATTATTTTTGAGCTCTATCCTTTATCGCTCATGCGTATTTCAACTCGCATTTACTTTTTATTTTTTTTATTGGTATAGGGATGAATTATCGTGCATTCGGTGGTTTTGATTACATTTTTGGAGCTCTATCCTTTATCGCTCATGCGTATTTCAACTCGCATTTACTTTTTATTTTTTTTATTGGTATAGGGATGAATTATCGTGCATTCGAGTGGTTATGATTACATTTTTGGAGCTCTATCCTTTATCGCTCATGCGTATTTCAACTCGCATTTACTTTTTATTTTTTTTATTGGTATAGGGATGAATTATCGTGCATTCGGGTGGTTTTGATTACATTTTTGGAGCTCTATCCTTTATCGCTTATGCGTATTTCAACTCGCATTTACTTTTTATTTTTTTTATTGGTATAGGGATGAATTATCGTGCATTCGGGTGGTTTTGATTACATTTTTGGAGCTCTATCCTTTATCGCTTATGCGTATTTCAACTCGCATTTACTTTTTATTTTTTTTATTGGTATAGGGATGAATTATCGTGCATTCGGGTGGTTATGATTACATTTTTGGAGCTCTATCCTTTATCGCTTATGCGTATTTCAACTCGCATTTACTTTTTATTTTTTTTATTGGTATAGGGATGAATTATCGTGCATTCGGGTGGTTTTGATTACATTTTTGGAGCTCTATCCTTTATCGCTCATGCGTATTTCAACTCGCATTTACTTTTTATTTTTTTTATTGGTATAGGGATGAATTATCGTGCATTCGGGTGGTTTTGATTACATTTTTGGAGCTCTATCCTTTATCGCTCATGCGTATTTCAACTCGCATTTACTTTTTATTTTTTTATTGGTATAGGGATGAATTATCGTGCATTCGGGTGGTTTTGATTACATTTTTGGAGCTCTATCCTTTATCGCTTATGCGTATTTCAACTCGCATTTACTTTTTATTTTTTTTATTGGTATAGGGATGAATTATCGTGCATTCGGGTGGTTTTGATTACATTTTTGGAGCTCTATCCTTTATCGCTCATGCGTATTTCAACTCGCATTTACTTTTTATTTTTTTTATTGGTATAGGGATGAATTATCGTGCATTCGAGTGGTTATGATTACATTTTTGGAGCTCTATCCTTTATCGCTCATGCGTATTTCAACTCGCATTTACTTTTTATTTTTTTTATTGGTATAGGGATGAATTATCGTGCATTCGGGTGGTTTTGATTACATTTTTGGAGCTCTATCCTTTATCGCTTATGCGTATTTCAACTCGCATTTACTTTTTATTTTTTTTATTGGTATAGGGATGAATTATCGTGCATTCGGGTGGTTTTGATTACATTTTTGGAGCTCTATCCTTTATCGCTTATGCGTATTTCAACTCGCATTTACTTTTTATTTTTTTTATTGGTATAGGGATGAATTATCGTGCATTCGGGTGGTTATGATTACATTTTTGGAGCTCTATCCTTTATCGCTTATGCGTATTTTAACTCGCATTTACTTTTTATGTTTTTTATTGGTATAGGGATGAATTATCGTGTATTCGGGTGGTTATGATTACATTTTTGGAGCTCTATCCTTTATCGCTCATGCGTATTTCAACTCGCATTTACTTTTTATGTTTTTTATTGGTATAGGGATGAATTATCGTGCATTCGGGTGGTTATGATTACGTTTTTCGAGCTGTATTTTTTATCGCTCATGGATATTTCAACTCGCATTTACTTTTTATTTTTTTTTATTGGTATAGGGATGAATTATCGTGCATTCGGGTGGTTATGATTACATTTTTGGAGCTCTATCCTTTATCGCTTATGCGTATTTTAACTCGCATTTACTTTTTATGTTTTTTATTGGTATAGGGATGAATTATCGTGTATTCGGGTGGTTTTGATTACATTTTTTGAGCTCTATCCTTTATCGCTAAGGCGTATTTCAACTCGCATTTACTTTTTATGTTTTTTATTGATATAGGGATGAATTATCGTGCATTCGGGTGGTTATGATTACATTTTTGGAGCTCTATCTTTTATAGCTCATGGGTATTTCAACCCGCATTTACTTTTTATGTTTTTTATTTGTATAGGGATGAATAATCGTGCATTCGGGTGGTTATGATTACATTTATGGAGCTCTAACCTTTATCGCTTATGCGTATTTCAACTCGCATTTACTTTTTATGTTTTTTATTGGTATAGGGATGAATTATCGTGTATTCGGGTGGTTATGATTACATTTTTTGAGCTCTATCCTTTATTGCTCATGCGTATTTCAACTCGCATTTACTTTTTATGTTTTTTATTGGTATAGGGATTAGTTATCGTGCATCCGTGTGGTTGTGATTATGTTGTAATAAAAGGATAGAGCACAAAAAATATCCTTTATCACTCATGCGTATTTCAACTTGCACTTACTTATAATGTTTTTTATTGATATAGGCATTAATTGTTGTGTTTTCGGGTGGTTATGATTACGTTTTTTGAGCTCTATCTTTTATCGCTCTTGGATATTTCAACTTGCATTTACTGTTAACGACTTTTACTGATATAGGGATTAATTAATGTTCTTTCGGGTGGTTATGATTAAGTTTTTGATTGATTATTTTGTTTTTAGTTCTCATTATAACGTTGCTGGAATATACCTACATCATTTAGCTTTTTTTTATTTATTTATTTTTATTTTATAATTTTTTTTTTTTTTTTTTTTTTTAAGGAAAAGGATTATTAAAAGGATTAGTTATAGTTATTTTTTTAGCGTCCTGAGTAAGTTTTTTTAACTAAATATTTTATAATGGACCCACTTCCTAACTTGTTCTTACAATTATTTGATAATTTAATTGAGGAATCGTTTATTCAATTTTCGGGTGTTCTTGTAACATTATTTGAACCTTATTTGTTATCGCTTTTACTCATTTCAAGTTATGTTCCTGTTTCATAAATATTTGATAGAGTGATCGTTTATAGTGTTTTCGGGAATAATAATAGAGTTTATGACATTTTTTTATAGCTACTGCACATTTTAACTTAAGTAAAAAGTGATCTAAAACAATGCGCAAGCGCGATGTAACATCCAGTTCAAAAACGTAATCAGAACGTGCAAAAACAACAATAAAAAGCATTGTGCAACAGCCTATATCAATAAAAAGATAAGAAGTAAATGCAAGTTGAAATGCGAACAAGCGACAATAAATACAGCTCAAAAAACGTAATTACAAGAAACGCAAATACAATTAATAACCTATATATCAATAAAAAACGTTAAAAGTAAATGCGAGTTGAAATACGCATGAGCGATAAAAAATACAGCTCAAAAAATGTAATCATAACCACCCGAATGCACGATAATTCATCCCTATATAAATAAAATACATTAAAAGTAAGTGCAAGTTGAAATACGCATGAGCGATAAAGGATAGAGCTCAAAAAATGTAATCATAACCACCCAAATGCACGATAATTCATCCCTATATCAATAAAAAACATTATAAGTGAATGCGAGTTGAAATACCCATAAGCAATAAAAAATACAGCTCTTAAAACGTAATCATAACCAGCCGAAAGCACATTAATTAATCCCTATACCAATAAAAAACATTAAAAGTAAATGCGAGTTGAAATACGCATGAGCGATAAAGGATATAGCTCAAAAAAACGTAACCAAAACCACCCGAAAGCACAATAATTAATCCCTATATCAATAAAAAACATTAAAAGTAAATGCGAGTTGAAATACGCATGAGCGATAAAGGATAGAGCTCAAAAAAACGTAACCAAAACCACCCGAAAGCACAATAATTAATCCCTATATCAATAAAAGACGTTAACAGTAAATGCAAGTTGAAATATCCAAGAGCGATAAAAGATAGAGCTCAAAAAACGTAACCATAACCACCCGAAAACACAACAATTAATGCCTATATTAATAAAAAACATTATAAGTAAGTGCAAGTTGAAATACGCATGAGCGATAAAGGATAGAGCTCAAAAAATGTAATCATAACCACCCGAATGCACGATAATTCATCCCTATACCAATAAAAAACATAGAAACTAAATGCGAGTTGAAATACGCATGAGCGATAAAGGATAGAGCTCAAAAAATGTAATCATGACCACCCGAATACACGATAATTCATCCCTATATAAATAAAAATCATAAAAAGTAAATGCGAGTTGAAATATCCATGAGCGATAAAAAATACAGCTCGAAAAACGTAATCATAACCACCCGAAAGCACAATAATTAATCCCTATATCAATAAAAATCATAAAAAGTAAATGCGAGTTGAAATATCCATGAGCGATAAAAAATACAGCTCGAAAAACGTAATCATAACCACCCGAAAGCACATTAATTAATCCCTATACCAATAAAAAACATTAAAAGTAAATGCGAGTTGAAATACGCATGAGCGATAAAGGATAGAGCTCAAAAAAACGTAACCAAAACCACCCGAATGCACGATAATTCATCCCTATACCAATAAAAAAAATAAAAAGTAAATGCGAGTTGAAATACGCATGAGCGATAAAGGATAGAGCTCAAAAAATGTAATCATAACCACCCGAATGCACGATAATTCATCCCTATATCAATAAAAAACATTAACAGTAAATTCAAGTTGAAATATGCATGAGCGATAAAAAATACAGCTCGAAAAACGTTATTATAATACCCGAAAACACATTAATTAATCCCTATATCAAAAAAAAACATTAAAAGTAAATGCGAGTTAATATGCACGCGAGCGATAAAAAATACATCTCGAAAAACGTCATAATTGAAATCTTGCTTTCATAATACACCCCTAACTCAGTTATTTTTGAAGATGGAGAACATTTTTTTGAGTGTTTTTAATCAGAAAATCGCGAATAATTATGAAAAAGAAAAGAAAACAATTCTAATTTTATCTATGATGAGGCCATATCTTAGTTATTTTTAAGGATACTGAAAAATTTGTATAGAGTTTTAGAATCAGAAAAGCGCGATAAAAGGGGAAAATTGATTTCTATATTTAAGTAACGAATCGTGACAGATGTAATTCAACTTAAAATCAGTTATTATTGAAGATAGAGAAAAATCGAAAAGACAAGCAGCTAAAAACAGCAAGATAAACATATCCTATTATAGTTATTGAGAAATAAATAACAAATATGTAATAATTAGCAGCGTTTTCTTACGTATGTTATATAAGTTAGCTATTGTGTGCAATTTGAATATAATTTTAATAGAGATTATAAATTATAAGATGTATTTTATCACAAAATTGTTTTTATTTTGTATAGGTGTAGAAGCTGAAGTAAAAAATCATTACCGTGGTCATAAGATGTCGCTTTGGTTGAACCTCATTCCTCAACTCCACCAACCTGGTCTCGAGGAACTTAGTATGAGGCACCACCACTTCCAAGAAGAAGGTGCTCAGTATTACGACGGTAAATAAAATTTTTGTTATTTTATGTTATTATTTTACGATTATTACTAAATTTCTGGGTTATTAGGGAGATGCAACAGTATTAATAACCTGGTTCTAAGTCAGACGCTTTGGTTTCTCTAAGTAAACTTCGCTTTACCACAAATTAATCGGCCCCTGGCAATCCTCTAACGTCTTTTGAACTCGGAGATGCTGAACAGGCTTCTCTGATGTACCTACTGGTATAATATCTACCGTCCTAGATTTAATCAAAGCTTTTAGAGCAAACATCTTACCATTTATTTATGTATGCACAACACACCAAAAAGCATTGTGATCAGAAGACCAGTAATATGACAAATATATTTTATGAACATTAAAAAAATAAAATAAAATAAGTAAAGTATACTAAATTAATAAAACAACCTGGAAAATATAACATAAAATTAATACCACTGACAACAAAAATTAACGCCTAAGCGTGAGTACTGGATACGAATGTCTGCGATTCGTTTTCAATTTCGTTGAAGTCAGGATAATCCTAAAAAACTTATTTATACCAGTACAAAATGCCTTTGAAAGTAGAGAATATATTGAATTCTCTTGAATTTAATGTGAAAAATAAATTTAAAAGACATTGAAGATAAGAATTTAGTGACATTTTTTAGAACATTCTTCCTTACATTTCTTACTTATAAAAACAATAATTAAATTATGAGACCATTTACTGCAACTAAACCTTACATTATTCATTGTGAACAAAATAACTTATCTTGAGTTTTAAACATAACAAAACGATAAATAACAATGATGAAGCCAAATTAATAATAAGCATCAATTACTAATTAATTATTTATGAATGTCATCCATGCGTTTCTGAGTTCGTTAACGTCAGGATAATCCTAAAAAAAATCAATTTATACCAGTACAAAATGTCATTGAACTTAAAGAATATATTGAATTCAATGTAAAAAGTAAATGTACAAGACATTGAAGATAAGAATTTATTGACATTTTTTAGAACTTTCATCATTACATTTTTTACTTATAAAAACTAATAATTAAATTATGTGATCATTTTTTCGCAACTAAAGCTTAAATTGGTCATTGTGAACAAAATAGCCAATTTTGAGTTTTAAACACAACAAAATGATAAATAACAATGATAAAATAAAATTAGTAATTAGTATTAATTTCAATGCACAAAATATTCTTGTTATATCCGATTTAAAATGTAGTATATAATAAGAAATTTTAGGTATATGACATTGAAATAAATGATAATATCAGCAGTATGGAGTGATTTTATCTCTGGTAGCTCCAATTACTTTTTAATAGGGAAAAACCCCTGCAAACAGCCGTCAATTCTGATACTCCCTACCAGGTTTCAGTTTTCAGATACCTTTTAGAATATACGGTCCTTCGTTATATCTTGCAGAACGGTAGAAAACTAACGAATTTTACCGCCCAGGTTCATTTGTGGATCTATTATTGAGAATATTAAATTTATATATTTTTTTTAATTAACATATTCACACCTATCATAAAAAATTATGACAATTTTAAAACGTACTGGTGAAAAAGGGAGCACAGCAGCACACCTTCCGATATTATATTTTCTTCATTAATTCTTCTAATGAAGCCTCTCATCCACCTATTTTTCGGTCTCTTTCGATACATTTCAACAGTTGCTACGTCGTATATAACTCTACTGTAATGTCCGTTGTTTGTCATGAAAACTCGTATAAAGGGTGTCTATGTTCTGGTGAATAGTTTGTTATATGTAGGACTTTATGTTATGCGTGCCATAGAGCTCTTAATAAGTCCCCACATTTGTGTCATTAAAATACATATTTTTTTTGTGAACAGTGAACTGTGAGTCATAGACCCATATGGTTTTAAGTAGATATGTATATAAATTCAGTTTCTATCTAATCATCCCCATGTCTACTAACTAACTTCCCCGAAAGAGAATATGGAACCTCAGTATTAAATGCTTTGAACAAACCACTACAGCTGACACTATCTAATCTGGTCCGTATTTAAATTGTACAATGCATGTGAAAATAGCACTAATAGCCATAAAGAATAAATTTTATTTTGTCACTATGTTTGGGTATGTGAAGTAAAATTATATTATAAAAAATAGATTTATTAAAAAGGTAGCTTTAATTCATAAAAAATCCGAACAAAATTAAACTATTAAAAATTCATATTTTTTTTATGTACCAAGAAATTGTATTATAGGCAGCAAACTTTGAATCTCTATTGTTAATCTTATGCATAAAGTAATTATAAATATTATAGTTTAATATTACAATGTTATTAAATTATTGTCTCCTTCTTTAATTACTCTTATCCATTAGTTAGTAACAATAAATAATTTAGTATTATATTACATTTATGGTGATAAAGAAAAAAAAGATTGATTTAGATTTAAAGTGTATAAGTTTGCTTACACATTTAAATTTTACAATGCATAGCATTTCAATAAAAGTTAGTCTAAAAAGAAATGTAAAAATAATTAATTTTGTCAGTTCATGAACCAAATAATGCTCAATTTCAAAAGTACTCTTTTAATATGTTATTGCATTAGTGAGATTAGATAAGTTCTGTAACAATAAGATTTTCGTAAAACAGAAGTACCTGCTGCTATACTTTAATAGTGGTATTCCGCGGACTCCTGGGAATCTGCCAGGGTTTCCTGTATTAATTTAAATTGCCATAACGAAACATATTGGCAAAGCGTTCGTTTGTATGAAGATTTTATTCATTTCTGAGCTCCTTTATTGATAATAAACAGACATCTACATTGTATTTGTAAATTTCAGTAATCCACTAAAAGCAATATTTTGTGGACTACAGTCGTTTCATAGATTCAGAGAGTCCGGGTCTAGCAAATATTATCTTGGATAGTTCTTAAAAATTTAATAGTAATCACTTATTAAAAAAAAAAAAAATAAGTGGTCACTGTGTCGGATGTGCCTTAAATCAAGATGAAGATTAGCAATAGGTACTATAACCAATTAGGGAATGTTCAGTAATTGTTTATTGATCCAGTTTACTTGATTGATTTTTACATTGAAATCTAAAAAATATATGTTTTTTTTTTTTTTTTTTTTTTTTTTTTTTTTTTTTTTTTTTTTTTTTTTTTTTTTTTTTTTTTTTTTTCCTTATCCCCTTAATTTAAAATTCTTAATTAATCGTTTTCGTTACTAAATTATTCCTTTTTCTGTAACCTGCATACATTTTAAGGAATTGCGGAGTTCTTCAAAGTTTTAAAATTATTTTCAAAATGAAATATATCTGCGACGGGGCTCGCTTCTGGCTGTTTGGTGTCCTTAAAATTACCTCTTAAGCCTATCTTATTCTAAAATAACTTAATCAGATACAACAGCATTTTGCCACCGTTTTGGGGCTGATGGAGGTAATAGGCTAGAAACTAGCGGATTCGCAATTCGTTTTGTTGTTTCAAAAAACTTGACCTGACGTCGCTTCATAAACTCTTGCACAGTTGGGATGTTCAAAATTTTATGGACATTGAGAGTTTTTTCCCTCCAGAGTGAAGTACTTCTGCATATTTTTTTGACCACCCCATTTTGAAATTGCTGCAATTTCTTCGCTGTGTGCTGTGTGATATGAGGAAACATAGGAGCACCGTACAGCAGAGCTAGCCGGATGAAGCTGCTGTAAATAATAATTTTCAGTCGCAAACTTAAGTGTGGCGAAGTGAGGAGATGGGCTAGTCTGTACGACTTGTTTCTAACCTGATTTAGTTTTTTTCTAAAGTGACCTGCAAAAGTCAAGTGTCGGTCAAATTTGATTCCTAGGTATAATATTGTCCTGGAAATGGATTTATTTACATTTTCTATCGTAAACTTTTTAGGTAATTTCTTTTTATTTTTTTGGAAAGAAAAAATTATACCATCCGTTTTCTCAGGATTTGCGTTTATATTTAAAAATCGGAGCTTTTCCACTATTTTGTTTGCAGTGGTTTCAGCATACGCCATTGCCTTGGATGAGTTAGTACTTGAACTATAAATGGCAATGTCATCAGCGTACGCCATTACTTTGCAATGGTCGTAGTTTTCTCCTACTACGCGAGCCGTGTACAAGTTAAATAAAATGGGAGAGAGGACGGCACCTTGGGGAACCCCACGATTCACTTTTATGGGCTTGGATATACTGTTTCCCACCTTGACCGAGACATCCCTCTTTATAAGGAATGGCTTTATGATTGAGAAAAGTTGCTCCGGACAGTCTAAGGTCATGAGTTGTTGACATAGCGATCCATGCGACACAGAGTCAAAGGCTTTAGAACAATCCATAGAAATCATTGCTGTGGCCAGATTATTTCTTAGATTTCTTGTAACGTCCGCTTGTAGCCTTATCAGTGGATGCTCAGTACTTAACTGAGATTGGAACCCTGTTTGCTCGGGAGGAATAATGTCGTGATCCGTGCAGAAATCTCTTAAGTAGTTGATAATTACTTTTTCGAAAATTTTTCCTAAATGTGGCAGCAAACATACCGGGCGGTAATGTTCTGGTTTGTCTCCATTTTTTGCTGGCTTCAGCAAAGGTATGAGAATGGCCTTTTTTCATGTATCTGGATAATACCTTAAGCGGAAGCAGGAGTTGTAAAGATTTGCCAAGTGAATGATACCTTTCTTAGGTAATTGTTTTAATAAGATTGTTTGAATCCCATCATTTCCTGGTGCTTTATTACCCTTTGTTCTGCGAAGGATCGTTTTAAGTTTTTTAGGTGATAAAAACATAAAGTTTTGCTGGCGAGGGAACTCTTCATGGGGCAGATCGTATGAAGCTTGGTTTTGAAAGCTTTTCTTGTAATATTCAGCGAGTATGTCCGCTTGCTTATCTGTATGCATGATATTATCACCATCATGGATTCTTACTGAAGACACCTTTTTTGTTGATGTGCGTAAAAGTTTCCAAAACTTCCTATGATCTCCATGTGTTGCATTAAGTTTATCCTGCCACAAACTCGATTTCCATATTTTCATCAGCCTGCGAATTTGTGATGTCAACGCGTTGACCGTGCTCTTTATACCAGGGTTTTTAGTACGATACCACTTGTTCTTCCATTTGTTGCGTAGGGCAATGAGTTGCAGAATGTGATCGGGGGGTGATTGTAAGAAAGGAGGAACTGGTGCGTATTTCGGAAGTGCGGCATTTGCAGCGTTTACTACCTTATTAGTGAAATCAATTATGTACGAATCAACTTCTTCCTTTGTGGTCAATGTTGGAACGCAACCGAGTTGGTTCTGGACTATGTTCCGGTACATATCCCAATCTGCCTGTCGGTAACTGTAGTTTGTCGGTTTTGGCTTCTCCATTTTACCCATTAATTCATAATATACCGGACGGTGGTCTGACGAAATGAATTCAAGAGCTTCACATGCAGTGATTTTGTGAGGTTGTCTTGTCAGGATCAGGTCGATGGTTGAGGTCGATGAAGGGTTAGCTGAATGCCTGAAAGTATGAGAGGAAGGGTGGATCACAGTAAAAGCTGATTTGAGAATGAATTGGCCCGCTTTATTGCTTTTGTTATTATGCCATTGCGAATGGCGAGCATTTAAATCTCCGATAATCCAGTGATTGCTTTTCTTACTACATTCCACCATTATTCGATTAAATTCCACCAGCGAACTACGTGGATGTCTGTACATTCCTGTAAAAAATATTGGTTGTCCTAAACGTACTTGAACAGTGACATGATGAATGGTTTTGTCAATTACTGAGGTTAACGGAGATACTTTCTTCCATACTATTCCCTTCCGAACTGCTATTAGTACTCCTCCATGCGGGTCCTGACTATCATCGGAGATTGTCGAGTAACCACAAATTTGTACTTCTTGTACTAATTTTGTATCGGTGAAAACCGCGATAGACGGGCGAGTTAAAGATAATAACACTTCGATTTCCTCTTTGCGTTTTAAAAATCCGTTGGCGTTGAAATTTATGATGGTATGCTGATTACGCATGTTTGTTGGTGAAGAGAGAAACGACTGTCTGAATAAGTTGGGTTATTTGATTTGTGATAGTGTTCATAAAATTGGTTAGGGTTGTTGTGAACTGATCTACACAGGGTGGTGGAGTCCGGTCCTCGTTAAATAGTGTCTTAGTGAAGGTGGTTTTAGCAGAAGGCAGTTGAGGTATCTCTGGAAAATCGGCTGCTGAGAAAGAAGGATTGATTTTTGCTTGAGCGTTCTTGTTGGCGGTGTCTTTATTCTTCTTTTGTAGCTGTGCCAATAACTCTATCCTTTTCGGACATTGGCGATATGAAGCTACGTGTTCGTCTGAACAGTTTGTACATCTGATCTTATTAACCTCTCGTTGGCAGTCTTTGATGTCGTGAGGCCCTGAACATCGAACGCAGACCGGCAGCCGATAGCAGTGGTTTTTTGTGTGCCCAAGCTGCTGACAACGATAGCACTGTGGAGTTCCTTTCTGTTCTTTATATGGGGCTACTTTGAAAAGAACTTTATTAATATGCCTTATGGCCTTAATATCTTCTATTTTTGTGTCAGCCGCAGCGGTAACGAGAACGGGAGGTATTTCATGTCTGTTTCCACTAGGATCTGTTTTTTGCATTCTTCGGACATCCAAGATGCCATTTACTAACATCAGGGCCTTTCTGATTTCCGATATGTCGTGATCAACATCTAAATTGAGAATAACAAATTTACGACAAGGCTTAGTAGCACCACGAGGGGCATATGTGTGAAATTGGCTTCCACAGCCAATAAGAATGTTTTTTACTTTATTGTGGAGTTCAATATCATCAGCGAATATGATCTTTTTGGATATTCAAACGCTCTTTCAAGGACTTGTGTTTTATAGATGAAATGGGATGAGAGGTTTCGGACTCAATATATATGCACGATGCTTTTAAAGTTGAGGGACCCTTGTACTGTGCTGATTGGATAAGTTGGAAAAAATTAATAAGTTGTAGATTCTTTAAGGTGAAGGTAAAATTCTGTGAATAACATTGGAGGGTGGTATATGACTTCACAGCTCTTTTATGAAATATTAATGTACAACGTTTCAAATAAAATGCCATCTTCAGGTGCAAAAGAACGATTTTGTCAGAAAGTACAAAATATCGTCCAATGAAAAATGTATATTGGGGCCCACTGGATTATTGTTTTTATTTGTATGATATGTACAAACATATTTTGATGCATTAAGGTTTCCTTATTTTCATGTTTGATATTTCTGTGCTTAGGTTCGGTGCGGCCGCAAAGCCTGCAGCGGCCAGCAGTGGCGACGCCCCCGCCGACCACTACCACAAGCACGACGACTACCTCGACGACCTCAAGGCCCGAGGTGGAGCTGACCTCGACCGACTGCCCGCCCAACTCCACGGTGGGCCCCGCAGCCAGGCCGGCCACCAACAGCAACTCTCTCCTCAGGAAGCTTGCCTCCAGCCACTACCAGAGCTACACCACGGCCCTTACAGTCACGATAGCCGTCGGCTGCTTCCTCCTGCTCCTCAACATCCTTATCTTCGCGGGGATCTACCACCAGCGGGACCGGCGGGAGCGAGGCAGCAAGAAGAAGGAGGAGGCCGGTGAGCAGGAGAGCCCGGACGACGGTAAGCAGCCGGTGGAGCTGCAGGAGTTCAAGTGCTCGCCGGGGTCGGCGCGAGGGTTTCCCCCGGTCTACG
This sequence comes from Piezodorus guildinii, assembly GCA_023052935.1. Lineage (NCBI taxonomy): Eukaryota > Metazoa > Arthropoda > Insecta > Hemiptera > Pentatomidae > Piezodorus > Piezodorus guildinii. Next base: position 165,783,927 of record CM041292.1, read on the forward strand.
ACTGCGAGGCGGTGGTGAGCCCTTCCATCCCGGACCCGCCGCCGCCACCCAAGGCCCAGCCACCGCAGTCCGCCTCCGGCATCCTCAGGCCTTCAACGCCCAACACTCCCTCCCTCATGAAGAAACGGGTACAGATACAAGAGATATCCGTCTGAAACAATATAAATATATATATACGCGTTGGAATTGATATTTTAAAATTAACTTAACTGATATTTAGCTCCTCCAGGTCTGAGTGACGCCTCTTCGGCCGGCACAGGGTTGCGTCGACGGCATGACACTGCTCTGCGTTCCTCAGTATCTGATGTCGCTTCATGGAAGATTAACTGTTGAATATAAACTGTCTGGAAATGGCATCATGAATATTTATTGGTCTTGTGCCAAACCTTAATAAACAAGGTATAAATAAACTTGCCAAATATTGTAATTTCGTGTTTATATGAAAACCCTATATACATAGTTTGTACAGATATTGTGTTGTCAACCATTTTGTTATCGATGAAGTGAATTTTTTTTCATGATATGTAATGTATAGTTGATTTATAAATGTGTGCATATACTATATATATATATGCACATATTGAATTCCTTGACATGTCTGAAACGAAATTATTAAACGTGGTTTTTGCTGAATGGACCACTGGAAATAGTTGCTCATGAATTCGAATAATGTTGTAAAGAGATATGAAATGGTTTAATTTTCTGTTTGTGACTTTGAAGATGAAAATGAATAAAACTGACAAATCTTAATTTGTGTAAAAGGTATGTCTACACGCCCGTAACTTTATGACGATATTTTCTTTATTGGTTGATTTTTATAAAATTAAACTCGTCTAAAATCAGCTGTTGGATGCACATTAAAACTGGTTTTTGAACAAGGAATTTGCGCATGTCATTGAGATAATGAATATCGTTTATTATTCATTATTGAGCTGTGAAATGTTCATAATATTATAAAACTGGACTGATTCTGCATCTCTGAAACCTGAGGTAGCTGCTTCAAAATTCTTTGAATACACATCATCCGCCTAGTAGTTTGCCCAGTATAAGAACCAGCTTAGTTTCCAACATGCGTCTTATATCAAAATTACTGATCCAGGCTAATAGAAACAAAATAAAGCAATGCCACAAGAATATTATTTTAACTGCCGACATGTTTTTATGCAAGGTGTAATTTCTGAACGTTGGAGCAGCTACCTTTCCTGCAAATTAAGTAGTTCGCTATTGAATTTTTAATATGATGTTTTATAGATATGACCTTTTTATTAAAAATTTGTTTTGGATTCAGTTAAATCTATTGACTGTTGCTATAAGATGGCATCCATCTCTTTATATTTTAGAAGTTTATTGAAAGGAAAATTGAGATTGTAATTGTGTATGAAGCTAAATGTGATTTATGATACTAAATGAAATTGGAAAAGTTCAATTAATATAAAAATAAATTATTCATTTTCTCTAATCTTTGAAGTTGATTTTTGGTATACAATTTTTGAAATTAAACCCTTACGTATTTATTAACGATTAATTAAGAAGAGACTTCGAAGGTAAGTAATGCATTTGGCTAATACATTCTAATAAACTATTTATTATATTATGTATTGTTATTTTTAGTTTTAAAACATAATGATTATCTGAAGAAAAAAAAACTACCCTTAACAAATACTATTACAATAAAACGAATAAACAAAAGCCTTAAGTATTAGTTAAAATGTAGCTTTTTAAGGTAAGGAGTCATGATTCGTAAAATATTCCCCTCCAGAAAATTATATTTAAACTGCTTCGTTTCCTTTAGTTATTTTATCAACCTAAAATTTAAGTATTAAATTATGGACCTTTATACTATACTTTTTTTTAGTATAGATTTCTTTTCTTTTTTTTTTTTTTTAGAAACAATTCTTTATTGAACAATATTACAATCTGTCCAATTTAGGACATTTTTAATATGGATAAAGTACAACATTCATACTGCATTCACACGATATATACAAAACAACAAATTTATATAATAATAATACAATATAAATAAATACAAAACAAAATCAATAAAAATATATACAAAAGTCACTCATACCTATATACAATTCACAAGCATACAGCACGTGAGTGGAGAATCTAGCCAATGCTAGAACTCCAATATACATTTTACAAGAGGTCTCGAGGCCACTGCCGTTTCAACCTTCTAGGAGGATGGTAAGGATGTGTGGAGCTGGATAAGGATTGAGCTAGGGGATTAGGGTGATGGATAAGGTTCTGATGGAATTTAGAGAATTTTAATGGTATAAGGTCTAAAATAAATGGAATATTTAGGTCGCGGTGTAAGGTATGGTTGGATACATAATAAGGAGCATTAACTATTGTTCGGAGGACTTTTGATTGGAAGGATTGAATGCGTTTGATGTTAGAAAATTTAGCTGTCCCCCACAGTTCAAGTCCGTAGGTCCAGATAGGTTTCAGTACTGTCTTGTATATTAGCAGTTTGTTCTCGATAGATAATTTAGAATTTCTGTTCAGTAGTCTGTATAATTGTCCGAATCGTCGATTAAGTTCTTGTCGTTTAAGTCTAGTATGCGGGTTCCAAGTTAGTCTTTTGTCCAGAAGGAAGCCAAGATACCGGACTGTGTCGGAGAAAGGAAGCGGAACGGAGTTAAAGAGAACTGGAGGGCAGGATTGTCTTCGAAGGGTAAAGGTGACATGTCTGCATTTGGATTGATTTACTTTGATTCTCCAGTTGTTACACCAGTCTTCAATTTGAGAAAGGTGTGTTTGGAGGCCTGTAGATGCAATTTCGGGATCTAAGTGAGAGGATAGGATAGCTGTGTCATCAGCGTACGTTGCTAGGAAGGTATTAGGGCAAAGAGGAATATCAGCCGTGTATATATTGTAGAGGATAGGACCAAGGACACTACCCTGAGGAACACCGGATTCGACTGGATAATAATTGGAATATTCTGCACCACAACGAACTCGGAAGGAGCGGTTTGATAGATAGGATCGGAGGACTAGGTATAAGGATAGGGGTAAATGGTTTTTGAGCTTAAAGAGCAATCCTGGGTGCCACACCCGGTCAAATGCTTGCTTGCAGTACTCCTTGTTCTCAAGGGCAGAGGAAATATGGTCAACGACTCGGAGCCCTTGCTGAACGGTTGAATGTTGGGAACGGAATCCAAACTGATGGGAAGGAATAGTGTGGGATTCTAATAACGGTAATATTCGTTTGAGGAGGATTTTTTCAAAGATTTTTGAAAGGATTGGGAGTAGGCTGATAGGTCTATATGATGTCGTAGTGTTAGGAGGTTTACCTGGTTTTAGGAAGAGAATTATTGTGGAATGTTTCCATAAGAGAGGAAAATGAGTAGTGCGTAGAATGGAGTTGTAAATATATGTAAGAAATATAACGGCTTTAGATGGAAGCTGTCTGAGAATCTGAGGAGTGAGGAGATCGTATCCAGGAGATTTACGGAGTGCAAGTTTTCGGAGAAGATATTTGACCTCAGAGGGATTAACTGCTTTAGGAGGTAATGAAAGCGGGATTGGAGACTGAAGGAACTGTTCCACTACTGAAGTGTGGTTTGGATTGGATTCTGGATGAGGTGTGAAGACTTGGGAAACGTATTTGGCAAGTTCCTCGGCTTTGTCTTCATCAGACGCAGCCCAGGAACCATTACTACGACGGAGAGGATGGGAAATATGGTGGGATTTTAGAATTTTCTTGGTGACATTCCACAGGGAATTGTCACAAGCCGAAAGAGAAGAAAGGAAGGAACTAAAGGATTGGGAACGGAAGGTCGCCAACTCCCTCTTTAATTGTCTACAATAAAAGTTATAGGAGCGGCGATCTGTGGGGTGACGGGTGCGTTGCCATAAGGATCTGGATCGGCGTTTGGTGCGGATGAGGTCTATGAGGTGTTGTGGTAAATGGTTTTGGTTATGACTTATCTGGGAGTGCTTGGGAGAGGAGGCAGTCCAAACAGCTTGTTGAATAGCGATGGTGAAGGAGTTTACGGCATCGTCAAGGTCATCTGGAGTTTTGAGTTTCACTCCGAGGTCAATATCATTGGTCAGGATTTGGCGAAAAAGGTCCCAGTTTACTGGTCCTCTGATAAATGACGGTGGGGTGGGTTTAGGAATAGGAATTAGGGATACTTTAAGGAGCAATGGACTATGGTCAGAGGACAGTTCATCAAGGCGAGTCACCGACATGTTTAGGGAGCCTAATCCGCTGTGAATGAAGAAGTCAAGGATGTCAGGATTACGGTTAGGATCAGTTGGCCAGTAGGTAGGGGAGTCAGGAGGCAGGAGGTTGAAACGTCTAGAGCTGAGTGCAGACTGTAAATTGCGCCCACGACAATTCGTGGATCTGCAACCCCATTGTTGGTTCTTAGCATTCATGTCTGCACCCAGAATGAAGTGGTTTCCTAAGGCATTGAGGAAGGATTCGAATAGAATGTTGGAGATGGAATGTTTAGGAGGGCAGTACGCTGATGCGAGGGTGATCGGAAAAGAAAAAGTCTTGATTACTATGGCGGTGCATTGTAGGAAATCATAGGAGGGAACTGGGAGTATATGGTGGGAGAGGGACTGGTGCACAATGACAGCAGTACCGGTATGGGCTCTTCCGTCTGGGTGGTCTGTACGGTATGTTACGTATTGCGGTATTTTAAAGAACTGTTTAGTGGTTAGTCTAGTTTCAGTAATAAGTGCTACATCAACGTTTTTGTCTTGCAATAAAGCTGTAAGTTCGTCAGTGTGATTTCTAACACCATTCGCATTCCAAAGGAGAATGGACATGGAGTTAGGTGTAGTCATTTAAGGATTTTTTAAGGAAGGGATTAAATTTGATACGAGATTAGTAAGTAGTGATATTAGCGGCATAACAAGAGATTTGATTTCAGTGATGAAGGATGTCATCAAACTTGTAAGGTCTGTGACATTTGATAGAGGAGGAATATGAGAAATTTGATGCGGATGAGGTTTTTGAGGGTTGGGTAAATTTTGAGGAATAGGTGGCTGTGGAAGGGGTTCAGGATTTTGAAGTATGCGTTGTTCCGGCAGGGCCTCTTTGTTCTGGTTCCCACCTCCAAGTAGATGGGCAAATGTTACATTGGAATCAATTTTTTTTTAAGGTTGTCTTCTGCTTCTGATCGGTTCAGCTGTTTCATCCAGATTCTGAGGTTTTTGGTATCTGCTTTTGAGGTTCTTGTAGATTTGACATCCCTTGTAGTTAGCCGGGTGGTCCTCTAGGCACAGAGCACATACAGCGGGTGTTGATCTTAATCGTGTACATTCTTCTGATTTATGTTGCTCACCGCATTTCACACAGCGTGGTGTGTGGTGACAGTAAGTTTTCATATGACCATATGCCTGACAATTATGGCACTGAACTATTTCTTTCTTAGTGTAAGGTTTCTCAACTCTTACACTAGTATAGTACAACCTATTGAGGTCGTAAATATTTTCAACTCCTGCTGATGGTTCCAAGTCCACGAAGAATAGAGGCAGTGGAATTTTATCTTTTAGGACATTGGTCACTTGCCGCACTTTATAGCCTATCTCTGTCAGTTCCTCTTTGATAGCTGCAACTGGTGTCGAAGGGTGTAGGTTTCTAATTACAACCCTTAAAGCTCTCTCCTGGGGCAACTGATAGGTATGAAAATCAGCTTTGGTCTCAGTCAGATATTTCACTATTTTTCTGTAGCTTTCGGCGGTAGTCGGGGATATTTTAGTATCACTGGTTCTACTTATACAAGAATAACTATTAGGATCAGTTACTTTGTTTAAATGCGCACACATCAGTTGAAAATTTTTAATATTTTTAACAAATATTGGTGGAGGTAGTGGTTCCCTGGGTATAGGAGAAGATTCCATGGTTTCTTTTTCATTTTGGAGGATCTGAAATGGATTCGGTGTAAAAAACGGCGATTCATCAGTTAATCCTTGTGATGATGTGCTAGGCTGTGGTTCAGATCCTGAAGAGGTAGCTGAAGCGGTCGCTGGTGGAATCATTTTTTTATGATTTTCACGGCGAGGTCTCTGTTTTGTAGGAGACGAGTTTGAACCTGCAGATCTAGATCTTTTACTTGTAGCTTTTGAGGACATAAATTGATGGAAATATCTCATTGATTAAAAAAAAAAAAAAAATAATAATAAAAAAAAAAAAAATAAAAAAAAAAAAAAATAAATAAAAATAAAATAAAATAAAATAAATAAATAATGAGATGAGAATGAGAAGGAAAGATAAGCTAAAGAAAAGCAAGCCCGAGCTTGCCGAGCTAGCGGCAATCAGCTGATCAGTGACCCTCCTTTCACTTTTCGCGATTCTACAAAGTAAATTATAACTTTGCTTACCGATATTTCTCCAATATTCACTGCTGTGGTTTTCTTGAAGTCTAGTGATGTTTTCCAGACTGAACTCAAGCGAATTCCTACTGAAAAGAGCAAAAATCTGAGAGACGAAGTAACGTATGACTGTTATCATCGAGCGCATCAGCTGTTCGTGTATAGATTTCTAAGGAATTTTTTTTTTTTTTTTTTATAAATGTTTTTTTTTCTAGTATATATTTCTAAAGGGAAGGTCATTTTGTGGCAGAACATTATTCGTCTGTTTTTTCAGCCATGGGGTGAAAATGGGGTATGAAGACCCTCTTTTGGAGTACGCACAGCCTCTATAAAGTGGGTACCTAAAATGGGGAAAACCCAGATTTCTGAATGTGATAACGTTCCGATCACCTCATTGCACAGCTGTTGGCTTAGAAATAGTACGGATCTCTAGATGTACTTAACTCAAGGCTCTTCAGAGGTTGTAGCGGTACAGGATTTTTCTTTTTTTGTTTAATACATTTATTTCTTGTTAAACAACTATTTATTTTAAGTTTCTTCTATCTAAAGTTGGTAATTGGCTTGGATTTAAAAAATAAAATACAGTTATTTATATTTTTATTATCGATCCAGAAACAAGATATACCAAAGGTAAGGAGAAAACGTTCTTCAGGAGAAATATCAAATGTTCGATTTATTGTTTGTGAATCAATTTATTAATTGAGATAAAATTTAAATTATCTTCTTTACAAATATTTCATGTTTCAAAGAAAACAAAATTTTAATATAACAACTGATTCACGATTATGTCATTCTTTGTTTTGCTTTTTTAATGTATATTTCTAAGTATACTTAGTAAAGATTGCAAATTTTTGCTATTTAAAGTCATTTATTGGCTTTGCATATAAAAACCAAAATAATAATAAAATACTTTATATTTTTACTAACGATGGAGAATTCAAATAAATCGAAGGTGAGGAAACAACGAACTTCAGTACGTATTTCAAATATATTTTATAATACAGATTATAATTTTTTTAATCATGAAAAATTAAGATAAACAAATAAAATTGCAATTATCTCCTTCATATATAAATACTATAAGTTACAAGTAAAAATTGAATAAATAAAAAAGCCTCTACGTCTTATGCGACTCATCTCTCAGGCAACAGTGCCGTTTTATTTAGAAAGACATTGATTCCACTGGTCACCCAATTTTATCAATAGATTCATTCCTTCATTGCTTATTTTTATTTCTCAAGAGATCTTGCAGATTAAGGGATTAAAAATGTACTGCGTCTGTCAGGTTTCTAAGCGGTGAGGAAACCAATCTATTGTATCACTTAAGTTCACTCTTCTTTATTGATTTATATTTTTTTTAATTAATCATTCTAATAAATGAATTCTCTAAAAAAATAAACAATCTTTTCCTGAACTTGACCTTCTAAGTAATCACCTACTTATACATTCTACATAAACCTGATATGTTAATATCTACGAAAATAAAATAATTTAAAATCTATACCTCAGATCAATGATCTACTTACATAAAATTTGAAGATTATGGGAAACTGTCTGGTTGCTTTAAAAGTGGGAAAGTCAGTGTATCAACACCCAGGTAAGTATTGTTTTGTTTTCTTTTTCAATTGAGTATATATCCTGTATTTTTATAAAAAAGTGGACAAAAAACAAAAAAACAATTAGGTTAATAATTACGTACTGCATTAGTTATTATTTGAGATAGACCCATTCTTCATTATAACCTTGTTTTAATTTGATCTATTTACTCTAAAAAGGTTTTTTTTTTCTTATCCTTTTTAGAATTAATAATTACTGAAAGGTGTCGCCTTCTACCATAAAGGAAATACGAATGTGTTATTGCACAGCTAATTATCCCTCAGTGATGCCGAAGGTGAATTAACCATGAAGAAATGTTAAGAACTTGTTAATTATAAGGAGTTGCTGTTGGAACAGAATCCTTCAGACTTTTTCTTTTCCCTTTTAAAATACTGGTTGATTCGTTACCATGTGAGAAGCAGGTTATTAGGTTTCTTAGCAAGGCGCTACTGATTTGTCTTTTTTAATATAAAAGAATATAAACTATGAGTCCAGGCTATTTTCGGAAAATAAGAATGGAAGGAAGATAAATATATTCAGTATCAATGGGGTAAGTCAATGGTTCCCAACAAATATTTTTCGAGGACCCCTTAATACAAACGTTTCAATGGCAAGGACCCCCAAATTTAAAGTTACACCTGGCAGATGATCGTAGATTTTTTTAAAAGATTGAAAAATTCTTCGTTATGCCGCTCTTCATAGAGAAAAGCCTATGGTCAAGAGCCTGTGCTAAGTCTAAGTCAGGTCGTATAAGATTCTCAATCTAATAAACCCTGGATAAACAAAATTTAGGACTTCTGTTTTAATGTCATCTGATATGACCTTAAGTGAATAAAAATAAACTAAAATTTAAAACTTATAGAAGAAGGAATTTTTTTTTTAAATATTCATAAAGAAATCAAATATTGTTATTTATCTTCTGCGATCCATCTTTTCTTTAAACTCATTATTTTAGAAATGTTAGAAAATGACCAATTTAAAGGTAGGGATTACGAAGTAGCATGCCCTTGTCAGTAAACACAAGCAATCGTATCACGTAGAATTTTAAATTTGTTCATGTAAAGCGTGTGATTCTTATAAAAGCCAAGGCTTAACAATTTTTTTTTAAATAATGCTATTTGAAATTATTTCTCAATGAATTCTCGCGGACCCCTTTGACATCGTCTGCGGACCGTCAGGGGTCCGCGTACCACTAGTTGGGAACCACTGGGCTAAGTGATGGGTAGTGTACTGCTACATCATTTTAACTATGTTTCATAGCAACATTAATATCCTCTCAAAAGCAACCTGTAAGTCCTTTTAAAGATTGCTTTCAAAAGCATCATTACTGTATGTAGGATTATTAATGACCAAAGGAATATCTAAACCAAATACAATCTATACCAGATATCAAGAATGCAAGTTCAATATATAATGCATACTTTATGCAATAACATACAAAAATTCAAAGAGAACAAAACAAAAATAAATAAAAAGAAGAACACTTAATGAAGGAACATTAAGCTAACGAAAAACAAAAAATGCTGCAAATTATTACACAATAGTTTTATTACTAATATTATTTATTCGATTAGACCATTTGAAGATGACGAAGGTAGACTAATTTGAAGCACATTTAATTTCTTATCTGTCCCTCTTATTTCCCAAGAAGCCTTCATCTGCTGAGAAAACAGCTATTTTCGGTCTTTCGTCCACTTGGTTCCCGCTCTTACCTTCGTGTTTCGATTACAAAAGTTCAATATTGAAAATAATAAAACAATACACAGACAAATTTTACTTCTCTTTTTTAATAAAATTATACGATTTAATAGTTAGAAAGCAACATACAATACTATGTATTATATACCTAATGCAATTGTTGTAGGTTATAAGTTACAGACGTCAGGTGGCCCTTACATGAATTACCCATTCGATCATTTATCTCCTCTATGTCAATACATATAAAATGATGTAGCGACTCTTAGTTTCTCAGTTTTTTAAGTACAATACATAGAAATGAACATTTTCATTGACTGTAAATTAAAAAGTTCTGAAATCAAGGCAAAAAAAATATTTTGATAAAATATGACGTATAAATATACCGTTGGAAAGAGGTATTTACGTTCACTTACATATTTATAAAATATATTGCGTAAGGGAAAGTATTGCGAAAAAAAATCTTTGTGTGTATCTGTGTGTGTGTCCCCGTGTGTGGTAAGTCTAGCGCGAAAACGAAAAGTCTGGAATTTCATTTGTAAAACACCTATACGCCGAGATTTCACAGCAATTTTTTATCTAAATCAGCTAAACAGAAGAGCAACTTTATTCAATTCATTTTAGCCTTTATTACGATTTTCACAAAAACGACTCTTACGATTTTGATGAAACTCTCTACGTGGATCTAAAATTAATTTACTTGAATTTGATGTAGGTTTCATTCTGATTGAAATAGTCTGGCAGGGCTTAAATGCCGATATTTTGATTTATCCTCCTCTTAAGTACCTTTAATTTTGTAAAAAAAAAAATAAATAATAATAAATAGGCAAATTACCTTGTTAGCATTGATAATTAATGGCTAAATATTCAAGTTGAGCGAATTTCATGAACAACTAAAGAAGAAAAAAGCAAACATATTTTTTTATGCAAGTTTTGTGTTTTTGAACATAAAAATATTAATATAGATATACCCTAAATATACCCTAGGAAAGCAAAAGATTTAAAAAAAAAACCATTATCTAAAACACGTACGCACCAGATTTTTTTTAGGAAAGTTAGAATGCTTCAAAATAATTCATAAAAGTTAATAGAAAGTTTTAGTTTGTCTTAAACTTATGGATATCTCTTCTTCTCCAATGAACTGACGACTCAAAAACGAAAAACGCGAAATCGGTCAAAAAGTACTTTATTAAACACGAATGACATAACAAAATACAATTACACTAATGCGAAGTAGGGTAGGGTCACTGTTTTAATTTATAGCTCTTAGGTTAAATGTTTTATTTGAATTTTTCCAAGACTTTTTTGTACAGGGACTTCTGTGTAACGTTAAATATTTCCTCCCTGGAGAAAACAACAGGTACGCCAGCCTACTTTCTTTATCGCCTGCACTAACCTGAGAACCGTCTCCACGCAATTCGTTCTCATTACGCTCTCCCAGTACAATTGTAAAATGGGAAATTTATGTTGATTACTCCGCTAATGGTTGCACCTTATCTGATAAAGGCTCTCTTGTCGCAGAAAGTTCATTTCCGACCAGATATAGCGGTGGAGCACGACTCTAAAATGTGGACCCTCGTCATTAAACTAGAAAGAACGAGTGCAAACCGGTGTAGAACTGATAAGGCTGATGGGATAACATCTCCTCCACCCTCATTGTCTCATACATATTTAACAAAACTGTTATGGTTAAGGTCCAACAGTCGTTTAAAAAGGAAATGATAAATAAAAGATATCTCTGAAATAGTCCCAGGGGAAATCAGAAAAGTACAAGAACTTTTGAATGCAACTTGGAAAATTTTTTACCCATTAACCCTTATAGTGCCAGACGAAAAACGTGTGTCTACGCGAAGACAACCGCCCGAATTCGACAAATATGCAACGATTTGGAAAAGCGCTTTTAAAAACCAAACTACAAATGATATTTACATGCTTAAAAATGTCACGTATTCAGGACAGAATGGAGAATAAAGCAATGATAATAATTCTCCAATATCAATTGAAAATCATACGAATAGCACAATTATAATAATATAAAAATTGAGTTATATCTATCATAAACAGTGCAACTTTGGACAGAGTCTCAGCACACTCCTGTATAGAATGTGCAAAATGTCAGACCCAAATCGGTTTAAAAATTCTTCGTCAACTAAATTTTTTATTTTACAATCTAATTAGATCATATACAAATTTATTTAGAGTTAAAGTTTTATTGCAATGCGAAGAATAAGGCGATATTACACACATAAGGGCATATCGTCGTTAGCACTTTTGGCAAGAGTAGCAAACGACGATATATCGTCGACCGGCATTAAAAGGCCTAAATACTTTCTCAGTTTTATAAACTTAGCAACAAAAGAACATCTAATTATTTAAACTCGGGTTAACAATACCAGTATATTTTTTCACAATAGTCCAGTAGTTTTCATGGAATGATAAATGACAACAATGATAGAAAGAAAAATGGTTGTTTAATTCCTATTGGATGTGTGTTGTGACGTAAGATATAGCAATATGATTTATTATTCAGATTGAACATTTGGGATTTTATATTTACTTGAAGTTTTTCATTGACAAAGTAGAAATTTTTTTTTGATGATATAAACAAGTTAAATACAAAAAACCGTCCTCTTTCTGTTGTGTGTATTCCCAAAGAGCAGAACTGCAAATGACTGTCATTTTACTGTAGTTTCATATATCTATGTATGAATCATATTTTCGAATCCGAGTATTCAATGAGAATACACATTTTAACGTATTCTCTTATATCGAATTTCTTTGTCTCTCAAAAAGGTCTGTATGCATTTGCAACGCTTGAATTAATTAACCAAGATTTAATTATTTTCGAAATACTTATAGTCCAGGGATTACTGTAACTGCTTTAAAAAATAAACTTACCTGAGGTGATGAAAAAGCTCTAAAAATATCATATATGAATTTGATGAAAGGAGAAATATCCCACTTATTTTAAGTATTTTTGGGGAAATAAGATTAATCCTACAGACTATTACATAATTTAACAATGTAAGTCGTGAAGTGCAAGGTAAGGTCCAGTCTTACAGCTGAGATCCATTTGATTAAGACAGTGGGATGGGCTAGGCTGGCTTCTCTTCAACTAGAAAGTTGTAGCGGTGTCGGGAATCCAGACGAGCCACACGATCCTCACCCGTAGTGTATAGATATTGGGATATGCTGACGACCTGTATTTCGTGATCAGGACACTACCGGCATCGATGAAAGCCTTTGAGAAAATCCTAGATGCAGCTTTATCTATGGGAGAGAAACAAAATATATGTACTCAGGGAATGGTGGGGACGAGGCTATGATTGTAGGCCCTTACACATTCTAAAGAGTAAATTAATTCACATATTTAGACTAGTGACACAGCTAACGATGTTTCTGCTGAGGTGTCATATGCTATGTCCATATTACATAGTTTACTTTTCTGAAAAATCTCCACAGAAGGTCTATTACAAGGGGGACCAAATTGGTCACAAGTAAAACTTGCATACGCCCTGAAAAAAAACATGGAACATCTCTGCAAAAAATGAAAAAAATAATTTAAATTTTTAAAAGAAAAATCTTAAGTCCCTGTTAGAGATGGGGAGGGATGGAGAATTAGGAGGAACAGAAACCCCTACGGAGACTAGTTAAGTTTATAAAGCTGGATTCTAAGTTGGATGGGCCATATCGCGGGGATGCAAGAGGAAGAACTGCACGGAAGAGCATTGGAAAGGTCCCTTTACAGCAGATGAACCGGTAGGCCAAGGCTGAGATGGGTTGATGAAGTGGCGGCGGACGCACAGACCTTGTACCATGGATCGGAAACTGGAAAGCGGCAGCACGGAAGCGGGCCGATTGAGTAGGCCAAGACCCAACCATAGTTATAAGGTCACGTAGATATGGTATAATATACCTTTAGGAGGAGAGCATGGCAGTTCTGCTACTATGCCAAAGGCTGTGAGTTCATATCCCACTCTCGGGAGAATTTTTTCGAGCATATGAATCAATGAAGATTCATAGCTTTTCTCCCAAAATTGTGTGACCCGTCAACCAACTTTGTGGCCATTCCCAAAAATAGGCGTAGGAAGCGATGACCCTTATAACTTATTTCAGGAATTGCGAGTGTAATATCTTATTCTCTTAGCTACACAATCCGTCGCGCCATCAAAATAAAAATAATATGGCTTTGGAAAGTTAAAGATTTTATAAAAAAAGTTTAATACATAAAAAATCATCTACTGAAATGAGAACTGACGATAAATTCATAAACTTAAGAAATTATAATACACGAGAATTGTTATTGTATTATCATTTGTTTCAAAATAATAGTTTCCGTCTAACCTGAATATATTTTCTTCTTAGAACTTTAAGATTATTAAAAAATTACAAAATTTATTCCCAGAGGGATAAGTAAAAGCTTTGTGTAGTATGCATCAGATTTTCATTTTAGTTCAGAGAAATTTAATTATAAAATAAGCTTATACTTTTTGTAGTATAGAATAAAGTTATAAAATTAATGTTTTTTTGTTGTTTTGTTTTTTAAGCCTGCTCGTGAGTGCTATTGAAAATGATCAAATTATTCAAAAGATAAGATTTTAATAATAAGCAATCATTGTTTTAAAAATACATTTTATATTTGACAACTATAAATATTTGATGAAGACACGGATGAATCATAGAAATCTATTTCTTGAATATTTTCTGGGTAGTTGTGAACGGAGTTTAATACGTTGATACCTAATCTGCTTGTACGTACTAGTCAGTCGAGTGACAATTACGGAATGGACAGTGATGGAAATGGTGTGAAAAAGACAGGGAACACATGGGGATGCCAGCATTGCTTGACAACATTGCTCGTAAACATCTAGACGTTTTTTACTACAAATCATTCCACAGTTGTTTGTGCGAATAAGGTATCGTTCACAGATCCCTTTATTGCCTTTAAACTTGCATACATCCTAATTTAGCTCTATTGTATATTTCAAAACTCTATCTAGTTCACACAGCATTTGTTTCAGTCATACCTTAATTTAAAAAAAAAAAAACTATATAAAAAGTGAAACTATTGGCAAGTACTAGTCGGCCTCCACTACAATGGAAAGTACTGATATAATGACAAAATTTCAATGCTACTTTTCAACAGAAAAACCTCAAAATTCTTCGGATTCTAAATGACAGATTTGGCTATTCACAAAAGTGGAGCCCTTAACAAATTGAAATTAAAATATTTCTAATTTAAGATTGCTTTGTTTCTGAGATGTTAATATACCAGAAGTACTACAATATACCATTGATTTTTCATAATTTAACAGTTTATTTGAATAAAGGTTGTTACGAACTTTGAACGTACTTGTCGAAAAATTATGTCATATAAAATACCATTTCATCTCAAATTTATATAAATGTATGATTAAATATATTTAAATAACACAGAAGATATTATTTTATTTTTCATCTTTTTGGTAAAATGATAGTGAAGGGACTGAGATTATTAGTGCCGTTGAGAAGCTATGTTGTTAATACCGTAAATGTTAAGGGATCACTTGTAGCTGGGTGGCTAGCATAACATCTTTCTATGTCCAAGGTCACGGGTTCAAACCCGCAGGTTGTCCTAGGATTTTTTAATAGTAGTAAAAAGTCCTCAGTTATGCCGTTCTTCGGAGGAGACGATAAAAGGTGGTTCCGAGCCTGTGCGATATCAGGTACACGTTAAAGATCCCTATTCTAATAAAACCTGGATAGGCAAAATTTAGGACTCCCACAGTAGGATTGTTCGATTAGCCACAGTAGCATAAAGTGACGTTAAATAAATAAACAATAAACAAACCGTAAATGTTAATATTGAGATGAGCGAGACCAGAAAAAAATAAATTTTCGTTAAAAATAATAAGAAATTATAACTTCATATTTTGAGGAAAATACTATGTTAACCAAATGAAAATTTTATGAAATGTAATTTTATAAAATTTACATAAATTAAGGGGTGAGTATGCGTTGTGAACAAAAGATTTTTATGTATTCAGTGAGGTGAGGTTGGCATGAAATGTTCCGACAAATTTTTAAAATGTTTTTTCACTCATTTCTCAAATGGAATATTCTTTAGAACATAAGTTAAATTACAAAAAGATTTTATTTATTACAAAACAAAAAAAACTTTGACATAATATTTAATTTGTCATCTGCATTTCCTTTACAATAAGCAAATTTGTGGACTGCTTAAGCAGCGGCTCATCACAGCAGAGTTCGTTAAGTGATCAGCATATCTCTTGGCCACCGCCTGTGTAGTCGTCGGGGTAGGCTATAAGGATTCGTAGAGCATTTTAATGTTTCTGTAAGAGGGTTGGTGTTGTATGTTAGTCTTTGGTGGAAGTTATTGTATTGTTCTGTAGCAGTGGCTGAAATAGTCGCAATGTTTAAGTCGTTATGTATAACGTCATTTGTTACGTAGAACGGTGCGTCTACTATTTTGCGCAGCACTTTCGACTGAAAAGACTGTATTCTTTGGATACTTGACAGTTCTATCCCGTATGTCCAGGTTGATTTTAGCAAAACTTTGTAAAGAGTTAGTTTGTTGGTTAATGATAATTTAGAACGTCTGTCAAGTAATCTAGATAAAAGACCGTATCGTCTGTTGAGTTCTTTGCGTTTTTGTCGAATGTGGGTACTCCAGGTCAGTCTTTTTTCCAAGTGAATACCTAAATATCGAATTTCGTCGGAAGTCGGAATAGGAGTATTAATAAAGTTAATGAGAGGAGAAGTTTTATGGTTCGGGGTGAACACTACATGAGCACTCTTGGACTCGTTCATCTTTATTTTCCATCTAGAAGCCCAAGCAGAAATTTCATCAAGGTGGTTTTGGAGGGATTTTGCCGCTTGTAAAGGATCCTTATCTGAACAAAGAACAGCTGTATCATCAGCAAAAGTAGCCAAAAGAGTCCCATTGTGCTGGGGAAGATCTGACATGTAAATATTAAACAATATTGGTCCTAAAACACTGCCCTGAGGTAAAAAATAAACAAACAATTAAATAATATTTTCTTTTACTGCTTCTGTCACTTAAAAATAAATTAATTTCTTTAGGTGACATTCTCGGATTCTGAGTGACGTAAATTCTCGTTGATCGGTTGACGTTTTTCTCATTCTTCCCACGTTCTTTTCAGTTCAAACCAACTGTAAATAGTGCTTAATGGTCTTTTTCTAGACCATCTTTGGTAAAATATTTTAAATATCTGCTGTTGCGCACACTACTTTCAAGAGTGAACTAAGAAAACTTAGATCATGGTTCTGTCAAACTTATAAGGTTAAAATAATTTTGATTATTTACTGTAGTAGAAATACTGGTCTCCAAACTGTAAGAAATACTCTATAAATCTAAGGACAAAGGAAAAAAAGAAAATTTCTAGCGGGAAAGTGTTTTGACCTAGTTTTGTTCTGAAAAAAAAAAAATAAATGATATAAAATACGACAGTTTCAGGTAGTAAAACTGAATACAGATTAATTATAAGTCTACAAATACTTATTTTACCTACTGTATCCATATAGTGTAGAAGTAGAACTTGGATAGGTGTATCACTACATACATAGTAGTACTACAATTATCTTACATTGAAGCAGATGTTAGTTAGTAAAACGTAAATGATTCTTCAAAAACTTTGGTAGATTTATTTTTTTCTCATCATTGTCGTAATTGTTCTTTTGTTTAAATATTTGTTCGATAAATATTAGGCCGTTTTATAAAAGAATTCTTGGATATATTTTTTTAAAAACAATTTATTTAATCCAGTCATCGCAACGTTTCAGCATCTAGGGCCATTCTGAAGCTTCATGCATAGCCATGTTATTTATCAGACTTCAGTCACGCACGAGAACACCTATAAGACGGCCAAAAACTTTTTTTTTTTTTGAAAAATGATATTTAAAAAAAATTATGACGACGCTGCTGAAAAGCGGTGAAATGAAATGATAATTAAGATGGATATGCATGAAGCTTGAGAATGGCCCTAGAGGCTGAAACGTTGCGATGACTGGATTAAATAAATTGTATTAAAAAAAATATATCCAAGAATTCTTTTGTAAAACGGCCTAATATTTATCGAACAAATTGGTAGATTTAATTTCATTAAAACTTAAAGTAGGTTTGTAATGTTCCCATTTCCATATAAATAATTATCGTTTACAACTTTTTAAACTCATTATTTAAAATTATTAATTTTATTAACATTCAAACGTTAAGCTTTGAGGCCATGCACTATTAAAAATAACACATCTCCTTTCTTTTTTTGTTTTACACATTTTTCGCTAATACAATCACCAAACTATGGTTGACTGTCTAGAGTTCGCTTAAGACGAAAAATCTGTTATAATGGCTAGATTATTTTTATAACTTTTAACCTTAATGACTGTCTGAATCCCACTATAATCATTTTGGAAGATTTTCAATAATATTAAAAGTTGGTACTATTTTTAAAATATGGTTGATTTTGACTATGATAAAAATATTTTGAAGAAAGTAATTGCTACATATTTATATTTTAAAAAAGTTTTCTATTTTTTTTATTTTAGAAACGATTAACATTTTCGTTGAAAAGAGATAATTGTGACAGTAATTATCTCTTTTCAAAGTAAAAATGTTCTTCTGAAAATACCTGAAAAATATTGTTCTTTAAAAATATATATTTTTGCTGTGCACAATGAAGGTTTTGTTTCCTAAGAGATAACTGCTTAAAAATATAGGTTGAAAATATAACATTATTTTTCCTAAAATAAGCAAACTGATTTCAATATATAATACGCACACAAATAAATAATATAAAAAATAAATAAAAAAAATCGCTTATTGCAATATTTTACAAACAACACTTATCTTTTCGACTATTTTATTTTATTTTTAAAAATAAAGTTGTTGGTCTTTTTTTGATAAAAGTGTCTCCATAAAGGCTGCAGTACAAGATTATATCTTCAAGATATATATATATATATATATATATATATATATATATATATATATATATATATATATATATATAATATTGTATCAATTTTAGAATAGAATAGAATAGAAAAAAACTTTTATTCTGGGACTTAGTCCCTTAAGTATAACATAAAGTTCACAAATAAAAATAGCACATCTGGCCAGAAAACTGTAGATAGATCTAATTATTTACATAGGTAAAAGAGGTGAAGAAAGAAATTTAAATAAATGTATGTACATAAACACATCTATGTACAAAAGAAAAGAAAAAGCATAAAGTAGAGTAAATAAACACAGTAAATGAAAAGTAAGAAACTACTAATTTTGAACTCAAAAAGAATAAGAAATATACATATATATAAAATAAAAATGAAAATTAATAAAATAAATATGGTATATACAAGATATTCAGTTATTACAATATAATGATTCAATTATAATAAAAAATGTAATATAAAATTAAAGATCAACAAGCGCCACTTTGGGATAATAGGTATTGGAAAAGGTGATAGTTAAATGTGTATAAGGAACAAACACGGCGTATATTGGATATAAATTTTAATATGTTAGTTTGGGTTAGTTACAATTATTTTTTTATATTATATTAAATCGTATTTATAACAAAAAAAACATAGAATAAATAAACAATATGAAACTTTGGAAGAAGAAATTTGGAAAAATTGGTAGTAAGCTTCTGTTGAACCTTTGCAATGAGTATGATACCTAGCGTATGGTTAATATAACTTTATAGATGGATTTAATGAGTTTAATATAAATCGTTTTGAGTAATTTTTTTAAAAAACATTTTATTGGTATTTAAAACTATATTAACAAAAAAAAAATACATTAAGTAAATGTGATGTGTTGAGTAATGTGAAATAAAATTACATAAAATAGCAGCAAGTTTGGAAAAAGATGGAGTGAAATATGCATATGCCTATTTTAGATTTAAATCTTAACTCATATATATATATATATATATATATATATATATATATATATACAATCAATTTTACTAGAAATAGCGTGAATTATTCTATTAATATGAAAATAAATTGTAAACATTTATCTAGCCTTACCCTTACCAACCCATCCTTCATCATATACATAGTATGTATATGTATATATGTATATTACATACTAATCTTCCTGTGCATGATAGTACCATAAGAACAGGTATTTTCAATGAAAAGTTGAATAAGATATTTTCCACGATTACTTTCGATTAATATACGTTAGTTTATGGGTAAGTGATGATATAAAAATAATTATTTTTCTTGATTTCATATTATATAAGTAAATGTACAGTTTTTATTTTACGCGTTCTATAGCAAAATGGCTCCTTTAGAATGTTGACCATATCTAAGCTTCGTGGTGTATTAACGTTAATAAAATATTTACATTTATTAATTCTGTGTGCTGAGGTAAGTTACATACGCCCTAAGTATCTTTTGACTAGGGTCTTAACCATTTAGAAAAAGAGACGCAGCTAATAAAAGTAAGGGCTAGGATTTTTTATTCTTTTGAAGTTAGATTGCTCTCTTATCTTTATTAAGTATCTTTGTTTTTAAATATTACATGGAAGCGTTTACGTTATTTGTATATCCATCTACCTATATTAACCCTTGTTTCAATTAAACAAAAATATATTTTATATTTAGTATTATTGTTGGTGTTTGCAACTGTCTCTTTTCCTTCCACACACACATATATGTATATATATGAAAAATAATGAAAGAGAATATAGAAAAAACATATGCGGTTGTATATATAAAGTTTTTTTTTTAATTATAAAAATAATATTTTATGTACTATTGAGTTATAGGATGCCAATATGTAAAACAAGTATAGAAATAGATAGGTAAAAAACTACAACTACTAATTACTAAGAACTACAACTAATTGTTCTTTTTCTATACCCATCTATTTTTATTTTCATTTACCTAAATATGATATAGTAAGGTAAATCATTGCGATCATTTTCGAATTCGAGTTTTTACCTGAAACACATGTTTTAGGGTCCCTTGGGTCCAAATTGGCAGTGGCAAGTCTAGCGCAAAAATAGAAACTCGTATGAACCTGAAATTTCATAAAAAAATAAAATAAACTTTATTTACATTTTTACATATTGACAAAATATTTATAAATGATTACGGATGAGACATCCTTACAATCATCAAATGTTTGGTTCATTTGGTAGTTATAATCTAATTAACTAATCTATAATTAGTGGTAAAATTAAATTGTGATTATATAATGTTGTAGGAAAAATTATACAAAAACCTACTAATAAAAACAGATAACACAGTTGATAATATAAAATTAGAAATTAAAATAAAGTAGCTTAAGTTAGTAACACATGTTTAGTTCTTTTATGAATGTAGCGTTTTAGAGATGCTTTATTATAGTTACCGATTTCCTTTATTAATGGATTTTTGGAGACTGGTGTTTTACTGAAGTAAGAAGCTGTTTGAGTATGGACAAAATGTTTAATTGTTGGAAGCTGTAAGTCCTGGAGCATGGATGATATTTTAGTGTAGCGGGGGTAATTGTTAATTATCCGCATTGATAGATTTTGAATCCTTTCAAGTTTTTGGTAGTTAGTCAAGCAGGTTGAGCTCCAGACTGGCGAGGCGTATGTAATTAACGGGCGAATAACTGATTTGTATATTATTAATTTGTTATGAGAGCTCAAATGGGATTTTCGGTTGAAGTATGGAAACATTTTAAATATTAATTTTTTTGGCTTTATCAGTTTTTCTATTGATATGATCTGTGAACGTAAGAGATTTGTCTAATGTTATGCCTAGGTACTGTACGGATTTTGACCAAGGGATGAGAGCTGAATTTATCTTGATTTGGTGGTTTATTTGTGGGCGACGTTTAGTGAAAAGAATTGCTTCAGATTTGGTGGGATTAATTTTCAATTTCCATTTTATGCAATATTTGTGAAATTTTTTAAAATATAGTTGAAGGCGATTCACTATTGTATCTATGCGATATGATGATGTATACAATGCTGTATCATCAGCGTATAATGACCTCGTCACAAATGGATGGGCTGGTAAATCAGAAATGAACAAATTAAATAGGATTGGAGATAGGCAAGAGCCTTGAGGAAGACCCGCTAAGATGGGGAGTGTGTCGGAAGTAGATGTCCCAACTTGAATATAGAACTGTCTATTTGTTAAATAGGAGTGAATGATGTGAATCAGGTATGGTGGGAAGTTGAATGCGATTAATTTGTATATGAGCCCGGAGTGCCAAATGGTATCAAATGCTTTTTCGAGGTCTAGAAGGAGCATGCCGGTATGTTTGCGTTCGTTAAAGGCTTTTGTGATGAAGTCAGTAAGTCGTGCTAATTGGTCAATAGTGCAGTGGTGATTCCTAAAACCAAATTGTTCATCTATTAGGAGGTTCTTTAGTCTAATATGCTTGTTAATTCTTTTGAGAATTAGTTTTTCCAGAATTTTAGAAAGTATATTAAGTAGACTTATAGGTCTGTAGTTCGAAACATTACTATGGTCTTTATTCGGTTTTTTTATTACTATAGTTTTGGAAGTTTTCCAGATGATAGGGAAGTAGCTATATCTCAATGTGCAATTAAATACTTTAGTTAAAAAATAAATCGATTTTCGGCTTAGATTTTTAATAACTAAGGAGGGGATGCTGTCATCACCTGGGGCTTTTTTTGGCTTCAGTTCTTTAATGATATTTGCGACTTCTTTCGGAGAAATGGAAGAGAAATTAACAATAAAAGGTGATTTTAAATAATCGCGGACGGATTTTAGAATTTTACGGTTGTGGTGATTTGAACCAAGGAGAGAGGTGATTGAGTGAGTTGACTGGAAATGCTTGACTAATAGCTGAGCTTTTTCCCTGTCCAGATATGCGTAGCCGTCGTTATTTTTTAAAGGTGGAATTTTCGGGGACTGCTTAGTTAAATTTTTGTGAATTTTCCACATGTTATTGTCCCCTGGCTGACAAGATTTCAAAACCGTAGCCCAGTTTTCGTTTTTCCAGTCATGGAGACGTTTTTTAATGTAACTGTTTAGTTTATTATAGACTAATTTGGTTTTTGGAATTTTGTTACGCTGGAAAGATCTTTTTAATCTATTTTTTAAATATATTAATGCTCTGAGTCGATATGGTAAATTATTATGATAATACGGGTGGTAGTATTGTTGTGGAATGGATAAGGACATGGATAATTTTATATGTTCATAAAAATCGATTAGTGTGGTATCGATTTCTTTCGAATTATTTATGGTTGGGTTTATATTGATTCGGGAATCTAGCTCTTTCCTGAACTTTGGCCAGTCAGCGTCTTTGAGCGAAAATTTGAGTATTTTGGAAATTTTTGGTAAAGGAGATTGTATACGAAAAATCACGGGATTGTGGTCCGAATTTAAACATGGTAAAGCGATAAGAGGTGATAAGTTGTAAATATTTTTTGTAAGAGCCAAATCGATGATGCTAGGTTTGTAATTACGTTGAGTCGGTATATGGGTTGGTTCAGACGGACTGTGTAATTGAATATGGTTTTTTACGATAAAATTTAGAATTAATTTACCGTTTTTATTTGTTCTGTTACAGTTCCACTGTGTGTGTTTCGCGTTTAGATCGCCAAAAATGATAACTTGTTTATTTAAATTAAATAGTTTACTAATATCTGGAATATTTATTTTATTTGGTGGGATATATACAGATATTACAGTGGTCGATTTATTGTTAATAATTGTATTGATCGCCACGGCTTCGGTAAACATTAAGTCAGGAACGTGTATAAAATGATGCTGAATATCGGACCGCACTAAAAGCATGACCCCCCCTCCAGCTCTACTACGGTCACGTCTGTAAATGACATATCCTGGAAGAGAGAAACGATCAGTTTCAGAAAGACGAGTTTCACAAACAGAGACTAAATGGGGTTGATTATGATTTAAAAATAATTTAAATTCTACATCGTTTCCGCGAATAGTTTGTGCGTTCCACATCATAAGTTTAATTTTACTATTGTCACTAGTCATTAGAATTTTCCGAATGAGTTGTAGCATTTATTGTAATGTATACGAGAAAGTATGTTGTAAAAGAGTACGGGATATAAAGATCGCTGATAATTATTATTGTGAAATTGAAGCTAAGGCTAAAGTTGTTTATACAGCAGCTTATACAATAGGAATTTAGCAAGACACTGTGTATAAACAATTTTACATCGCTAACACTCATAAGAGATTTGAATAAATAAATATTACGAGTATTTTTGCACAATGGAATGACCATTAATCCAACATAGAAAGTAATCCTTCTACGAGAATAAAGATTTTTGACATGCCATCTTCGGCGCTTTTTAGTTGTAATAAAATTTTTTTAAAGTTTGTAATTAATTTACTTACATTAAATAAATTGAATATATTTTTTATCTCTTTAAAACAATCAGACATGGTAGGTTCGTTAGAGTTGCTGTTGGCGGTTTTCGGAGAGAATGTATTTTGAGGCCACGGAGATTTCGGGGTTGGTAGAACTGGAAATTCTTGGTCAGTTTGTTCAAATGTTTTTCGTGGAATCGCTCGAAGTGCTGGTTTTTTTTTGCTTAACTGTAATTCGAGATTTCTTTGATATTTCGTACATTCCGTGGAATTTGAAAAATGTTCATCGGAGCAATTACAGCATTTGGGTTTGAACCCGTCGATTAATGTGTTTGGGCAGTCCTTTGAAAGATGGTCTTCGGCACATTTCAGACATTTTGGATTTTTAAAGCAATTACGTGCCACGTGGTTAAATTCTTGACATTTGTAACATTGAGTTAAAGTTTTGTTAGATCTGTATTTTTCCCATTTTATTACAATGTTACAACTATAGCGAATGTTATTTAATTTGGCTAGCTGATCTTTATTATCTAAAATTACTATTAGTATCGGAAGCTTTATAGACCCGCTGGCAGATTTTTTCTCCATTTGGTAGATTTTATGAATGGCTAAACCTTGATTTTGTAGGTCAGTCGAAATTTCTTCAATGGGGAACTGAGGAGGCATACCTTTTAAAATAATTTTAGGTTTCGTTTCACTTTTTGGAGTGAACGTGTGAAAGCCGAGATTGATATCTTTTAAGAAATTTTTTACGAGTTCAAAGTCTTCACTGTTATGGACATATATTGTAGTTTTATTCATATTATATTTTATATTTAAGTCTTTCACTTTTGATTTTAAATTGTTAATAGCACCACTGATGTTGTTGTAAGATGAGTTTACTATTATGGGAGGATATTGACTTTTGTTCTGTTTCTGACTTACTATGTTTTTTAAGATTTCGGTATCTTCTTCATCTAAATCGGAAAGTATGTCATAACTATTGGAGGTTTCAATGTTGAACTCACCTCTTTTACGTTTTGTTGACGTGCTGGCTGTCTGTTCGGCCATAGTTCGTGCTTGGCCCCCGACCGGGGCACTCTTGCTTGTATTTGTTTGATTGGAGAACAATTTGAGTAACAAACAACTGATAAACACAAAATAAAAGATTTTTCGAAAGAAAAAAGAATGACTGTAAATAAAATCACTGACTAAAGGAGAGACTGATTAGACCACTGAACTGTACCCTACGGCTGCTAGACGTGGACTCTGAAATTTCATATTTAAGACAACTATATGCTCGAGATGTTGCAGAAACTTCATCGAAATCAGCTAACCAGAAGAGCCACTTTATATCATGAATGTCTGATCTTTTAACGGTATTCTCTAAAACGGCTTCAAAGATTTTTATGGAACTCTCTATATCGATGTGAAATTTAATGGGCTTTAATATCATATAGGTTTCATACTGACTGAAATAGTCTTACAGTGCTTAAATGCCGATATTGTAATTTTTTCCCCTAAAGTACCTTTAATTTTGTATATTTCAAAAATTTAAATATCTAATTAGCATGGCTAAAAAACAGCTAAATATATAAATTGAACGAATTTGATAACCAACTAAAAGAAAACAGAGCAACAATATTTCTTTATGCAATTCTCGTGTTTTTTATCATAAAAACACTAATATAAATGTAGGTATAATATACAGTTCAAAAGGTGACGATTTTAGAAAAAATATTACTTGATACACAAAATTGTAAAAGGTAATGGAGAGTGATAAAAAGCCGACAAAACAAATTTATTGTTGTAGATAATAATGCAATAATTATTTAAACACATGTTTCTAATGAAACTCAATTTAAATAATTGTTTAATAATTTATTTTTATCTATAAATGTATTTAAAAATTCTTAAATATATTTTAACAATGGATGTAAGTGAAAGTCGTGTGTTGCTTGCTCCAGATTTTTATGTTTTACATGATGACAACTTCTAAGTCATTATTTCATAAAATATTGTTTTTATAATATTTGATAATTCATACATACCCTGTATTTCTTTATTCTCATCCATTGTTTCTTTCACATATTTATGTTACTATACACTCCTTGTATTCCTTTCCTATCTTTTTAGCCCTCATGATGACCCAAATTATTTCTTTTACTGACCGCTATCCGGACTAATTACTTCCTGAAAACAAATTGTCATAATATAAAATGATGTGACCACGCCTATTAGATTTTTATTTATTTGTGTTTGTTTTGCTCCACTTTTAAGGATCTCTGGTAACTGATGCTTATTATATTCTGCGGTAGAAGTCGGTTTATTTTAAATAATGGAAACATTTTGCTACATTATTTTTATTATCATGCAAGATATCTTTTAGGTTTCCTGCTCGTTTCATTATTTGCCTTATTTAATCAAATAGGGTGTATAGTAATATGTGGCAGTCTGTTTGTAAGACATTGTCACAATATTCCCAGTTCGGTTATATCAAGAGGTAGGTAACCATGAGCGAATTGGTAGTGTCTAATACGAAGATGACTTCTAAAATAACTTTCTCTTTTCTTTTCGAGCTGATGGCCCATTTTTTTAAAATGTTGTTTTATAACAAACAATTAGTATTGCTTTGTATTCCACCCTGTTTCCCAGTTCTCTAACAAGAAAAAATGAAATCCAGGAAGAAATAAAGTCCCGGTTAAAGGTGGGAAATGCGTGTATTATTCAGTTGCAAAGTTACTTAGTTCGCGGCTTCTATCTAAAAACTTAAAGGTTGAAATTTATAAAACTATTATTCTTCCGACGGTTCTTTACGAATGTGAAAGTGGCCGCTTACTTTGAAGGATGAACAACGGCTGAAGGTTTTCGAAAATAAGGTACTGCGAAAAATATTTGGTCCGAAGTTCGAATTATTTTATGCGGCCACTGGGGAGTTTAGAAGGTTGCACGACGCGGAATTGCGGAGCTTGTGCCCTGTGGATATAATTGAGTTGATAGCATCGCGGAGACTCAAATGGGCGAGTATAGTTGTTGGGTTCGATGACGAGCGGATTCCGAAAAAGTTGGTATTTGCTGATCCGTCTGGTAGGCGTCCGAAAGGTAGGCCGAAGCGGAGATGGGAGGATTGCGTTATGGCTGATATCGGGAGCTTGGGCTTGAATGGTGAACATTGGACGAGTCTGTGTAGGGGGAATTTGGTGGTATCGCCATCGAACCTTCGGGTTCGCTAAGCCTATATTATTATTATTATTATTCACAGTTCTTGAAGAAACTTTCCTTCAATTGGCTGATCCGGTCTTCTGTTTTGACTTCTCTTAATACTTGTACTTTCGGATTTTTCTTTTTATCAGACCAATTTGCTTCGTCTGCTTCTTCGTTTCCTAAAGTTCCATAATGAGCTGAAATCCAGGTGAAGACTACAGTCTGGAATTCCGTATAAGGTTGTGAGTGTTTTGACAGTCGGACATGCAGTAACCACAGTATTTTATTCCAAAGGATTGTTGACATATGAGCAAAATAATTAAATAAATGAAAGGCTAGAAGAATAAGGTAAATGTTCGTCCTTCGACAGCCACATGTCGACTCATGTTGAAGAACTAGTTGTCTTTTTTTTTTAATGATGAATTTTACATTTCCTCCGCACTTTCATACATTTAACATTTAATATTTGTTAGATATGTTCAGCAACAGGTATATGATGACAGCTGTGACATGCTGTATAAAACTCATCACAGATTTAGCCTTGTCCTGCTTGAGAAATTATTACCACAGAATAATAATCTACCTAAGTAAGGTCTTTAGCAGTTTACTAAAATAACTATGTGAGAATTCAATTTTTCAAAGTCCGTTTTTTCTAAAAAATACACTTAAGCAAAAGGAGATATGTGAAGTATCATGTTGTTCTTATACACATTTATGGAACTCATGTATTAGTAATTTTGCTTAAAACATTAGAAATGGAATGTTGTCCCATATTAAAAATATAATTTTAAATTGTAATTGTGTTACTGAAAATTATCCATGAAAATAAATAAATAATAAGTTTTTTTATGTAATTAAGTAAACCCATATTTATATAAAAAGAAGATCACATGTTCACGAATCCATTTTGCTATTCCCTATCATAAATATTCTATTTGTCTTAATAATATTTTTTTTTTCATCTTCAAATTTTTATTCACACCTGTCAATGAATTAATAAATAAATTAAGTAGATTTGAAGACAATATATATTTTTTTTCTTAGCCCCTTATTTTCCTACCAATACCTCACCTTACGGTAGCTTGAGGTTTCTCCTTTTTCCACACATTTGCAATGAAGACAATATTAAACAATGGAATTGTTTGACTTACAGTATATAAATTGGTTAGTCGAGTAAGTTGAAAATACAGTAGAGAAATAGAGTGAAATAACGGTTTTCATGAAATAATTAAAAAAAATAACAACTAATTAATAACAATATTTGTTTATGGATTTATAATAACTTTTTATTTATATATTTTATTATAAATGGTACTACCGAATAATCTATGATGAACGATACTGTACCGTGTCAACACTGAGTCACCATAACCACCTTTACACAGTTAACTTGTACTTATTTTATTGCATAGTCATTTTTCTGAAACCTTGCGCTTTCCAACAGTATATTATACTTCTCTATCACTACTCATATCTTAGGAATAATTTTTTAAATACTTGATTACAGAAAATTTAATTTTTTCTTTCTAAACAAAAACCTAATTACAATGTATTTTACTTATAAAACTTTAGAAAATAATGCCATAAATGATTCCCAACCTCTGTGATTCAAATTTTTGTGGTAAGTCAGACTTTCAGCAGCACCAAGTGCCTCGAGTTTTACAATACTTCTGTTTGATATTTTGAGATACATTATTTATGGTCAATACGAAGGGTTTTTTTTTATTGCTTTTTTTATATATTTTCATTTGTTTATCATTCTATCAACTAACAGAAGAAATGTTGACTTCATAAGATATATATATATATATATATATATATATATATATATATATATATTATATATATATATATATATATATATATATATATTATATATATTTTTTTTTTTTTTTTTTTTTTTTAAATTTATTTATTTAAAGAAATTTACAACTGTATTAAATAAATAGAACAAGTAAATAGGCTTTATATATGATTAGAGCACAAGATACTCCTGAGAAGAAGCTACCCATTGGTAGCACTCCAATGTCTAATTTATGTTAGGAGGTTTAAGGCGCCTCGGTGGGTTGTCGGGAATAGGTATGGAGAGGTCACGGATAAGCGGGTTTGAGTGGGCAGGGAATTTGGAATGAAAAGAGGTATATTTGTGACGGGCCAAGTCTTCAACAAGTGGAATATTTAGTTCTTAATGGATGATTATATTAGTAACAACGTAAGGAGCATTGAGGATTTTGGACTGCAAGGATTGGATGCGAGAGGAATTCGATGGTTTAGTAGAACCCCATAACTCAATGCCATAGGTCCAAATAGGCCTGATAATTGTTATATAAATGAGTATTTTATAGTAAGTTTTGAGCGTTTGTCGAGTAAGTGTTGTAGTAATCAGTATCTACGAGCAGTTTCCTGTCGTTTCAGTCTAGTATGAGGATTCTATGTTAGGCGTTTGTCGAGGTGGAGTCCTAAGTACCGAATCTGTTCAACAGGAGTAAGTAGGATATTGTTAAAGGATACGGTGGGGCAGGAAGTTATAGGTTTACGACGTAGAGTGAAGGTGATTTGATGGGATTTGTTAGGATTTATATTAATTTTCCAGTTTTTACACCATTCTTCAATGGCTGATATCATAAGATATACAGATGGTTGAACGCACAAACTTCAATTAAATCAAACAGGCTTAATATATTACAATAACTCAAGAGTACAAGTATGAGAAGGTATTTCGTATATATTTTTGTATTTTAGGTTAATCGTAATCTCTTTATGTTTTTGTTGTAGGCCATTTCGTAGGAAATAATTTTTCCCATTCTCTCTCTTCCCTTTTACTTTTTCTTCGTCTGAAGATCAGATACTAGAACTGCGGGAAACCTAAAATCTAGTAATGGCAATGAAAACAAGTCTTTTTTAAATAAACAATAAAGAATGATTTACGATACCAATCTAGGCTTCGATGCAAGGATCTCCTGAAGACCTTTGCTATATGTACATATTTATTTGTTTAACTACACCTCATAACATGGAATGCATTTATATTGGAAGGTTGACATTCATAGATACATCTATTATGCCATTAACTCTCTCGCCACCCCTCTTTCACGTTCTACTTGAGCACAAACTCTTCGACGTGTCAATTTTTTATTCATGCATAGACACCGGACTATAACATATTTTTCGAAAGCATTCTTTACTCAATCAATGCTCTTAAGAACCACCATTTCAACTCATTGATAACAATAACGCCCTTGTTTAGGGAGATATGTATTTACCTAACTGATATTTGCTATTCATATTATATGAACAACTACAAATTGTAGATGAATACCAAAACCTTAACTGACTACCCCCCACTTTGTTGTTGGAGTAGATTGCTACCAAATGGTTTGAGTTAGCCTCGGGAAATATTATGTATATTGTACTAATATATTATGGCATTGCACAGGCTCGTGACACCTTTTTACGTCATCTACAAAGGACAACATATTTAAGGTTTTTTTAATCTTAATAAAAAATTCTAGTGTCACCTGTCAGGTTTGACCCCGCAAACTTGGGCATAGAAGGCTGTTACTCGAGCAAATACACCACAGGTAACCCCAGTTTCAAGCTTAATAAACGCTTTAATATCTACCGGTGGAACGAACAAAGTGTTGCAAAATTGATTTGAAAAAACACGATGAAAGTAGTATTTTATCTTTTTGATTGACTTACTCACCTACGATGTTAATGATAAGTTTTTGAATAAAATCGACTTAAGTGCTAGTTGATGTAATCCGTTTTATACGTTTTTGCATTTCCTTTAAAACAAAAATTAATGTTTTTAAATAAAATATATATATTATATATATATATATATATTATATATATATTATATATAAGATTATATATATATATTATTATATTCTTTCTTTCATTGGCGCGACAGGCCGTATAGGCCCTGGGCCTCGCGGTGTAAACTCCTGCGAGTTTACACTCACGCTTCACGATGCTATTTTTAGTGTGGGGTCATCACTCCCTACGAATAATTTTGTGAGTGGTCACCCTTTGGCTGACGGGTCTCACATACCCGGGGGAGAGGTTGTGAATGAATCCCCATTTTTTTTACATCCTTATAAAAGCCCCGCCGGGACTGGGATTCGAACTCAGAACCTATAGCATGAGATACTAGCGCGCTAGCCACTCAGCCACGGAGGGTATATATATAATATACCCAAATAACCAAAATTTAGAAATAATAAAACATTTCCTTTGAAAACTCGGTTTCGAAAATTTTCACAATACCTTTCATTTACATAAATTTCATTCAAAGCTAAGTGGAAGGAGTAATTGAAAAAAAATATTAACAAAAATCTTTGAATTTAAAAATAAGAAAAAAAAATCGGAAACTGTAAATAGTCAGTAAGTTTATTAAAAAAATATGTGATTCAAATATTTTGTTTCATAATTTATCAAAATCTTACTTGTACAACATTTAACCATTCATTTATAGGTTTTTTTTTTTTTTTTTTTTTTTCATTTTTTATTTTTTTTTTTTTTTTTTTCATTTTTCTTTTGTAATGGAAGCGGTGTAGCCCCGTGGGTAGAGCATTTCTATAATGTTCTCCAGGTCTTAGGTTTGAACCCCTGTCGCGGTAGAATTATTTCATTTCATCTTATGTGTGACCTTTATATAAAGACCCTCTTAGGGCACACTCATCCTTATTGATTTGGCATCAAAAATATTGGGAAGAAAATCTGGAGGCTGAGGGCTTAACTGTTTGTCGCATAACAGTGCAATTTATTTTCAGTACTGAAATCAATGCCCTCCATAGGTCCTAGAGGTATAACTTTTTTTTTTCTAGTCTCTTAATGTCATATTTATAATGATGAAATCATCAAGTGGTATCTTGCAAATTATGGTTATTATTTATTTATTGAAAAGTTAAAACTGGGATTTCAATGTTAAGCTTGTTCTAAAATTATCAAGCCTAATAATGGTATTTAGCCGTCGAGTCTTGTTCAACTGCATTCTAAAATACCAATTAATTTTGACATAAAACATAGAGAAGTCCTTAAAAGACAAGCAGGCAAAAACCGTTTAGGAAAGCAAATTAAATCTTTCAAAACTTAGCATAGTAATCAGAAGGCGTATGTCAACAGTAATTACCATCTGTCGGTTCCTCCGGAGTGTTTAGCCCTGTTTTCCAGAAGACGTGAAGGTGGGGGCCCGATAAGAAGAGCGACCTTGCCGGGTATCAGTAGCAGGTGGGGGTACGGATAGTGTTCAGTACCAGGCCTCTGGTCCCTCAGTACCCGTCACAGGTGAGTACATTTCACAGTGCCAATAGTTAAGTGCGTCCGGAGTCAAGGAAATACGAAAGTATTTTTTTTTTTATCCGCTGGAATTTTTCTTAAGAAGCAGAGGATATATCTTTCAGGAAATAATACGACAAATTGAAGTATGTTTTTAAATTTTGATGATTAAAATTATATTCTTGAGTGATTCTATAAGGTCGTCATTTTATCCTGGTGTACGATATTTACTTAATTTAGTACAAAATAGAGTATTAAATTTCAATAAATAAATAAATACAATTATTTTATATTTTATTTAGATAATCAGAGAAATATTCGTGAATATTAATAAGTTTATCAATTTTATTTTATTGTTATATTCCTAATATCTGGAGGAAACTACTTTATTTTTGAGGTAGAAAAATGGCCGATTTCTCCTGAAGAACCTTTAAATTATAGGACAATTAGAATTCGACTTTTCGGTGTGTCTCACCCATCCTCAGAACCCTAAAAGCAAGTTAAACCCAATACAAACTATTATTACATTATCAGTTACTAAAAAAAATCGTTTGCAATTTAAAAAAAAAATAAAACTATTACATATTAAAAGGTATCATACAAAAAATACAATGTTACACAGTTCATAATTATAAAAATAATAAGTTGACAAATAAAAATGATACAAAATTTGAAAAAAATATGAAAAAGAATGAAAATTGAGGAAATTACGGAAACAATAGATGGGAAATAAGGACTTTACAAAATATGTAAAAAATTTAGAATTTTTATTTTATGGACAATGTAACATTGTTGTTTTTGAGTGATAACTTTTAATATTACTTTAATAACATTTGTAATAGTTTCCAGTTTCGTTGTTTTGTTTTTTATTGCAATTAAAAATAGTTCGAGTAAATATAGAGTAACATTATAAGCTATAATTATTTCATTGAAAGTAACTACTCACTGGCAGAAATTTTAAATCGTATTTAACTTAGCGGATCCTATGACGGTAGCAAAAATTTGATACTATATATATATAGTATTTATATATATATATATATATATATATATATATATATGTCATTATATATATATATATAATAATTGTGTATTCATGTAGAACTAAACACAAAAATTTTACACGAGTCTTACTTGCAATCCTTGTAAGATTGAAACAGTATTGGTTACCAAAACCCTACTAGTCAAACGAGCCAAACTTTCAATCTACTGCAAAACGCCTTTTGATATCAATATCATAAGATCAATTTGATATATATACAATCACAATTTGTGACTTGAATATATGGATCTTTTTTTTTTTTTTCGAAAAAACTAAAATTGACTCAGAAGATATATATAAAAAAAAAACAGTCTATTATGGTTTTGTTTTTTACTTATAATAAAAAAAAATTGAAATTTATTACTTGGAATATTCGTGTTATGTAACGAACATAAATACTGATTTCCACTTTGGAAATATTTTTTGTACTACCTCATTTCTTTTTTAATGGGCTATTTCCGACTATGGACTATTGACGTTTTCCGATAACTTACTGGGACGAAAGATTGTTTGTGGTCTTATGCGGGTTTACGATTAATAAAAACAAGATAATCTGAATCGAAACAAAACTGTTCTATGACTCAGGTATTCATTCCAAGAGAGGTATTCATATTTAAATATGACGTAGTACTAGTGTAAAATGCATAAACTTATTCTGTGTTGTTAATAATAGAAACATATATTTAGTGGGAATCAGTTATAAAATTCAAACCTGATAACTTGATTACAGATAAGGAGAAATAAATTATTTTTTTAGTAGCTTATTCTATTCATCAAGAATCGCGAGTGACTTCTTCAAGGAGCTTGCAATAAGCGGTCGAGGGCATAAACATGAAAAGAAAAAACAATTACAAATTTATAAAAATAACATTTACAATAAATAAATGGTTCAAATTCTTCTACGTCCCATCATGGGCTTTAGAATTGGGTTGAAGTTTATCTATATATTTGAACATTAAAAAAGTATTCTAAAATTCTTGAACAATACTTCTTTTCAGTATTTTTCGTTCACTAAATACGAAAAAATATATGTTTTAGGCATATATTATATATATGCATTCTATTAATTGTAATATCATAATTTTTTATTTGATAACCCGACTGGGAAAAAAAATTACTTCCTGATACATACAATAGACTATTCTGTGTCTCATCATTCCTGAAAAACTGGCGATGAACAAATCATGTTTCAACTTCCGATGACTGTGATATCTATTCAAACATGAAACGTGGTGTAGGACCGAAGGGCAATAACCTATTTAGGTTCCATGCATCTTTGGTTTGCAACTGCAACGAACAAGAGAAGATAAATTGATCTTGAAGTAAAATGGTGTGTCCAATTTATCATGATTTGTCTGCTATTGAAGATTTACTTTAAAAGGTATTTCGAAAAATAAAAAGATAATTTAATTAATTATCATTTTATCTTGGATTCGAAAAAGTCGACTGACAGTGATGGTTCCGAAGAACTTGCCATTTTAAGTGAGGTGTTCCCACTGATGGTGTAAACTAGTATTACTAAAAATAAAGTACGCTTCAAAAACATGGGCCCTATCACGTGCCAACGCCCATTGCCCACAGGTTTTATAAAGAAAAATCTTAAGAAGATTGGCCTGGTGAAGGATGAGGAGGAATACCGACTCGGGCACAATGCGGAACTGTACCAACTATATCAAAAGCCGGACGTGGTCCAATTCATCAGAATTTTAAGGCTGCGGTGCGCCGGTCATGACGCAAAAATGGATGGTGACTCGTAAAAGAAAAAAATATTGTTTGGCGTGGATGGAAGAAGGAAAAAGGGGGCGTCCACGACTAAGATCGGTGGACGAGGACGAGGAAGACGCCTATAAGCTGGTAGGGACTAGAGCTTGGCGGACCCTGGCCCAGACAGAGAAGAATGGAGGCGATGACTTCACGCGGCAAAGACTCGAACCGGGTTGTTGAGCCCGTGATAATGATGATGATGATAATTTCGGATTTTTTATAAATTGCAATTTGTATCCGGTACATTACAGCTTGACCAATCAGCCCGTGATGATGATGACTAAAAATAAATATGTACATTTATATGTCAAAAAAAAAAAAAAAAAATAGCACAAAACATTGTCTTCATTATTATTGAACCTATACACTATTTGTTATATTGTAAGAAATTCACGCCGTATCATTTGCAATATTCTAACATAAAAAACAATAAAATCTACCGAAATAAATTGGGTTTTAATGTTAGAGAAGATCATCAGGGTAGGAGGATGTTTTTATCGAACCAAAAACTTTACTTGAACTGGCAAATAGTTATTGACTAGACTATAAATAGTTCAATCATAAACTTCATAACCCTATTAAAAATCCATTTAGTTCCGACACTTAAGATTAATTTCGTAGATTAGAAATATATACTTGTGAGAATAATATAGAAAGATTTCTTTGGGGTGATAAATTGAATCTAAAATTTCATTTGAATTTGTTGAAAGATTGTTCGTTTTTTTTTTTTTTTTTTTTTTTTTTTTTTAATTTCTGAAATATTTGTACTGCCTTCGTATAGATTCATAAAACAATGACACTGTATTGAGATTTCTATGGAAAGCTATAATATTTGAAACAATTCAAATCTCGTAAAAAAAAAAATACATTTTCTTATTTTTTTAAAAATTTCATTTAACCTAAAACAACGAAATTTTCGGTTTGGAATACTTCTGCAATTTAACGCAACGAACATAAATACCTACTTTTACGAAATTAAAATTGAATTACAAATCAAACTGATTTACTCTAAGAGCTGATTGCTTGTTGAATGGATCATAAAATTTAAATATAACAAATAACAATAATATAAAAAATAAAGTGTAATATGAATATAAATACTTCGGGTTCTAATAATTGAGGGAAAAAACTATTGAAATAAGTATATAAATAACTGATTATGGTTTCATTAATTCTCTAAAAACGTAAAACGCTAAACTTTCGATTATATTCAACATTACATAGACATTCTAAATCATCCACAAGACAGAAACTTAATTTATACACTTATTTATTAAAACCAATAATGACTGACGCTTGACAAATATACGTACTGCTAAAAAGAAGTTTTGCAGAAGAGTTCCACTGTATATTGTTTAAAATTAAAGTCTATTTATTGGATTCATTGGACCAACTTTATTTTCAAAAGGACTATTCAAACGTAAAAATGGTAGTTACATACCCTAATAATTTTGAATAATTCTTTATTGACTTAACATGTAATACCGATGAACAGTTATCGTTTTATCTTTTAAAAATTTTCAGTTCATTTAAATTTTTTTAATCCCTCCAGGTAATTCTTGATTTTTCAGGATATAGACTATCCAATTTTATTAGCTGTAATAAAAAAGGGTTTCCTTCTTACAAAACGTTATTTATTAATCAACTGTTAAACCAAAATTAAAGTGCATCGTCTTTAGTTTCCGTACATACAAAGATATGTACTATTTCTAGACTGACGACCGTGTTATGAAGTTTTTAGGCTTGCCTGGATTTTTTCCCGAATTTATGAGTAGCCACTTTTAAAGGCTGGATATGCCTTAAAAGTCACATTACGGCTGAAATAACAGAATAAATTTTATGGTTTGTTTTGGAATATTTGTCCCCTATTATAACAAGTGAAGTGATTTATCAGCCTAAGTTTTACATACTTACCATAAACGAGGCATCATCGGTTATTCTTTCAAATGACTCTTTGAACTACAAAATATAAAAAATATAACTACCGCATTGAATTCTTTAATGAAAAGAGTTTATATTTATATCAAGATTGCCTGTTCGTTGATAAAAGTCACATTGCCCTCAAAAACCTTCATAGAGTTGTGAAAAAAGCTCGGCTTCAAAGGACAAGCGATGTGGCTTTGGGTCGTGTGAAAACTTTAAAAGGTTTAGTCCTATCTCAATGGCCTCACGCGAAACATTGAATGAAAGGCTCGAGGAAAATGTTATGCAGAGGATCAGAGATCTTCCGAGTGATAACAGTGCTGCATTAATTCCGAACTTATCTCTAAACTCATGAGAACTAATTGCACCCGATGAAGCATCAGATATAGTGGCGAAAAGAAATAATATTAATTTTTTTTAAATTATATTTTATTGAAATTTACAACTGTATAGGAATACATCAAGTAAATGTGCTGATTGAAGATAGTGTACATGAAAAACCTGAAGAGAAACTGCCCATTGGCAGCACTCTAGAAATCAATCTAAACAAGAAGGTCTCGAGGCCATCTTCTTTTCAGACGCCTCGGAGGATTGCCGGAATTGAAGAGGAAGCAAGGATTGAAACTAGTGGGTTAGAGTGGGATTGGAGTTTGTCATGGAAGGATTGATACCTGGTTCGGGCCAAATCAGCTACAAAGGGAATATTAAGGTCTTTATGGATAAGCTTATTCGTGACAAAATAAGGAGCGTTTACGATTATTCGAAAGATTTTGGATTGTAAGGATTGGATACGGGAAGAATTTGATGGTTTAGTGGAGCCCTATAGCTAAACTCTGTAAGTCCAGATAGGTCTTATGATGGTCATGTAGATGAGTCTTTTGTAGTTAAGTGAACGTTTAGAGCGTTTGTCTAGTAAGTGTTGAAGTAACCGAAAGCGGCGAGCAGTTTCTTGTCGTTTCAGTCTAGTGTGCGGATTCCATGTTAAACGTTCGTCAAGTAGAAGCCCTAGGTAGCGGATCTGTTCAACTGGAACGAGCGGAATGTTACTAAAGGATACTGTAGGGCAGGATGTCATAGGTTTACGACGTAGAGTGAAGGTAATTTGGTTGGATTTGTTGGAATTTATTTTAACTCTCCAATTCTGACACCATACCTCAAGTATATTAATTAAAATATGAATTATTTTCAATTAAGAGCAATACAATGACTACTATTATTCACATTACTTCGACACACATAATTAGAACTTTTCCAGTATGTTAAAAAGTTATATACAAAACTTTATATGCAAAACTGATATTTTGAGGTATAAAAGACAATACCAGACCACCATTGCGGCTTTTGGACATTAAATTCAACGAAACATCAATTATACGAAGCTGGTGATTAAATTGCTAGAGCATTCAAGGAAAAACGTTTTGCAACTAGTGTATTTTTGAGTCATTGATAATACCTGGCACTAGTATTTATTTAAAATCAAGACCGTAATACCTCATCAATCAACCTCTTTAACAGACACTCTCAGCGCGGAAAAAGTAAGGAATTTCATACATTCATCAGGTTTTGGTAAGAGTGCCGCAAATTTGTCTCAACTTTACTTTACATTATACATAATCATTACATATTCGATAAACTTACGCCGACGATACCACGATTTCTACAACACATGGGTACAAGCCTCATTTACTTTACAACATCGTTACACCAATATCATGACCGCTAACAGTTATGGATAATTCCACTCAAACACGAAAAATGTGTTGTTTTTTGTTTATTATTTGTAGAGATTTACAACGGTATTAGTTCAAATAGTTAATTCATCAAGTAAATTAGCTGTCAGATAAAATACATGAAAAATATATGAAGAAAAAATGCCCATTAGAAGCACTCCACCAGGTTACCTTAAACTAGAAAGTCTCGAGTCCATTTGTTCAAATGCCTCGGAGGATTGTCAGGAATGGAAGAGGAAGCCAGGATTGAAACTAGTGGTAGTAGTTAGAGTGGGAGTGGGGTTTGTCAGGGAAGGATTGATACCTGTTTTGAGCCAAAGCAGTAATATGTGGGACATTAAGGTCTTTATGGATGAATTCACTCGTGACAATGTAAGGAAAATTGAGGATTTTTTGAAGGATTTTGGATTGTAAGGATTGAATACGGGAAAAATTTGATGGTTTAGTAGAGCCCCAAAGTTCAACACCGTAGGTCCAGGTAGGCCTTATGATGATGGTATCAATGAGCCTCTTGTAGATAAGTGGAAGGTTAGAGCGTCTGTCCTGTAAGTGTTGATGTAAACGAAAGCGACGGGCAGTTTCTTGTCGTTTCAGTCTTGCGTGCGGATTCCGTGTTAGACGATTGTCAAGTAGGAGTTCAACCGATACAAGAGGAATATTATTAAAGGACACTGTAGGGCAGGATGTCAAAGGTTTACGACAAAGGATAAAGGTAATTTTGTGGGACAAAAAATGTAAACACGAAAAAAAAGCGGCATTTGCTCTTATAAGGAAGTCTTCCAGTTGGAGCAGTTCCATCGAAAACAGCAATATTTTTCAGTTAGAAACCGTTTTTATTTTGGTCACCCTTCGACAGAATAGTTACGTTGGGCTTCCTTGTAAAAATAAATAGATAAAAAGGGTAGACTCTAAATTAATAATTTTACTTGCTTAAAACTAAACGGACATACCTCTAGCAGATGTACAAAACTACTAAAGGGCTTTTTTTTTGTAGAAAAAGTAGTTAGAATCCTTAGGGAACGTAACTATCAAACTATACAATAATTAGAGAAGATGATAAGGATGCGTTTACAAAGAAAATTACTAACAATCCTTCATCAAGATGATTACTGAAGATAATGGAATGAAATAGTTATAATATAAAAATTAAAATTCTTTATGCTTACACTTAAGGGCTCTGTTCATCTAGGGGATTTGAATAACTTACCTGGACATATGAACATACGACAAACTTATGAATACCAACAGGAAAGAGGTATTTATATAATCTTCTTTTTTATTCTTATTTAAGATGTCAAACAAAAGATCACTGATTTTCTATAAATCATTACACTCTTGCTGAAGTAATAAGAAATTACAGAACAATTGAAAACAATTATCTCATAACATTGATAAGAATCATCGTTCCTTTATATCGTTTGATTACCTAATTCCCACGGCCATTTACAGTAGCTAATCGATTCAATTTTAATCATTTGTCTATAAAATAATAATTAATCTAAGCAACGTATAAAGGTTAAGTTTTACAAATATATTTCGATTTACAAGCTCGTAATCGATAGATGATACATAAAAAATCAAGTTGTATTCTTAACATAGTTTACTTCATAACTTCAGTTTTTGTTTTCGTTACCTAATTTGCTCAGCAATAAATTCTCTTACACGAACAAAGAATGTATCTGAATAACAACCACTACGAAGCTATGTATCTCAGAATAAATGTGTTTTATACTAATTTTTGTTTTAATGAATACATGTATCTATATATTATAAACCCGAGTTTAAATATTTTACGTTATCGAATAATAATGGATAGGCATGGGATTTTCATGCATATCACCAAATTATTTTAAGTTAATGACTATATCTTCAAATGAGATTTGGGTTTTTC
Organism: Piezodorus guildinii; assembly: GCA_023052935.1. NCBI lineage: Eukaryota > Metazoa > Arthropoda > Insecta > Hemiptera > Pentatomidae > Piezodorus > Piezodorus guildinii. The sequence goes on from CM041292.1 coordinate 165,824,713, forward strand.
GATGAATAAATTCCTTAACTCAAACTATCTTTGCACATGGTCATAATTTTGAGTTTAACATATGAGACGTTGATATCCAAAAGGTACTATATCCACTTTAGGTAATTTTACAGGAAACGCAAAAATCTGTCATTTATTTATTATTTTACCAATTTACGTGATTCTTTTTTTATTAAAATCTAAAGTTGATTTTTAAGCTTGTTAACAACTCATTTTTACTTTCACTTACTATATATAGTAAGGGGAAGTATTGCGATCCTGAAAATTGTCGAATTCCAGTTTTCAACGGATATACGTTTTATGGTCCCCTTAATCCAAATAACCAAGTCCTGCAAAAAGGTCTGTGTGTGTGTGTGTGTGTGTGTGTGTGTGTAGTAAGTAACTCCCGGGCGGAAACGGTAAGTCGTATGAAACTGAAATTTCATATTTCTTTTTTCATCAATATGAGCTTACCAGAAGAGGCGCTTTATACCATGCATTTTGCACCTTTTTTCGATTTTCTCGAAAACGGCTCCGACGATTGATTGATTAAACTCACTATATCGATGTAAAATTTAATAGGCTTTAATATCATGTAGATTTTATTCTGATTAAAATGGTCTGACAGGGCTTAAATGCCGATATTTTAATTTTAATTATTTTAATTTTCATCCCCTAAAGTACCTTTGATTTTGTAGATTCAATAAAAATAACTATATTATCTTGTTAACGCTGGTGAAAAAAAAGGTAAATATATAAATTGAATAAATTTGATACCCAATTAAAGGAGAAAACAGAAAAAATATTTTTTAATGCAATTTTTCGTTTTTGAACTTAAGGCTAAAGATTTTAGAAAAAATATTATCTCATACACAAGCTTTTAAAAGTTAACAGAGAGTGATAAAAAACCCGATAAAACTAAGTGACTGTTTATAATATTGATAATAATATAATCTATTTTTTAATAAAACACATGTTTCTATAGAAATTCCATTTAACTAATTCTTTAATGGTTTCACTCATTTTGATCTCTTACTGTATTTGAAAATTCTTTAATCGATTTTAAAAACGGAGGTAAGTGAAAGTCGTGTGTTGCCTGCACCAGATTTTTTGTTTTTGAACATAAGAGCAGTAATATACGTGTATGATATACCGTTGGAAAGCTAAAGATTTAAAAAAAAATATTATCTTATACTCAAGCTTTTAAAAGTTAATAGAGAGTGATGAATATAAGATAAAACTGACTGTTTATTTTAGATAATAATATAATAGATTTTTTAATAAAACACATGTTTCTATATAAATTCAATTTAATTAATTCTTTAATAGTTTCACCTATTTTCATCTCTAACTGTATTTGAAAATTATTGATTTTAAAAATGAAGGTAAGTGATAGTCGTGTGTTGCCCGCACCATATTTTTTTAAATTATTGCAGTTTTCGAATGACTTTTAAAGAATATAATATGGATATAGCACTTTTTGGAATGTAACGTGGATATAGTACTTTTTGGAATGTAACGTGGGTATAATACTTTTTGGAATGTAACGTGGATATAGTACTTTTTGGAATGTAACGTGGGTATAATACTTTTTGGAATGTAACGTGGATATAGTACTTTTTGGAATGTAACGTGAATATAGTAATTTTTGGAAAGAAGTAAAAGGGATATAGTACTTTTTGGAAGAAATTAAAGCGCGTTAAGTTGGTAACAGTCACTGTAACCTTAATGATACATTACTTATAATTAACGTCTTTATATTGTTAATCACTAAGTTATGTATATTTCCTTATTCTCCCTCTGAGAAATATCTTTCTTTGTGGGTTAATTACATTGATTATCTATTCTTCATAAAGAAAGTAAATATTCAAAAGACAGTTTAACTATTTATGGCACTATAACAAAAAAGTATGTATTTATGAAGTTTTTTTTGAACTTGTATTTACTATTTGTGTGAATTTAGCAAACTTATCTATGTTATTAGCTACGCGTAACATTATTTAGCTTTAGAGACTGATAAATAAATAACTTTTGAGCTAAAAAAATCTACTATTAAGTTAAATCAGGCACGGTTTTTCCTCTCATATTTAGCATGTTCGCGAAATGTTGATTCCTACTATTTTTTTAGATCAAATACCATTATTCTAATAAAATGTGAGTTTCTGAAATTTTTTAAAGTAAATTTATGTTGCTACAAGAAAAAATACTACAAAAAACTTAATTAAAATGACAACCTACAAGAGCCATAGCGACGAAACTAAGTTGTTTAAACAGTCTGAAAACTGATTATTAGGTTAAAACCATTTATCGAAACTTTAGCAGTGATTCAAGACTTCCTTAATGAACCAATAAAAAAGCACAAAATGAAGAAAACAATAAATTATTGGTAATATATTACGGGGTTAGGTGCTTCTGCCGTATAGTAGGAAATATACACATAGTACCTTTTGGAAGGAAATGAAAGGCAAGGTTAAACCTGTTTACAGAGGATTTTTTTTTTTTTTTTTTTAATTGGTTTTACTAAGAGATAATACAGTCTGCCACCTTCTGGGGCAATGAGTATTAGAGATAGAACAAATCATTCATCCCATATTTACAACAGAGGATATAGTACGTTTTGGAAGGAAACGTTTTTGGTATCTTTTGGAATGAAATGAAATGTGGATTTAGTACCTTTTGGAATGAAACGCAATTTTCAAATACAGTTTTAAAGTATTTTTATGTTTTTATATAAAATCTGATGACGGGTCTAGATAAAACTAAACCATTAGAATACAAATATGTCGAAATGTAAATTTCGAACAAATGTCCTTTATTACCTTATAGAAATCAACTTCTCATATGTCTTTTGCTATTCCCATAGGTACATTCTTTTAAAGTATCTTTGTGATATTTAAATTTTTCTTTTAACAGTAAAAATCTCATATGGGCTCATAGGTTATAAATAATTACTACAATTTTTTTAGCATTTTTCCTGAATCACTGTTTTGCACAGCATTACATGACGCCTTAAAGATTAATATAATTGATAGCATGTTTTTTTTAATCAATGACACCAATAATTTCAAGTATTTTCTGTATCTATTTGTGTAACCACTTAAATAATTTTGATTAACCAGTGTCTAAGCAAGAACAGTTATTCGCTAGTAGTTAAATAAAACGGTATTACCTATAAATGAGATCTATTAGCAAGGGAACTTATTAAGATTGCCAAAATTGAAAAGATAATAAAGCCTAAATGGTATTATAGTCAATTTAAATAGATAGAATGCAAATAATAATAATATACAGAAAGCTCAGTTAGAACATGTGGTGCACACGGCTTAAGATTTGATCAATTTTTTTTAGGATATGACTTTTAATTGTCCTCCGAGTCTTGTAAAGTTGTCACCATCTTTAATTTGTGTATAAATATGTCTAAGAATAAAAAATGCCATGTAACTGAAATTAAATTGGTTATTAGAAGTAATTTCAAAACTGATTTATAAATTTGCCACTTCATAGCATTGCCTTTACAGATTTTCTCGGAATCAATCTTAAGTTGTTGATCAAGCTCTTATATTTAATTTCAAGTATAATTATCTGACACTTAATACCAGATGAGTCTCTTGCTCATTCAAATAGTCTGTCGATAGTATTACGTTTATTAATTTGTAATCGACCCTGTATGAAAATCTCATAATTTTCAAAGATATATTAATTTTTACATTTTGGTGTCTTGTTCTACAACGTTAGGTTAAAAACAAGTGTGAACTCAAGTAAAATGTATATACATAATAATAATAATAAACTTTATTATACGTTGATTTTATTTTAATTGCTTTTATAATTACTGTACTTCTATGTTACCACTTTTAATATTAAAATAGTAATTTTTTGCTCTCTTTATTCGTAAAAAAATACAGAAATAAAGAAAAAATAATTGTACTCATGTAAGAATCATTCTTGTTTTAATTTTATACAACATTCATAATGTTTCTAGGCCATTTATATATATATATATATATATATATATATTATATATATATATATATATATATATATGTATATATATACGAGTGTAAATCATCGTTCTTAGCCGGGTTCAATATATATATATATTATATATATAATTAATTATAATGATATAATTTTATAATATATTATATTATCTATATTATAGAACGATGATTTACACACCGACATCTGCCGTATTAAGAAATGCCAAGCCAGAGTTGTCTAGAAATCGTTCTTAATTAAGCCATTGTGCTACTAAAGCCTGACGAAAGTCTTTCCAGTACTCAAACAGTCTGACAGCGATCTAAACTTTTGATTCGAGAACAAGTCCATTGACCTAATGAAGACGTAAATACCTTAAGCTAATCACGGTTTTGATTGCGAGACCGACTAGGCATACTTTTTTAAAAATCTTGTGCGGGAAATAGACGCAGTTCCTATATTGTTAAAACCAATTTATGAAATATTAAATAAAGGTAATTTGAATTTATGAAGAGCCGTAAAAATGTTAAAGCAATATATCTAGTTTCTTAGAAACATGTGTCTTAGATTAAATAATATAAAATTTTAATAGACAATAATCACTTAGATTAATTTCCTATCCTTTACTCCCCATTACCTACCACAACTCTGTGTGTATAATATAACATTTTCCCTCAAATCTCTAACTTTCCAATGGTATATTATACATCTATATACTAGTCTTATATTTGGAAAAAATAATATATTTGACCTTTTCTCCCAATAGTCGGTTATAAAATTTGTTCAACTTTCATATTTAACCGTTTTTTTATTAATAAAAATCAGATATTATAGTTTTTTTTTTTTTGAATCTACAAAATCAAAGGTATTTTAGCTGAAGAAAGTAAAAAAAAATCCCTAAATGATATTAAAGCTCATTCAATTTTACATCGATATAGAGAGTTAAATCAAAAGTGTTAGAGCCGTTTTGAGAAAATCCTAAAATGGAGCCAAATGTAAGGGCTCTTTACTAAAGTGGCTCTTCTGGTAGACTGATTTTTATAAAACTGTTGTAACATCTTAGGCATATAACCTTGTAAAATATGAATGTTCAGTTTTATACAACTGGTCTTCGATTTATACTTACAACACATACACTTGGAACTTGGTCATTTGGACTTATTGGACTCTAAAACGTGTATTTCCTGTGAACAATTTAGTCCGACAATTTTCACGATCGCAGTTCTTTCTCTCACTATAAATTTCATGTATAGATAAGTAAAAGTAAAAATGTACCATAAAACGAAGTTTATTTTAATTTTGAAGTAAGAAATCAACAAACAGCTTCCAAAATCGGAAGCTTTTATGCACATACCAAATAAACGCTTAACCAAAACAAGTTTTTTTAGACTTAAAAACAGTTAGCATTGTTCATAAAAGTAGTTTCATTACTTAGCACCTAAATATTTCAATATATTTTGGGTTTCAGTGTATTATTACTATTTAAATGCTAATTTGTTTCTCTTTTTTTTTTTTTTTTTTTTTTTTTCCGAAACAGGCCTTCCAGGATCATTCAAAACACTATGTAGCTACTCTCTTGTTTTTCCAAAACTCCTTCATTCTTTCTGACCGCCTAGCCCTTTTCTCTTCAGCCAATCCTATTCCAACGGGATTCCTCCTTTCCTCTTCAGAAACCGCCAGTTTAGAAATGTTTTGTTTGTAAAGCTGCCGAACTAAGCACTCTGTTATATGCAATCTTCTTATTTCTTCCTTCATCCGTCCAAAATATTCGTCCTGACTTTTATACTTCGAATATTTTAATAAAAAATAGATGAATATCGTAGCGTATTGCCTAGCTTGTTCGGACCATATGCTTACAGAAACTCAATCTTTGCTTTTGAAATGAGACCTAAAGGTTCTCAATTTTACTGTTTAATTTCTTCGTTCAATCCTTCCTATGTTTCTCTTTATTAACTAGGTTTTATACAAAATTCTATTAGATGCATAATGCTTATAATATCTAACTTTCATTGCATTTTAATTGAAACTATTTTTTTAATTTTTATATTATGATCCATAACAGAAGCACTTTTTTATGTTTCTGAAGAAATTCTACATACTGTCTTATACTTGCTAACTCATAAGTGCTCTTTAGTATCCATAATAACTTCCACGATCATACATACACACTTATCAGAAATATGTCTACTCATATCGTGCCTCTGAATCTCAGGAAGAGATTAAAAAGGTGCTGTGTGTGATATATCCTGCGTTTATTATAAGAAAGCAGATGGGGACCTTTCTCACGTTAGCTGATTGTCCCGGGTCTAAGGGACCCTGAAAATAATTAATTATAGAAAAAAAATAAGGGCAAAACAATGCAATTATTTTATTACATGGATTAAAAAAAAATTAAAGAAAACAAACATTAGGCATTAAAAGATGTCCATAAACTAAAACTATAAAGAATTTTTATAAGAAATGCACTAATAAACTATTTTAATTACATTTAACTAAAAAAGTAAACATAAAAATTTATGAAGATTTTATATAAGGCAGGCAGCTCATGAAGCCAATCAGAACTAAGCAAGAAAATTATGTGCTAACACTTCAAAAACTTTCGAGCTAAAACCATTCTTACCAACGTTTAAAATGTATTCCTCGATGTCATACTACTGACTTTTAGTGAAACTTTTCTTTATACATTTTAAATGCGGCTTTTTTGATATAGGTTACTAAATAAGTATAATATTAAATTGGTTAAAAATATAATAAACATCACCTATCACCTATGTCATGGATTGCCTGTATTAATAGGTGGATTATGCTATATAAAAAGAATCCTTATACCGTTGGTGGTAGAAGAGGAGATGATTAAATCAATAACGTTATCAGGGAAAAAGTTGAGGACCCCTAAACACCCTTTGTTCCATAAGACAAGAAAGCTGAGGAGGTATAGGCGTGTTTATGAGGATGCTGGACAACTTATGAAGCGATGAGGCCATCCATGCACCACATGGAGGAGGGCCTGTATCAAAAAATAAAATAAATATATAATACAGTCCATGGAAAACTAAAAAATGTGTTTACAAGAGAGATTTTAACTCAGTTTATTAAATCATTTAAAAATACAGATATATGTATATATTCAGATAGATAGATAGATAGATAATGCAGTATTTTTTTTTTTTAAATTTACCAGGACTATATTTATGTTTCAGATTATTTCGCGAAAATGTGCAGCAGACCAGAAAATTAAAAAATCACACCAGTAATTGACATCATCGGTTCCCTATAGTCATTAGAGGTAAGTGGCTTTTTGTTTTTACAATTATGTATAACTAAACTATTCTATAATAATTTCTCTTTTAATAAATATTTTATGCTCAGTAACGATATAGCCAGTCTATTCTACAATATTATAATATATATTTTTTATTGGCCTGCTTTGTATTATTTTATTATTATTATCATTTTATTTATTCGCTTATAGCCCAATCAGTTTCAGTTAGATTTATCTTTAATATAACATATAATAATAGTAATAAAATAAAATAAAGCAATCTCCAATATATAGGAAGAAGATAAGTGAGATACACAATTATAACAAAAGTTGCACTAATCGACATAATTTTAATTAAAATGAGTTTAACTGTAGTCTGACCTACAAAATAAAGACAAATAATTCTTACAATAAATTCGGAATCTCAAAATAACAAACATGTACTTATATAAAATAAAAGAATATCATTTACTTTTATTAAATGTATATATTTCATTAAATCGTAATAGTACGATGAATTTGCCGAATATGCATTATATTTATATGATAAACTCATATTTCTATCTCTGTATATTTAAAACGACTACTTATTTTTGGTTTCCCTTAACTCCTAAACTACAAGATAGATTTTGAGACAGTTTTCACCAAAATTAACGGCATTCTTTCCAGGAGGCTTATAAGTTAAATACATTGCTATTCAGATTTTCTTCCAACGGTAAAAGTGAATTTTATATAACAAAGTCATCAAAAAAGTATCCCTGAGATATAATTAGTAACATAGGCGTATAATATACCGTTGGAAATCACAAGAATTCAGAAAAGTTAATAAGCAATAGAATAATCTTACCATTAAATATAAAGTTAGCGCGATGTTATTAACTTCATTATCTGACAAAGTACAAGTTCTGCAATTCTGCGCTACTTTCTACGCAATATCATCTAAATTGCGTAGTGAAATAATTTCTCTTTTGACCAAATTTTTCGTTGGATCATATTTTCGAATACCTCAAAACTTATTAAATTATTTTCAAATAGAAAAATTAAATCGCCTAATTAAAAATAGTAACGAGCCCACTAAATACTAATTTTTCATAAATGGAGAATTTGGTTGGGATGCGGTAAACTAAAATGAACGCACCAATAAGTCAAACTTATTTTATTGTTTGCTCTCTGTTTCCAAGATTCTCTTGGCAGTCGGCCTGATTAAGGCCGAAAATTTAGAACGAAACGTTGGAACACATAAATAACTTTCTCATATTTATGTAGGTCTCTTTATTGACCACACCCCAATCAACATTTCCTAAATATATTTTAACTACTAGTTCTACAATCACTTATACGTAGTTTTAATCTTAAAAGTAGTTGAGACATAGGTTTGTCATAGAGCTTTGCAAAAATAATTGTAACAGAAACAAAAACAGTTCTAATAATTTTTTTTTTTTATTATTATTCACACTCATATACGATTCATAAACGCTGCAAATTATTTTATTTAATATTTCCTAATAACAATATTAGGATAAAAATAATTCAAAGGATCATATCCTATCACTACCGCTGATTTCAAAAGGCAATCTCTAAGCTAGTTTTTAACCAATTTCAATGATTTTTTTTTTTTTCATTTGGTCCAAAATTTAATTCTCTGTCTAGTAAATATTTTGGTATTTATTAATTAGAAGAAACAGATTTTTTTTATTCGTTATTCGGATTCTACGCATCAACCAAAAGCATACAAGACTGTGTAACTATTTTCTTTTCATTTCTTCCGATTTCCATTCAAATGATTTAAATAAAATTTCCTGATTCCATAACACCTTACATTTTATCTTTATAAGCAATAATAACCGAGTTCTCAGGGAATCACATCTATGTTGTGGCTTGATCATATCTCTATCGTCAAAAATAACTTATGAGCGTATTTATGTGTAAAATTTAATTTTTTTTTTTCCATTATATAATTAAACGCATTTTTTTTTTTTTGTTAAAACAATAACGAATTTTTTCTCTATCTTCGAAAGTAGTTACAAGCGTATTTCGATTTTTTTTTGTTTATCGCGCTTTACTGATTCTAAAACTCATACATACATTTCACTATCGTCAAAAATAACTGAGATGTGAGCGGGAGCCCGTGGCTGAGTGGCTAGCGCGCTAGTCTCTCATGCTACAGGTTGTGAGTTCGAATCCCAGTACCGGCGGGGCTTTTATAAGGATATGATTAAACGGGGATTCACTCATAGCTTCTCCCCCGGGTATGTGAGACCCGTCAGCCAAATTGTGGCCACTCACAAAAATAGGCGTAAGGAGTGATGACCCTACCCTGCTAAATCTCATCGAGAATCGTGAGTATATTCTCCTAAGAGATTACACCACGAGGCCTAGAACCTACACGGCCTGTCGCGCCAGAGAGAAGAAGCAGAAGCATGACCGTATTGATGTGTAAAATTTCAATTTCTTTTCTTTTCTTTTTTCTCTTTTTCATAATTATTCCCGTTTTTTTTTTGTTGTTAAAAACGCTAATAATTTTTTTCTCTATTTTCAGAAATAACTGAGTTATACAATTAGATCACTTTTTATCGGCCACCATTTTAAAACTAACCAGCTAATATCAACGTCTAGGAGTAAAGATCATCATTGCATGGACTTGTATTTTGGAGACAAATTTCAAAAAAATTGTCCAGTAGTTTTGTAGAAATGCAACGGACGGCGGACAGCGTACAAACGATTTTATTTTTTTTTATTCGGATTCTACGCATCTTGAAACGTAAGCTTCCAAATTCGCGGAGAGAGGAGGGGGGGGGTATTTATTTATTTTTTTGTTGGTCGATTACTATGGTTTATTATTAAAAATAATAAACCAAAAGACTTAGTTATTAAAAACACTTTAAATTAATTATGATGAGTTCGATACAAGGAGATCTCATTTTGCATCATTGATGGAAACAAGAAAAGCCACCTAAATGAAGAAGTAAGGGTTCCACCACAAAGGCCAAAGGGAAGCATCATTAAAGTTTCACATAGCGTCCCTTCGGAACAACATTCTACCGCCAAAGCTATAAATTGGGAAGGAAAAAACTTAAATAAAGCTAATTAAACAACAGTTTTAACGTGCAACTTCGTTAAAAAACAAAACATTGAAGGGTCTAGAAGCCATTATTTAAGACTTTATCTCGCAGGTGTAAGAGTCGCCTTCAGACAAGCACCTTAAGGTCAAGTTTAAGAATATCAGTACTTTTTGGCGAAAACTTTATTCTTCCGCATTTAGAAATCTTTTTGAACTCAAATCATTTACATTTAAACGCCTTTTAGGGAACGAACTTTCGTTCATAAATAAATCTTCTAAGCTGTTAATGGCCTTTAAACAGTACATCCAACTTTGATTCAATCTTTTCAGAGTTATTTTTTCAAATAGGGAAGTAATTGAAAATTTTAAATTCAGTGACTACGTATTAAATTAAAATAAAATATACCTGTTTTTGATAGTTTGCATTAAAAGAGGATTCTTTTGCTCATGTCAAGTACAGTTAAATAATTGGTTCCAATGACAATACGATGGCAAATAAATAATACATAGTCACTATGACATAATCTTGACAGTAATTAGCCATTACTATTGTTTATTTTACATTTTTATAAATTTATTTTGTTTACACAAAACTAACATTTTGTATAGAGAAGGCTAGTAATGTACGATTTGAATCTCTCTCTCTCTCTCTCTATATATATTATATATATATATATATATATATATATGTGTATATATATATATATATATATATATATATATATATATATATATATATTGTTTGATATCAGTTCTAGACTGTTGATAATTTAAGTTTTCCACTGTTATTAGGTTTCAGTCGACAAATAAACAATTTTACATATGTCCATCTAAGGCACTATTTTATCTAAAATTGTTAGTAAATTTCTAATAATTAAAGATATTATTGAGATATTTATATTATGTAAATTCTAATTGAAATACCTATTTAACTACTGAATATGTATTCATTGTTTAATCTATTCTTTTCTATATCTCCAATAATAGCATCATATATTAATTATTGTATAAAAATATAAATGATCTGTTTTTTACTTTCACCTACTATATTTAGTAAGGGGAAGTATTGTGATCGCGGAAATTTTCTAATTCCAGTTCTCAACGGAAATACACGTTTTAGGGTCTACTGAGTCCAAATAACCAAGTCCCGCGAAAAGGTCTGTGTTTCCGTGTGTCTGTGTGTGTGGTAACTCTACCGCAAAAACATAAAATCGTACGGAACTGAAAATTCATATTTAAGACTATTGCACGCCCAAAATGTTACGGCAACTTTTCCACTAAAATCAGGTGACCGAAGTCAACTTTATCCCATGCATTTAGCACCATTTTACGTTTTTCTCAAAACAGCTCTAACAATTTTGATTAAACTCCCTATATCGATGTAAAATTTAATGGGCTTTAATATCATGTAGTTTTCTTCTGATTGAAATAGTCTGATGGGCTTGATTGCAGACATTTTAAAATTTCTTCCTCTAAAGTATCTTTCAATTTTGAAGATTTATAAAATTTAGCCACATCATCTTATTAAATTGATAAATAACGTCTAAAATAATGCAACAAAACGCATAAAAACTTTTTTAAAAAAACTAATACAAATATGAAACTTATACTTTAAAAAATTCCCTGCTTTTACGTCTTTTAATCTGTCTTAACTTAAAATTGAACTAGTAAATGGATATGTTGAAGGGAACGATGCACAAAGTTTAATGACAAGCTTGAAAGCATATAAGGACTTGTTGAAGATAACTCTTATGTTAGATAGCAGGGTGGGAAGGCTTAAAAGAGCGTGGATGAGGGATTTCCTATCCTAACCTTGTGGACTTAAGCCCAGGGAGAATGGGCTTCGTACTTTAGCTTTCACGTTGCTAAGCCACCACCCCTTTTTATGATTATTATTCATATATACTATAAATATTTGTATGTTACAAAAAATATGTTTAAAAAATATGTTAAAAAAATATTATTTATAGAAAAAAAATTTTTTGTATATTTAAAGCTGCTTTTATTCTACTGTGGCTCATTGGACGATGCTACTGTGAGAGTCGAAAACTCTACCTTCTCCATGATTAATTAATATAAGATAATTTAACGAGCAGCTAATATCACAATACTAAGGACCACACTTTTACGTCTGTCCTTCTGGGATAGTCGTGGATTTTTTTATCCCCTTAATAAACACCTACATTGCTTGAGCAAAAACGATTAACGAAGTTATTTATACAGTACTTTCAGTAACCTCCATTCTTAAAATCAGTTTCATAAGTTTTGAATAAAGTTAAAAAAATGTTTGCCTTGTAGTTTGGATGGAAATATTGATTGTAAATTAAATATTATAATACCAGAAATAGCTATCCAAAAGAATCAACTTAGCATGAGCACCTTATATCACCCTTCATTGCTTTCTAAACCTTTGTTTAATGGATAATAAATATGTTTTATACTTCGCTTTCCAAAGGTAAATTGTTCATCTATATTACTATAGATTTTTACTATAGATCTATGATTTATATGTCTATAGATTAGATACTATAGATTAATTTATAATATTAAGAATATTCCTAAAGGAAATAATCGGTATGCTGTGTATTAGCAACCCAATTAAGTTGGGCAGCACATTTTGTTTATTTATAAATAAAGTGTGTCTCCCTCCCTTTACAGAAAAGATTACCGACGTTTTTATTACTTGAAAAAACGAAGATTTTGAATTATTTTAAATAAATAAACTTATATTTAAAGGAAAATAATTTGAAATTTCAGCATATAGACACTGTCATTCTGCTAATAATTTATTTATACATTGATTAAAAGTTTTTCATCAACGTTGTGTTTTAATGTGTCTGACCATATTTAAAAAAAATGTATATAAAATCGTGGTATAAATTGGCCCTTCTGATGAGTAGATAAGAGACCATTCTGTTAAGTAGATGGCGAAAGTACTGAAATACTGCTTCATATAATTCATACATTCACATGAAATTTCAGTATTATGTGGATTTGGTTTTTAATTAGACTTATATATAAGGATCCACAGGCTCCTTGAGGAACTTTGATTTTAAGAATGAGGAAACATGGAAACAAGTATTTTCTTTAAAAAACGGGTTAGAAATATTTCATAATTGAATACCTTCATCTAAATATCTATATATTTCATATATTGGTAGTAAAGATAAGTAAACACATATTTAGTTTAAGAAATGTTATTTTGTCTAATATTAGTCATTAATTGTAAATGATGTCCAAATAACATTTTTAAGTATTTCTGATATAAAATAATAAATGTATACCTTCGCAGGGTTTTCCTTCAATTCCTAATTACACTCGAAATATTCATTCATTGGATTCAGAGAAATTAATTAATAATATTACATTTACTGAAACAAATGTTATTACGAAATTAAATTAATGTTCTTACAAATCTATTTTCGTTTTAATTGTTTCCCTCCCTTCAGTTAGCTTTTAACAAAATATATTTTAATTTGATTAGATGTATGCATTTAAAAAATAAATAAATAAAAGACTCTGAATACTGTCATTATATTTTCAATTAATATTTAAAAATTAAATGTTTAAGAAACATAATTAATTTTGAACTGATGTTGCCAAAATCTACCAAATTTAGTTCTGTATTTTTTGTGTTTAAAGAAAAAATAATGATATATTTTTTAAACCTAAGAAATCTTAAAAAATAATGATATTTTTTTTAAAACTTTAAAAAATTCTTAAAAAGTTGTTATTTTTTATTAAATAAGAAATCTTAATAAATAATCATTAAAAAGACATTTAATACAAAGCCATACCACTTATGGATTGCTTTTTACTTACGACCGTTATTATCGTCAAACAAGGACTTTCTAGTTCATTACTTGTCACATTTTTTTGTTTGGATTTTTTTCCTTTGCACAACTCTGAGCTAAATATAAACCTTTTTGACCATTCATTAAAAGTTATTATAATAAAAAGAAGACTTTGATAAATTTTATTTTGCGTAATTACCCCACCCTCACACCCCCAAAAAAAAAAAAAAATTGTTTCCAATAATAGCTTTAGAAAACTCTTATATCTCTTGTTAAAAAAATATGTCGAAACGGTTATTTTAGAATCGACTTTTTCCTCTGAAGACACTAAAAGAAAAAAAAATGTCTTTCATTAGATCAATTGTTTTACAATAGTAAATTTTTGAGAAAACTAGCCTTCGAAAACTATTGCAGGATTTCTTTTAACAAAGTTAAATTATTTAAACAATTTGAATTTGAACGAATCTTTTTTTCTATTGCTATATTAGTATGGGAGCCCGAGGCTGAGTGGCTTGTGCCTAGTATCTCATGCTAAAGGTGGTGGGTATCGAATCCAGTCCCGGTTGGACTTTCATTACCTCCGCACGGGTATATCGCCGTCGGCAAAGTGATGACACTCATAAAATTAGGCGTAGGAAGTGATGACCCTACACAAAAAAAAATACATCGATAAATGTGAATGTAATCTCGCAGAAATTACACCGCGAGGCCTAGGCCATACGGCCTGTCGCGCCACTGGAAAAGAATTTTTTTTCTCAATACGCTTATATATCAGTAATTCATAATCAATGGAAAAAAAAAAGATTTGAGGCCTTGGTGAAAACTCGAAACTACCCGATTTCCTTTTAGTATGGTGTTAGGTTGGTTTGCTTAATGCATTTAACGTTACTTTGATGCTACTTTGGCTTATCGAACGATGCAATAATGGGAATCCTAAATTTTTTCTATCCAGATTTAATTAGAATGGCATCTTTAACGTGCAATCGTAAAGGCTCGTAACCACTATTTGACCCTGCCGTTTCACTCCCTTAAAAATACCTAGGGTAATCTGGAATCTCCGATATATGTGATGTTACAGCCAATAGTCAGGAGACCCCATGGCGTATTTGGAACTAAAGCTGTTGATAGAACTAACATTGTTAACATTAACAGTCCAAGAATGTCCAAATGGTTTAAAATGAAGGTGACTTCGAAATTTATTAGCCCCTTTTGTGAATATTTAAAGAATTTAAAACCGAGTTGAATAATATTTTAAACATGCATAATTCATGGAAAGCTGGATCAAATCCTGGCATCATTATTAGGGTATATAGATATAGATATAGATATATAGATATAGATATAGATATATAGATATAGATATAGATATAGATATAGATATAAATTACTTTAGTTTAGGCTATAAATTACACAATTTTAAAAATGTTTTTGAATAGAAATAATTTGCCAAATGTTGTATTTTTTTTTAATATACAATCTAAAAAATCTGGTGAGCGCAACACACGACTTTCACTTACTTCCGTTGTAAATATCAATTTAAGAATTTCTAAATACATTTAAAGATACAAATAAATTGTTAAAGAATTAATTAAATTGAATTTCATTAGAAACATGTGTTTTATTTAATAATCTATTAAATTATTATCTACAACAATCAGTTATTTTATCGGCTTTTCATCTCTCTGCATTAAATTCAAAAATCCCTTGTATTAGATAATATTTTTATAATATCTTTAACTATCCAACGGTATATTATACATCTATATTACCATTCTTATGTTCAAACATAAAAATTGCATAAACAATTATTTTTGCACTTATCTCCTTTAGTTGTTTATCGAATTCGCTCAACTTGCATATTCATCCGTTATTTATCAATGCTAATACGATGATGTTCCAAGTTTTTTTAAATCTACAAAATTAAAGGTACTTTAGAGAAAGAAAATTTAAAATATCTGCATTTAAGCCCTGTCCCGCTATTTCAATAAAAAAAAAAAAACCTATATCATTTTAAAGTCTATCAAATTTTACATCGACATATAGAGTTTAATCGAAATTGCTATAGCCGTTTTTGAAAAAATCGTAAAAAGGTGCAAAATGCATGGTTTAAAGTACAATAGATCTTCAGGTCAGCTGTTTTGATGAAAATGTTCCTTTAACATCTCGGGCGTATAGTTGCCTTTAATATGAAATTTTGGTATCTTGGCTTACTGTTAGACAAAAGATTGACTTGGAACCCACATACAAGACTTAAAAGACAAGAACTCAACCGACGATTCGGACAGTTATACCGACTACTCAACAGAAAATCTGAACTTACAGTTGATAACAAATTATTAATCTACAAGACAATACTGAACCCATCTGAACCTACGGACTTGAACTGTGGGAGACAGCTAAACGTACTAACATCAAACGCATTCAATCCTTTCAATTCAAAGTCCTCCGTTAAATAGTAAATGCTCCTTATTATGTCTCCAATTATACCTTGCACCATGACCTTAATGTTCCATTTATTTCAGACCTAATTCCAACCAAAGTTTCCAAATTCCACCAGAACCTCATTCATCATCCTAATCCTCTAGCTCAATCCCTATCCAGCTCCACTCATCCGTATGGAACGGCAGTGGCCCCGCGACCTTTAGTAAATATATTGGAGTTCTAATACTGGCTAGATTCTCCACTCAATGTGATGTGTATGAGTGTGTGTATGTGTATATAGGTATAAGTGAATTCTTGACTTTATTGTATTGATTCATTATTGTGTATATATTTTATTGTAATTTTATGCTGTGTAAATATTGTACGAATGTAGTATGTATGATATCTTTCAGCACTACTATTGATGTCCAAATTGGGACAGATTGTAATTTTACTCAATAAAAATTGTTGTTGAATTCTAAAAAAAAAAAAAAAAAAAAAAAAAAATATTATATATATATATATATATTTATGAAATTTCAGTTTTATAGGACTTTTTGTTTTCGTCCGGGAGTTACCACAAACACATACCTTTTTGAGGGACTTCGTTATTTGGACTAAGGAGACTCTAAAACGTTTATTTCCGTTGAAGACTGGAATTCGAAAATTTTCGCGATCGCAATACTTGCTTTATATTTCATATATAGGTAAGTAAAAGTAAAAAAGGAATATTTTGATGTACGAATCTTGTTGTTACTATTTTTTAATACCAATTATAAAATACAGAAGTTTTGGTATATTATATTTTGTACGAGTATGTAAGATGGATAAAACGGAAAATATGGGTATTTTTCTGTGAAAAATCAGCCCAAATGTCTTTTCAAAATCTATAAAGGACGCACTATGCCTTCCTATTTTTAAATATGGTTCTTTAGAATGTACTACTGGTTGTTGATTATGTTATAATAATTCCTGAAACATAAGAGTATAAACTGACCTGATGGTTTAGCAATTGACGAGACTGTTTATCGGTTAGCTTCCTTTAATTAAAAGCATCATTATTTAATGATAATCTTAGTGATAGCTCTCTTGAATTGCTTTCCAAATAAGATAACAATATTCAAAAGATAATCTAATGAATACGGGTACAGGTAACAGTTGTTAAACAATAATGATTATTGCGTATTCTGTGAAGCTAAAAATAATAATATTACATTAATGATTCGACTGAGAGCGGTTTGTGTGAAACGGTGCTATGGTCGGAACTCGGGCAAATCTAGTTTATTAAAATCTTGTTGGTAATTTAATGTGTTCTATTTTGGGCTCCGATACTGTGTCTAAATTTCTATCATAGAAAAATTATGTTAAAGAAAAATAATCAGAATAACTTATGAAAACAATGGACGATCAAATGAAAATTGAAAAAATATCCTACAAACTGACACAATTTCTGACGGGACATGGAGGTGCCAAAACCTATTTATTTCGTTACAAACTAACAGACGACAAAAGCTGTAAGTGTGACGGTCAAAGCGAACAGTCATGCGACCATCTTTTATTCGATTTCAGTAAACTGGACAAACATATAAACAAACTGATTTCAACAGTCCTACTCAACAGAGACCAATGGTCGTCTTCGAAGTATGACCTTCTTACAAAATAATTTTCAAAATTTGTAGACCGGGTGGACTATGCAGAATTAGACCAATATCAACAGCCATGTAGACACTGTAAACAGCGAGCTGAGTTTTATGATTTATTTATCTTTTGCTCTACTTGACACTACAGTTCTTATTAATGTATTTATTTATTTTATTTTTGTATTCTTTTCTTAATATCATATTTTCTTTTTTCTCTCTTAGTTTATTAACTTACTTTTCTTTACATACTGTTTGTATAAAATATGTTATTTAATGTAATTCATATGTAATAAAAATACGCGTTGTAACGCAAGATGGTGCGCGCAGAAATAAATGCACCCATTGCAGGGTTACTGTAATGAGAGAAATAGGAGCCACGTGGTTTCGTGGATAGCATTAGGCTACTGATTTCCAGGTCCTAAATTCAAACCCTGGCTAAGACAAAGTTTTTTATTATATTATTTCAGCCTTGGAGCGACCCTAGGGTAGGGAGACCCTTCTGGGGCACACTCAGCCCCTATTAAGTGGGAACCCGAAATTTGGGAAAAATCCTTGCAAGCATGTACTCCGTAAAACAGTACGAATTTCTATTTGTACTGAATCCAAAACCCTGCATGTGTTTTATAGTACATTGTTGTTTTTTTAACTAAAAATATTCTGCTTAGTATTAAGTTAAAAAGAACTTCCTTGAATGTGAACGAAATTCGCCCCTAATTCTATCGTTAAATTTACGGATCTGATAATGCTCCAAGAAGAAAATAAACTTTATTTACATTTTTACATATTGACAAAAAATTTATAAATGATTTCGGATGAGACATCCTTACAATCATCAAATGTTTGGTTCATTTGGTAGTTATAATCTAATTATCTAATTTATAATTAGCGGTAAAATTAAATTGATATTAACTATGGTAGTAGGAAAAACTAAATAAAAAACCTACATATAAAAAAACCCCCAAAAAAAACCAGATAACACAATTGATAATATAAAATTAGAAATTAAGATAAACTAGTTTAAGTTAGCAACACATGTTTAGTTCTTTTATGAGTGTAGCGTTTTAGAGATGCTTTATTATAGTTACCGATTTCCTTTATTAAAGGATTTTTGGAGACTGGTGTTTTACTGAAGTAAGAAGCTGTTTGAGTATGGACAAAATGTTTAATTGTTGGAAGCTGTAAGTCCTGGAGCATAGATGATATTTTAGTGTAGCGGGGGTAGTTGTTAATTATCCGCATTGATAGATTTTGAATTCTTTCAAGTTTTTGGTAGTTAGTCAAGCAGGTTGAGCTCCAGACTGGCGAGGCGTATGTGATTAACGGGCGAATAACTGATTTGTATATTATTAATTTGTTATGAGAGCTCAAATGGGATTTTTTGTTGAAGTATGGGAACATTTTAAATATTAATTTTTTGGCTTTATCGATTGATAATGCTCCAATATTTCTTTGGAATCATAGACGTTCATCGACAGTTCCATGCTGACCATTTATTATCGGACAATGTTGAGATATTGTGGTTTTGTTGCCCAGGTGGTCTAGATGTTGTGTTAGAGTTATGTCTTTAATAAATCATGAACTCCATAACGAGGTATAAAAACTTTCTAAATGCTAGGAAGACGCGTACACTTTCTCTTTGATCGATTAAGGTACGCTGTCCTTCATCTCAATTGTTTAATGGATCCTTTGTATTTACTAATCAATTAGTTTTAATTCAAAATGATTCGAAATTATTCAGTATGAGATGTATCGATATAGCAGCTGTTTATACAATAATTATAGCAAGTTCAAGTCTGAATACTATTACTAATAATGTCTACTTTTCATTCTGGATCTTCTTATAATTATAATACATAGTTGGTCTGTATGATCTATGCAAAGCGTTTATTTTGAAGGGGGTTTAAGTCCATTTATACTTAAGGCCGCATATCATTAAAAATATGTGTACTAAGAGCATAATAACGGGTAATACTGTTTAAATCTATCAAAAGGTAATTTACAGTTATTGAAATTATATCAATCGTCATCACAAATTAAATAACGCTTGTTTCTTTGGTGGGAGTTTAACAAGTTAGGAACCTTGTCTTTGAATTTTTGTTTTTGTTTTTTTTGAACATTTTTTTTTTTCACTAAGCTCGCAGAACACCGCCATCAAGGTAATAAGTCCTTCCTCAATTTTCAAACTGAAGTCTTCCGCCCGAAAATTACACCTTTTGAGCGGCAGTCCTGCGGATTTTAAACTTGTATGATAAAATAATATCATAATCACGTTTTGATATCCCACTTCTTTGAACTTAATTTATTTATTCGGATATATTAAAATTTGTCTCAATGGACAATAATAATATTGCTATAAGATCACATTCGTACAATATTTACAGCATAAAGAAAAGGAAAGTAAAATTACATAAAATAAATAAAGATATATAATATCAAAATTTATAAATTAAATAACAAATGAATGACCACACTCCTATTTATATACAATATTTATAATCTGCTGGAAAACCCCGATAGGCTTGTCCCCCACTTGTGGAAGGACGAGCAGAATCCGTGGGATCCCAGCCCCGCTCTCTGAGATACCTATCAAAAAGATTGAATTTTTTCGATACGAGAAATGCTACAAGGGAGAAGAAATATTTACTTTTGAGAGAGGAATAATTATTGGTTACATTAATACAAATATCCAATACAAGTCCATCAAACGTAAACAGTTTATTATCTAGAGGGACATTTAAAGACTAATCGAAAATCCCTCATCTAACAAATATAAATAAAAACCTGTTCCAATATAATCCCTGAGGAGTATTGATATCCCTGTATACCTATTGAGATTCATACTGTTTCTAGCCAATGACCGTGCAATTAGGTGGTTAGGCCGATATCGCACTCAACCATCTTTTTTTTTTTTTTGGTACCCATATTGTGATGATGGGTGTGCCATTGGAGGGTTTGCATACCCCTGGGTCGTCCCGCGACTTAAATAACAGAATATATAATATTCTGCCCAGCCGGGATTCGAACCCGGTTCCTGAAAAAGAGTATACTGGTGCTCTGTCAACAAGGCCGCGCAACTCCCTATTTAAAATTAAGAATAATATACATATAATTTATTTAATATTGAAATAAATTAATGGTTATTTGTCTTTATAAGCAATATATATTGGGAAAACTATGTCAAAAATAAATTCTAGACTACTTAAGTTTCCAGTAGAAGAGACTTAACTGAAGACCAACAGGTTAATCCCATGATGTTCAAGATACCGTATAGCAATGATACTCATTATTAATAAAGGTTCCTTAACAAAAAGAAATAAGATATTGCGTTGCTTCTGTGGTTATACCCGAGCCGCTGCGGTGCTTCCGTTGCAGAGATTAAGTCACCACAAGAGAAGAATAATAAGGGCCTTCACCTTATTGTGGTCCCTTCATTTTGCTCCTCCAGGCATAATTGGCATAATAGTCTTAGTGATTAGCTGGATCACACGAGCACAACCCACACTATAGTTCTCTTAGCTCTGAAATATTGTCAGGGTTGTGTTATATAAACAGGGCTTATGGTATATATTCAAATCTATAACATTCCTAATATCTATTAAAATGTTCGTGCTTATTAATTTTTTTCCAACTCTTAAATTAACATTAATTTCTCTCTCTCTCTCTCTCTCTATATAATATATATATATATATATATATATATATATATATATATATATATATATTTCTATGTTTTTGATCGGCTGCTTTTCTAAGCTTAAAAAACAAGCTTATTTGATATATTTAATGTATATATAGACTAATATTTAATGAAACCATTGGATTTCCTTTCCAAAGGTTTCGTGTTTACCAATCCCAGTAGGTGGCATTCAGGAGAAGATTAAAGTAATCGAGTTTTAATAAATACTATTTTTATTTAAAAACAACTTACACATATCCATTATATTAACACATTACTTAGAGCTTTGATTGAGAATACTGAGGTATATTTTCACTACTACCTTAGCCATATAATATTACAAAAAGAAATCCCTTTAAAACACTTAGTCGGTTGACGAAGGTGGAATTAGTCTTAGTCGCTCCTTCTTGGCTTTCAGATCTCCAGTTGCTCTCCCTGAACCCCGACGGCCGTCTCCTATTCTCGTAGATGGACCCCAACTCTCCTCTTGTAGGATTTCCACTGTCATGTTTGGATTCAGACTGCACTTCGAATCTCCTTTCTCATCCTCCCGCTTTCTCAGCCTCGGGCGCTGCTGATATGGGAAGTCCAGCCTTTGTCCAGGCTAGTTGCTGGGTTCTATAATGTACCAAGTGTACCGCGGGGGCAGCCCACAGACAGCCCAAGCCCACGGACAATCTAAGAGAGTTTAGGATATGCCTTTTGACTTTGGCCGACAAAGCTTATTAATATTTATTTAAGTAATAAAATAATTATCCAATCCTGACTTACTGCCCTCTGTATCCTCAATACATTAAAATATATATATATATATATATATATATATATATATATATATATATATATATATATATATATTTTTTTTTTTTTTTTTTTTTTTGACATATTTTTTTTTTAGTTCTAGTAAAAGTTAATAAACATCAGAAAATATTTTAATTTCTTTTCTTCAGATTTAATAAGTGAATACAGCAGCAAGGGTATGTGAAGGATTTTTATTAGAGAAAGCCAAATGTTTAGATGTCTAAAATATATTTTTTTTAATAGTGTCTATTTATAGTTAAATTTGAAAATTGGGAGTTTGAGTCCTTATCTAACCTTTAGTAGAGCAAAGCTTTACCATGTTAAGGTAACCTAAAAACGAGTATAAAAAAACACCCAGGGATAATTTTTTATTTCCAGCGTATGTATATAGCAAAAAAATATTTAGGAATAAAAAAAATCCATCTACTTTTTTTTTTTTTTCATTCGGACTTTATACTATTAATGTTTTTGTTTTTTTATATTTAAGTAAGTTTTAAATAATTCCTAACTTTTATAAGAACAAACAAAAGAGAATAAACAAATAAACAAAAGAGAGAGGAGGTAGGTGAAAATAAGCGAAAGCGAGTGCTAGCGATAGTTAATGAAAGTAGCAAAGAGAGGGAAGTCATAATATTTTTAATAAAGCCGAAAGATAACGTCTAATATTACTTTTAAAAACTTTAATATCACTGCCAATATCATTATTTAAACACAAAGATAAAACTAAATAATGTTATATCAAAACAAAAAGTCGTAATATGCATATGAAAACATTTTTTTTTTTGTATTTTAGAAACACCATTTTAAAAATAAAAGATTATTTATAGTTAAAAAAAAAAATTATAAAGTTTCATTAAAAATAGAATTATTATATATTTATTAAAATACGTTGAAAAAGTTTCATAGTTTTTGATAATTTGCGATAGCCGAATTCCATTCGGGACTTCAAATTTTACATTTCCTCTAGTCACACTGTTTACCGCGGCCCTATATGGCTTGAAAACGAGCTGACACAAAGTTTGGGTATTTAGTGGTGTTTTAGCCACTATTTAGTGGCGACTCAAAGAGTCTATTAGTTTATCTAGAAACCGCAAGATATCGATTCTACCGTTCTGAATCTATCTATCGAAGCAGTTACACAAAAATCATTGATCAGATTTTTACTTTCACTTACTATATATAGTTTTTCGGTTTTCTCGAAAACGGTTTCGACGATTTTGATTAAACTCGGTAAATCGAAGTAAAATTTAATGGGCTTTAATATCATTTTAGGTTTCATTCGGATTAAAATGGTCTGACAGGGCTTAAATCCATATATTTTAAATTTTCTTTCTCTAAAGTACCTTTAATTTTGGTTGATTCTATAAAAATAACTAAACTATATAATTATAATTGTTATCCTAACTGAATAAAAATAATCAGGTAAATATATATAAGTTGAATATAATTTTCGATGCCCAACTAGAGAGAAAACAGAAAAAAATATTTTTTAATGCAATTTTTTTGTTTTTGAGCGTAGAGCAGTAATATAATGTTGACATATCGTTGGAAAGCTAAAGATTTTAGAAAAAAGTTATTCTTATACTCAAGCTTTTAAAAGTTAAAAGAGAGTGATGAAAAGGAGATAAAACTAACTGATTATTTTAGAGAATAATATAATAGATTTTTTTAATAAAAAAATGTTTCATAGAAATACAAATTTAATTAATTTCTGTAATAGTTTCACGTATTTGTACTCTAACTGTATTTGAAAATTCTTTCGTTGATTTTAAAAATGGAGGTAAGTGAAAGTCGTGTGTTGCCCGCACCATATTTTTTTTCTTGTTATTAATACTTAAGAGTGGAATAAAGTTGTTTTACTTGTTTAAGTTACAATATTAATTATTAAAAAAAATTTTGTGAATATTCACAATCGTCGGGTTAATCCAATGGTATCTTACACTGACAATAAGTAATTATAAAATTGATATCGTGTTCACCACATTCGCCACAGACTAAATCACAATCTTGCTTTCTGATAAATATTGTTCGTTTTCTTTTAATTTTATTTTTAGCTAAATCTTGAGTATTGTAGTGGGAAGGACAATCATCTTTTAGGTTACTGACCTATTTCAACTCTGCGGAAAGGTCGCAGAGGTTGCAGATATACGTCAACTCTTGCCATCCCTCCAGGGGTTGATTCTACTTTTCTATTTGTTCAGGTCCTCTGCACCGCATTATCATCTGCACTGCTTCATACACCCGTGTCCATGTAATTTAATAAATATTAATAAAAAATGTGTCCTACTATTTTAATTATTGTGGAAAATAAGTTCGTCGACTTGTGGTGATTTCAATGAAAACTTCAATTCTTGTGAACATTTGTTATCAATTTTAGATGTGTATATTTAGTGTCGTGGAGTGAGGTTTGTCTGTGACAATGCTTGAATTTTTCATCATCAACAGTTGAAGGATGTACTGAGCGCTTTACGTCTTCAAGTCAAAATGTCCGGTTCTGAACCGAGCAAACCACTTACGGACGGTAATTTCTCAGAAGGCATAATAGCTATACACATTGCAAATTTCGTTAATCGTCTGTGAAGTTGTATTTTTTTTAATAACAATTTGCATTAACTAAACGCGTCAAACGTGGATAACAGTAATAAAATTGAAAATTTTTTATATTTAAAATCTTCATTAATACGCTTTTTCGAGATTTTGAAGTTATCATAATACCCATTTGCTCATATAAAACCAGTTGGGATAAGTAGTATTCACAATCTATCATTTATATTAGAGGATGCATGAAACTGTGCGTGTCCATGAAAATGGTTATGATAAACATCCTGATAAAACTGGCAAAGGCATAATAACAAGTCAATTTAACTTGGTATGTTCTAGTAGTCTTTATTTTTTTTTATTTATTTATATTTTATTGAATTTTACAACTGTATATTACAAGAAATACAATAATTAAAAGTGATGAATTATAATAAAAGGCGTATAAGGCTTGTGAAGAAACTACCCAGCGGTAGTAGTACTTCGATGTTTATTTAAGTAAGTAGATCCCGAAGCCATCTTCTTTTCAATCGCCACGGAGGGTTGTCAGGAATATACAGGTTGATAGGTTGCGGACAAGAGGGTTTATATGAGTTGGGAGTTTGGAATTAAAAGTGGTATATCTGGTACGAGAAAGGTCTGCCACAAATGGGATATTAAGGTCGTTATGGATGATTTTATTTGTGACGAAATAAGGAGCATTTAGGATTTTGCGAAGGATTTTGGATTGTAAGGATTGGATGCGGGAGGAATTAGATGGCTTAGTAGAGCCCCAAAGCTCGATTCCATATGTCCAGATTGTCTGATGACAGTGATATAAATGAGCTTTTTGTAGTGAATTGGAAGTTTTGAACGTTTGTCTAGTAAGTGTTGTAGTAATCGGTATCTACGGGCAGTTTCTGTCGTTTTAGTCTCGTGTGAGGGTCGTCTATTATTTAAAATAGTATTTTTATCAAAGGTCATGTCTATGATAAATCAAAAGATGGATTCGTTATTGAAAACCAAACGGTTTTTAAATTTAAGATGAAAACAACAAAATCCAAAAATAAATCACATCTTTCTATCTGCCATGAATCGCGACATGTGTTTAATTTTTTGTTTTATCCATTATAAACGAAGAGAAAAGAAGTATATAAAAGAAGTATGACGATAAAAGAAACATATTTGAAAGTATATAATAGATAATAATTTTAGGCTTTCAAAAGAAAGTAGTTCACTACATTAAGGAAGTTACAGAAATGTATACTTATACCCTTGCATAGTAAAATTTTTGAAGTTCGTAATTTTATCCATTAATTAAAGAAATCATGTAGGATTATAACTGCCTCTAAAAAAACAAATAAACACTGAACAAGTCATGTACAAGTTATGCAGATATTGTTTTTACGTTACTTTAATAAAAATAAAACAATTAAAAATCAGTTTGTACTGTACTGCAATGTATTTGTTTTTAATAGTCTTTGGCTATGTTGGTCAATCAAAAGTGAGAGGTTTGATTAATTAAAGAAGGACTGTCCTGAAATGTATAAAAGAATAAAGTGGTCACCCTACAGCAAATAATTTAAGAGAACTGAAAGTGAATTGCACGGTAAATGAAGAGAAAAGTATCCAGACGCATGTATGCATCGAATGTACTCGGCTGACCAACGCCTATCTTTTGCCACGCAAGCCTCCTCCGGACTGCCAGACATGGGGTGTCCGCTTACTGTGCGACATGTTCTACGGAATGCAGGGCTTACACCTCATCCAGAGAACATTTTGGGATTGCTACTGAATTACCAACAGTATTACTATATTAAAGGTAAATGGCTTAATTACTATAAAAGTGGAGCCCGTCGCTGAGTGGTTAGCCCTAGCCTGCCGCGCTGAAGTTCTGAGTTCGAATCCCAGTCCAGAGGACTTTTTCAAGCATACAAATAAATGGGAATTCACTCACAGTCTCCCCCGGTATGTGGGACCGTCAGCTAATTGATAGCCACCCACAAAAATAGGCGTAGGGAGTGATGACCCTACCTATAAAATGTCATCGAGCATCGCGGTGTGGAATATAAACCATACCGCGCGGCCAAGGCTTCCAAGGCCTGTCGCGCCAAACCGAAGAAAAGAAGAATTACTATATTATAACATACAGACTACCGGAAGACATTTTGACTTCCTCAGACTGGTTTCCACCACGAATTATAACTGCCCGTAGTCATCGCTAAAAGGCAAAAATAACCCTCATGGTTAGATCCTTTAGCGCCTACCCCACGTTCTCGTTTCCTCCTCCTCCCCCCCCCCCAAAAAAATGAATATACAAAACGTTATAATCGGTAACGTGTAAGCTCGTTTCTATGGCATGGAGAATGGCTAATCATTCTAACTTTTACTAACCCAAACATTTCGACATAATAATATAATACATTTCAAAGGCCAAATGTGTATTTTTTTAACCTGACTTTGTATAAAACATATAGTAAGAGAAAGTATTGCGATCGTAAAATTTTCGAATTAGAGTTTTCATCGGAAACACGTTTTTGGGTCCACTGAGTCCGAAATGACCAATTTCCGCAAAAAGGTGCTAGTGCGTGTTTGTGTGTGTGTGTGCCTGGTTTTGTGTGTAAAATATATATATAATATGAGTGTAAAAACGAAAAGTAGTATAAAACTAAAATTTCATATTCAAGACATCTATACGCCCGAGAAACAGGAACTTTTTCATCAAAATCAGCTAACCAGAAGAACCACATTATACTATGAGTGCATCTGTGCAACCACGACTGAAACAGCTGCAAAAAAACACTCATCCATAAGGACCTACGCAGCAGTTCACACGTCTTTGTACGAGTGGACCGTGTTCGAGCCTCACTAGAAAAACCATATGAGGGACACTTTCTAGTTTTGGAATGAAAAGGTAAAGTTTTTGTGATTAGCATAAAAAGCAAACCAATTAGTATCTCAGTAGACAGGCTCAAACTGGTTTACTTCTGTGCGACTCCAGAGTCTGAAGATTCAAACATCTGAACAACGGCCACCTGCAGTAACAACAACAACGCTTACTCCAGCCGAACACTCACCCCGAGATGGGAAACAACCTACTACTACAGGATCAGGGAGATTTTCCTCGTCGCTATGTCCAGGTTCCAGCCGACCTGACCACTAAGGAGAGAGTAGTGTGTAGGAGCCTGACAGCACTGTGTGAGGTAACCGGACAATTGGAAGAACCTTCGAGTTAACAGTTAGTGAACCATGAGTGTCGGTTATTGTTCTCATGTATTTCTTTATGTTTTAAATTGTTCATCAATGATCAGATGTATCAAAATGACTTAAAGACTTATTAGTATTTTTATTACCAGCAAACCTACAATGTAAACAGTTAATACTTGATAAACAAAATCTGTAGAAATTAAATAGATTATGTTAAGAGTAATGCAAATCTAATTATCGTTGTCTTTTATTAAATGCTAAATCCTGTCGTTATTTGTCGCTAGCGGAAGCGGTATTTGAACAGAGATATTTTTCTCTACATTGTTATTTTATTATATTTGGATGCTGTTTTTTTTTTTGCATATAAGGGTGCAACTTGCTGATTTATATTTTTGGATTCTAGCAAGGAAATGAAATACGTATAAGACATACTGTTTTAAAAGAGAATAACCAAGCATAGAAGAGGGAACAAAGAAAAAAACAACTCCATTTTCACCCTTTACTAGGATAGATGAGGCTTAAAGATCTTAATAAATGTCCAAGTAAGATGGAGATAAGAACAGGGAGTTTTAATAATGCTTTCAGCGTTTTACTTTATATTTAGCTAACTTGGCCATTCTTAGTTATTTCACCATATATAATCAAATTTATTAAGTTTTCTTGAAAGTTTTTAATGATCTTTAGGGTTTGATATATTTATCATAATATTTTGATTTATCTTTTTTAGTTCATTTCCTTATTCAATAATGAAACTCACCGTGCAACGTGTACATTAGATACCTCAACGAACTATTTAACATGGACGTCATGTGAAATCATTCATTTCCTACTTTCCTCTTTCATTGTAGATTTATTCTCAAATAGATTTAAAATTTCATGAGCTAAATCACATTACCACACCATGCGTTAAGTGTCTATATTATTTGTATTGCATATATATGATAATTTGACATTAGGATGAATAAAAAACTAATTTTATATGACAAAAAAAGTTATCAAACCAAATCATATTGAATTAAGATACATCTCTTTATAGCCACAGAAAACGTTTGCAATATAAAAACCATGTGTTCACCTAAGGCATGAGAATAAAACTGTCTGAAGCTTTGCGATCTGTCTATTCACGCAAAGCCGAATTGGTGAATATCAGTTCTTAGAACTAACTTAGCTAATTTTTTTTAATAAGTTTTACAGGTATAAGAAATCATTCATTCCATATGCAAATTGAAAATAAATAATTAATAAAGATTAAAAAAATAATATATATATATATATATATAATATATATATATATATATATATATATATATATATATATATATATACTCAAAATTAAATGAACAGTTATAAAGAAAATAATAGTAACAACCTTGAACACATTCATACCTATTTACAATATTTACAAACTGCCCCTGGGATCACCGAATCAAACCTCGAGATCCACTAGTGGATGTCGAGGCACAATATGCCAGAAGATCCCAGCGCCTCTCATTCAGCCGCGTCACTGGTCTTGAGAGTCAGTGGAGGCTGAGCGGGGGCGCTAGAGCCCATACACTCAGGGCATGAGTAGAGAAGCCAGCCATTGCCAGCACTCCAATGACATATTTACTAGATATCTCTGGGCCACTACCGCTTCAACCTACGAGGAGGGTTATAGGGATGTTTGGAACTGGATAGGGAGTGTGCCAAAGGATTAGGAAGGTTATCTTTAACTGTCTAGAACAGTTGAAATAGTATCAACGAGGCTAGGGAAAAGACATCATGCAAGAGTATCTTAACATGGGGTTAGTAATATACCGCAGAAAACGTTGAACAGTGTCGAATTTGAAATTGAACGAGATGTTGGACTATGAATGGATATTATAGATACTCAAAGAACAAAAAAGAAAAAAAATCAAGTTTAAAAGCAAAATTGAATTTATACCAAACATAGAAATAAATTAAATATTTCTTGTTATTTGACACTCATTATTTGTATTTTTTTATTTGAGGCATTGTGTATCGTTTGATTCGAAACCTAACATGGTGCGAGAACAATTTTTCGTAGTATTTTGGATGAAGTCGTTTGTAATATGTTTGTTAGTTTTGCAGAAGCCTAAAGCTCTGCAATATCAAAATAGGTCTCACTAGAGAAGATCTAATAGATGTGAAAGTTGTTCTTAACTTCTTGTCGTTTTAATTTCATGTCTGCTCTATATTATTGTTTTATCCAAATATAGTCCGAGGTATGGTGCGTAGGTTTTTAATGTTACTGCATTGTCAATTTTCACAGCTAGACATTTACCATGTCCGTTTTTAAACCACTTTTCCAGGTAAATGATATAATTTTACATGGCAATAGAAACATCTCAACAGTAAATTCCTACATTCACGGCAAACACATCTTTTCATTCATGGATACCTAACCGCCCAAATCAACTTGTTTCTTCACTTACTTCTTCTCTTTTACGAGGCTAATCCTAAAGAAGACATTAAATTATATAGCCGAGGGATCTACCTAACTAATTATTACTTGACCAACTTAAGTAATTCATTTGCAGGACCCAGATCAGGAAAAACATAATGTATCACATTCATTATATGCGAAACGAAGTTGAAAATATAAATAATGAGATTAAATCTATCTGTGGGTAGTATTAAATGTATGTAAATAAATATTGTAAAATTTGCCCACTGTCTTAAAAATGTACATAAAAGTCTTTCTAATACGAGGAGAATATGTTCACTTATTGGATTCTTAGCCAGAAACACGGAAGTATTCAATCATGCTCTACCGAAGCAATAAACAGATGGTGGTAGAACAATTATATCATAAACGGAAGCCACTTATCTCATATTTGAAGATAATTTTCTTAAAACAAACAAATATAAATGATTCTTCATTATAATTTCCAATTCGAGGAATAAATGATTACCGAATCTTTAAAAAAAACCATAACACCAAAGTTTATCTCTAAATTAATCTAAAACAAACAATTCCATTGTAAGTGTTTTATTTAATCAGATTCCTTATATGTCATTAACTATCAAAAGTCCAAATATGTGTCAGTGAATGCAGAATGAAATATACCAATGGGTGAGCATATCATTAAGAGAGAAGATTCATTTCTATACCATGGGCATCTTATTTCTGTTGAAGGGCAAGCTGAAGAAATAAGCAGGCGATGCACTCAAGGATGGCGCTCCCTCTTCAACTTTAAGGAGCTGTATAGATCGTCTGTGAGGTTGGAAGTGAAGAAGAAACTCTGGATGAGCACTGTGCTACCTACCATGACCTATGGCTGCGAAACATGGGTAATCGATAAGAAGATCAGCCACAAGTTGAGAGTAACGGTCAGAAGTATGGAGCGATACCTCCTCGGAGTATCGAGACGAGATAGGAAAACCAACAAGTGGCTAAGATCAAGGACCGATCTCCCAGATATTGTGGAAAAAGTCCATCTAAGGAAGTGGACCTGAACCGGACATGTTATCCGAAGAAACATTACAACATGGACCAGGCAGCTTATGGAGTGGTACCCAAGGGAGTTCACAAGGAAGCGTGGACGTCCACCGACAGACTGGAACAATGAGATGAAGAAGAGTTGCGGAGGTCTAACCTTGGAAGAGAGTGGCACTGGAAAGAAAAGAATGGAAAAGGGCAGGGCAGGTTCATTACTTAGTGTTGTTGCAAGAATAAGCCTACTAAAACAATCGAACTCAAAAACCTCAACTTAATGTTGATTTTGTACATATATATATATTGGAATTGAACATATGAGGAAGTTTTGTATATATATTTTTGTTATATAAAGGTTATTATTATTATTATGTGTCAATAATTCTCAAATTGCGGTTACTAACCCGAATTATCATTTAGTAGGATTTACATAAGTTGTGAATGTTATAGTCTAACAAAATCTTTCCCTGGAGTCTTTCTTTGCAGATATATATTAGAAAACATTCCTCTAATAAATAAATATCTGAATTTCGTTACATTAGTTTTCGTACATGGAGTGTATTAATTGAAAAAAATTATAATTTCTAAGGTGTTTAGACTTATATATAATCCGTCTATCTATTTATAAAACTTATTCTCAAAGAATCGAGATATTGATTTCCAAAAGGTACTTTATCCATTTCAGGACATTTTACAGGCAGCGCAATAATCTCTCAGTACTTTATTAGTAAACTGACTTATTTGATTCTTTTTGCATTAATATATATATATATATATATATATATATATATATATATATATATATATATATATATATATATATATATATATATTTTTTTTTTTTTTTACTACATTAAAGGTTTGGAATGAAATGTTTTAGTATGATTTGTAAAAAAACTAAATGCGTATTTAGAACCTTTAAAACATATCTGCATTTCTAAATCGCGTTTTTAAAGGACTTGAGAGTTCATTAGATAAAATGTAATAGAATGTTTACATCAAACTAAATGATAAAAATTCAAAAATGATATTTCGATAAAAATGTCCTATAGTAACCTTTTGGAAATCAAGGTCTCAATTGAGACGTTGATTTCCAAAAGGTACTATATCCATTCTAGGAAATTTTACAGGAAGCGCGAAAATCTCTCATTACTATATTATTAAACTAGCTAATTTGGGTCTTTTTACCTTAAAATTTAGAATTATTTTTTTTCTATAATAATAACATCGTATTAAAGTTATGAAATGAATTTTTTTAGAATGACTTGGAACGAAAATAAATGCGTAATTAGTACTTTTAGAAAATGACCGCATTTCTAAATCGCGTTTTTTTAGGACTTGAGAATTCATTAGATAACATCAAATAGAATATTTAGATAAAACTAAATGATGAGAATACAAATATGTAAAAAAAATCAATTTCGTAAAAAATGTCCTTTAGTACCTTTTGGAAATCAACGTCTCAATTATTGATGGGCGCATAAATGGTATATGTTGATGTTTCTGGTCAGTGATACTTGGTATTTTTTTTTTCATAATTACATCAACAAAAACAAATTAAATGAGTAAAATATATTGCTTAACTAACAATAAAAAACCATTTGTTATTTTGTATAATCAATTGAAGTACAAAGCTAAGCTTACATCGAAAAATCGATAAAATTAACATTCATTTATTTCTTTTTTAGTGAAAATAAAAAATCCAAAAATCTATACTGAACTTTTTTTATTTCCCTTTTCTTTTAATTATCTTTTAAATAATGCAAACAAAAATTCCTGATTCCAGAACACTTCTATTTTATTTTTTTTAATAATAGTTATAGGGGAATTACATCTCTTATAAGTAGTGACGACTTTATAAGGTTATTTTTATTTTTAACAGTTCTTCTAGTCCTGTTCTCAAAAACCTTTACTTTTATTCTGTATCTTTAATAATAACCAATTAATTACAATAGAGGAATTACATCACTTATTAGTTATGTCTTAACCATATAAGATTAATTTGTCCACAATAATTAATCTGGGTGTATTCTTAACACGTTCACTTTGGGGCGAATATCTACGTTTTTTTTTTTTGCGCAAGGCTGGGGTTGCAAGTTTGAACGTGTTTAATGCGTTTGGAAAACTACAGATTCCCGGCATAGAATGCACTCCATCTCCGGCGTTAACGTGTTAAACTTTGTACATCCGTTACTCTATCATTAAAAATAACAGTTATAGGCGCATACATTAGTTAATTTTCGTTTTCCTTTTCTTTTTAAATATTTTTCCATATAATTTTTCCGCTATTTCTATACCGATTTTTTTTTATTTATTTATTTTTTTTTTTTTTAGGAAATTTAATACTATATCGATTAGCACTAACTAAAATTTCGGTGTTCAAATATTTGTACGGTGGACAGATTTTTTTTTTTTTTCGATTATCTTTTTTTTTTCTTATTTGGATTTGAGGTATCTTGAAAAGTGGGATATCAAATTTTATGAGGGCTTATTTGATACTTCGAACAGTAGCATCTAGATATTTTCTGTGAGATCAAATATAATTCAAAACTAATATAAAAAACAGCTGACTGTCATAGAGAAAGTTATTCATTACTGCGGTAGCGTTAGAACAGGAATAGCATATCGCGAGCTCATAAATATTTAGTGTATTCTTTGTAGAGTATCTTGTCTTTCATGTATGCTTATCTCAACTATAGCTTATGGTATTCTTCGCACTTAGAAAATGTTTATATATATCGTATTCATATTATTGTATGAAACCAAATAGGATTTGTTATCAAGTCTTGAGGGTCATTTGTAATATAAATAAATAAATAAATTATTGTATGAACATATTATTGTTGTATTATTTTAATATAAGTCTACTCAAGACTGCCTTCATTTTTATGTTTCATAATAATTTTAATTAATATAAAAAGTCATTGATGTAACTCATTTGTTTCCTTTTTTACGTATTTAACGCTCCCATTGATTATCTAGAAGATTATTAGGCTATTCTTATGATAAGAATGTTATATTTTAACATTTTATAATGTCGTAATTTAAAAGCCAGGAATATAATCATACTTTTTTTGCCGTCCTTCGGAGGGGACGTTAAAAGGTGGTCCCGAGCTTGTGCGATGTCAGGTACTCGTTAATGATCCCTATCCTAATAAAACCTGGATAGGCAAAATATAGGACTCCCACTGTAGCATCGTCCGATTTGCCTTAGTAGCATTAAGTGACGTTAAAGGAATAAACAAACATAATCATACTTTTTTTAAATAGCGCCAATTAAACATGCTGTGCATCAAAAAATAATTAGATTTACAATTGAAATCATCAATGAATGAATTAGTTGTAAAAAGTAAGCTACTTTACCTGCGTCCCTTCCATTTGACTATTTTTGGTCCCTATAGTTATTTTTGATTGAGTAGAAAATATGTGTTTGTATAATTTTTCAAGATGTTTTTATTACACATATGTAAATGTGACTCATTACATATTCTTGAAAGATCATCGAAAAATTTATAAAAATAAATTACAGAAAAGATATGTTTATTTTTTAAGTTATAATGTATGCTTCTGATAGCATTTATTATATTATTTCATTTCAAAAATCAGATGATGCAGACCAGTGAAATTCAAATATTTAATAAGAAATGGATACGTCTAGTATAACTATTAAATTAAAAAATCTGGTTCGGACAACACACGAATTTCACTGACCTAGGCTGTTAAAATCAATTGAAGAACTATTAAATTAATTACAATTTAAAAATGTTAAACTTAATTTAAATAAAATGTTTATTTAGTTTCGTTGGAAAGATTGATTTAGTTTAATAATACAGCCCCTATTTATCATCATATGTATGCCCTATTTATCACTTTACATTGACTTTACCAACTTTGTGTACCAGATAATATTTTTTTCTAAAATCTTTAGCTTGCCAACGGTATATTGTACATCTATGTTGCTGTTCTCATGTTCAGAAAACCAAAAATTTCATTGAAACAATACTTTCGCTATATTTTTCTTTAGTTGGTTATAAAATTCGTTCAACTTTTACATGTATCCGTTTTTTTATAAATCTTAATAAGATGATAAAGGTTTATTCTTCTGAATTTAAACAATTAAAGGTACTTTAATTAAATTTAACATATCAGCATTGAAGCCGCGTTAGATTACTTTAACGAGAATGAAACCTACATGATATTGAAGCCCATTAAATTATAAATTGATATAGGGAGAATAGTAGAATAGGGAGAGTCGTTAGAGCCGTTTTTGAGAAAATCGTTAAAAGGAGAAAAATGCATAGGATAAACAAGCACTTCTGGTCAGCCGATTTTAGTAAAAAAGTTAATGTGACATCTCCGTTTTCGTACTAGAATTATATCTTGTCTTTGAGTTTTAATTTAAAAATAGTTATACTTTTAACATAACTAACTGTTACTACCTGAAAAAAAACCTATTTTATCTAAAACTCTACTAATTTACCTTTACTAATCTAACGAAAATTTACCAATATTTAAGTTATAAAGTTTCGGATATTCGATTGTCGATAATCAAACAAACTTTTCGTATTGGGATTTTTAGTCGTCTTAAAATGTTTCAATTTAAACATGCAATCCATAATGGACATTATCTTGTTAAAATGGGATTAGTAATGACAGTTTGGTTCTGCAAGAAGCCGTAATCTGTACCATCATTTCTCTTTCATTATGTTTCCAACGCTGAATAAGAAACAATAGATCTAAAAACCACGATTGTGTTTTAACAGGATGTAAATATTTATCTTGATTTGCTGCAAACTATGACTTCCTGGCCTCTGAGATCTCCGGGTCTAAATTTAATATATTCTTATTACCTGAGTGTTGTTTCAAACTTGAATCATTTTAATGCAGTTTTAATTTAGTGTAATCCTCATCATCAAAATCGTACATATTTCTATAAAATAACGATGAACATATACATATATATATATATATATATATATATATATATATATATATATATATATATATATATATTATTCATTTAACGCCACTTTATGCAACTAATCGGATGATGCTATTGTGGGAGTCTTAAATTTTTCATATCCAGGGTTAATTATGATAAGGATCATTCAAGAGTACCTTACATCGCACAGGTTCGGGACTACCTTATAGGTCCCCTCTGAAGGACGGCTTCAGTAAGGATTTTTTTACTCTTATTATCAAACATAGGACCACCTGCAGGTTCGAACCCACGACCTTGCATATAGAATATAATGTTATCCACTAAGCCACAGGTGACCCTGGCTCACTAGTTGTTTGGGTCTATCTATATTTATATCTAGTTAGTAAAAGGAGCAACAGTAAGAGCTAATCTTTCCTACATGTATAGAAGGTTTTACGCAATTGAAAAATAAACAAATAACAATCATTATCATTATGTCAAAACAACTTTTTGTCAAAAAAAAAAAAAAAAAGGCATTTATTTTTTGCTCATTTTATTGGACTTTTCTCTTTATCCTCAAAACTCTCTATAACTATGAAGCTGGCATTCCACTATTGTCTTTTATTCAATATTTCTTTCATTTTATGCTAAGCACTGTTAGTTTCTTTTTTTTTCATAAAATCATATCTGTGGCTATAAATAGAATATAACGAACTCTGCTTAAAAAAAAAAAAAAAATTATTTTCATTAAAATATTTAAACGAATTCTTTTTTTCAACACCTAACGTGTGATTAGAAATCCAAACAGAAAACCAGCAGGAGCAGCAGATTTCATTTTATAGCTGGGGTAGGCTTTGTTTGCGCAGTAATCGAATAAGCAGCTTGCCCGGAAAAAAAGTGTCCAGCAGGCTCGAAATTTTAGCGACTAAATTACTTTGTTTGCATGGGTATTTTAGAGATTGCTGCGATACTCTCTCTATTTTAAGTGGTTGAAGTGGAACATAAAACAGAAATCGAACAAATAAATAGAATATTAGTTCAGGTAGATTTTAATTTATAAATTTCACCCTTGGACGAGGGAATATGAAAAAAAAAGTATTAGGAATCTTTGAGTCTAGCGTACGAAAGGAAATAATTACACTATTATTAAATACGTTATTAATACGTCGAAACCCATATAAACGGATCTGAACTTCCCTGTATCCGATTATCTTTTATGGTCACATAACCTGAAAGCAGTCTCTCTTAATCATTTTGAAAACCAGTGCCAGGCGGAATACAAACCAACTGGGCAATTGGTTAGCCTTGTTATGATTATTTCCTTCTCAGTCTACAATGATCTCACAACAGTTTAACTCATCGCCCACATTTTTCCAAATGGCAGCCAGATTCAGGGCCAATGTCTTGGCCAGTACATTTTATTAAAAGTAATTTAAATCAGCACAACTTTTACTTATCCGTCTAAGATACTTTGTATAATTTCAATAATTTGTATTTTAAATATAAAATCAAAACGCTGCAAATTATTACACAATAGTTTATTATTCACAAATAACTATATTAGAGTTTAACTGTTTATAGGCGATAAGCTCATATAAAAAGCAATAAATAATTCTTGGGAAAATGGCCTATCACCACTGCTGATTTCCAAACGCTATATCTCTACTATTTCTGAACTGATTTCAATGATTATTTTTTTGTTTCTTTAGAAATATATTTTGATATTTATTTATTTATTCATTCAGCGGACAAACAGATTTTTTTTCTAATCTTTATTCGGGTTCTGCGTAAGCCCTAACATTTTATGGGAATGTAATTTATTTACAAAGGTTTATTATCAAACAAAAAAAAAAAAAAAAGAATAAGTATACATGGATATAATTTTTTTTTATTTTCTAAGCCTAAATCTTGATTCACAAAACCTAAAAATACATTATATTTACAGAGAATTATAATTTAAATTATAATGTACGCTGTTTATACAGTCTCGACTGTGGCTTAAAAAAACGGAGAAATTGAGAAAATTAATTTTTAGCTATTTCAAGCATAAAAATGGACTTATGTCTAAAACCACCAGAGCGAAGATCAGTCATAACACATATTTGTTTTTACTATATGAAATTTTCCTCAATTTTCTAGATTCAATAAAATAAAATATATTATCTTATTAACATTTACACCTCGCGCGGATCTCATTACCGCGTATGGGGAGCGTCCCACGGGTGGCGGATGTGGG
The DNA here is from genome assembly GCA_023052935.1 of Piezodorus guildinii. Taxonomy (NCBI): domain Eukaryota; kingdom Metazoa; phylum Arthropoda; class Insecta; order Hemiptera; family Pentatomidae; genus Piezodorus; species Piezodorus guildinii. The sequence continues at coordinate 165,863,645 of CM041292.1, forward strand.
AATGGTCGGTGGAATTTCCTCGGAAGCTCCTTCCGGCTAAGTCCGATGGACTCGCTGACCAACAATGAGAGCGGCCCCCCAGGCTTGCTGGAGGGTGTGACGTAGGTTCGAACGCCCTACTCACATATTTTAGTTCACAAAATATCACCAAAAGTCATGGATTCCTCTGAGGTAAAACGCTCATTATCCGGAGGTAAACTAGTCCCCCGTTCGGGTCTCCGGGTGGGGACTGCTTCAGGGGAATCATGGCGCAAGATGAAAATTAGAGATCTAACAATAGGGACGTGGAACGTTAGAAGTTTAAATACGGCAGGTGGGTTAAAGTCGGTCGCGAATGAAGTTAAGGGGTACCATTTAGATATCGTTGCATTACAAGAGGTTCGCTGGCCAGGGGAGGGTTCGTTAACAGAAGGAAAGTATACTATTTGGTACGGGGGGAGCGTTAATTATTGTCTAGGTACCGGGTTTCTGATTAGGAATAGATTTCTTTCCGCATTACGGGACGTACAGTTCTTTAGTGAAAGAATATCGGTTGCTATATTTCAAGGGCGTTGGTTTAAAATCGCGTTTATAAACATTCATTCTCCCACCGAAGACAGTGATGATGAAGTAAAATGCGAATTTTATGATAAACTAGAGTCGGTTTACGATAAGTTACCGCGAAATTACATTAAGATAATACTAGGCGACGCGAACGCAAAGGTTGGAAGGGAAGAAGTATATCGTCCTACAATCGGTAAAGAAAGTTTGCACGAATATAGTAATGATAATGGGACCCGACTAATAAACTTTGCCATTTCGAAAAACCTAATAATCAAAAGCACTACATTTAAACGTAAGGATATTCATAAGTATACGTGGACATCACCGGATGGACAAACGCGGAATCAAATCGATCATGTTTTAATACAAAACAGATGGCAAAGTAGCATAATTAACGTGAGAACGTATCGAGGTGCAGAATGCGGTTCTGATCATGAATTAGTAATCGCGAAACTTCGACAAAAACTAAATACAAAAAAGAGAACACCGAACTATATTCGTCCCGAGAATTTTGATTTAGCTAAATTGAACAACCTAGAAATTAGAAAACAATTCGCGATAGAAGTAAAAAATCGGTTCGAAGCTTTGGAATCTTCAGACGAGGAACACAAAGATGTAAACAAACTATGGGAAGGGATCAGGGATAATATTAAAGAGGTCGGTAATTTATGTCTTGGAAAAATCGAAAATAAAAAGAACAAACCTTGGTTCGACAGGGATTGTCAAAATATGTGCGAAAAAAGAAAAACCGCTAAACTGAATTCCTTAAATAATCCAAGCGATAATAATGTGGCTTACTTTCGGTTAGTAAAAAACGAAACTTCAAAACTCTTAAAAAATAAGAAAAGAGAGTATCTTAAAGGCAAAATAATAGAAATAGAAAAACACAGAAACGAAAATAACGTAAGAGAGATGTACAAAGGTATAAACAAATCGCGTAAAAGATTTGAACCTCTATTGAATGCGGTTAAAGATGCAAATAACAATATAATTGCGGATCCTTCTGAGATATTAAATAAATTTAAACAACACTTTGACGGCATCTTAAATACGGAAAATAATAATCTATCTCCTCTCTCTGAATATCAGAGCGCTGAACCATGGATAGACGCACCGAGTAAAGAGGAAGTCCAAATGGCGATAGGAAAATTAAAACGTTATAAGGCCGCAGGAAATGATAATATCACGAGTGAATTAATCAAGGCGTGTGGAGAAGCGGGCGTTTCCAAAATACATTTTTTAGTTAAAAAGATCTGGGAAACTGAAAAAATGCCCGAAGAATGGAAAGAATCAATACTTATTCCGATTCACAAAAAAGGACCGAGGTCGGATTGTAACAACTATCGTGGGATCTCTCTTCTCCCAGTATGCTATAAAATATTCTCGTCAATTCTAACTAGTCGAATAACGGAATACGCTGAGGAAATTATCGGAGATTACCAATGTGGTTTTAGGCGGAATCGCTCGACTATTGACCAAATATTTTCCTTACGTCAAATATTAGAGAAAAAATTGGAATACAACGGTGTAGTCCATCAACTTTATATCGATTTTAAAAAGGCTTATGATTCAATAGACCGTCAGAAGCTATATAACATCATGATTGAACAGGGAATACCTAGAAAGTTAGTAAACCTAGTAGAGATGTGTTTGTCGGAAATATTCCATAAAGTTAGAATCGGTCATAATTACTCCGAGAGATTTGAGGTGCGATCGGGTTTGAAACAGGGTGACTCCCTTTCACCTGTGTTATTTAATATAGCTTTAGAATATGTCATAGAAAAGGTGATGTGTACCGAGAAAGGCTTAAATATGGGTGACAAGATTCCGGTTTTGGGGTATGCCGATGATCTGGTACTGCTAGGTGAAGACACGGAAACCATACAACTAAATACAAGTGTGTTAATAAAAACCGGTAAAGAAATAGGACTCGAATTAAATACCGATAAGACGAAGTATATGATTAGTAGCAGAAACGGTGTCGATCTTGGTGATATTGATGTATCAGGTCATACTTTGAAACACGTAGAGAAATTCAAGTATTTAGGTTCAATTATAACTAGAAAAAATGAAATCCAGGAAGAAATAAAGTCCCGGTTAAAGGTGGGAAATGCGTGTTATTATTCAGTTGCTAAGTTACTTAGTTCGCGGCTTCTATCTAAAAACTTAAAGATTAGAATTTATAAAACTATTATTCTTCCAACGGTTCTTTACGGATGTGAAACGTGGCCGCTTACTTTAAAGGATGAACAGCGGCTTAAGGTTTTCGAAAATAAGGTATTGCGTAAAATATTTGGTCCAAAGAGAGATGAGGCCACTGGGGAGTTTAGAAGGTTGCATAACGCGGAATTGCGGAGTTTGTACCCTGTGAATATAATTGAGTTGATAGCATTGCGGAGACTCAAATGGGCGCGTAAAGTTGTTGGGCTTAGTGAGGAACGGATTACGAGAAAGTTGGTATTCGCTGAACCGACTGGTAGGCGTCCGAAAGGTAGGCCGAGGCGTCGATGGGAGGATTGCATTAAGGCTGATCTCGGGGGCTTGGGCTTGACCGGTGAACATTGGACGTGTCTATGCAAGCGAAGTTTGGTGGTATCGGCATCGAACCTTCGGGTTCGGTAAGCCTATTATTATTATTATTATTATTAACATTTACAAAAACGGTTAAATATACAAGTTAAACGAATTCAATAATTACCCAAAGGAGAAGAAAGCAAAAATATTTTTTATGGTGATTTTTAGCTCTTTGATATTAAGAAGAGCCGTATAATATACCGTTAGACATAGAAAGAATTTGAGAAAATGTTATCTGATACACAAAAGTGTAAAATGTAATGTACAGTGGCGAATAGGGCATACAATCATTGGTGATAATTATACGCAGCAATTTAATAAAAATATATTATTTAATATAAATCATATGTTTCTAACGAAACTGAGTACACTTTTTTATTTAAATTAACTTGAATATTTTTCAACTTTAAGTTTATTTAATAGCTGTTAAATAGATTTTTACTACAGGGGTACATGAAAGTCGTGTGTTGCCCGCACCGGATGTGGTTTATATATATTTTGATCACTTTTGATCTAGGATTGGTATTATATTATATTTTAGTAATAGCTTTCCTTAAGCGACTTGTTTAGAGTAATAGCAAACGAATCGCATCTTAAAACAGTCACATTTGTTTAAATATATGATATATTACATTTACTTAAGCCGTTCATTTAAGGGTTCCCGAGTCCTTTTATACTTAAATTCATATTTTTTATGTTTAATTAAATTGACGGTGTAATTATAACGGTGCACTTATGTATTTTCCTCGCCCCAGACTTAATTCGTGTTTTTAACCGTCTGAGACCGTTCCATCCAACGTCAAACACTTGTAACAAATCCATACGAATATCTTTGACATTATAGTAAAGAATGAATTCTTTTTAATTTGCGAAAGAGGTAAACAAACATTTTATTTTGTTAAATGAATTATAAGTAATATTTATAAGACATTTACTTGTTTTAATTTTTTTTTTCTACCAACAATATATTCTACACATTTCTTATAAAAATATTTTATTTCTTAGTGTGAAACACAGCTAATATCTCAAAAACCTAAACAGTAGTTGATTTTGACTTTTATCACATTAATTTAACTAATATCACATAATGAATTAAAGCACTAAAACACCATGAAACACCTAGACAAGGTATTATAAGAACCCCTTTGCCATATTTTGACTATTTCGAGGCCTTTGTTCGGGTTCTACGCAAGCATTTATATTTTTAGGAGATGTAATTTATTTACATAGGTTCATTACTTGTTTTTAAGTCATTTTTTTTTTTCTACCAACAATATATTCTACACTATATAGTTTAGAACGGCCAATTTCTTAAATAAACAAGTTGAAATAGGAGTTCGAAACGAAATGACTTGAGAGAAGAAAAGAAGCAGTTGGCCGAGGAAGCAGTTGGCCGAGGAAGCCCTCCGTATGATCCAACTACTTTCTGAACTCTATAAGGGAAAGAGCGGGGAATAAGCCATGTGACCCTAGGAGACTATCAAGAGCAGCTGGGGCCTCGGGACAAATGCTCACGTACTCCTGATAAAACTCCACTACCAGGGTAGGTCGCCAAGTGTCATCCGAGCTCAATCCTAATAATGGCCTATTATTATTATTAGTATTATCGGAGTACTCTATTGCAACCAATTACTACCATTTAATCATGATAATAATAAAAATTATATATTGGGTCTTTTCAGAAACCAGGCATATCTTTGGGTTACACGCTTACACTAATTATGAAAACATGAAATTAAAAAGAAAAAAAACTTCACTATAATTTAAAAATATTTCAAGATTGGGTCGCTAATTTGAATTTAAATTGATTTGATTATTTATTCTTATATAAACTTGACAATAATTTTAAATCGTGAAAATTTTCGAATACCCGTTTTTAACGAAAATACGCGTTTCAAGGTTGGCTGAGTCCAAATAATCAAATCGCGCAAAGGGTTCCAGGATGTGAGTGTGGTAAGACTAGCAAGAAAACGATATTAAAATTTCATATTAGCCCGAGATGTTAAAGCAGTTTTTCCATCAAAATAACCAGGCATTCTGGATATTTTTACGATTTTCTCTAAAACGGTTATAAAGATTTTGACTAAACTCGCTTTTTCGATGGAAAATTTAATAAGCTTTAATTTAATAAAGGTTTCATTCTAATTAGAATAGTCTGACAGGGCTTTAGTGATGATATTTTAAATTAACTTCCTCTACAGTACCTTTGATTTTGTAAAGCATGCATCCAAAAAAGCATTGTTAACATTAATAAAAACTAGTTAATATAAGTCGAACGATTTCAATATTTAACGAAAGAGAGAATTGCGAAAATCTAATATTTTTTTTAAATACTAAGTTTGTGTTTTTGAACATAAAACCAGTAATACATTTAGTTGTATATATCGATGGAAAGGTGAAGATTTTATGAAAAATATTTCGTTATACCTTACTATGTTTCGTGGCATATAGGGTAATTAAGTAATTTACTTAAAATATACATTTATTTATTAAATATCACTTATTATTATTACACATAAAACTTAGTACAGTGAGACATTGTTATCACCGAGAATACTGAGGTTCTATTTACCACATCATATTACATATAAGTACCTTTGAACATGACTGCAAATTTCTTTCCTGGTTGACCCCCGACATGGCTGGACTTCCTTCCTCTTCCTCTCCGCTCCGAGCTCAGACTCCCCAGGTACTCCGCTATCCCTGCTGTACGAGTGGAGGGGTCTATTTTTTGTATAGCCCTTCTAAGAAGCCTTCCTGCTTGTCGCCCGGAAACTGCGCTATTTTGTACAATTTAAAAATATTTCTTCACCTCCCAGTATTCTCGATACATAGCATTCACCTAACCTGCGAGGAAAGAAAAATTAAAAACCGAATGGTTTTTGATTTTTCTTTAATAATCAAAACATAAAATTACAGGAATTAAACTAGTTATAATACTGTACATCATCTTAAGTCAGAATTAAATAAAACATGACCTCTAAGAATAAACAAACATTTAAATATAATAATAGAACTTTTTTTTATACAGTTTTTCTTATAAAAGTATTTATTTACTGTTCGTATTCAATACCTTCCACTGAATCTACTTTGGCAGTTACAAAGTCCTTTAGAGTTTAATATACATAATCTTCTTTCATCACAAAAATATCATAACGCTAAAATTATTATATTTTACATGAAATGCTGTGCTTATGAAATTAATTTTCTTTTTTTTTTTCAGATAATCAGTTGATTAACGTAATGCATAATACATAATATAATAGTAACAAGTACAACATATAATATTCATTGGATATTTTCTTATCATGTGGCAAATTATTAAAACCAAAATGAATCTACTATTAGGTCTCTAAGGTACCTGTTAAACCTCTTTTCTTTCAAATAGTCATATTACACTAATAACACATCCTCAGTATTCTCATCATTTTTTAAATTATACTTATAATAAAAAGCTATAACAGTGTTAAATAAATGGTATGAATATAGGAGAGATTTTATCGTCACAATCAGGGCAGTCTTAAGAAGTGGAATGAATCTTAGATTTTAACTAGAAAATAATAATAAAAATAGCTTAACTTTTTCATGACATTCTAACCACAAAAATTACTTAATCAGAAAGACCTACTTGAATTTTAGACATTTAATAGCTGGATCAATATAAATATAACAGCAGTACTCTGGGTGTACACAAAATACATTATCGTCTACAAAAAATAAATATAATTTCCGCCTTCGGGATAAGAGGAGGCATACAGCTACTCCGCATAAAGGATTCTTCCCTTTTTCAAAAACTATTGGAAGGTAAAAATATCATCTTAGAATGAAAAGGAGGACTAATATCTACTCCAATTAAAGGGTAATTCAATTAAATAATTAAAAGGTAATTAAACACGGTAATTATACCTGAGACCCATTCCTTTTACATATAAAACGTCAATTCAAGTTTAAGTTACATACTAATCTTTACATATTAATAACCTAACCCTAATATTTACACTTTTTGTACAATTTATTTACAATTTTTCCAGTAAGGTCTAACCTGAACATGGCCCAGGTTAAACACTGTAAGCTCGTCATACGGAGGGGACGCTAATTACCCCTTTTTATCCTCTGGAAACGGATAAAGACTGCCGTATAACAAAATAATATGTTATGAGGCCTTTTCTAACATGGTCCAAGACCATGTAGCCTTTATAATCTACATATATAAAAATAACAATTGTTATTCCTTTAACGGGCACCTTTCTATAAACATCAAGTACAGTGTTGCTAGGAGCAAGTGGAATCGAAAATGTATTTAATTTGAAACTGACTAGTTTAGATCTATATTCTTGACTCCGGAATAGAATAAGGGATTTCAGAGTTAAAAATTGAGTCTGGAAGGTTTTCTGATAAGGGACACTTTCTTCTTTGAACTTTTCAGGATTTTCTTGAGGAATCAATATTATTTTAAATTTCTCATTAGTGGTAAGATCGAGTTTTGCATTTGGTTCTGTTTTAACCGTCTTTTCACTATACATTTTATTTTCATTTTGAGTAGTGGGAGTCATTAGAGAATGGAGTTTTTCTTGAATTTTCGGGTTGTTATCTTCTTCTTTTTTTACTTTCTTTCTTTTCACTTTCCTGGTCATTTATTTCTTCATACTGAGATTCTGCTTCATCCTCAGTAGATGGTGTTTTTCCGGAATTGGCATTAAAATATTTATTTGGAGTTTGAGTGGGGGTCTCTTCAGGTTGCAGTTCCTCATTTATGAAATTATTTTTCTTTTTAATCTCTTCTGGGAGTCTTTCATCGGTGTTCACTTCTATTTTATCTTCAAAAGGGTCTTTCTTATTTTTCTTGTTTTCAATGCTACCAATATTCTCCTCCAGATGAACAAATCCATTTTTTACCCAATTATCGAATCTATCAAGAATATTCATTATTGAATTTTCGAAACGTTTAAAAAAAATATCTTCTTCAATATCTTCTTCTTCTTTGAAGTTTAGCTTCTTCCCTCTTAATTTGGTCTGTGGCTTAGTTGTATTCGAGCACGGGATCACTGACTCTCCGGTCAACCCCAGATCAGATACTTCTGAACATTTTGGCTTTGGTAGCTCATCTACTCTGGAAGCCATAGTAAAAAATCGTGTGCGAAATAATAAAAAACAAAACCCTGGCTAATCTTCAAAAACCTTTAAGGGTGGTTTAAACGCTTACACGAACAAAAGGCATAAATAACAAACATCTAACAACTTTCACAAAACCACTTTAAAAAACTAACCACTTTCAAGACCTTAAAACAGTAGGGAGGCGCACAAGATGCTAACAATTAATTATAAATTAATGAAGTATTAATATCAGATTCCTATATAATACATATGACAATATTACCCTAATGCCACTTATAACATTGACTTTTAATTAACTTATAAATTTTCGATACTAATAAAGAATTGATAAATTCGTCCCCACAAGCTGGATGCCATAAAATACTATGTTTCGTTGCATATAGGGTAATAAAGTAATTTACTTAAAATATACATTTATTTATTAAATATCACTTATTATTATTACACATAAAACTTAGTACAGTGAGACATTGTTATCACCGAGAATACTGAGGTTCTATTTACCACATCATATTACATATAAGTACCTTTGAACATGACTGCAAATTTCTTTCCTGGTTGACCCCCGACATGGCTGGACTTCCTTCCTCTTCCTCTCCGCTCCGAGCTCAGACTCCCCAGGTACTCCGCTATCCCTGCTGTACGAGTGGAGGGGTCTATTTTTTGTATAGCCCTTCTAAGAAGCCTTCCTGCTTGTCGCCCGGAAACTGCGCTATTTTGTACAATTTAAAAATATTTCTTCACCTCCCAGTATTCTCGATACATAGCAACCTAAAGTTTTAAAATTTAACGGAAAGAGATGAAAAGCCGTTTATAAACCCGACTGATTTTCGTAGATAATAACATAATAGTTTCTTAAATAAACCACATGCTTCTATTGAAACTCAATATAATTGATTCTTTAACAATTAATTTTAACTCTAAATGTATTTAAAAATCGTTAAGTTGATTTTAACAACAAAGGTACACCATAGTGGTGTGTTGAGTGCGCCAGATATTTTTTTTAAATTTGAAGTAATCAATAATTCATTGATCTTAGAATTAATAAAAAATTGATAAATATTAAAAAATACGATAACCAGCTGAAGGAAAAAATAGCAGAAATATTTTTTCTTATCTGGCTAACTTTTTTTTTCGGAAATAAAAATAGTATTAAAGATGTATCATATACCGTAGGAAAGCTGACGCTTTTACAAAAAAAAAAAAAAATAAAAAAAAAAAAAATAAAATAAAAAAAATAAAAAAAAAGTGTAAACTATCAAAGTTGCACATTTTTAAGCAGAGTGACAAAAACCCTATAAAATTATTGTATTGTTATAGTTAATACTTTCTACGTGATAATCTAAGACCTAACTGTTAACGCATTATTCTTTTTACAATTACTCAGCCAAATAACAATCAACACAATATTAAAAAAAAAAACTCTAAATGATTAAGGAGCCAAATTTAAGCTATCTAAGTAACTAAATAAAATTTAACTGAAATAGTATTTTAATCTGTGATTTTTTTCATCAATTACTTTATTTGTATTTTCATAAGTCATTTAAATAGACTATATGTCCTTAAAGCAGTAATAGCCCCGAAAGAAGATTGGATTTGTCAAGTTATAAAACTAAATTTCAAGGAATAATCTCGGAAGCAAAAAGTTAAAAAACTTCAGACCAATCAAAGCATGCAATTTCCTCTCCCCGAACTATTGGGAACTTCGGGATAAAAAAAAAAAAAAAAAAAAAAAAAAGATCTAAAAAAAACTGAAACTACTCAACTCCGAAAATTGCAAGTCCCAACATGCGCAGAAGAGTAGGACATCTAATTTTACTATCTGGGTTGTTTTAAAAAGAATTATCTCCAGAATAAAAAAAAGTATTGAACAACAAATGACAACAGAGAGTAAAGATATTTCTCATTTTTTTATTCTCTATTCGTAAGCCCACGGGATTGTAATAACCATAAGTTAAATGAATTATTAATCTATTACAGCATTAGCAATGAAATGTAGGATAATATAAACAGTTTTGGGGAAAACTTCAAAATGCCTCTAGAGGCTGAAACGTCGTGATGCTTCTAATGTAAGTACAGTATATTCTTTCGGGTCGGATTTGAACAAAAAATTCAGCGAGACAAAATAATATTACAGTATCACACCCTATTAAATCATTCCAATTGATGGAAGAAAAACGATCTACATGTTCTACTGTTATACTTTAATAGGTAATCATTATCAGATGATTATTATTTCTACGACTAGTAAAATCTACTATTTTGCTAAGTATTTAGTTGTTGAACCATTTAAAAGATTACAAAAAATTAAACAAATTAACAAATAAAAAATTGAAAAGAGACAAATTTGCTTTAGACTGACCACAAACACACACGGACCTTTTTGTGGGACTTGGTTATTTGGACTCATAGGAACCTTAAACGTGCATTTTATTTAAAAACTGGAATTCGAAAATTTTCACGATCCCTTTATTTTATATACAGGTAAGTGAAAGTAAAAAGAGGTGCAAAATGGTTCTTCTGGTTAGCTGATTTCTATTAAAAAGTTGCTGTAACATCTCAGACTATAATTACTTAAATACGGAATTTCAGTTGACTTTTCATTTTTTGCGCTAGACTTACCACACACATTAATCCTTTATGATGGACTTGGTTATTTGGATTCAGTGAAAACGTTTATTTCCGGTGGAAACATGAATTTGACAATGTTCACGATCATAATACTTGTCCTTGCTGTATATTTCATATATATTTCAGTGAGAGAAAAATAAATGAAAGAAAAAAAAACGAGTTGCACCAGGAGTATTTGATTGACACTTAGTGATCCAATGGTGACTGGGAAAATACTCCTCTTTTATATCACGCATGCAAATTAAACGCTTACTAATTTTTATGTAAATAACTTTTTGAGTGTGAGGAATTTAATTTTTTATTACCTAATGTAATTGCAAAATCCGATCTAATAAGGTTAGTAGTTGTCTTGTTAATTGGTAAATAAAAGGTGGTGATAAGAAAAAATCTCTTTGTGTTTACCAGAAAAAATATTTTTTTTTAATTTAACTTTATTGTTTGATATTAATAATATAATAACATTTTTGATCCTGGATACACTAAAAACATAATTAAAAAAACATTGAAAAAATGCTTTAAAGTATCATTCTTACCAATTCTCTAAGAAAGTATAAAAAGGTTCTATAGTGAAAGATGCGAAGCTGTGGCTTTTATAACTGTTAATTTTCCTTAGAAAAAATTGAAGAAATATTTATTTTTAAGAGGATGTATAAAGAGAAATAGCTGTAAAGATATAGAGAAAAGATATTGACATGAAATTGAAAATAAGTGCAACAAAACATATAAGGAAGGCAGTAATATACAAATTTGAAAATTTAATCAATAACTTAATGTCGTATTCCTAAAGAAGTTATATCCAGAAAACTTTTAAAAATGTATCAAACTAAAAAAAAAATAAAATGATATCTCTAAAGACAAACCAGCTAATATATTTTTTCATATACCTTATACTATTGTACTATAGAAATAAGAGGTCTGAACTAATGGAAAGTGATTAAAACAATTTAAAATCATTTACATTCTTGTAATATTAAGATAATTACTCCGGTAATTAATAATCTCTTTTTCGAAACATCTGTACTTTTGTTTTTTTGAAATAATAATCTTATAGTATTTGTATTTTAATAATAGTGGATATAATTAGTTGACCGTTGAGAATTACTGAAGGAATTAGTCCGGGTGGCGGTCATTAAATGAAACAACTGAATAGTTTCAACTATTTTATTGTTTGCCAACGTTTCGACCCCCATTGTGGGTCATCATCAGGGCTAAAAAGATACAAAAAGGATACATTTAAAATAAGATTACAAATACTATTTAAAAAAAAAAAAAAAAAAAAAAAAAAAAAAAAAAAAAAAAAAATTAACAATTTCACTAGAGAATGTCAATATTATAACATAAAAGAAAATAGATGTGTAAAGAAATCAATTAATTAAATTACAATGATAAAGGTATACTAATGAGAGCTATACAGACCAGATAATGACTAGAGATAATGTACAAATATATAAGAAAAAATTACATGAAATAAAAACCATTAACAAAATGGAGTACAGTGGAGATACGTACCGTCTGGTAGGTGAGTGGAAACTAGGTTCAATTTGGTTATAAGGAATATAGGCAGGTAGATAGGAAAGTACGTACAAAAGGTTGGGTAAAATGGAAAATACGTACCATATTTCTAGACGGGATCTGACAACAATGAGTAAAATTGTAATATTAACATAAAAGGAAGTGTTCAGATTAAACCTACAATATTAATAACATCACAACGGTATTAGAAGATGTTTTAACAAGATTGTTGAAGTAAAAACAATATAATACAATAGTAAGAATAATAATGTATAAACTATATATATAGTAAAACTGACTACCTCCCAACCAACGTTTTAATAATTATTGTACATATATTAAGACATTAAAATTAACCAAGTGAAAATATTATGACAAAAAAATAATAATAAGTAACAATCATTGACAGATCATATAGTTGATACAAAATAGTAAAATAATTACAAATAGGAATAAATTGAATTGTAAAACCATTAAGAATTTATTAAGTGCAGAAACAAATGAAATAGATACATATATAAAATAAATGTATACATAAATAAGTAAAAAATAAACCAATAAATAAATAAAAGGTATACAGTGGGATGGACATGGGAAGCTGTATTACTTAAGAGAGTTTAATATATGGCTGTAGGTGGAGGAGATGCACTGTTTATCAGTTTTATGATTGACAGGATTAGATTGGAGATGGATGTGGACGGATTCAGCGATGAGTCTTTTTTTATGGTTGGGAACAGAATCTAAAATGGAACAATCTTGAAAGTTAAATGAATGATTAAAAGTTATGGAGTGTTCGGAGAGTTTTAAGGCTAGAAGGTTTCGAGAGGATATGGAGGATTTATGTTGAGATATGCGGGTTTTTAAGTAGTTTTTTGTTTCACCCACATAGGACACGTCGCAATCTAAACAAGGTATTTTATACACAATATTTGAGCGGTAGAGAGGATTTATCGGGTCTTTAGTATTAGTGAAAAGGTGGGAAAGTTTGTTCTGGGTCTTTAATCCTAGCTTTAGGGAGGGTAAGGAAGATTTAAAGGATTTTTTAATATTTTCAGACAGGTGTGGAATATACGGTAGGGATCTATATTGAAATATTGTGGGTGAATTTTGGTCTTGTATTGTAGGGGGAGTAATGGTCGTTTTTACGTTGTTGTATGAGTTTATCAGTTTTTTAATGATATTAAGTGGGAAGCTGTTTAGGGTAAGGATCTTTTTAATGCGCTGGATATTGGTAGGATGGTACTGTGGATCAGACAAGGAGAGGCAACGGTGGACGAGATTTTGGGCAACATTAATTTTTTGATGGTATGGGTGCTGGGAGAAGAAATTGAGGAGTCTACCGGAATAGGTGGATTTTGTGTACCAATCAGTGGAAATAGAACCGTCCGTATTTCTTATTATCAGTAAGTCTAGAAAGGGAATTGTTGAGTTGTTTTCTTTTTCTACTGTAAAACGGAGGCGTGGATCGTAGGAATTAAAGGATTTAAGGATATCTGGGATTTTTTCAGGGTTTATTATCAGGAGGAGGTCGTCAACATATTTCTTAATGAAAAAGATATCGTTTTTATAAATTTTGGTTATGAAATCCAGGAGGTCATTGAGAACAATATTAGAGAGATCCGGAGCTAGGCAGTTTCCCATTGCTAGTCCAGAGACCTGATTGTAAAATTTTCCCTTAAAAGTGAGGTATCCTGTTTTGCAGCAAAGTTCCAGTGATTGTAAGTAAGTAGAAAGATTTAGCGTGGTGTGAGGTTCGATAATGGTCCAGTGTTTTTTAACTAAATGGAGAACTTTGTCAATGGGAATATTAGTGAATAAGCTTTCGGCATCAAAAGATGTTAAAATGTAGTTAGGGGGGATTTGAAGTGATAATAATTGTTGTCGGAGGTAAAGAGAGTTTGTAATGTCGTAGGAGTTTGTACGGCTGAGTATTTTTAGTGACGGTAGAAGAAATTTACTGAGTTTGGAGGAAGGTGCATTGATGTTTGAAATAATGGGACGGAGTGGATTACCTGGTTTGTGAATTTTCGGAAGGCCATACAGACGAGGGGGTAAGGAATTATAAGAGATTAGGTTTCTGTATGTAGATAGATTAATGAATTTATTATCGAAGAGATTTTTGATATGTTGGTTAAATTTTATCATGAGAGGACGGGTTGGGTCACGGGTAGAGGGTGTATATGTTGATAGGTCTGATAGAAGTGAATTTATTTTGTCATCGTATTCAGTTCTGTCCATAATAACTGTTACGTTACCTTTGTCGGCTTTGGTTACTATAATTTGGTCGTTTGATTTGAGGAATGAGCGGGTTAAGGAAAGATCTTTGAAGAAGAGAGGGGAAAGTGACGAAAGAGGTTTGGGGTGTTGGAGGTGGTTGGAAATCATGTTGCTAATCCGCAACCGGGAAATTTCTTTGTCTTCGTCAGTTATTTTGAAAATGTCGTCTTTATAAATATATTCTAGATCTGTTATAAGTTGGGGAATCATTTTAGAAGGGTTAGAAGAAGGGGTAGAAAAATTGGGACCTAAGCTTAAAATATTATTAACATTAGTGGGAACGGAGGTAGAGGAAATATTTTTGATCCAATCATCCGAGCCTTTGGGATACGGTTTTTTATTGATGCTCTTTTCATAAATAGTTTTAAATTTTTTAACGAGGGAAAATTTTGTCTGTTTTTTAGTGAATGCAAAAATTGTTTGAATACTTGTAGTCAGTTTGTCCATGTTGTGGTCGCCTATAATAGGATGTAAAGAGGAATTTAAGGAGCGGATATTGTCGTTGATGAGGTCTATTTGTTGTATGGTTTCCCTAATTTTTAAGTTAAGTAACGTTCTCTTGTATTTCTCCAATGAGTGAGTCAATTTAGAAGTAAGGGAGTTTGACAAAGGGACTTGACTAATGCAGTTCTCAATAAATTTTGGAAAAACAGAATGGGTTCGACATTTTAATAAAAAAATTCTTTGTTCAGTTTTTTTGGCCAGTCGTTTGTGAAGGTTGCAGAGATTGTTAAAAGTTTGTCTGTTTTGGGGAAACGCGATTTTAGTGAAGAGAAAATATGATGTTGGTCATTATTAGGATTTCCTGAAGAAAGGTGGGAAGAGGATATATTTTGAGTTTGGGAGAAAGATGTATCCAGAGAAGTAATTGAAAAAAGAGAAGTAACTTGGGAAGAAGGCGTATGGGGAGTTTTAGTATAATGTTGAGTTGGGAGGTGAGTCAAAGATCTATTACTATTTAATCTAGTGTTATAGCGGTGTGATGGTCGAGAAGAATCCAAAAGAGAGGTTGATTGAGGGTTTAGTCGTTGTGGTGGTGATCGTGGAGTTGTTACCTTTTTTGAGCTGGAAATGTGGTGATGAGAAAAACTTGATACGTACCGTCTGGTAGGTGAGTGGAAACTAGGTTCAATTTGGTTATAAGGAATATAGGCAGGTAGATAGGAAAGTACGTACAAAAGGTTAGGTAAATGGAAAATACGTACCATAGTTTTTCTCATCACCACATTTCCAGCTCAAAAAAGGTAACAACTCCACGATCACCACCACAACGACTAAACCCTCAATCAACCTCTCTTTTGGATTCTTCTCGACCATCACACCGCTATAACACTAGATTAAATAGTAATAGATCTTTGACTCACCTCCCAACTCAACATTATACTAAAACTCCCCATACGCCTTCTTCCCAAGTTACTTCTCTTTTTTCAATTACTTCTCTGGATACATCTTTCTCCCAAACTCAAAATATATCCTCTTCCCACCTTTCTTCAGGAAATCCTAATAATGACCAACATCATATTTTCTCTTCACTAAAATCGCGTTTCCCCCAAAACAGACAAACTTTTAACAATCTCTGCAACCTTCACAAACGACTGGCCAAAAAAACTGAACAAAGAATTTTTTTATTAAAATGTCGAACCCATTCTGTTTTTCCAAAATTTATTGAGAACTGCATTAGTCAAGTCCCTTTGTCAAACTCCCTTACTTCTAAATTGACTCACTCATTGGAGAAATACAAGAGAACGTTACTTAACTTAAAAATTAGGGAAACCATACAACAAATAGACCTCATCAACGACAATATCCGCTCCTTAAATTCCTCTTTACATCCTATTATAGGCGACCACAACATGGACAAACTGACTACAAGTATTCAAACAATTTTTGCATTCACTAAAAAACAGACAAAATTTTCCCTCGTTAAAAAATTTAAAACTATTTATGAAAAGAGCATCAATAAAAAACCGTATCCCAAAGGCTCGGATGATTGGATCAAAAATATTTCCTCTACCTCCGTTCCCACTAATGTTAATAATATTTTAAGCTTAGGTCCCAATTTTTCTACCCCTTCTTCTAACCCTTCTAAAATGATTCCCCAACTTATAACAGATCTAGAATATATTTATAAAGACGACATTTTCAAAATAACTGACGAAGACAAAGAAATTTCCCGGTTGCGGATTAGCAACATGATTTCCAACCACCTCCAACACCCCAAACCTCTTTCGTCACTTTCCCCTCTCTTCTTCAAAGATCTTTCCTTAACCCCTCATTCCTCAAATCAAACGACCAAATTATAGTAACCAAAGCCGACAAAGGTAACGTAACAGTTATTATGGACAGAACTGAATACGATGACAAAATAAATTCACTTCTATCAGACCTATCAACATATACACCCTCTACCCGTGACCCAACCCGTCCTCTCATGATAAAATTTAACCAACATATCAAAAATCTCTTCGATAATAAATTCATTAATCTATCTACATACAGAAACCTAATCTCTTATAATTCCTTACCCCCTCGTCTGTATGGCCTTCCGAAAATTCACAAACCAGGTAATCCACTCCGTCCCATTATTTCAAACATCAATGCACCTTCCTCCAAACTCAGTAAATTTCTTTCTACCGTCACTAAAAATACTCAGCCGTACAAACTCCTACGACATTACAAACTCTCTTTACCTCCGACAACAATTATTATCACTTCAAATCCCCCCTAACTACATTTTAACATCTTTTGATGCCGAAAGCTTATTCACTAATATTCCCATTGACAAAGTTCTCCATTTAGTTAAAAAACACTGGACCATTATCGAACCTCACACCACGCTAAATCTTTCTACTTACTTACAATCACTGGAACTTTGCTGCAAAACAGGATACCTCACTTTTAAGGGAAAATTTTACAATCAGGTCTCTGGACTAGCAATGGGAAACTGCCTAGCTCCGGATCTCTCTAATATTGTTCTCAATGACCTCCTGGATTTCATAACCAAAATTTATAAAAACGATATCTTTTTCATTAAGAAATATGTTGACGACCTCCTCCTGATAATAAACCCTGAAAAAATCCCAGATATCCTTAAATCCTTTAATTCCTACGATCCACGCCTCCGTTTTACAGTAGAAAAAGAAAACAACTCAACAATTCCCTTTCTAGACTTACTGATAATAAGAAATACGGACGGTTCTATTTCCACTGATTGGTACACAAAATCCACCTATTCCGGTAGACTCCTCAATTTCTTCTCCCAGCACCCATACCATCAAAAAATTAATGTTGCCCAAAATCTCGTCCACCGTTGCCTCTCCTTGTCTGATCCACAGTACCATCCTACCAATATCCAGCGCATTAAAAAGATCCTTACCCTAAACAGCTTCCCACTTAATATCATTAAAAAACTGATAAACTCATACAACAACGTAAAAACGACCATTACTCCCCCTACAATACAAGACCAAAATTCACCCACAATATTTCAATATAGATCCCTACCGTATATTCCACACCTGTCTGAAAATATTAAAAAATCCTTTAAATCTTCCTTACCCTCCCTAAAGCTAGGATTAAAGACCCAGAACAAACTTTCCCACCTTTTCACTAATACTAAAGACCCGATAAATCCTCTCTACCGCTCAAATTATGTGTATAAAATACCTTGTTTAGATTGCGACGTGTCCTATGTGGGTGAAACAAAAAACTACTTAAAAACCCGCATATCTCAACATAAATCCTCCATATCCTCTCGAAACCTTCTAGCCTTAAAACTCTCCGAACACTCCATAACTTTTAATCATTCATTTAACTTTCAAGATTGTTCCATTTTAGATTCTGTTCCCAACCATAAAAAAAGACTCATCGCTGAATCCGTCCACATCCATCTCCAATCTAATCCTGTCAATCATAAAACTGATAAACAGTGCATCTCCTCCACCTACAGCCATATATTAAACTCTCTTAAGTAATACAGCTTCCCATGTCCATCCCACTGTATACCTTTTATTTATTTATTGGTTTATTTTTTACTTATTTATGTATACATTTATTTTATATATGTATCTATTTCATTTGTTTCTGCACTTAATAAATTCTTAATGGTTTTACAATTCAATTTATTCCTATTTGTAATTATTTTACTATTTTGTATCAACTATATGATCTGTCAATGATTGTTACTTATTATTATTTTTTTGTCATAATATTTTCACTTGGTTAATTTTAATGTCTTAATATATGTACAATAATTATTAAAACGTTGGTTGGGAGGTAGTCAGTTTTACTATATATATAGTTTATACATTATTATTCTTACTATTGTATTATATTGTTTTTACTTCAACAATCTTGTTAAAACATCTTCTAATACCGTTGTGATGTTATTAATATTGTAGGTTTAATCTGAACACTTCCTTTTATGTTAATATTACAATTTTACTCATTGTTGTCAGATCCCGTCTAGAAATATGGTACGTATTTTCCATTTTACCCAACCTTTTGTACGTACTTTCCTATCTACCTGCCTATATTCCTTATAACCAAATTGAACCTAGTTTCCACTCACCTACCAGACGGTACGTATCTCCACTGTACTCCATTTTGTTAATGGTTTTTATTTCATGTAATTTTTTCTTATATATTTGTACATTATCTTTAGTCATTATCTGGTCTGTATAGCTCTCATTAGTATACCTTTATCATTGTAATTTAATTAATTGATTTCTTTACACATATATTTTCTTTTATGTTATAATATTGACATTCTCTAGTGAAATTGTTAATTTTTTTTTTTTTTTTTTTTTTTTTTTTTTTTTTTTTTAAATAGTATTTGTAATCTTATTTTAAATGTATCCTTTTTTTATCTTTTTAGCCCTGATGATGACCCACAATGGGGGTCGAAACGTTGGCAAACAATAAAATAGTTGAAACTATTCAGTTGTTTCATTTTAATAATAATAAAATGTTTATATGAATTATATTATCAACTAGAAGGAATTTAATTTGTTATAGTACCTACATAATTATTCGTCTTTTTTTTTTTTTTTTTTTTAATTTTTTTCGGAATTAAAAGGAACGCCAAGTCCCGAAAAAAAAAAGAAACATAAGTCTAAAACCTATAAACAATATTCTTGATACAATGATAATAATAAGAAGAAAAAAAAGTATATTCTGATTATTAAATTAATGGAAAAACAATTTAGGATAAATATCAATATATAGAACAATGATAAGAATGATTCTAGTGATAATATAAGTAAATTAAATTAACTACTAACGCTTAAGGTAATAGATAATTAAAAATAAAATAAAAGTTGGAATAACAAAAAAAACACAAGTAAACAAATAAATATTTATTGCAATACAACCTAAACATCAGACTCCATCATTTTAGTATGAGATGAAGTACAGAAAAAGAAGAGGGAAGAAGCATGGCGCATGTTTGGTGGAAGAGAATTCCAGTAAAACCAACAAAAAGGAACATTCATGTTTTAGTTCTGTGGAAAAATATATAAAGGTTGGAAAGACGGGATCTTGTCTCCTGAGAATGAATTGAGGGTTTGAACTGCAGGAGATAGTAAATATAGCAAGGGTGTTGGGAGATGATGGTCCGGTATAGGGACGATCCCAGGAAATATTGCCTACGGGTGTGGGGGAAGAGCCTCTTTGGCTTAGCATAAAGATTGGATACATGAGACTGCCTCGAGTTCGATCTTCAGTCAATCGTTTTCTCCCTGCAATATTTATATTCGAGTACACGCGATAACTTGAAATAAATAAAAACTTAATTACTATAAAAATAAAACTTTAAACATTCGCTGTGTCATTCAAATAAAAAATCTAATTTCTTTCAAAAACCACTTATCTCTCTCTTGAATTTTATATTGTTCAGTAGAAGATGTTTTATCCTATTAATTTTTTTATACCTAAAAAATTAACAATACTACTTTCAAGTAAGTTAAAAATCATTGCTAATCTATTTCATAGAAATTCTAACTGTAGGAAAATATTGTAGTCACATGAAACAAGGATAAAACTGTAGAATAGAAGTATGCTTGAAAAATAAAAAATACTCCATCGAGGAATGGAAGGAGCACCTATGCTTTGACATCCAAAGGCGAGGCTCTTTCAAAAGTGAATAGAAACTAGGTTGACAGACAAAAGAGGAAAATCTGCTTAGTTCTTAACCCGGGGAACTAATGAGGTTAAGCCTTAGGAAGAGCTGTAAGAAAAACCAACAAAAATCTGGAAGAAAGGATGCCGGGGAGGATTTAATAGCGAGGCGATAGAAGAGACGAGACAAAAGGAAAGACCTGAGATAAAGATTTATAGTCCCGAGGACTACAAAGGAGCTTTCCAGCTGATATCAGCGCTGAGGGCTTCCTCGCCCGGCTAAGGGCTCTTATTATTGTCCTATAATAACTACAACTTGTAGATTTGGCAGCTTTTATTAAATCCTAGGAGGACCTGAATGTTCATAATGAAGGTCGACACAATTTTTACTTTCACTTACCTATACACTCACTCTAAAAATTTTCTATACACCAAAATATGATTGGACAAATGCAAATAAAGACATTAGAGGAATTTGCAACTTTTGGCCTTACATCTGTCCTTAAAATATAAAATTTGGATTCGTCTGAGAATATGACCCTTTCCCAGATATTGTTGGGTTTATTTACCAACTTCCTGGCAAATTGCACCTGTTTCTTCCATTTATTTTACTGATAAAGGGCTTTCTTCTTGCGACTCGACCACTGTATTCTTTCCTTCTTAGAATATTTCTGGATGGACTTGAGCCCAACATTCCCTGTTTTATTGTGAAGGCCATTGAGGTAGCGGTAGTGTGAGGATTTGCATGGACTTCAGCAAGGATGGCTCGCCTGTGTTGATCCTCAAGTTTCTCGGTCTTCAAGCACGTAGTCTATCCTAGATATATTTTAACCCTCTATGTCTTTATAGTACATACTGTACAGTAGCATATGACTTATTAATAGATGTGCAATATCTCTTAAACATAAGCTCTGCATTTGGTAACGGACCATAAGCTCTCTCAAATCACGAGAAACGAGGATATTGAAAATAAATCAGTTTTCCAGACACAATTAAAGTTAATACTGAACTAAAACTTGATTAGAGAGATAAGTTATATACAGAAGGCACTGGAAAGACGGTCATAGTACAACAAATAGGATTAATATTGAAATTGTATGGATACGTTGACCTATCATTAACAATTGGCATTCTGTCACGTTTGATATTAATGTTGAAATGAAAATAAATAAACCTTTTTTTAAAATCTAATATTAGTATTAATAATCTGTTAGTTAAAAAAATTTAAAAGTTAAAATAAATAGCTCTGCAAATTAATAATATGCTGCATGGAAACTTTTTTGAGTGAGTGTATATGAAATTGTATGTTAAGGAAAAGTATTGTGATAGTGAAAATTTCAGAATTCCAGTTACCAAATGAAATACAGGTTTAAGAGTCCTCTGAGTCCCAAGTCCCGAAAAAAGGTCGCTGAGTGTGTGCAGTAAGTAGCTGGAAAACAACAAGTTGTATGGAACTGAAATTTTATATTTAAAAGCGAATATGGTCTAAGATGTTACAGCAACTTTTTCACCAGAATTGGCCAACTGGAAGTGATACTTTATACCACGCATTACGCATTTTTTTTACTTTTTTTTTACGATATTCTCAAAAATTAACTATATCGATTTCAAATGCCATGGGCATGAATATGATGTAGGTTTGATTCAAATTAAAATAGTCTGACTGGGCTTAAATGCTGATATCATTAGATTTAATTTTTTTAGATTCGAAAAAAATCCCTACATCACTTTGTTAACTTTGATAAAAAACGGATTGATATATAACTTGAACGAATTTGATAACCAACTAAAGAGGCAATGAGTAAACAAATTTTTGTATGTAATTTTTGGTTTTTGGAACATAACAGTAATATGGACGTATAATATACCGTTGTAGAGCTAAAGATTTTAGGAATAAACAGTATCTTATAACCGTAACACACGTTCTAGGGTCCGCTGAGTCCAATTGACCAAGTCCCACAAAAAGGTCTCTGTGTGTCCGTATGTCGTATGAAACTGAAATTTCATGCATAAGAAAACTAAACGCTCGTAGAAAAATCAGCTAAGCAGAAGAACTACTTTATACCATGCATTTTGGACCTTTTTACGGTTTTCTTAAAAACAGCCCTAACGATTTTGATTAAACTCACTATATAGATGTCAAATTTAGTGGCCTCTAATATGTTGTAGGTTTCATTCTGATAAAAATAGTCTGACAGGGCTTAAATGCCGATATCAGTACCTTTAATTTTTTTAGATTCGAAAAAAATCTCTAGATCGCCTTGTTAGCATTGATAAAAAACGGATTGATATATAACTCGAACGAATTTGATAACCAACTAAAGAGGCTTATGAGTAAACAAATTTTTTAATGTAATTTTGGTTTTTGGAACATAACAGTAATATAGACGTATAATATACTGTTATAAAGCTGAAGATTTTAGAAATAAACAGTATCTAAAAGGTAATTTAAACTGTCGAAAAGGCCATAAACTTTAAATTAAATTTTCAATTTTAAGTTTATTTAATAGTTCTTCAATTGAATTTAGTAGCAGGGGTAATAAAGGTCGACATAATTTTTACTTTCACTTGCCTATACAATTACTTTATAAAGTTTCCATACACCAAAATATGATTGGACAAATGCAAATAAAGAAATTAGAGAAATGTACAACTTTCTGGCGAAGAAAAATGTGCAACTGAGAAAGTCGTGTGTTGCCTGCACCATATTCAGTTCTTTTCTTTTTACGTTGTTGCCTCAACTGTGTTACAATCATTTGATATAAAACATTAAAAAAAAAAAAAATCCTGTGGCACAACAAATTTTGAAGGGTCTTGCGTTTAAGAAATGGCGTGGATCTCTACTGTTTCTAGGCCTAAGGTTGTGCAAGGGCGATCACCCACAAAATCAGATTATATTCTAAAATTTGTCTCCAGATCAAGATACGGACAACGGCTGCAATGACAGTATAAATAATAATCCTACTATGGCTGCACTCAAAATTAAAACGTGAAATAGTATTCCAGTGAGCTACTCCGATTTTATATTAATATAATAACATAATTAATATATAAATGAATAAATTCAAAGTAAACTATTCAATTTTAAATCAGGTAGTAATTATTAGTGTTTTTATTATAAAATCATTCTAAAAATTCTCATCATCATCATCATCATAATCATTCCCCCTTCTACCGCTGTTCGGTGTGAGGGTCCTGCTTATAGAGCCTGGTCCAGTTGTCTCTCTCCTGCACCAACTCTGCTCTCCTGTCCCAATTTATTCCTCGTTTCCTGAATGCTTCCTTTACACTATCCTCCCAGGAGATGCGCGGCCTTCCTCTGGGTCTTTTTCCTTCCGTGCGGGTCTCGTAGGTCTTCCTGGCATTTCTGTCTGGATCCATCCTAAGAAGATGTCCAAACCACCTCAGTTTTTGCTCCTCCAGTATGGTCTCTGCCGGTTTGACATCGAGATTAGCCCGTATGGTGGCGTTCCTTATTCCATCTCTTCTTGTTTTCCTCTCAATTTTTCGTAGATACCTCATTTCCATCGCTTGTATCTGACTCCTGTGTTTTGTGGTGAGGGTCCACGATTCTGAGGAGTACGATAGAATAGGGAGGAATGTCGATTTATAGACTGCCAGCTTGGTCCGCTTTGTCACTTCTCTTCTCCCAAGGAAACCTCGTCTGACCATACAGAACATCTTAAAATTGAAAAATTAAAAAATTCTCAATTGAATAATTATCTTACGTGATTACTAGTGCTTTACATATATATATATATATATATATATATATATATATATATATATATTATATATATTACAAAAAAATGTCATTTTTTTATTAATTGCAATTTACAACTGCATAAGTAAATACATCAAGTAAATTATCTGAAAATATCTATAGATAATATACATGAAAAGACACGAAGAGAATATGATCATTGGCAGCACTCCACTAGGTAATCTAAACTAGATTGTCTCGAATCCAACTTTTTTCAGACGCCTCGGAGAATTGTCAGGAATGGAGGAGGAAGCAAGAATGGAAACTAATGGGTTAAAGTGGAAGTGGAGTTTGTCATGGAAGGATTGATACCTCGTACGGGCCAAATCAGCGACAAATGGGACATTTAGGTCTTTATGGATAAGTTTGTTGGTGAAAAAGTAAAGAGCATTGAGGATTTTTCGAAGGATTTTTGATTTTAAGGATTGAAGACGGGAAGAATTTTATGGTTTAGTGGAGCCCCAAAGCTCAACTCCGTATGTCAAGATAGGCCTTATGAAGGTGATATAGATGAGCATTTTGTAGTTAAGTGAAAGGTTAGAGCGTCTGTCCAGTAAGTGTTGAAGTAACCGAAAGTGGCGGGCTCACGAAAAATAATTGTAAACAACCAAAAATGAGATAAAAGAAAATCTCATTCATGAAAAGAAAAAAAAAAAAAAGGTCAATTATAAACTTTGATAAAATAGTCTTTATTTTTGTTTGATACTTAAAAAAAAAAAAAAAAAAAAAAAAAAAAAAAAAAAAAAAAAAAACTTTCTCTACAAGCCATTCAGTACATGCAGCCTTTTTTTTTCTTTTTTTTTCTATGCTAACAATGATGATTGCTGTAATTATTAATACTTGGTATTTAGTTCAGTAAATATTGTAGAGAATATGAAGTAGTAAAATTGATATAGAGAAAAGTGGAGTATATGAAAGTCAATGGAGGACATTAGCCTGAAAACTATTTTAAGATCGTAGATAATGAATAAGCACTTCCTAGATAGAATTTAATTTGAATAAATATAGGTGATTCGGAGAATTTAATATAGTTAAAGCTCTTATAAAGCAACCTCAGCCGATTAAGACCCCACCAACATTAAACTAGGAATATGAATTAGCCCAGAACTGGGAGGATGTGACCTAGTTTGGAAGATATATAGTCAAGGTGTATAAGATAGACTCGGCATTCCGGTCATCTAATTAAGATAGTACTAAACCGACATTTATGACTTCATCTGGACCTAAGCTAATTTTACACATCTCTTTTTTATACCTAACTTCAGGAACCGCTGTGAGCTTAAGCTGGCTGCCATAACTCAGGTACAAAAGAGCGCGTAAAAGTTTTAAATATCAGAATTCCCAGATCCTTTTTAATATTAATTTCGGTTTATTTCATCCATAAATCCCTTTATTTCATTAGTTGAAAGTTGTGATTGTATATTTCCAGGCTCCTTTTCATCATTTGCGGTTCAAAGTTATTATTCCTGGTTTATAGTTCCTAATAAAAAAGAAATGATTTATTAGTAGTTATGATTTATTTGTTCTGAAGTAATGTGGTTTCTTTACTATTATTGGACATGATATCACCACATTCATTAAAGAAAATTTTAAAAACATGCCTGTGGGGTTCAAGCTATTTGTTTGAAAGTCCCGAGATTCTTAATCATTAGCAATTTTTGTAATATTTTTAGATAAAAGTCGATGCTTATTAAAAAAAAAAAAAAAAAAAAAAAATATATATATATATATATATATATATATATATATATATATATATAATGTACAACCAAGTAATTGAGGCTCTATAATAAATAATAAATACGAATTTAAGATAAATAATTTTTATTGATTTAGTACATAATCAATCAGGACAGATGGTAATTTCGTTTTCCCCTTAGTCTATTTATATATAATTTAATTTTAAAATTAAATATATATATATAAATGAATTTTCCTTTTTCTTGGACATCGCATTACGGGTGAACTGCTTAAACGATTTCGCTAAGACATAGTTTAGGCAGGTCGTCGGCTAGTTATAAATAAATATATAGCAACTATCGTTTGTTCGACACGTTTCAAAACATGGGAAATCTAAAAACCCTAAAACAGCTTACTGAAAATTAGTATGTTCTGTCAACATTCGGTTCATAATCACCAAAGCGACTATTTAACATCCTCAGCCGCCAAAGCCCCAAACGCTCCTTATTGTGGAGATTCAAGATCCGAAAACTTTATAGCCAAAAACTTATTGTTTGAATAGGCCAATTATTTAAATATTGTTAAGAGTACATTCTATGACTATGTATATATATATATATATATATATATATATATATATATATATATATATATATATATATATATATATATATATATATATACATAATATATTATTTGGGCCCATCAATATGTTTAACAAAGTTGTGAATATTTTGTGATCAGTCAGAATTGTTGACTACTTATCCTGTTTTTTATGATTTTTTAGTTTATTTTTTTTAAATTTTAATAATTCTTTTTTTAAATTTAATCCTCGTGGGCTTAAGCATCAATCCTCATACTTAAGTCCACGAGAATTCAGTTGGTAATAAGTTTATGAGCTCAGTTCTTTTTTGTGTGAGCGCGATATGTTGTAAGAATATAACATTGATTTGGTCAATGAATATTATTAGGTATGTTAGGAATACAAATTTGACGTATCATAAGCTGTCTGCAGTAAGCATTATAATAACACACTTGATTGTAAAGGTTCTCTCTTATCAACGTATTTCATTTTTATAAGTTTTAAAGTGTTCATTAAGTTCCTTTCAGTTGTATGTAATAATCAAACAACTATTCACTACATTAAAGAGTGTAGTGACAACACATAAAGTGTTATCAATAATCCATTCTCTGAAAACATCTTAAACAGACTCTTACACGGTAGTACTGCATCAGCATAAAGATAAATAGATTCTGGAAATGGGATCATAGAGGATCGGGGCGAGTACAAGATGGATATCTGCTCAGTAATGGCCTCATTGATGGGTCGTTAGTGGGAGGATTTCGGGTCATTATCATCTAGAGGATGATCTGGCTTTTGATAGTAACCCAGGCTATCAGTAACCGGTTCAGTGTAATCGTTCCTGTAACTGTTAATACCGTTTAATATTGATATATAGTTCCTAAATATGACACTAATTAACTGTTTTAATATACTTAGAACTGCTATATTATGATAAAGTTAATTGTAATATAGACATTCTTGTTACCATATTTGTTTTTATTAAAGTTATTAAAACGTTCTTATAAGCAATACAGCAGAGAAACGAGAACATGTGCACTTTAATACTCATTTGGTTCATAATACCTTTCTATCAATTCGTTCGATGACCTTTAGGAGATACATATCAGAACCGTTTTCATTTACCGATACATAGATATCAGAGTTCTTCAAAACATAATCTAATAATAATCCTATACAAGGCTAAAGTAAAAATCTACTGAATGAAGCAGTAGGGTGTTCAAAACACCTACACATTCTCTCCCTTAGCTTCAGTTTTATCCCATCATTCCAGAACGGTTATTTCCTCCTTCTTCATTCCATTTTACCTTCATAAAATATTTCTTCGTCTCATCCAGTCTTCTCTTTCTAACCTCTTGGTGATTTTTCACTCATTTATACCTACAACTTGTTTTCTTTTTCTTTTGTCTGAATGATATAGATATTACTGTACTAACTACATTTGTATAGGATGCGTTTAGAACGTTTATAATAAGACCAGGTATTATATATATATATATACATTTTTTTTCCTTTTTAAGAGAGCGGTTGAGCTTGACACGTTATGATGTTTTCTTCTTATTTCTTCGTTCTTACCAAATTCTGTTTATACATTCACTATTTTATTTTTTTTTTCGCGTTATACCAATCATTCATAATTAGTTCTCTTCAGAAAGAATCTACTAGAGTGTGATCTTTAATAATTTTCCTAAAACGTTCTTTATTGTTGATGTCATCTCTTGTAATTCCCACTTCATTAAGACCCTCTTCTGTTTCATTGGTCCATTTAGATTTGTTTTTACTTAACGTTGTTATTTCAAAGATTTTTCTTGTGATATTATCTTTTTCGATCCTACAAATATCTCCATAAAATCTCATTCTTCTTTTTCCAAAGACATCCGTTATTGTCTCGGAGTGTTTGTATAACTCTTTTGATGGGCGCTTTATCCAAATTCCTTCCCGAAAAACTGGACCATATATTTTTATATACCATATTTTCTTAAAATTTTTCTTTCCTGGTTTTCAAGTTCTATTTTTTTGTGTGGCCGTAAATCGTTTCTGAAGTATAAAGTGCTTCCTGTAGAACCACCGTGTTATAATGCCTTAATTTTGCATTCACTGAAATAGATTTTTTATTGTGATTGCAGGTATAATATTATATACAGAACAAGTTTATTATGTACAGTTTATATAATAGTTTATTATATACAGTTCATGTAATAGTTTATTATATACAGTTCATGTAATAGTTTATTATATTGTTACGGGCTACGGGGTGTGAGAAATGAACTACTCCAGTTTACAAATTACAGATGTTTATTAATACAGAAAACACAAATACAAAGGGATTACTAACCACTATATTAACAATAATAATGGAATTACCAGCTTACTACTAAACAGTATACATATAAAATCAGGTATTCCTAACAATTAAACTACTTACGTAAATTCATACAATCTGTTAGACTTATTCTAAAACTTACAACTATAAGTTATATATAAACTACAGTCTTCTAATTTCCCACCGACCGGTTATCACAATACTGACACACAGCTTCACTACACTGTCACACTGTCACGAACGGATCACTGTCACTGTTCACTGATACATCACAGATGCTTGTTGAGCCGGATTAGGACTGACTCACCCAGGCTTAGGGGACCGCTATTTGTACCAGCGCCGAATCTTCTAGACCCGGGCGCAGGTAAGGCGGGTGGGCCTCTCCAGGCACTTCGAGGACTGTCCAGGTCCAGAAGTCTCTAGCCTCATCTAGGCCCCTCCAGGCGTGGTCCACCCGTCATTGTCTTGACCGTAGCAATAAAGAACAAGTTTCTAGTAAAGTATTACTTATGCTAATTATTATCACTATAACACTAAATATCCATCTACAAGTTTTCTGCTTCTAATCATAAAATATCATTATAATGTAGAATATTTATACAGGATAAACTATAGCGCTGTATGCCTGTGGCTTAGAGCCTTAGCTTCCATTTAAATTAAATTAAATTAAATTTGCCGCGCAGCTGAGGAGGAAGGAAGGAGAGGCGCTGTGATCATTCGAGTTTAGCTTTCCTCTTCATCTATGGGAAGTCTGTTCAGGGGTTCTCTGTGGTGACTGCATCTATTGTCCATACCTTATGTTTAGGTTAATTTATGTTAATGGGCGGTCAACAGCAAGATCAATACGCCCATTTACTATTTTAGTTCTCATAGGTACGCATGCTTTAAAGATGTTCATTTGTTTAAACTTTGTGTATGTTTTAGATTGTACATATTTAATTGGTTTTTGTTTATTGCATATATTTTATTAATATTTTGTATCATAATTTATTCTCTGCAAATAAAGTCTCAAAGCACCATTACTAATGTCCTAATGGAGAAAATTATATTACAGAATAATAAAAAAAGTAAAAAGTTTTACAGCATTTCTTTCCTGTTCTTATTTTAATACTGCTAACGCACCTCCTGTCGAATAGTCTCAATGTTTAATATAAGATGTTTCTGACTTGTCATTTGGTCGGCCCACGGCTGCCAAATACAATGCACTTTCAGTATCTTTCTCTTCTCTCTAACTAAACCTAATGATGAGCCATAAATATCAGTTATTTAATGGATTTTTTATTTTTTATTTTGTTCTATTAATTAATATTGGTTTTAAAAAAATCATTCGTGAAAACGGATAAGAATAACTTAAGAGTAATCTGCGTTCGATAAGAGAGAGTTAGAAGGTGAAGGTTGAAAAACAATTGATTGAAAGAAAAAGCAGTAATGGTGAGAGCGTAGATAGCTAATCTATAGAGGATTTAGGGTCTCGAGTGAGTTAAGGAGGGTGGATCTTGAGGAATATCCTGAATGAAAACATGATTAGGGTGGATAAGAAGGCAATTTCGCTCTAAGAAAGAAGAAAGCTGGGGGTGCTCTTATCTTTCCAATGGTTCGGATAGATCAGGGAAGATGTGGTTCTTAAGCTGGGGATAGTCGAAGAAGAAAAAACTTGATCAGAGAAAGGGCTAAAACTCTTTCCAGGCAGTGAGGAAATTATCTGGGGAAATATCCCTAAGGTGTCAACATTTTGAGTCGTAGTAAAATACTGACTTTAGTTAACATATTTCGGATTAATTTTAATGTAGAATATAATTATGAATATTTACTTATCCTATTACTTATAGCTGTGAATGGAGTATTGTGCTATATACACATAGTAATGCGGAACAAAGAATGTGATAGTTAAGACGCCGGCGTCGATTTTAAATATCTGCTCTGTGAGGCGGCGCTCGAATAATGATAACTTTTTATCCATTATTGCCTGTTCAGAACTGTATACAATTTGTGCGTTTGCTGACTCTCTAGTTAGTGATTATTTTGCAATTTGTGCAACTTGTGCGTTTTTTTTTTTCATCCTATTATCAGATACCAGATAGTAAAATAGATAGTAGAGTCAGTATTGACTTGTTCAATTTAAACACCAAGTTAGTCGGTTACGGAGTTTAGTTCATTGTAACGAAAAGTGGAATTAGCAAGAAAGTAGGTTCATTATTATATTTAAACATCGTCAGAAATGAAAAACATAAATAAAAATTGGTCGTTTATTTGATTGCTGTTTAAAAGTGATCTTCTTCTTCTTCCTACAGTGGCGCGACAGGCCGTGAAGGCCCTTATCCCCGCGCTGTAAACAGGGAGGATAACATTCACGTATCTCGATGTATTATATAGGGTAGGGTCATCACTCCCTACGCCTAATTTTGTGAGCGGTTACCAGTTGGCTGACGGATCTCACATTCCCAGGGAGAGGCTGTGAGTGAATCCTCATTTATTAAATTATCACAACCTAATCATGGGAGACTAGCGCGCTACCCACTCAGCCATGGACGGGCTCTAAAAGTAAAGCATAGATATGAGAAAATTTAATTTTCCCGAATAAAGAAAACCTGATTCCAATGTATGTTTTTAAAAATAATAGAATTAACGAAGATTTTCACCCTATTTGATTTATTACTACTTTTTATTTCAAATAACATAATTAAAATAAATTTGAAAGGTTTAACTTAGGTTCCATAGGAATCCCATTTATTTTACAGGGAGAGATCTGTTTTCATGAAATAATTAATAAGAATATTAGTTTATAGATTTATAACAACTTAATTTTTTTTAACAACTTGGTTACCCTCGGTATGTAATATTGTTACTAAAATCTTCCGTACTGAATAAAAGAAAATTACTTATATTGTACCGCGGTGGCAAAATTAAACCAACTATGGTAACCTACCTCTTTACATATGATCATAACTTTATGGGCTTACAACAACTTCATATTAACTCATACGATTTATTTTATTGCATAATAACTTTTCAAAAATCTTGCGTTTTCCAACGTTATATTATACGTCTATGTTACTACTTATATTTCAGGAATAATTTTTTGATGGATTGGTTACAGAAAGCTTATTTTTCCCTTTTAAAGAAAACCTATAATTGCAATGTATTTTACTTAGAAGCCTTCAGGAAAGAATGCCCTAAATTATGGTGAAAAAAATTTGAAAATCCGTCTTGTGGTTTAGGAGTTAGCGGAAAACAAAATCGCGTTATCATTTTATATATAGATCGAAGGTATATCATATGTAATTAAAATTAAAAATTTGCATTTTTATTGCTAGGGGAAAGACTAGGAAACAATGCCTCGTGGTTGATCAGGCTAATTCATCAGCAGGTGCGGCAATCCAAAGAGGTTGCCAAAACGGGGATGGAGATTTAGCTACTTGCCTGGGAGGAAGTGATATATAAGATCCGAGACAAGGGCCAGGTGAGCACCGGGAATGAATATTGACTCAACCAACTCGGGTCCTGATATACTGCCTTGCCATCTGTCTTAGCGTCGGGATATAAGAAATTCAGTTAAGGCAATTCCAGCATCTTATAAAGGGAATCCAGAGATGGAATCGGAATATATATCAGCCTACTGGAATCATATTGCTAGCATTCTACGCAGAAGTAGGGGCTTGGAAACTATATGTCCGTGAGTGAGGAAGGCGTATTTAATTTAATAAGGATTCTCCATAGATCATGGGATGATACCTCCATTTGGATTCCAAGCATTGCCAATTGAATAAGTGTATTTGTCTCGTGGACAATTCCAAGGAAGTAATAAATATCAATAGTTGGCCGTTGGGAAATTGAGAAGGAAGGTCTAAGTGGCGGGCAAAAACAAAAAAACAATCAAGTAATCTAAACTATCGTTTCTTCCCACAGTGCTGGTTATCATTCTTTGTTAGGAAAATACCGCTTTTCCAAAAATCGATAAAGTGTGATTGTCGGCCCAGGATAAGGTCTATTGTCTTTCGTAAATATTGTGATACTTGGTCATGAAACGCTAGAAAAGTTTTAGATAGTTTGTTTTCAACATCAAGTAGAATTTTCTGTCTTACTGATTAGCTAAGAATAAAAGGAGGATTTCATGGAAGCTCAGAAAAGAGTATACCTCATTTCTTTCTTATAGTATTTCCATTTAAAAGACCCAATTTATAGACAAGAAATTGCTAAATCGATCAACAAGAAAACGCTACTGTTTGAAAAGAATTTTTATTTAAAAGGGGAAAATCTATATTACAATTTTGTTGATATGAATAGTAAATTTTTATTATTAAAAATATTTAACGCTAGATTTACTTGACTTATATACCTATATCTAGAGTTAATGAATCACAGTGAAGATATTAAAATATTGCTTTTATTATGAAAACATAATACATATTCTGACTACAATACATTGTGCTGAGGAGTTTGGGTGACTACAAGTGTACATTCCGAGGTCTCCTACTATGAGTGTGACACAAGTAATGTTACAACTAGAGTAATGAGTTTTTAGGATACAAGGGTATATATAGCAAGATATTGTAGGGGGGATTAGGAGGCGGCATAAGCGGTCGAAGCAAGTGCTTTCAGGTGCAGGAGGTGGGTACTGTGTCCTAAGTACAGGTATATGTCCTTTGTCGGTACTTGGTCAGTCCTTTTTAGGTACCTGGTTTAGGGTTATCGGTGTTAGTCTTAGTTATGGACAAAGTAAGTCATTAATAATTACTGTATATTATTTATTAGTCAAGTCTCATTCTATAACTTACGAACAAGCGTCAATTTGACCCATTTATTTTTTTTTTTACTCGTTTATTCAGAGATCATATAGTCTGCCACCTTTTGAGGCAATAAGTATTACAGCTAGAATAACTCATTCATTCCAAATGTACAAAATAAACAATTACTAAAAAGGATTAAATAATGAAAAATACAAAAAATAAATAAAAAAAAGTTTATAAAAGAAAACAATAAAATAAAATAATAATAACAACCTTAGCCATATTCATACCTATACGCAATATTTACACTTTGCAATTGGGATCTCCGGATCAAACCCCGAAACCCACCAGTGAGTGTCAAGGAATAATGCCAGGAGATCGCAGCGCCTCTCAGTCCGCCGCGTCACTAGTTTTGAGAGCTAGTGGAGGCTGAGTGAGGGCGCTAGAGCAACATATAATCAGAGCATGAGTGGAGAAGCTAGATATTGCAAGCACTCTAATGACATAAATACAAGAGATCTCTGGGCCACTGCTGCTTCAACCTACTAGGAGGTTCATATGGATGATTGAAACTAAATTGGGATTTTGCCAAGGGATTAAGAAGACGAATAAGGTTCTGGTGAAAGATTAAAAAGTTGGATGGGATTAGATGAAGAACAAATGGAATATTCAGGTCATTTTGTAAGAATTCGTCATTGACATAATGTGGGGGGTTTCGACTATTAGTCTAAGGACTTTAGATTGAAAGGATTGGATACGTTTGATATTCGAAAATTTTGCAGTTCCCTACTATTCAAGTCCGTAGGTGCTAATGGGTTTAAGAATAGTCAAGTAAATTAATGGTTTGTTGTCCGTTGAGAGATGAGATTTTTTATTCAATAGTCTATATAACTGGCCATATCGTCGATTGAATTTTTGTCGTTTGAGTCAAGTATGCGGGTTCCATGTCAATCTTTTGTCTAGGAGGAAACCAAGATTCTTGAGTGTTTCAGAAAAAGGAAGAGGAATGGAGTTAAAATGGACTGAAGAGCAGGATCTGCGTCGGATGGTGAAGGTGATATGCTTGCTTTTTAATTCATTGGCTTTGATACGCCAATGATTGCAGCACTGGTCAATCAGAGAGAGATGTGATTGAAGGTCTGAGGACGCTATTACAGGATCTTAGTGGGATGAAAGGATGGCTGTGTCATCGGCAAATGTTGCCAGGAAATTTTGGGAAAATGTAGGATTTTCGACGCATTAACGAATAATTTTTTCCATTAACGAATACATGTTTTATTAATAAAGGTATAGAATAACAGATCTAAGTATTTTCGGTACATTCTTATTTATTATTGATGAGGTGATTGCAGGTTTATTCAAAGTTTTGTCTTAGTTACGATCACGTCAAACTTACGGATATGCGGATGGGGATGGGTATACCACATAGAGAATTTTAATATTGAAATTAATATACTTCAATATATATTTACCTCGATCAATGGATAGAAGTCATTATAAAAGATAAAATAAAATTCAAACGGATAGTGATTTTCCTTATAAATATCGAGCGTCCCGTAAATCTATGTTAAAAACATTTAAAAAACAGAGTAAAAGATCCGTAGTTATGTCTCGATATATCAATGTTTCTATTCTTATACAAATACTTTTGTTTTATATAACGAACCATACTAAGAATAATGTTAAAAGTTGGTTAGTGGGAGAGCGGAGGAAGGAGATTAGTACAGT
The DNA here is from genome assembly GCA_023052935.1 of Piezodorus guildinii. NCBI lineage: Eukaryota > Metazoa > Arthropoda > Insecta > Hemiptera > Pentatomidae > Piezodorus > Piezodorus guildinii. The sequence continues at coordinate 165,899,218 of CM041292.1, forward strand.
AGTCATATTATGTCTTTAAACCACTAACGTCTCCTTTACAATTTATCCATCATTATTCCAACAATATTTCCTCCCATAACGCAAAAATAAAGTTGTTAATAGATAAACAAAGCATTTTAGGTTTTTAATGCATTGCGTTTGCATATTAAACAACACAATAAATTGCGTCAACAGCAAATTAATGAGGAAAATTCCTGAATCGGACGAAGTATCTATTGGTAATTATCGTCTCAATTTGATGCCGAATTATATTTATGGCCTTCTTTAACCTTCATTCAGCGCAATTAATCAGTGCGATAATTGTTTTTTTTTTTTTTTTTTTTTTTTTCAAATGATGAGATTTGGCGATGAAGTGTTGAAGCCTCTTGACTTTTCTTCATCTCCAATCACTCACAGAAATCCTGTTCTGGCTTTTCTTTAGTGCGCTTTGGATAACGTTTGGAAAGAACTAATGCGACGGATGAATTGTCCCCGAAGCTATTGATTTCGATCTCTAATCACTCCAGAAATCCTGTTCTGGTTTTTTTAGTGTATATTTTGAAACAATAGCTTATATACTTAAGTTCCAAGAGTTGATATAGTCGAATCTTTGCCCTATGAATACTGCTGATATCAATTCAGATGTGATTCCCGTCTCAACAATAATTCGAATTCGGCAGAAGGGGAGGTTACTTGAAAGCTTTAAGTAAGGAATTATTTTGGAACAAGTTCAGTCAAACAAAGGAGTAGTCATACCAGCGGAAAGCCCACTGAAATACAAGGCAGGCTACACCAGTCCAAGCCCATTTTAGAACAATCTCAGAGGGATCCCCTGTGCCACGATAGAAAAGTAAAAGGTGATAAAATGCCGACAAACAAACTGGGTTCGCTATTCTAAATAGAATGAAACTTTCATTAGATCTTCGGAGTCCCCAGGCACTCCAGCGTCTCCGACAGGTATGCCGAGTTGAAGTGGGTTAATCCAGTTTCTCGCGACAGTTTTTTCTGGGAGTATTCCTATTTCGTACCTTCAATACCAAAAATCCATTCTAAACTCTCACGAACTTTTCTCTTGTTCACCGGTACATTCGTTTAACACTAGCCCACTAGCAACTATTTTCCTTCACATCGAACATCATCTTTTAAAAAATCCTTTACCTTGCGTTCCACATCGTTCTGGAATTCCATACCTACCTCTGTACGCAAAGCATCCTCTTTGACCTCATTTAAACACAAATTGTCCCTCCATATTCTCAGCCATTCATTTTCCGATTAATTGTAAACAAAAAGCTAGAATAATGGTCATATTTCCTTTTAAAATGAGGACAACTATAAATATGTGAACAACGACCTTTTTTTTTTTGTTCTTCTCCATGACATAATGTTATTAGTTAGACATAATATCCCTTTAAACACATATTTTTATATTGTTATAGACATATATATATATATATATATATATACTATACTATCGTTCTATTCACCATTTTATAAATAATGTAAGTATTGTCTTATGTCGTACAAGTAGTCGTATAGACTACTTTTATAAATAATATAAGTATATCATAAGTTTGTAATTTTTTAATGTTTTTTTTTTCTGTGCCAGACGCTTGATTCTTTGTTTTTTTTTTTACTTTACTGTTATTCTTAAGTGACTGAAGGTCTAGGAATAAAATTTAATTTTCTTTCTTTCTTTTTTTCTATAAAAGTCGAGAATTTAGTGAATTATTTTGTTTGGAACATACATACACGATTTGGGAAGACGGTTTCACCACTGCTTTCTAGCCTGAACCGGAACAGAAATAATTTCCATATGTATTTTATTATTATTATTTTGATTACTTATATTTACATTTAATTTTTGTTACCTTCTTTTATATTTTAGAAAAAAAAATTAATTATGTTTTTAACTACTAAATTTTGTTTTTAATTATTTGTGTTATATGTTTTTTATACAACTTTTTTAGCGTTGTATGCTTTTAATATGTACCTATTTACCTTTTCAAAATGCAAATGCAATGATTAAGTAAAAAATATACATTATTCTGGTTCCCAATTTATTAATCTCCGGACTAATGCACCCAATAGGGCTAGGATTTGCACTGCGCATGTTGGAAGTTTTAAAAACTGTAGTCCTGTTTTACATTTTTTTTTTTAATAATACCTTATGTCATCTAAAATTAGAGCCATGATTTTATGACCAAACAAAAACAACGTTGCAATGCAAATATGGGATTTACACAGGCATTAGGTGTAATCCCCGCAGTTACCGTATTTTAAGGTAGTCTCCAGTGTATTGGAAGAAATAATTTCAATATTAAATCAATCATGAATAATAAAAAAAAACAAAAAAACTTCAATTGAAATGTTGGTTATAAAGTGTGGTTTCCTCACTGTTACTAGAATATATATAGCAGTGGAAATCATTTTTCTGAGCTGCTTCCCCCGGCTTTATACTTTTTCAGCTGATCCTTATCCAATACTTCGCCTCAGGTTTCCATTATTTATTTCAGAATATTCCGCAACCAATTTACCGAAAACAATTTACAATCTGTCATTTTATGTAGTTTATATCCTTCTTCGGAACTTTCATTTGAAAAATGAGTTTTTCCAATGTCTCAGTTTTTAATGTTTCTGTAAATATTGTCTGAATAGTTACCATATCATTAATATTACCTATTAACCTCGAGTCTATTTTTTTATTTTATATATCAATACCAGTTTATGTGTGAACGTTTTTAGTACCATTGTTACGGTTAAAATTTGCAAAAAGAATTAATTTTAATTAAAAAACGAATTCCCTAACCGTAACTATGCCCCAGATACTCAGTGGAGACGGGCGGGTTCCACAATAAATTTATCTCGAGCGCCACGCTATTTGTTAAATAAAAAAAAAAAAGAAATAAGATAAATAGCGAAACCCTTTAAATTAATAATATTGTTAATGAAAATAAATTTTTTTTTCTTCTCTTTATATCTTTATTTACACCTGTCAGAAGATGTCTGACAATCAGCAAATGTGCTGGACAAAAGTAAGATGAGACATGATAGGCATGGGGAAGTTAAATTTACAAACAAAAAGAAGAAATTAATTAACAACAGGTGGTTACGAACTCGTTACCTCACAGTCTGAATATATCTACCTATCCCATGAGCTATGTTCTCTTATAACGTCCCCATACCTTTACACAGTACTAGACTAGACGAGAGTTGACGAGAAAATATTACTTGAACAAAAAAAAAGTACAAAACTTTATTTCTAATAGTAAGACAAAATAAATGATTCTTTAACAACAAAAAAAAGAAAGGAAAACTTATTTCTACTTATATCCTAAATTTATTTGTTTGTGTTAAAAACAAATATTTGTCCTTCTATCTTTCGGAACCTTAACCACTCAGGTTTTAAGTTTATTTACAAAAATAAATCACCTTGTTTCTGTGTTTGTTTGCCTCGAGAAACGATCTCCTTTTCTGGTAGCTCCTTTTCCACTTGGATCAGACTTCGTACCTGGTCCGTCGAGTGTCACTCGCTACAACCTTACTTTTTGAACTACACTTAAAATTGTTTTTCTTCATTCACTTACAATGGGGCTTCGCTCTCGCGGTTCCCAAAAACATTCTACACAACACTCACGAAAAAAAACAAAAGTCTATTAACATGTGTTTTTTTTTTTTTGTTTTTTTTAACATTTTTATATTTAGAGTAACCCTCTTCGAGGCATTAAAAAAACAACATCTTAACTATTATTTAACTCAAATTCATAATAATTTTTTTTCCACGTAACACCATCTAACTTTTTGACCAAAAAAAAATAACCAATTTATCTTGTTTTTTTTTTTTTTCTGGTCGTATTGGCTCTTGGCCACGTGGTGAATCTCCTGTAAGAATATACGCACATTTCATGATGAAGTTTTATAAGGTAGGTTTACCACTCCCTTCTCCTATTTTTGTGCGTGCCACCAGTTGGCTGACGGATCTCACATATCCAGGGTAGGGGCTGTGAGTAAATCCCCTTTTTATTATATGCTTATAAAAGTCCCGCTGGGACTAGGATTCGAACTTACAACCTTGAACGCAAGAGACTAGCCACTCAGCCATAGTTTTTGATCAGATCTATATCAATAGCCAATCTATATTGTTAGTGTTGTTAAAAACGGTTCAATATACAAGTTAAATGATTCTGATAACCAAAAAATGGAGACAGGAGCAAACATATTTTATAGGATTTTGTTTACCACTTCTACAGATTTTTTTTTTAAACATAAGAATAGTATTATTGATGTATAACCTTAGAAAGCTATATGTTCGAGAAAACATGTTGTCATATATAAGGTATAAAGTGCTGGAAAAAGACGAAAATCGGATAAAACTTACTATGGCTAATAATTTCTATTGTTTGTTATAAAATAAATATTTTTATCAAAAATATGTAATGCTATAATATTTTTTAAATCTAACTTTATTCAAAGGTTCTTAAATTGATTTTAACAACAGAGGTAAGTAAAAGTCGTGTCTTGCGTGCACTAGACATTTATATGTTTATTTAAGCTCTAATTAACGGCGTGATTTTATGTTATTCGGAAAACTATATCTCATAATGTGTCTGATCATCAGGTTTTCGGATAAAAGAGAAGAAACATTTGATTAATCTATTCTAGGTAAATTCTTTCGAAAAAACTCCTACAATCAATTACCAAATCAGGGATGTTTAAAATGTTTTAGACGAACATCCTAGATCAGATTGACACTGTTCAATTATAACGAGATCCTTCTGATGTCACTGTTTTGAGAAAACGTTAATGGCATCTGGACGAAATATTAGTATGTATATTATTTTATAAAAAATTCGAAAGGTTATTAAACTTAAGAAAATGTCGAAAAGTAGTGAGCGGGAAATTCGGGAAGATTCCAAATCGGCTCTTAAGGCTTTAACAAATATATTTTCTGTGGACCCACTTGTGGTAGATACCTTAACACAATTAAAGGCATTGGAGAGGGTTGGTAGTAGAATAGAATTTATATGGCTGCATGGTCACTGTGGCATAAAAGGAAACGAGCTAGCTGATACCAAAGCAAAATTAGCTGTAACAGAAGGTCTGTTTGTTCGTGGTGCGTCAACGCGGGGAGTAATCGCCCTCATAAAAGAAAAGGCCACAGAACATTGGCAAAAAGTATGGTTTTTTATGAGGGAGAATAAACTTAGAGTAGTCGAGCCTTCAGTGCAATCCAACCGAGCAGACCTACGGCTGTGCAGGAAGGAGGAAGTGGTACTGATGGCGAGGGGATCACCGCCTCAAAGTACCTCCTGTGGAGTTCTCCTCACAGTACCACATATACTGTTGGATTGCTTTTCCTTCGAAGCCGAGCGAAGAGGAATTGGTATGGAGAATGATATTGGGACAATATTACAAAATACCCAGGAGTCAGCCACCAAACTGATGAATTATCTAAAAGACACATCAATATTTTCCAAAATTAAAAAAAAAAAAAGTACCTGTTTTTGATTTTTAATAGTTTATATGTATATTTTTTTATTTATTATTATTTTTTTTTCTATTTAATTTTTTTTTTATTTATTTATTTATTTATTTTTATTCTTTTCTTATATGTAGTTATCTTATATAATTGTTTGTATTTAACTTAAAATATTATATCTGTAATATTAATATTATGTATGTTTTAGTGTATTATGTATTTTATTTTATTATGTATTATATATTTTGATTAGTATGTATGTATGTATTATTTTCGTATTATTTCGTATATTATGTATAATGTTTGTATTGTATTTTATTATTTATCATGTATGTATTATTATTAGTATATATGTATGTATTATTACTTTTATTATATTGTATCTGCATTATTAGTTTAGGGCTAAAATAACCTTTATGGTTGAAAAGCCTTTATGTTACAAATAAATAAATCCGGGAAGCACGCAGGTTTCACTTATCTCCGTTCTTAAAATAATTTAAGAAATTTTAAATAAACTTAGAGGTAATTACTTTTAATTTGGATAGAGAGATGCGTTTCATTAAATAATATATTATATTATTGTGTGCAGCAATCCCTTAGGTTTATCAACTTTTCCTCACTCTAAATTACCTTTTACAACTTTGTGTTTAAGATAATATTTTTTTTTTAATCTTTAGTTTACCATCGATATATATTATACTTCTATATTAATTTTGTTATTATCAAAAAAACAAAGTTATATAAAAAAAATATGTTTACTCTTTTTTCCTATAGTTCGTTATAAAATTCTTCCAACTTACATATTTAGCCATTCTTTACCAATGTAATAAGATAATATGGTTATTTTTTAGGAATCTACAAAGTCAAATATTCTTTTAAGGAATAAAATGTAAAATATCGGCATTTAAGTCCTGTAAGACTATTCCAATCCGAATGAAACCTTTATGATATTAAAAAAACATTAAATTTTATTTACATCGATACAGCGAGTATAATCAAAAGCAGTTATAGCCATGTTTGAGAAAATCATAAAAATTTGGAAATGCGTGGATAAAGTGGCTCTTCTTGTTCGCTGATTTTTATGAAAAAGTTGCTGTAACATCTCTGGTATATACGACATATTGTTTTCAAGCCAGGCTTACCACTCACTGGCACTTACGCACACACACACAGACACACAAACCTTTCCGTGCTATTTGTTCATTTGGAATTAGAGAGCGCTTAAACGTGGATTTCCGTTGAAGTAAAAGTAATACTGGAATGTCAGTTTTTAGTTGTTTATTGACATTTTAATAAAGTTTATTCCATTGGTTTAACATGCGGTGCAATTGAATTATGCATTTTTTATAAGAAATGTTTATTATTTTTGTTTATTGTCTCTTTCGCTAGGTATTCTAATGTTATGTTTTTTGTTTTTTTTTAGGTGGATAACTAAAAAAAGATGAAGCCACCAGAACATTTCAATGTAAGTACATTAGCTTATATTTATATTTCTCAAAAGCAAAACCAATATTTTAAATCCATGATTTTCAATATGCGTAATTTATGTAGCATGGAAAAAGCGAAAACTAAATCTATTAAATATAAAAAGCACTTTTCATAATCATCATTATACGATTGATAGAGAGACGAATAATGGTAAGATTGCTTGACAAACAAAGTTTGATTTAATCATCTGACTTTAATACAATCAGACCGTCAACGTAATTTATTTCAACGTGTATTTCCGTCGAAAAGTGGAATTCGAAAATTTTCACGATCGCAATACATTTCCCTTACTATATATTTCATATATAGGTAAGTGAAAGTAAAAAAAAAAAAAAATCAAAAACTTTCCCCATAACATTTTAATTTAAAAATATTTTATAATAATGAATTTTTTTGAACAACTTAATATTTCATTAATGCTTTTTACTCGAAATAATATATAAATTAATTTGATATGAATAATTTTTTTTGCAACCGGCAATGAATCTAAAGGCTTTTGTTAATTACATAAACAGAACAGACAGATACTTGAGTCTGATACGGTTTTTATAAATATATTGCCCTCCCTATACAATGAGGGTATTTTTAGGAAGTATCATGTAGTAAGAGAAAGTGTAGCATTGGAATATTAATGTATAGAACTCGGAAATTTTCAAATTATATTTTTCTACGAAAATGCACATTTAAAGTCCCGCTTAAAGGTCTTTATGTGACCTGGGCGTCCGTGTGAGTTGAGTCTAGCTTTAAAGAAATAACTTGTACAAAACTAAAATTTCATATTTTAGAAAAATTTAATGAGCTGTAATTCCATATGGGTTTCATTGATGGGACTAATTGAAATAGTCTAATTGAAATGTCGAATTTTTCAATGTTCTTCCCTTTAAAGTACCTTTGATTTTGAGTTTGTTTTTTTTTAAATTAACCATATAATTTTAGTTTATTGGCAAAAAAACGAAAAAATATAAAAGTTTAACGAATTCGATACCCAATAAGAAGAGAAAATAGCAACCAAACTTTTGTATACGTTTTTTTGTTTTTTGAACATAAGAATTTATTATTTTATTTATTTACAATTGTTTTTGTTTGTGCTCTAATGTTATTTGACATCTACAAAAAAAAAAATTGCAATAAGCATATATGATAAATTCCGAAAGTCGGTTAAATCTCTAGGCCATTGCCTCAAAATTCGGCGGGGTGGGTTGTACGGGTTCGTGTAGGATTTAAGTGTTTGGGCCGATGGGTTCATGTTGTAAGTCAGTCCGTCGTGAAATCTTTTACAATATTCTGTGGCTGTGTCTGAAACTGTGAGTATGTCCAAGTCCTTATGAAGTAATTCGTTGGTTACATAAAACGGTGCATCCACGATTTTTCGCAATATTTTCGATAGAAGAGACTGAATTATATGGATGTTAGAATATTTGGCAGATCACCATAGCTCTATCCCGTATGTCTATAATGGTTTGATCAGTAATTTGTAAATAGTAATTTTGGTGTTTACGGATAATTTGGATCGTTTGTCAAGCAGACGGGATATTAGTCCAAATCGTCTGTTCAGCTGTTGTCTTTTAAGTCTGATGTGGGTCCTCCATGTCAGTCATATGTCTAAGTACAGTCCCAAACGTCGTACTTTCTCTGAGGTCGGAATGGGTTTATCCTCGAAATAGATTGCTGGACAATCCCCTGATTGGGCGTTAAAACGATAAATAGACTCAATGATTGATTCATCACTTTCCATCTCTTAGCCCAACTGGATAAATCATCAATGTGGTTAAACATAAGAATAGTAATATAGATGTATAATAAACCGTTGGAAAGCGTAAATTTTAGAATGTTATCTCATATATATATATATATATATATATATATATATATATATATATATATATATATATATATTATCTCAAATATACTAAGTTTTGTAAAGTAATGTAATGTGACGTAAATGGCATAAACTTGGGTGAATATTGTATGTTGTGTAATGTATTGAGAATACTGAGGGGAGTTTAATTATTAAATATTTTTCATATTAAACAATTAAATATTTAGAAGCTTTTGTCGGCAAAACATCAGAAGGCATTTCTCAAACCCCCTTGAATTGTCCGTGGGTCTGGATGCCCCTCGCGGTACGCCTGGTATCTATACAAGGGTAGACAAAAGCAGTACTTTCCATATCAGTCCCGCCCGAGGCGACGACGATGAGGAGAAGATTCGAAAGAGTCAGTCAAGTTTTATCCTCTGGAAGAGTGAGTCGGGTTCCATCTACAAGAAGAGGAGGTGGCCGTCGGGGTTCTGAGAGCAGCTGGAAGATGATGCCGAGAAAGGGGGCCTAAGACTGATTTCACCTTCGCCAGCCGGTTAAGTGTTTCAAAGGTATATCGTTATTTGTAATATTGTATGGCAAACGTAGTAGTGAAAATGTCCCTCAGTATTCTCAATCAGAGTTCTAGGCAATGTGTTAATATAATGCATATGTGTAAATTAATAATTATAGTAATGTATTAATTGAATCTTGTTTAGTTTAATCTTACCCTGCATGCCACCCATTGGATTGGTAAACACGATACCTTTGGAAAGGAGATCCAATGGTATCATTAAATATAGTTTATATATTGAGTAAATATAGTAAGTTAGCTAGTTTTTGAAGCTACCGCTGAATCGGAATGTATTTGATTGTTCTTTAATTGATTTTTGCAGCGAAGGTAAGTAAAATCTGTGTGTTGACCGCACTAGGTTTTGAACAATATGATGAACACAGTAGACATTTGTAGTAAAACGGATTTTTGCGTTTTAACAGGCGAGAGTTGAGTCAGAGGCAATATGTATTTGTCAGGGTCCTGTCATGTTAAGGTCGTTTCTAAAAGGCTTTTGTGCATAAACCATCTTTGAATACGCGTTCCTTTCATCAACATTTTCCCATGTAATTGGTCGTTAAACAAACGAGTTGTTTATGTGGTATTGTAAGTAGGCCTTCGCTCTTCCCTTTAGGGCGAGGAACATGTTAAATGCAACAGCCTTGATTAGTTTTGATGACACCCAACTTTTTTGGTTCGCAAAATGGTCTTTTCCATTATCACTGGTTCGAATTACCTACAAAGGACTTTCTGCTACAGAATCTAATTGTTTTTTTCGATGTAAGTGCAGTTTTCATGAGACAGTACAGTTGGGCAGCTCTTTTCCGAAATGAATTGTTTACTATTGATAAAATGATTCCAAACATAACTGAGGAAATGATGAGCTGACCATTTGCCTAAAACTACAGGTTTTTAAGGATGAGACGCAAAGATCGGTTAAAAATTGTACATCGAACCAATAACTTGAGGAGTAACGTAATAAATATATTTATCCATGTGTTCTCTAAGGTAACCTGGTAAATGATATTTTTTGTTAGGTACATTAGTATATATTCACAACAAATATATTCAATACTCCTGGTTAAAATAAAAAATACAACTAAATTGTTGATTTCCTCGCACATACGTCTCTTTTATGATTATCACCAACATTTTATCATGAACAATTCAAATTCTTAGGTCAATCAATTGAAAATTGCGTTTCTTTATTTGTAAATTTAACGGGATAAAAAGCGTAATTTCGCCCATATAACTATCTAGGATTGATATAAAGGCATTTTTTGGTTAAAATTACCTTCAAAGTATATGATAATCCTGTAGATTTACTGATTGACTGAGGGTCAGATCCTGGTTTAGGCTGGTAAGTATTTTCTCTCTAAGGGGTTAATACGAACAGTTTTGATATACAATTGAACGATATATTCGGTACAGGAACTATCTTCTTAAACCAAACCTATTCCATTCTTCTTCTTGTGGTGCCTATCCGTTACGGATGTTGGCGATCATCAAGGCAATGTGTATTTTATTTATTGCTACACGAAAAAGGCCTACCGTTGTTGTATCATACCATGTTCGCAAGTTTTTAACAACGATATCCTTCGCCTACCAGGCCTCCTCCTGCCCTTCATCTTGCCCGCAAAATCAGCCGCTATTTGTATAAGTTATACCGCTGCTTGTTTCTCATTGTATGCCTTAAATGTTGCTCCTTTTTTTTACCCATTCTTTCTAAGACCCTAAGATTGGTGACATGATCGGTCCATGGGATTCTTCAAATACGTCGATATAGCTACATCTTCAAATACACAAGTTTTGCAAAGGAAACTTCAGTTGGAGTCCAGGATTCAACCTCGTTGAGAAGCACTGGGAAGACATAACACTTCAATAGTTTGATCTTAGTAGGCAGTGATAGATCATGGCATATAAACAATTTTGACAAAAGCATCTCTGGCCCTCTCTATTCTGCATTTATTCTCCTCAGAGTGATCCCACGTTTCACATATTTTGGTCCCGGGATAGGTATATGCCTGAATTCTTTTTATTTTCTGGTTATTTATTGCGAGTTGGCCAGCATGGTTATTGATAACCAAAGGAGAAATATACATTTAAATTTTCAAATGGCTAAGAACTACATAAAATTATCGAATCATCTGCTTAGCAGTGTTGAGCCTGTTTTGAAGTGTCTCGACAAATATTCGTGTAGTAGCATGAGAGAATTCACAATGTAGGAAATAATTATTCAAACTCAGAAGTTCACAGTTATATGAGTGTCGAGTTAATTTGTAAGTTTTGTACTGACAAACAAAAAGTTAGTCTGTCTACTTATGAAGTAATTAATGAAGTCTGACTTCTCTGCACATCTTAATATTTGTTAGGTAATTCAGTCTGTTTCTTTGATAATTGATTCTTTTCATGATTTTTCCTTGAAACGATAAACTATTATAACAACCAGAACATAAAAAACAACAGATAAATATTCATTAATTTAACGGATTAAAATTAACATCTATAACTATAATTAAAATTATATTTTATGCTCGTGGATGCGCGAAATTGCGGATTATGTTTTTCCAACAAATCATAAAAATTATAAAAACATCTAATAAAAATCGTATCCGAATTATTGAGTCTAGAGGTTGCACTAAAACCTCACAGTAATATCCTATGCGATGCTGAGTTTTTGGGTCCATGGATTCACAAAATTGGCATTGCTGTTCAACAAAACCCTGGTGTATTGAGGGGATAAACGATTATTTGTAGATTTTTATTTATTTTATTTATTTTTACTTATCAGGAAAGACCATCTTGAACATTTCAGAATACTCCTAATTCAATAACTACTGTTCCTAATGAATGAGTAATATGTTAAAAATCACCAGAAAAAAATTAAGTGACATTTATAATATAGTGAAATTTACAATCCTACAAATTTAAGTTGACTTAACGGACTTGGGTGACTTTGTTCATAAAACTTCTATAAAAGTTTGAGCAAACCAAATACATTCAAACCACATGTTTTATGTTGTCTTCAGTAGTTTCATACTTATGTGGTCCTCGTATAAACTTCGGTAATAACCTGTTGTACCAGAGATGATCAACAGAAACCGTCATCGACTGAATGGGGTGTATAAATTTTATTTTCATCATAACTGCTGCCATGACATTACCTAAGTGAAAAAATCTGTATGAAATATGACAAGAAAGTAGTTATTAATAAAGAATTTCTTTTTAAGATTTCGTTAAATTTATACTATTGTTTATTTAATAACTTTTAAAGTAACTCTAACTAAATAAATAAATATGTTTTAAAGCTAAAGAGTTTGTTTGTTTGAACGCGCTAATCTCAGAAACGACTGGTTCGAATTGAAAAATTATTTTTGTGTTGGATAGTCCATTTATCGAGGAATGCTTTAGGTTTTATAACATCACGCTGAAACCAATAGAAGTGAAAAATCAGTGGAAATTTTGAAAAAAACGGGGGATATTAACCTCGCACCCCAATGATTCCAAATGATTTACCTTTTAGTATTAAATTAATTCAATTTACCGTTAATTTATCTTTTGCCCTAACAATCAATAAATTACAGGGGCAAACATTTAAACACGTAGGAATCGATTTATGTCAAGACGGCTTTTCACACGGCCAACTATTGGTCGCATTGTCAAGATCGGGTTGCGGTGAAAATTAGAATGTTCTTCTACCACAAGAAAATAAAACCAAAAATATCATTTGTGCAGAAGTACTTTTAAATATATTCTTTTAAACACTTTTTATAGCCTTCATAATAACAGAAAGTGACGCAGACGAAGTCGCGGGCAACCGCTAGTAAATAAATATATTGATGAAATTTTATTTATTAAACTTACACAGTCTATCTAGTTTTAGGTTTTAACTATACAGAGTTCTTGAAACTAAAAGAAAAATAAATAAATAATATTTTATGTAGCCCAGTAGAAGTTAAAATGTGTTCAATAGATTTGTAAGATATATTTTTAGCCGTTTCCAAACATAAGTTATTAATTTATTTTCCTGTTTTACAACGTTTCGCTCTCTAGAGCCCTCTTGAAATATTTATCATGCATATTTCTCTACATATAATCTTTCACAGCTTCATCAGCAGTTTCGTCTAATTTCACTTATCAATATCTCATCGGATGCCCTATAGGACCGATGGATCCCGACAAAACTCATACAGGGAGTACAATGGCAAGGAACCAACTAAAAAAAAAAAAATAAAAATAATAATATATATATATATATTTATATTATTATATTTATAAAATATTATGTTATATTATATTTGATAAATATTATATTTCAACGGAGAAATAATGTAGTAATCGGTTTTAAATTACAAAACTGAATATTACCTAAAACAGATATAGCTCTTGTTCTATCGCACCATATTAATTTAAAGTTGCAACCGACTAACAGTTTTAATATTGGAGTAATTAACTAACCATTTGATGACCGCGATTGAAATTAATCCTTCAATGTAATCCTAGAAAATGTTGAAAGAAAATGAGTTTCCTCGAAATTCATTAGTCTTATTAATAAGCCCAATGAAATATATTTTGATGATGTGTGTGAAATGAGGAACTGCCATTCTTAAAACTACAGGCAACTACAGTAGCGATCATATATAATCAATAAAATGGCTTCATATTTTAAATATGCGTATTTCTGTTTTAAAATAAATTCATTTCTAATTTTTTTTTTTTTTTTTTTTGACATTTGACAGAATTATTAATTGATAATATAATAATCATTCACTATATGCAATAATAATTAAAATTAAATTTAAAAAATCTTCTTAAAGTGATTTAAATTTAAAAGGGGCCCTGTAAAGCGAGTTAAGGCTGCATGTATTAAAGTAAAAGATTGGCCAACCATAGATTATTATTCTATATTATTTAAAAATATTTTATATTGGTATATAATAAAAGGTATGGTTGTAGAAAATTTTCAAGATCATCAAATAAATAAATCAAACTAGAACAAAGATCCTTCTGATCCTAAAACTTGATGAATTAGCCTTTGTAACCAAAAAGTCATTAAATATATATATTTCTATATCACATATTATAACGTGTGTTGTAATAGAACATAATTTTAAACTATTTATTCAACGGTTCGTACATAAGCTATGTGACCCATTATGGAAAATTAAACTGAGACTAACTCCCATTATCTGCGGTGTTCTGGAACTTTGACGATTAAATTACTGCTTTGGTGATGACGATTGCGATGGTGGGAACAATGTAATCATTAATAACCATTAAATCTCTCTCGGGTCGAATGTATTTCCTTTTCAGCAGGTAATGGATGTAGTTATTTTTTAATTTAATTCAGTCACCAATATTTCTATGTTGCAAGTAGTAATATAAATAGAATTTAAATAAGATTATAAATAAATTTAGATATTATAAATTTCGATGGCCTTAAAATAAAAATAAGAATGTGTATGAAAATAAAAATAAAAAGTAAATATGTTTTACAAGAAAAAAAGTTAAAGAAATTATAGAATGGCGACTTAAATATGTAAAAATACTGGAGATTTCTCAAGTTGAATAAATTAAAATGAAAATGTATATGCTTTTTGACGAGTTGCTAGAAATATCTATAATGCTTAAGAAGCTGATTTTTTTTTAAGAAGTGCCCCTTTACCATTAAGATGCTTAATATGGTTGGGTTCCGGTAAATTCTTTCTCTAAGTGGTTTATAATGATCTTTTCTCCCCCCCCCCCCAAAAAAAAAAAAATACATTTTTGAATAACTCAAAAACTATACTTTTCTTGAAAAATATAAGTACTTATTTGGAATATATTTAACTTTATAACCACAAGAAAGAATTAATATCTTAATCTGATCATCTTTAGCCAAATATATTTAAGTATATTGGGATTCATATCTATTGTATTGAGTTTAAGTTCTAATGGGAACAGGTTTCAATTGATATTGGTTACAAAAAAATGTTTAAGCAGCTAATAACCATTTACTATCAAATCATATCATAACTTAGTTATATGATCCAAAAATATACGTTGTTTGAAAACTAAAACGTATATGAGTAATTATGGGTATGCCTACTTCTATGGTATGTAGTAAATCTGACAGAATAACATTAATATCTTGTTCTAAATAACACATTATTTGATGTACATATCAACAGTTGAAACAGTACTATAATAAACTGTGTAAACAGTTGACCGATCTCAAAGTTACATATATTTTATTTATTCTTACTATGAATGGAATTACTTGTAAATCAATACAATATTTAATTTATACAGGGTGTAACTATCATAATAATATGTGATTTCTCCATCTGTATTCATTCCTCGTTCATATTACATAAATAAAAGTAATTATTTCAGTATTAATAATTATCTTTTTTTTTTTAATTTTTATTCCTGACTCCTAATTATATAAAGGAATTAGCCAAATAAAGAGCCTCCTTTGATAAAAGAAGATGAGACATTAGCTTTGACATTCGATACAAAACCTCCTTTGAGTATTTTAACTTTTATCTGATTAAGAGATCTCCTTTAGGAGCATATGTACTTTTATATACTCTATATTTTATAATAATTTATATATGTGAGTATATATATATATATATATATATATATATATATATATATATATATATATATATATATATATATAAGTATATGTATATAGCATTTCCAAGTCAATTGTAACCTTTTCCAAGTCAAATGTAACTTTTTCCAAGTCAAATGTAACCTTTTCCAAGTCAAATGTAACCCTTTCCATTTCAAATGTCACCTTTTCCAAGTCAAATGTCACCATTTCCATTTCAAATGTTACCTTTTCCAAGTCAAATGTCACCTTTTTCTTCACTTCTAGCCTTAAATATTCCGTTTTATTTATTTATTTATTGAAAAATAATTACTTTAATTAACATTATGACTTTTTTAATAATTTTGGCATATAATAAATTATATTTTTTTTGGGTCTCTTAGATATTTGATATCAAGTTCTGTTTTTTACTAGCTAATATTTAAAAAAATTAATTATCGTCTATTTAGTTTTAAGATAGTTGTTGATTTTGATTTTTTAGATAGGAGGGGTAGTTTTTTGGAATAATTAATGTGTTTTCGGGTATTATAATTAAATTTTTCGAGCTGTAATTTTGATCGCTCGCGTGCATTTTAACTCGCATTAAATTTTAATGTTTTTTATTGATATAGGGATTAATTAATGTGCTTTCGGGTGGTTATGATTACGTTTTTTGAGCTGTATCTTTTATCGGTCATGCGTATTTCAACTCATATTTACTTTTAATATTTTTTATTGATATAGGAATTACTTAATGTTCTTTCGGGTGGTTATGATTAAGTTTTTCGAGCTGTATTTTTTATCGCTCTCGCTTATTTTAACTAAAATTTATTTTTTATGTTTCATATTGATATAGGTGTCGAAAATTGTGTTTTCGGGTCCTATAATTATGTTTTTTTAGTTTTATTTATTTATCGCTCCCGCGCATTTTAACTGGAATTTACTTTTAATGTTTTTTATTTATATAGGGATTAATTATTTTGCTTTCGGGTGGTTATCATAAGGTTTTTCGAGCTATATTTTTTATCGCTCATGCGTATTTCAACTCGCATTCACTTTTAATGTTTTTTATTGATATAGGGATTACTTAATGTTCTTTCGGGTGGTTATGATTAAGTTTTTCGAGCTGTATTTTTTATCGCTCTCGCTTATTTTAACTAAAATTTATTTTTTATGTTTCATATTAATATAGGTGTTGAAAATTGTGTTTCGGGTCCTATAATTTTGTTTTTTTAGTTTTATTTATTTATCGCTCCCGCGCATTTTAACTCGAATTTACTTGTAATGTTTTTTATTTATATAGAGATAATTAATGTGCTTTTGGGTGGTTATGATTACGTTTTTGAGCTGTATCTTTTATCGCTTATGCATATTTCAATTCGGATTTACTTTTGATATTTTTTATTGTTATAGACGTTTGTAATTATCTTTTCGGGTCTTGTGATTACGTTGTTTAAGCTGTTTTTATTGTCGCTTGCTCTCATTTAAACTTTCATTTGCAGTGGTCTATCTTTGTTTTTGTTTTAGGGGATTCTCATAACGTGTTTTGAACTTTATTCTTTTATGCGCTTGGGAATTTCTACAAACCGTAGGTATTATGTTATAATATGATGTAAAAATTATTTATTGTTTTTTTGGCAGGATCTGATTACATTTTTGATTTGGACGTTACATCGCGATTGCGCATTCTTTTAGATCACTTTTCATTCAAGTTAAAATGTGCACTAGCTATAAATAAATGTCATAGATTCTATTAGTATTCCCGAAAACACTATAAACGATCCCTCTATCGAATATTTATGAAATAGAAACAGTAACTTAAAATGAGTAAAAGCTATAACAAATTTGGTTCAAATAATGTTATCAGAACACCCGAAAATAGAATAAACGATTCCTCAATTAAATTATCAAATAATTGTAAGACCAAGTTAGGAAGCGGGTCCTTTACAAAAGATTTAGTTGAAAAAATTACTCAGGACGCTAGAAAAGGAACTACAACTAATCCTTTAATAAAATAATAATAATAAAAAAAAACCAAAAAAAAAACCTAAACGATGTATATTCCAGCAACGTTATAACGAGAACCAAAAACAAAACAATCAATCCCAATATCAATAAAAAAATATCAAAAATAAAGGCGAGTTGAAATCCGCACGAGTGATAATAAAAAAGCTTTTAAACATTTTCATAACCCCGCGAAAACACAAGGATAGATCTCTATAAAAACAAAAAGATTAAAAGTAAATAGAAGTTGAAATACGCATGAGCGATAAAACATACAGCTCGAAAAACGTAATCATAACCACTCGAAAGAACATTAAGTAATCCCTATATCAATAAAAACTATTAAAAGTAAATGTGAGATGAAATACGCATGAGCGATAAAAAATACAGCTCAAAAAACTTAATCATAACCACCCGAAAGCAAAATAATTAATCCCTATATCAATAAAAAACATTAAAAGTAAATGCGAGTTGAAATACGCATGAGCAATAAAAAATACAGCTCGAAAAACCTTATGATAACCACCCAAAAGCAAAATAATTAATCCCTATATCAATAAAACACATAAAAAGTAAATTTTAGTTAAAATAAGCGCGAGCGAAAAAAATACAGCTCGAAAAACGTAATCATTACCACCCGAAAGCAAAATAATTAATCCCTATATCAATAAAAAACATTAAAAGTAAATGCGAGTTGAAATACGCATGAGCGATAAAAAATACAGCTCGAAAAACGTAATCATAACCACCCGAAAGCACATTAATTAATCCCTATATCAATAAAAAACATTAAAATTTAATGCGAGTTGAAATACGCATGAGCGATAAAAAATACAGCTCGAAAAACGTAATCATAACCACCCGAAAGCACATTAATTAATCCCTATATCAATAAAAAACATTAAAATTTAATGCGAGTTAAAATGCACGCGAGCGATCAAAAATACAGCTCGAAAAATTTAATTATAATACCCGAAAACACATTAATTATTCCAAAAAACTACCCCTCCTATCTAAAAAATCAAAATCAACAACTATCTTAAAACTAAATAGACGATAATTAATTTTTTTAAATATTAGCTAGTAAAAAACAGAACTTGATATCGAATATCTAAGAGACCCAAAAAAAATATCATTTATTATATTCCAAAATTATTAAAAAAGTCATAATGTTAATTAAACTAATTATTTTTCAATAAATAAATAAATAAAACGGAATATTTAAGGCTAGAAGTGAAGAAAAAGGTGACATTTGACTTGGAAAAGGTAACATTTGAAATGGAAAAGGTGACATTTGACTTGGAAAAGGTGACATTTGAAATGGAAAGGGTTACATTTGACTTGGAAAAGGTTACATTTGACTTGGAAAAAGTTACATTTGACTTGGAAAAGGTTACAATTGACTTGGAAATGCTATATATACATATACTTTTTAGCAGTTTTTCATTGGAATGTACTAAATACTATCATGTCGGAAATAAAAGTCCGAAAATAATTGGTTTTGGTATAAACTTTTTATTCTGCAATGTATTATATACAATTTGGCTTATTACTAATAAATTTGTCAAAAAAAAAAAAAGAAGAAAGAATTAGACCCTATTAAAGTCATCATCACTTGACACTACAATTGTGGCCTCAAATTTTAAAATAATAAATAAAAAGAGAAACACGTGTTGATCTCAAGGCAGCGTACATGGTTTATATTATTTAGCTATTCATATAGCTCCTCTTTTAAAGTTTATTTTGATTAACTGAACCTTAAATCTAAATTTTATTATTTATTTATATTAAAATTATAGGTCTAAACCTTAAGTAGTTACCTTTAAACCAATTTACTTTAACGGCGTAGTTCCTGGTGTATCCGTTAATTTCCGGCACGATATCTTCTTGTCTTTCCTGCTGTTCTTCGCAGGAACTTCATTTCAGCAGCTGTGAGTCTGCTCTCCTGCCGATCCGTCAATATCCAGCTTTTAGCTCCATACAGGAGTATCGGCAAATATACTGACTTAAAGATATGGAGCTTGACACCTATACCCACCTCTCGCTTCCCTATTACAGTATTGCAGATCTGATAGTAGACTGCATTTGCATTCCTTATTCTTTATTTTTTTCAAATAGAAGTGTTTTTTTTAAGAGATTATTTTTCAGTGGTTACTTAAATATTTATTAAGGAAAACTTTCCGCTTAGCGCGAAAGCTCCTTGTCCGAGCGGCATTATTTCGTAGTTGGAAACACTACGATACTCTTAATAAAATATGAATTAAGGTCATCACTCCCTATGTCTATTTTTGTGTGTGGTCATAGGTTACCAAGTAAGTACCAGCAGGAGAGACTGTGAGAGAATTTTATTCTTGAAAAAGTCTTTCCTGGAATAGGATTCGAACACAACCTTTTCAGGTCACGCAGCTACGAGCTTTTCCAGTAAGGGGAAGTATTGTAACATAAAACGTTTCGAATAGGAATTTTAGAAAAAGGTTCCTGAGCCTCGCAAAGTAGTCTCTGTATATAAAAAAGAAATGTAGTATATCAGACACATACGTTACAGCAACCTATTCACCAAATCGACTAACTTAAAAGAACAACTTTATGTCATGTATTTTGTACCTTTTTATGATTTTCTCAATTTAATAGGGGTAATGTAAAATTCAATAGGCTTAAATATCATGCAGTTTTTATTCTAATCGATAAAAAAAGGACTTTGATGTTGAACTTGTGCAGTTTCTTTTTTAAAAGTACCTTTAATTTTATTGATCCAAAATTGGTAAATATTTCTAGTTTTAGTATACTATATCAAAGTAATTAATAAGCAACTAAAGAAGAAAACTTAACGAAATTTTCATTATGAAGTATATATATATATATATATATATATATATATATATATATATATATATATATATATATATATATATATATTTATATATATATTTTTTCATACCCTCTAGTTTTATTTTCAAACAAAATACAAATACAAATATAATATGTACACGTCACATTTTGTCCTTCTATTACCCGGAGGTATTCTTAAGAGAATTGCTATATGCGCTGCATGCACTAGTAATCTTTCAAGGGCTTCTATGCCTTTATTTATCTTATGCCGTTATTCAATATCCAAATTTGCTTTAAATCCTCTATAAAATTAGGTATAAAACGTTATAAATGTATATCTGTGTGTGTGTGTGTGAAGAAACCAAAATATGATTAAAAAAAAAAAAAATTCAAACCTCCTTGCTAGTACAAAAAAACTGATAATGATTGAAATCGGACAGGTATTGTGCGAGATAAGACGTTTTAAACTTTGTACTTTGTACGATTTTAATAGGAAAAAAATTTGGTTTAATAATGAATTAATAAGAGATTTTTGCTGTTCCTGTGAAATTTCCTAGAATGGATACAGTACATTTAGGTAATCAACGCCTTAATTACTTGCTTATACACCTTGATGTCGTTACTAGTATGTCTTCATTTAAGCGTGTTGTAAAATGCCCTTAAAACTAAAGGCATATATATATATATATATATATATATATATATATATATATATATATATATATATATATATATATATATATATGCTTTTAGGCACAACGTAAGTACTGCTCTTTGAATTTCTAGTTGACGGGAAGCGTCAATATTTTTTTAATTAAAATATAAAATAATACAAGGAAGGTCTTACCTTCACTGAGTCCGGCATACTTCAACCATCTTAAAAATAAAAATACAACACCAAATAAGGAAAAATATATTACCAATAACTGGAAAAAATGTTAGGAAGGAAAACAATGTCAAACTGGAGTAATTACCTGAAGGTGCTCCAGTAACTGACAGCTCACTGATGGATGTGTTCACCAATCTTCTCCAGGGTGATTGCACTCTTTCCAGCCGTAGGATTCCATTGATACTTGACCTAATCTCTTTTTGATATGGTCTACCATTAACTCAATTGCGATGATTATCCCAATTAGGTATATTTTCTACAGAAAAATTTCCGAATGGATCAAACCTTGTAATGCCAAGCGATTGCAAAAAGAAGTAAATTAAAAAAAATGTAGTGGAGTAGTCCTAAATATTGCATTTCATGTTCATATACTCGAAACATTTTTAAAGTTAAATGTTTCGATTTTTGGTCTTCAAATAACGATTACTTATAATCCTGTATTAAATGTCTAAATGAAGGAAATAGTATTTTGCACAAATCTCTGAAGAGACGGATAATTGGTCATTGATTTCAATTTAGACGCCTCTATAATAAAAAATAATAATAATAATGAATGCATGTAACCTTTATGCGTGATTAAAGTAAAACCTCTTTGATATAAGACGATTAATTTAAAAATAAAAGGAGTCATGTTGAAATTTAAATCTGTATTTATTGTAATTTTAATATAAACGAGGGGGACCCAAAAAAACAAAACAAAAAACGGTAAATTACTCATCACTTCTTTATTTATTGATATTTTTGTTACCTTCAAATTACTCTCCTTACATGCCCCTTTTGAGTATGGGGAACATAAAGAAATCAGTGGGGTCTAAATCCGGTGAATATGAATGTGGACAATCGGTGCCATGCCGTTTTTTGGTCAAAAACTGTTTTACGGAGAGGGCGTTGTGGGTCGCCGCGTTGTCATGATGTAAGAACCAGTCACCTATGCGCCAAAAATCTGCTCTTTCTTCCGGATACTCTCCCTCAATGTTTTCTAAACCGCCAAGTAGAACTAATGGTTTACAGATCGACCCGGAGGAGCGAACTCCGCGTGCACAGCACCTCTACACTCGAAGAAACAAATGAGCATTGTCTTGATGTTTGACTTAACTTGGCGAGCTTTTTTGTGAAGAGGAGAGCCACACGTCTTCCACTGGCTTTATTGCTGCTTTGTTTCGGGGTCGTATCCATAGCACCACAATTCATCACCAGTAATCACATTGGAAAAAAATTCAGGGTCCTCTTTGATCTGATTTTGAAGCTCAAAACATGCCTCAAAGAAGTCGACGCTCCCTTTGCTCGTCTGTGAGAAGGCGAGGGACAAATATGTCTGCAACCCTGCATATGTGCAAATCTTCGGATGAAATCCTCTGAATGGAACTCCATGATATTCCTGACATCTCGCAGCGTTTATCAATGGTTTGGGGACGGTCTTCACAAACGAGGGCATTGATTTTGTCGATTTCATCGTAACTCCTTGACGCTGAGGGGCGTCCTGAACGGGATATGTCTCCGATGGACATCTCTCCATTTTTAAAACAAACAAACCACTCGTTGACTCTTGTTTTACTTAGTGCATTATCCCCATTAGCAATCTTAATTATTACAATGGTTTCCGTAGTTTATGTTGTTTTACTAAAAAAAAACTCTTACGCAGTCCAACGATGTGTTCCCTCACCCTCTTACCCACCTCAGACCAATTGCTGTTACGTTTGGGTCCGCCTCGTATTTTATATATATATAATTGTGTGTGTGTGTGTAGCCTGAAGAGAGTTCAATCCCTACTTCACAGAAAAATGTCTATCTGTAACGTATGATAGTAATATCAAAACAAAGATTGGCGGAAGTAAAATTTTCAGTTTGCAGAACAATCGTTCATGCCAAAAGCCTGACTAATGTCAAGGAAAACGCCTGGACAATATTTTTTGAGTTCTAATGAATTAGAGATGATATCAACTAGCCGGTGATATTGCTGTACAGTAGAATGATGTTTTTAAAAACCGAATTGATGATTAGGTATTTATTGATAATATAACAATAGTAATATATACACTTATTTATAGTTATATGTAATGAATACATTAATTCAATTATCATAATAATTTTTATATGAAATAAGAGATTCATTGTAATGGAATGAGAGATATAAACTCTACTTTGCAAAATTTTAAAATTTCTTTAGAAAACCGCATCAATTGTACACTAAAGAATAATTCATTGTTAAATTCAGTTTATCTTAGTAAAAAAATCAATCAATGGTGAAGATTTTTCTAAACATAAATTAACATTCAAATCTCCACAAAGAATCATTGGTAACTCATGATAATTGATAAACAAAAGTTTTTTTAATCTACAATAGTAAAGTGGAGCAATTGCTGATAATTAAATTTTGATACATTTTCGCTTAAGAGAAAGGTAAACAACAATGATAATTAGAGGAATTAGAGGATGGTGGTTTATTAACACACCGAACAATATCAATTTCACCTATTTGTGAAATCAATTCGGAAATTCCCATTAATTTAGTTGGCGCAACATTTTGTATGGTAGTTACATTATGAAGTGTATATGTAAATGAGTGATACACAGCTAGCTGTTAAGGTTTCGTCGCTTGTGTTGAGTAACACAGTACAAATTCTAAATATCAATTCGTTCTGCATTTTCATCCAAGTTTCGTTGAATTCAATCATTAGATCATAAACCAGATTTTTTATTGTTTTATTATAAATTGATTTTTTACTTGAATGTTATTTAAGTATTTCTTAATAAAATTATCATTATTACGACCGTACACAACGTAAATATGAAAATAAAGCTACAAACGGATGCTACAAAAACTTGTCATTTTCGTTGCATTGACGTCATCCAAAGCATTCAGTTATCCCGATTCGTTATTCGTTATTCGGGCCTAAAACAGTATCCCCCAAAAAATGTAATAAAATTAGTTCATAATGTAAATAATTAGAAAAAAAAAATCAGTGACTCAATGAGGGTATTTTTTTCTCACACTAATAAAGGACTTCCTGTATTGATTAAAACAAAAAATATTGTCTTCATTCAAATCAAGAGTTAAGAATTTTGGACACTAATTCGAAAATTAAAAATGTGAAAGGTATTATAAGTAGTTGATATTATAAAAAAAAACAACTTTATAATAGAACCATGCATGTTTTTAAATTGGTCAAACCTTAGTCCAGTTGAGGACACTGATCTAAGGCATTGTCTTATTTAGGTCATTTTTAAAGTGCTGAGTTGTTTATTGTTTTTGTAAATGAAAATTGACGAATTTGTTATGAAATATATTTTAATAAGGAATTTTACAAACTAGGTGAATTTAAAAGTATTTATTATTTTTAATTATGAACCAGGTAACATTGTTATTTTGTTGAGATAAGTTTTTAATAATTTATTTAGTAATTCTAATTTTTGTTTTAAAATTACCACCTTGTTTTTAATAATTTACATTGCAAAAATTGTTTTTAATAGATTTTAGATATGTTGTTTCAACTTATCCTGGAGACGGATCCTAAAGACGGGTGAGATAACGCTAAACGTCGTGATGATACTGTCTATTAAAAGGTACTTTGGAAGAAACATAAAAAACCAGTCCTATTTTTTCTACCTCAATGAAACTTGTAAAAATAAATTCTCACAATATCAACTGTTAATTATTATATATGTCTGCTTCCTATTACGGATTTAGCTTAGAAGGTCCCTCATCCAACTTCTTTTCAGTCTTCTGCGTGTATTGTCCGGCATGTTACTAGTGGCCGTTCTTCGTATTAGATTGTTGGTATATCCGTGTAAGTTGTTGTGAAAACGTTTGTAGAGGGTCCGAATCTGTTCGTTGACTGTTGGCATGTGAAGGAAGGTCTGTATGTAAAGTAGTGTTGCTAACGTACCATGGTGAGTTTGTAATAGTTCTGAAAGTTTTGGATTGAAAAATATAAGTTTCGCGTATGTGTGTATTTTTATATCCGTATATCTGTGAGGCATAAGTCCAAATGGGCTTCAGTAGGTAAGTGTAAGTGTTTAGTTTATTTTTAAGTTTTAATTTTGAACCTCTTGAGAGTAGTGAGTATAAAAGTTTTAGTCTTTTGTTTAGCGTTATCTGTTTGTTCTTGATGTGTGGGCCCGATGTCATTCTTCTGTCGAATATCAAGCCCAGATATTTTATTGTGTCTGTCTGTGGAATTTGGATGTTGTCAAGATATACTGGCGGGCAGGTGTTATGTCGAAGAGTAGAAGTAATATGTTGGGATTTGTCCTGGTTAATTCGAATTTTCCAAAGTTTGCACCAGTCTTGGATTTGTGTTAGTTGGTGTTGTAATGTCTGTGCGGCGTGCGTCGGATTGGGATGTTTTGTTATGGTTGATGTATCGTCTGCGTTTGTCGCTGTTAGAGTTTTGGAGGTGGTTGGCATGTTGTGTGTGTATATTATGTATTGTACGTATATTATGTGTGTATATTGTCGTGCCATGAGAGACAGAGAAAAGTTTATCGCTAAGAAAAGACTGAAGGATAAGAAAGTATGTAGGAGAGATTATAGTCCTTAGTTTGAAGAGAAGCCCCTGATGCCAAACCCGATCAAATGCTTGAGCGACATCCAGAAATTCTTCTGATTTCCGCTCTTGTGCTGATGCAATGTAGTCATTCACTCTATGTAGTTGGTGAGTGGTTGGGTGTTGTGTGCGAAATCCAAATTGATGGACGGGTATTGTGTTACTGTCCGTAAGTGTCTCAAGTACTTTCTCAAAAATAAATATTTAATTTATTGTTATTTAAATAATATTTAATTTTCGTATTTGTTCTTCAAGTTGCATTGTGGAATACTATAATTGTAAAACTGATGACTGAGTTGAAACCTGCTGTTCTTTCAGCATTGAATTGACCCTAAAGGAGGAAAATTCACCTGGGGCTCACTCGGTCTATATAACTGAGTACCCACAATTGAAGGAAAAAAACTGGCGACTGAGTTTGATCTTGACCAAACCATCTGGCTGAGAACTATTCTTATAAACTAAATCAAAGATTTTTACTTTTTAATAAAAACGCCAATTAGGCCGGGTTTTTTATTTATTTTTATTGTCAGAAGTAAACATTTATAGCAAATTTCTTATCATAGCATTAGATTTAGCTAATTAAAAAATCGTGTTATCTATTCAATTATAATGAAAAAATATATTTGTAATAAATGTACAACTATACTTTCTTTTTTTTTTTTCCTCCAAGAAAATACTATCAAACTATATACGATGCGTAAGACTTATATTTTATAAATTAAGATTTTTTTCTAACAAAAGCTGTTTGTTTGGTTAATAATAAATAGTACCTGGTTCGTAATGAACCGGCAATATAAAAAACGTAGGAGTCCTTATGGATGATATTATTAGTGCCAATATAAGAAGCATTAGCTATTTTTCGAAGGGTTTATGATTAATAGTATGGGAGTCGAGAGGAATTCGATAAATTAGTGGTACTCCGAAGTTCGAGAATGCTTTATACAAGTTATGCGGATGAGCCTGTTTTAGCTAAGAGGAAGGTTTGAGTTGGTGTTGAAGTAGCCAATAACGCCACTTATCAATCAATTTTCGCTTTCAAGTATTTAGTTTTAAACTAATAAAGCATTTATTTTTGGTTACAGCGTGTTAATAATAACAATTACCTCTTATCTCGCTTATACTGTTTTTTTATGATTTCCTCGGTAGTTTTGAACCTTGGAAAACAAATCTGTCCATTCGAAAGAGCTGATAAACGAGGGGATCACAAAGAGGACTAAGGTAGATCCGGAAGAGAGGGCCGATTCAAAGAAGGTAAATTAGCTGCCAGCTATAATATGTCCAAAGGAAGAGAGTGATTTATCGAGGAGAAGAGAAAAATAATCGATTTACGTCAGTTCGATTATCACTGACTAATTAAAGGCTCATCACTCTTCAATTGGAGTCATTTAATTATTCTATTAATCAGGTTCGGGTCAGTTGACACCTATAATGACTTGTCCTCCTCCTGTTACTCTCCGTTACAGCCGTGTCCGTTCTTAATGAGCTTCTACTTTTTTAGGATTTTTTCACTTCTTTTTGTCCATTATAATTGAGTCAATAGGCGTTGCAGCAGATTGTAACGATTCAAATTATTTGTTTCACTAATATAAAAATGATATGTTCCATAGAGAGGGAAAGAACTTTTTTCGTGAATATTTTCTAAATTTTTAATGGGTCCACATATTTTATAATCCAAATAACGCCTGGTCCTGGTCTGCAAAAAAGCCGTCTGCCAAACATATCCAAATAAATCAGTCATGTCCAAAGCTTGACAAAAAATGTGGATGCACTGTGTAATAAATACTATTATTGCTCTAATTGGCGTAGAGTTTCGATCTTGTGAATACTGTCCGTTTTTTAATATAAATTTTCAATAATTGGTTATTGCACGGTTTCGCAATATTTAAAACAGAATATCTCAAAACGAACAGAATAAAAGTAATGAAAGTATTACATATTATATCTCTATGTGATCAGCAGAGAAGGAAAAATAGTGGATGAGATTCAATTTTTATTTAAATTATAATACATGATACAGGTTATTACCAAGTTCAAAGGAATATTTAAAAATTATTTGAGCGAAAAATAAAACTTATACCACTTTAAAATAAGAAAAGCAGGCAAACATTTAAAAAACTAATACTAAGCCACTAAACTTTTGCCTCCTGTGCTCATTATACAGAGGTTTAAAGTCGAAATTTTCAAAATTACTAGAGTTATTTAGCTTTTCCCAACACATTTTTTCCAAACCAGGCTGACTTACAATGGTTGTGAAATTAATTGTTAGTCAGATGTGTTTTTGTTTTGTTTTTTATTAACGGTTTCAAATTCAAGAAACGTGGAGAATGATTGATGAAAACATCAGGGAAAGCAAAAATTCTGTACGGTCTGGGTGATTTTAAATATATATGCCCCACGTTTAATGAAATATTTTTAAAGAACATGTATTGTTTGATTTCATAACAAAACATTTCTAAAAAGTAATTACTTCATATCACGTTCAGAACCATAAAAAATACCACGTATACACCGTAAGCACTGAATTCATTATCCAAACGATTCCCTTAAATTTCAATGTAATATTATTGGTTTATTATTTTCAATAATGAATCCTTGTAATTGACCAAAAATAAAAGAAATTCCCCTTTCTCAAACTTTGAGGGCTTGCGTTTTAAGATACGTAGATAATTTATTTTTCTACAAACCGAAAAAAGAATCATTGAAATATGTTTAAATATAACAGAGATATAGAGTTTTGAAATTAGCAGTGGTGATAGACCAATTTCTTTTAAGGGATCACTTGTAGCTGGGTGACTAGCGTAACAGCCTCCCATGCTAAAGGTCACGGGTTTAAACCCGCAGGTGGTCCTGGGATTTTTTAATGGGAGTAAAAAATCCTTAGTTACGCCGTCCTTCGGAGGGGACGTTAAAAGGTGGTCCCGAGCCTGTGCGATGTCAGGTACTCGTTAAACATCCCTGTCCTCATAAAACCTGGATAGGCAAAATTTAGGACTCCCACTGTAGCATTGTCCGATTAGCCATAGTAGCATAAAGTGACGTTAAATAAATAAACAAACAATTTCTTTTGAATCATTTATTGTTTTTTCATATTATTTAATCACCTTTGAACATAAACAGTTATACCCTAAAATAGTTATTTGGTAATAATAAAGCATTGTGTAATAATTTGCAAAGCTTTTTTGATTAACAGACTGCTGACATGTAAATGTATAATATCGTTTTAATTCTTTTATGTTTCAAAGTTCAGTGAGAGATGATGTTTCATCGGAAATAACCCTAAGGAAGAAATGTTGTGAGTAAAGAGGAAACGGACGAGCCCCATATCGGTCCAATGAATATAAAGGTGGCCGGACGAGGCCCTTTGGCTGGTAGGGAACTAACTCCATACATTAACATTTAGATCAGAAGGGCCTCCTTACAAGGGCCAGTACAGGCCAGTATACCGCTTCTGTTTCCTACTAATGCTCCGCTTAACTTGTCCCTCCCTTTGTTGATCTAATCGAATAACCAGTCCTTTCCAACAGCGGGGTCTCGAATGAGGAAAAGCCGCTGTAGATGTAGGCGGATTTAGACTGGGCTCTCTACGTTTAAATATTAACATATGCCTACAATATGAATAGAAAATGTATTCCATTCTGAAATATCTAGTTCTGTGAATATAATAAAAATCAAGGGTAGCTTTCAAAAATTGCGTAAAGAAACTTAAAAAAACTTTTTATAAGTGCCGATTTATTAGCAATAAATAATAAATTACAGCAAAAACTAAGTTTATGAATTTTTTTTTTGTATTTTATTTTGTATTAACATATTATACTGGATCGTAGGTTAAAATAATCGGGAGTCAGTCTTTTTTCAATAGTTTAATTTTTCCTGGCATTTCGGTTCAAACTTGTGAGCCATCATCAGGGCATCAAGCAGCCATGTCAAGCATAAACATAGTTCGTTTGAGACGATACAAAAAAAAGGCTTACTTCCATTTATTTCTACCTGATTTCGATTGTAACAATTGCTGTAGGTTAATTTTTAATGAAAAAGCTTACATTTGAAATGGAAATTGTTACATTTGAAATGAAAAGGGTTACATTTTTGGAAGGGTTACATTGGAATTGGAAAAGGTTACATTTGAAAAGGAAAAAGTTACATTTGACTTGGAAAAGGTTACAATTGACTTGGAAATGATATATTCAAAAAAATAGCATAAAGAAACCTAAAAACATTAAGTGACATGCTATTGTAAATACCTTTTATAAGTTTCGACTTATTGATAAGTGTATCTTCTAAATATTCTTTTCGTTTATATAATATACTCCCCCATATGGACCGACCCCAGTTCGTTTAAAAATCAAATCTTCACACAATTAAAACATCATAAGACATGTAACTAGTATTAGAATAGAATAGAATAGAATAGAAAAAAAAATTTATTCTGGGACTAGGTCCCCTAAGAATAATAGTTATGTACAACAGAAAAATATAATATGTCTGGCCAACAGACAAACTAAACATGAGTACTTATTAATTACAACGATTATTTACAAATACAATTATTAACAATGAGGAGAAAAGCTATACATAAAAAAACAAACAAATTACTTCAAAAAAATTTAAAAAAATAAAAAATATATATACATATATAATATCTTCTAAATATTGTCTTCTGAGAAAATAAAATCTAATTTTAACAAAATCAAATTAAAATTTGGGCGGTAAACAAAAATCGTCTTTCATTTAATGTAGACTTCTAGATGAAATTGACATATCATATTTGCTGATCGTCTATTTGGGATGACAGTAATTAAAGGAAAAGTTGGGATTTGAATGAGGATAAAGAAGTAGCATGGGGATATGGTTCGGTAGAGAATTCCAGAGTGCAGTAGAGCGAACAATAAAGGAACGATCATAAGTTTTGGTTCTGTGGGTCAGAATTTCGGGATCTAGTTTCGAGTAAGTGGACTGAGGATTTAAATTGAAGGAGCCTGTGGATGTAGGAAGGACGCTGGGAGTTAATAGTTTGTAAAGGTATGATCCAAGGAAATACTGTCTGCGGGTGGAAGGAAGGAGCCACATTAACTCACCGTATAAGTGGGTAACATGAGATCTCCTTGAAGTGCCGAAGACAAATCTTAAGAAAATGTTCATAATGCGCTTTAGTCTTTCTTCAAGCACAGTCGGTAAGCCGTCATACACCGCACAACAATAGTCAAAGTGGGGGAAAATAAGTGAAGAAACGAGGAGCTTACGAGTGGATAGGGGAAGGAGATGACGGGAGCGATGGAAAAATTTGAGGGTACTTATTGTTCTTCGGGAGATTTGGGCAATATTACAATAACTATATCAACAAATAATTTAGTGCTATATCTAAGGAAACGGCTGTGTGCCTCTCTATTCTTGACTCCGAATCCAAAGGTTTTTTTTTTTATTTTGTATTTGTTCACTCATGCCTCGACTTTTTAGGCAATGTGAGTTTCTAGGGCCAGGAGATGAGAAAAGTAAAGTAAATGTGAATATAACAAAATATAAAAAGGCATGATACCATGTAGAGAAACTACCCATCCGCAGCTACCCTATAATGTAAGTTAATTACGGTACTAGACGCAATACGATAGCAGCTGTATTTTATTGATTTTTAATTTGTACTATCTTAACAACATAAGATTTTCTAAAGAAGAGATAGCCGACACCTAACACACTTGAAAACAAAACTATTATGATATTTACGTGATATTGGTCAAATTATTATTCTAAGAAATAAGAATATCGAGAAAACGAACTGAAATCATAAACAATGAGTTATCGTTAAGCAGAACAAATTTTTACTGTACAAAAGATTTTTCTTTGCACATTCCTTCGTTCGAGATACACTTGCATTGCTTGTTTTTATGATTATTTTTATCTCATCAGTATATATGAATATTACTCTCCTTTACGTTTTAATTTTATCAACATTTTATATTTATTATACAGTCTATTTTATGTATATTTTATTTTTATAAAGCTTTTAATTTTATCTTACGTTTTATTTTTATGAATGTTTTATGTTTATTATACATTTCAGTTAATTTCTATTTGTATTGTATAAATGTAATGGATGGTTTCTTAAAATATCTTTATTAAATCTCCTGTAGTTCACAAATTAAATTGAATAAGTTATAAATTTATTTTTTGATAAATCGCACACTACAGAACATTAAATGAAGAGACTTTAAGATATTTGGGACTGTACTTAAACAAAATACTGACATGGAGGACCCATACTGGAATTAAAAGACAACAGCTGAACAGATGATTAATATCCCGCCTGCTTGTCAAACGATTAAAATTAACCGTGTACACTAAAATTATCATCTACAAAGTACTGATTAAACACTTATGGACATATGGGATAGGGCTATGGGGATCTGCGAAAAACTCTAACATCCAAATAATTTAGTCTCTTCAATCGAAATTATTGCGAAAAATCGTGGTCTCACCGTTTTATGTAACCAACGAATTACTTCACAAGGATTTAGACATACTCACAGTTTCAGAAACAGACATAGAATATTATAAAAAATTCATGACAGACTGACTTACAACATGAACCCATCGGCCAAATACTTAAACCCAACACCAACCCGTACAATCCACGATAACTTTTGAGGCGGTGGCCTAGAGATGCCTTGATTTAACCGACTTTCGGAAGTTAACATATTTGCTTATTGCAATATATATTTTTTTTTTTTTTTTTTTTTTGCAGATGGCAAATAGCAATTCGGAGAACAAACAAAAACCAATTGTAAATAAGAAAAATAATATAACTTATTCAATATTTTGGAATTTTCAGGTCATTAATTATAATAGAAATCGCTTAAACTACCAATAACAAAATTTCATATTCAAAAACATTAACAATAGTTTCCAGGTATATTATTCACTTAATTTAGTATGAGAACACATAAACCACAATACAAAAGCATATAATACAGTACAAATATTCAAGCCTAGCGAAGAAATCACTCCTGAAAGCACGAATAATTAAATATATAATTATTCTCTGTAAAATATAATAAATTGGTCTAAGTAAAAAAAAGGGATAATAGGACTATGCTCTAAATTTACTTTTAATTGGTCCAATTACTATGTAAAATGTTGCACAAAGATTACTTTAATTAACATTTCATTTAAATGGAAGCAATTAATAGCTAATGAAGCGGACATCATCGTAGCAGTTTTTGGTAATGAAGGGAACTTTTATTCTCTTCCGGAAGATATTATAATGTTAATTGAATTGGCCATACCCTACCTTTTAAGTTTGATAATTACTATTCAAAACGGTAAATTTAATTTCTTTGTAGGAGTAATTTTATTTTTGTTTGTGAATAAAAGGATTAATTTTATCTTATTAAATTAAAATATGAATTTTACGGAACTATTTAATTTTTCATTTTGGTATATTATTAATTAATAATGGGCCATTATGATCGACCAAGAAAAGAAATCCCTCGCCTTATTTTGACTTCCAACTTTTAATGATTAAAAAAAAAAAAAAAAAAAAAAATATATATATATATATATATATATATATATATATATATATATATTGAAATTAGACTAAGTTATATGCCCATGGATCAGTTATTTTTGAAGATAAAAGAAGAGGACACAAAAAGAAGGGTTTTTCGAGATGGGGAAAACAAGAATCGATTTAACAAAAAAAAAAATGAGAATACATTTTATAAGGTCATATTACAATGTACAAAAGATGTCCTACCTCTATAACGTGGTTATTTTTAAAGATAGAGAAAAACTAAAAAAGTGTCTGGAAATTTAGTTTGAATTAATAAAAAGATAACTGAAGGGAAATAAGATATATTTGTTAAGAATCCAAGTATTAATGCTATTGGTTTATTATTTTCAATGATTAACCTTCGTAATCGACCAAGAAAAAAAAATCTGCCCCTAATAATTTGAATATATTGTTTTAAGATTTTCGGAAACCACATAACGATTTAAAAAATCAATGGTTCTTCCGTAAGAACTTGAAATAATGAAATGAAAATTTCCTACAAAAAAAATTGAAATCGGTAATGAAATAGTGGAGTTATTGCGTTTTGAACTTAACAGTTGTGATTAGCTAATGTCCTTGAATATAAATTGATAAACTCTTTGATTAATTATTGCTATAAATACAAGTGTAGTTTCATCACAGCTACATAAATTTTAACACGATTATACGGAAACATCAACTATTGTGTAATAACTTGTTGCGTTTTTTTAAATTGATTTTATCATTCTGTTATTAATTTCTTCACAATTTTAGCAGTAGTTATTTCATACACCACACACACACACACACACACACACACATAATATATATAATAATATAATATATATATTATATAAATATAATATATAATATATATATCATAGTGTCCAGAATATAATTAGGAGATTCCGAAGTGAAACATTATATTTATATTGCCTGTAAACAACAAATATTTAACGTTTCGACAATTCAGCCATCTTCAGGACGGAAAAAAAAAAAAAAAAGATAAAACAAATACATCACTCTTCAAATCAACATTTCGAAAAAAACTTTGTATCCTGCGAACAGTATAAATTTTTATATTTGGTTTTGAAGTAACCCTGACCTCTTTTTTTTGTATTATTAAAAAATTCTATACGCAGACTAACTAGATCAATGGAGAAGGAACCAAATTAATGCTTTTTAAACAAAAATGTATAGCTTCAAGTTTTTAGCCTAAATTACGATCCTATATCAAAAAACCTAAAAGAATATGATGATATGACTAACCAATTGTATTTTCATGTACAACACAAATTGTTTGTTTCAACAACAATAATTTCATTGAGTAAAATTACAATCTGTCCCAATTTGGACATCAATAGTACTGGTGAAAGATATAATACATACTACATTCATACAATATTTACACGGCATAAAATTACAATAAAATATATATACAATAATGAATCAATACAACAAAGTCAATAAATCACTCATACCTACAACACAAATTAGTAATTATAGGATAACTAATCAAAGGTCTTGCAAAAAACTGTTAACTAACTTGAGAGCTAGTTGTAAAAATCTAGAATAAAACTGCCATTTACAATAGAAATGTTCAAGGATAAAAAGAATGGGTCGATAGCTTAGTTATAGGTAACGAAGTAATAACCATACCTTTTAATATGTGAAAATTCTTACTTTATTTTTAATTAACATAAATAATAATGTAAAATAGTCAATCATTCTATTTCAATCTCAATAATTTACGTATCGAAAATTGTTCACTACCAAAACATAATAAAAATATATTACAGACAAAATAAATAAATAATAAAACCTGCATCTTCCACTTATATTTTTATCTGTTGTATCTTTTGAAATGACCCATATTATTACGATTAATGTATTCTATCAGCAGCATTATTATATCTCTACAATATTTATGTAATTATTTCCAACAACACCCCTTCTCAACTATTCTTCCAGATTTTCAACTATTTGGCTTGAATTTCAATATTTAATAGCCATTTTTTTCCTAAGAGTAAACAATAACTGATGCTTTATGACCGTTCAAGGATAGATGCTTATATACTTATCCTAATAGAGGTTTCCAATAATTAAAATATGTAGATATATTTTTTATCAGAAGGGATTTTTATACGGTTTTTACTATAATTTAGAACATCTTTTTCTTTTAGTTTTAGAATTAAAATACATTGAAATTTAGCTCATCTTTAAACGGGAAAAATAATTTTTCTGTAACAGAGTAATCAAATTTTTATTTCTGAAATATGAGTAGTAATACTGGCGTAAAATAAACCGTTGAAAAGCGTCTGATTTTAGAAAATTTAACATGCAATTAAAGAGAATGTAAAATTTAATATAAAGTTCTTGTAAGTCTTATAAACGTGTGCGCGTATGTTATTGGTAAAGAGAGAGGTTATGATAGTTAAATGTTGATATCATCATGCAGGATCATGCAAGTTATATTCTTCCATTAAGTACGCAAGATTTTAGAAACAATATTAATTACTGAATTGTAACAAAGTTATAAACATAAATGGTAAGTTGTTATAAATCTATAAACTAACATTCTTATTGATTATTTCATCTTTTA
This sequence comes from Piezodorus guildinii, assembly GCA_023052935.1. Lineage (NCBI taxonomy): Eukaryota > Metazoa > Arthropoda > Insecta > Hemiptera > Pentatomidae > Piezodorus > Piezodorus guildinii. The sequence goes on from CM041292.1 coordinate 165,935,488, forward strand.
AATTATTTGATGAAAACAGATCTTTCATTGTAAAAAAAATTAAATTCCCATGGAATATAATTCAAAACATTAAAATGTATTTTAAATGGTGTTTTTGAAATATTAAATAATTATGAACCTAACAGGATAGGGGGATCACTTGTAGCTGGGTGGCTAGCGTAACAGCCTCCCATGCCGAAGGTCAAGGGTTCAAATCCGTTGGTGGTCCTAGGATTTTTTAATGGGAGTAAAAAATCCTTAATTACGCCGAACTTCGGAGGGGACGTTAAAAGGTGGTCCCGAGCCTGTGCGATGTCAGGTACTCGTTAAAGATCCCTATCCTAATTAAACCTGGATAGGAAAAATTTAGGACTCCCACTGTAGCATCGTCCGATTAGCCATAGTAGCATAAAGTTACGTTAAATAAATAAACAAACAAACCTAACAGGATAGGAACCTTTGTTATTTCTATGGTTTATAAATACATACATAGCAATGCAGTTTTCATTATACGGGAAAATTAAATTTTCTGTTATGTATGCTTCATTTTAAAATAACAAACAAATACACTGAACAAATTTAATTTTTTTTTTTTCATTTCTGTCGATGATCGAATAAAATAATGATTAGACGTTATGAAATAAACATATTTTCTTGCTAATTGCACTTTTTGTTACAATATACTAAAACTCCCAAAGCGATTATTTAATCATTATAAGCATTTAAAATAATAATAGTATTTTTATGTTATTTTTTAGTAAATAATAAGTGATTCATATATTTCATTTATTAGTCACTAAAACAAAATAAAAATACTTCCTGCTAATTAAAAGTTCATCTCAGTTTTGACTATATTAATTACAATTATTGAAAGATATTTTATTTTTATTTTCTAAAAAATTCTTTATTGATATCTGAAATTGTAAGGAATGATTATCTAAATAAAATATTTGTAACCGTCATGAAAAAAATTATCATTTATCAAACACTTCTTAGAAAGTATATGTTAGTCAGCTCTGGAAAAACACATTAGGCCTTTGCATTGTTTTCAGGAAAGTGCCTAAAACATGTAGTGGACTTCTATATATATATATATATATACGTTAATATTTTTTTCATTTGATATTCTCTATTCAAATCTAGCAGGGGTAGAAATAATTAGTGTAATCTTTTATTTATTTTATTTTATTTTATTTTATTTAACTCCCTGCCCTGCCTGTTAGGCAATACGGGTATTGCAACAGTGGGATGGTAAGCGTGACCGCATAACAACCCACTGCTGCTATTAAAACGGTAACAATATTATCTTCAGATCAGCCACCGTCCTGCTCTGCTCCTCCTCCGTCCGGCGGCCTGTCAGGAACTGGACCTTCCTCTCTCCTCCTCCGGTCCATGTGGGTAGCAGCTCCTCCTCTTCTTCCTCGCCTGTCTAGAGGTCCTCGTAGGGCAGGTCTTCGGCAAATATTGAAGTGGGCTGGCCCAATAGCGGTTTTCCACCCGTACACAAACTTTTTGTAGTACGGGTAGTTATGCCTATTGACCAGCCGGGGAAAATCGTTTTCTGTGAGGGCGTAGAGACCTGTATCCCTCGATAATTTAGCCCTTAATGAATCGAAGGCGGTGCAGTCCATGATGACGTGCTCAGCAGTTTCCGGGACGTTGCAGCTAGGGCATAGGGGGTCAATGTCTATTCCATGGTGATTGAGCTTTGAGCGGAACCCCCCATGCCCTGTGAGGAATTGCGAGAGCCAGTAGTCCGGGAGGACCCACTTTGCTTCTAGTCGGGACCGGACAGTGGGGAAGTATTTCCTTAGAGTTGAACCTTTCGGACTGGTCACCCACCTCCGATTCCACTCTTCTATCGTATCCTCCCGGATAATCTCTTTCCATTTACTCGGGCTCTCGCTTATCCTCAGCTGGAGATATTCCGGCAGACTTGCTGAGCCCTCTCTTCTAAATTTATACATCATCATGTCTTCACGCAGGAGAAGGTCGAGAGGTACCCCTCCCGCTAAGACTTGCACCGCCTCATGGGATACAGTTCGATACGCCCGGGTGACTCGCAGCAAAGCCGTTCTCTGGATTGTTGCCAATCTGCTTTTCTGTCGGTGCGAGAGGTTCTGATTCCAGGCAGGAGACGCATACCTTAGGATACCCACCACTACACCTCGGTATATTGTCATGGTAGCTGGTACCTAAGGCCCCAGAAAGCGCCTCCTACACGGCTAAGGCCGTTCAAGGCTAGGGCCACTCTATTTCTTAAATATTCCAGGTGAGGGGTGGCGTTAAAACCTCTTCCGAACCTTACGCCAAGGTATGTGACCTCCTCACTTGGTCGTATTCTTGCGCCCTGTATAATTAGATTAATAGGGTGGGCTCTATCCGTTGTACCTTTCAAGAGAACGGCCTGAGTCTTTGAAGCAGCCATCTTTAACTTTTTCCTCTCGCACCATTCCCCTACCAGATTGGCGCACCGTTCTGCTTGTTGTTTCAAGCCGGCTCTGCTGTTACAGTACACCACAACAGCCAAGTCATCAATGTAACCAGTGGCAGGGAACCTCTCTTCCTCCAGCACACCCAGCAACTCATCGAATACCAGCTTCCATAGAGATGGACCAAGTACTGATCCTTGAGGGCATCCTCTCTCTATAGAAGCTTCCACTTCATAGGAACTCCCTTTTATCCTAACACGCCTCTCCTCTAGGTAGCTTCTTACGAGAGCGTATAAGTTGCTGGGGGCCTCATACTTTTGCAGCTGCTGGAGCACGAGGGGCCACCAGACGCTGTCGAAGGCGGATGAAATATCAAAAAGCAGCAACATTACATATTTCTCCGTTCTTCCATCAACGTCCGCCCGTACTCTAAGCAGAGCATCAGCGGTTCCCATGCCCTTTCTGGAGCCGTATTGCCGTGGGTGACTTGCTCTTGCAAAAACTGGTTCTAAACTCCTGAGGATGAGGTGTTCCAGGACTTTGCTCATTACAGGCAGGAGACATATAGGTCTATACGATTTAGGGAGCTGTTTATCCCTGTCTCCTCCCTTGTAGAGGAGTCTCAAATCGGCGATTTTCCAAATTTTGGGAAAGTATCCCCTATCTAGGCAGTCATTGTAAACACACAATAACCTATCTTCAATATAGGGCATACTATTCTTTAAAATCGCCGAGTCAATAGCATCAAGTCCTGGAGCCCGACCAGTTTTCTGCCTGTCTACGGCAATACGGAGGTCAGTTATGTCCCATGGTGGGTACAAGTCAGTACCAGGTGGGTATACCGTGGTGCGCCTCACAAAATGTTCTTCTTGGTTGTCCTGAGATGGGTCATCCCTGGGATAAGTAGCCCGAATAAAAATGCTGGCTGCCTCTTCCAGGGTTGTTGCCTGGGCTTCTTCATGCTTAAGAGCTGCTAACGTCTGCAGCGGATGCAACTTTCCCAGAGCAACCCTGTACGGAATACCCCAGGGATTCTTGGCCGATTCGTTCACTATGAATTCATCCCAAGACTTACGCTTTTGTGATCGCACCTCGTTTCGGTATGCCCTGGACTTAGTTTTGTACTCACTACGAAGTGCAGCGCGCCTCTCGTCACATCTGCAATTCTGGTATAACCGCCGGGCCTTGTAGAGGTCTCTCTTCATGTTAGATAGAGCCGGCGTCCACCATGGGACAGGTCGAACCCTCGCCTTCCGGTGCTGAAGGGAGTTCTCGGCGGCATCACGGATGACATGAGTAATCCTTAGAACCCTGTATTCTAAGTCGTCCGGGTTTTCTGAATCCGCCTCTTTCCAGTCCTCGTCAGTAATTTCTCCCTCCAGCATACATCGGAAGACGCTCCAGTCGTTTCTTCGTGTTATGAATCCCTTTTCAATGCCGTGGAAACAAGCTGTCTCCTGCAACAATCCAAAAGACAGCCCCTTGTGGTCAGAACTCGTTTCAGATCTGAGGGTCCAATCAACAATGCGTCTTAAGAGTGTCGGCGAGGCCAAAGTAACATCGATCCAGCTCACACCCCTTGGTCCAGAAAATGTAGGAGGAGTGGAGGGATCGTTTACAACTACTAGCTGGTTTCTCGCAATGAACTCCCCGAGTTTAGCTCCCCTTCTGTCTGTTCGATTGGATCCCCAGACCGTGTTCCAGGAATTGGTATCTGAGCAGATAATCACGTTGATGTTACTTGCAGTGATAACCTCCATGGCGGTTATGCCTTCTTCAATACCATTTCCATCAGGCAGGTACACTGAAACCAATGTAAAACCAATATTACCCCACCTGATATGGCATGCCGCACAATCCGCCATGGTGTACTGCCTCAGATCCATCACGTCAAGGTTCGGGTTGTTAACAACTATAGCGGCCCTGGGCCTCCTCTCTCTACTGCTCAGGGCTATAACTCTTGACGTGAGGCCAAATCCTGTGACCACATTCCCACGGCAGCTCGGTTCCTGGACCGCCATAACGTCATAGCGTTGAGCCAGAGCTCTTAGCTCATCAGCTACGAGGTGGCGACGGCCCATGTTGAGTTGGAGGATCGTGATTTTATTCATAGTATGTAGATTTAGCCACTTCTTTTGCCCACTTTATGTGCACTGGGCACTCCCGACTGCCCGATTTGTGCTTCCTCTGACTCAGGGGTGCATTCTCTCGCTGACAATTAACACAATTCGGGTCAGCCAGTATTTTCTTCTTTGGGCACACCTTCATAACATGGCCACTGGCGGCACACCAAATGCACACCACGGTATCCACCGTACAAGTAGCCTTAGTGTGCCCATAGCCTTGGCACTTGGTGCAACGAGGGGCATCTATATAATCATTAAAAGTGAGAGACCACCACCCTCCATTAATGCTACCCATTTCAAACAGCTGGAACCGAACTAATTAGTGTAATCATCATTTTCCTCATTGGTGTTTGTGGCCACTATGAAATCTGATGTATCAAGTCAGAAATTATTCTCGTATTATTCGTACGTTACCCTGCCTTGTAATTGCTTCCGTAATGTTTATAATTATTTATTTCTGGTTATAATAAAATTTTAAATTATCTCATTTCCTTATATCATTACTAAAAGAAAGAGAGAAATATGAATTCACTTATATAAAAAATGCATTTTTTTTTTTAAATGTCGCATTACATGTTATGTAATGTACATTTGTAGTATTCGACAAACAATTAATAGATTTATTCTCTGCGCCATAAATGGGACACTTCGACCATGAGGCCATTTTGTGGTTGGTGGCATTTTATGGCAGAAGATAATTGCACTTTCCCTCCAGAAAAACATTCAGCAGAAAACTTTAAAGTTGGTAAAGATGCCATCACTAGATCCCACTAAGGTATTGGCCATGGTATCGGTTTGAATAGAATTCCCTTCAACATGTCTCCAAGACATCAGTTAATGAGAAGTTATAGCTTACCAGCAAGTACTTGTAAGTCTAGATTTTACATTTGAATAACTAATACGACAGTCATCATATATTATGTAATGTATGATTCAGGTGTACTTTAAGATTTTATTAATAACAATAATATATCTAGTCCAAGTATTGTTAATATTTTTTTAAATTTTAAATCACGAAATCCTATCCGAACAACATGTTAAACTGTGGCAAGGATTTTCTCAAAACCTGATACAGATTGATCATAAGCCATACCAACAAATCTGCTAGTTCGGCAGGAATGAAGTAAAATCTCATAAAATAATTAGAGAACAAATTGACTTAGAAGACTAGTTCGAGATGAACCCAACCCCTTCTAAATCGATCAAGGGAAGAGAACATGAGAGTATAAGAGTTGAGAACTAAAAACATATTTCATTTAAACGTTCATTCCTATAGGCCTAAGGTACTCCTATTATAGACAGTTAATATGAATTTCCATCATCCTAAAATGTTAGGTATCAAATTTTATTAGTCAAAAAACTTTTTGTTAGGTAAAAGTTTTGGTATTTACAATTTATTTTATTTTGTTAGGTATACGGCAAAGATAAAAATAATCATAGTTTTTGCTTTGAAAGACACATAAGTATTTTTAGTGTTATATGTACTATATACTATCATCGAATTCTGTATCTTTTCGTATGTTTTTTATCTTTGTCTTCCAGCGTATTTAATTGCTGTCCCAGTATTTGCAGTGATGGTTTTGCCTAATGAAGTAATAATATGATGTATACAATAGTGATATAATGATAATATCGCCAAATGATAATATTTTATATGCTTTCAATTATTATTTTATAAATAAAACGCTTAATTTGAAGTATTTAACGGATTGTATCTGATTAGTTTCAGTAATTTTGGGGTGTGATCATTTAATAATCTAGAAAAATATTTGTTAATAGTCATTAACGTATATTTATACTATAAGAAAAAATAGCTTACTATATTATACCATAAACAGTTTGGCGTTTTATGTGGAATCGCTTACAATTATCGGTAGTCAACTTTAAATAAATAGTAATGTTACCTTTGGATGTGAACTCATAATTGTATTTACCTTTATATGTTAAACCTTGAGATAACCTTCCCAGCGCATTATTTTCTTATTAATATAAGCTATTATAGTATTATTAATACCATATAAAAAATATTTAAAAAAAAAAATCAACCAAGTGCCATGGAACAAAGACACCAAGGATGTTTCTGATTTTTTTTTTTCGAGAGGACTGTAATTAGAGAGCCCTTTGTTCTAGTCAGAGAAATGACCATTTTCTTGAGATTATGAGCCGAATAGTTCATCTTACTCATACAACGGGTCGGTGCAGTTTTTAATTATTTGGTGACTATTCATTAGCACTAGCCTCTGGTCGAAGGAGTGTCGAGATAGGAAAAGAATTTATTTATAAAAATTATAATTGATAATTTGAGTTTTATTTATTATTTCATGAAAATGAAAATCGTATGCTAACATTCTAAATTACCTCAGTGGAGGATACGCAGTATAATCAAGCTGCAAAAAAAACGTGGGTCTGAAGTACACGCGGGAAAAATATTTTCGTTTAGATTGATATAACTGATTGTATTATTAAAATACTAAATACAAGTGTGTTAATAAAAACCGGTAAAGAAATAGGACTCGAATTAAATACCGATAAGACGAAATATATGATTAGTAGCAGAAACGGTGGCGATCATGGTGATATTGATGTATCAGGGCATACTTTTGAACATGTAGAGAAATTCAAGTATTTAGGTTCACTTATAACTAGAAAAAATGAAATCCAGGAAGAAATAAAGTCCCGGTTAAAGATGGGAAATGCGTGTTATTATTCAGTTGCTAAGTTACTTAGTTCGCGGCTTCTATCTAAAAACTTAAAGGTTAGAATTTATAAAACTATTATTCTTTCAACGGTTCTTTACGGATGTGAAACGTGGCCGCTTACTTTGAAGGATGAACAACGGCTTAAGGTTTTCGAAAATAAGGTATTGCGTAAAATATTTGGTCCGAAGAGAGATGAGTCCACTGGGGAGTTCAGAAGGTTGCACAACGCGGGATTGTGGAACTTGTATCCTGTGAATATAATTGAGCTCATTGCATCGCGGAGACTCAAATGGGCGAGTAAAGTTGTTGGGCTCGATGACGAGCGGATTCCGAGAAAGTTGGTATTTGCTGATCCGACTGGTAGGCGTCCGAAAGGTAGGCCGAAGCGTAGATGGGAGGATTGCGTTAAGGCTGATCTCGGGAGCTTGGGATTCAATGGTGAACATTGGACGAGTCTGTGTAGGCGGAATTTGGTGGTATCGGCATCGAACCTTCGGGTTCGCTGAGCCTATTATTATTATTATTAAAATATTTTTTAATAACGAAAATGCTCAATTTTTAATTATAACGGTATTCGGTAATAGATAATTTGCAATGGTCATTATTTACCTGTTTCTGAAAAGTACTCGTTTTTGTGACTATAATAGAAACATTGTTCTAAATAATGTCTAAACTAAAAATTCGAATGTTCTACAGCATACTTCTGATAACTCATCTTTATATAGCAGAATTTTTTAACCCAAAACCTTTTGTTATTTAAACATTTAATTAATTTTATAATATATTGCTTGCCGTTTAAGCTACTAATAAAACGTACTAGACAAACGCTAAAAATCTTTCACTTAACTACAAGTTTTTTTTACTTGACAATCATAAGGCCAATTCCCCTCGTATCCAATCCTTACAAGTCAAAACCCTTCGTATGATCCTCATGTTTCTTACTTTGTCACGAATATGCTCATCTATAATGACCTTGTTGTTCCATTAATTGCTGATTTGGCCAGGACCAAGTACTATTCCTTTCATGAAAAATTCCATTCCCGCTAGATTTAGAAAAGCAGATGGCTTCGACACCTTATCCTTAAGAATTGTTTTTAAGTTCTCTCAATGGGTAAACTCTTTCTAAGTACATTATTTCGTTATTCAACAGTTTCCTCAAATTTATTTGATATATTAAATAATACAATTGTGAATTTCAATTAATATATTTTTTGAAAATTCTTTATTATGTATACATGAATTAAATAGTTTTGATACTCTTTACCATTGAATTCGGTGGATTTTATGATTTAAAACTTTTAAAGTAGATATAAATAAAAACAAAAAATGTAAAACTTTTTTTACTTTTACTATTAGTTTTCGAGATGAATGGTTCATTCTTTTACTGATGTACACTTAATTACCGATTCTCTTAAAAGTAATATTTAACCCCTTCAAAAAACTAATAGTTAAACCCTGTCAAGAAATGTGAAGATTCAAGTCGAAGCGATTTAAAAAATGTTCAGTTCGAAAATAATCAAAACAAAATGGCAACGTCAGGCATTTAATAGTAATTATTATTATTTATTTATTCTGGGATAAATCCCTTCAAAATAATATATAGATTTAAGAGTCTCAGATTAAAATAATCGTGAATATTAGAATTAAACTAATAAAATAAACAAATGAAATAACTCAAAAGATAAATTCTATTTTGCGTGGAACGGAAAATATGAGAACTAGAATGTCCGTTAGGAAAATTCCAAGAAGCTAATTGGATTTGGATTTAATTTAAAATTTAATTTAATAATTGGAATTTTCCTAACGGACATTCTAGTTCTCATATTTTCCGTTCCACGCAATGAGCGTTTTTTAAACTGGGAAACATCACTCCTTTAGGCAACGCCTTCACGTCGAGTCAAGTATGTATTTTTTTCTTATTGATAAGGATCTTTTTTCATCGCCCATTTCTTTCTCCCCCTTTCCATACTCATATCTTTCTCCGTTACATATCCTGACATATAATTATTAGTTTAATATTACATTATTTTAAAATTTAAATTATTTTTTATTCATACTGTTTCTCTTTTGTAATGACTATATTATTTTTTTATATATTACCTATACTCTTAACTATGTTTTTAATATATTACCTTCATATATCAACTCAAAATTGTTAATATTTAAAATTTTAATTGTTCACATATTTTTCTTTTATCATTTTTTTCATTTACTTAGTCTCTCTTTATATATTCTCATTAAAATATTATCATCTCAATTATGTTTACTTCCATACTTTATAACTATCATCTTAATTTTGTTTATTTCCATACTTTAAAACTGTCACCTTATTTCCATACTTTATAATTGTCATCTTATTATTATAATTTTACATTTAGTATTATTTATGTTCCCATAATTTATTACTGTCATATTATTATTATATACCTAACGCATTATTAAGTCTATAATTACATTGGTTGTTATCTTGTTTCTTTTAGCCCTGATGAAGGCCCACATTGTAGGCCGAAACGTCGGCACGTGATTAAAATAACACTTATTTTAAATGTGTGTTTTTAATTTATGACCGCACCCCCAACCATCCTCCTCATCTAATAGTCATTTTATATTTATCGGTTTCAACGTTAATTTACGCAAAATATAAAAATACGAGTTTCAAAAGTATTCGGAATAAAGTGATTTTTGATTTGGAATTTAGTGAGAATTTGAACATTTGAAACAATTAAACAATAGGATTTCCGATTTAAACAACAAAACGATTTATGAATACTTTTGACACTGAATGATCTGGTAATTTTACAAAATTAATTGTTTAATCTTAAAAAAAATAAACAGTTCGGTTATCTGGTTCGTGATTTTTATAGATAAATGAATTAAAAAGGATTATATAAATTAATAGCTGTGAAATATACTTATTAAATGAAGAGAAATAGGAATTCCGAATACTTTTAACACTCACTGTAGTTGGCAGTGTGAAAAGTATTCTTGACGTAAATCGATTCCTATCCCCTCTGTTTTATTAATTGTTACGGCAAAAGATAACTTATCGGGAAATTGAATTATTTTAAAATTAAAAGGTAAATCATTTGGAATAGTTGGGATTCGAGGTCAATTTTCCCTGCTTTTTCTCAGATTTTCGACTGATTCTTCGGTACTATTGGTCGCAGCGTGATGTTATATTGCCTATAGCCTTGCTCGGAAAATGAACTATCCAACACAAAAAGAATTTTTCAATTTGAACCAGTAGTTTCTGAGATTAGCGCGTTCAAATAAACAAACTCTTCAGCTTTATAATATTAGTATCGATTTGTTGATTTATGTACCGAATTAAATGATAATAAAATAAATGTATCTGTCTGCTTTATTTGTTGCTTTCCCTGAAATCAGCATCTACTTGGGATTATTTGAGAATTGGCAATTAAATTGAAAGGAAATATTTGAATATATAGGATTTGAATGTTGACAGAGTTTGGGAATCCCGAATATAAGAAGGAATAGAGTTCTATAGGGATACTGATCGGATTCAGAACGATCTATCGAATATTGTGGATCGATGGGACTTTATATACAGATTAGAAAGTTTTAAGTAAATAAGATGAATACATACATTTAATTTTTAGCGTGATAGACAGTCTCGTAATACGTTCAATGCAGTCAAGGTGTTCTATAATGACTACTGCGTCTGCTGGTGACAGGTAAATTTTAAACACGTTTTTGTAACATTTACTTCTATTTAGATTTTTTTTTAAATCCCCTGCATGTGCCTAAGGAAACCGAATTCAGTAAACTGTGTAGTCATAATATGCAACTTGCTGCTTGATCGAGAACTGGGTAATGACAATAACATAATAACGCCCAAATACTAGGAACACCTCTAAAATACTTATACAATTTAATAAGAAATATCTCCAGTTGTCTAGCCAATGAAATATCTGTGGATCGTATTAATTATCGAAAATAGAAATAGGTCAGCCCTATTACTGAATGCCAAGAAGGAGAATAACCTCGGGCGCTTTTATGGTAAAGCTAATAAATCTAGGACAACGTTTATGTAATTGATGCCTAACCTCACGCACCTTAACGTCCTGCAATAAATGTTGAATGCTTTATGTAATACCATTGTACAATCAATTACAAAACGGAGAGTCATTGTCCATGGCTTACTGTATCGTTAAAACTGTGAGAACTTACCAATTTTGTTAGATTTTACACGCATATAGCAACAATGAGGCTAATGTATTTATCCTATTTTTTGTGGGTATTAGGAATTTTGTTGTAGAATGGCACAAGTGATTTTTGTATAAGATGGTTTTAAATATTCGTTAGGATCTCTTTAATATTTAAATATAATTAAGCTCAAAATAGTCAGTTTTTTTTTTTCCATTCGACCTTGCCATTGTATAGTACACGGAGGTTTCTCACTCGCCAGGAGGAGAGGGCGGGAAGAGTTAAAAGCCTCTCTGGCAGCTAGACGCGAACCAATCGTTCTTCTCTTCAATTCGATAATCAGGTTACTAGGCAACAATTTTTTTAAATTTTCAACTGTATATTACAACACATCTAGTAAATAGGCAACAAGAAAATAGGCATAAACAAGACATGTAGAGAAGCTATCCAGCGGCAGCACTCTAAAAATATTCCAAACTAGATGGTCCCGAGGCCATCTTCTTTTCGGAGGTTTCGGAGGATTATCAGGAATTGAAGTGGAAGAAAAGATTGATCCTATAGGGTTAAAGTGGGATTGAAGTTTGTCATGAAAGGAATGAATTCTGGTTAAGTCCAAATCAGCAACGTACGGAATATTAAGGTATTCATGGACCTTTTTATCGAATTAATACATTTTGGTTTATTTTTTTAATAATAAAAATCAAATAGAGTCAGAAAAACAAACAAACAAATTAACCCTTTTCAAAATCTTATGTTTTATAATACGTAAAACCTTAATAACAAAAAAAAAATTAATCCATCAATTCTCATTGCACTTTACGAATTTATGCATAACAGAGTACTATTTCAAAAATTAAATTCACGTATAGTTTTCTTAAATATAAAGTTTCAATTTCGTTTGACTTTTTGTTTCCATGCACGGGCACATACACACACAATGACTTTTTTCAGGACTTGGTCATTTGGAATGTGGAGACCCTATAAAGTGTTCCTATAATGTGGGACCCTATCCTTTGAAAACTCAAATTCTAAAATTTTCACGATCGCAATAGGTTCACTTAGTTAATATTTCATGTATAGGTAAGTTAAAAAAAAAAAAAAAAAAATGTATGTAATATAGCTAACTTATTTTAATTGGTTTAATTAATCTATATTTACATCTATTTGTTAATTTATCCATTTATATATTTATGAACATTAATATATTAGCGTATGTGTGTAGTCAAAGTTCATCTGAAAATTTGTCAAGATATTTTTTAAATTTTACATCATTTGATGTTAAAATATTTTAAATAATAAACCTGTAAAAACTGTTTCCCAAAAAAAATTAATAATAAGAACTTTGATAAAGTCATATCATTAATTAAATAAATGATAGTAATTATCTGCAAAATAAAAAGAAGGAATTAAAATCAAATACTTAACTAAGAAGGCAAAAAAGGACAGGGGAATAATATGAATTTTAATCTTTCTCTGTTGGGGATAACAAAAACCTACCATTAATTACTTTCTATCTTACCTCTTTGTTGTCACTTTTTGTTCACAATTGTTAATTAAATTCCCTTTTCTTTTTACGTTATGAGAATTAATACAATTTTCATTGGTCCAAGACTCTTTATGACCTGTTAGGAACTCTATAAAGCATTTAAACTTCCAAGAATCCAGAATTTTAATGTTTATATGTGTATTATATGTGAGAATTATGTACATTTTTTTTTTTTTTTTGCCTATTTCTCATTTCATCTCATTTATATGTTTTCGTATTTGTGGTAGGTAAGTATATTCAGTTTGAACATTGGAAATAATTAAAATCGTTTAAGTAAACAAAAAGTATCCATATATGGTTTATTCAAGTTCCATTGTAAGTTTTCTCAAAATAGGCAACGTGTTGGATTTAAACTGAAATTAGATAGAATTAATTCTGAATATAATAATAATAAATTCTTTATTTATTATGGGGCTAGTTCCTTTAGAATAATATTACAAAAATATAAAAATACAAATTTTAGTGTCTTAAAGTAAAAAAATCTGGTGCGGGCAACACACGACTTTCACTTACCTCGATTTTTAAAATCAATGAAAGAATTTTCAAATACAGCTAGAGATAAAAATACGTGAAACTATTAAGGAATTAATCAAATTGAATTTCTATAGAAACATGGGTTTCATCAAAAAATCTATTATATTATTATCTAAAATAATCAGTTAGTTTTATCTTCTTCTCATCACTCGCTATCAACTTCTAAAAGCTTGTGTATGAGATGATATTTTTTCTAAAATCTTTAGCTTTCTAACGGTATATCATACATTTATATTACTGCTCTTATGTTCAAAAACGAAAAATTGCATTAAAAAAGTATTTTTCTGTTTTCTCCTTTAGTTGGGTATCGAATTTATTCAATTTATATATTTACCTGTTTAAAATATCGGCATTTAAGCCCTGACAGACCATTTTTATCCAAATAAAACCTACATAATATTAAAGCCCATTAAATTTTACATTGATATAGCGAGTTTAATCAAAATCGTCGGAACCGTTTTTGAGAAACTCGAAAAAAGGTGCAAAATGCATGGTATGAAGTGCCTCTTCTGGTAAGCTCATTTTGATGAAAAAAGTTTTGTCACGTCTCGGACGTATAGTTGTCTTAAATATGAAATTTCAGTTTCATAGGACTTACCGCTTCCGCTCGGGAGTTACAACAGACACACACACACCCACTCACACACACACAGACCTTTTTGCGGGATTTGGTTATTTGGACTCAGGGGATCCTAAAACGTGTATTTCCGTTGAAAACTGGAATTCGAAAATTTTCACGATCGCAATACTTCCCCTTACTATATATAGTAAGTGAAAGTAAAAAGGAACAAATAAACATAGAAAACACAAATAGTAATTATAAATTAAGAACCAACCTCAAATTATAATATTGAAAACGTTACTATACTAATATACTATAAATATATATATATTTATACTATAAGTATATATATATATATATATATATATATATATATATATATATATATATATATATATATATATACTATTCCTATACCCTAATATACTATACTACTAAAAATTAGAGCAACATTAATAATAATATTTTATCAGTTCTGAAGGAAAGAAACTGAAATAAGCATAAATTAACAAGAAATTCCGCAACATCAATCCATGGTCTAAAGCTAGTTGGAGTCGAGAGTGCACTAATACTTTATGTAGGTTCTCAACCCCAAAAATATAACGGTAGGGACATAATATGAAAGGGAAGGAACTGCGCTAAAACTTTTATTGAACATTTTTTCAGAAATTTCTTCAAATAAAAAATTTATTTCACATTTATTTCATTTAAATTAAACAATTTTGTACGTTTTAAGAAATTGAGGTGAAATTATGAATCTTACGCTCAAATATTATATATCATATCACATATGTTTTATAGCTTATAGATAAAGAAATAAAAATATACCTTACGCATTAATATATAACGAATATTAGCATAGTTATGGGCAATAATTAAAAGACTCCCAAAACGTTTGTTCATGTGGGGCTAGCGGGGAGAGCACATGGGGGAGGAGAAAATAATCCTATAATAAGGTCCTAACAACACATAAAAAAATCAGCTTGTCTCTAATTTCTTCCAACACTAAGCCTTCATTGCCTGGACTATTGTGCAGAGTTCATATTATAGTGATACTTTTTGGATTCATATGGTTTTACAATTATGGTTTATTAATATTTGCAAATGCTAGACTCGAAATGGGTGAACTAAAAGATACTAGAGTAAAAATGATAAATTACGATTTCCAGTTCAAGTTTTGGTTAATAGGCTATAACAGGTATATGCATATGTTTTCTAAGCCCCCCTTTAACTTAGCCTTAGGTTCTCAAGACTTCTGATCATATTTTTTTTTTTTGTTACCTCTATTACTCAAATTACGTTCGCATCAAATACAGTGCACATATGTCGCAGAAAAAAAAAATTGTATCTCTACAACCCATAAAGTGTCTCGGGTTCAGTACATATATAGATTCGTACATTTCACGGCCAAAGACCGTGCAAGGTGGTGACTAGGCCTAAATCACGCTCGGTCACCAGGTTTTTACCCAAATTTTACCCCTTTTCTAGAAGCTGAGTGGGCCCTAGGAGAGCCTTCATATTCCACGGTCGCTCCACGAATGAAATAAATGACACTTTGCCTCAGCCAGGATACGAACCTGGAGAAGAGTAGCCTAATACTCTATCCACTAGGCCGCGCCCCTTAACATGCCGTAGAAGATGACAAATTATTATACAACTCGAGAATAGATTTCCAAAGTTCTGAACGTTATGTCTAGGCTTTTGCCCCGCAATATATATTAAACGATCCGGAAAAGCCTAGCCCTGGATCTTAGAAAGTTGGAGTAGGAAGCCGACGACAGTTAACGGCAGCTAAACTGTGATAAATGTCCTAATCGCAGCTCCTAATTAGCCTGTCCTAGTTAACAGTCTCGGGCCTGAGCCACAATAATCATCTGCCTCAATCCTTCTCTCTCATCTCTCATCTACCTCCACTGTCAACTTACCAATAAATTCAGTTTATTTAACATTTAAAATAATTAAAATCAACGCAAGAAAGTATAATAATATGTTAGATATCTAGATTTAAGTAATATAAACAAGTTCATTCTGATACATAGGGTTAAGACGGATTATAAGAAAACCTTTCGGTTCAAGCGAACTATTAAGTACCAGCTAAAAGCAATAAAGTTTTAATTTCCATTGCATAACGTCGAAACCGCGTTCTTTAACTCAACCAACTTCTTTCTTCGGGTATCTTGTGAATCTCAAGTTAGGCTAAACTATTAATGAATTCTTGATTAATTAATATCCTAAAACTGGAAAAATCATGCATGCATTAATATGAATAAACTACACTTCATATTGAAAGAAGATAACAACGATATTAGTACACATCACGAAAATACACGGTATGTTGCGCTGTCAATAAAAAGGCTTGTGTTTATTGTGAAATTCAATATTTACTTGACGGTATCATCTGTGGTGTAGTGGCTAACATAACTGCCTTCTATGACCAAGGAACCGTGGTCAAATCCTGCAGATGTTATTAGTATTTTTCAATGAAAGTAAAAAATCCACGGTTATTTCGTCCTTCGGAGTGGACGTAAAATGGTGGTCCCGAGCCTGCGCAATGCCAGGTAATTTTCAAAGATCCCTATCCTAATTGAATCTGGATAGGCTCATGTCCTCGCTGTACATTGCGAGGGTACAACACAGTGATTCCGGTAATAAGTAAATAGCTAGGGTCCTCAATCCTAACGCCGATTATTGTGAGTGGCTACCACCTGGCTCACTTACTCGGAGAGGCTGTGGAGGAATCCCTATTTTATTAAAAGCTGTAAAAAGCCCCCTTCAGACTGGCATTTATACTCCCAACCTTTGGCGGGGTAGACTACCGTGCCAGAAAAAACAGCTCTACTCCTCTTTAACGAGCTATAAGTTACATTATAAAGTTGTAATATTGGAAGGCTGTTTTCAAATTGTATTTAATAAATGCAAAGATATACACCGTACATCTTTAATAAACCGTGCAACCTGCAAACAATCAAGAGCATACTTTTAAAATATAAAAACAAAAAGAACGATAACCTCTTCCTAGAATAATAAGACAATTTATTAGTTCTTTTGTTAGCATTTATTCATGAGTCATAAATTAATTTAGTCTGAACTCTGATTGTCCAGTATATATATTTTTTTATTATCAGCCAAATGAACTTTTGTATAGTTTAACGATCAGACAAGTGTTATGTAAACTTTATTCTGAATCTGGAAGCAATCTTTAAAATACACGGTAAATTCTTCCCAAATATTTAGTTGTATTAATTAATTGTATTATTCTATGACACAGGCGGTCGTACGCTTGACTTTTCATGAATCAGTTATTGCATTTACAAGTATTTTATAGAATGAGTTATCAGAGGCAAGCTCATTTTTTTTTTTTTTTTTCCGCCAACTTTTTCTCTTTGATTCTGGTATAAGGATTTTTTTCAGGTTAACATCATTTTTGTATAGTATAATGAGCTACACCGTAGATCTTCATAATTTATAATGATTACGGATAATTGCAGATCCCATGTATTTTCATAAACCAAGGTAATAAAGGTTTGAGTCATTAAACTGCTCTCAAGCAGTTTTCGGTTTCTATCACCTTCCGGTATAGAGAAGCATCGACTTCTAAATATTCCTTTTAAATTAAAAAAAAAAGACGATGTTTTATCACGACAAAAAATATAATCATAAACGTTATCATTTAATCATTTTTACTTTTACCTATCGATATATGAAATATATAGTAAGGGAAAGTATTGCGATCGTGAAAATTTCCGAATTCCACTTTTTGACGGATTTACACGTTTTAGGGTCTCCTGAGTCCAAATGACCAAGTCCCGCAAAAAGATGTGTGTATGTCTGTGTGTGTGTGGTAACTCTTGGGAAAAAACGAAAAGTGAGATGAAACTGAAATTTCATATGTAATACAACTATACGTCCGAGAATTTACAGAATATTTTTCATCAAAATCAGCTGACCGGAAGATGAAAATGAAATGAAAAAACTTCTTTATCATCCTGGGACTAACTTAAAAATAAAATAACATACATAATTGGTGACCGGAACAGTGTGGTCATGGCTTAGAATAACAAAATACTAAACTAAAAAATAATTAAGGTAGTAATATATGTACATCTTTACAAGTCAGACTTTCAGAATAAGAAAAACAAAATAGCTGGTTCATCAATGATAATTTGAGTAATATAAACACACAAAAAAAAAAAAGATAATAATAATAATTGGTATTTATAGCATCTGCAGTTTGAAGTTATTGTCTGTTTGACTGGGTAAGGAGAAGGTGGTTGAAAAGTAGCGATTTGAAGGAGGAAGCAGTA
Organism: Piezodorus guildinii; assembly: GCA_023052935.1. Lineage (NCBI taxonomy): Eukaryota > Metazoa > Arthropoda > Insecta > Hemiptera > Pentatomidae > Piezodorus > Piezodorus guildinii. The sequence continues at coordinate 165,953,837 of CM041292.1, forward strand.
CTTACATGACGGATCTCAGGAGGAATTTTTTTTTTTTAGTAATAACAATTTTTATTGAGAAAATTTTACAATCTGTCCCAATTTGGACATTAATAGTATTGCTGAATGATATCAAACATACTACATTCATACAATATTTACACAAAATAAAATTACAATAAAATATATACACAATAATGAATCAATACAAAAGTCAATAATTCACTTATACCTATATACACATACACACACTCATACATACATCACATTGAGTGGAGAATCTAGCCAGTGCTAGAACTCCAATATATTTACAAAAGGTCGCGGGGCCACTGCCGTTTCAACCTTCTAGGTGGGTTGTATGGATGAGTGGAGCTGGATAGGGATTGAGCTAAAGGATTAGGATGATGAATGAGGTTCTGGTGGAATTTGGAAAATTTGGATGGAATTAGGTCTGAAATAAATGGAACATTAAGGTCGTGCTGCAAGGTATAATTGGAGACATAATAAGGAGCATTTACTATTGTACGGAGGACTTTGGATTGAAAGGATTGAATGCGTTTGATGTTAGAACGTTTAGCTGTCCCCCACAGTTCAAGTCCGTAGGTCCAGATGGGCTTCAGTATTGTCTTGTAGATTAATAATTTGTTTTCAACTGTAAGTTCAGATTTTCTGTTGAGTAGTCGGTATAACTGTCCGAATCGTCGGTTGAGTTCTTGTCTTTTAAGTCTTGTATGTGGGTTCCAAGTCAATCTTTTGTCTAACAGTAAGCCAAGATACCGGACTGTATCTGAGAGAGGAATCGGTAATGAGTTGAAATAAACTGGCGGACAGGATTTTCGTCTAAGAGTAAAGGTTATGTGTTTACATTTGGCTTCGTTCACCTTTACACGCCAGTTATTACACCAGTGTTCGATAAGGAAAAGGTGTCTCTGAAGGTTTAAGGATGCTGTTTCAGGATTGGAACTGGATGATAGGATGGCGGTGTCGTCTGCAAAAGTTGCCAGAAAGGTATCAGGATGTGTAGGAATATCAGCAGTGTAAAGGATGTAGAGGATGGGTCCCAAGACGCTGCCTTGAGGAACACCGGCCTCAACGGGATAAAGGTTAGAAAATTCTTCACCACAGCGAACTCGGAAGGAACGGTTCGAGAGATAGGATCGGAGAATGAGGTATAGGGACTGGGGTAAATGGGTTTTCAGCTTGAAGAGTAATCCAGTGTGCCATACCCGGTCAAAAGCTTGCGCAATGTCCAGAAACGCACCAGAACAATACTCTTTGCATTCAAGAGCTGAGGAAATATGGTCTACAACTCGGAGCCCCTGTTGAACCGTGGAATGCTGAGGACGGAATCCAAACTGATGGGAAGGAAGATTTTGAGATTCTAATATGGGTAGGATACGTTTTAGAAGAAGCCTTTCGAAGATTTTTGAGAGGATGGGGAGTAGACTAATAGGCCTGTAGGATGAAGTGTTGTTGGAAGGTTTACCTGGTTTTAAAAAAAGGATGATGGTGGAATGTTTCCATAACAGAGGAAAATAGGTGGTGCGGAGGATGCAGTTATAAATATAAGTAAGGAATATAATAGCTTTCTGCGGAAGTTGTCGGAGGATCTGGGGAGTAAGGAGATCGTGTCCAGGAGATTTACGGAGAGTCAGTTTTTGGAGAAGATATTTGACCTCAGAGGGATTAATAGCTTTAGGAGGTAGGGAAAGTGGAATCGGTGACATAAGAAAGTCTTGCACTTTTGCGGTGTGATTGATGTGGGATTCCGGGTGAGGAGTGAATACTTTGGAGAGGTGTGTGGCGAATTCCTCGGCTTTATCTTCATCAGACGCAGCCCAGGAGTCATCGCCACGTCGGAGAGGATGGGAAACATGATGGTATTTTAGGATCTTTTTCGTGACATTCCACAGGGAATTATCACGAGCTGATAGAGAGGAGAGGTAGGAATTAAAGGACTGGGAACGGAAGTTCGCCAACTCCCTCTTCAATTGTCTACAATAGAAGTTATAGGAGCGGCGATCTGTTGGGTGTCGGGTGCGCTGCCATAATGATCTTGCTCGGCGTTTGGTGTGGATAAGGTCTATAATAGGTTGTGGAAAATGATTTTGGTCTGGATTTATATTGGAGTGTTTAGGAGAGGAAGCAGTCCAGACAGCTTGTTGGATGGCGGTGGTAAAGGAATAGACGGAATTATCTAGGTCATCTTGGGTTTTGAGGGTTACTCTGAGGTCAATATTATCAGTCAGGATTTGGCGGAAAAGGTTCCAGTTGACAGGGCCTCGGATGAATGATGGTGGAATGGGTTTTGGAATTGGAGTGAGAGATACTTTTAGGATCAGTGGACTATGGTCTGAGGATAGTTCATCAAGGCGAGTTAAAGACAAGTTGAGAGAGCCTAATCCGCTGTGGATAAAGAAGTCGAGGATGTCAGGATTGCGGTTAGGATCGGTTGGCCAGTAGGTAGGGGAGTCAGGAGGCAGGATATTAAAATTTCGGGAGTTGAGTGCAGACAGCAAATTTCGTCCCCGAGAATTCGTGGTTCTGGAACCCCACTGCTGATGCTTGGCGTTTAAGTCTGCACCCAGAATGAAACGATTTCCTAAGGAATCCAGGAAGGATATAAATTCAGAATTGGAAATGGAATGTTTAGGAGGGCAATATGCAGATGTGAGGGTTACCGGAAAGGAAAAAGTCTTGATTACTATGGCTGTGGCTTGTAAGAAATTATAGGTGGGAAGTGGGAGTAAATGATGAGGGAGGGATTGGTGGACAATGATAGCAGAACCGGCATGGGCTTTACCGTCTGGGTGGTCAGTACGGTATGTCATGTATTGCGGTATTTTGAAGTACTGTTTAGTCGTTAGTCTTGTTTCAGTTATAAGTGCAACATCGAATGTTTTGTCTTGCAACAACGCTGTCAGTTCGTCAGTATGATTTCTAACACCATTCGCATTCCAAAGGAGAATGGATAAGGAGTTAGGTGAAGTCATTTAAGGATTTTTCAAGGCAGGGATTAGATTCGATACTAGATTTGTAAGGAGTGATATAAGCGGCATAACAAGAGATTTGATTTCGGAGATGAACGATGTCATTAGACTGGTAAGATCTGTGACGTTTGATGGTGGAGGGATATGAGAAATTTGATGTTGAGGAGTTTTTTGAAGATTAGGTAAACTTTGAGGGATAGATTCTTGTACAATAGATTGAGAATGTTGAGGAAAATGTTGTTCCGGCAGTGCCTCGACTTCATGATTCTGGTTACCACCTCCAAGCAAGTGGGCAAATGACACGTTAGAATTTACAACTTTAGATGGTTCTCTTCTGCTTCTGGTTGGTACAGCTGTTTCATTCGGATCCTGAGGTTTTTGGTATCTGGTTCTGAGTTTCTTGTAGATTTCACATCCCTTGTAGTTAGCCGGGTGGTCCTTGAGGCACAGAGCACATACAGCGGGTGCTGATCTTGATCTTGTACATTCTTCTGTTTTATGCTGTTCACCGCATTTCACACAGCGTGGTATGTGATGGCAATAACTTTTGGTATGACCATATGCCTGACAGTTATGGCACTGGACTATTTCTTTCTTTGTGTAAGGTTTTTCAACTTTTACACGGGTATAGTACAGTCTGCTGAGGTCATAGATTTTTTCGACTCCTGCTGATGGTTCCAAGTCCACGAAGAATAGAGGCAGTGGACTTTTATCTTTTAGAACGTTGGTGACTTGCCTCACTTGGAATCCTAATTCTGTCAGTTCTTCTTTGATTGCTTCAACGGGTGTTGAGGAATGTAGGTTTCTGATTACGACCCTTAATGCTCTCTCTTGGCGCAGCTGATAAGTATGAAAGTCAGCTTTGGTCTCAGTCAGATATTTTACAATCTTTCTGTAGGTTTCAGCAGTAGTCGGAGATATTTTAGTATCATTGGTTCTACTTATACAATAATAACTATTAGGATCTGTTACTTTGTTTAAATGCGCACACATCAGTTTAAAATTTTTAATATTTTTAACAAATATTGGTGGAGGTAGTGGTTCTCTGGGTATAGGAGAAGATTCCATGGTTTCTTTTTCATTTTGGAGGATCTGAAATGGATTCGGTGTAAAAAACGGAGATTCATCAGTTATTCCTTGTGATGATGTGCTGGGCTGTGGTACAGATCCTAATGAGGTAGCTGACGCGGTCGCTGGTGGAATCATTTTTTTATTTTGTTCACGGCGGGGTCTCTGTTTTGTGGGAGACGAGTTAGAACCTGCAGATCTAGATCTTTTACTTACAGACTTTGAGGACATGACTTGATGAAAATATCTCATTGATTAAGAAAATAATAATAATAAATAAATTATGAGATAAGAATTAAAGATAAAAGAAAGATAATTAAAAGAAAAGCAAGCCCGAGCTTGCCGAGCTAGCGGCAATCAGCTGATCAGTGACCCTTCTTTCACTTTTTCGTGATTGTACAAAGTAAATTATAACTTTGCTTACCGAAACTTCTCCAATATTCACTGCCGTAATATTCCTGAGGTCTAGTGATGTTCTCCAGACTGAATTCTAGCGAATTCCTACTGAAAAAAGCAAAAATCTGAGAGACGATGTAACGTATGATGTTATCATCGAGCGCATCAGCTGATCTTCAGGAGGAATAGAATTCCAAAGAGTGGTTGCTTTGGTTAGAAAGGACTTGTCAAAGGCAGCAGTACGGTGAGGAGGAGGGTAGAGGTCAGAAAGACGGGATCTAGTAGAACGGGACTGAATTGATGATTTAAATTGAAGGGATTGGAAGATTTAGCTGGGACGATGAGTTCTGATAACCTGGTAGAGGAACGAGGCTAGGAAATACTGGCATCTGTAACGAGGATAAAGCCACCTTAACTCGGCGTAATACTGGGTTATATGCGTATATAACCCATATAATATAAAGATCTACTTTATACCATGCATTTAGCACCTTTTTTCGATTTTCTCAAAAACGGTTTTAACGATTATGATTAAACTTCCTATATCGATGTAAAATTTAATGGGCTTTAATGTCATTTAGGTTTCATTGTGATTGAAATACTACAAAAAGGCTTAAATTCCGATATTTTACATTTTCTTTCTCTAAAGTACCTTAAATTCAGTAGATTCTATTAAAAAAAACTATATTATCTTGTAAGCATTGATAATAACCAGCTAAATCTGCAAGTTGAGCGAATTGAATTTAATGCGATTCCTTTTTTTTTTTAACATAAGAACAGTAATATACATGTATGATATATCGTTGGAAAGTTAAAGATTTAGGAAAAATACTATCTCATACACAAGCTTTTAAAATATAATCGAGACTGATGAAAAGCCAACAAAGCGAAGTGATTATTTTTATATAATAATGTAATAGATTTTTGGATAAAACACGTGTTTCTATATAAATTCCATTTTATTAATTCTTCAATGGTTTCACTCATTTTTATATCTTACTGTATTTATAAATTCTTTAATCGATTTTAAAAACGGAGGTAAGTGAAAGTCGTGTGTTGAAGAAGATAGTACTGATAATCAAACCTCGTGCTCACGCTGGGTAGGTTAAAAGGAAAAATTGGATGATCACTGCTGTTGCCAACATCGAACCATCTCTAAAGATTTGAAATTGTGAAGAGTCCAGCATGTGTTTTATGTAATAAGAAGTAGATGACTGTTTATCATCTTCACAGATACTCTGCCCTGGAGGGCCTAATAGTTGCATAAAGAAAGATTCATTTCTCAAGATAGTCGAGTATGTATCAGGCTGCAAGGAAACTAATGAAAACCTTATCATATAATCCGTGCCGTTATGAACGAAAAAAAAAAATTGATTATTGAGAGTTCACTTGGAAAATTGGAATGGTAGTAATATTTTCAACATACAGTTATAATTATATTTGTTTTGTTTTTGTTTTTTGCAAGGAATATTTAATTTCGTTAAAAGGTATTTTGCTAAAAAATCATTGCTAACAATGATAGCAGATTAATTCCTCTCTTGCTCACCTGAAAACTCATTGTTCGCAGAGAGGATAGTAAACATGCAAATTAAGGGCAGTAGCGGGTATGGACATAGTGCACATGGATGACAATGTACACTTTATTGCTATTCAAAACCACGGACGGCCAGATTTCCTCCTTGTAAGCGCTTTTCAATGAATTCAAATCATCCATCTCATTTTTTTTTTTTTTTACTTGACAGTTGTATTAATTAAAGGACTTATATCTTCTTCAATTAAAAAAAAAAAACAATTAAATTTACAGTTTTTTAATATGAATTATTTAAAATGTTAAAATGCATTTAACATTCAATTAATTATGTGAAATTAATATTCTTTTGAATGCTTATGGTACTCGTATTTGCATTTTTTAACAACAGTTAATATCTTAACAAAAATCTCCATAGTTTACAAAAATTAATAAAAAAAATCTGTTGCGGGCAACACACGACTTTCACTTACCTCCATTTTTAAAATCAATGAAAGAATTTTCAAATACAGTTAGAGATAAAAATACGTAAAACTATTAAAGAATTAATTAAATTAAATTTATATAGAAACATGTGTTTTATTAAAAAATCTGTTATATTATTATCTAAAATAATCAGAGTTATCTCCTTTTTATCACTCTCTATTAACTTTTAAAAGCTTGAGTATAAGATAATATTTATTCTAAAATCTTTAACTTTCCAACGGTATATCATACATGTATATTACTGCTCTTATATCCAAAAACAAAAATTTGCATTACAAAATATTTTTTTTTGTTTTCTCCTTTAGTTGGGTATCGAATTCATTCAATTTATATATTTACCTTTTTTTTGCAAAAACAAAAATTTGCATTACAAAATATTTTTTTTTGTTTTCTCCTTTAGTTGGGTATCGAATTCATTCAATTTATATATTTACCTTTTTTTTATCAGTGGTAACAAGATAATATAGTTTTTTTTATATGGAATCAACAAAATTAAAGGTTCTTTAGAGAAAGAAAATTTAAAATATTGGCATTTAAGTCCTGTCAAACTATTTTAATCATAATAAAAGATACTTATATTAAAGCCCATTAAATTTTACATCGATATATATCGAGTTTAATCAACATGACAAAATCTAAAAAAGGTGAAAAATGCATAGTACAAAATGGTTCCTAGATTTTGATGAAAAACTTCCTGTAATATCTGAGGCTTATAAATGTAATAAATATAAAACTTCAGTTTCGTTTTGGTGCAAGAATTACCAAATACACACACAACTTTTTAATGGTCATAGTTATTTGGACTCAGGGAACCATAAAAAGTGTATTTTCGTTACAAAATTGAATTCAAACATTTTCACGATCGCGATACTTTTCCTTAGTATATATTTCATAAATAGGTAAAGTGAAAGAAAAAACTTAGTAAACTTTACGATAAATTAAAGTTGTGTTTTTTATACTTTTTTTATCTATGCAAAATGCTTTAAGATTTTCTGTGCTTAAGCAGCGTTTCATCTCAGAGTGCTTAGTCAACTCTAAGTTTACTTAGTTAGTTTGATCAGTTAGCATATTTCCCAGCAACCTGCTCGGGGCAGGTTATATAGGTTCCTAGAATCTCAGTTATTCTGTCAGCGAGCTTATATTGTAGGTTACTCCTGGGAATATTCCTTGAGGGGTGTCTAAAATTGTTTAAATGTCTCAGTCATTAACTATTACATCATTTGTGAGGTACGTCCACTGCTTCACGTAATGCTTTCGACATAAAAGACTTAATTCTTAGGATGTTTAAGATTTAAACAGAACCTTACAAATGTTTCCCAAATGTCTATATTGCTTTTATTTGACCTTTAATTACAATTATCTTGTTACTTAAGAATAAATTAGTAAGCCTATACTGGAGATAACTAATTTTATATTATTATAATTTTAGCCTAACACGCCGATTTGTCTAAACTAAAGGAGAAAAAATATTTGTTGTATTTAACAGAAGAATAGTAATATAGGTGGGTAAAATATCGTTGAAAAGCTGAAGATTTTAGAGAAAATATTACACACAAAGTTGTAAAAGGTAATAGAGAGCGATGAAAAGGGAACAAAACTAACTGATTGCTGTAGATAAACATATAATCGATTATTTAACAAAACATATGTTTCTATCGAAACTAAATTTAATTACTGGAAGGAATTAGTCCGGGTGGCGGTCATTAAATGAAACAACTAAATAGTTTCAACTATTTTATTGTTTGCCAACGTTTCGACCCCCTTTGTGGGTCATCATCAGGGCGCATGGTGGGAGAATGGAAACTAGGTACTGTTCATTCTCCCACCATGCGCCCTGATGATGACCCACAAAGGGGGTCGAAACGTTGGCAAACAATAAAATAGTTGAAACTATTTAGTTGTTTCATTTAATGACCGCCACCCGGACTAATTCCTTCCAGTAATTCTCAACGGTCAACTAAATACATCCACTAAATTTAATTAATTCTTTAAACTTTTTTTCATCTCTAAATGTATTTCAAAATTTTTAAATTGATTTTAACAACGCACACACGGCAAAATAACCAATTTAGGTGGGCAAAAGTCAACTCAAATGTTTGGAATTTCTGAAGGCTTGACCTTATTATTGGTTGTAAAGATGCTTTATGCTGATATTTCCCGCTATAGCGTGTTTACAAACAAATAGTAGATGAGTGAATTATTCCTGATCACACATGCGCCTTATAACCTGCAGTGGGATTATCTTTCTTCGATGGTCATATATTATGTTCAAGGTGTGTGTAGCGCAAAGTATTTTTGCTTTTATTTAACATTGGTGAGACAGGTAAGACATTATATTTCCATAATTGTTAATTTAATTTACATTGCAATCTACCTATTGGGTTAATTTAGAATTTGTAAAACGCATGCCCCTATTAAATAACGAAAAACTATAAGACCCCAAAGTGACCCCATGGATTTGTTTGTAGGATATGTTTCATCAATCCTTCTAGGCTTTAAGTGCATTTGTGTGTTTTGGATGATACATAATTTATTTAAGACACAACACAGCGAATCAAAACCTTTACAATCAATTATTTGAAGAGTTTCCTAAATGATTTAAGGTAAATATAAACTAGTTTCAAAATTTTGTCCCCTTAAATCGATCATATTTTTCAACGAAGGTAATTGAAAGTCGTGTTTTGCGGGCACCGTTTTTTTTTTTTTTTTTTTTTTTTTTTTTTTTTTATATAACTGTATATTTTGCACTCATTATTATCATACACATAAAAAGTCACTTTGTTCTTATTATAAATATTAAACTATTTTTTTTTAACTGAGCTAATTTACAAAACAATTCACTTAAGTAAAACTTGAAAAATTATTTACTAACTATTGTATTATGTATATAGGATTTGGGTGCCTAATATTTGATATTATAATGTATTTCATAATGTAAATTTCATGGTCCTTCGGGGCCGTGCAACAAACAGGTTGTTTAGGCATCCATTCATAATTAGCTCCATTTATAGTAACCACTGTAGCTTATAATTATCCCTCACTATCTATTATTGATAACACAAAAAATAGTAAGTATGGCCTTTTGTTTTCATTTATTATGAAAATATTTATTTTGTGTTTTGAACTATTACGAATTAGATGCATACTAGAAATATTCTCTTCACAAATGTTTGTTCATTGATAAAATTCTGATGGTAAATAGTAAGTGTGAAGATCAAAAAGGAAGGAATGAAATACTAATACATAGTGTGTTGCTTGTCAAATATCTCGAACCACAGTGTTGGTTATATTTAGGGCTAAAAAGCATGTTACCAAAAGGGTACACAACACATGGAAGAATAAATAAATAATGTTAATATAAAAATAAATTTGGAGGCTGAATTATACTTCACCACTCTTTTATTAAACATAATGCACGACGTATCGGCTAAAATGTCATCATCAGGTGCAAAGGAACAAATTTTATTTCTCTAAGTACAAAATATTATCAACAATCAAAAATAATCAATCTAACAGTTTATCATGAAATGATATAAAGATAAAAAGGTATAATAAAAAATAAATGCAATTTATAAAGTTAAAATTGTTTATAATCTATAAGATAGACATTAAAAATTACATTATTAAAAATCTGTCAATAGTATTAAAAAAAGAGAACATTGAAAATAAATTCTACTATAGAAATGAATTATAAAAGAAATCCATTGATATATGATGTTCATCATTATTGAAAATCAATTAAAAAGATTTAAGTTTAATTACTAAATATCAAACAATAACAAATTAAATTAAAGTGTGCCTAAAAAATAGTTACCTAGTGTGAGTGGATGCTTACTACCAGAAGCCTCATGTCTAAATAGGATGTACATGAAAGGAGGGTTTATGTTAAAATGGCAGATATTTAATAAATATAAAAACTAAATCAATAAAAGATAAGTACGTTTCAGTGATAGTTTTTACGGAACCTAACGTTTCCCTCCATTATCGGAGTATAAGTCTTTCTGGAAGCCAATAAACATGAAGAAAAACGAAAATATAGAATTAATAATAATATAAGAATTAAAAAAAAAATAAAAATAAAAAAGCATCTCTTTTAAGCAAAGCAATACAGAAGTAAACCAATACTCGTTTCGTTTTCTGTCAACTTCTACAAAGGCTTTGTTTTTTCCCACAATCTAACAAAAAACAAAGTTTAAAAAAAAAAAAAAAAATACGACAAAGGGATCTGGAAATTGGTCTGCCCTGATGAATATTCATGCTTAAAGCTCTAAAGTTTTCCGATAATCGATAACGGTTCAGCCAACTCGTCTCCAGTGTTACACTTTTGAATTAGTTTGTGGTAAATTCAAATGATACAATTAGGGGAAAAATTGATTTAAAGGATCTCTTTCAATTGTGCTATTGATGACTAACATTAATTTGTAGGTTTTATATTTCAGTTAAATATATTTTAGAAGATTTTTTTCTATAGAATATATTATATATATAGTACATACCATTTTCATATAATAAACATATGCAGTTATTAAAGACTAACAGACTGAATAATTGAAAGAGGTCCACAGGGACTTCAATATATATATATATATATATATATATATATATATATATATATATATATATATATGTACTAATTAAGTATACGGCATTTAACTATTGGAAGAAAGTATTTTATATATACAATATTTTATGGAGAGTATTTTAACCGAAAACAAAATAATAGACATTTTTAATGAAAAGAATCTGAACATATTATTTAGATATATGAAATGTGCTGTAAACCATATGGATTTTTTTAATAAAGGAATTAAATAACAATAAATAAGTAAACAGAGAATAAGTAGTCACAGATGAGCTATATTTATATTTTGTTTATTCTATATAGGAAAAAAGTAGAACATCTCACTATCTTTTGATAATAACGTATAATTTTTATTTATTTTGTTGTTGTTGTTTTTTTCAATAATTTAAAGCGAACCAACTCCGGGCAGGCGGAATATCCATGCCAGTATTCTATGCTCTGTAGATATTATAAAGAAACATGTAAAATTAATAAATAAAAAACGGTTATCTATCTATCTATTTATCTATATTAGTGAAATTCATTGATGCGTGATTGCTGGTCTAGCGTTGCAAAATATTGTCAACAATAAATCAATGACAACCATTAAATGGCTACCTCATCAGTAAGAAACAGTGAATAGTGACCGGAAACCGTGCCATTATCTTGAAAGGGATTTCATTACTACAACTCTATTTAATCAAGCTCGATTTAAGTAAAATGGTATTTTCACGTTTCGGAACTAAATTCAAACAAGGTAGCTTCATTAGGGTTCGCGCTATCAAAATTCGACCTCCCCAAAGAGTGGGTTAAGTCAATAAACTATTCAATGTTTATTTCTAATCAATAAAAAAACTAGAATAATAATTATTGACTATAATCTCTCGCAGAGCTCCTTTCTTCGTGGCCCTGGTGTTGGGTTTATCTTTATATTGGTGATTGTTGATTAGGGTTCTGAATTCGCATATGTCCCTTACAGTGTCTTCTGAGAGGTTGATTTCCTGGAGATCTGTTTCAATTTCACGAATTGGTTTGTAATGAGATCATGAGTTTTTTTTTAGTTATTCTTCTACTGTCCATTCTAATAATGTGCTCGTAAAATTTCAATCGTCTTTTCCAAAAAGAATGAGAGATTTTTTCACACTGATTATATATTTCTCGGGATGATTTTTTTTCTCCAGATTCTCTCTTAACAAACTGGGCCAAAAAAAGTTTCGTAAAATTTTACTTTGTTTTTCTATACCATTGATTAATATCAGTCTCCAATAATTAAGGCTTCCGATGCATATAACGCTTCTGGTTTGACTACGGTATGTCTAAGATTTGCTTTCGGAGATATTGATTTTATACTATACCTATTCCAAGTGATTCTGTAAGTTTTCTGTAATTTGTAAATTCTTTCTTTATTTGCTTCTCGGTTTAAACCATGGATCTGAATGATTTCTCCTAAATATTTGAATTGGTTCACTTGAAAGATTTTGCCAAATTTATTTATCATAGGTTATCATAAAAGAAGAAAAAAACTAAAGGATTGGCTGATGTATTCTTGCTATATAATAATTATAATTTCTAATAAATATAATTGGTAATAAGTAATATAATTGTTGATAATAATAAGTATAATTGCTATTTAATATTTGCTAAACTATTTTTTTTCTTTAAGAAACAGTCGAATCGCTAAACATAAAAAGCTTTCCTGGAAATTGTCCTACAAGTCTAACGTACTTTTTAAAGACTATTTTTATTTTCTCTAATTCCCATATTTTCCATACCACACAAAGAGCGTTTTGAGAGCGTTGGCAAACTTCTTTTAAAAAAATAGAAAAGTTAATATGGTCGTTAAGTTTTTTTTTTTTTTTTTTTTTTTTTTTTCTAAGGTAGTAATAATCTAGTTATCCATATTTATAGAAATGTATCACTATTGTCCTTTTTCATGGCATTCTTATTGTGAGGAGAAGAAATAAAAATAGAATCGTTGAGTTTTAATATGTTTATTATGTTTTGTTTAATTTTCTTAGATTTTTATCTTTAGATTTTAATATAAAGATTAAAATGTATTAAATCAGTTTTGTAGTTAGGCGTATTATGTAAAGCAGGTAGAAGTGACTTTACTAAAAAAGTTGATGGGAAAATGGCGGTGCTAATTATTTTTGAGAGTTACATAATGGTAATAAATAATTTTCTGTATAATATCTATTACATCTCTATATCTTTGTAGATCCAGGATCAAATATATTTCTATCTAGCAGATTCCTTATTGCCAACGCCGGATGAATGATATAGCACGTTCAATTATTAATTAGCTAAACATTTGTTAATAACATTGTAATAATTACAGTTATTAAAATAAAAAATACACGCTTTTAGAATGTTAATTAATGTTTATTGAATCACAATACTTTATCTCTGGTATTATTTTAGGTATAAAGAATATGGACGATTCATAATTCAGTCTTATTCAACATTAGTCTAATTCAGTGCAAATTAATAATAATATCTAAATAGATATCGCAATACGAAAATCAAAGGATTTCTAATAAACATTTGCATTCAAATGGACCAGTTTAGGTTTCTATTAATTTAGCCATTGTTTGGAAATGGGTATTCGTATTTCACAGCCTCGGTGTAACTATTATATCAACATTTGGAAAGGATTAAAGAAGAGTGGTTTCAGTGAATTCAATATAGGAAATTGAGTCCAATCAAAAAATACATCCCTTAATTCTCGCTCAAATAATTTTGTAGTGTGAGTATAATCCATGAAAAAAATCTTTATTCCTTAATGTAATATTTATACTCGTATTTCTTTTTTATTTAGTGAACTAACAATTTAAATACATATACTTATTAAATCATATATATATATGTATATATATATATATATATATATATATATATATATATAATAATATATATATATATATATATATATATATATATATATAATACGAAATCTTTATTTTCATAGAATACATCTGCATATTTATAATATATTCCTTAGGAATTCCTTTACAATGCGCTACTTATTATCTAGAATTTATTTTGTACAGCAATATTTTTTATTGTTGATAAAAATTTAAGGAATGCAACTAAAAAGAGAAATAAACAAAAAATAAAAATCATATTTATAAAATAACAGACATTAATAAATCTTAAGATAAGGCTTAGTTATTTAGAATTTTCATAATTATATATGTTTTGTTCTTGTATGTCTATATTTAGAAGTTGATAACTTAGTATAATTACCTATTTGTTTTATGAGTGTATCATATTCAGTTGACATTTTAGAAAAATAATGATAGCGTTTGTTGGTGTATAAATTCTTGTATTGTTGAAACATCCAGTACTTTAAAATCATATGTACTTGTATAGTAGTTAAATGTGTGAGCATATTATTGTGGTTCAGAAAACGTTTAAATACAAACTTTTAACTTTTTTTTTTTTTTTTTTATAATTCATTTATTCAGAAATATTACAATTTGTCTCAATAGTGTTTTAAGATACATTCATACAATATTTACAGTTGAAATGAAGGTGTATTAAATAAACATATTCAACTACACAGTCCATCTGACCCAACCCATATACCGACTCAACGTATTACAAATCTAGTATTATCGACTGGGCTCTTAAAATAAATATTTACAACTTATCATCTTTTATCGCTTTAACATGTTTAAATTCGGACCACAATCCCGTGATTTTTCGTATTCAACCTCCCTTACCTACAATTTCTAAAATATTCAAATTTTCGCTCAAAGACGCTGACTGGCAAAAGTTCAGGAAAGAGCTAGATTCCCGAAACAATAAAAATCCAACCATAAATAATTCGAAAGACGTCGATACAATACTAATCGATTTATATAAACATACTGAATCATCTATGTCCTTATCCATTCCACAACAATATTACCACCCGTATTGTCATAATAATTTACCATATCGACTCAGAGCCTTAATATACTAAAAAATATACTTATAGTATACTAAAATATACTTATGCCTAACATAAGATAAATCTCTTACTTTCGCAGAACATATCAATAGAAAAATCGATAAAGCAAAAAAAAAAAATATATAAAATGTTCCCATACTTCCACAAAAAATCCCATTTGAGCCCTCGTTACAAATTGACAATATACAAATCCGTTATCCGCCAATTCACATATCACATACGCCTCTCCAGTCTGGAGCTCAACCTGCTTGACTAACTATCAAAAACTTGAAAGAATTCAAAATCAATTAAATACTAACTATTAAAAACTACCCCCGCTACACTAAAATATCATCAATGCTCCAGGATTTGCAACTTCCAACAGTCAAAAAATTTGTCCACACTCCAACAGCTTCATACTTCTGTAAAACACCATTCTCCAAAAATCCACTAATAAAGGAAATCGGTAATTATAACAAAACTTCACTAAAACGCTACACTGATAAAAGAGCTAACTAAACATGTGTTGCTAACATAAGCTAGTTTGTTTTAAATTTTATTTTTTATTTGTTTATTTTTTATTTTTCATTTTAAACATATATATTGATATTTACAACTGTATACAAAATACATCAAGTAAATGTGATGGACATATGGTAAATTGACATGAAATACATGTAGAGACACCACTCATTGGCAGCACTATAAATATATCCTAAACTAGAAGGTCTCGGGGCCATCTTCTTTTTAGTCGCCTCGGAGGGTTATCAGGAATTCAGGAGAAAGACATAATGGAAACCAGTGAATTAGAGTGGGAATGGAGTTCTTCGTGGAATGAATGATACCTGGTTCGGGCTTAATCAGTAACATATGGAACATTTAGGTCTTTATGGATAAGTTTATTCGTGACAAAATATGAAGCATTGAGGATTTTACGAAGGATTTTGGATTGTAAGGATTGGATACGTGAGGGATTCGATGGTTTAGTAGACCCTCATGGCTCTACTCCGTAAGTCCAGATAGGTCTTATGATGGCCATGTAGATGAGTCTTTTGTAGTTAAGAGGAAGCTTTGACTGTTTGTCTAGTAAGTGTTGAAGTAACCGAAAGCGGCGAGCAGTTTCTTGTCGTTTCAGTCTCCATGCTAGAGGTTTGTCAAGTAGAAGTCCTAGGTAGGGGATCTGTTCAACCCGAACAAGCGGAATTTTATTAAAGGATGCTGTATGGCAGAATGTCATAGGTTTACGACAAAGGGTAAAGGTTATTCGGTGGGATTTGTTGGAATTTATTTTTATTCTCCAATTCTGACACCACACCTCAAGATCTCTGATGTGGGATTGGAGAGTTCAGAAGCAGCAGTTGGATAGTTATTGACTGATAACACACAGGTGTCATCGGCATAGGTAGAAAGGAAAGTGTCAGGATGGGTTGGGACATCAGCTGCATACACTGTATATAATAACCATAGATAATATCAATTTAATTTTACCACATATTTATTCATTAGGCTAATAGATTATAATTACCAAACAAACAAAACATTTTCTTGATTGTAAGGATGTCTCATCCGAAATCATTCATAAATATTTTTTCAATTTGTATATTTGTAAATTAATTTTATTTTCTTCTTCTTCTGAAGGTGTATTATAAATTCAAAATATCAAGATAAGATGGTAATTTTTATGAGATCACTCACATCCATCGGCTATTTACACAATTTTTAAAACTCTCTTTATAGAGGCTAACACCTAGCGTGTTTACATGCCCCAAGTTCCACCTTTCGCTGATAACACAGAATTAATAATTAATTAATCCTAACTGAGCTGAACTAGATCCTACCGTTCCTACTCACCGAATTCTATAAATATTGACTTATTTTCAATTTATTGTAAAATAATTAACAGCTAGAAATATTTAATTTCCAGGTAATGTTCCTACCAGGTCCGTTATTGTTTGGTCGTTAAGTAAAAAAAAAAAAAATAATAAAATTCCCTACTTCTTCTCTCTCTCTCTCTATATATATATATATATATATATATATATATATATATATATATATATATATATATATATATATATATATATATATATATATATATATAATGATAACGCTATTATGTTTTCCACTAACTCCTGCTTAAACAGATGACGGATTTTCATATGGTTTTCACCATAATTTAGGGCATTCTTTTCTGAAGTTTATTACTTCGAAATTGAGCTTTTCTGTAAACGGGATAAATACATTTTCTGTAACCAAGTCATCAAAAAATTATTCCTGGAATATACGTAGTAATATCGACGTTTAATATACCGTAGGAACGGGCAAGAATTTAGAAACGGTAGTATGCAATAAATTGGGGAGCCCGAGGCTGAGTGGCTAGCGCACTAGCCTCTTATGCTATAGGTTGTGAGTTCGAATCCCAGTCTCGGCGGGGCTTTTATAAGGATGTAATTAAATGAGGATTCACTTACAGCCTCTTCCCCGGGTATGTGAGATCCGTCAGCCAAATGGTGGCCGCTCATAAAAATAGGCGTGGGGAGTGATGACCCTACCCTATAACATTTCATCAAGGATCGTGAGTGTAATCTCTCAAGAGATGAGGCCTAGGGCCTACACGGCCTGTCGCGCTAGGGAATGAGGGCTGAATATGCAATAAAATAAATCCTAGGAGTTAATATAAAGTTATTGTAAGCCCATAAACTTATGAAATTACTTATTGTAAAAGTGGGAGGTTGTAATAAATAAAAATGAATAGGATCTTGCAATTTATATTCTTCCATTTAGAACGTATAAATATTACGTACTGAATTATAAATAAGTTTTTAACACTGTTCTATAAAAACGGATGCTTCACTGTAAACACCTAATGAATCCCATTTCATTACTATGGAAACTTTATTTAACTTTTAAAATATATTTTAAATAGTTACCGAAAAAAAAATAGGAACTTTTTCATTTATGTATTTCGTCAATACATACATAGCAATCAAATTTTCTTCATATTGGAAAATAAAAATTCTTCGTTATCTGTACATCAATATAAAATAACATACATATACACATAACTAATTTTGATTTATGTTTTTCATTCATCAAAATCAAAACTGAAAATCCCAATGACAAACTCTAAATCTATCAGATTGAGATTTTTTAAACATAAATAAAGCCTTATTCAAATTGCTAAGCAATGTTGGACGCACTATTAGTCTAAAAAAAGGAATAAATACAAGTTTCTGAACTGAAAGATTTTTCTCAATCACTTCTAACAAGTATAAAGATATATATATATATATATATATATATATATATAATATATATATATATATATATATTTTTTTTTTTTTTTTTTTTTTTTTTTTTTTTTTTTTTTTTTTTTTTTTTTTTATTAAACTTATAATAAATCTTCTGGTTTGAATATTATATCAAATCTCATCACACTTTCAACCTTACTGAAAAAAAATAAATTACTCCCTCCTCTTATGTTGGCTGGCTCATAGAACGGTGTAAAATCTTTAAAAGTTTTCATCATCAAGTTGTAGTGTTGAGAAAACTTCATCATGCTTGGAGCACAACATTAAATTGCCTGCCCTCCAATGAGAATTTATCCTCAAAGGCTTTTTTAGTTCTTATCTAGTTAGAACTTTTCAATATCTAATAGTCTACTACTAAAGGAGTTAACAAAAAAAGGCACAAACAATGGAGTTCCATTAATGTGAAATAAGTTTATATTGGTTCAATGCCAGAAAACTCAAAATGAAAGAAGAGCAGACACAAGTCAACTATATTAATGAAAAGCAAACACCACTGTCTTCTGAGGCTTCATAAAAAGGTCTTTTCATCTTAAAATAGATATTTTTTTATTTACTTAATTCATTTAATTTTTCGGTTTGGTCTGGGGAGCCACGTGCCAAGAAATAAAAGTTTCTTATCAGTTACAAAATATAGGGTGAACTGAGTTTTTACTTTTATTTTTAAACTACGATGAAGTAAACTCGATAATACAATGTGAAATTATGAGATGGAAAATTGTATTGACTGATTAACTTAGATTTTTTTTTATGATGACCAGTAAAGATATTATTGGCAAACAATCAAATAAAAATTACAGTGTATTTTACTCAAAGTATCAGACTACTAAAATACTGAGCCATTACAGTATTCACCGAGACACGAGATTTGTATATATTAGATTAACAGGTCTTCTCTTAAGAGGAGCAAGATCACTCTAGAAAACCTTGGTTCACCAACTAAACTGTTTTAACTTATGGATCACAAGCATGAGCCTTTAAGAAGCAGGATGGAAAGAACAATTTGTCCTGTTAGAGAGAAGGATAAATTCCGAACACGCAGGTCTTTATAAACATTTGGATCTTGCCAGGTTTATTAAGATAGGAAGACTTCGACACGCCGCGCACGTTGCACGTATGAATGATTCGGCAATACCATGTAAGATGATGGTAAAAAAAGCATGGGCAAAGAAACGAAGGCAGCCTAAATTTAAGATGGGAGGATTCAGCGACAGCGGACGCACGGACTCTACTGGGAGTCAGAATTTGAAGAGCTACTGCAACTGATCGTATGGACTGGGGAAAGCTTTTGGAGGAGGCCAAGTCTTGGTAATGGGATGTAGCGCCACATATGTATGTAGATTAACTATTTAAAAATCGTTCACTTTTAAAATATTTTGATACATAAATAATGCATATAACTGGATCAGACGATATTAAAATTTTTACTATCATTTTGTCCTGTGACGGAAAAATAAAATAAAATACTCAATATCAAATAAATCTGAAGAGTTTAAAAATAATCGATAATAAAACAAATTCTTAAAAATTGTCTGTATTTTAGCTAGTGACTGTAAAGTACAAAAACTAGTCGTAAGTACTTTCTATATTCCTCATGTTCTTAAGATAATTTTACTTTGAATATTAAAATAATTTATTTTATAAAGCTCTAAGGGTAAATTTAGTTACTTAAATGTTTTCTTCATTTTGAGGACTATCAGTTATATATTTAAGCCATACTTTTTATTCCTGTTTACGTTTTTTTTTTTATCTAGAACAATTTACACTGAGATATATCACACTTCGTTTCAATACAAACAATAGTAATAATGATATAAAAGTTCTTTCATACAATATTTACCGAAATATGAAAGTCATATTATCGGGCTGATGCGAAATTAATGCAGGTTTCCTCTATTGCAATATCTTAATTCCAATTGTGTAAACAAGGCTAATCCTAACATTGATCATTATTATACCAAAACAAGCCTTATCTAATACCCTCTCTTTCACCATGAATTTGTTTAGTAAAATCGTTTTGTTCAGTGTGTTCAAAGGTCTTGAATCGAAAATGTCAAAGTGCGATTTTCGTCAAATTTATTTTTACGAATTTAAATTAGGGCGCAGCGCTGCGCAAACGGCTCGTAATATTAATGAAGTGTGGGGTCAGGGGGCTATTAATGAGTGCACGGTGCAGCGTTGCTTCCAGAAGTTTCGCAGAGGAGATTTCGACCTCGAAGACAAGGAAGGTCGGGGCCGTCATCTTGCTCTGGACAACGACCAGCTGAGGTCAAAAGTGGAAGAAGACCCAACGAAAACCACACGAGAAATGGCGGCGGAACTCGGTGTGAACCAATCCACAGTTGTACGCCACTTGGAAGCAATTGGTAAGGTAAAAAAGTTGGCCAAGTGGGTGCCACACCAATTAAACGACCACCAAAAAAATCGCCGCTTTGAAATCTGTTCCATGCTTGTCACACGCAATAAAAATGATCCATTTCTCGATCGCATTGTGACGTGCGATGAAAAATGGATCTTATACGACAACAGAAGGCGTTCTAGCCAATGGCTGGGCAAAGATGAACAACCAAAACCTTTCCCGAAGCCCAACCTGCATCCAAAAAAGGTTATGATCACAGTTTGGTGGTATAATGCTGGTGTTATTCACTACAGCTTTCTCAATCGAGGTGAGACTATAACTGCTGACAAGTACTGTCAAGAAATTGACAGCATGAATCAAAAATTGCAACGTCTTTGCCCAGCATTGATGAATCGGAAGGGGCCGATCCTGCTCCACGATAACGCCAGACCACACGTTGCACAACCAACGCTTCGACGACTGCACGAGTTGGGCTACGAAGTTCTCCAACATCCGCCTTATTCACCTGACCTCTCTCCTACAGACTTCCACTTTTTCAGGCATCTGGACAATTTTTTGAGGGAGAAAAATTTTCAAAACCAGGACGACATTGAAAATTCTTTTCGTGATTTCATTGAGTCCAGGGATTCGGATTTTTTTTCTGGTGGAATAAGAAAGCTTGTTGAACGTTGGCAAAAGTGCATTGATTCAGATGGAAATTATTTTGATTAAATATATATGGTTAAAGTAAAGATATGGCGTATTTACAATACCTACTAAAAACCTGCATTAATTTTGCATCAACCCAATATATAAAAAAAAAAATTAAAAAAAATGAGCATACATACTAACAAAAAATCTAGAAATATAAAGTTAACAAATAAATGAGTATAATAAACACTTATATCTATATAATATAACAAGCAGATCCGGCGAACGTAATTCTGCCATACAAATTGTTTCTTGTGAATATTTCGATTGTTTAAATATAAAATTTTAGAAACAATTTTTATTGAGTATTATTACAATCTGTCCTAATTAGGACATTTTTAATAGTGATAAAGTTCAACATTCATACTACATTCAAACAATACATACAATTTAATATAAAATAACGAGTGTAATATTAGATTGTGGAGATTGAAACCGAAACAGAAATGTAGACAACGTCCGCCAATAAAGACAAAAAACACCAATTATTCATTTTTTTTTTAATTCAATGTGTTTAATTAAAGTAACATATTCATTATTTGATTACTCAAAATGTTAACCTTAATGTCTCAACAACTACCCTCCTGATAACACGCCGACATCACAGAGTGAAGCATGAGTTAATGAGGCTCCTTAAAGAAAAAGATTTTGCCTGCTTCAAGTAAGTATACTGAGTAGATACGGATGGATCCACGCGATACGCTGATATCGTGGCATTCCTGAAGACCGGAGATTCAGCTATCATTCTGGATCCCACCGTTAGATACGAATCCAATATTGAAAAGACAAATAAAGTGGAAAGGGAAAAGAGAGAAATATACAAAAAATGCATCCCTTTCCTAAAGGAAAAGTTCCGCGAAAGCTTGAATGCGAGACGCTTCAACGTGAAAGGCCTATGGTTCGGAGCCCGCGGAACTGTACCTAGTTCAACAAGGAGCTTCATGGAGGGTATAGGTGTTGATGTCAAGGACGTAGCAAGAATAGCAGAGAGTATCACTATATTGTGATTGCTTCCCTGGGAGTTATACACCATCACATTTACTCATAGCGGTTGAACGGGGATTGCTGGAAGGAGATGGGTGTGCATGTTTTTATTTATATTTTATTTTTTCATCTTTTAATGTTTTATTTTGTTAGTATTATTATTACTTTGTTATTTTTATTATGTATGCTAAAGATTCGATATTGAAGCGGAGTGTAATATGATTGATGATAATTGATGAATCTTATTAATATATTTGATTTTTTTTTTTTTTATATATATATATATTACATATACATATTTAAATTTTTATGAGAAATAAGCGAGAAAAGGAAAGCCAAAAAGAATAAAAGGAGTTAAATAATTTTAAAAGAAGAAAATGTTAAAGAAAAAAAAATATTAATCTATTTTGCTTTTTTGTTCATTGTTTGTTAAGATTTATATTATATTATTACTAAAAATTCTCCAATAAGGAAAAAAAAAGTAGGCTGTGTGTATAGCAACCGACGTAAGTTGGGAAGCATCGCTTGTTTGTTTAATAAAGTGTATCTCTCTTATTTATTTTTTTTTTATATTTGTAGGTTATAAACGATACAGGTTTGAATCTAGATCCGTGTTGATGGGCAAGCCGTTCAATGGTTCTGGTGGTGTCTCAATTTATTGCAGTTGAACTTTTCCTGGTGCTTAAAAACAAAAAAAAAATAGAATAGGGACACCCAAATTACCTAAGGGTATGAAATTACTTTACGATCTATTCTGGTACCTACCAAATATTCATAAAAATGTTCATGGAAATCAATAGAGCTTTGTCGAAGGAGTACCACACACATTATTGTATCATGAGATTTTTATATATTAGATTCACTATTTATAAAAAAATTATGTTGAATATATTTAGATATATTAGTAATTCACATAACTGAAGCGCGCGATCTTACAATTTTTAGTATCAATCTATTATATTAGGGGAAAAAAAAACATTATAAAACACTTCAATAACAAATAAATCTGAAGAAATTAAAAATAATCGATGATAAGATAAATAATAAAATTCACATTCTAGATTAAATATTAGTATAACAAGGGATATTTTGTCGATAACACTAGAGATGATTCAAAGTTAAAAATTAATAATACTGCCAAGATTAACTTATGAAATTTAGTTTCAGATTCATAAATATACGTTATAAATAAGAAAAGAGGCAATTGTTACTTAAGGAATAAAATTTTTTTTTTTTTTTTTTTTTTTTTATTGAGATATATTACAATTTGTTTCTATATGAACATTAGTAATAGTGATATATGAACCTATTCACACAATATATACAATGATAAAGTCAAATAAATAAAATATAATATATATACAAAATAAGAAAACAAACAACAACCTATAACTGAGATAAATACAAATAAATGATATATATAGAATTAAATAATAATAAATATAAAAACAAAACAAAACAAAACATTAACCTATAATTGAGATAAATAAAAGTTTGCAAATAAACAAACATCATTCAAACAAACATAACTATATACAAAATATACAAGTGCTATAGAGGGACCCCAGACTGGGCTTTTCCCCCCACTTGTGGAGGAAAAAGCGGAATCCAAAAGATCCTAGACCCTCGCCCTCAGCCGCGTCACTGGTGTGAATCAGTGGAGGCCGAACTAGGGCGCACTAGCCACAAACATACATTACATGAGTGGAGGATCTGACCAGTGTCAGAACTCCAATTTAAACGTTTACAATACGTCTCGCGGCCACTGCCGTTTCAATCTTCGAGGAGGATTGTAGGGATGGGTGGTGCTGGATAGGGATTGTGCTAGAGGGTTAGGATGATGAATAAGGTTCTGATGAAATTTGGAAAATTTGGATGGTACCAGGTCTAAAATAAACGGAATTTTAAGGTCGTGGTGTAGGGTAGAGTTGGTAACGTAATAAGGAGCATTAACTATTGTTCGGAGAACTTTGGATTGGAAGGATTGGATGCGTTTGATGTTAGAATGTTTAGCTGCTCCCCACAGTTCAAGTCCGTAGGTCCATATTGGTTTCAGTACTGTCTTGTATATTAGTAATTTGTTGTCAACTGTAAGATGAGATTTTCTGTTTAGTAGTCTGTATAACTGGCCGAATCTGCGGTTAAGTTCTTTTCTTTTAAGTCTTGTGTGTGGGTTCCACGTCAGCCTTTTGTCTAGTAAAAAGCCAAGATACCGGACTGTGTCAGAGGAAGGAAGCGGTAGGGAATTGAAATAAACCGTTGGACAGGATTTGCGTCGAAGAGTGAATGTGACGTGTGAGCACTTGTTTTCGTTCACCTTAATACGCCAAGCGTTACACCAGTCTTCGACAAGGGAAAGGTGATTTTGTAAATTAAGCGATGCTGCTTCAGGATCGGAATTGGATGACAAAATGGCGGTATCATCAGCAAATGTTGCCAGAAAGGTATCGGGATCGGTAGGGATATCGGCGGTGTAGAGGATGTAGAGGACGGGTCCCAAGACGCTGCCTTGAGGAACACCAGCCTCAACAATATAATGTTTGGAAAATTCTGAGCCACAGCGAACTCGGAAGGAGCGGTTTGATAGATAGGATCGGAGGACTAGGTATAAGGATTGGGGTAAATGGGTTTTGAGCTTAAAGAGCAATCCCGGGTGCCACACCCGGTCGAAAGCTTGAGATATGTCCAGAAAGGCACCCGAACAATACTCCTTGCACTCAAGGGCAGAGGAAATGTGGTCCACAACTCGGAGTCCTTGCTGAACCGTGGAATGTTGAGGACGAAATCCGAACTGATGTGAAGGAAAATTTTGAAATTTGGCTAGGATTCGTTTTAGTAGGAGCTTTTCGAAAATTTTTGAGAGGATCGGAAGTAGGCTGATAGGTCTGTAAGATGACGTGTTGTTAGAAGGTTTGCCTGGTTTTAGGAAAAGGATGATAGTTGAATGTTTCCATAAAAGAGGAAAATAGGTAGTGCGTAGGATACAGTTATAGAGATATGTAAGGAATGTAATGGCTTTAGGTGGAAGTTGTCTTAAGATTTGAGGAGTAAGGAGATCGTATCCAGGGGATTTACGGAGAGGAAGCTTTTTAAGAAGATATCTGACCTCAGAGGGATTAACTGCTTTAGGTGGTAAGGAAAGCGGTATTGGTGATATAAGGAACTCTTCAACTGCCGCCGTATGGGTAGGATTAAGCTCTGGATGAGGAGTAAAAACTTTGGAAAGGTGCTGTGCGAATTCCCCGGCCTTATCCTTGTCAGAAGCAGCCCAGGAACTATCACAGCGCCGGAGAGGATGGGAAATGGTGTGGGATTTTAGGATTCTCTTCGTGACATTCCAAAGGGAATTGTCACGAGTCGAGAGAGAGGAGAGGTAGGTATTGTAGGATTGGGAACGGAAGATCGCCAACTCCCGCTTTAATTTTCTACAAAAAAAGTTATAGGAGCGGCGATCCTCTGGGTGGCGGGTGCGTTGCCATAATGTTCTGGCTCGGCGTTTGCTGTTGATGAGGTCTGTCAGGTGTTGTGGTAAATGGCTTTTATAAGGAATTATTTGGGAGTACTTGGGAGAGGAGGCAGTCCAGGCAGCTTGTTGAATAGCGGTTGTAAAGGAATATACGGCGTCGTCAAGGTCATTTGGGGTTTTCAGAATCACTCTGAGGTCAATATCATTAGTGAGGATTTCGCGGAAGAGGTTCCAGTTAACAGGGCCTCTAAGGAATGACGGTGGGATAGGTTTAGGAATAGGTGTTATGGATACCTTTAGAATCAATGGACTATGATCAGAGGATAGTTCATCAAGGCGAGCTATGGAAAAATTAAGAGAGCCTAATCCGCTGTGGATGAAGAAGTCAAGGATGTCAGGATTACGGTTAGGATCTGTTGGCCAGTAGGTAGGAGAATCGGGAGATAGGAGATGAAAGCGTCGGGAGTTGAGTGCAGACTGCAATGTCCGCCCACGAGAATTGGTGGTTCTAGAACCCCACTGTTGATTCTTGGCATTTAAGTCTGCACCCAAAATGAAGTGATTACCCAAGTAGTTGAGAAAGGATTCAAATTGGGCAGAGGAAATGGGATGTTTAGGAGGGCAGTATGCTGATGCGATGATAAGCGGAAAGGAAAATGTTTTGATAACAATGGAAGTTGCTTGTAGGTAATCGTGGGCGGGAAGTGGGTGTAAGTGATGGGAGAGGGATCGGCGGACTATGACAGCAGAACCGGCATGGGCTTTGCCGTCTGGATGGTCTGTCCGGTATGTCGTGTATCCTGGTATTTTAAAGTACTGTTTAGTGGTTAGTCTAGTTTCAGTAATGAGTGCAACATCAATGTTTTTGTCTTGCAGTACGGCTGTAAGTTCGTCAGTGTGAGTTCTAACACCATTCGCATTCCAAAGGAGAATGGATAAGGAATTAGGTGTAGTCATTTATGGTTTTTTTAAGGCAGGAATGAGATTTGTTACGAGATTCGTAAGGAGTGATATTAGGGGCATAACAAGGGATTTAATTTCGGAGATAAAGGATGTCATCAAACTGGTAAGGTCTGTGGCATTTGAAGGAGGAGGGATATGAGAGATTTGTGGTTGATTAGGATTTTTAGGATTGGTTACATTTTGAGGAAGAGGTATATGTGGAATGGATTGAGGTACATTCTGTAGTTCCGGCAGGGCCACGGCTTCAGTACTTTGATTCCCACCTCCAAGTAGGTGGGCAAATGATACATTGGCATCAATAAGTTTTGAGGGTTCTCTTCTGTTTCTTACTTGTCTTGCTGTTTCATCCAGTACTTGAGGTTTTTGAAACCTGGTCCTCAGTTCCTTATAGATTTGGCATCCTTTATAGTTGGCTGGGTGGTCCTTGAGGCAATGAGCACATACAGCTGGTGTTGATTTTGGTTTTGTACACTCCACAGACTTGTGCTGTTCACCGCATTTCACGCATCGAGGTATGTGATGACAATAACTTTTAGTATGACCATATGCTTGACAGTTATGGCACTGAACTATCTCCTTCTTTATGTAAGGTTTTTCAACTCTTACGCTGGTATAGTATAATCTATTGAGGTCATAGATTTTTTCAACTCCTTCTGCTGGTTCCAAATCCACAAAAAAGAGAGGTAGAGGAATTTTATCCTTTAGGACATTAGTGACTTGCCGCACTTTATAGCCCATCTCCGTTAGTTCTTCTTTAATTGCTTCAACTGGTGTCGAGGGGTGTAAGTTTCTGATTACAACCCTTAAAGCTCTCTCTTGGCGTAGCTGATAGGTATGGAAATCTGCTTTGGTTTCAGTTAAATATTTCACTATTTTTCTATATGTCTCGGCAGTAGTAGGAGATATTTTGGTATCATTAATTCTACTCATACAGTAGTAGCTGGTAGATTCGGTAATTTTGTTCAATTGCGCACACAACAACTGGAAATTTCTAATATTTTTGACAAATATGGGAGGAGGCCGTGGTTCACTGGGTATAGGAGTAGATTCCATGTTTTCTTTTTCATTATGCAAAATCTGAAAAGGATTCGGGGTGAAAAACGGCGATTCGTCAGTCATCTCTTGTGACGATGTGCCAGGTTGTGGTTCAGATTCTGAATTAGTACCCGAAGGGGTTGCTTGTAGATTTAATCTTTTATTAGTATCACGGCGAGGTCTTTGTTTTGTAGGAGACGTGATTGAACCACTAGATCTAGATCTTTTAGTTGAAGCTTTGGAGGACATTACTTGATGATAATTTCGCATTTCATGTAAGGAAAATAATTAAATAATAACCAGATGTGGGGGAAAAAAAAAAAATAACTTAAGAAAACTTAAGCAAGACCAGCCTTGCCTAGCTATTGGCAATCAGCTGATATGAAGAGGTGACTCAGCATTCACTTTACAGTGTAAATTGTAACCCAACTTACCGTTGTTTGCTCCAATATTAACTGTTGTTGTTATCCTGAAGCCTGGTGATGTTTTCAAGACTGTTCTGAAGTGATATCCAACTGAAAAAGCAAGAAATCCAAGAGCCGACTTGAAAGATGACCGCTATGGAGGAATAAAATAGAAATAACAGTTAAATAGCAATGTTTTTTTTGTTTTTTTTTCAATAACAAATCACCTAAAAATAACAAGAGCTGTGAAATTTCCCCCATCAGTTTAGGTATATTTCTTTCTTCCTGAAGCCTTAAAGAAGCGCTCAGCTCTCTGCTTAATGTAGCGGATAATTAAGATAGTACTCTTCTAACTTTCATTTATTCTCAATTTGTTTTACATAAAATACTTTTATTGCTTTCGTAATTCGTTACAAAGCAATCTGCCTTAATGTTGTATTTTTTTTTTGTGCAAAATTTACTACAGCTCTTTTCTAGATCACATTTCAGAAAATCTAAGCCCCTGTTACATCAAATGTAGTGGAAGCACAAATAAAAAAGTTTCTATCGCCATATATGTTTTATCCTAACGTTGTGGAGAATTTGCATAGCATTGAAACTTTTGTTACAAAAGTCCTATTAAAACATACATACATTCATCGCTACATAGTTTACCACAGAGCGAAGTGAATATAAAATATGTTAATTTACTGCACTGTTCATCATTCAAGAACATTTGTTATCACATTAGCGAAAAAAAATAAATAAAAAATAATAATTGAATCAATTTTTAATATAAAGGACCTAATTAAAATATTTCAACCAACAGGAATAAGAAGTAATTAAACAAAATTAAAAAATCTAGTGACACATGACTTTCACTTACCTCGGTTGTTAAAATCAATTTAAGAATTTTTAAATACATTTGAAGATACAAATAATTTGTTAAAGAATTAATTATTTTGAGTTTCAATAAAAACATGTATTTTATAAAATAATCTATTATATATTTATCTACAACAATCAGTTAGTTTTATCGCCTTTTCATCACGCTCCATTATTCTTTGAAATTCCGTGAATTAGATAATATTTTTCCTAAAATCTTAAGCTATCCAACGGTATACCATACATCCATATTACTATTCTTGTGTTCAAAAAAATATGTTTGCACTCATCTCTTTTAGTTGTTTATCAAATTTGCTCAACTTGCATATTTACATGTTATTCATCAATGCTAATAAGATAATGTACCTATTTTTTTTAAATCTACAAAATTAAAGGTACCATAGAAGAAGAAAATTTAAAATATCGGCATTTAAGCCCTGTCATACTATTTCAATCAGAATGAACCTACATCATATTAAACCCAATCAAATTTTACATCGATGTATAGAGTTTAATCAAAAACGGCTCTATCAAAAAAAGGTGCAAAATGCATGGTATAAAGTGGCTCTTCTGGTAAGCTCATTTTGATGAAAAAGGTTTTGTAACGTCTCGGACATATATTTGTTTTAAATATGAAATTTCAGTTTCATAGGACTTTTCGTTTTTGCCCGGGAGTTACCCCACACACACACACAGAGAGCTTTTGGCGGGACTTTGTTATTTGGACACAGGGAACCCAACGTGTATTTCCGTTGAAAACAGGAAATTGAAAATTTTCACGATCGCAATACTTCCCCTTACTATATATTCCATATACAGGTAAGATTATACCAAACAATATATTATTAAAGTTTAAGAAGCCATACATTCCTTAAATACGGAATAGATAAAAATAAATGAATAAAAGAAATATAACGTATACAAGTAAATGATCAAATACGATTAAAAAAAAAGGATAAAATAAAACAGTAAAAATAAAAATAAATAAATAAAATAAAGTAAACTAATTAAAAAAATCGGTAATATAGAACGTATATTTTGTTTTTCTTATTTTTATAATTGCACGACCCATGTAAACGCTCGCCACAATCGGAAAGCGGAAATTGAAAGAAAAAAAACGACTCCCAAAAGGTTCTGTATCTGACTTCTAACGAACCTAAAAGGCTGATTGGATTGCAAAAGAAAACACCGACATATGTTTGAAGGTTTGAATCTTATGTGGTGGTAATGGCAATTATATTTAAAATCTGTAAAAAGTCTGAAAGAAGAAAAACCTATTGGAACTTTGATAATATGTCTAATAAGAAGAGTTGAAAATCTATTGATACTAATTAGTAACTATGATCCAGAGATTCTCTCTTTAGAAAAAGGAGTATCTAGAAAATAGATTAGCTTGTATCCGCTTCATTATAAAAATAAAATGTTTTTTTTGTTTTTGTTTTTATATTTTATTGAAATTTACAACTGTATAGGAATACATCAAGTAAATGTGCTGATTAAAGATAGTGTACATGAAAAACCTGAAGAGAAACTGCCCATTGGCAGCACTCTAGTAATTAATCTAAACAAGAAGGTCTCGAGGCCATCTTCTTTTCAGACGCCTCGGAGGATTGTCGGGAATTGAAGAGGAAGCAAGGATTGAAACTAGTGGGTTAGAGTGGGATTGGAGTTTGTCATGGAAGGATTGATACCTGGTTCGGGCCAAATCAGCTACAAAGGGAATATTAAGGTCTTTATGGATAAGCTTATTCGTGACAAAATAAGGAGCGTTTAGGATTTTTCTAAGGATTTTGGATTGTAAGGATTGGATACGGGAAGAATTTGATGGTTTAGTGGAGCCCCATAGCTCAACTCCGTAAGTCCAGATAGGTCTTATGATGGTCATGTAGATGAGTCTTTTGTAGTCAAGTGAAAGGTTAGAGCGTTTGTCTAGTAAGTGTTGAAGTAACCGAAAGCGGCGA
This sequence comes from Piezodorus guildinii, assembly GCA_023052935.1. Taxonomy (NCBI): domain Eukaryota; kingdom Metazoa; phylum Arthropoda; class Insecta; order Hemiptera; family Pentatomidae; genus Piezodorus; species Piezodorus guildinii. The sequence goes on from CM041292.1 coordinate 165,984,813, forward strand.
GCAGTTTCTTGTCGTTTCAGTCTAGTGTGCGGATTCCATGTTAAACGTTTGTCAAGTAGAAGCCCTAGGTAGCGGATCTGTTCAACTGGAACGAGCGGAATGTTATTAAAGGATACTGTAGGGCAGGATGTCATAGGTTTACGACGTAGGGTGAAGGTAATTTGGTGGGATTTGTTGGAATTTATTTTAATTTTCCAATTCTGACACCATACCTCAAGGTCTCTGATATGGGATTGGAGATTTTGAGAGGCAACAGTGGGATCATTATTGACTGATAATACACAAGTGTCATCTGCATAAGTAGAAAGGATAGTATTAGGATGTGATGGGATATCAGCTGTATAAACTGTATAAAGAATGGGTCCTAGGATACTGCCTTGAGGAACACCAGCAGACTGGGTAAAAATTGTTGAATAGGAACTATTGTTGTTGATTCTGAAGGATCTGTCAGAAAGGTAGGACTGGATAATGAGGAAGTAAGTAGGAGGCAGGAATTTACGGAGTTTGTAAAGCAGTCCCGGGTGCCAGACTCGGTCAAAGGCCTGTTCCACGTCGAGAAAGACTCCCGAAAATAAAATGAGAATCATATACGTGCTTTGATGATACATTGTAAGATAGGCCCCTACAAGCAGTACCTTAGATTATTTAAGGTGTTCTTGTCAAATAAAATATTTCTTAAATAAGAAACTTGCACCACACAAATTACATAAAACTGCATACATAAAATCTAAGTATATGCACCAACTGAAGATACTGCAATATTAGAAAAGGAGATGTTCTACGCTGATCTGCAAAGAACTCTTAATAAATGTAGAGATGAAGGAAGGTATGGAATCGTGAGTGGTGATTTCAATGCCAGGACCGGCTGTGATAGTAGGACTGGACATGGTGTCATTGGACTCTATGGAGGCGAGAGGGCAAGGAACGAGAATGGTCAACGGCTGATCGATTTTTGTGTGGACAATCATATGCTAATTGGAAATTCTTTTTACCCACACAAAAAGATACATAAAATAACCTTCACACATCTTGACAGGAACAGTGTGATAGATTACTTCATCTATGATGCCGAAATAAGACAATACTTCACGGATATAAAAGTGATCAGAGGGGCAGAGATAGGCACAGATCATCTTCTCCTTGTAGCTGATACCAAGATATTAAGAGACAACCGGCCACGTATGAAAACATACAAAGCGATAAAAGTGCGCGAGCTTGACAACCCAGAGAAGAGAGTCCAATATACTACTCTACTGGAGGAAAGAATCATAAGACTGGATCTTTCAGGAGGTGTAGAGGAACAATGGAGCAATATAAAGACATGCATATTGAATGTCGCTAAAGAGGTCTGTGGCATTAAAAAGGTCGGTGGCAGAAAAAAGCATACCAAATGGTGGAGTGATACCATTAGGGAAATAGTTAAGGGGAAAAAATTAGCATGGAAAGCATATCTCCGAGATAAAATACATGCTAACCTAATTGAATATCGCCGTCTAAGGAATGAGGCTAAAACAGCAATACGTTAAGCGAAAAGGCAAACTTGGGAGGAGTTCGGCAAAAGTCTTGATGGAAACCACCGAGAAAATTCCAAACGGTTTTGGCAGACAATAAAGTCCCTGAAAGGAAGAAACAAAAAGCCAATTCGGAATATAAAGGATGAAAGTGGCAACGTAATGACTGCCCCAGATGACATCTTAGAACGTTGGAGGCGTCACTACCAAGATCTCTTCTCTGAAGAATATGGTACACCAGAGCTGCATGCACAACCTGCAACACAGGAGAATCTAGAGCCTATAGAAGAAGAAGAGGTGGAATATGCTCTCGAAAAGATAAAAACAAATAAAGCAGCGGGGAGAGATGGAATTTCACCTGAATTCCTGAAATTTGGTGGTGAAGAGCTCAAAAATGTTCCAAACTGTATGGGATAACAAAATAATCCCTTTAGATTGGGAATATAGCGCTATAGTCCCCATACATAAGAAAGGCTCCTCAACCGTATGTGAGAATTATAGACCAATTAGCTTGCTGTCCGTAGCCTATAAAATGTACACCTCTATCCTTGAGAGAAGATTGAGAAGTATTGTGGAAAATCGACTCGAAGAGGACCAGGCGAGCTTCCGCCCGGGAAGACAGACCCAGGACCATATTTTTGTGCTTAGAAACATTTCTGAAAAGGTTTGGGACAGAAATAAAAGTATCTATGTGGCTTTCCTGGATCTCAAAGCTGCGTTCGATTCTGTGCCTAGATATGAAATATGGAATGCTCTTGCTGCAAAGAATGTACCATCAGATTTGATGCAGGCAATCCAATCAACATACAGAAATGCAAAGGGAGTCGTCAGAATCAATGGTAGAGAATCCAAATCATTTCCTCTTGATAGAGGAGTCAGACAGGGGGACAGTCTTAGCCCTCTCCTATTCTTGATTCTGATGGACGAGATCCATAAAGTCTGCAAGCGAAGAACGGCATGGACTGAAATAGGAAAATGGAAGATGCAGACAGTTCTGGTGAAATGCCTCCTATATGCCGATGACATTGTTCTATTAGCGGACACAAAAGAAAAGCTGCAACAAGCTCTGGTGGAATGGGAGGCAGAACTATTGCGTAAGGGAATGTCCATCAACGACTCCAAAAGTAAGATTCTGGTTCTCTCACGGAATGAAGAAGAAAATGTTGAAATGGTATGCAATGGGAAGACCCTAGAAGTGGTAAATGAATTCAATTACCTGGGAACCATTATAGACAGGTCTGGCAGAATTGACCAAGAGATTGGAAATAGGATCAATAAAGCGAACCAGGTGTACTACCAGATTAACAATAGTATAATAGGACACCGTGAAGTAGGGCGAGATGTTAAGATGCACATCTATAAAGCCATTTACCTACCAGTGCTTACATATGGAGGCGAGAGTTGGGTGATGCTCGACAAACATATCAGCCGAATCACTGCTGCTGAAATGAAATTTTTACGTAGAGCAGCGGGAAAGACAAGGCGAGATTGTGTCCGGAACAATAGAATCAGAGAGCAACTCGAGGTACCACCATTGAAGACGATAATGGAAAACAGGCAATTAAAATGGTTTGGTCATGTCTGCCGCATGGACGAAATAAGGGAACCCAGAAGGACACTGGAAGCAAGACCTACAGGAAGAAGACCACGTGGCCGACCTAGAATTTCCTATCAGGATATGGTCCAGAGGATTGGGAGTAACAGGGGCAAGACCCTTGTAGAAATGAAACGACTCAGCGGAGACCGGGATAACTGGCAGCGCTGGATCGAGGCCCCTCTACGCCAATAATGGCTCGAAGAGGAAGATAAAGAAGAAGAAGAAGAAGAAGACATTCCGTGATGAAAAAGGAAATGATTAAAAAGTAAATCTGGCAATTAGAGTTAAACACCGCGAAGAATCATATTGAAGAAGGCTTTTTCACCATGGCATCTCCAGAATTCGTATAGTCAAGTAGATATATATATATTTAATTATTTATTGATTTTTACAACTCTATTATACAACACAACTAGTTAATAGGCTAAAAGAAAATATACATGAAAAAGGCTGGTAGAGAAACTATCCATTGGCAGCACTCAAATAATATTCTAAACTAGGTTTCGAGGCCATCTTTGTCAAGTAGATATTACATTAAATTCTAAACAATTGTTTGAATTCTGATATAATTATTGAATAAAAAAATATTCCAATTAGAATAAGCTGCTCACATTTGAATAATATTTCGCAATAAAATAAAACATTTAGTTATTTAATAAATTGATTTTATATTGTGTTTTTAGTGTCATCTACCTATCTTTTTTCAATCCATTATATTAACAAAGCTACAACATGACATAAATACTCTACCTTGTTATTATTTAACAAATGAATTTAATTGATGGACCATGTTTTAAGCTTGAAACTAAATACATTACATCGTTATATTCTTATTCATTGTCGAGTGACCCAATTGTCTAAAATCTGAGACCAACATGTTAAATCATATATTTAAATCGTTTGCTATGATCTGTGTTGAAAATAAAATTTTGAAACAATGTATATCGTTGGGTATTTAGTGAATTCAATTAACTAAAGTTGTTTTACAATTATTGTGAACTTATATAATTTTATATAATGAACTTTAGAAAGTACGGGGGTTTGTGTTCCCCAACTTATTACTTTAAATAATTAATTGAACATGACCATACATTTTAAACGATTTATTTAAAACGTATTTAATGATACTATAATTAAATAATCTATATTTATCTATTACATGTCTTATTTATTTATTAAGCAAGAGTTATTATCTCAAGGATCCATATATTGGTTTGTCCTGGTTTTAATGTTTTGCGTGTTTTTTTTTCAACCACTTCGTCATATCATATCTGTGTTCGTTCTGTTTCCTCCGTGTGTATGCTCTGTCTTCTAAAATTTAACGAACAGCTTCAGTTATCCCATATTGGTTATATTTTCCCTAAGAACAATATGCTAGTTATGTAATAAGAGTAAATATATTAGAAGTAGTTGTTTATTTTCTTGACGAGAAAAGGAATTTCCATTGTCGTATTGTGATGTTCTATCTAAGCCTATCCCCTGTTTTTTGGAGAGTTATTTTTAAATGTTTCTAACCGTTACAGACGCAGTCTGTATATTGGGTAAACCTCCTTTGTCATTAGTCAACCCATTTGTTTTTCTATCTTGTAGCAAGCAGCCAGGATAATTGTAATACCATAATTTAAAGCAGACGCTGGATTCATACCATATTAATGTATGAAAGTTGAAAGATGTCTTTTTTTTTTATTCGGATATATTACAGTTTGTCGCTATGGACAATAATAATATTGCTACATGATAACATTCATACAATATTTGTATGAATGTAACTAGATCAATATGACAACTTGGATTTTTAACCAAACTGTAATCAGGCGTTAAACTTTATTTACGATTAATCTTTTAGGCTGTAGTGATCTATACAGCTATAGTTGACATGACAATTCAGACTAAAGGTGAAAAGAAACTGGTTAAGACATCTTATTTACTGATTTGCGAAAGGGGCTAAACGTAGACCAGCAAATTGTTGGGTATTAGGACTAAATGCCTTATTTTACACCAATATTGTATTTACTTACTGCCACTATCATTTGTGGAAAAGCTGGAATGAAAAAGTATGTATTTTTCTATCGAATCCTATAATTTTTCTTCTCTATGTTGTTATAAACGATCATAAAAGTAAATAAAGTCGTACAAAAACAATGCTGTACATTCCAGACGAAATGGAATTTATAACTAAACGTTTGATCAATAAGAAATATTTCAATTTTATCTGATCTAAGAATTCTGGAGTTTGTAAAATAAAATAGATTTCTTGATATTTCACTGTTTCTTAGGTATGACTACTCTATATAATTATCAGAATTATTCTGATACTACATAATTTTAACCAGTTATTAGGTATAGAATAGATATAATAAAATTTTGAATTTCGGTTAATTCATATAACCCCGGGAGAGTAATAATGGGACAAATAGAACCCACCGGACGATATAGCACTGATATTAATGGACCAGAGGAAATAAATCATTGGAGCATTGTAGCCCCTTCAATATGGCTGGCAATACCTGACACGCAAAGACTTCAAGCTCTGCGGTAAAGCATCATCGTACTCTCTCCGGCTGTAATAAATAAAATTGATTAATCTGATTTTTAGTTATTGTTATTTTATGATCGATGTTGCTTATATTCATTTATTGTCTATAATCTGTAAAAATGTAATTTTTCTTCTTTCTTTTAAATTTTATATTATTCGTACCTGTCACCGAATTATAAGAGTGACAAAATATGGCCAAGGGAAGAGATTAAATGCAGTAACTTTTTAGGGACTTTGAATTAATCGTTTTATTCAATAATATAAATTTAAAATGAAGCATAGGAAAAAAATTAATAAATGTCACTACTGTTTTAACAGAAGCTATTATGTGTATAAAATATTATGAAACGAGGGGACCATGTGACTGTGTGGTTAGTGCACGGCTAAGGCGAATATTGTGAGTTCGAATCTCAGTCCAACTTCAAAAGATTCACTCACTTATTCAAACATAAAAATACTTCATGTACCCGATGCCCGTCAGCCAACAGGAGACGACCCAGTAAAATAGAAATATAACGTAACAGTGTAATCAATATGGTCTGTTACGGTCTTGTCGGTTATACATATTTACTTATATAAAAAATATACCAGCGAAGTTCAATAGGTAAATATTATTTTATAGTGCCGCTTTTTATTATTCTATGTGATTTTTACTTCAAATAATAATCACCACGACAATTCGTATTGATATATTAATTTTTTTTTAATTCATATTGTTTTAACATTAGGAACACGAGGAAAAATTTAAAAGTAAAATCTATGATTTTATGGAAATGCCGAAAAAATTCAGAAAAATTAAAATTAAATAATTAATTAGAAATCATTTGAATATATAAATAATTTGAATGTAGAATAGTTTTGTTTGTGTTGCATTAAAATAAGTTAAAAAATATCAAAATAAAAGCCAAAATCGTATTTTAATACATCTAAATCTTTATAATGATATTGTAAGACGAAGAATAAAAAATTATGGTTAATAAAAGGAATAAAATAAGAATGAAATTTTATTATAATTATTTTGAAGCAACTGAAAACATATTGATGATTTGATTAAGTTTCTCTTCTATTGCAGAGTATCAATTAGAAGTATATGTTTTGTAATATAAGTAATTAGAACTAGACATATTACAACACTTAACTTAATTTTAAATAAAGTATTATAAACAAATTAAAATGAACGAAACGTATGTATCTTTCCTTTTCTTTTTTTTTATCACATGAGTAGTTAGCTTCTTCTATATTTTAACAGAACCTTTGAATTAAGGAAATAATATTTTTTATTCTAGTTTGATAGTTTAATTTTTAATCGATACTTTAATTTTTAAGTAAAGAAGTGTGTGGCCAGGTATCGCCTCATCCATTGGAGCTGCTCTGAATAGAGTACTGAATCAACAGAACGCCCACCTGACATAAACTCATTATGAATTTCTTCAAAATCCCTAAAAAACCAAAAGCATGGTCTTTTTTCAAATTGACTTCTCTTGGTGACTGGTAAAGCAGGCTGGCCTTGGCCTATCAATTGTCCTGATAAGTTAGGATTGCACCAGTAAATCCACTTTTCGCAACAGGTGACAATTTTTTTAAGAAACGTTTGCCACTTGGATTTTGGAGGAGCAAACTACAGTTTCCACACGAAACACTTTATTAAATTTAATTTTTAAAAATATTGTTTTAAGGTGTAGGCGACACATTTCTGAGTTAATTAAAGAAATGATTTTTATAAATGAATTGTATAGCCTTGTAGCCTTGATTTACTATTTTCTTACTTACTCAGAATTATTTTACGTTGTGTATTTAAAAACTTTATTTTATAAGATACCAGGTACCATTACCCAAATATATGACATATTTCAGCTTTCGTCTATTTTTAGATACATTATTAAGTTATTTTAGTTGTTTTTTCTAATAATGTATTTTAAAATAAATTATTTTTAAAGCATTTAGATTTACAAATAATTTATACAACCTTGAGTAGCTAGTGTCTTTCCTAATAAGAAATAGTTTTTTCTAAATATCCCTGGACTCTTTGAATCAAGAAATACTATATTTCCGTTTTATTGGTTAATCGTAATATTAATTAATAATCAATCCTTGAAAACAGAATTAGTTTTTCTGTTATTTCAGTCGTGGAGTGGCCGTAGGAATTGGAGATCCTCTCTGGGCACACCCAGCCTCTATACACTAGGTACCAAAAATTGTGAAAAGAACCTGAGAAAAAAGGTGGCCTTAATCCAAGACTCTTCATAGGTTGTAAAAGTACAGTTATGTAATAAACAATTGTATTCAATAACATTAGTTTGTGTTAAAAAAATATTATTATGTAATATATAAAGGTTTTCCAATTATATTACATATATGTAGGTTGTATGTTATTGAACATATAATTTTCTTCATTCCTGAAACGATTATCTGGACTTTTTAAGGATTTAGTATTCAGTTATTTCACAAATCGCATCAAAAAAGCTTTTGGAGAGCTTTACTTCCTAGATAGATAGATAGATAGAAAAGTCTGTTTATTTTTCAAAATTACAGCAAATATAGAATAAACAAATAAAAAAATAAACAATTTACAAATTAGAAAATACCATAATAAAAATCAGACACACTACATGGTCTATTGACCGTCCGTGGAGTCTGTGTTTATTCACAAAATTAACCTTTAATCTATCAATATAAATAATTAATAACAAAATAAGAAACAAACACTTCGAATGTTATTTATGTACTAAAATAATCTATTACAGAATTCGCAGTAACTTCCAAGTACGTAATATCTCCTTTTATATCATTCTTTACACGGCCATTTAAAATAACTAAATTAAAATCGTAACAAAGTTCTAATATTTTTTTTTCCCATTGACATCTAAATGAGTCTCTAGAATTTCTATAAAAACATTCAATATTGGTATCAAAATCTATATATTTATTTGACAACAATCAACAAATATGTTGATCTGATACTTTACTATTAAAATCCCCGACCAAACAAACATTTAAACTATTTACCTCATAAAGGAATTCTAATAAACTTTTGTAATCCCTTTCCCAGCTGTTACAGTTAAAATACACTGGCAAAACATAAACATCAAAGTTACATAAACCTAACATTACTAAATGTTTTTTTTGAGATTTCACTGAACATAATATCATTTATAAAAGATCTTTTTAAATTTACACCATATAAACTGCCGCCTGAGAACTACATGTTGCCTTTCTAATAGCAGGCACCCATATTATATAAAAATCATTAAATAAATGTGCATACCTTGACTCATCCTTATTGTCTCAAATAAAAAAAATACATCAAACTTTTTAATATATTGAAAAAACTTAAAATTATCTTTTTTACTTTGCATGACACAAATATTATATACTAAAATTTTACTTCCTAAATCTATCATAATAATTAGCTATTCTTGTATCCACTAACTGATGTTTCCTGTGCCTCTTGCAGGGTATGGGCGGTGAGGGAGAGCTCAACCCCGGGTTCGAAGAGGAGACGAAGAGAAAGATCAGCATCGTCTCCAACGAGAGGGAGCGCAAGATCAGTTCCATCTCCATGCCCAAATCTATTCTAGTCAATGGCGATAACTTGAGCCATCTCTCACACGGTAAGTAATAACCAACTAATATACCTTTTTAATTATTATAATATTGTCAGGATAATCAGTATTTCAGGATGAAACTAGTTATAAATGAAGAAGAGAATATAATTTATTTTGCCTGGCGTCCAATTCTTCTTCCAAACAAAGTGTTCCTATAAATAGAATACTTTCAAAGTATATCCTATAAAATAACATATATTTTTTCTCGTTTTTAACGAGAAATAGATACATTTATTGAGAAGAAATTAATAAAATGTATAGCAAACAGATCAATTATAGTGAAAATATATTTATTTCGTTATTTTTATTTTTTTTAAATCTTTTAAATTATTTGAGACCTAATGGGTTTTTTTTCTATTCTGTTTCTGGTAAAAAAAAAAAATCACCTGCTATAAATTATCTTGAAATAGAATGACGGACACTTAAAATTGTATTTGTTTAGAAAGAAAAGAAGGGCGATCAATCCAAATTTAACTTTCGATATGCCGTTAATAAGTAAAAAATAAAGAAGTACTTTTAGAGGAGAAAGGGTTAATGTAACATCTCAAGCATATAGGCTTCTAAAATATGAAACTTTAGTTTTAAACTTATAGTTTTCGAGCTACACCTATCACATAGTCCATTTTGTGGGACTAGGTGATTTGGTCCAGTGGACTGTATACGCTTGTTACGGGGAAAAACTTAATCGGAAAACTTTTAAGATCGCAATACTTTCCCTTACAGTATGATTCATATATAGGCAAGTGAAACTAAAATCATTTAGGATGTTTTTTACCAGAGTAGTATTTCGAGTAAAAAAAACAAAAAACACTTTTAAACAGTTACCCTCACACAAGACTGAAACGACAAGAAACTGCTCAAAGATACCGCTTACTATAAAAATATTACTAGACAAACGTTCAAAACTTCCAGTATATTACAAAATGCTCATTTACATCACTATTATCAGACATATGGAATCGAGCTTTGGGGCTCTACTAAGCCGTCTAATTCCTCCTGTATCCAATCCTTACAATCCAAAATCCTTCGCGAAATCCTGAATGCCCTTTATTTTGTCGCAAATCAACCCTCCATAATGACCTAAACATCCCATTTGTTGCAGATATAGCCCGTGATAGTTATCATTCTAAACTCCCTACCCACATAAAGACAGTAATTTATCTTCCTTAGATATCCCTGATAACCTTCCGAGGTGATTGAAAAGAAGGTGGCCTCGGGACCTACTGCCTTAAACATGTTAGTGAAGTGCTACCACTGGGTAGTTCTTTCTCAAGACATTTTCACATTGTATATATTGAATATTTATTAATTGTGTTTTTAATACAGTAGTAGATTAAAATAAATTAAAAAAAAAAAGTAAAAAAACTATTAAATACAATTGGCCCCTTTTAGATTCTTCTTCTTCTGGCACTACAGACCGAAGTGGTCCTTGGCCTACCTCAACATAGCCTGTCACAGTCCTTTATCCTCCATCATACAGATGCCCGCGTGCCGCATATCCTCCTGGACCTTGTCATTCGATCGGGCTCATTGCCTCCCCTTATAACGCGTGGCTATGATTGTTCCCTAGTAGGTCTTCTTCACCTATTTATTCAATTCAACTATTTATCCTTATGGCGTCAGACTAAAACCATTATTTAGCTTATAAACTCTTTTTAGATACAATACAAAATACCAAAATTTTAGAATGATTCTAATGAAATGATCCTCTAAGACCTAAACTTAAAATTTATCCTAAATGTCTGCCCGATAAAGGACTACCCATGATGACGCCTTATAGCTTTAGATTAAACTAGCTGAATTATCAAGTGCCTTTTATTTTCAATTAAGGTAAACAATTTGCTCTAATTGTATCAAAGATATTAAAACCCGAGCGTTCTATTTCCTAGCTCAGTGAAATTTCTATAGATAATTAAGCTAATGGTGTTTAAGCTAATTAGCATTCTACCTTTCTCCTCGAGCCTTTAATAATATCGTATAATTTCCTTTTCTTTCGGCCCTCACCCCACGGCTTTGCCGAGCCCTGCTCTGGTTATCCTCTTTGACCCTTTACAGGGCACAATTGCAGCCTTTTTCATTATATTCTCAGAGCTAATCTGAATCCATCCCTCTTGAGAATTTTTAGATCTTAACTATTTTTCAATGCCCTTGCATTTCAGATTCGGTCTGTCAGACATTATTTAAATTAAAACCTAATCTCGCTATCGTCAATTAATCGTACAAAATCCAAACAATATAACAGTTATTCAATATAATAATAATAATATTTACTTTAGAAACGAACATCTTTATCTCTAGAACCACCTTTAATATTTTTTCTCCCTGTTCTACCATAAACAAAATTACTTACTTTTATATACGTCTAACTTGCAATTCTTATATAAGACTGAAACTTCCCGACGTTTCGGGCTACTTCAACAACGTTTGGACCATTGGATCCCAACAAGTAGTCACGGACTGCTGGTATCCGCAGTTGATTTCCAGGGAGTTCTTGAGATGTCATTAGGAAATTATTTAAATTTTATAGAGATAAAATATCTATAGAGCCTTGTTACAAAATCACTCACCGATTGACATATTAAATTAAGCGAGGATATTGAAAAGATTTACTTGAATATTTTGCATTGAAATCTAGAATTCCTTCTTTTTCCTATACGTTATAGAAAAAAATCTTAAGCATGCTTGAATGAGTTAATGAAATGAAATTAAATATAGACCTGAGAAAAATTTTGAGATTTTCAAGAGCACTGTTCGTGATATGTGTTCTGTAAATATAATCAGGAAGATATATATATATATATAATATTAGGAATGTTATAGGCAAATTCAAACGAAAAAATATGTTTAAAAAGAAGAAAATATGTTTGCAACAGAAGTCAAGGAAATAATTAAGAAACGATAGTTATCTGATTCTTCATCGTATAATAATAGGAAAACACTATATTTAACAAATAAAGAGTTTAATGTTGATTAGATACCAAATGTTGTGAATAGATAATTAGACTGCAAATAACTATAGGGTACTGAAAATGTGTGTTTTACCCGAAACGTAAACTTGAATAAAACAAAGTTTGTAACTAGCATATAATGGTATTAAATAACGATATTTTTTTTATTGCTATTAAAAACTATCAAAGAAAAGTCTATGAAATAAAAACCTCTGTTTACTTAGTGTAAACAAAAATATGGCCTATGTTAAGATCAATAATGTAAAAAAAAACTTAAACTACGGTAACAATCACTTTAAAAATACCCGTTCTTATTTTGATTTCATGGCAATAATGTTAAAATAAGGTTTTAATTTGTTTAAAACCTTGTTAATTACAATTATCATTAATCCTTAAAATAGTAATAACCGCTGAACAAGTGGCCAGAGCCGTTGCTTTAGCCAGAAAAACTCCAGACAGTTATTAAAGCAATAGGAAGCAATACCCGTTATTGAAAGTTTAATTCAACAGAGAAAAACATTTTTTTTTTTTTGTTTTTTTTTGTAATATAAATAATCGTAAATTTTCTAATTTTTTTTTCTAAATGAATCTCTATTTTTTGTGTTTTAGTCTTAATTTTACCTTCTAATCATCCTAAGAAAATAATATTTTATAAAGATGTTGATGTAACGCACATTAATTTCACAGGAAAAAAATTAAATGATTTTTTCAAACTGCACCACTTTTTTTGTGGAGCACTATATATATATATATATATATATATAATCGTAAAAAAATATTTGTATTCCACTAATAATGAATTATTATTCACCAAATAAAGAATAAAGATAACATTTATACTAAAGCAATCCTGTCGAAAGGCAACCAATTAACCGCGGCTTACATCGTTCCCTGGATACCGTTATGAGCTGCAGCAGCCTGTTTTAAATTCAGCTCTCTCGTCCTAATGCAACATTTAATTAATATTTGATAAGTTAACCGTATGTTTATTATTTTCGTAATTGAAATGCAGGTTATTTAGGATTCTAATTAGACAGTGATTTTCATTAAAAATATGCTTTTAATTATTTCCATATTCCTGATGTTTCCATCAAAAGTTGTTTTATTCGTAATAATAAAAAAATTAAATACACAATATTCTGTCTCTACTTTCGTACTTTCGGATGATGTATTCAATATTAAATGAGAGGAATCTTGTAATAGAGGACATATTAATTACATTCAATGCCCTCAAAGAAAAATGCGCGGCACGCTCTTTCACTTTTAAAATATATTTTATATCATGTTTCCTTACCAATTCCTTTTGTTCTTGAAAGTCTCAGTTTTAACCATTTCATTTGAAAGTAGCAATATAATTAGGAACCTTTTCGATACCTTTCTAAGAAACTTACGACCACTTTCTCAACACCAACAGTGAGTATTAACATTTACTCAGGCCTAGAAGAGGTTCATTCCCCGTCAAGGAAGAATTATTATGACTCACACCGACTCATTGTAAGGGGGTGATTTAATCGACCGGATCACTCCTTCCTTCATTAAATGTTAATTAAAATATCATTAACAATTGGACCCTCCCCTGCTTTGCACGGGTGAAATTAGAATGAGGTGTGATTTACGTTTAAAAAATCTCTGACGCCGATTTTTAGATCCCTTTGAGAGATTTAGTTTATCTTAACGTAAAATGCAATCAGCAATAAATTATGTTTATTTTATATCGTCCATTTATTATTGCATTTAATCATGGGGAAAAATGAAAAAAATAAATCAAAATTGGGTAAGTTTATTTGTTTTTTATTTTAAAGTGAAGCGCAGATAACGGATAATTTTCTCATATAAAAAAAAAACTTGACTGCTTTGTATTGATTCAAAAATAGAAATAACGTAGGTTCCTACCCTATGAGGTTTTTAACTATTTTATAATTCTAATAAAGTATTTAAATTAATCTGAAATGCTTAGTTAGGTTTCTATAGGAATCCCATTTTGTTTACAGTGAAACATCTCTTTTTTTTTTTTTAAATTGAATAAATTTAAAATAATTATTAACAATGTTAGTTTATAAAATTATAACAACTTACTATTTATGTTAACCACTTAGTTACAATTCGGTACGTAATATTGTTTCTAAAACTTTGCGTAGTAAAAAAAAGAATATAACTTACAGGATCCTTTACGACGGTTATATCCTCTCTATTTGACAGTAACACACGTTTATATGTTTACGGGCTTACAACAGCTTTATATTATACTGTAAAATTTATTTTATTGCTTTTTAACTTTTCTAAAATCTTGCGCTTTTCAACGGTATATTGTAAGTCTATGTTACTACTTATGTTTCAGGAATAATTTTTTGATAACTTGTAAACAGAAAATATATTTTTCTTGTTTAAAGAAAAGCTTAATTGCAATATATTTTACATGTAAACCTTCAGGAACGAATGCCCTAAATTATGGTTAAAACTGTATTAAAATCCGCCTTCTGGTTAAGAAGGAGTTAGCGAAAACCAAACTCGCGTTATCATTTTATATATGGTATACAGAGATTATCACATATGCTATTATCGATAATAACAATTATGACCATGATAAAAGGTAATGTAATAAATTTGACAATAATTACAAAATATTCGTCAGCAGCACAATTGTCAAATAAAATGATAAATAAAATAAATTAATAGAGGAGAGACAAAATTTGGGAAGGCACATAAATAACAGAGATAATAATCAACAGCTGGTGAGAGGTTGCAATGGATTTGCCACTAAAAAATAAAATATTTCCTAAAAAAAAAAACCTGTACCACTACAACCCATGAAGGGTCTTGGGCTCAGTACATATAGAGATTCGTATTGTTTCTAGGCCAACGGCAGTGCAATGAGGTGATGAGGCCTTAATCGCGCTCAGCCGCCAGTTTTTTCCCCAATTATTTTGGGTACCCAATTTAAAGTGGCTGGGTCTGCCCCAGGAGGGTCTCCATACCCTAGGGTCGCCCCCCTACTGAATTAAAAGAATAAATAATATTCTGCCATAGCCGGGATTCGAACCCAGGACCCGGAGCACAGCAGACTAGTGCTCTATCCACTAGACCACGCCGCTCCCTTTCAATAAAGTATAAAGCGAACAAAAATATAAACACGTTTAAAGCAGTGACAAATCCATTTCACATTACCTCTTTGCTCCCACCAGCTGTGTTATTGTAACCTCACTCCATCACACACATTAGGCGCGTCACAAATTCTTAGTGATAAAAACTACTGAAATCGGGAGTTAACAAGGAATGAAGGACATGAAAATTTGAAGTCGTTATAAATGTTTGTACAACAAGAAATAAAAGTGTTCCTTTAGTGATTTGCATTCATTTTACGATGTTCATTCATGGGGAAACTATCTAGGTTATAGACGTCTACTGAGTATATGAAGTTCAAAATTCCAAACAGTTCAGCACGAAGGTTAATTCAACCATACACAGGCATCAATTACAGAATTAATTAAAATGAATTTATATAGAAACATATGTTTTATTAAAAAATCTATTATATTATTATCTTAAATAATCAGTTAGTTTTATCTTCTTTTCATCACTCTCCATTAACTTCTAAAAGCTTGTGTATGAGATGATATTTTTTCTAAAATCTTTAGCTTTCCAACGGTATATCATACATGTATATCACTGCTCTTATGTTCAAAAACGAAAAATTGCATTAAAAAAAATATTTTTTCTGTTTTCTCCTTTAGTTGGGTATCGAATTTATTCAATTTATATATTTACCTATTTTTCATCAGCGTTAACAAGATGATCTAGTTATTATTATTGAATCTACAAAATTAAAGGTACTTTAGGGGAAGAAAATATAAAATATCGGCATTTTAGCCCTGTCAAACCATTTCTATCCAAAGTAAACCTACATGATATTAAAGCCCATTAAATTTTACATCGATATAGTAAGTTTAATCAAAATCATCGTAACCATTTTCGAGAAAATCGAAAAAAGGTGCAAAATGCATGGTATAAAGTGGCTCTTCTGATAAGCTCATTTTGATGAAAAAGGTTTTGTAACGTCTCGGGCGGATATTTGTCTTAAATATGAAATTTCAGTTTCACAGGACTTTTTGAAGTTTTTGCCCGGGAGTTACCACACCCACACACCTTTTTGCGGGACTTGGTTATTTGGACTCAGGGGACCCTAAAATGTGTTTTTCCGTTGAAAACTGGAATTCGAAAATGTTCACGATCGCAATACTTTCCCTTACTATATATAGTAAGTGATAGTGTTTTTTTTTTTATTTATTGAGAAATATTACAATTTGTTACATAATAGTAATAGTAATAATGATAATAGTAATAGTAATATAGTGATAATACATAATAGTGTTACATAGTAGTAATAGTGATGTAGTACACATTCGTACAATATATATAGAAAATAATGATAAAGTCAAATTACATAAAATCGGAAATAAATAAATTCAAATATATACAAGAAAATAACTTCTTCTTCTTTTGCATCACCCTGTAGTGCCTTTCAGCTTAGGGGAGCGTTTAGCCAGGATTGCCCATGTTCCCTGTTGTATGCTAGATTTCTGGCTTGGCGAATATCTTTATTTCGTTTCTTGCACAAACTGTCTACGTACTCCAGGTACGACATTCTTGGTCGGCCACGGGGTCTTTTACCAATGGGAATATAGTCCATGGTTTTCAATGGATCTCTGTGTCCCTCCATCCGGACAACATGTCCAAACCACTTGAGCTGCCGAGTTTCCAGGACATCCTTCATTGAGGGAACTCCTAACTCCTCTCTGATCCTATCATTGCGGATGCAGTCCCGTCTTGTTCTCCCTGCGATTCTTCGGAGAAATCTCATCTCCGCAGCAATGATTTTGCTCTCCAGTCTGCTAGTCATCACCCAGCTTTCTGCACCATAAAGGAGTACAGGAAGGTACACCGCCTTAAAGATGTGCAGTTTTACATTTCTGCTGACTTCTCTCTTCCCGATCACTGTATTGCAGATCTGGTAGTATACAGCGTTGGCCTTGCTTATCCTGTTCACTATTTCTGAGTCTACTTTCCCAGATCTATGCATAACAGTGCCGAGGTAGGTGAAATCTGACACCTCTTCCATCGCCTCTCCATTGCAGTATACCAAAACATCTTCCTGTACCCTTCCAACCTGTAAGATCTTACTCTTGCTGGTACTGATGGTCATGCCCTTCCTGCGGAGCTCTTCATTCCATTCGTCAACTGCTTGCTGCAATTTCTCTACAGAATCTGCAATCAGGACAATATCGTCCGCATACAAGAGAAGCTGTATCACGACTGGAAGCAGATTCCTTCGCCCTAGGAAAGTCCTTTCTGTTCGCCTTTTGCAGATTGCAGCTATTTCATCCATATATAATGTGAATAGCAATGGGCTTAAGCTATCCCCTTGTTTAACCCCTCTAGCTATGCTAAAATGGTCAGATTCTTGCCCATTCAGTCTCACTATACCCTTTGGATCTTGGTATACGGATTTTATAGCTTCCACCAGGCTTCTTGGAACATTCTTGGTTCTTAGTGTTTCCCATATTTCGTTTCTTGGGACCGAGTCAAATGCACCTTGGAGGTCTAGGAAGGCAAGGTATAAATTTTTATCATGATCCCATGATTTTTGCATAATATTCCTTAGGGTGAATATATGGTCCTGCGTCTGACGTCCTGGTCCGAATCCAGCTTGCTCCTCTCCTATAAACGGCTCAACTAGAGGTTTCAGTCTATTATGCAGGATGGTTGTATACAACTTGTATACCACTGGAGACAGGCATATAGGTCTGTAGTTGGAGCATTCAGCCTGGCTGCCTTTTTTATGTATGGGAATTATCACATTATATTCCCATTCTGTAGGGATCTTTTTCTCATCCCAGGCTTTTTGAAAAAGTATTTGGAGAGACTTCATTAACTCCATTCCACCATACTTAACAAACTCTCCAACTATAGTATCCCGTCCTGGAGCTTTTCCTGTCTTGATCTTTTCGATAGCTAGCTCAACTTCTTCCTCCTCGATGACCTCATCGAACTCAGCTTCATTCCAGCGCCCTTCTTGGCTGTCCAAAGGACACACATATTTATTTATGAATTGTTTTTCATAATGTCTCCTCCATACCTCTAGGATGCCTTTATCTTCTGAGACCATTTCTCCAAGCTTATTCTTAATATTCCTGATTCCCTTGACTGTTCGGCCTCTCAGTGCTTTGATTTTTTTCCAGAATAGCTTTATGTTTTCACCATGATCTTGGTTCAATCTCTCTCCAAATTCTTCCCAAGATCTCCTTTTTGCAGTTTTTACGGTCTTCCCAAGAAAATAACAATTAATAAAAAAAACAAAAAAAACAAACAAATGAAAACAACAACCTGTAGTAGAGATAATTACAAGTTGGGAAATAAATCAAAATCATACAAGCAAACTTAACTATATTGTAAGTGAAAGTTAAAATCAATTATATTATCATATAAAATAATCAGTTAGATTTATTGGATTTTTATCACTCTATATAAACTTCTACAAGCTTGTGTATAAAATAATATTTTTTCTTAAATCTTTAGCTTTCTAACGGTATAAAACGGTAAATTAAGATACATTAATGTTCAAAAACAAAAGATTATTGCATTAAAAAATTATTACTTCAGTTATATCCATTAGTTGGGTATCGAATTCATTCAATATATTTACCTGTTTTTCATCAGTGGTAACAAGCTAATATAGTTATTTTTATAGAATCAACAAAATTAGAGGTAATTTAGAAGAAGAAAATTTAAAATATCGGCATTTAAGCCCTGTCAGACTATTTTAATCAGAATGAAACCTACATGATATTAAAGAACATTACATTTTACACCGACACAGGGAGTTTAATCAAAATCGTCGGAACTGTTTTTGAGAAAATCATAAAAAAGGTGCAATATGCATGGTATAAAGTGGCTCTTCTGGTTAGCCGATTTTGATGAAAAGGTTTTTGTAACATCTCGAGCATATAGTTGTCTTAAATATGAAATTTTAGTTTCATAAGACTCTTCGTTTCCGCACAGGAGTTACAACACACACACAAACACAGATCTTATTGCGGGACCCTAAAACGTGTGTTTCCGTTGAAAATTGGAATTCTAAAATTTTCACGATCGCAATACTTTTCCTTACTATATATAGTAAGTTAAAATAAAAAATGATTTAGATTAAATAATATAGCAATAACAAATTGTTACGTATAATTATCAGTAATAATGCCCTATTTCCCACTTTACGTTACAAATTTGTATATACGATAAAGTTTATTCTGAATTGTTTACTTTCACTTTCCTACATATGAAAGAGAAAGTAATGCGATCTTGAAAATTTTCGAATTCCCGTTTTCAACGGAAATACACGTTTTTGAGTCCCCTGAGGCGAAATAAACAAGTCCTGAAAAAAGGTGTGTCTGTGACCGTAGCTAAGTCTAGCGCGAAAACGAAAAGACGTAAAAACTGAAATTGCATATTTAAAAAAAAAAAAAAAAACTAAACGCCCGAGGTGTTACAGTAACCTTATACCATGCATTTTTAACTATTTTACGATTTCCTCAAAAACGGCTCTAACGATTTTGATTAAACTTTATTTCGATGTAAAATTTAATAGGCTTTAATATCATGTAGGTTTCATTCTGATTGAAATAGTCTCTCAGGGCTTAAATGCCGATATTTTAAATTTTTTTCCTCGTAAATTACCTTTACTTTTGTAAATTCTATAAAAATAACCACATCATCTGATTAGCATTGCTAAAAACGGTTAAACTTATATATTAAACAAATTTTATAACCAACTAAAGGAGAAAAATAGCAAAAATATTGTTTGATGCAATTTTTATGTTTTTGAAAATAAGAGCAGTAATATACATGTGTAATATTCCGGTGGAAACTAACTGATTGTTTTAAATAATAATGTAACAGATTTTGTAATATGAACATATGTTTCTCTAGAAATTTTTAGAGGACTAATAATTTTAAAAAAAAAGTGTATATTAATTTTATTATAATTACTTCTATGGATCTGCAATCGATTATTAATCAACAAATTTGTAACATCATTGTAACCTTATTATTAGTTGTTCAGTTAGTTAAAATCATCACATGTGAGAGTGTGAATTATTAATAAAAGTCTTCTAATTGAATTGAGTTATTATATTTGTACTTAATACTAGAACACTCATTCAGTATAAACAGTAACAAATTCAATTTAATTAATTCCTTACTAGTTTCACTCATTTTGATCTCTTACTGTATTTGAAAATTCTTTATTCGATTTAAACAACGGAGGTAAGTGAAAGTCGTGTGTTGCAGGCACCTCATTTTTATCTTTCCAACTGTACTTTATACATCTATGTTACTGTTCTTATGTTCGAAAAACCAAAAGTATCATTTAAAACATTTTTTTTTTTTTTTTTTTTTGCTTTTTTCTTCTTTAGTCAGTTACCAAATTCGTTCAACTTTTATACTTAGCCGCTTTTTATCAATCCTTATAAGTTGATATGGGAAATTCTTCTAAATCTATAAAATTAAGGGTAATTTCAAAGAAAGCAAATGATAATATGACATTTAAGCACTGTCATACTAATTCAATAAGTATGAAACTTGCATCATATTAAAACCCAATACATTTTACATCAAAACGAAGAGATTTGTCGAAATTGTCTGAGCAGTTTTTGATAAAATCGTAAAAATGTGCAAAATGTATAGTATAAAGTAGCACTTTCGGTCAACGCATTTCGGTGAAAAAGTTGCAGTAAAATCTCGGACTTAAAGTTGTCTTAAAAATTAGTTTTTATAATGAAAATTATAAAAAATGCTGTTTTGAAATGTGTCTTATTTGCTCTAAGTGATATCAATAAAACGATCTTAGTCTGCAGATAACAGTGTATGTAAGAATAGAAATCTTTAGCAGTGATCTAATGACTATTCCACTACTAAAGTGATAATTTTGTGAACAATAACTTCAACGAAGCTACTTGTAACATTACATGTGACTAAGATTCAGAAACAACTTTCATGCCTATATAGGTTAGAAGAAAAATAGAACCAATGACTATAACTAGAAAATATAAATAGAAGTAAATGGTACTTACTTGAGAGTTTAAAAAAATACCCTCAAAATGAAAACATGAAGATGTAGACATGTACGTTGTTATTTTCAAGCCATATGAATCAATTCCATCAACACTTATTTCGCCATATCAAAACTAATGCATGGTTTATTCAGAAGGTAACTCAGTCTAACTTAGTCTGTTATTCATTATTAAAACCTTCATAGAAAATAAATTAACACATTTCTTTTAATTAACAGTTAACCCTCAATATGATCTAATTTTATTTTGGGATAGCCTATACTCTAGAATCATCTGGGGAGAGATTTCTGTGGGATTCGCCTTAGAATAATAGGATTGTTCCAACAGATGTTTTGATTAGCCTCAAACAGTCGAGTGAACTGATTTCCGGCGGATCGTTGGAGTTGAAACAAAACTTTATGTATTAAAATCAGAAATAAAAATAAAATAGAATAATTTTCAAGAACCTATTAATAAGAACATTAAATAAGATAATTACAGTAAAATAGATAGGGAAATGCATTTCATGTATCCAATCGGTAGATTCTAAACGATTTTGCAATACCTATCTATCCATACCTTATCTAATTAGAGTGATATTGTAATGTGTTTAGGCAATAAATGCCAAACTTTGATTACTTTAAGACTACTATGTAAATATTTACAAAAATAAAAATAACTTGAATTATATTTAAAAAAATAAATAAATAAAATCTCGATGTGGAATCACGAATAGACCTTAAAGACCACGCGAATATCATGTTTAGATTTTCTTTCTCAAGTTCCCTACTTCCCTCATCTATTATGAATGTATTTCATTATTATTAGTATTGCATTTAAAATTAAATACTCAAAAAAATTATGCGTCACACAGTTATTTTTAAACTGCGCATGTTTTAAGAGACGAATGAGTAAAGTGGTAATAGAAAGAGTAAATATTACTTTTTTGTATTTGTAATACCAATAGAATAATCACATTCTTCATTCTTTCTTCATTCACCCATTGATTAAGGTTATGTTAAAATTATTGATACTGACTATTCGCTGTGGTTTGCTTATTTCAAAAGAAGGGTTTAAGCTATGAGGTGTCATGGGTATTTATTGAAGGCAATTACCCAAAATTATTTAATGTTGCAAGGAATTTAATACTGGATTCTTTCCCATTTTTGATTTGTGTTTTTCTAGCAACTAATAATAAATGTAGACATCAGAGGAAACTATTTTTATTCAACTGAAAAAATTATAAAACTACTAGCAAACCGCCTTTGAATCGCACAGATGCAATATGGTTACCAATTAAAAGTTTATTACTTTGGGATTAAGAGTTCATCGTAACGAAAACACTTAGCAAGACAATATTATTTTTATTATATAACGTCTATTAATTCTCATAGTTAATCATAAGCAGAAATAAGATAAGCAAATTAGTCAAAAAATCAAAAATAAGTTTAATTATTTATTATTATT
Source organism: Piezodorus guildinii (assembly GCA_023052935.1). Classification (NCBI taxonomy): domain Eukaryota; kingdom Metazoa; phylum Arthropoda; class Insecta; order Hemiptera; family Pentatomidae; genus Piezodorus; species Piezodorus guildinii. The sequence continues at coordinate 166,007,578 of CM041292.1, forward strand.
TATTTATTTAACGTCACTTTATGCTACTATGGCTAATCGGACGATGCTACAGTGGGAGTCCTAAATTTTGCCTATCCAGGTTTTATTAGGATAGAGATCTTTAACGAGTACCTGACATCGTACAGGCTCGGGACCACCTTTTAACGTCCCCTCCGAAGGACGGCGTAACTAAGGATTTTTACTCCCATTAAAAAATCCTAGGACCACTGTAGGACCAATTTAGGACTCCCACTGTAGCATCGTCCGATTAGCCATAGTAGCATAAAGTGACGTTAAATAATTAAACAAACAAATAAGTTTAATTTATTTGTTTCATATGTTTAACGGCTCCTATTTTAATATGTTGATTACAATTTTAAATTTCATATGAACTTTTTCTAAATACATTTTAATGTATTAAAGTTAATTTAGTTTCCATATTAGTACCATTTCCTTTACAGTAAAACTATTTTTCTTTTTAAATAGTCTAAAAGTAAAAATAATTATTAACAGTATTAGTTTGTAACAACTTTTCCTTTATTTTAGCAACTTACGTACGATTTTGTACACATTTGTTTCTAAAATCTTGACTACTGTCTGAAGTATATAAGCTGTACGATCACAATGAACCATCATAACCTCCCTAATCCACAACATTACCACTAACTAATTTGTGCATATGTTTATGCAATTATAACATTTTTCTATTAAATTGTCCGACTTACTTTATGTTGCAAATTAACTTTTCTCAAACCTGACGCTTTCCAATGGTATATTATACGTTTATGTTACTAATTATGTTTCAAGAATAATTTTTTTATGATTTGATCACACAAAATTTATTTTTCCCGTTTAAAAAAAGCTAAATTGCAATGTATGTTACTTATAAACCTTCAGGAAACAATGCCCTAAATAATGGTGAAAATCGTATCAAAATCCTTCTTATATAATGAATGATGTTAGTTAAGTTGTCTGGCTACTTCTTCTCTGGGTAGGCTGTCAAATCTGGGCTATCTTTCCTTCTGTCATCTTAAAACTCTTATTTCTCGGTCCCTTTTTACTCGATCTCTAGCTACTGCCTGCTGCCTCCAATGATAGGCACATCCCTTATTTTCAATTGATAAACTTATTATAGACAGAGGGTATCATCTTATGGATTACGAAGCACTATCTTTCCACATGTTTTTAAACATCCTACCGGACATTATCTGAAGGTTCCTGGTAGTTCTTCTGGGAAGTAGGTTTTTTTGCAGTCCTGAGTAAGCATACCTATTTTTTATTAATTCTGGTAGCGTGCGAGCTCTACCAGTTAGTTAAACCCATTCTGTTTTTATACTTAAATATTTTATAAAATCAACCTGCTCACCTGTAGTGCAATTCGCTCCGTTATAAATTCTAGAAACTTATATTAATTGGCATCGTAGATATGATCTCTCTAATCTATCATTTTAGCTTTTAAATGCAATAATATGTGTCTCATAATAATAAAATATAATTAATACAATAGAAACGGTATCACTACTAAATTTTATTTTTAATTTTCCTTTAAATGACTTTTTTTACTATATGAACAGTTGGTTCTGAAGAATCAGTCGGTGGAGAAAAGAAAGAAGTGAGCTCCCGCCTTTTAGAGTTAGCTCCAGGAGACTACAACTCTGTGTCGTCCGAGTCACCGCCACCTAACGCGATCACCATTTCTAATTTAGTGCAGAAAGATAAAAAGAATGAAGGCGTATTATCAGGCTGCAGTTTAGTTTTATTACTCTATTAAAAGTTATACCGACTACTCAACAGAAAATCTGAACTTACAGTTGACAACAAATTATTAATCTACAAGACAATACTGAAGCCCATCTGGACCTACGGACTTGAACTGTTGGGGACAGCTAAACGTACTAACATCAAAAGCATTCAATCCTTTCAATCCAAAGTCCTCCGTACAATAGTAAATGCTCCTTATTATGTCTCCAACTATACCTTGCACCACGACCTTAATGTTCAATTTATTTCAGACCTAATTCCATCCAAATTTTCCAAATTCCACCAGAACCTCATTCATCATCCTAATCCTCTAGCTCAATCCCTATCCAGCTCCACTCATCCATACAACCCACCTAGAAAGTTGAAACGGCAGTGGCCCCGCGACCTTTTGTAAATATATTGGAGTTCTAGCACTGGCTAGATTCTCCACTCAATGTGATGTATGTCTGAGTGTGTGTATGTGTATATAGGTATAAGTGAATTCTTGATTTTATTGTATTGATTCATTATTGTGTATATATTTTATTGTAATTTTATGTTGTGTAAATATTGTATGGATGTAGTATGTATGATATCTTTCAGCACTACTATTGATGTCCAAATTGGGACAGATTGTAATTTTTCTCAATAAAAAATTGTTGTTGGGAATAAAAAATCTCTATTAAAATATTTAAATTAATCAAAATAGTTACTCCAATAATAATAAATCGGATTAACTTCAGGTTCAAAAGATTCTCCCGCACCCGAACATGGAAAAGACAAGGATCGTCCTCCCCAGTTTTCTGACTATAGCAGTTCGGCGTACGATCCCGATTACAATCCACAGATGAAAATTAATAGATTGATCTGGTTCAGAGAAGGTTATTACAGATTTTTTTATATGCGGTAGCTGCTGATATACATATTTTTTTTTATTCATCTTAAAATCATTTACTACTAAAAGATAAAGAAAGTATTGCCTAGTGATGGGCAAATTCTCAGAAAAAAAAGTACTAAGTACTGTAATCAAAATAATGCTCGCTGCGAAGTACATTGATCAGAACTTTTTGCACTTTTGGGTACTTAATTACTTTTTTATATGAGGTCACCATGGTAGAGTATATTACCTACATATATCAAGTACGGGTTTCATCCATTTTGAGGTCTATTAATAATTTATTTATGCCATATTTTTCATCCATATTGTCGGTTTTAAAATCGATTGATTTAATCTCTTTGGATAAAATCGATATAGGGGTTCATTATTCTGTTTTTTTACTTAATTACATGGTACACATGGAGTATTTTTTCTATTCTATGCTCAAAGTCGTGGGTTCAAACCCGGCAGTTGGTCCTATCATATTCTGTTTATTTTTTTCAACGCGAATTATAAAATATTTATATTCCTTTAGAAGGATGAAATAACCAGGGATTTTTTACACACTTCGAAAAACTCTAAAGCCACCTGCCGGACATAATAATAGATTATATTAATCGATAATATGAAAGAAAAGATGGCGTAAATAAATTATTAATAGAACTCAAAATGGATGAAACCCGTACTTGATACATGTTGGTAAAATACTCTACTCTGTATGGTGACCTCATATAAAAAAAAAATCAAGTACTAAAAGTATGAAGTACCCAAAAGTACAAAAAGTTCTGAGTACTATACTTCGCAGCGAGCATTATTTTGATTACAGTTCTCAGTATCTGCCCATCACTGATATCACCACTATAATATCACAATTAAATTTATTTATTTTGTTTCCTTCTTAATGGCAAGATTCTGTCAGTTCCGATGAAAATGAAGGAAGCTCCCGTCTTTTGGAGTCACCTCCTGCAAGCTACAACTCTGTGTCGTCCGAGTCCCCTCCACCTGACCCGGTCATCAGTCCCGAATCAAAGCAGAGTGGTGAAAGGCCTTTGTCACCAGGTTATTATTAATCCAGCGGTAGTAGAATATCGCTGATACCTAAATATATAATAGTCCTATAGTGTAGCTTTTTCACTCTATTGAAATATCTAATTAGTGAATTAACCAAAATAGTTACTTCAAGAAGAAGACCTAAAAAAAGGAACACGATTTTTCTTTATTAACTTCGTTTAAAAAAAAAAATCACTCGAACGCGAAAGTAGTGAAGGCAGCCACCGTCCTCCTGATTCTTCGCCAAACTCCCGCTCTTCGGTCCAAATTTCTAGCTCCGAACCAAAGAAGAAAAAAATTAGCTGGTTTGGAGAAGGTTATTATAGATTTGTTGATATGCCATAGCTGCTGTATACACATTTATTTATTTTTTTTAAACTTATTTTATTCATATTAAAAGATTTTTTGCCAACTACTGATAGATAAAGAAAGTATCACCACTATAATATCACCATTAAATATATTTATTTTGTTTCCTCCTTAATGGCAAGAATCTGTCAGTCCCGATGAAAATAAAGGAAACTCCCGTCTTTTGGAGTCACCTCCTGCAGGCAACAACTACGTGTCGTCCGAGTCCCCTCCACCTGACCCGGTCACCAGTCCCGAATCAAAGCAGAGTGATGAAAAACCTTTGTCATCAGGTTATTATTAATCCATCGGTAGTAGATTTTTTACTCTGTTGATATATCTAATTAGTTTGAATTAATCAAACAAATAGTTACTTCAAGAAGAATACCTTAAAAAAGGAACTTGATTTTTTTTATTAACTTCAGGTACAAAAGAATCACTCGAACGCGAAAGTGGTGAAAGCAGCCATCGTCCTACTGATTCTTTCTCAAACTCCCGCTCTTCGGTCCAAAGTTCTACCTCCGAAACGAAGAAAAAACCTAAAAAACTGAGCTGGTTTGGAGAAGGTTATAATGGATTCTCTGATAGGCGGTAGCCGCTAATAACTTTAGTATTCTTAATATATTTATTTGTTAATGTTTTTTGCTCACTACTTAAAGGAGAATTTTACAAGTTAAAGTTGATTTCAAATTATATCACTCCATCAGTACAATAAATTCTAACAGAAACAAGAAAGGTTACGAACGAGCTCAGACGTGGTGACGGCCAAAGCTAAGAATGTCTGTATATATATTATAATATATATATATATATATATATATATATATAATATATATATATATATGTATATACAAATTTCTACAAAGTGCAATAAAAACGGAGGGTTCGATATATGAATACCCAGTCTTACCCCGCCTTCTCCTACACCTACAGGAAATTTGCTCCTTTCCATTACAAATGCACCAACAATACGTCTCCTGAGCCTTTCTTCTATGCACCAAACGTTCTAAAGCAAAAAAAAAAAAAAAAAAAAAAAAAAAAATACCTTATTAGTTAAACAGACTTGTATGTAATTAGTATATGATAGTTTCAAAGCGTAGCTATAAAATGAAAATTAATATGTTTACCAGGACATATTAAACAAAATAGGTAATTGAGTAACAATTCCGAACTGGCAGATGAAGACGAGCCGACCGGTGACGAAGTTAGAGAAGGTAGTTGCCCGCTCCTCCAGACTCCACCTCCAAGCTACAACTCCCTGGCACCTGATTCCCTTAAATCCATCATGAGCGATGGGAGAAAGAAGCGTCAAAAAGGGATAAGTTTCGGAGATGGTTATTATGAATTATCAGATATACCCTAAATCCATAATAACTTAAGAACTTTTAACTATATCATTTTTAATTGTTTTATTTATATATTTTAGTTAAGGAGAAATATAATAATAGGCCCTGACTATAAAATAATATTGAGTAGTTTTTAGCAACTTCCTAAATATATCATTATTTTATTTATTTTTTTTTTTCTTACTTTCACTTACCTATACATGAAATATATATATATATATATATATATATATATATATATTATATATATATATATATATATATATATATATATATATATATAAAGGGAAACTATTGCGATCGTGAACATTTTCGAATTCCAGGTTTTAACGGAAATACACGTTATAGGGTCTCCTGAGTCCAAATGACCAAGTCCTGCCAAAAGATCTGTGTGTGTGTGTGTGTGGTAAGTCTAGCACGTAAATGAAAACTCGTATAAAAATGAATTCATATACTTAAGACAATTATACAACAGAGACGTTGCACCAACATTTTCATCAAAATGAGCTTACCAAAACAGCTAATTTATACGATGCATTTTGTAATTTTTTCGAAAGCGGCTCCAGCGATTTTGATTAAACACACCATATTGATATAAAATTCAATGGGCTTTAATATCATGTAGGTTCTATTCTGATTTAAATAGTCTGACAGGGATTAAATGCCGATATTATAAATACGATATCTAACTAAAAGAGGAAAGTATGGTGTTAGGAGTAGGCGTTAAAAAACATCAACATTTTGACCACTAACTGTTCCTTCTTCCTCAGGCATCAGGCAACTGGAAATTTTTGTTTCTGAGGCATGCAATTTTTCAATTTCTACGCGATTATGAGACTTCCCTTCTTCTCTAAAGGCAAATCGAAATTAGAATTGTGAAGTTTAAAACAAGATATAAGGAAAAAAAATGGTTACTTTTTTGCAATGCAATAATGTTTCGGGGAAGGGTTTTAATCAAGAGGTTTACATTTTAATAACAATCCCGGAAAATAAGATTTATATTATCTTTTTTCAAGAAGTGACGATGATTGAAGTTGTTTTCACATCAGACGTTAAACTCTATATTTAAATATTTTTATTTTAAATTGAAGTGCCCTTACTAAACACGAGAGCGCTCCAATGTAAGAGTCAAGTTATTTTTATTCATACCCTTTAAATTGATAACTTTGATATTCTCCCTACATGCTGCCTCTGATATGTTTTTCAAATAATTTCTTCTAAACATACCTAATAAAGCATGAGTATTCTTATCATGAAGAAACAATATTTGTTTTATTTTCATATAAGGGATATTTTTTCTATCGATTATTTATATTCACGTCATAGAATACCAGATGCATTTACGCTACCGAATTTAGGTTCCACCTTTACTCATTTGAACGGTCCCCTAATAATAATTGTTAAATTAAACAAGTAAAATGAATGTGAGAACATGTAAGATATTTCAATCTTCAGATATTCATCAAGTCAAAATCAGTGGAGAAAATATAGTTGGAACGAAATAAAAAATCCACTCACCTTGTTCAAAATCACAATCTTCAAAGACATCTTCTGGCATTCGCGTTTTTTTTTCTTTTAATTAGGTAAAGGATGGTATAAATACTTTATCTAACAGTCATAGAAGAGGATAAAATATGTGGGTTATTGCCCAATTTAAGAGGTATCATTATTCCTAATAGCTAATAAATGATATTATTATAATAATAATTTTTTAATGATTAATAAAATGGTTCTTAAAAATCTGGTAAGCGTAACACACAACGTTCACTTACCTCCGTTATTTATATCAATTTAAGAATTTTTAAAAACTTAAATTTAAAAACGAAAATAAATTGTTAAAGAATTATTTACATCAGATTTTAATATAAACACGTATTTATTAAATTATTATCCACAACAATAAGTTTGTTTTATCGGCTCTCCGCTAATATTTACAATAGGGGTACTCTCCACGTTTGCTATAGCATGCTATTGGTGCTATTGTGCTAAACCCATCAATTTTATACAGGAAATAACTGTAGAAACTCGATAGGTTTAGCAAAATAACACAAATAGCATGCTAACGTAGTGAGTACCCCTAATAGTATAAATTAAAAATCTTAAGCTTTCCAACGGTATATTAATCATATATATTACTGTTCTTATGTTCAAAAAAAGGTATTAAAAAATTATACTTGCAGTTTTCTCTTTTTGTTGGATATCGGATTCGTTCAACTTCTATATAAACCTGTTATTTAGCAATGATAATCAGATATTAGGGGTACTCACTAGGTTTGCTATAGCATGCTATTTGTGTTATTTTGCTAAATCCGTCGAGTTTCTACAGTTATTTCCTGTATAAAATTGATGGGTTTAGCACAATAGCATAAATAGCATGCTATAGCAAACGTAGTGAGTACCCCTAATATAGTCAATTTCATAAAACCTACAAAATTAAAGATACTTTGGGAGAAGAAATTTTAAAATATCGGCAATTAAGGTCTGTCAGACTATTTCAATCAGAATTAAACCTACATGATATTAAAGCCCGTCCAATTTTACATCGATATAGGGAGTTTAATCTAAATCATTAGAGCCGTTTCTGAGAAAACCGCAAATAGGTTCAAAATGCATAGTATAAAGTGGCTCTTCTGGTCAGCCGATTTTGATTAAAAAGTTGCAATAACATCTCGGGCGTAAACTATACAACTCTCTTCAATATAAAATTTTATGAGACTTTTCATTTTCGAGCTAGACTTACCACACGGACACACACACACAGATCTTTTTGAGGGACTTGGTCATTCGCACTCAGGGGACCCTAAAAAGTACATTTCCCTTGAAAACTGGAATTCAAACATTTTCACGATCCCAATACTTTCCCTTACTATTTATTCCATATATATGGAAGTGAAAGTAAAAAGATTTACTTTACAGAAATTTTATTTTGAGTTTACGTTTCAGGGCTTTTTCCCATCTTCAGGACTCTATCAATAATAAATATCAATTATTACTGGATGAAAATTAAGACCATTTAGAAACATATATTATTAGAAAATTTAGCAATGTTACATATAGGTCATTTACCCTTCAACAAACATTGATTCATTATATCTTTCATATTGGTATCAATTTTACCAAAAGTTGTCAAAACTTAAAAAAAAATTAATCAGAAATTTCTCATATACAATTTAACTAATATATCGACCCATTCTTTGGCCACTAATGTATTATTAATAATTAAACTATTATTAGTTTTATTAGTTTTACTTACCTACATATGAAACAAAATAGTAACTGAAAGTAATAGAGATCGTGAAAATTTTGGATTTCCAGTTTTCAACGGAAATATACGTTTTAGGATTCCCTGCGCCATAATAATCAAGTCCCTCAAAAAGGTCAGTGTGTCTGTATGTCCGTGTGTGTGTGGTAAACTCTAGCACGTAAATGAAAAGTCGGATGAAACTGAATTTACATGCTTAAGACAACTATACACCCGAGACGTTGCAGCAACTTTTTCATCTTAATCAAGTGCTTGGAACCCTTATCATTAAATCAACCATTCCTTGTTAGTTATTTTTCTCGTTTTCTCTTATTTTTTTTAAGTGATTGATTTAAATTAATGTTTGTATTTTACTTATTAAGTTTCTTCTACTGGCGCTTAATACGAAATCTATGTCTTATGGCCCAATGTAAACCATACATCGTTATCCCTTCTTGTTATGGACTATATTATTACGAATATAATTATAAATTATTTTTTGCACACTTATTGTATTTTATTGATACAGGCAATCCACAACATAGGTGATGTTTGCCGACGTAAAATATTGCTATATCAAATATATTACAAATATAGCAGTTCATAGTTATATAGATTGAGAAGGTAGGTATGAAAGGTAGGTAGGAATATGGAGAAGATTAATTAATGGAGTGATAAACATAATTTAATTGCAATAAAAATACAACAGGAAGAAAAAATCAAAATATTAAGCATAAATTATTCATGATAAAATAAAAATCAGTAAACTTCGGGGCATTAGATGGATTCATATAATTTATTTATTTTTAAATGATCAAATAAATATGCTATGTGTGTACTGTTGTCATTTAATAGAGTATTTAAATATGGAAGGTCGACACCTATCAGTTGCCTGCAGTCTGTCAGTAAGTGTTTTATAGTGATGGGTACGTTACACTGTTCGCAGTAGGGTCTTGGTGTTCCAGTCAGTAAATGTTGGCGCGTTAGTCGTGAGTGTTCTATTCTGAGTCTTGTTAATATTACTTCCTCTCTTCTATTGTTTTGTATAGATGATTTCCACGGAAATACTGTCTTTTATTTCCCTGAGTTTTTTATCCCTTTCTTTGGTCCAATTAAACTGCCATTTGTCCATGATTAATAATTTAAGCCTATAGAGATCATTATGTGGAGTGTCTAAGCAATCGGATGGAGGAATCAATGACGCCGCTTTCGCCGCCTCATCTGCTTGGCAATTGCCATATATTCCAGCGTGGCTTGGAATCCAAACAAATAGAATTGATCTATTTTACCAATTTGGGATGTGTTGTATTCACATTCTTTAGGAAAAGTAAAGAGCTCAATGAGTCAGTGAAGAGAACAATGTCAGTTTTACCCTCTCTGTAATAAGCTTCCCTAAGCCCCAGATATATCGCAGTTAGCTCAGCTGTAAAGGAACTACATTCAGGAGGAAGGCTAGTTTGAACCGAGAAATCATCAACTATTGCTGCGGACCCGACACTATTGGCGCTTTTCGACCCATCAGTAAAAACAATAGTATATCCTGTATATCTTTCTAAGAATTCATAAAAGTATTTTTTTATGGTGCTACTTTCTCTCGAATAATGACGGAATTTATAATTAATATCAATCGAGGGAATGTGCCAAGGTGGGATTTTTAAGAAGGATTGCTGGAAAATTCGCGGAATTACAAAATTATTTTCGAGTAATAGAATTTTTAGGCGTACATTAAAAGGTTTTGGAGATTTTTTCTTGGCTAGATATTTGTGGAATAATGGGTTTTCGTCTGGTATGCTTGAGCATTCTGTTCCGGGTAATGCTTTCATATTTACGGCTTGTTTTAATATCAAAATATATCGTCTGTATTCTAAGGGCGGTTCGCCAGCTTCGGCGCATAGGCTGTCAGTTGGGCTTGTTCTGAACGCGCCAGTAGCTATACGGATACCAGCGTGATGAATCCGATCTAATAGTCTTAGTATTGTAGGTGAGGCAGAGGAATAGGCGATACAACCATAGTCTAGTAGGGATCTGACGTATGCTCTATAAAACAGAAATAACGTTGTCATATTAGCTCTCCATTTAGTGCTATTAAGAACTTTAAGGAAATTTAGAGCCTTCAAGCATTTATTAAAAAGATATTTAATGTGAGGAATCCAGGTCAGCTTGTGATCAAATATCATTCCCAAAAATTTAATGGATGTTACGTTTGTTATTTTCCTGTTTTTTGCACACTTATATTTTTATATTTATTTATATGTAATACTTGATTTATTCAGTTGAATTAATAGGTTAGTGTATCTCTTTTTTATTATATTTACCTAGGCATGTTCTGAAATAAACTAAGCTTAGTAAATTTAAGTATCAGTTCTTAATTAATTTATGCATAATATATGTATTATATACATGAATAATTACAGCTAGCTCCCAGCTAAAATCATGTTTTGTTGCAGAGCTCGGGAGAAACCTGTCGATACCATCAGAACACCACGCTTCGTTTGCATACCCCAAAGACGACGAGGATCTCAAAAAGTAAGTTACAAAATGCTCCCCTGCCTTCCCTAAAGATAACATAATTTCCTGAGGCTGAGGGGCGCAGGATTTCCCTCCTCTTGTTTGCTCAGCCTCAGGGTTTTGTGTTATCCTCGGGATCAGCTACATTGATATTTTCCAAGTGCATTAAGTCCTTATAATATAATGTTAGGACTAGCACATCCTTTGCTATGTCAGATTTACCTTTGCAGAATATGCATAATGAAATATTAAAATGATGTTCAACTTATAATATTTAATTATCAATTTAATCATTTTGTACTTAAACTAAAAAGCTATGAGTTCCTTCACTACTGCTTTATTATTAGAGGATTTATTCATTATCGTATACACAAGTCGATCATCTGGATCTATAAATTAATGGAGAAAATAAATTACCTATCACCGCTCCTAATTTCAGAACTCTATATCTCAGCTATTTCTGAAACGATTTCAATGATTTTTTTTTATTTTGTAGGAAATTAAATTTTCTACCTAATAGTACTATCAAGAAATTTATTTATTCAGTAGAAAATTTATTTATTTATTAATTTGGACGGTAAGCAGACATATTTTTTATAAGTTATTCCGGTTATATGTATCTTGAAACGGAAGTGGTCAAATTTTAAAGGGGTAACTTTTTTGGGAGGTTGTTTACAAAGGTTCATTATTGACAATAATACAACAAACGCATTTGTACTTCTTTACTATTTCCTTTTCTTTTCTTTTAATTTTTTTTTTAAATAATTGTTTAAAAAATCCATATTTTTTCACTATCATCAATAATAACCGAGGTATCGGGGAATCACATCTCTTATAAGTTGTGGCTTGAGCATATACTTTTTTTTTCACTTTTTATCTATAATATCCTTACTGATTCTATAATATCTATACATATTTTTCTTTATTTTAAACAATAACGAGTTATGGGCGTCTTTTCGAATTCGGACGGTGGACCGACGCATTTTTATTCGTTAATGGGGCTCTGGTATCTTGAAACGCAAGCCCTCCAATTTTGATGATTTTTATTTTATTTTTTATTTTTTGGGGGGGAGAGGGGTCGATATTAGCAAAGAGCATGTCCAAAACATTCAATAAAGTTAAAAGCGGCAATAATTATTCGAAGAGATTTGAGAGTGTTCAGGTCTGAAAAAGGTTGACACCCATCAACTTTTGTTTTCTTTAATTTAGCACAGAAATATGTCATTGATAGGGCGATGCGTTCCAATAAATGTTTAAATCTGGGTAGTGCAATTCAGATTTCAGGGTACGCCGAAGAATTGGTATTGTTGTGATAAAAACGGTGAAAGACTTGGTAATATTGATACACAACTTTTGAAGAGTCAAGGCTTCCCTTAGTGCTAACCGCCAGTTTTCCCTGTTATGGGCTGATACTCTCTAATTTCTCATTCCCAACACTTTCTGCGCATCTGCGGCCACACAATCCTCTCACCGCAAACGAGGTCTACCCACATTTCTGGGTCCAAAAAGCTTTTGGAGATTTCATTACCTCTCATACATGCAATATGCCCTGCCCATCTCGGATGCCCAGAGTTTATAAACTGTATAATGTCCAGGTACTTATAGAGACCCATAACCTCAGCTTTTTTTCTTATTCTCTATGTACCGTTAAGATTGTTTGTTTGTTTATTTATTTAACGTCACTTTATGCTACTATGGCTAATCGGACGATGCTACAGTGGGAGTCCTAAATTTTGCCTATCCAGGTTTTATTAGGATAGGGATCTTTAACGAGTACCTGACATCGCACAGGCTCGGGACCACCTTTTAACGTCCCCTCCGAAGGACGGCGTAACTAAGGATTTTTTACTCCCATTAAAAAATCCTAGGACCACCTGCGGGTTTGAACCCGTGACCTTTTGCATGGGAGGCTGTTACGCTAGCCATCCAGCTACAAGTGATCCCATACCGTTAAGATCTTTGGTGGCTAAAACAAAAAAAAAAAAAAGCAAAAAACAGCACATTTTTTTTTATGCACCTGCCATTTGTATCAAGGAAATCCAGACATTTTGGAATAAGCTTCATAGTTGTTTCACAGAGATAAACTCACTTTCTCTCCCATGTAAACAAAAAACATATGTTTAATTTGAAATGAAATACACTTTGTGCTTAATTGAAATATATAAATTTAAATCTGAAATGTCATATTTCTATGCTTATATGATCAAGATATTTTTTCCGATTTCACTTTACTACGATTTAAAAATTGACAGTAAGATCATCTTGATTTTCCTTCATATGATCAAATGATTTCATAAAGAGAATTTACAATAAGAGGTATTTATATATTTAATTAGGTATTTATTTCTGTAATTATATACAGTAAGAGGTAAGTTCTAAGACATAGTTTATCTACCATGTCTTTACTCAATCATTTGTAATCGATTTTAATTCAATTAAATACTGAAATAAAATATTGTAGATATCGATATTTTTGTGCCGACATCACACCGGTATTGACAGCGTTCACAGAAATTTATATCGTTGTCCTATTTCTAGTGGACAGGCATACACAGAGCGCATGCGCCAGTTTAGAGCATGTTGGTGACGTTACGATGTTTACGAAATCAAAGCTTTACCCCTGCAAAAAAAGGGAGAACGCGCTTAAAGAATTTTTCACTTCAAAAATTCTACAATGGGAGAAGTAGGGTGAAAATATGGGTTTATTGATATATTTATGTAAAATAAAAAAAAATCAAATAGCATTTTTGTGAAAAAAAAATCGTGAATAGAGACCCCTAAATCAGATAACAGTATGAAATATACTTTACGTCATATTCTTATACCTATCAAATATACATTATAAAGTTCATCAAAATCGGTCGAGCCGTTTCGGAGGAGAGCGACCACAAACACTGTGACACTAGATTTTTATACACATGTATAAGAAAAGAAAAATGACATATTTGCTAGCAAAGGCGTGGGAACAGCTAGTTGTTATTTTAAATTATTGAATTATTCTATCTAAAATTGATGAAAAGGGGAAACACTTAATACCGTTATAAGTTTTATCTTGAAAGGAGAACGCCTACGGTAATGGACCGGGAATGATGGAGTCGACGCTTGCTCAGATATAGTTTGCTATTTCATCTCAGACTGCCGAAATAAATCTTTGTGAGTTAGGAGTGAACCGTATTGGTCCAATTTATTAGACTTATTGATCCCATCTAGCCCTGGGCTCGGGATCAATCATCTTTCCCCTCAAGATTGGGTCCACAAAGGGCAAGGGCTTGTCTTCAAGAAGGGTTTCTTATTAATAACGTTAAATATACCGTCGTGAGAGATCTGTTCTGTGTCATTTCCTTCCTTCAAGATATCCGACTAGCCGGGCAATATATGCGGGGCGGAGGTAGGGCAATATAACGTTTGCCGTAGAGATTGAACTCAATCCAAACTTTACCAAACTGTAGGAAGTTTCCCTGCATCTTATCTCCCGTACTCATCACATAGGCACCATTCTGTCAGGCAACAGGAGGGTATATAGGAGATAAGATTTCTATCTTACATCTATTGCTGTCTGGTGCACATTTATGAAAGCATTATGAATAATAATTTATATAGTTATAAACTTTATTAAAATTTTACTATCTCACTATTAAAAAATATTAATAGCTAACCCGGTAAACGTTGTTTTGTCATGTAATTCACTAATCCTTATAAATAATTTAGTCATTAAATAAAAAATCTGACCGTTGTCAAAATCAATTTAAGAAATTTTAAGTTAATTTAGAGAAAAAACAATACATTTTGAGATACAAAGAAAACATGTGTTCTTAAATAATTAATCTAAAACAATCTAACAGTTACATAGTTTTATCCGCTTTTCATCACTCTCCATTAATTTCCATCACTCTCCAAAATGTTTAGCTTTCCAACAGAATATTTTCCATCTAATTACTGTTCTAACGGTTGAGGAAAAATATCTAAATGAAACAATATTTATCAAAAATATATATCGGGTACAATATTTATATATTTTTCTCTTTAAACTGCTAATCAAATGCTTTCTAATTAAGTATTTACCCGTTTTTTAACATCACTAACAACTTATAATTATAATTACGTTTTGGGCAATAATAACCACTCGCAGTTTTTTGCCCTTAAAACCAAAACAACAACTTATAATGGTCAACTTCTCCGAAACGATAAAATTAAAGGTACTTAAGGGAAAGAAAAATCTATATTCAAGCTATAGTATACTATTACAATTAGAATGAGACCAACGTGATATTTAAGGATATTAAATTTAGATCGGTATAGTTGGTTAAATTAGAATAGTTTTAATTTTTAAGAAAATCGTAAAATAAAATATACATAGTGAAGAAGCTCCCTAATCACCTATTGGTACGACCTATTCTCATACCTAACAAATATCCTTTATGAAATCTTAAAAATCGGTAGAGCCATTTCGGAGGATTGCGACCACTAACACCGTGACATTTTTATATGTTAGATAGATTTTTGCTCTTTCCTCCTTTAGTTCGTTATCAATTTCATTCAACATGCATATTTACATATTTTTCATCAATGTTAACATTTTATCGTGTTAACTTTTAATTTTTTAATCTACAGAATTCAAGATACTTTAGAAGAAGAAATTAAAAATATCGGCATTTGAGCCCTGCCACATGAATGAAACTTGTACGATATTAAAGCTACTTGCATTTTACACCGATATAGGTTAAATCAACGAGTTCCTGACACCGCATGGCCGCCTCAAGACCCATTTTACGTCCCCTTCAAAGGACGGCATGACCAAAGATTTTTTCTTCCCTCATAAAAATCCTAGGGCCATCTACCGGGTTGGAACCCGCGACCTCTGACATATCAAATCCTTAATACCTTATTATATGAATCTATCAGTTGTCACATATAGTGCAGTGGCTAGCATAACAGATTTCTAATCCCGATTTCAATGGTGCAACCCGACAGATGACCCTTGGATGATATTTTATGTTTCTAACCAAATTCATAATTTTTACATCTATTTTGAGGGATTAAACAATATGGAATTCTTTTCCTTTAAAAAATCTTAGCGCTATCTTCTAGGTCCGAACCCACAACTTTTGGCATAAAATCCTATTATGCTAGCCACTTCACCACAGTTGGTCCTTAATAGATTTATATCATATGGCGTTTAATAATGTAACATCGTAGTGCCTAGCATAACAGACTTCTATCCCAAAGGTGACAGGTTCAAACCGGGCTAATGGCCCAAGACTTTTTTAAGGAATGAAAAAATCCTCTATTATTTCGCCTTTCAAAAGCGATGAAAACAATTTTGAATTTGGTTGAAAATATATAAGAACCTTTAGCATAGATGGATTTTATGATATTCACTGCCCTATAATTCACCCTTGATAGATTTATATAATAAGGGATTAAGGATTTGATATTTTAGAGGTAGCAGGTCAAACCCGGCAGACAGTCCAAGGATTATTTTAAGGGAGTTAAAAATCTTTGGGAATGCCGTCCTTTTGGAGGAGACGTAAAATAGGTCTCGTGTCTGTGCGATATCACGAACTCGTTTAAGATCCTTACTCTACTTTGAGCTAAATCGCAAAATTTAGGACTGCTGTAGCTCAGTCACATAAGATGAAGTTAAATGAATAAAAAACATCATTTAATAAAAATATTTAGTTTTTAATAACAAAATCTTATTAAATTAACTAAATGAGTAAAAGGAATTATGAAATTGACTAAAGAATTATGAATTTGATTAAATAACTTATAATTTTGACTGAACAAATTATGAATTTATTTATATGTACATGTAAGTGAAAGTAAAAATAGACAAGTTAAATAAATACAATATGGAATATTATCTAATTTCTCGGGTTTTTTTCTTAATTTAGCAATAATTATCTTGTATTAGTAGTTCAGTTAAAGGGGATGGGCAGTAGCGATAAACGTCGGTACGCCGAGACGTAAACTAGGAAAAGCAGTAAAACGTGATAAAAGAAGAGCCTCTATAAAAAGTGAAGGGAGAAATGTCCCGAGAATAATGTAGTTCCACATCTTCCACATAATCTACCAGGGAGCGCTGCGGTCTTTACTGCCTTTAGTATTTTTGTATGGGCGCCATTTCGCATATTCCGATCACATTAACCTCGAAACTGAAGATACACATCACTCTTTATATCCTTCTACTGCAATATTATATTTTATATGCGCATTACATGAGAAAATCAAGTAGTGCAAATTTTTATTTAATATGATTTAAATAAAGTTCTTTGTAGAGGTATGAAAGTTCCAAAAAAAATAAGAGTTTTTAAGATAAAGTGATTTTATTTATTAGTAGTTATTTGAAAAGAAATTCCACATCTAACCACACTAAAAATAAAACAGTCTAATTCTAGGGGAAGCCCGGGCAAAGCGGATATGTTAAAGGGAACTGAAAAAAAACATAGACCAACACGGGCAAAGCGGATATGTTAAAGGGAACTGAAAAAAAACATAGACCAACACGGGCAAAGCGGATATGTTAAAGGGAACTGAAAAAAAACATAGACCAACACGGGCAAAGCGGATATGTTAAAGGGAACTGAAAAAAAACATAGACCAACACGGGCAAAGCGGATATGTTAAAGGGAACTGAAAAAAAACATAGACCAACACGGGCAAAGCGGATATGTTAAAGGGAACTGAAAAAAAACATAGACCAACACGGGCAAAGCGGATATGTTAAAGGGAACTGAAAAAAACATAGACCAACACGGGCAAAGCGGATATGTTAAAGGGAACTGAAAAAAAACATAGACCAACACGGGCAAAGCGGATATGTTAAAGGGAACTTGAAAACGCAAAGAATTACTAAAATAGACCAACACGGGCAAAGCGGATATGTTAAAGGGAACTGAAAAAAAACATAGACCAACACGGGCAAAGCGGATATGTTAAAGGGAACTGAAAAAAAACATAGACCAACACGGGCAAAGCGGATATGTTAAAGGGAACTGAAAAAAAACATAGACCAACACGGGCAAAGCGGATATGTTAAAGGGAACTGAAAAAAAACATAGACCAACACGGGCAAAGCGGATATGTTAAAGGGAACTGAAAAAAAACATAGACCAACACGGGCAAAGCGGATATGTTAAAGGGAACTGAAAAAAAACATAGACCAACACGGGCAAAGCGGATATGTTAAAGGGAACTGAAAAAAAACATAGACCAACACGGGCAAAGCGGATATGTTAAAGGGAACTGAAAAAAAACATAGACCAACACGGGCAAAGCGGATATGTTAAAGGGAACTGAAAAAAAAACATAGACCAACACGGGCAAAGCGGATATGTTAAAGGGAACTGAAAAAAAACATAGACCAACACGGGCAAAGCGGATATGTTAAAGGGAACTGAAAAAAAACATAGACCAACACGGGCAAAGCGGATATGTTAAAGGGAACTGAAAAAAAACATAGACCAACACGGGCAAAGCGGATATGTTAAAGGGAACTGAAAAAAAAATAGACCAACACGGGCAAAGCGGATATGTTAAAGGGAACTGAAAAAAAACATAGACCAACACGGGCAAAGCGGATATGTTAAAGGGAACTGAAAAAAAACATAGACCAACACGGGCAAAGCGGATATGTTAAAGGGAACTGAAAAAAAACATAGACCAACACGGGCAAAGCGGATATGTTAAAGGGAACTGAAAAAAAACATAGACCAACACGGGCAAAGCGGATATGTTAAAGGGAACTGAAAAAAAACATAGACCAACACGGGCAAAGCGGATATGTTAAAGGGAACTGAAAAAAAACATAGACCAACACGGGCAAAGCGGATATGTTAAAGGGAACTGAAAAAAAACATAGACCAACACGGGCAAAGCGGATATGTTAAAGGGAACTGAAAAAAAACATAGACCAACACGGGCAAAGCGGATATGTTAAAGGGAACTGAAAAAAAACATAGACCAACACGGGCAAAGCGGATATGTTAAAGGGAACTGAAAAAAAACATAGACCAACACGGGCAAAGCGGATATGTTAAAGGGAACTGAAAAAAAACATAGACCAACACGGGCAAAGCGGATATGTTAAAGGGAACTGAAAAAAAACATAGACCAACACGGGCAAAGCGGATATGTTAAAGGGAACTGAAAAAAAACATAGACCAACACGGGCAAAGCGGATATGTTAAAGGGAACTGAAAAAAAACATAGACCAACACGGGCAAAGCGGATATGTTAAAGGGAACTGAAAAAAAACATAGACCAACACGGGCAAAGCGGATATGTTAAAGGGAACTGAAAAAAAACATAGACCAACACGGGCAAAGCGGATATGTTAAAGGGAACTGAAAAAAAACATAGACCAACACGGGCAAAGCGGATATGTTAAAGGGAACTGAAAAAAAACATAGACCAACACGGGCAAAGCGGATATGTTAAAGGGAACTGAAAAAAAACATAGACCAACACGGGCAAAGCGGATATGTTAAAGGGAACTGAAAAAAACATAGACCAACACGGGCAAAGCGGATATGTTAAAGGGAACTGAAAAAAACATAGACCAACACGGGCAAAGCGGATATGTTAAAGGGAACTGAAAAAAAACATAGACCAACACGGGCAAAGCGGATATGTTAAAGGGAACTGAAAAAAAACATAGACCAACACGGGCAAAGCGGATATGTTAAAGGGAACTGAAAAAAAACATAGACCAACACGGGCAAAGCGGATATGTTAAAGGGAACTGAAAAAAAAAATAGACCAACACGGGCAAAGCGGATATGTTAAAGGGAACTGAAAAAAAACATAGACCAACACGGGCAAAGCGGATATGTTAAAGGGAACTGAAAAAAAACATAGACCAACACGGGCAAAGCGGATATGTTAAAGGGAACTGAAAAAAAACATAGACCAACACGGGCAAAGCGGATATGTTAAAGGGAACTGAAAAAAAACATAGACCAACACGGGCAAAGCGGATATGTTAAAGGGAACTGAAAAAAAACATAGACCAACACGGGCAAAGCGGATATGTTAAAGGGAACTGAAAAAAAACATAGACCAACACGGGCAAAGCGGATATGTTAAAGGGAACTGAAAAAAAACATAGACCAACACGGGCAAAGCGGATATGTTAAAGGGAACTGAAAAAAAACATAGACCAACACGGGCAAAGCGGATATGTTAAAGGGAACTGAAAAAAAACATAGACCAACACGGGCAAAGCGGATATGTTAAAGGGAACTGAAAAAAAACATAGACCAACACGGGCAAAGCGGATATGTTAAAGGGAACTGAAAAAAAACATAGACCAACACGGGCAAAGCGGATATGTTAAAGGGAACTGAAAAAAAACATAGACCAACACGGGCAAAGCGGATATGTTAAAGGGAACTGAAAAAAAACATAGACCAACACGGGCAAAGCGGATATGTTAAAGGGAACTGAAAAAAAACATAGACCAACACGGGCAAAGCGGATATGTTAAAGGGAACTGAAAAAAAACATAGACCAACACGGGCAAAGCGGATATGTTAAAGGGAACTGAAAAAAAAACATAGACCAACACGGGCAAAGCGGATATGTTAAAGGGAACTGAAAAAAAACATAGACCAACACGGGCAAAGCGGATATGTTAAAGGGAACTGAAAAAAAACATAGACCAACACGGGCAAAGCGGATATGTTAAAGGGAACTGAAAAAAAACATAGACCAACACGGGCAAAGCGGATATGTTAAAGGGAACTGAAAAAAAACATAGACCAACACGGGCAAAGCGGATATGTTAAAGGGAACTGAAAAAAAACATAGACCAACACGGGCAAAGCGGATATGTTAAAGGGAACTGAAAAAAAACATAGACCAACACGGGCAAAGCGGATATGTTAAAGGGAACTGAAAAAAAACATAGACCAACACGGGCAAAGCGGATATGTTAAAGGGAACTGAAAAAAAACATAGACCAACACGGGCAAAGCGGATATGTTAAAGGGAACTGAAAAAAAACATAGACCAACACGGGCAAAGCGGATATGTTAAAGGGAACTGAAAAAAAACATAGACCAACACGGGCAAAGCGGATATGTTAAAGGGAACTGAAAAAAAACATAGACCAACACGGGCAAAGCGGATATGTTAAAGGGAACTGAAAAAAAACATAGACCAACACGGGCAAAGCGGATATGTTAAAGGGAACTGAAAAAAAACATAGACCAACACGGGCAAAGCGGATATGTTAAAGGGAACTGAAAAAAAACATAGACCAACACGGGCAAAGCGGATATGTTAAAGGGAACTGAAAAAAAACATAGACCAACACGGGCAAAGCGGATATGTTAAAGGGAACTGAAAAAAAACATAGACCAACACGGGCAAAGCGGATATGTTAAAGGGAACTGAAAAAAAACATAGACCAACACGGGCAAAGCGGATATGTTAAAGGGAACTGAAAAAAAACATAGACCAACACGGGCAAAGCGGATATGTTAAAGGGAACTGAAAAAAAACATAGACCAACACGGGCAAAGCGGATATGTTAAAGGGAACTGAAAAAAAACATAGACCAACACGGGCAAAGCGGATATGTTAAAGGGAACTGAAAAAAAACATAGACCAACACGGGCAAAGCGGATATGTTAAAGGGAACTGAAAAAAAACATAGACCAACACGGGCAAAGCGGATATGTTAAAGGGAACTGAAAAAAACATAGACCAACACGGGCAAAGCGGATATGTTAAAGGGAACTGAAAAAAAACATAGACCAACACGGGCAAAGCGGATATGTTAAAGGGAACTGAAAAAAAACATAGACCAACACGGGCAAAGCGGATATGTTAAAGGGAACTGAAAAAAAACATAGACCAACACGGGCAAAGCGGATATGTTAAAGGGAACTGAAAAAAAACATAGACCAACACGGGCAAAGCGGATATGTTAAAGGGAACTGAAAAAAAACATAGACCAACACGGGCAAAGCGGATATGTTAAAGGGAACTGAAAAAAAACATAGACCAACACGGGCAAAGCGGATATGTTAAAGGGAACTGAAAAAAAACATAGACCAACACGGGCAAAGCGGATATGTTAAAGGGAACTGAAAAAAAACATAGACCAACACGGGCAAAGCGGATATGTTAAAGGGAACTGAAAAAAAACATAGACCAACACGGGCAAAGCGGATATGTTAAAGGGAACTGAAAAAAAACATAGACCAACACGGGCAAAGCGGATATGTTAAAGGGAACTGAAAAAAAACATAGACCAACACGGGCAAAGCGGATATGTTAAAGGGAACTGAAAAAAAACATAGACCAACACGGGCAAAGCGGATATGTTAAAGGGAACTGAAAAAAAACATAGACCAACACGGGCAAAGCGGATATGTTAAAGGGAACTGAAAAAAAACATAGACCAACACGGGCAAAGCGGATATGTTAAAGGGAACTGAAAAAAAACATAGACCAACACGGGCAAAGCGGATATGTTAAAGGGAACTGAAAAAAAACATAGACCAACACGGGCAAAGCGGATATGTTAAAGGGAACTGAAAAAAAACATAGACCAACACGGGCAAAGCGGATATGTTAAAGGGAACTGAAAAAAAACATAGACCAACACGGGCAAAGCGGATATGTTAAAGGGAACTGAAAAAAAAACATAGACCAACACGGGCAAAGCGGATATGTTAAAGGGAACTGAAAAAAAACATAGACCAACACGGGCAAAGCGGATATGTTAAAGGGAACTGAAAAAAAACATAGACCAACACGGGCAAAGCGGATATGTTAAAGGGAACTGAAAAAAAACATAGACCAACACGGGCAAAGCGGATATGTTAAAGGGAACTGAAAAAAAACATAGACCAACACGGGCAAAGCGGATATGTTAAAGGGAACTGAAAAAAAACATAGACCAACACGGGCAAAGCGGATATGTTAAAGGGAACTGAAAAAAAACATAGACCAACACGGGCAAAGCGGATATGTTAAAGGGAACTGAAAAAAAACATAGACCAACACGGGCAAAGCGGATATGTTAAAGGGAACTGAAAAAAAACATAGACCAACACGGGCAAAGCGGATATGTTAAAGGGAACTGAAAAAAAACATAGACCAACACGGGCAAAGCGGATATGTTAAAGGGAACTGAAAAAAAACATAGACCAACACGGGCAAAGCGGATATGTTAAAGGGAACTGAAAAAAAAACATAGACCAACACGGGCAAAGCGGATATGTTAAAGGGAACTGAAAAAAAACATAGACCAACACGGGCAAAGCGGATATGTTAAAGGGAACTGAAAAAAAACATAGACCAACACGGGCAAAGCGGATATGTTAAAGGGAACTGAAAAAAAACATAGACCAACACGGGCAAAGCGGATATGTTAAAGGGAACTGAAAAAAAACATAGACCAACACGGGCAAAGCGGATATGTTAAAGGGAACTGAAAAAAAACATAGACCAACACGGGCAAAGCGGATATGTTAAAGGGAACTGAAAAAAAACATAGACCAACACGGGCAAAGCGGATATGTTAAAGGGAACTGAAAAAAAACATAGACCAACACGGGCAAAGCGGATATGTTAAAGGGAACTGAAAAAAAAACATAGACCAACACGGGCAAAGCGGATATGTTAAAGGGAACTGAAAAAAAAACATAGACCAACACGGGCAAAGCGGATAGATTTTCATAATCGTCATAGTTATCGCAGAAGTAACTTCTCCGTCAGGATTCGGGTGCCCACTGTTCACATTGAGAACATTGAATCCGATCCTCCAAAGATGGATTTATGTATTTCTCAGTGCATACTAAGCATGAATGATCTCCCATTTTATTTTATTTTCCTTTTGGTGTCTGGGTTGCCTTCCTCTTTATTCTTCCTTTAGTTGATTTTGGTGTTTTAGCTCCAGCTAACGTGGAGATCTTAGTTTTCTCAACAAACAAACTCAAATAAGAGCTAAAGTATGGGCAAAGCTGACAGCCTATCCACTTTGCCCGAAGAACCCTTTAGACATAATTTAAGCATACACAATTTTAAAGTGCCGGTTCCGTGAAATAATAAAATCTCAATTAATACTTCAAAACATACTTACCCCTTTAAACAATTTTTTTCTAAATGTTTATAAAAAAATTGAAAGTATACAATACAAACCTAGTCAAAAATCGAAAGAAAAGCACCAAAATTTTTTACTAAAACAAACAAACGCGCTTTTTAGTTCTGTTTGAACTGTCGTGGCGCCGGGAGAGAGTTCACGCATCGACTCGACCGCGACTTGCAGCACCATCGGTGGTAGAATTTAGGAAAATGAGCCTGTCCGCTTTACCTGAGCTATCCGCATTTCCTGGGCCTCTTCTATAACATCTTTCTCTAAAGTCACTATCCCATTCCAAAACTCTTTCAAATGGCATAGATTCATCTTTAACCAAATCCTGTTCTACAATAATCATGTATTTAAAATAGTCTAAAAATCCATTGCCTAAACAGTTCTATAGATTGCTAATCTTGAGAACCAAGTCAGCTAATTGTTTTCTCTCTTATCTTCCCCTACTTTGTCTACAGTTGACTACAAGGTATATGACGGACGAATTAGTGATAAATCTGAAATATTTTTCAAAATATTTTTACCACTCACAGACCGACCACATTTATTGCTATTAAGGCGAGCTAAAGTGGCTTTATTATTTTGTTCGACGGAAATATTTACATGGTTCTTGCTTGCCTATTTCAAATATTAGAAAAAAAATATAAAACATGCCTATATAACTGAACTGTTTACCCTATATTTTGATATACATTCCTAAACACCAGACACCCATCAATCAATATTTATACGTCATTACATCTGATCCAAAGCATTAGATCCCAGCTCCAGGGACGTTCGTAGTTTTTGTGATAGTGTGTCTATAGTAATGTTTACACCATAAATTCATATGTCCAACAAGTTTGTCATGCAAATTTATGTAGTATTTATTGATAATATCCGCAATCGATTGGTATGTAGAGGCATTTCTGTGATCATATATTGGATTTGTCGAAGGGGAGCAAATACAAATTTAAGCTCATATTGATCTATTAAGATACATAATTTATTCATTAAACAATGACTTTAAAATTGTTTAATATTTATCGTTAATAAAAATTGATGATGTTTTATTAATTGCAGTTCATGGTGGTACATATTGTGCACCAAATGCCGGCAGAGGGAAACTGGACCAGGATGGGAGCCTTCTTTCTGGCAAAGTGTCTGCCCCTACCCTTTCTGCCCCACTTACAGGTAGGTGCTATATTACTATTTTCAGCAAATATTAATTAAATTTATAAAAATAATTTAATTTAAGTTACAAAATATTAAACATTTATTAATAAACAATGATTGATCAGCTTTATATTATATTATTTTGATACACTTTAACTTAAGACCTTACTTGATATTATAATTTAATAGTTAATATTGTTGACCTTTGTTAAGAAGGATAGATATTAACAATTTAGAACTTTAGAAAGCAAGGCAAACTAGAAATGTATCATATTCAATCTATATAATAGAACCAAAACCTCAAAACTCTTTTGTTTCTCTATTTATAAAATTTTATTTTACGTGTTAATCCTAGGTATTATAATAATTAAAATTTTGATTTTTTGAGGTGTGAAATTTTCCTAGTCGATTACAAAGAATCATCATAGATAATGATAAACCCAATTCTAAAAAAAAATTTTTTTTTGTACATACGATAATCGAAAAAAAAGTATCGAACTTATTTTAATAATTAATTTGTGCTGAATTATTAGTAAATTATTGCATAGCTTATCGTTAAAATAAATATTTGTTCAGAGGTCACCTGTGGTGTAGTAGTTTTCTATGCCCAAGGTAAAGACTTGAAACCCTGCAAATGACATTAGGTTTTTTTTTTTTGTTTTTTTTAAAGAAATTTATAAATCCCTGGTTATGCCTTCCTTCTGAGGGAACGTTAAATGATGGCCCGAAGCTTGTACGATGCCCAATGTACTCGGCAAACTTCCCTCCCTATGATAATTAAACATAGATAGACAAAATTTAGGACACCTATTGCAGCATCGTCCTATTAGCATTAGCCGCAATAGCATAAAGTGCCGATAAATGAATGAACAAACACTTAGCGATCAAAACTATTGTATATTACTTGAAATTATTTTCAATTTCTTTTTGTTTTCATATTGTATATCAATCTTTATTGCATACATATATAATCTTAACTGAAGTGTTTTTTCCAAAAAAAAAACAAAAAAAACTAGGTTTTTAAAAATCACAATTAGTCAATCAAATCAAGTGCGTCTATTAACGGGCGATAACTTGTTTCAATTCAGAGCAATCTTCCTCAAGTTGAACATGAATTGGATGATGGTAAGTGACTATTACGGAAAGTAACTTCCTGGAGTAGGTTTAACTCCGAGACAGGAGAGTGACAAAGAGGAAAAGTTTGGATAAAACAGATTCGGCAGAAGCAGGGCGGAAGGAGGCCTTCTGAAAGGTTCCTCTCTTCTTCCTTACTGCTTCTTAGCTGATTAATTTACAATTAATTCACAATAGAGTGTTTACATTTATTTATATTCATCGGTATACATTGGTATTTCTTGTGTTTTACTCTGAAAATAGAAAATATTATTATATCATAGGTAGAAATAATCAGGAGTCAGTCGTGTGATTTTTTTAAATTTTTCAAAGATTCGGCTTAAATATGTGAGCCATCATCAGATTTGCCAACATGAAAACAATATATATCAATGCACTATGACAATAAGGTTTATTATTTCCAAATAACTATATTAGGGTATAACTGTTTATATAGCTGTTATCAGACAATTAACTAATATGAATAGTTCAAAGGAAAATTGTATTCCACCACTGCTAGTTATGAACCAATTTCAATGATTCTGTTTTCATTTTGTACTAAATTTAATTCTCAATTAAATAGCACTATTGTAGTATGAATTCTTATCAGCACAAAAAGTTGTCGGTATTTATTTATTTGCTATTAGGACAAACGGTTGTTCGTATATATAGGCAAGATTTGAACTTTTCCATTTTTCATTCTTTGTTTCTGTTATTTTTGTTTATCGCGCTTTACTGATTCAAAAACTCTATACACATTTATATGCATATTACGTATCTTTATACGTAAGCTCTAGAATTTTGAGGGAAATTATTTTTTTTTTTTTTTGGTCGATTACAAAGGTTCATTATTCAAAAATAAACCAAAGGCATTTATATTAAGCTTCGTTACTATTTCATTTTCTTTTCTTTTTATTTTCATTGAAATAATTCAATAAATTTCCTTTTAAGAAATAAAACATTTAATAAAATAATGAGGAACGTATCTTCATTTAAACATCATTTATTTATTCATCATTATAACAAGTTGCGTTTCGGGGTACAATTGTTAAATAAACAGTTTACGTCTATTTAAATATATGTACTCTTCATTATTGGATGAATCTAGAAAACATTTATATATAACTGAATTTCATGGGCGCCATTTCACATATTCCGATCACATTAACACAGAAGCTGAAGACACCACCCTTTATATATTTTTCATCGTCACCCTGTATTGACATGTACATGTACAGTGAAAGCTACACAGTAAGAGAAGAGGTAGGTGAATATTCGTGACGGTTCACAAAACTATCTGATAATAACATCAAATATTACTTTTTAAAAACTCTAAAAGATCATTAACCTATAACTGGTAAGGTGAAATTTATAGTAAAATTGGTGAAGTGGGGTCTCTCAGACTCCAGTCTTTTTTGTTTTTTAATTCCTGAAACATCTAGAAGGGTTTATTCTTCTAAAATACGTTGATTCAACCTATTTTCAATAGGTACCATAAGAAAGGATGCTTATAAAATTTAATAAATGCCTGATATTATTAAATACATTTTATTATTATTCCTTTTTGTTAAATGTTATATTCTAAGCAACGAAAACATTTGTAAAATAATATATAAACAATTCTTATCTTAAAGTTTATTATATTAAAAAACAGAAAAAGATAAAAATAATGAAACTTTTATATTGTAAAAAAAAAGTATGCACAACTAAAAATAGACAGTTTTTGCAATAGAAAACCGAACAGTGTCCACAAATATTCTTTTCATACTTATTACAAACTATAGATTACTTCCTATCCTTGTTTCTTGGACAAAAATATCACCTCGAAGGGGTCTCCTGACTATATGTGTCAGATTCTTCTGGTTTTTATTCCCTAATAATGATAGAGCTTTAAACCGAAGCCTTGACCTTTAACTGAAGTTCCCTAGGAGGTCCGGGAATTTCTGACCGTCTGTTCATGTGACCCTTTAACAAGGATGACCCCAGCTTCTAATACAATTAAAAAGGTGTGTAAAAAATCACGAGATATTTCTTTCAACTAATTTGAAAAACACACTTTCAATAAATCCGAACAGTAATGGTGAGGTGGGTCTACAGGACCCCAATAACACTGTCCTAAAGCAATGCCGGATGAAAACTGGCTATTTTACAAACATGTCGAGACAGGAAATGTCTGGTTTTTACAAGCCGATCGGATCGGGATAATTGTTAAATTAAATTAAATTGTTACCTTGTTTTTCTTTGCCTTGACGAAGGTCCATATTGTAGGCCGAAACGTTAGCACACAAATAAAAAACTTTAATGGTGTAATTTATTGATGACTGCACCCTCTACGCACTTATCCATCATGATTTGTTTTAGTTTGGTTATAGAATATTTATAATTTAGTTATTTTAGAGTGTCTTTCATTTGAGAACAAAACTTTCATATCTCACTAATTAGAATTCTCATATCCAACTTTTTTTTCTAATCCAATGTTTTCTACTTCTATATCACTTTGTACTTTTTATTCTTATATTACGGTTGTAAAGAAAAAAATTCGTTTTAAATATTTTTTTATTATTTAGTCTGCTTTAAGACCCAAAATATATCACCGTTGTAGGCTTATAGTATGTTTCCATGTACTTGAGGGACCATATATTCTTATCAGCAATCGTTGCGCGATAGGGCGGTGAAAGATGAACGTCCATTACTGCCTTCTCTTCAGTAAAAAGGTCGTAAACCACCCCACCATGAGTGACGGCGCTCTTCCCCTAAAACTGGCTTACTTTTCTTCCCATTTTCAATTTTTTTTTTTTTTTTACCTAATAAAAGCTTTAATGTAAAAATATAATGATCTAATTCTTCATATTGCATCTATATTCATAAAGGAAAGTACAATTTCACGCAATTTTCTGGTCATCGCAATATCTCATTTATGACTATGGTTGTAAATCTGAAATTTTTCTAGGTGGTTCGCGTTAGATCTGTAACTTCTTTTTTTCGAATATCTCAATAATTATATTACATTA
This sequence comes from Piezodorus guildinii, assembly GCA_023052935.1. NCBI lineage: Eukaryota > Metazoa > Arthropoda > Insecta > Hemiptera > Pentatomidae > Piezodorus > Piezodorus guildinii. Next base: position 166,037,051 of record CM041292.1, read on the forward strand.
TACTTATTTAAAAGATAATCAAATTTCAAACTATATGAAAGAAAAGGATCTTAATCTAACCAGCATTAGAAAATATACTAAAATTCAAGTAAATATAACAAAAGAAGTTACACTTCAAATCGATATTTTCCCGAGTTATTTTATCCAGTTGATCCCTACGTTTAGTTGTTATTGGAAATGATTTTAGGAAACTAAAACAGTTTGTTTTTTAAGAACGTAAAAAACATATTTCCAAAATCTAAATAATGCTTGTTATTTGAAGGTTTGTTTGTTGTTGCTTGTTGTTTGTTATGAAGGTAAAAACCCCCGATGAATGGGATCAATTCATATACTTATATGTTGCAAACAAGTTGTGACAAAATACATCGATTGTGTTTAAAGCGTAATCGTATTAGGTAATTAGGGATATGTTTACTGGGTTTGTGTTTTTAATTTGACATGATAGAATAAAGATTTTCATCTAAATAATAACGCTTTATTCGTTGTATATCAGAATAATTAAAATAATTACTGCTCACTTATAGCGAATTTGTGTGCATTATACATACTCATGCCATAAACACATATATAGATAGCATTTTCAAGTCGTATTCAACCTTTACAAAGTTAAATTCGACGATTTCCAATTTCAAAGTTGACATTTTCCATTTCAAATACATCCTTTTACATTTAAAATTCAACCGTTTCGATTTCGAATTCAACCTTTTTAGTTTGAATAAAATAATAAAAATCAAGTTAACATAATTGTGTGTTTTTATTGTTATTTTAATCATCAATTACGTTTTAAGTCAATGTGGCTAGTTAACTGTTCTGATGGACCCTTTTACATTAAATTAATTACGACTCTAATACTAAGTACAGATTAATTATAGCTTTTAAGACATTTTCAATACTACAACTAGTGTTTGGATTATAGTGGGATCGTTGAATTTTTATTTTAAGATCGCAAGCTCAAATATCGATTGATATTAACTCTTCGGAACATTTTCTTATTTAGTCTATATTGGGCTCAGTAGATACGTTACCGCGGGTTAGCAAACTAATTGTACTATTAATCTTAAAGGCGAAATTTATTTTAACTTTTTCGGATTTATTCGATTCTAGGCTCTTTACCTACGTTACTGGGGGTTCGCAGACTGATTATACTATTAATTTTAATTTCCTTCGCTCATTCAGAGATTTACCTAAAAAATATTTTATTTTTATGATAATTATTTGGCAAATAATACATAACGGAGAATATTTTCTTTATGCGCGATGTTAGTTTATAAAAGTTTGTTATTATAAATACAGTTATTATAAATCGAAATTTGAGCGTATTATAAAAATTAAACTAACCCCTTGGTATCGAAAATGTCATAAAAGATAAAATTAATCAATACTTAGTATTAAAATCGAGAGAACACTTAACAAGCCACATTGGTTTAAAGTATAATTGATAAATAAAATAACTATAAAAACAAACAATTATGTTACTTGATTTTTAATACTTTATTCAAACCGAAAAAGGTTGAATTTGACTTGGAAAAGTTTGAATTCGACTTGGAAAAGGTTGGAATTGACCTAGAAATGCAATATATGCGAACTGAAATGAAACTTTAGGAAGCAAAGGCTCGATTTACAGCTAGTAGTTGATAAATCCGCATTGCTGTATACATATTTATAAACCTTTCTTATTTTTCCTTATTCTCTGTATGAATGATAGTAATAATTTGACTTCAAATAAACATAAATACAATATTACTTTAAATGTTATGATTCCAGGCACGTGGCGAGAGTGTTGGCCATACTCATTCTAGTGCTCCTCGCATGGGGCGTGATATACGCCATCTTGGGCGAGGATGCTGCCCCCGGGGGACAATTCTTCGTCATCGCCTTCCTCTGCATCTGCGCTCACATCGGCGGATGGTTCTTCAGGATGATAGCCCTGCCTCCGCTTGTCGGGATGCTTCTCGTTGGCATTCTCTTCCGCAACGTCGGGCTCATAGAGATCCACGGGCCCTATAACGAATTAGTGTCCGTTTTAAGGTTAGTAAAACCATATTTTCTTTGAAATATTTAGCTAACTTAAATGCCTGCGAATAATTATATATAGTGATAATTATCAGATACAATAACAAGTAAGATGGGCCATTCAGTCATTGAAAAAAGTACTAATCCGAGATCATTGGATGCAGGATTCGTATTCACTTTCCTACATTAAAACATCAAATATTAGTAATGTCATAGATAGCAGAATGGTCAGCAGTTGATCTCTGTTGAGCACTGCATTTCACTATTCCTGCATTAAGCCTAAACATTACTCATTATGTTCACTGAAATTCTAAAAGATTACAACTTAATTTGTCAACCATATCTTCCTGCCCTACAGTATCCTTTCACACTATACCACTTATTCAAACAGATCCGATACTTAGGACTCCATCTTGACAAACGCCTTAATTGGAATCTCCTCACAAAACTGAAACAAGAAACCACTCGTAGACACCGATTACTACAACACTTACTCGACAAACGATTAAAACTCTCTTTTTTAGATCTATTTGGATATAAGGTATTAAGCTATGGGGGTCCACAAAACCATCTAATCTAAATTATTAAGAAATATCCTTAATGCTCCTTACTTTGTTACCAGTAAAATTGTCCATAGACCTTATGATCCCATTATTTGCATACTCATACCGAAATAAATACACCTCCTTTAGTTCCAAACTACTAGCTTACACAAACCCAATAGTCTGTAACCCCTCATCTATTCGTAATAATCCTCTGAGGTGCCTAAAATGTGGGGGCCTCGAGAAGTGCTAATAAAATAAACATTAAAGTCTCAATAAACAATGAAGTGCTATAAAATAAATAAAAAATGTAAAGATTTTAACAACGCTAATTTTTATTTATATTTAAATTATAAGAATAATATTGCCATTAAAGATTCTATTCTTAGTGAGGTTCCCCCCAATGGATAGATCTGATCTACAAATTCAACATTGAACAACTAACATTTGGTTGGACACACAGTCAATATCAGGGATAGGTTGATAATGCAGCTGGGACATGACGTTTAATAGATGGATGATGAAGAGCTATTGAAACATTAGTTTAATATTGCCGGTGGAATACCAATGGTCGGAAGAACCACATCGTTAGTGGATTTAAATTGGAATTCAGTAGGTTCAATAGAAAATCAAACGTCATATGTCGCTGTTGAATAGCATTGTGGTGAGTATTCAATAAAGATATAATATATAGTTGATTTTTCGTAAAAAATGTGAAGAATTAAGAATAATCCTCTATATTGATTGAGCTACACGGCTGAAGTAAAGTATCAGTTGATATATATCTTAACATATCTCGTTGACTATCTTGAAAGATATATGGAATAGAATTTATAAAACCTAAATTAAATACTGTTTGTAAAACGGTATTTCATTATTGAATTAATAATTAATGTTATTTACATCTAACTTTCTTATTTGTTTGAAATAACGGAAGACCCCAACTCTGGGTGATTACTATTAGAGGTCTATCCACTGTCCAGCTTTCCTATTCTCCCTACTTAAGACAGATTTAAATCAAACATTTGCTATGAAAAGGTAAATCGGATATACAAAAAAAAACACGTTTTATTTTCATTTCATCTTTTGTTAGTCCCAAGTTTTTATAGGACGTTTGTGAGGTCTATAATAATCATATAATTGCTATTTTTTTCCGACTATGACCGATTTTAGTCGTTCCGTAGCCAGTTTTGTTCTTGTCCTAAAACTTTTTTTTTTTTTTTTTTCATACCCTCTGGTTTTATTTACACAAAATACCAATAGAAATATGATATTTACACATGTCACATTCTGTCCTTATATTACCTAAAGGTATTCTAAGGAGGATTTCTATATGCGCTGCATGCACTATTAACCTTTCAAGGGAAGGAATATTCTTCAGCGTTTTGGCAATACATTGAGTTTAGACATAGCCCGAACTCTTTCCCTCGGCAACGTCAACGAGAGGTAGGGATCCTTACCACCTCCCAGGCTTGGATGGTGGGGTCATATCAGAAAACAATGGATTAGCACAGGCCTTCAGTCCACCAAAACATTTGATGTGCCTCCGGCTGATTTATTCAGGCACTGGGTCCTGAAACTGAAAAGCCAATTATAGATCTACCTATACTAGCATTTTCTATCTCCGGGATTCTTCAATATGGAGAAACGTGCGTCAAATCTGAGTTATCTTTTTTACCTTATTAATGAAAAAAATACTACGCATTTTAATGGACCCATTTGTAGCCGGCTGGGGTGAGAATATCTAGTTTAAACTGATTAATTATGCTACGAATCATATAGGAAACCACTTTATTTGGGAAGCATAATGATGAATAAGCATTTTTCTTTCTACTCTACCAATACAAGTTGACTTGTGCGTTAATTGAACCCTCTTTCACCTCCTTGAATCATTGGTATCTTGTATATACTGTGAACGTATCATATTTTTTTTTTTTTATTGCGTTAATCTTGACTCTCATATATCAGTAATATTATTTATTACTGATATGTGCGAGTAATATTATTACTAGCCGGTGAATGACTGAGTAATTAAAAATCATGGTACAATAGGAATTAGGGTGAGCAGTACAGTAGGAGAAGGTCTCTCATCCAATCCCTCTTCAACCTGCTATGAACGTTACCTGACAAGAGTGTTTTCAACGTCAATGATGAGCGTTTTCGAGGGCCTTGTATTTTCCTACAACAGTTTACAGTGGGCCCATTTGATGGTTAAAATCAAATTTTGGGTCTCTAATAAACTATCAAATTCTTCCAGTATCAAATCCTTACGATCCATAAATCCTAACGATCCCAATTTTGGCACAAAAAACTCAACCATAAAGACCTTAATATTCCTTATGTTGCTGATTTGGCATGAACCAGGTACCATTTCTTTAATGACAAACTGCATTTCCACTTCCACCCACTAGCTCTCTCTTCAATCCCTGACAATTATCTGAGCCGTTCGAAAAGAAAATGGTTGCACTACCTTATTTTCTAACATTTTATGGAGTACTGCCGATTGAGTTTCTTTACATGTGTGTCTTGTTTTACATTCTCATATTTACTAGATTTATTAATGAAAATACAGTTGTAAATTTCATTGAATTTACAGCAACCTAAAAATCAAGTTATTCTGATTAATGGAAAAATCTCTATCCAGTTTACATATCAGAACACAGTGACATATATATAAAAAGGAATGTGAATAATTTCAAAGATTAGTGTATACTCTGAGATCCCCTCTCCAGAATTCCTTAATCACCCTCCCCTTTTCTGTTGACCTAATTAGAGTTGAGGTTTGGCAGAGAATTCGGCAGCGGGCATACGACATAGGTGGGGAGATAAGATAGCACGGGGCTGTATTAAATCTTCCCTGGCGATAAATAACCCGCCTTGAGAGCACAATGAAAACAGTTTAACGCAGTTGGGCCCGGCCCAACCCCCCGCCCCCTCAGTCTCCTCTTAATATCTTTCTAATATAACCCCGCTCTTTTCCTCTAGAAAAAATATAACTTTCGAAAAATTGTCACTGAGGGCAAGAGAGAGATTTTCTGTAATCTGAACTGAAAATTCACATAAATCCTTAAGTTTTTAAGAATTATATTCTATTAAAACCTCTGTGAAATGATAATATAATTTAAAATGCCATAATCAGGGGTGTGTAATACTATAGGATCGTTAAGGTAAAGTCTGAATAAATAAGAAACTTTTGAAACCTTATTCTGAATAAGATACTTCCTTATAACATCAAGTCAAGTCAAGTAAAACAAATCTGGTGCCCGCAACACACGACTTTCACTTACCTCCATTATTTATATCAATTCAAGAATTTTTAAACAAATTTATAAACGAAAATACATTGTTAAAGAATTATTTAAATTGGATTTTAATAGAAACGTGTTTTATTATATAATTTATTATATTATGATCTACGAATATCAGTTTGTTTTATCGGCTTTTCATCACTCTCCGTTAACTTTTACAATAGTATGTATAAGCAAATATTTTTTCTAATATCTCAAGCATTCCAATGGTATATTATACCAGTATATTACTGTTCTTAAGTCTTAAGTTCAAAAACAAAAAATTGCAACAACAAAAAAAATATATATATATATAATAAATATATAAAAGGAAAGAAAAAATAAATAATTAAATAAAAATTGGAATAAATTAAGTTTTTAACCAATAGATAAATAAAATAAAATACCCCTTACTATTCTTTCATACATAGGTAAGGACAGGCGAGGTAGGGATGAAAAAAAAAAAAAAAAAAAAATAGATTAGTGAAAGTAAAAATAAGTAAATATTATTCATCAAAATGAAGTTTTTAAAAATCATTGTCACTTCGGCAAAATGGAAGTCAAAGCCTGCACCCTCTGAGTAGAATTGAATATATATATATATATATATATATATATATATATATATATATATATATATATATATATAATGTTTGCAGCTTTCTCCTTTTCATTCTCAGCTATCTCCTTTGAATTCGTTCAACTTATATATTTGCATGTTTTTTACTAATGCTAATCAGATGATATGGTCAATTCCATAAAAAATACAAAATTAAAGGTACTTTGCCAAGAAGAAATTTTGAAATATCGGCATTTAAGCCCTGTTAGACTATTTCAATCAGAAGGAAACATACATGATATTAATACCCGTTTAATTTTACATCGATATAGCGCGCTTTATCAAATTCATTAGAACCGTTTTTGAGAAAATCGTAAATAGCTGCAAAATGCATGGTATAAAGTGGCTCTTCTGGTTAGGTGATTTTCGTGAAAACATTTTTGCAACATCTCGGGCGTATAGTTGTCTCAAATATGAAATTTCAGTTTCATAGGACTTTTTGCTTCCGCGCGGGACTTACAACAGACACGGACACACACACCTTTTTGGCGGGACTTGGTCATTTGGACTCGGGAGACCCTAAAACGTGTATTTCCGTTGAAAACTGAAATTGGAAAAATTTTCACGATGCCAAAACCAAATAATATCTTCCTAACATGCTATGGTATATTTAGCACAGCCTAAAGCTTCTTTAATTTGGTTTACCAGGGACAGGGTATAACTAGTTTAAGATAATTAGTAAAGAATCAGTTGCACTCTGATCTGTGGTTCCAGAAATACACGGACACGTTTGTATAGGGATAACTCGCACAGACAGCAATCTAGTTTATTGCCATACAGACGGATCTCTGACGAAAATAGGCTCAGGGCGCGGAATATGGGGAATGGATAAATCTAGGTAACATAATTCAGTCGTTCAGGTTGAAACAATGGCAATGAACATCGCACAAAAAAACTCTAATTTAGGAAGGAGTGACGAACAGAATTAGAACTATCTATAGTAGGAACTAGAGTGTTGGGTAGCTGGTACCGACTAGTAGGGGGGAGCAAGGGGAATGTTAACATCCCTGTACTAATTGTCACTACTAATTGTCTAGAAAGAAAGAGTTCTGCTCATATGCCCTTATACCCGAGCCTATTTGTTGAATAAGCTTCAGCATTGCAAAATGACTGATCAAATTGGCTGCTGACTGCAAACCTAAGCTCTACAGGAGAGTATTCAGGAGCAATGCCATTCCAACTTTTTCTTCTCCTCGATGTCTTCGAAAATATTCTCTCAATGGATAGAATAATCCTGACTAGGGTGAAAGGACTATTACAGGGCGATTTCAGCTAATCAAGTACCATCATAATATGGAGTTAGTAGCCTCGCCAATTCAACACTCACCTTCCATTTTCTTCTAACGTTTCAATTAACAATAGGCTTTTTCAGGGTTCTAAGATAGAGTGGAGATACTACTGACCAAAAATCAGTCAAGTTTTGGCCAATGCCAAGGATGGACTAGGTTTAAGACAACTTGGTTATATAACATACCATGTTTAAAAAAAAAAAAAAAAGATTTGGACAAACGAAAGAAGGATTGCAGTAGCTGAAATATCTGAAAAGATGAATGACACAATGTAATCCGACGAAATAAGGTGCTAAATAAATGACAAAATATAGGTAAGACAATTAAAAGAAAATAACGACATATCCAGAAAATTTCAACAAATTAACCGTTTAAGCATTTTGGCTATAGCTCCCGCATATATTGGTATTAAAAAAGGAATCAGAGGTCCAAAAATGTGGTAATATTTATGTAATATGGGAAGTCATGACTTGGTAAATCAGATTTATATTATTAACAACCTTATAATTATTAATATAAACTTAGAATACTTGTCTATTGAGGAAACTTCAGTAATTTCATGAATTAAAAAATTGTTCAGTAATGCACGAACTTCTAATCCCACATTGTTCATAACAAAGCGTGGATGAATTTTTAATTGGTGTTAAAAACCTATGATCACCTTTATATTTATTTCAATATACATTTGAGACCTATATGGCTTAATTTAGTGACAATGTGTAATTGTTGGAGAAATAATCAAAACTGCCCTGAGAGGGGGAAATTAATCAAGACTGTTCCTTTGTGCGAGGTAATGGATTGAAGATCCTCTGGAGCATCTGCTCTGCTCAATGTTCTATTCACTTGATGAATTTAATAAACCTCAGGCAGGCCGTCGGTTGTTAACAACCAGTACATAAGGCATTACTTCTCACCTTGTTTCATGTATACCTTATGTTAACGGCATAAGTATTTTTTACAAACAAATCCTTTTTTCCATCTCTTTAAAATTCGGTCAACAAAACATTTCAAGTAAATTCTTTTAAAAGTTGTGTTTTTCTAAAAATATCATGATTTTTTTACTTCTTTCGATTTATCCACTACTTGAGACAAACAAAAAACTAACCCATAATCATAACAATTGGCTAATTACTTATAGATAACTACCTAATATATGAATAAACATGAAATCATAGCCAAATTATTATGACTATATTTACAATTATTATCAAAATTGTTAATACCGTTTTTTAATTCTAGTTTTCAACAACAATAAAAGTTTTATAGGCCAAAAGACTAAATCTCGCCAAGTCTGTAGTAAATCTACGTCGAAAATGAAAATTCGAACGATATTGAGACTACATATTTAAAATAATTATATAGCTGGAATGCTACTTTATATTGCAATATACATATATTTTAAAGATTTTTAAGAGTTTATCAAAAACATTTCTATTGATTTTGACTACACTTGTTACATTAATGTTAAATTAAATGGTCGCAATACTTTTCCTAACTATACGTTTCATAACAAAAAAAATATATTAAATCTACTAATACTCGAATGGATTTCTTTCATTTACACCTTTAAAATGTCTTTACAAGAAATGATCGACTGAACTGAGAGCTTACTGTTGGAGAGATAATTTTGTGATAGCTTAGCGTCAATGGAATATCAAGTACATTTTAGATCTGCTTGACATGACGTATTTCAGACCAGGGACGTCTGTCTATTAATGTCACAACTGAGTGAGGGGGCTTCACTTGACACCACTCTATATCCTAGAAAGCTCATGAATGTCTAAGTTTCTAAAGACTTTGACACCAGCCAAAAGTAGGGAGAATCAACAGTGTATACTTTTGGGGGGATTTTATTTAATATATGAATGGAAAAAACATAAAAATTTTTTTTTTGTTTATTTATTTATTGTAATTTACAACTGTATTAAACAACACAATAAGTAAATATGAGGAATGAAAAAAAAATGTCATGAAAATGTCTTGAGAAAGAACAACCCAATGGTAGCACTTCACTAACTATTTTAACTCAGTAGGTCCCGAGGCCACCTTCTTTTCAGTCGCCTTGGAGGATTATCTGGGATATCTAAGGAAGATAAATTACGGACAAGTGGATTTGTATGGGCAGGGAGTTTAGAATGAAAAGAGGAGTATCTATCACGGGCTATGTCTGCAACAAATGGGATGTTAAGGTCATTATGAATGAGTTGATTTGTAACAAAATAAGGAGCATTCAGGATTTTTCGAAGGATTTTGGATTGTAAGGACTGGATGCGGGAGGAATTAGATGGTTTCGTAGAGCCCCAAAGCTCGATTCCATACGTCCAAATAGGTCTGATAATAGTGGTGTAAATGAGTCTTTTGTAATATACTGGAAGTTTTGAACGTTTGTCTAGTAAGTGTTGTAGTAATCGATATCTTCGAGCAGTTTCTTGTCGTTTCAGTCTGGTGTGAGGATTCCAAGTAAGGCGCTTGTCAAGATGGAGACCTAGGTATCGGATTTGCTCAACAGGAGTAAGGGTAATGTTATTAAAAGATACTGGGGGGCAGGAACTCATCGGTTTGCGACGAAGGGTAAAGGTGATTTGGTGGGATTTGTTAGGGTTTATTTTAATCCTCCAATTTAGACACCATTCTTCAATGGCTGTGATGTGGGACTGAAGGGTTTGGGATGCAGTAGTTGGATCATTATGGACAGATAAGACACACGTGTCGTCAGCATAAGTATTGAGGACAGTATGAGGATGGAGTGGAATGTCAGCTGTATAAAGGGAATAGAGGATAGGACCTAAGATACTACCTTGAGGCACTCCAGCAGATTGGGAAAATATGGATGAGTAGGAAAAGTTATGGTTAACCTGAAAGGTTCTGCCAGTAAGGTAGGAACGCATTAATAGGAAATATGTAGGGGTGAGGAATTGACGGAGTTTGTAAAGCAGTCCCTGGTGCCAGACTCGATCAAATGCTTGTTCTACATCAAGAAAGGCTCCAGTGCAGTACATTCCGCGCTCCAATGTAGAGGACACTACATCCACCACGCGGTGACATTGCTGTATTGTAGAATGGGATGTTCGAAATCCAAACTGGTGGTCAGGGATAACGTGATTCTTTTCTAGGATAGGATAAAATCGTTTTAGGAGGAGTTTTTTCTAGGATTTTGCCCATAATGGGCAAAAGAGAGATAGGACGATAGGAAAACGGATGTTCAGGAGGCTTATTGGGTTTTTGTATCATTTTTATTATTGAAAGTTTCCAAGAAGTAGGAAAATACGTGGATCTGAGAGTTGCATTGTATATATAGGTAAGGAAAAGTACGGCTTTGCGAGGAAGTTGTTTAAGGATGTGAGGTGTGATAAGATCATGGCCTAGGGCTTTTTGAGAGGGTAATTTTTTAATTATGTTTATGACTTCAGATGGATGAAAGGCTTTAGGAGGAAGGGACATTGGGAGGGGGATAGTTAGTTCTGCCTCAACATGTTCAATGTGGGTTGGATTTAGGATATCTGGATGAGGGTTAAAAATATTGAAGAGGTGTTTACCAAATACTTGTGACTTTTCTTGATCTGATCGGGACCAGTTATTGGATTCAGTGAGGAGTGGGTGATTAAAGGATTTAAATTTAAGGAGTTTTTTGGTTGTTATCCATAAGGATTTATCAGAGATGTTGAGATTTTCTGTAAATTTCTGTAAAGTCTGTACTTTAAATTTTCTTATTTCTTTTTTTAATTTGTTAGTAAGTTGGGTGTAACGAGCTTTGTCAGATGGGTACCTAGTTTTATGCCACTTAGTCCTTGCTAGTCGTTTTTCTTTTAGAAGTGTTCGGATATGTCGTGGCAAGTTATTGTTAAGGTCTTGAGTGTTTTTGTTTGTAGGGTGTGATGTATTGTCATGGATAACTGTCTCAATTGTTGTTGTGAGTTGTTCAATGGCTGAGTCAATGTGTTGTTTGGTTTTTAATGGAATTGTCAAGTCAAGTTTGCTTTCCATGTCAACCCGAAAATTGTCCCAGTTAACATGTCCAGTAATCAGTGAAGGAAAAGAAGGTTTGGGAAGAGGATAGGAGTGCATGAGAAGCAGAACTGGACTGTGATCTGAGGAGAGGTCATCTAAGGTTTTTATCGTGGATTGGTTGTAGGTATTTGGGATGTAACGAATATATCGAGTATATCGGGGCGTTTTTTAAGGGATGTTGGCCAATAAGTAGGGTCTGATGGTGATAGCACGGAATAGCTATTGGAATGTGTGACCTGGGAAAGAATCCTGCCACGAGTATTGGATGTTCGACATCCCCACCGTTGGTCTTTGGCGTTGTAGTCACCACCAGCAATGAAGCGCGGACCAAAGGATCTGAATAAGGTATCTAGGTGATTATAGGATAGGGAATTACCAGGAGGGCAGTATACAGCTGAGATCGTTGTGGTAAAGGGGTGGCAGGATAAGGTGATAGAGGTTGACTGAATGGTGTCAGTTGGAGTAGAGGGAATCAGGGAGTGGGGTAAGGATTTGTGAATAAGGATACATGAGCCTGCATGGGATGTGTTATCTGGATGATTTGATCTGTAAGTGATGTAGTCCCGTATGTAAAAGTGAGAATGAGTTGTGAAATGAGTTTCAGTAATCAGGGCAATGTCAATGTGATTGTCGTGAAGAAAGATGTCAAGTTCGTTTCTGTGATTATTCAGACCATTGGAATTCCATAGTAGAATAGCTAGGGTCTGTTTGTTCATCTTGGGATATTAAGCGGGATCTGTGATAGGAGACTTGTAAGGAGATTGATGAGTGGTTTGATGGTGTTTTGGAGGTCAAGAAGGAAGGATGAAAGAATTGATGTGATATCAGTTGGAGGTTGATAGGAATAGGCAGGGGTGTCGAGGGATAAAGGATTAAACTCTTTCGGAGTGGTTGGGATTTTTCTCTGAGGGAGTTGATGAGGTTCAGCATATAATATAGGAGCTTCTAATGAGAGATTGTCTTGAACTGTGGGCATTAATGAAGGTGGATGTTTGGGATTGGTCTGTGAAGGGATTAGTGGTGGTAACTTTACCCTCAGAGAAGCAGATTTAGGATCACTTATTGGCATTTTCGTCTGAGGATGGGAATTTAGAGGTTTAGGATGAGTTCTCTGGGGCTGTGATTTTAAGGTCTGTGGCTGGTAATAGGGAATCTGGGGTTGAGGATGGGATGTTTGAGGCTGTGATGTGGAGGTTTGAGGCGACTGAGGTCGGGGCTGAGGTTTGGTGGCTACACAATAGGTGGATTTGTTAGAACTCGATGGTTGTTGGTATGCGTTGACTCCTGGAGCTCGATTGACGATCGGCGTAGTCCTGGTTGAAGGGCCGGGTGCTTCACTAGTAGCGCTTGAGGTCTGCTGTAGGGTTCTGGAGGCTATGTTTAGGTTTTTTTGTTTCAGCATGTTTTTGTAAACTATGCAGCCTTTATAACTAGCAGGATGACCTTCACTGCACAGTGCGCATTTTGCTGGGGTGTCCCGAGGCTTTAAACAGGTGCTAGAAGCATGTGGGCCTGCACATTTAACACATCTGGCTGGATGATGACAGTAGCCTTTCGTATGTCCAAGATTTTGACAGTTTGTGCACTGTACTACCTCATCTTTCTGCCTTGGCTCTTCGAATTTTATACAGGAATAAACTAGCCTGTTAACTTTAAATATTTCAGAATTTATGGTAGCAGGCTCGAGGTCTACAAAGAATAGGGGTAAAGGAAATTTTTCTGTGTGATGGATGATACAAGAGACGTGTCGCACACTGAACCCTAGTTCTTCTATGTCCTTCTTGATGGCCTCGGTGGGGGTGGTGCTGTGAAGACCTCTTAAAACTACACGAAATGGTTTCTCTTCTTTCAGCTGATAGCAATGAAATTCGTATTTTTTCTCTTTCAAATGATTTACTAGTATTTTATAATTCTCCTTAGTAGTTGTGTTGATTTTCACATATTTTAGGCTCGCGAAGCATTTGAAATTAGTTTGTCCAATAAGAGCAGATATTTCTTGACCAAACTTATAAAAATTTTGAATGTTGTTGACATATACTGGTGGTGGCTCAGGTTCATTGAATTCACGGGGTGTAGAGGATGTTGTTGGCGTATTATTGATGGCTGCAATGTTGTTGCTAGGAAGTGCGGATGTTGAGGCAGTTTTGGTTGGTTGAGTGTTGGCTGAAGGTGTACTTCGGTTTTCTGGAGGGCAAGTTTGTTTAGCTTTGGCTTTTTTATTTTTTTTTTTATTCGGTGAGTTACTACCAGAATTTGGCTGGGCGTTCCTATGACGTTTTTGGCGCGTCCTTCTAGTCAGGTACTGCGAATCGGTTTCACTAATCTCACTGAACGGAGTTTCATTGTCTGTGTCCATCACTGAATTCGCGTCAGACATAATGTTTTTATATATAAACAAGAAAATACGAGAAAAGAAAAATTTCCTAATTAAATTATTACCATAACAAAAAAAAAAAAAAAAAAAAAATATATATATATATATATATATATATATGATTATAATAAATTAAAAAAAAAAAAAAAATCTATGAAAGAAAGAAAAAAAAAAAATATATCCTCTAAATATTAGTAAAAAAATTAATTAGCTCCTTAAAAATTAAATTATATACATAACTATTTACAAATAATAAAAAAAACATTTTAAAGAAATTTAAAAAAAATATTCAAAGAAAAAAAAAGATTTCTTAGTTAGTCCGGGATACGAACTCAGGACGATGGCAGGCAGATTCCTAGTGCCGCGAGCGTGAACCTGGAGTGCCGGCTGATAAGAGTCCGTAGGGATTAACTGCCACGTCAGTTAGCCCAAGTGACACTGCTCAGTGAGCTGGCTATTAAAATAAGAGCACTAACCTCAATGTTTATAGTTGTAGAGTAAAAGTGTTCAACATAAGAAACTTTTTGTAAAGGCTGACTGCTGGTTAACTCCATACACGTAAGTTATACAGTGAGAAAGGCAGAGCGACACACATAGTAAACTTTACAATCGGCCATGACACTTTCGTCTTCACATAAAAATTAAAACGATATCTTAATGTTTGGTACTTGTTTTCAGTGTTAGGCAATGACACTCAATTTTATATACATTGTTCATCGGTTTTAAATATAACTCTATTTTTAATCATTAATTTGATCAAAAGCCTTTAATTATGATTTTATATTAATTAGTATTAATTGGAGTAGAAGCCTAAAATGGGATTTATCGTAGCTTTTGTGACCTTTTTTTTTTTAATTTGATTTATTTTTGCATGACATGATAACTATTAATATATCGTGTATAAAACGCATATGAAAAAAGTCAAATGTGGCAGAGAGTCTGAAACACCAGCCCATGTGCTGGGAAATCGCCCCAACAACTCCCTACTCATCACGCGTCGGCACCACAGGGTTAAGAACGAATTAACAAAGCTCCTCAGGGAAAAGATTTCACCCATTTTGACGAGGTCTACTGCATTGAGACGGACGGATCAGTTAGGTACGCAGACATCGTTGTATTCCCGAAGAACGGAACTGCTGCAATGATCCTGGACCCTACCGTTCGATATGAGACTAATTACCTCGATCAAGCGGGTGGAGTGGAAAGGGAGAAGAGAGCCATCTACGAGAAATGCACCCCTTTCCTAAAAGAAAAGTTCCGTGAGACATTTGGCGAGAGACAGTTCTCCGTTAGAGGTCTATGGTTTGGGTCTCGCGGAGCGAACCCTGGAAGCACAAGAAGATTTTTGGAATACCAGGGTGTCGATATAGGGGATATAGCGGTGTTAGCAGAAAATGTGATTTTGGACTCCCTGAGGATTATCCACCATCACCTGTATGGCAATTTAATGGTGAATATGATTATATTTTGATTATGTAATGTGCGCACCAATGATCTAAATTTACAATATAGTAGTAGAGAGAAACAAAATAAAATAATGTAAATGGCTAAAAGAGAAAAAAAAAATGTAAATATTATAAATTTGTATAGGAATAGGGAAAAAAATTGAAAATGTATGTAAAATATGTCCAAGTGATTGATAAGTATGCAGTATTATATAAGCAACCCGATGTATTTGGGCATCATTGCCAAATAAATAAAGCATTTCTCTCTTCTTCCATTTTTGATAGGACTAAAAACATAATGAAGAAAGAAGTCAGAAATAAATAAAGATAAAGGGTTATAATCTTTATAATCTCATTAATAAAAAAAACTTATCAATTTTTTTATTGGTAATCTTAGAATCAAGAATTTCAATATTTTTAATTCCCACCAAGAGAAAAAATAAATATTGCTAAAAGTTAATTAAAAAAAAAAAAAAACACAGATAGAATTATAATATTTCGTTAACTAAATTGCTTTTCTCACTCTCCTATGAAAGTTCTTATCGTCTCTGTTCACTTAAAACTCACATATTCTAAAAGTAGGTTTCCTATGCATTACAATTATACTGAAAATTAATCATCGCTTGGAGGTGACCAAATATTGTTTGGTCAAACCATTAAAAATTATTTCTACGTAGCTATTTTTTTTTTTACTTTTTAATTTGATTACGAATTTTACACCAAAATGAGCATTTCTTTGTTCACTTGT
The DNA here is from genome assembly GCA_023052935.1 of Piezodorus guildinii. Classification (NCBI taxonomy): domain Eukaryota; kingdom Metazoa; phylum Arthropoda; class Insecta; order Hemiptera; family Pentatomidae; genus Piezodorus; species Piezodorus guildinii. The sequence goes on from CM041292.1 coordinate 166,053,376, forward strand.
AATGTATTGAGGATACTGAGGGGTGGAAATTCTTTATTAGAGAGCTATTATATTAATTAAATAAATGTTAATAAGCCTTTGTCGGCAAGAGATCAAAAGGCGTTTACCTGAATCCATGGGGAACCCCAGCGATACCTCGGGAAAGTTTCTAGATCATAGTACAAAGGACATATCAGCCCCGCCCGAGGTGACGACGATGAGGAGGAGAATGGAAAGAGGGGTCATGTTTTATCCTCAAGAAGAGTGAGTCGGGGTTCCATCTACAAGAAGAGGAGGTGGCCGTCGGGGTTCTGAGAGCAGCTTGAGGATGAAGCAGGGAATGGACGTCTTAAGATGATTCCACCTTCGCCAGCCGACAGTGTTTTAAAGGTATCTCGTTATTTGTAATATTGTATGGCAAAGGTAGTAGTGAACATGTCCCTCAGTATTCTCAATCAGAGTTCCAGGCAATGTGTTAATGTATTAATTGAATCTTGTTTACTTTAATCTTACCCTGCATGCCACCTATTGGATTCGTAAACACGATACCTTTGGAAAGGAGATCCAATGGTATCATTAAATATAGTTTGTATATTGACTAAATATAGTAAGTAAGCTAGTTTTTGAAGCTACCGCTGCCTTAGAAAATCAGCCGGTCAAAAACATAGCACACTAAATTACTATTCTGAACCTAATATTTTTTTTATCTTTCCTTTTCTGATTTTGCTTCATGTTATTACTTTAATTTTTCAAAACATATTATCATAATTGTCAATTATTATATATATTTTTTAAACCGACCTAACGTTTATTCCGAAACGTCGACAAAATAAGTAAGTAGGCTTATTCAGAATATTTTAATGACAACAGCCCTCAACCGACTTTTCCTAATATGGTATTTCCGGTCAACTATTCTTCTATCATTAGAATTTTTTTTAAAAAAAGAAATGTTATTGTTACTAATTTAATCATTGAAATAATATATTTTTATGCATGCGAGTTTTTTGCAGAAAGGTTATACTTTTTTATTTGGCTTTAAACAAATTAATTAATTATTATATGACTTTATTTTTGATAATGATTTCAGTGAAGACACACAAGTTAAAGAGTAGTGGGGCTATTAATATACAGATTGTTTATATTTCCATGAAATACTTGAATAGCCGAATAAACGCTTAGCTGTCTGAAAATAAATGGGTTATATTGAAACTAATCCGCAAAATTTGTGGAAGTTATTTTGTATTAAGAGGCAGAATATTATTCTAGGGGTTCCCCAACCCCAACCGATAAAATTTACCTGGTCCCAAAACCATCGGCTCTTACAGGTCCCTCGTAAGCCATTCCCTTTGCCGATAAACATTCGTAATTGGATTAGTTTCTTGTCCTTTTTTTTATTAAGGTTATTTTTATTTTTTTATCAGTTTTCAGTTTTCCTCGGCTATTTAAGCCTCTTAATTTTACAAATTTTATTTTTTTTTTGCTTTGATAAGAAAATAAAATTGGTAAGAAATTTAACTGGTGCAATTAATATTATTTGTACAATATTACTCAAACACAACTATTTATTATATAGTTTTGAAAACTGTGAATTTACTTGTTCGAAGTGGAGTAACCTATGGTAAAGTGGCTGGCATAGCAGATTTCAATGTCGATGGTCTCGGGTTCAAACCCTATAACTAGTTTTTTTTTTCAAAGGGAGTAAAAAATCTGAAGTTAAGCCGTCCTTCGAAGGGAACGTAATTTTTTTTCCTGACCCTGTGCTGTGTCAGGTACTCGTTAAAGATCCATATTCTAATTGAATCTACATGCGCAACATTTATGACTTTTACTGTAGCATCATTAAATTAACCGCAACAGCATAAAGCTACATTAAATAAATAAAACACTAGTTTGGAGAAGTGTTTCTGTGATTTTCTTAAGTTTTAAAAATTATCCTCTTCCAGTTATTCTATGAGATGTTAAGTTAAGAGTTTTACTTACGATTACTTTATTTACTTATTTCGTGTTATTTATTTATTTTTCTTCTTCTTCTTTTTCTAGCTCTCTAGTGCCTTTCAGGGCAGAGCTTGCTAGGCATCGGCTCACTTCTCCCCACTGAGCCATCGACTCCCCCCGATTTACCCCTACCCTTACCGGATAATCATTGAAGGTGGTTCCTTTTCAACCAACTGGTCTCTTCCCTTTAGGCCTTACTTCCAGGTACCATTTGACTTTTCTATACTCCAGAATTCTAAAAATATGCCCGAACCACCTCAGTTGTCGTTCCTCGACCCTGCTATTCATGGTTGAAACTTGTAAATCCTCCTTAATAGTTTCGTTCCTGACACAGTCCCTTATTGTTTTTCTCACTGCTTGCCTAAGAAATCTCATTTAAGCTGTAATGAGTATTTTAATGAATTTATCTAGGACTGTCCAGTGTTCTGCTCCATACAACAGTACCGGTAGAAATACCGTCTTAAAATGATTAATTTTATGTCTCAGGATAAATGTTATGGTATTGGATATTTGGAAGTAGACGCGGTTTGCTTTGCTGATACGACTTTCGATTTCCATATATCTTGCCATCTCGACTTATTAAGGTTCCTAGATATTGGTAGTTTCTAAACATTCTAGCAACTCTCCATTACAGATTGTATTCATTTCCTCGATCTCCCTTCCGGGTTGCATCACCTTGCTTTTGGAAGCATTTATCTCCATTTATGCCCCTTCTATGCTTCCTCTATTTTATAACAGATTTCTGGAGGTTCTCTCGGGAATTCGCAACAAGCACAATGTCGTCAGTATAAACTAAGAATTGAGCCAGTACTGGGAATAGATTTCGATACCATACCACAGCTCTGGTGGTTCTTCTTTTAGGTATTTATTTTTCAATTATTTTAAATGAACGAAATTGTATAACTAAAAGAAATTATAATGGCTTGTGAAGACACTAGTCAATTGTAGAACTTTATGCCAGAGGTTATCTTTTTAGTTGGCTAGGAGGATTATGGGAATACAATAAGATGGATCATAGCCCAGCGTACAGTAGATTTTTGTGGTCACGAAATTCAGAATTAGAAGAGACTATTTCGGGCTAATTCTGCTACTGAAGAGAGTCTTAATAAATAATATTATTAGTTGAAAAGGAAAGGTGGTTAGAATTTGTTGAAGAATTTGATATTTCAAGGAATGGATGCACGAAGAATTTGATGGTTTCTTGTACATCCTTTAAATATGAAAATATCATAGGTCACTGTGATGAAGTAAGCGAAAGCGGCGGGCAGTTTCTTGTCGTTTCAGTCTTGTGTCCGGATTCCAAGTTAGACGTTTGTCAAGTAGGAGTTCTGAGTAGCGAATCTGTTAGGTTCTGTGCGAACCCGTGTCAAGCGGAATATTATTAAAGGACACTGTAGGGCAGTAGGTTTACGACGTAGGATATAGTTAATTAAGTGGGATTTATCGGAACTGGTCTTAATTTTCAATTCCGATACCTACTTCGAGATCTCAGATGTGGGATTGAAGAGTTTGAGAGTCAATAGTAGGATTGACTGATAACACAGAAGTGTGATCAGCATAGGTAGAAAGGAATGTGTTAGAGAATCAAATACCAGGCTTCGATTAAAAGAAAATTTACTATTTATTTTTCATATTTAACTTAGTTAATAAATTAATTTTTATTTTTAATTATGTCTGGCACATTTATCTATCAGAAGTTATTTATTTATTTAATTACCCTTTGGTCTTTTGGCCAGACACATTTTATATCTTAATCGTACAAAATATTTGTTTTTCAAGGGACTTTGTCCGAAAATTAATTTTTTTTCTATCCTATTTTAAATATATCAATTGATAATTGGCCTTATTTCAATAAATTAGAAAAGTTTACTATAAGGTAGAGATCATTCATTTTGTTACAAAGGGTTTAGGAATCAAGCCTCGAGTCAGGCAGAACGTAGTTGGGAATCGAGGGAGTTTTTTAAGAAAAAAAAAGGAGGGTTAAAAAAGTTGAGAGGTAGCGTATGGAGGAGGACCTAAGTGGCGATAGACACTGCCCGCTCCGATGGCCTCCACTCTTGCTAATTTCAACTCCTGGCCGCAGCCCAATCCTTCAAAGGACTTCCTTTCCAGCCTCTATTGATCCAATCTTTTTTTTTCTTTTAGTTACCGGTCTTTTTTTATTTTCAGAGCATTTCATCTAGTTTTTCTGATTGGAGGCCCATTATCTTCCATGAAAAGAAGAATTTTGATTACAAAAGAAAAATCGTGCTTTGCGATTGAGCCAAAATATAATTTTTCTTTGCTTGGATTTTCTTCTCGGTAATAGAACGGAAAAACCTTACTAAAAATATATTATTACATAGTTACTAATGATCTTACGAACTACTTAAATTTGATTTTATGTCCACCAGTAAAGCACCCAATGTATGAAAGCATTTTTTTTTTTTTTCCTAAGCAACTTGGGAGTTGGGGTTGGAAATCGGAAAAGAGGAAGGAATCTGGGATCTCTTTTTCTGCATTACATGCATTCTAAGAGGGGACAGAGGATACGAACAAATTTCGGTATATGGGAGCGAATGGGAGTCACGTCTAGTGATAGGGCTCACTAGTCTCACTAGAGTCCGTTGGTCAATTCTAGTCTGAGGGGACCCTTTATCTTGGTTTGATAGTACATAGTCTTGCAAGCGCTGTGGCCGTCCTGTCGGAGTCAGTGTGTTAAACAGTGGGTTCGTGATTGCATTTTACATTGACTAAAGAAATGTCGATTGAAAAAATATTTCAATTCCATGAGAGAGGGGAACGATAAAGTACAATCAATATAAACTTTGATATATTTACAATATACCTAATTTACCCAAACGTTCATTGCCAATACCAAGGATACCTCCGATTAGAAGCACCTACTTGCACAAAATATGACAACAAAATACAAACAGTGAAACATTTGCTGATAGAATGCAAAAAATATGAGAATTTGAGAAAAAAGATTGGATTGCCACACAAACTGAATACTCGGCAAAGAAGAGAAACAGATATCCATACTATTGGACTACTTAAAGATTGTCGGGCACTACAACAGGGTATAATTTATTGTGATGACGCCAAAGACCCTGTAGGGTATAGGCGGATAGCAAATAAAATATAAAAAAAATTAAACATATTTATTTATATTTACAACTGTATTAGGAAAACATAAAGTAATATGACGGAAATATAATACGATGACATGTAATACTTGTAGAAACATTACACGTATGCAGAAATCGATAGCTAGGATAGAAACTGGTTGGTTAAAGTGGGAATAGAGTTTTCGATGAAAGGAATGGTACCAGGTTTGAGCCGAATTTGATACATGTGAAACGTTAGCGGCATGGTAAGGAGCATTGTGAATTTTAAGGTTTGTGGATTTTAATGATTGAATACGAGAGGAATTCGATAATTCAGTGGAGCCATATAGCTTCTCTCTGTTTGTACAGATTGTTCTTATGATTATCATAGAGTTAGTTAATGTTCCATTTATTTCAGACCTAATTCCATCCAAATTTTCCAAATTCCACCAGAACCTCATTCATCATCCTAATCCTTTAGCTCAATCCCTATCCAGCTCCACTCATCCATACAACCCACCTAGAAGGTTGAAACGGCAGTGGCCCCGCGACCTTTTGTAAATAAATTGGAGTTCTAGCACTGGCTAGATTCTCCACTCAATGTGATGTATGTATGAGTGTGTGTATGTGTATATAGGTATAAGTGAATTATTGACTTTTGTATTGATTCATTATTGTGTATATATTTTATTGTAATTTTATGTTGTGTAAATATGGTATGAATGTAGTATGTTTGATATCATTCAGCAATACTATTAATGTCCAAATTGGGACAGATTGTAAAATTTTCTCAATAAAAATTGTTATTATTATAAAAAAAAAAAAATTTAACTAACTAATTTTGAAGAGGTTTGTCAAATCTATATTAATTACGGCACTATATTTTTATTCCTATGTGCAACTTGATTAAGTATAGTTTTAATACAATTGTATAAACGTTTTACTGAATTCATCTAAAAAATCGTCCGTTTGTCTAGTGAGTATTGCAGTAGGCAAAAGCGACGACCAGGTTAAAAAAAAAATATCCCAAAAATTATTCATCCTTTCTAATATTATTATTTAAAAATTAATTTATTAATTTTTTCTTTTGTTTGTCATTACCTTTTATTTATTCATTTTATTTGAGAAAATTTCTGATGTTACATCCATTTTTATTTATATTTTCTTTTGTATTTGTCCTACCTTTAGCTTAGTTTTTTTTTTTAATTCTTTATTAATGTTTTAATTATTTAATTTATTTTAAAAACAAAAGTATAGCAATAACTACTTATATTATGTACTTACTGATATTATTATATTATATATACTATATACGTGGAGTAAGTTTTATGTTGTACTCATATTTAAATACGTGGTACTCGTACAGGTTTACTGTAAGAATAAAAAATACTTTTGTATATTTTGAATTATTTTAAAATAATTATTTACCAAAATAAATTAAATATTGTTATTTTTAAATAAAAATTGTCTTAAGTACTTTTCCATAGTTATATTACCTATTAAGTCAAGAATTACATTACTTTTCGTTGCAGGAAAATCGCACTGGTGAACATCCTGATCCGGGCGGGACTAGACTTGGACTCGGAGGCGATGAAGAGGCTGTGGCTTACAATTCTTAAGATAGGGCTCCTTCCCTGGATCCTCGAGTCCGGGATCGTCCTCATACTGTCACATTTTTTCCTCGGCCTACCCTGGATGTGGGGTCTGCTCTTAGGGTATGTTCATTTTGCTTGTATTTACTTCTAGTGTACTTTTAAATATTAAGGCTAAATAACACACTTTAAAAATTAATTATAAAATATTTCTAAGAATTGAGACGTTGATTTTTAAAGTTACTAAAGGACATTTTTTTTTTTTCGAAATTAATATTTTGACAAATTTCTATTCTATTGGTTTAGTTCATAGGTATGAATGTAATAAAGGTTGTTACTATTTTCCATATATATATTATTTATTTTATTTTATGTACATATATCTCTTTTCTTCTTTATTTAGTCTTTATTAATTATTCTTGTATTTTTTTTATTTTAACTTTAATTTAATTTAATTGTATTCTATTTTTTTTTTCATTTACGATGTGCATATGGGATTTATTCTAGTTGTAAGACTCATTGCCCCAGTAGGTGGCAGATTGTATTATCTCTTAATGAATAAAAAAAAAAAAAAAAAAAAAAAAAAAAATGGTGGTTTAGTTTTATCTAAATCTAGCATCAGATTCTATCATAAAAATCCTTTAAAAATGTACTTGAATATTAAATTTCAATTCAAAATGTACTAAATCTACATTTCATTTCATTCCATAAGGTACTAAAAACATTTCCTTCCAAAACGTACTATATCCAATAAAAACTGATAACCTTTCATTTAATTTCCTTCCAAAAGGTACTATATTTCTTATTATTATTATACAGCAGAAGCACTTAACCCGTAATATATTAACATGAATTTATTGTTTTCTTCACTTTGTGCATTTAGTACGTCTTTAATCACTGCTACTATTTTGATCAATGGTTGAACTTAACTTAAAAATAAAACAGTTTTCAGGTTGTTTTAAACAACATAAGTGCATCGGTGAGAACAGAATTGGTTCTCAATTACTTTTTTTTTTTTCATATTCTTTCTTCTAGAGGCTACATAAATTGATTATATTAATCACTACTAGCAGTTTTTTTTGTTTTTTTTTCGCCCTCACAGATAGACAAACGATTTACTAATTGATAATATGATTAATATTTAGAATAGCTAAGTTATCATTTAGATATTAAAACTTCACTAACTGACCTTATTATGTTTTATAAAACAAAATAATTAAGGTAATAATATTTTTATGAAGAAAATGATTGCACATCGGTTACGCATAATTTCAACAGAAACATTACGAGTAGCAAAATTTACAATTTTTTTTATTTTACACACTCTCACGGTACTTGCTTCAAACCGGGTAATTCTTTCAGCTTCTACCTTGCATATCCTTATTTTTCTATATCTTTCTTTAAGTTTTGTTGCTTAATTATCCTATGATTGAAGTGACACCGAAGCCTATTTCTTAACAAAGCATTATTAAGCTTATATCGTAATTCTTCACATTTACTTGTTGTATTTATTTTTTATACATTTGCAAATTCCAATAAAACAATTTATTCTGTCTGAAACTCTGTACCTCTCCAGCTCATAAAGGGGGCTCAGACCCTCTCATACATATAGAGATTGGTATTGTTTCTACGCTAACGATGATGGGCAATGTGTAGGTTAGACAAAATTCGCGATCCCTCGTCAGGCTTTTCCCCTGCTGGTTGTGCCCTGGGAAGGTCTCCATGCCCCAGGGTTGCCCCACGTCAAAAATAATGTTCTGCCAAAGATAAGATTCAAACCCAGTATCTGGAGAACAGTTAACTAGAGTGATCTAATTGTACCATCTAATCTTATTAGCACACCGTCTGGTGCTTCTACCATAGTGACTAAACTTTTCTAAATTTTGTTATCTGATTTAAAATTTTAGTTATATGTTATTTTCATTGGGCATTTTATTGCTGATATAAATAGGTTCTATGTAATGTTAGTTGTAACAGTGACAATATAATTTTCTATGTTTAGACATTTTATAAAGAGCATACGTTCAAAAACTCAGAATAATTATCCTCATATAATTCAAAACACGACGTAGAAAATCGTATTCCGGCTCAAAAAACTACATGGCTTCTCAAAAAGCACAAAATTTAAATTTCTTGCTGTAATGAAAAAATGGGACAATTTATATAAACATTTGTATTGCTCTTAGCGCAAAATAGGTACAAAAATATCTAGGTTCTTACACTGTACATCTTCTATAGCAACAAACAATAGGCCACCGATGAATATATTATTGTCATCCTATAACACTAGAAATATAATATAGTGTCTCTTTGTCACATTAAGACATGGCCAAGCATCTCTCGATAGAAATTTAAGTTTTTAGTGATTGCGTTATTTACTTTGCATACTTATAAAATTTTTAGTTAGTCTCGGTTAGTTCGGGTTGACACAATAGTATTTCAAAACTTTTTGGTTTTATAATAACTTTTATCGTTACAATTATAGGTTACCTTTGAAAAATATATTTTATAAACACGAGATTACTAAAACATACAAATTCCAGGATTTTAAGATGTTGAATTGGATATCGTTAATATTTACCGTGTTAAATTAGATTTCTATTATTCATATTCAGAAAAACAACATTAAATCACATCAGTCCCGCCTGCTACTAAAGCATTAAATAAAGAGAGAAGTGAAATTCGAGAAATCCATTATAAAATATTCACTTCAGCCGGTGAAGTTCCCTTTAAGTTTGGCGGATGAAAAACGATCGCGCAAAGCGTTTGTCAATCCTCTCGGTAGATTTATCGTCAGGCCCAAAGGGATTCCTAATATCGAGGATGAGATTTTCAAGTAAAAATTAAACAAAAATAAATCATTTGCACAAAAGGTAGAGATAACAAGGTGAGAAAGAGGAAAAGTGATTATATTCAATGAAGGAACGGGACAGGCTTGACTTAGAGCCGGGAGGTGGTACTCCATTATTGGGCAACTGCGCCTGGCCATTATTCCTCATTCTCCTCGCGAGGATAAATCTAAATAAATCTGCCTGAGAACGGGACACGACTCCCTCCAATCTCTACCCTCCTAATTGTTCCATGTGGCTAAGGCTACCTCTCTCTAGTTAGCAGCTACCGTTATAATTCTTCCTCACTTCTTACTTTTCAAGGTAGAAGATTAAATTTCAAATTATTAAATATTAGGAACTGTTTTCTATTTTCACTTATCTAAATACACAAGATGTCTAAAGACACAAGTTTGTACATATGCAGAAGTAGGTTGGGCGAACTCATAAAAAAAATCACAGCAAAAAGAAAAAATCTGGTGCGGGCACTACACGACTTTCAGTTACCTCCGCTTTAAAATCGATTAAAGAATATTAAAGAACATTTGGAGATAAAAAAATAAGAGAAACCACTTAATAATTAATTTAATTTAGTTTTTATGGAAACATGTGTTTTATTAAAAAATCTATTATATTATTATCTAAAATAATCACAGTATTATCGGTTTTTCATCACTCTTTATTAACCTTTACAAGCTTGTGTAATAAATAATATTTTTTCTAAAATCTTTAGCTTTCCAACGGTATATTATACATTGCTGTATTGTTGTTGTTGTTTATTCCTTTTACGTTACTTTTATTCTACTATGGCTAACCGGACGATGCTACGTTGGGAGTCCTTAATTTTGCCTATCCAGGTTTTATTTGGGTAGGGATCTTTAATGAGTACCTGACATCTCACAGGCTCGAGACCACCTTTTAATGTCCCCTCCGAAGGATATTACTGTTCTTAAGTTCAAAAACAAAACATTGCATTAAAAAATATTGTTTTCACTTTTCTCCTTTAGTTGTTTTTCAAATTCGCTCAACTTGCATATTTACCCGTTATTTATCAATACTAATAAAAAAATATACCGATTTTTTTGAAATCTACAAATTAAAGGTACTCAAGAGGGTGAAAATTAAAAATATCTGCATTTAAGTCCTGTCAGACTATTTCAATCAGAATGAAACCTGTAAAATGCATGGCATAAAGTGGCTCTTCTGATTAGCGGATTTTGATGAAAAAGTTGCTGACTTTTCGGGCGTATAGTTGTATCAAATATGAAATTACGTTTGTACGTTTCGTTTTTGAAAGATACATGCACACAGATCTTTTTGCGGGACTTGGTTATTTGGACTCAGTGGACCCTAAAACGTGCATTTCCTTTGAACACTAAAATTCGAAAATGTTCACGATCACAATACTTTCCCTTAATGTATATTTCATATATAAGTAAGTGAAAGAAAAACTAACCATATTTGTGTGCCGACGTGTCTCAAATATCAAAATCATGCTCTTTAGGATTCTCATATCGTGTAAATTCTAATCACGACCTTCAATTAAGGCTAAACATTGCCACACAATCATTAAAAGTTCTTCTTATTGGTGGGATTTTGTTTTTATGACTACATCCCCAACCGTCTTCTCAAACACGAACTCAAGGGTCAACAATTTCTTCTCCAGTATAAATATTTAAGATTTATTTTTCTGTGTTTGACGTCCTTTGATGCTCCGAGAATGAAAAACAGGAAGTGTTTCATTACTACAGGTATCCCACTAGATTTGGAAAAACAAGATTCGGTCAGTCGTGCAGGAACGAAATAATATCCTACTCCCACGCTCAAGCTCTGTTGGCGTTCTTCGAATCGAAAATTATACGATATTTTCAGAGATATAAATTTAATAGAAAATATTTTTTATGCTATAGTTTTTTTCTCTAGGACTTGCAGTTATGACAATAAAAATTATATATTTTTTTCCAACCCTACCTTACGTTTATAGGCTATACAGGGGTGAGGGGAGGATTGAAGAGGGGGAGGGGTTTATCGGACCAGGGGATAAGTGTGGAGGAAGTAATGAATAAAGACCACCCCTCCCCCCCCCCTCTCCACACCACGAAAACTCGTATTTTTTTTGGTTTGAAGTTGTTGGTCATTGCGCTCTAAGAAGCTCAACCGTCCCTTCCCTTAGTCGCTATGGCCTTCCGCTTAAGAGCTATATTGGTTACAATAAGAAAAGTCATGTTTTACAACGTTTTTCGTAAGTGTTGTAGCCCGGATCTAAGATTTGACTATAATTTCCCAGTTAGAAATCTAATCTTTATTGTATTGATTCATAATTGTGTATATATTTTATTGTAATTTTATGTCGTGCAAATATTGTATGAATGTAGTATGTATGATATCTTTCTAGGGTTGTAATAACAAAGAGAGGGGATAATTGTTATGTTGAATCAAACATGTTATGTGTCATTTTCCGAATTTCATACGTTTGCCTTACTTTTTTTTTTTTTTTTTTTTTTTTTTTTTTTTTTTTTTTTTTTTTTTATGAGATTTTGATATAAAGAATTAAAGATTAAAAGATGGGGAGCCTGCGGCTAGCGGGGGGGGGGTCACCCATGCCAAAGGTTGTAAGTTCGACTCCTAGTCCTGAGGGTCAGAGATCAGCTGATGCGCCATATGGTAACAGTCGCACTTAACTTCGTCCCTGAGATTTTTGATTTTTCAAAAGGATTTTCATTGATTCCAGTCTCGAAAAAGTTGCCAGTTTTTTGGACATCGAAAGCAGTAAGGTTTGGAGTATTATTTCGGTAAGCAGAGTTTTTTTTTTTTTTTTACCGCAAACAGTGAATGCAGAGTCAATAGGCTTGACACAAAGGGTAGCCATATTTCCTCATATCAGCTGATTGCTGGTATTGGGAAAATATACTTATTACTTGTTTCCCTTTTACAACATTCTTATATTACTATCTTTTTTTATATGAAATGCGATTATTTCATCAAGTGATGTCTTCTAAAACTTCAAGTAAAAGATCAAGATCAGCAGGTTCAAATTCGTCTCCCACTAAACAATGACCCCGTCGTGATAACAATAAGAAATTACCAACACAAGCGAACCCTTCAAGTAACACTTCGAAATCTGAACCCCAGCCTCGCCCATCATCACAGGAGATGACAGATGAATCTCCTTTTTTCACACCGAATCCATTTCAAATCTTCATAGTGAAAAAGAAGACATGGAATCTGCCCCTACACCCAGAGAATCACCACATCCCCCGATATTTGTCAAAAATATTAAAAATGTTCAACTTCTTTGTGTACAACTCAATAAATTAACCAACCCTAGTAGCTACTCATGTCTGAATAGAACAAATGACACTAAAATATCTCCGGATATTGTATTGTATCGGATATAAGAGTATTGTTCTGGTGCGTTTCTGGACATAACGCAAGCTTTTGACCAGGTATGGCACGCCGGATTACTCTTCAAGCTTAAAACACATTTACCCCAGTCTCTCTACCTCATTCTAAGATCCTATCTCTCAAACCGCTCCTTTCAAGTTCGCAGTGGTGTAGAATTTTCCAACTTTTATCCCGTTGAGGCCGGTATTCCTCAGGGCAGCGTCCTTAATCCTGCAAAGACACCTTTGTCTTATCGAAGACTGGTGTAATGCATGGCGCATAAAGGTGAACGAAGCCAAATGCAAACACGTAACCTTCACTCTTCGACGAAACTCCTGTCCGCCAGTTTACTTCAATTCCATTCCATTCCTATACAATCCGCTATTTTGGCTTAGTACTTGACAAAAGACTGACGTGGAATCCACATACAAGACTTAAAAGAAAAGAACTCAATCGACGATTCGGACAGTTATACAGACTATTATACAGAAAATCTGAAATTACAGTTGACAACAAATTATTAATTAATAAGACAATACTGAAGCCCATGTGGACCTACGGACTTGAACTGTGGGGAACAGCTAAACGTTGTAACATCAAACGCATTCAATCCTTTCAATCCAAAGTCCTCCAAATAATAGTAAATGCTCCTTATTATGTATCCAACTATACCTTGCACCACGACCTTAATGCTCCATTTATTTCAGACCTAATTCAATCCAAATTTCACCAGAATCTCATTCATCATCCTAATCCTCTAGCACGATCCCTATCCAGCTCCACTCATCCATACAACCCACCTAGAAGGTTGAAATGGCAGTGGCCCCGAGATATATTGTAAATATGTATGCTGGAGTTCTGACACTGGTCAGATTCTCCTCTCAAGTGCGGTGTGATTGTGGCTATGGCGCCCTCACTTAGCTTCCGCTGGCTCTCACCAGTGATGCGGCTGAGAGGGAGGCGCTGGGATCCTTTGGACTCTGCTTGTCCTTCCACGAGTGGGGGGACAAGCCCCGTCCGGTGTCCCCTAGTTGATTGTAAATATTGTACATACGTATGAATGTGACATGTTTTATTTTTTGTTTATTTATTTATTAACTTCATTTATTTGTATTTATTTTATATACAGATTTTGTTATTGTATACGTTTATTTAGTTTGGTTTCATTTTATGTAATTTGACATTTCTTTTGTTTATATTATAAATATTGTATGAATGGGATCCTTTAGCAATATTATTATTGTCCAGTGTGACAAACTGTAATACATACGAATAAATAAATAAAGTTCTGGGGGACTTTTTCAAGCATTTAATTAATGAGGATTCACTCACATTCTCTCCCCTTCGTGTGTGAGCCCCGTCAGCCAACTATTGGCCACTCCTAAAAATAGGCGTAGGGCGTGATAATCCTATCTTATAAAATTTCATCGAGAAATGTGAGTTTATTCTCTCAGCAGATAACACCGCAGATCAAGGGCCCACAACGGCCTGTCGCTCCACCGGAAAAAAGATTAAAAGCACTTTATTCGTAAGTAGCTGTTATTACTATCACTTGCCTATCTATGAAATATATTGTAAGGGAAAGTATTGCGATCGTGAAAATGTTCAAATTTCAGTTACACATTTTAGGGTCCCCTGAGTCGAAATAGCCAAGTCCCGCAAAAAGGTCTGTTTGTGAGTGTTTGTTTATTTATTTCTTTAACGCCACTTTATGCTTCTATGGCTAATCGGACGATGCTACAGTGGGAGTCCTAAATTTTGGTTTTATTAGGATCTTTAATCTTTAGAGTACCTCGAAGGACGGCATAACTAAAGTTTTTTTACTCCCATTAAAAAATCCTAAGACCACCTGCGGGTTTGAACCTGTGACCTTTGGCATAGGAGGCTGTTATGTTAGCCACCCAGCTACAAGTGATCCCCTGGGTGTTTGTGTCTGTGTGTGTGTGTGGTAACTCCCGGGCGAAAACAGAAAATCCTATGAAACTGAAATTTTATATTTGATTCAACTATACGCCCGATATATTATAGAAACTTTTTCATCAAAATCAGCTGACTGGAAGAGCCACTTTATGCCATGCATTTTACAGGTTTCATTCTGATTGAAATAGTCTGACAGGGCTTAAATGCCGATATTTTAAATTTCCATCCTCTAAAGTACTTTTAATTTGGTATATTTAAAAAAAAAAATTGGTATATTTTTTTATTACCATTGATAAATAACGATTAAATATGCAAGTTGAGCGAATTTCAAAGACAACTAAAGGAGAAAAGTAAAAAAATGTAACAAGCAATCTTTAAAAGCCTTTTAACCAACAAATGTAAATTAATATTTGAGTGAGTGTATATGCCTTTGTTAATTTATACCAAAGCTTTATGTACTAGTGATTAGGATCCCGACTCCACATAATTATGTAATAACCATGTAACTAATCACGAATCCTCATCAATGTTGCATGGTCCATTTGATACTGTAATCTCAAAATGACTTGCACCATAGGTCCTAAACTATGCGACGCAAAGTTGATTAAACTAAATCATTTAATTAGTCAACATCAGTTGGGTACCTGATTGTGCTTGAGGATCACAAAATCAATCCTTAATTTTTATGAAGATGAATTTTTATTGTTCTCTTATTAATGTTAAATATTGTTATTTTTTATGTAAAATATTGATTTGATCCTTTCAACAACGAAATGACTAAGAGCAAATGTAACACGAAAAAATCTGGTGCGGGCAACACACGACTTTCACTTACCTCCGTTTTTAAATCAGATTAAAGAATTTCCAAATACAGTTAGAGATAAAAATGAGTAAAACCATTAAATAATTAATCAAATCGAATAAATATAAAACATGATGTTTTATTAAAAACTCTATTATATTATTATTTAAAATAATCAGTTAGTTGAATCGGCTTTTTATCATTCTTTATTCAACCTTACAAGCTTGTGTGTAACAAATTATATTTTCTAAGGTCTTTCTCTTTTTCAACGATGTATTAAACGTCTATATTACTGTTCTCATGTTCAAAAACAAAATTCGGGCTCTATTGACAAGCCGCCAGGTTGCAGCACGCTCAACATGGGTAAATTCATGTTAGTTCTTGGGAACCCAAAACAGTTAGTTTTATCGGCTTTTCTTCACTCTCTATTACCTTTACAATTCTGTGAATGAGATAATATTTTTTTCTAAAATATTTAGCTATCCAACGGTATATTATACATCTATATTACTATTCTTGTGCTTCAAAAACAAATATTTGTTCAGTTTTCTCCAATTTATACAACCATTATCAATGGTAACAAGATAATATATTATTTTTGTAGAATATACAGAATTAAAGGTAAAATATCGGCATTTAAGCCCTGTCATACTATTTCAAACATCATATTAAAGCCCTTTTAATTTGACATCCAAATAGCGAGTTTAATCAAAATCGTTAGAGCCGTTCTTGAGAAAATTATAAAAAGGTGCGAAATGCATTGTATAAAGTAACACTTCCGGTCAGCCGAATTTATTAAAAAAAGTTGCTATATCTCGGGCGTATAGGTGTCTAAAATTTCAGATTCACAGGACTTTTCGTTTTCGCTCGGAGTTACCACACACACACACACACACACACACACACAGATACACCCTTTTTGTGGACGGTCATTTGGACTCAGGGGACCCTATCGTGTATTCCGTTGAAAACTGAAATTCGAAAATTTTCACGATCGCAATATTTTCCCTTACTATATATTCCATATATAGGTAAGTGAAAGTAAAAAAGAAATCATTTTTTTTTCATAAATTATTAAATATCTCTTTTAATATAATTGATCATTATATCTTTTGGGGCTTAGAGAAGGCCAACCTGAGTTTCCAACGAGTTTTCAAGATTGTTAATTTCATAATCATGCTCAACATTTACCACTTATACACTAATATAAGGTGATCATTTACCCGAATTTTTCGGGTATACTGTGAAATTTCTTCCACCCAAAAAATTTATTGAATCAAATTTTTAAAATTACATTTTCCTCAATACACCAATATTAAAACCGTCATCGAGACACTGAAGTAGAAGAATGTACAAATATTCAAAAACGTGTTGATTTTACATTCCCCAAAATAGGTACCTTAAAAAAATATTTTCATGCCCTATCGGCAAAATGCATGTAAGATTACACTGTCATATTTAATTAATTGTGAATAGATTCGATATATTTAATTTGTTAGATTAACGTAGGCCTGTTGTAAAAATGAAAATAAAGCATTATCAATTTAAAATAGCGATATCTTCCTAACACATTCTTCTTTAATTAAGTTTTAACTCGTTTATATTCGTTTTAGAAGGCCAGTGTAGGTGATAATTTTCATCATATATATACCTTAGCAATTTTTCACAATTTAGACAAAATAATTACTAGTTTGACTGTTATTAAAGATATCTTGGCCCATGGTCGGAGGTTCATACCTGGCAGGTTGACTTGGAATTTTTTAACGGGAATAGATCTTAGTTATACTGTCCTTCGGAGGAGACGTAAAAAGGTGGTCCTGAGCCTGTGCAATGTCAGGTACTCGTTAAAGATCACTATCCTAATCAAATTTCGATAAGCAAAATTCAGTACTTCAACTGTTGTATCGTCCGATTAGCTAGAGCTTTAAACTGACGTTATATGACTTAACAAACATACCTTGATAAGTGCTAAAATAATAATAATAATGATAAGTGTAAAAATAATGCTAAAATAAAGAATTATGGCTTGTTCGACAAAATATTGATCTGTTCTATTTGCTCGGTTAAATATTTAAATTTATGTTGTTGAGGCTATGAATCACATGGCAAGTTATGTGTCTAGAGCCAACCGCGTTGCTGCCTGCATATGTTGCTGTTAGCTTGTCAGGCTAAGCAACTTGTCATCTATATATGTGATATAGAACAGCAGTACATGAATCGACCCTTGATGTAGGTTAATTCTAACTTACTAAACATATAATCTTCATTTAATCCACTTCGTTTTTTTTTTTTTTTTTTTTTCTAAATTCTTCTATACAGTAATTCCCGCAAATATATTTATATTTGAATGTAAGATGCCCAGTGTCTGTTTAGATTTTCACATTTTTATTTTATCTTCTGTTCCATGATTTTTATTTCACATTTTTAGAGTTAGCATAATCATTTAGAAGTTACAGATATATTTATTCAATTACAGGAGGATATGTTTATTCTGTACTATTTTATCGACTTGAAACAAAGAGAACTTGATAAAGTTCATGCTTAAAATACGATTCTGTAAAAATATCTAATTCAGCGCCTCATTGTTGGTAAACCAAGCCAATACTGAATCTTCGTAACCAATAAATTTTGCTCCGAAATCCGATTTGTTCGAGAGTCAGGCTTACCACTAAGGATTGATCAGTTGACTAAAAATGTTTATATGGATTAGCTATGTTTTTCATGTAGCGTGAAATAACAATAACATTGCTTGAAATATTAACGTTGTACCACATCTACTGTTAAGTACTTGACTCCTGTTAAAGTAGCAGGTTCTGTATAGCGTTAGATACACACACACACAAACACACACATAAATATATATATATATATATATATATATATATATATATATATATATATATATATATATATATATATATATATATATTAATAAATATTTCTTTAAGCGCGGCTATGGGGTAACTGGATGCTGTAGATGACGTCAATACAACCGAAACTAGTCGGCACGTGCACGCAG
The DNA here is from genome assembly GCA_023052935.1 of Piezodorus guildinii. NCBI lineage: Eukaryota > Metazoa > Arthropoda > Insecta > Hemiptera > Pentatomidae > Piezodorus > Piezodorus guildinii. Next base: position 166,071,984 of record CM041292.1, read on the forward strand.
TAGTTTCGGAGAAATGCCGAGACGGCGGACAAATGGATTTTTCTTTTTTATTTGTTATTCGGATTCTAAACATCTTGAAATGTAAGCTCTCAAATTTTGAGGGGGAATTATATATGTATATGTATATATATATATATATATATATATATATATATATATATATATATATATATATATATATAAGTTAGCTGTGTGTAAGAGAGGAATCATAACAAATATGTAAAAGAGTATTAAGATTAAGTTGTTATCATTTCGATTCCTATATATATAGGATGAAAGAATCAATAAAGTCAGTTGCTAACATACACCTGTGTCGTCTCTATGCCCGAATCCCCCCTTTTTTTAAGATAATCATTTGTCATAATTGTAACTGGTGCCGAAACCCGGGAGCCATCCGGATTATCGCGTTAGTTATCGGTGATAGGGGATTCGGGAGTACGATACAAGAGTGAGACATCATGACTGATCCCGCTGAGGAAATAAAGAAGCTCGAGTACCAGTTGGCCCAGGCGTCGGTAGATAGGGCGAAATTAGAGGCGCAACTCACGAAGGCCGAGGAAGTCAAGCAGTTTGAAGTGGTGAAAATAAGAACACAAAATTCCCACTTCATCCACGAGGTGATCAGCCAACTGGAGCCCTTTACCGGAGTGATTGGTGATCTCGAGCATTTCATTAAGGGGGCAGACCAAATCAAGGCGCTATTAGTTTCTCGGGAAGAGATAGGCACGCTTCAGGAGTCTGACGTTCGCCTACTAGAAGCATCTTTAATCGGCCGCATATCACGACGCGTCTTAAACGCTATACAAGGAGACCTCTCTCACACGTGGGAAACGATAAGGGCTAGGCTGAAGAAGCTTTACGGCGGAGGGAGATGGACCCCTGAAGAAGACGTATTTTACGTGCTGAAAGAACGGCGGAACCAGGACCAATCAGAGGGCGAATTCGCCGAGAAAATTCTCGTCCTATACAACAGGGTGGTCGAGAAAATGGTCGAGACGTGTGGCCAGGCGGAAGCAGCACAGAAGCTAGAGTTTCTGAAAGGTATCATGAAGGTCCAGCTTAACCATTATATGGACCGTCCAGGTTCTCTTCCAAGAGACCGCGACTTCGTGGAGTGCGCCCACGACCTCATAGATGCACGAGAGCGGAACGAAGCCCGCTTCGAGAAAACAGAAACCGAGTGGACAGAAGTGCGGTCACCCAGAAGGAGGAATCGAAGCCGTCCCAGGCAGTTCAATAAAAATACTGAGAAACGGCCAGGTAGAGGCCCAGAAGAGCGGAGACGCCGCCCAGAACGACGTTGCTACGAATGTAACCGTACTGGACATGTAGCAGCCCAATGTAACCTGACCCGTTGTTACGAGTGCGGGAAACAAGGACACGTCGCGAGAGAATGTCCGAGACGGAATTCCAGGACGAATAGGAGGGACCCGCCACCGGAGCCGATGGAGGTCAACAATCAGGACTGGAGCGGCCGACGACATGATAGGAGGAGCAGCGGCCGTAACAGCAGCGAGGAGTCATCGGGCGAGGAGAGCATCCGCTCGGAGCGCAGCACCCCGGCTACAAGGAGACACCGGGTAAGTGGAGTGGATAATTGGAGACGAGGGCCGTCCGGAGTAGAGGTAGTGGCGCGGCGGGGCCGTTCAGATTGAGGGTACGGCAATTGGCGGGGCAACCAATCAGGGGATCTTTTAATTAATACAAGCGTGAAAAAAGGAAAATATAATAGGTTGCCCGTGGCGAGTCTGGGGAAATCGGGAATTCAGTTTTTAATCGACACGGGGAGTACAAATTCTTTAATTAGCAAACGAGGGGCAGTGAAATTAGGTATTTGGGATGGCCATCAGCTATGTCAGTGTGCGGTCTCGACGGTTAACGGTAGATGTCGAACATTAGGAGAAACCTTTTTTAACCTTTATGATTTAACTGGGGTCGAAGGGAAAATGCGAATCCACATATTGGAAACACTAATGCCGGGATACGACATTATACTGGGGTGCGATATTCTCCAAAGGGCAGGTTTGAGTATGGATGTCCATGGGAGCCGTTGGCGTTACCAGATAGGGCGGCGGCTATATAACAGCACAGTCGCAGGTGGCAGCCGGAATATTGCAGTGGGGGCTGCTGAATGCGGACCGAATGTATTCATGCAAATCGTGGATCAGAATAAGGACCTCTTCTATCGGGACGGGGATTTCTTACCTACTACAGGTAAGACAGTGCACCGCATTCATCTTACATCGGAAACACCTGTTTATGTTAAAGATCGGCGGTACCCTCAGGCCATGCGCGATATTATTCGGGTCCAGTTGGAGGATCTACTTAAACAGGGCGTTATCCGTCCCAGCAACTCCCCTTTTAACAGTCCTCTTTGGGTTGTCGAGAAGAAACAGGAAGTTCCAGGTGCGGCCGGCAAACGATATCGCGTGGTAGTGGACTACCGTTAACTGAATGAGGCGACTAGAGATGAACGGTACCCACTTCCGCGTGTGGAAGACATACTAGACCGTCTGTCGGGGGCGACTGTTTTCAGTACTTTAGATCTCAAAAGTGGTTACCACCAGGTTCGCATGGCTGAGGAAGATATCGGCAAAACGGCGTTCTCTTGGGAGCGAGGGCACTTTGAGTTCGTCAGAATGCCGTTCGGGTTAAAAGGGGCTCCATTGACCTTTCAACGTCTCATGGACGAATTCCAACGGGGTTTAGGTGAGGATTATTCTCAGGTTTACATGGACGACTTGATTGTTTTTAGTAAGTCCGAGAGCGACCACGTCCAACACCTCCGTCAAGTTTTTCACAGGGTTCGCGAATTTGGGCTTAAGCTGTCGCTGGAAAAATCTAAATTCGGGTTGCGGGAAATACGGTTTTTGGGACACGTCGTTTCGCGTGTTGGCGTTCAACCGGATCCGGAGCGCGTACGGGCCATCCTGGAGGCACCTTTTCCCCAGAACGCACGTGGGGTTCGGCGGTTTTTAGGCATGATCAATTATTACCGAAAATTCATTCCTAGGATAGCGGAGCTCACTCACCCTCTTACCGACATTTTAAAGAAAGGAAGAAGGTTCCGATTGGAGCCCGAACATTTCGAGTGTATTCAGCGGTGAAGGGAAGTTCTGACAACGCGGCCACTGTTGGCATTTCCGGATTTCCATCGTCCCTTTCGGGTCACCACGGACGCTAGTGAGATAGCTATCGGGGCCGTTTTATCGCAGAATTTTGAAGGGGGTGAAAAACCGATCGCATACGCGGGAAGAAAGCTGAATGACGCGGAACGGCGCTATAGTGCAATCGAACGTGAACTTCTGGCCGTTGTTTGGGCGGTGGAATATTTTCGCCCTTACATCTACGGTAGGCGTTTCGAGTTGTATACCGATCATAAGCCCCTCCTGCACTTGGGGACATTGAAGGAGTCCTCGGCACGAGTGTCGCGCTGGAAGGAGCGCCTCGCTGCATATAATTTTCACGTTGTGCACAAAAAAGGGGTCGAGAACGCGGTAGCCGATTGGTTGTCGAGAGATCTTGTCGTAAACGCCATCGAGGATGACCAAAACCCAGGGGAGCCGTTTGCCTTACGGTATCTACGCGATTGGGCGGAAAGCGGGCCGGAAATTCCACCGGTAGAGGCGGACCAAGCGGCGGAATCTTCCCCTGGTGACCGACCACCGGAGCTTCCTGAAATTGACGAAATCATTAATGACAAGAAAACCCAGCTTATTATCAAATCGAAGCAGGCCGACGGAATAGAGACGCGTGCGTCCATGTATGAAGGTCTTTCGACGGTCCTCATTCGCACCCCCGTTACGATCGACGAAGCAGAGCTGGAGCGCCTGCTCCTGGAATTTAGTACTCCGGGTCGGGGTTGCCATATTTACATTGGTAATAGAGTAATCGCTGACAAGTTAAAAAGACTTTATAGGCAGGAACGTGTGGGGGTGGGTACCCCTTAATCCGTTGCCTCCGGCAGGTCGAAACGGTTACCGACCCAGCGGTTCAACAACGCCTTGTGACCGATCATCATAGCGGTAAGACTAATCATCGAGGTATCGACGAGACACTCCGTGCATTGAAGTTGCTGTACTATTGGAAGTCGATGGGTAATACTGTACGTGACTGCATCTCCCGCTGTGACATATGCCAACGGGCGAAATATGATCGCCAACCCCCAGTAGCGGCGCAGGTAGCCACACCCACCGCGACGGAACCTCTGAGGGCTGTACAGGTAGATATTTACTCGAATGAAGGGCAGTCGTGGTTTACGGCAGTAGATTCCTTTAGCAAAATCGCGATGGCCTACCCTATTGCGGACAAAACACCTAAATCTGTCTGGGAAGGGATCTTACACTGGTGCGCGACTTATGGTGTTCCTGACGAGGTTGTCTCGGATACCGGGAAGGAGTTCGACAATTCCCTGATTAGGGACGAATGTAGGACTTTGGGTTTTATTTGGCGGTTGAATACTCCCCATCACATCAAGGGTAGAGGCGCAGTTGAAAGAATACATAACACTTTAGGTGAACACTTGCGGTTACTAAAATTGGGGCGCGATCTCGACCCTTATGATGCGATGCCACGCGCGGTGATCGCCTATAATAACACGATACACGCAGCAACTGGATTGTCCCCTGTCGAAATTGTTTTTGGACAGCGTAGATGCGATAGGGGAGACCTCATTACGGCTAACAATAACGCTTTGCGAAATCAACTGCTCCAATCACGAACGGATCGCCGGGAAACGTGGGTGCGAGTTAGGAACAAACTCATCCGCGAGAAACAGACGCGTGTTGACAAGGCAAATAACCGGTCTGTGGTCTATAAAAAGGGCCCGTTGCAGTTAGGAACGCTGGTATATCGCCGCTTGCGGACGGCGCGCAATAAGACCGCGGCGCGGTTTGAGGGCCCCTACACTATTACGGCCATTCGCGAACATAACTTGTTTACCATTCGGGATACTAATCACCCTTTTCGGTCACGCACTGTCCATTTAGAAGAACTTCGGGTTCCCCGCATGGTGTCAGACCTCGTGCCGGACGGTGGCGCTCCTCAAGAAACTCCTAGGAGATAACATTGTTAAGTGATTATATTGTTTGCCATAGGCACCAAGTTGTAGTGAAGCAAGTTTATTTTTTCTGTTCTAGTATTCATGTCTAATTTTAGGTCACAGTGGAGTATTCTGTTTTCTTTTCTCTTTTATCAAGTATTTTCTGGTTAACAGTGTAAATATCCTTAGATTTAAGGTCACTGTATGTATTTTCTTTTATTTTGTATCCTTGTAATTTGTTTTTTGTTTTGATTTCTCTCTCTTTATGAGTTCCTCCAGATGAAGGAACTGGAGGGAGGGAGTTAGCTGTGTGTAAGAGAGGAATCATAACAAATATGTAAAAGAGTATTAAGATTAAGTTGTTATCATTTCGATTCCTATATATATAGGATGAAAGAATCAATAAAGTCAGTTGCTAACATACACCTGTGTCGTCTCTATGCCCGAATCCCCCCTTTTTTTAAGATAATCATTTGTCATAATTGTAACTTATATATATATATATATATATATATATATATATATATATATATATATATATATATATATATATATTCTATTTTTTTTTTTTTTTTGGACAATTACAAAGGTTCATTATTAAAAATAATTAACAGAAAATAACAACAAGAAAATACTACAGATATAACAACGGTTCCTATTTTATTCAATTTTTTAAAAATACTTCAAAGCGAAAAAGAGTCATAATTTTCATGTTGACCCGGTTCTTCGTATAGAATAATTTATTTTAGTAGTTATGAATTAACATTTTATTGTGAAAATTGGTTTTTCTTTAAATTTTCCTTTATCAGTATGAAATGAAATGGTATTTAATATATTTAAACTCTATTAGTCGGTAATATTATTTTATTAATTAATTTTATATAATATTTAAATGTTAAGATATAATATTGAAGAGCCTAAATACTTTTGAACATCAGGTGTATAGTGGCCGCAGTATCCCCCGCAGTGGTAGTACCCTGCCTCTTCCGGCTGCGGAACAAGGGCTACGGGGTGGCTAAGGGAATTCCCACCCTTATCATCGCCATATCCGGTATTGATGATGCTGCATCGGTCGCTGCCTTTGGTATCATCCACAGCATCATGTTCTCCTCCAGTGAGTAATCAGTCATATCCTAGTACCTCTTAGAAGTAACTATAATACTGTTATTTATTTAATATTAGTTATTTCAAATTATGAGTTTTTTATATTACTAACTGACTCGGTAAACGTTATTTTGCCATATAAATTAGTTTGTGCCTTTTTATGGTCATATAAAAAAAATGTAAAATCTAACGGGTTTTAATATCTCGTATGTTTCATTCTGATTGAAACAGTCTGACAGGGCTTAAATGCCGATATTTGAAATTTTCTTCCTCTAAAGTACCTTTAATTTTGTCGATTCTGATAAAAAGTGGCTAAATATAAAAGTAGAAAGAATTTGATTACCAATTTTTAGAGGAGAGCGGCAAGAATTTCGATAATCGAAAGGGTGAAAAACGTTACTATGAGGGTGAAGCTTGAAATAAAGCACAATATTCTTGAGGTGGTCTAAGAAAGAACGCTTAGATGGTAACGCCGTGTGAAACGAATGGGGGACTATCGGTTACCAGAAATAATTATGGATCGGGAGGCAGATGGCAGAAGAAGCAGAGGAAGACCCCCCAGTTAGGGAGAAAACCTCTTCAAGACCTTGTCAAGTGTCTACAGAAACATTTCACGAATAGCAGGAGAAATATGACTGGGAGTCACAATTTAAAGATAAAAAATATTATACCGTGAGCCTGACTCTAAGAACCACCAACTCCATAGAAAAGAAATTGCACAATTACTAAGGCTACGGACTAACCATGGCCGCATAAAAAAATATCTTAATTATATGAAAATAGAAAATTATGGCAATTGTGTAACATGCAAGAGAAGACCTGCGCAACATTCTACTCCGATGCAGAAAATATGGGAAGCAAAGAGAAGTGGCAGTTCCCCAAGAAACAGAAGCCATATTTTTAAAAAAGTTAGATAAACAAAAGTTTATGATGGTCAAGCTTCATTAATTCTCAGGGTAAAATCTAAAAAAAAAAAAAAAAGAAAAAAAAACAAAAAAAAAAAAAAAAGGACTTCACAGAATTTATTTTAATTTAAATTTGATCATTATTATTTTATTTTTTCTTTATCTTTTGAGTCTCCTTCCTCTCTCATTTACATTACTTTATTTTATTCTCTATTTACTTAATTTATTGATTTTTTAAAAATTATTTTGGGTTCCGTTACCTAAGTATTTATTAAATTATGGCAAACATGTATTAACCATATAGGATTTAGTGTCAATTCTTGACGGTCACTTGTATAAAAAAAAGAAAGAAAAAGACCCCCAGTCAGATGTAAGGATAGAGTGGTGGAGAGTATGGCTGGTAGGGGGCTGTCGGGAGAGGACGCGATGGACCGGCAGGTATGGGAAGTCCTACTGGGGCAGGAGTTTGGTTGAGAAAACCTTCATATTGAAGAAATTCCTGACGAAAAAAAAATATTCTTTTGGGACTTGTCCAAGGATAAATAAATAATTTTTTATTATTATTAAAGGTATGACATAGGTAAATACATACTTTGAACGGATTTGAAGACCAGCTAAAGGATAAGGGAGAAAAACTATGTTTTTATGTATTTTTTGTAGGACAGTAATATAGACGGATAACCTTTGGAAAGAGAAAGATTTTAGAAAAAATATCATCTGATACAGAAAGTTGTGAAAGCTAATATATAGTGACAAACAGGGAATAATCATATTAACTGATTAACAATTAAATATAGTTATATTATTTAATCTAAATCATATGTTTTTAACGAAAATGAATACACGTTTTATTGAAATAAACTTAAAATATTTTTCAAATTGAAGTATATTTAATAGTTTTTAAATGTACTTTAACAATCGAAGTAAGTGAAAGTCGTTTGTGGCCCACGCCAGACTTTTTTTTATTATTAAAAGTAACTGACGATATTGTTGGTGATGTGTTCTAACCAATGGGAAATTCATGCAGCATAAGAGGAATTGATGTCCAGAGAAACCGGTTTGCAGATCAGTTGTAGTATGTTTATAAAAAAGTTTTTCATTACACTTTTTTCTTCAACAAACATTTACAATGATTATAAAATCGTACGATGCTATGATTAAATGAAACTATTAAACAAACGATATATAAAAGCTTAGGGCTTTCCCTTCTTAATTGAAGCTAATCGAACGACAACGCTGAGCTGGCAAAGATTTTCCGCGGGAGGTTCGCTTCCAAGGAGAGCTATTTTTCCGCCGACACCTGCGCCCTTTGTTCAAGACCTCCACCTCCTTCCGACCTGGAGGAGACGGCCGAGGTATAATGGCCCTGGCATGAAAAGCTAGGAGTCCGCCAGGGCGGCCTTTAATTCAAATCCAGCCTCCCTCAGTAACTCTCTCCCACACTCTCACCATCTCCCTCACTCCCTCTCTCTCTCTCTCTCTCTCTCTCTCTCTTCTCTCTCTCTCTCTCCACTCTCTCTCTCTCTCTCTCTCTCTCTCTCTCTCTCTCTCTCTCTCTCTCTCTCTCTCTCTCTCTCTCTCTCTCTCTCTCTCTCCTCTCTCTCTCTCTCTCTCTCCCTCTCATTCCCTCTCTGGTATCTGAACATTGTTTGTTAGTATTCCATTGTTTCTCTTTTGCCGGCTGCGAGACGTTACAAAGGATTCGCCCAGCTTGGTTGGAGAAAAAGAGAATATTTAAAATGAGCTGAGGACATAATCGCAAGGAATAAAGAAAAATGATAATTTATGTGTTCTTTACCGCTCGTTTCATACGCTCATTTTTTTAAGAGATCCTTTCTTTGTTTCACTTATTATTTTTCTGCCTCCATGAAATTCATCAGACCTCCTATCATTCAATTCTCCTTTTTTTAAGGTAAAACTAATGTAGGTCACTTTAATTTTTATTCGCGATCACAATGAATTATATTAAAATAATAATAATATTTTCTGAATCAGAAATGGCTAAAAAGTGCTATTTTTTAAAAGACATGTATCATAAATTTCTTTATTTTATTCTTATATTTATTAATAGTATAGATCTAAAACATTAAGGACAACATTTATTGCTTATGTACACAAAAGGAGAGAATAATTTATTAAAAAAATAATAAAATAAAAATACAACCCTCTGCAATATATTTGTAGATGAGCAAGCGAGTCTTGAGGAAATTCTAAAGCTTCTCAACCAACCACGTCAATGGTATTATAAGCCAATAGAGATTTAGAACCATGACATGAAAAGAGATAGATAAATAAAACATTAATACTTTTAAAAAAAGCACAAAGAGGAAGTTGTTTTCATCCCTACTTCGCCTTTTTAAGCTATACAGATATTTTCTCGGGCTAGGGGGTGAGGACGTGAAATTAATGCCATAGTTAAGTAATTATTTTATCTTATATAGCTTCGGTAACCAGGTTGCCACACTAGGTGTGATATTTTATCGCGCGAAGTTAGTCTCTCCCACCTTTCCCACATTGAATGTATCTGATATACCTCTGCTAGTAGTAGAGATATACCAGATAAAGTATCATTCAAAAATTTACCGTTTAAAAACTACGATCCACTATAATTGTTTGTTTATGTAATTTTTAATCCCTAAACCAAATCCTCAAGTCCCTAAAGTAAAAAATTTAGTGATTAAATTTTCGCCTGAGTAAAGATTAAAATGATTATTAAATCGTGTTAATTAGGACTAACGTTAAAAAATAGCTTTTCAGAGTTTTAATTAATGAACTTATAAAATTAAGTATTGAAAAAGATGAGATAATATTATACTTTTTATGTGCATTTTCCATAATTTTATATTTGTCGATAATCTAATCACATAGTTAGGAAAGTATTTTATTAAATTGGAATATAACAAGAATCATTTCAAATACATCTACATTGTTTATATTTAAATTAATAACTAACTACGTGCCCATTCAGCTACAGATTGAGTTTATTACATTGTTTTCCACAAAGAAAAAAACATCACATCATATAATTTCTACATGAGAAATAAACCTAATCATAGCTAGGTTTATTTTAAATGTTTTACATTAATTATGTGGGAGAAGTTAGTTGAGGGTGCAATCAAATTAACACACAATTAATTATATACTTAATAACCGACAGTTCGGCCTAAATTATAGCCCTTCTTCAGGGCGATTGAAGGAGTACAGTAGTACAAGGAGTTGTACAGGAGTACAAGGCGATTGAATGAGTAATACATTATTTATGATTAATCACAATATATTGATAATTATTATTGTAAAATGTTTATTGGGACAGCAAGAGTGGATAATTATAAATATGTTTGAAGGAAGGGATATTTTTACTAATAAATTTAATGGTTCCAACACTTACCTGTAAAACTTGATTTAATCTTCAGAATCTCCGTTGAGTATAAACTTGTATCAATCCATAAATTATAATTTGTAATATTATTTTTATTTTTTTTTTTTTTCAGATTCACTTTACTGGGAAGTTTTGATGGGCCTTTTATCAATAGGTATTGGCATTCTATTTGGGATACTTTGGGGTGCACTGGCTTCCTATGTACCAGAAAAAGATGATGTAAGTTTAGAATAATTACTAACACTATATAACCTATCGGTATGGTTTAATTATAGTTCAAATCATCCCTACCAGATCATTCCTATTCATATATATATATATTATTGATTTATTGTGTATTTATATTAATCGTTATAATTATTGCATTAGAATTAGGTTTTTACTTAAGTTATACAATATTAATAACAATGCCTAACTGAATATTTTAATTCGCAGGATATGAACTCTAACAAAAGCCTTTCAATTTTAATCTTATAAACTAAACGAAATATGTATTTTCCCATGTTTTAGTCTTATATGCATTACTTTACGAAATTTTACATTTTCATTTCACTGTTTTTAAGAACAGCCCATATTATAAAACTTACAGAGATCCTAATAATATCGAATTTAAACATTATTGAAAACAAATATATCTATAATTAAAATCACATCAATACCTACGAACATCTGAAAAATAATATAAAGGAGATGGAATGTAATTCCAGAACAGGACAATGCAATGAACTGAAGATTTTAAAACTTTATTTTTCTTTCGTGTTCAGGAAACTAGACTTAGATTGCTTACGTTTAAGGATTCACCACATGATTCGAATTCGAATACGATAAATTTTCTATTATTTTATTAGTACTAACCCTCCAGAATTTTAAATCCCTATTTTTAAGGAAGCTGCAAAAATATAAATTATTTAGCACGATGTACTGTACGTGAAAAACAGTAAAAAGAGAAAGTGCTATCCATTTCGTTTATTATTTTGAATAATGAATCTCTGTAATAGACCGAAAAAACAAAAAAATTGTTATCCCCCTCGAAATTTGAAGGCTTACGTTTCAAGATATGTAGTACCGAATGACGAATAAAAAATATCCGTTTGCCCGCCGTCCCCCCCCCCACATTTCTCCGAAACTACTGGACCCATTTTTTGAAATTCACCCCAAAAATACTATTGCGTACAACGATGATCCTAACATCTAGATGATCAAAAGTGATTTAATTCAATAAATGAGTGCCGCTTTTTTTTTTTTTTTTTTTTTTTTTTTTTTTTAAGATAGGGAAAAATTTATTTATTAGTGTTCTTTAACCAAATAACCGCGAATAATTATTTAAAAAAATGAAAAGAAAACATTTAAATTTTACCCGTAAGATGCAATCATAACTTACTTATTTTTGAAGATAAAGAAAAATATGTAGAGAGTTTTAGAATCACTAAAAAAACACTATAAAAAATAAATATGGTTGATCTATAAATTCCTATAGAAAAAAGAATCATTGAAATTGGTACAGAACTAGCTGAGATGTAGCGTTTTGAAATTAGCAGCAGGGATACTCCATTTTTTTAAAAATCATTTATTGCTTTTCATGTAAGTTAATTACCTATAAACAATTTCACCCTAATATAGTTATTTGGAAAAAATTAACCATTGTTTAATAATTTGTAGCGTTTTTAATATGTAATAAAACTCTCATTTAAATAAATAAGATTTTTATGGAGATTCCTGAAAATCATTTAATCAGAGTAAAAAGGAATTGGGCTTAAATTTAATCGTACCACACTTCTACACTATGCAGAATTAAATCTATAAAATGGTTTACTGGTACAAATATTCTTAACTATCTGATCAGTGTTATCGGTGTCCTAGATTAGGGGTACTCACTACGTTTGCTATAGCATGCTATTTGTGTTATTTTGCTAAACCCGTCGAATTTCTACGGTTATTTCCTGTATAAAATTGATGTGTTTACCACAATAGCACAAATAGCATGCTATAGCAAACGAAGTGAGTACCCCTATTGTAAGTAACTATATCCCATTAGCATATATTTAGAGTTAAAATTATTTCTTGAATGTACTAATAATTTGTAAATTATACCCGACAGCCATTCGTGGTGCCCCTTCGAATCCTGATCCTGTTGGGAGGTGGCCTGATAGCTGTGCTCGGGAGCGACCTGATTGGGCTGGGAGGCGCTGGGCCCCTTGGCTGTATAGCAGCTGCCTTCTTGTCTGTCTACGCCTGGACCAAACAAGGTTGGGATGTTGAGGATGTGAGTGAGAGAATACATTATCAATTAACATCAATATCAATAGTTTTATAGTAGACTAGACCGGATGGTGGCCAAGAAATAAAACAAGGAAATAAATCTTTAACTATACAGGACGTCTCATAAATGTTAGAGCTTAAATTGCTTAAACTAGACCTTAAATTGAACAAAAAAGTTCATATGATCCATCATCCGATTCTCAACAGTTAATAATAATGATTTTTTAAAATATATTTTTATTGAAATGTACAACTGCATATTACTATACAACAAGTAAATATGCTGATAAATGACAAAATAAATTTAAATAAACATGAAGAGAAACTGAGAGATTAAAGAGAACTGCCCATTGCCAGCATTCTTTAATATAATAATGATAATTTCTAAAGTCCATTTAGAATAATACAAAATACAATAAATGTGGTATTTATAGCCTTAGAGTAAGAATAGTAGAATAGAAAACATACAGTGAAAAATAATTAGGAAATAAAAAATAAGATGAATAACAAAACAAAAAAATCTGGTGCGGGCAACACACGACTTTCACTTACCTAAATTTTTAAAATCAATGAAAGAATTTTCAAATACAGTTAGAGATAAAAATACGTGAAACTATTAATGAATTAATCAAATTGAATTTATATATAAACATGTGTTTTATTAAAAAATCTATTATATTATTATCTAAAATAATCAGTTAGTTTTATCTTCTTCTCATCACTCTCTATCAACTTCTAAAAGCTTGTGTATGAGATAATATTTTTTCTAAAATCTTTAGCTTTCCAACGGTATATCATACATGTATATTACTGCTCTTATGTTCAAAAACGAAAAATTTCATTAAAAATATATTTTTTCTCTTTTCTCCTTTAGTTGGGTATCGAATTTATTCAATTTATATATTTACCTGTTTTTCATCAGCGCTAACAAGATAATCTAGTTATTATTATTGAATCTAAAAAATTAAAGGTACTTTAGAGGAAGAAAATTTAAAATATCGGCATTTAAGCCCTGTCAGACCATTTTTATCAAAATAAAACCTACATGATATTAAAGCCCATTTAATTTTACATCGATTTAGCGAGTTTAATCAAAATCGTCGGAACCGTTTTTGAGAAAATCGAAAAAAGGTGCAAAATGCATCGTATAAAGTGCCTCTTCTGGTAAGCTCATTTTGATGAAAAAAGTTTTGTCACGTCTCGGGCGTATAGTTGTCTTAAATATGAAATTTCAGTTTCATAGGACTTACCGTTTCCGCCCGGGAGTTACCACAGACACACACACACACAGACCTTTTTGCGGGACTTGGTTATCTGGACTCAGGGGACCCTAAAACGTGTATTTCCGTTGAAAACTGGAATTCGAAAATTTTCACGATCGCAATACTTTCCTTACTATATATAGTAAGTGAAAGTAAAAATATATTTTTTCTGTTTTCTCCTTTAGTTGGGTATCGAATTTATTCAATTTATATATTTACCTGTTTTTCATCAGCGCTAACAAGATAATCTAGTTATTATTATTGAATCTACAAAATTAAAGGTACTTTAGAGGAAGAAAATTTAAAATATCGGCATTTAAGCCCTGTCAGACCATTTTTATCCAAATAAAACCTACATGTTATTAAAGTCCATTTAATTTTACATCGATATAGCGAGTTTAATCAAAATCGTCGGAACCGTTTTTGAGAAAAACGAAAAAAGGTGCAAAATGCATGGTATAAAGTGCCTCTTCTGGTAAGCTCATTTTGATGAAAAAAGTTTTGTCACGTCTCGGGCGTATAGTTGTCTTAAATATGAAATTTCAGTTTCATAGGACTTACCGTTTCCGCCCGGGAGTTACCACAGACACACACACACACAGACACACACACACACAGACCTTTTTGCGGGACTTGGTTATTTGGACTCAGGGGACCCTAAAACGTGTATTTCCGTTGAAAACTGGAATTCGAAAATTTTCACGATCGCAATACTTTCCTTACTATATATAGTAAGTGAAAGTAAAAATATATTTTTTCTGTTTTCTCCTTTAGTTGGGTATCGAATTTATTCAATTTATATATTTACCTGTTTTTCATCAGCGCTAACAAGATAATCTAGTTATTATTATTGAATCTACAATATTAAAGGTACTTTAGAAGAAGAAAATTTAAAATATCGGCATTTAAGCCCTGTCAGACCATTTTTATCCAAATAAAACCTACATGATATTAAAGCCCATTTAATTTTACATCGATATAGCGAGTTTAATCAAAATCGTCGGAACCGTTTTTGAGAAAATCGAAAAAAGGTGCAAAATGCATGGTATAAAGTGCCTCTTCTGGTAAGCTCATTTTGATGAAAAAAGTTTTGTCACGTCTCGGGCGTATAGTTGTCTTAAATATGAAATTTCAGTTTCATAGGACTTACCGTTTCCGTCCGGGAGTTACCACAGACCACACACACACACAGACACACACACACAGACCTTTTTGCGGGACTTGGTTATTTGGACTCAGGGGACCCTAAAACGTGTATTTCCGTTGAAAACTGGAATTCGAAAATTTTCACGCACGATCGCAATACTTTCCTTACTATATATAGTAAGTGAAAGTAAAAATATATTTTTTCTGTTTTCTCCTTTAGTTGGGTATCGAATTTATTCAATTTATATATTTACCTGTTTTTTATCAGCGCTAACAAGATAATCTAGTTATTATTATTGAATCTACAAAATTAAAGGTACTTTAGAAGAAGAAAATTTAAAATATCGGCATTTAAGCCCTGTCAGACCATTTTAATCCAAATAAAACCTACATGATATTAAAGCCCATTTAATTTTACATCGATATAGCGAGTTTAATCAAAATCGTCGGAACCGTTTTTGAGAAAATCGAAAAAAGGTGCAAAATGCATGGTATAAAGTGCCTCTTCTGGTAAGCTCATTTTGATGAAAAAAGTTTTGTCACGTCTCGGGCGTATAGTTGTCTTAAATATGAAATTTCAGTTTCATAGGACTTACCGTTTCCGCCCGGGAGTTACCACAGACACACACACAGACACACACACACACAGACCTTTTTGCGGGACTTGGTTATTTGGACTCAGGGGACCCTAAAACGTGTATTTCCGTTGAAAACTGGAATTCGAAAATTTTCACGATCGCAATACTTTCCTTACTATATATAGTAAGTGAAAGTAAAAATATATTTTTTCTGTTTTCTCCTTTAGTTGGGTATCGAATTTATTCAATTTATATATTTACCTGTTTTTCATCAGCGCTAACAAGATAATCTAGTTATTATTATTGAATCTACAATATTAAAGGTACTTTAGAAGAAGAAAATTTAAAATATCGGCATTTAAGCCCTGTCAGACCATTTTTATCCAAATAAAACCTACATGATATTAAAGCCCATTTAATTTTACATCGATATAGCGAGTTTAATCAAAATCGTCGGAACCGTTTTTGAGAAAATCGAAAAAAGGTGCAAAATGCATGGTATAAAGTGCCTCTTCTGGTAAGCTCATTTTGATGAAAAAAGTTTTGTCACGTCTCGGGCGTATAGTTGTCTTAAATATGAAATTTCAGTTTCATAGGACTTACCGTTTCCGCCCGGGAGTTACCACAGACACACACACACACAGACACACACACACAGACCTTTTTGCGGGACTTGGTTATTTGGACTCAGGGGACCCTAAAACGTGTATTTCCGTTGAAAACTGGAATTCGAAAATTTTCACGATCGCAATACTTTCCTTACTATATATAGTAAGTGAAAGTAAAAATATATTTTTTCTGTTTTCTCCTTTAGTTGGGTATCGAATTTATTCAATTTATATATTTACCTGTTTTTCATCAGCGCTAACAAGATAATCTAGTTATTATTATTGAATCTACAATATTAAAGGTACTTTAGAAGAAGAAAATTTAAAATATCGGCATTTAAGCCCTGTCAGACCATTTTTATCCAAATAAAACCTACATGATATTAAAGCCCATTTAATTTTACATCGATATAGCGAGTTTAATCAAAATCGTCGGAACCGGTTTTGAGAAAATCGAAAAAAGGTGCAAAATGCATGGTATAAAGTGCCTCTTCTGGTAAGCTCATTTTGATGAAAAAAGTTTTGTCACGTCTCGGGCGTATAGTTGTCTTAAATATGAAATTTCAGTTTCATAGGACTTACCGTTTCCGCCCGGGAGTTACCACAGACACACACACAGACACACACACACACAGACCTTTTTGCGGGACTTGGTTATTTGGACTCAGGGGACCCTAAAACGTGTATTTCCGTTGAAAACTGGAATTCGAAAATTTTCACGATCGCAATACTTTCCTTACTATATATAGTAAGTGAAAGTAAAAATATATTTTTTTCTGTTTTCTCCTTTAGTTGGGTATCGAATTTATTCAATTTATATATTTACCTGTTTTTCATCAGCGCTAACAAGATAATCTAGTTATTATTATTGAATCTACAATATTAAAGGTACTTTAGAAGAAGAAAATTTAAAATATCGGCATTTAAGCCCTGTCAGACCATTTTTATCCAAATAAAACCTACATGATATTAAAGCCCATTTAATTTCACATCGATATAGCGAGTTTAATCAAAATCGTCGGAACCGTTTTTGAGAAAATCGAAAAAAGGTGCAAAATGCATGGTATAAAGTGCCTCTTCTGGTAAGCTCATTTTGATGAAAAAAGTTTTGTCACGTCTCGGGCGTATAGTTGTCTTAAATATGAAATTTCAGTTTCATAGGACTTACCGTTTCCGCCCGGGAGTTACCACAGACCACACACACAGACACACACACACACAGACCTTTTTGCGGGACTTGGTTATTTGGACTCAGGGGACCCTAAAACGTGTATTTCCGTTGAAAACTGGAATTCGAAAATTTTCACGATCGCAATACTTTCCTTACTATATATAGTAAGTGAAAGTAAAAATATATTTTTTCTGTTTTCTCCTTTAGTTGGGTATCGAATTTATTCAATTTATATATTTACCTGTTTTTCATCAGCGCTAACAAGATAATCTAGTTATTATTATTGAATCTACAATATTAAAGGTACTTTAGAAGAAGAAAATTTAAAATATCGGCATTTAAGCCCTGTCAGACCATTTTTATCCAAATAAAACCTACATGATATTAAAGCCCATTTAATTTTACATCGATATAGCGAGTTTAATCAAAATCGTCGGAACCGTTTTGAGAAAATCGAAAAAAGGTGCAAAATGCATGGTATAAAGTGCCTCTTCTGGTAAGCTCATTTTGATGAAAAAAGTTTTGTCACGTCTCGGGCGTATAGTTGTCTTAAATATGAAATTTCAGTTTCATAGGACTTACCGTTTCCGCCCGGGAGTTACCACAGACACACACACAGACACACACACACACAGACCTTTTTGCGGGACTTGGTTATTTGGACTCAGGGGACCCTAAAACGTGTATTTCCGTTGAAAACTGGAATTCGAAAATTTTCACGATCGCAATACTTTCCTTACTATATATAGTAAGTGAAAGTAAAAATATATTTTTTCTGTTTTCTCCTTTAGTTGGGTATCGAATTTATTCAATTTATATATTTACCTGTTTTTCATCAGCGCTAACAAGATAATCTAGTTATTATTATTGAATCTACAATATTAAAGGTACTTTAGAAGAAGAAAATTTAAAATATCGGCATTTAAGCCCTGTCAGACCATTTTTATCCAAATAAAACCTACATGATATTAAAGCCCATTTAATTTTACATCGATATAGCGAGTTTAATCAAAATCGTCGGAACCGTTTTTGAGAAAATCGAAAAAAGGTGCAAAATGCATGGTATAAAGTGCCTCTTCTGGTAAGCTCATTTTGATGAAAAAAGTTTTGTCACGTCTCGGGCGTATAGTTGTCTTAAATATGAAATTTCAGTTTCATAGGACTTACCGTTTCCGCCCGGGAGTTACCACAGACACACACACACGACAACAACACACACACAGACCTTTTTGCGGGACTTGGTTATTTGGACTCAGGGGACCCTAAAACGTGTATTTCCGTTGAAAACTGGAATTCGAAAATTTTCACGATCGCAATACTTTCCTTACTATATATAGTAAGTGAAAGTAAAAATATATTTTTTCTGTTTTCTCCTTTAGTTGGGTATCGAATTTATTCAATTTATATATTTACCTGTTTTTCATCAGCGCTAACAAGATAATCTAGTTATTATTATTGAATCTACAATATTAAAGGTACTTTAGAAGAGAAAATTTAAAATATCGGCATTTAAGCCCTGTCAGACCATTTTTATCCAAATAAAACCTACATGATATTAAAGCCCATTTAATTTTACATCGATATAGCGAGTTTAATCAAAATCGTCGGAACCGTTTTTGAGAAAATCGAAAAAAGGTGCAAAATGCATGGTATAAAGTGCCTCTTCTGGTAAGCTCATTTTGATGAAAAAAGTTTTGTCACGTCTCGGGCGTATAGTTGTCTTAAATATGAAATTTCAGTTTCATAGGACTTACCGTTTCCGCCCGGGAGTTACCACAGACACACACACACACAGACACACACACACAGACCTTTTTGCGGGACTTGGTTATTTGGACTCAGGGGACCCTAAAACGTGTATTTCCGTTGAAAACTGGAATTCGAAAATTTTCACGATCGCAATACTTTCCTTACTATATATAGTAAGTGAAAGTAAAAATATATTTTTTCTGTTTTCTCCTTTAGTTGGGTATCGAATTTATTCAATTTATATATTTACCTGTTTTTCATCAGCGCTAACAAGATAATCTAGTTATTATTATTGAATCTACAATATTAAAGGTACTTTAGAAGAAGAAAATTTAAAATATCGGCATTTAAGCCCTGTCAGACCATTTTTATCCAAATAAAACCTACATGATATTAAAGCCCATTTAATTTTACATCGATATAGCGAGTTTAATCAAAATCGTCGGAACCGTTTTTGAGAAAATCGAAAAAAGGTGCAAAATGCATGGTATAAAGTGCCTCTTCTGGTAAGCTCATTTTGATGAAAAAAGTTTTGTCACGTCTCGGGCGTATAGTTGTCTTAAATATGAAATTTCAGTTTCATAGGACTTACCGTTTCCGCCGGGAGTTACCACAGACACACACACAGACACACACACACACAGACCTTTTTGCGGGACTTGGTTATTTGGACTCAGGGGACCCTAAAACGTGTATTTCCGTTGAAAACTGGAATTCGAAAATTTTCACGATCGCAATACTTTCCTTACTATATATAGTAAGTGAAAGTAAAAATATATTTTTTCTGTTTTCTCCTTTAGTTGGGTATCGAATTTATTCAATTTATATATTTACCTGTTTTTCATCAGCGCTAACAAGATAATCTAGTTATTATTATTGAATCTACAATATTAAAGGTACTTTAGAAGAAGAAAATTTAAAATATCGGCATTTAAGCCCTGTCAGACCATTTTATCCAAATAAAACCTACATGATATTAAAGCCCATTTAATTTTACATCGATATAGCGAGTTTAATCAAAATCGTCGGAACCGTTTTTGAGAAAATCGAAAAAGGTGCAAAATGCATGGTATAAAGTGCCTCTTCTGGTAAGCTCATTTTGATGAAAAAAGTTTTGTCACGTCTCGGGCGTATAGTTGTCTTAAATATGAAATTTCAGTTTCATAGGACTTACCGTTTCCGCCCGGGAGTTACCACAGACACACACACAGACACACACACACACAGACCTTTTTGCGGGACTTGGTTATTTGGACTCAGGGGACCCTAAAACGTGTATTTCCGTTGAAAACTGGAATTCGAAAATTTTCACGATCGCAATACTTTCCTTACTATATATAGTAAGTGAAAGTAAAAATATATTTTTTCTGTTTTCTCCTTTAGTTGGGTATCGAATTTATTCAATTTATATATTACCTGTTTTTTCATCAGCGCTAACAAGATAATCTAGTTATTATTATTGAATCTACAATATTAAAGGTACTTTAGAAGAAGAAAATTTAAAATATCGGCATTTAAGCCCTGTCAGACCATTTTTATCCAAATAAAACCTACATGATATTAAAGCCCATTTAATTTTACATCGATATAGCGAGTTTAATCAAAATCGTCGGAACCGTTTTTGAGAAAATCGAAAAAAGGTGCAAAATGCATGGTATAAAGTGCCTCTTCTGGTAAGCTCATTTTGATGAAAAAAGTTTTGTCACGTCTCGGGCGTATAGTTGTCTTAAATATGAAATTTCAGTTTCATAGGACTTACCGTTTCCGCCCGGGAGTTACCACAGACACACACACAGACACACACACACACAGACCTTTTTGCGGGACTTGGTTATTTGGACTCAGGGGACCCTAAAACGTGTATTTCCGTTGAAAACTGGAATTCGAAAATTTTCACGCACGATCGCAATACTTTCCTTACTATATATAGTAAGTGAAAGTAAAAATATATTTTTTCTGTTTTCTCCTTTAGTTGGGTATCGAATTTATTCAATTTATATATTTACCTGTTTTTATCAGCGCTAACAAGATAATCTAGTTATTATTATTGAATCTACAAATTAAAGGTACTTTAGAAGAAGAAAATTTAAAATATCGGCATTTAAGCCCTGTCAGACCATTTTTATCCAAATAAAACCTACATGATATTAAAGCCCATTTAATTTTACATCGATAATAGCGAGTTTAATCAAAATCGTCGGAACCGTTTTTGAGAAAATCGAAAAAAGGTGCAAAATGCATGGTATAAAGTGCCTCTTCTGGTAAGCTCATTTTGATGAAAAAAGTTTTGTCACGTCTCGGGCGTATAGTTGTCTTAAATATGAAATTTCAGTTTCATAGGACTTACCGTTTCCGCCCGGGAGTTACCACAGACACACACACAGACACACACACACACAGACCTTTTTGCGGACTTGGTTATTTGGACTCAGGGGACCCTAAAACGTGTATTTCCGTTGAAAACTGGAATTCGAAAATTTTCACGATCGCAATACTTTCCTTACTATATATAGTAAGTGAAAGTAAAAATATATTTTTTCTGTTTTCTCCTTTAGTTGGGTATCGAATTTATTCAATTTATATATTTACCTGTTTTTATCAGCGCTAACAAGATAATCTAGTTATTATTATTGAATCTACAATATTAAAGGTACTTTAGAAGAAGAAAATTTAAAATATCGGCATTTAAGCCCTGTCAGACCATTTTTATCCAAATAAAACCTACATGATATTAAAGCCCATTTAATTTTACATCGATATAGCGAGTTTAATCAAAATCGTCGGAACCGTTTTTGAGAAAATCGAAAAAAGGTGCAAAATGCATGGTATAAAGTGCCTCTTCTGGTAAGCTCATTTTGATGAAAAAAGTTTTGTCACGTCTCGGGCGTATAGTTGTCTTAAATATGAAATTTCAGTTTCATAGGACTTACCGTTTCCGCCCGGGAGTTACCACAGACACACACACACACAGACACACACACACAGACCTTTTTGCGGGACTTGGTTATTTGGACTCAGGGGACCCTAAAACGTGTATTTCCGTTGAAAACTGGAATTCGAAAATTTTCACGCACGATCGCAATACTTTCCTTACTATATATAGTAAGTGAAAGTAAAAATATATTTTTTCTGTTTTCTCCTTTAGTTGGGTATCGAATTTATTCAATTTATATATTTACCTGTTTTTTATCAGCGCTAACAAGATAATCTAGTTATTATTATTGAATCTACAAAATTAAAGGTACTTTAGAAGAAGAAAATTTAAAATATCGGCATTTAAGCCCTGTCAGACCATTTTTATCCAAATAAAACCTACATGATATTAAAGCCCATTTAATTTTTACATCGATATAGCGAGTTTAATCAAAATCGTCGGAACCGTTTTTGAGAAAATCGAAAAAAGGTGCAAAATGCATGGTATAAAGTGCCTCTTCTGGTAAGCTCATTTTGATGAAAAAAGTTTTGTCACGTCTCGGGCGTATAGTTGTCTTAAATATGAAATTTCAGTTTCATAGGACTTACCGTTTCCGCCCGGGAGTTACCACAGACACACACACACACACACACAGACCTTTTTGCGGGACTTGGTTATTTGGACTCAGGGGACCCTAAAACGTGTATTTCCGTTGAAAACTGGAATTCGAAAATTTTCACGATCGCAATACTTTCCTTACTATATATAGTAAGTGAAAGTAAAAATTACTAAACATTTCTTCGGTTTTTTTTTTCTTTTTGTCAAGGTGTACAAAAAAACTATAGATGTGATAATTTATCGATTAACAAATCACATGCTATTATATGGCATGTGAAGAAGCAACCCAGCGGTAGCACTTCAATGTTTATTTCATTAGCAGGTCTCGAACCAGCGTCTTTTCAGGCGCATTAGTGGACGATTGGAAATACATAGTAATGAAAGGAAACGGACAATCATGTTTGAGTAGCCTGGTAGTTTAGAATTAAAGGAGGTATATCTAATCATGGATAGTTTCACTGGTAAAAAAAAACAGTTGTGAAAAAAAAAAAAACTTATTATAACGACTCTTGGTTTTTTTTTCTGTATTAAAATTATCTGTAATGATTTTTTTTTTTTTTTTTTTGTGTAAATCTTTTTTATGACGTTTCGATCTTCTATACTTTATTTAGTATCCAAATTATTGTTATTATATAAAATTATCATAATCCCGACGGTTATATACGAATGTGAAACGTTTTCGTTTACTTTGAATTATGAACAACACCTTAACGATTTCGAAAATAAGGTACTACTTAAAACATTTGTTACAAAGATTGATAAGGCAACTGGTTCTTCATAGTGGCACAATACGGCATTAAGGAGCTTGTACCCAATCATTATAACTGAGTTGAGAGCATCGTAGCGACTCAAATTGGCATGTTAATTTGTTAAGATCAGTGAACAACAAATTCCGAAAAAGTTAGTATCAGTCCGAAAGTTTTGCCGAGGCGTGTGGGAGGATTTTGTTGATTCTGATCTCGGAGGCTTGGGTTTTAACGGTGATCATTGAAAAAATCTCTGTAGGCAACATTTTCGGGTATAGGCATTAAACTTTCGGGTTTTATAAGCCTAATATTATTATTAGGCATCGAAATCGAAATGGGTACTGCTATTTGTTCTACGACGGGCCCATATTTAGAAACATAAATGTTTTATTGTATTTTTTATTTTATTTATTTATTTTTAGAATGTTTAAAAAAGGTAATCATATGAAGGTTATCTAAGTTCATCTAGTCAACTCTTAGTTGATAGTCTCATCGTTAATATTTTAAAAATAGACTCGTGAATTTTCTAGGAAAAAATAATTATGTTTAAAGTCATATTGAAATTTTTTCTCTGAATTTCTAATTATGAAATTCCGTGTGAGAGAGAAAAACCTTCTCTATCGGGATACTATGACAAGGTTTTGCCGCTTTGCCAATGGATACAGCTTTAAAGCAACAAATTTAAAAGTCAGAGACAGGAGCCGCTCTCAATCCAAGGCTAGCACATGAACTATTTATCAGCTCGGAGCATGCACCCCCTCAGCCTCATCATTCTCTTTTCATACATTATTAAATTACCAAAGGATTTTTTTTCCTCTTTGCAGAACCCAGTAGCTACGGCCTTTGAAATATTCTGGATGATATTCGAGCCGATACTCTTTGGCCTCACTGGAACGCAGATCAAGATATCAGAGATGGATCCTACTATAACTGGAATTGGAGTTGCGATTCTCGTAGCAGCCAGTGTTGTGAGTCATAATTTATTTATAACTATATATTTATATTTGATTTTATAAGTTTGAATAACATCATCTACTGACATGCTTTAATAAAATATTCAATAGCCAAGAAAAAAAAAAGTTATTGAGTGAAAAAGTTGAGGTTTGTAGTTATTATTTGGAAGATTCTAAATCATGTTTCAGTCTGTCCATTTGTATCCTCATAATTAAAACCAAACCACAAAACTGAAACTGCACCAACACTCCATAAACATATGTAATGAGTTCTACTAACAATTGAGACGTTGATTTCCAAAAGGTACTATATCCATTCTAGGAGATTTTACAGAAGGCGCGAAAATCACTAATTATTATATTATTAA
Organism: Piezodorus guildinii; assembly: GCA_023052935.1. Lineage (NCBI taxonomy): Eukaryota > Metazoa > Arthropoda > Insecta > Hemiptera > Pentatomidae > Piezodorus > Piezodorus guildinii. The sequence continues at coordinate 166,096,785 of CM041292.1, forward strand.
ATTAACTAATTTGATTTTTTTTTCATTAAAATCCAGAATTGTTTTTTAAGTATATTAATAACATCATATTAAACATATGAAATGATAATTTGGAACGAAATTAAATGTGTTATTATTTCCTTTAGAAAATAATTACATTTCTAAATTGCGTTTATAAAGGGCTTGGGTGTTCATTAGATAAAATAAAAAAGGAGATTTAAATATAACTAATTGATGAGAATACAAACATGTAAAAAAATCAATTTTGTAAAAAATGTCCTTTAGTACTTTTTGGAAATCAACGTCTCAATTGACACTTCCAAAAAGTGCTAAAGAACATTTTTTAGTTGGTTTAGTTTCATCTGAATCCGTCATCATATTTTATCTAGAAAACATAGAAATCCTTTAAAAAAGGAATTTGACGTATCTTTTGGAATGTGCAAAATTAAAGACAGTTTAGAGGCAAAAAATATCGGCATTTAAGCCCTGTCAGATTATTTAAATCAGAATGAAACCTACATCATATCAAAGCCCATTAAATCTTACATCAATATAGCGAGTTTAATCAAAATCGTTAGAGCAGTTTTTGAGAAAATCGTTATAAGGTGCAAAATGCATGGTATAAAGACGCTCTTCTGGTTAGCCGATAAAAAAAAATTGCTGTAACATCTCGGGCATATAGTTGTCTTAAATACGAAATTTTAATCAAGTAAAACTTTTCGTTTTCGTGCTAGACTTACCACAAACACACACGGACCTTTATGCGGGACTTGGTTATTTGGACCCAGGGGACTCTAAAACTTGTAATACCGTTGAAAACTGGAATTCGGAAATTTTCACGATCGCAATACTATATATTTTATATGTAGGTAAGTGAAAGTAAAAAAAAAAAAAAAGCCACATCAGGAGGATATGATAAAATAATGATGAATTATTCTCAACTTTTTAATTTATTTTATAAAAAAAAAACTCCCAAGTGCGAAAAATTAAATTAATGTTTCCTCCAATTAGAGTTGACTAAAATTCACGAAATTGGAATGGATATTAAACAATATTAGACAAAAAGGTAATATTAATAAATGAAATTATTGGTAAGGATAATGTCTTTACCTTTTTGAGAATGCTCACCGGATCCCAATAGCAACCTTATATTAATATTATCAGATTGCCGGTATAGTATAGTGTAGTATATTTCAAACTCATGATTACATTGACAGAATTGACTCTCAAAATCTCAAAACGTTCTCGGATTCCTCTACCGTCTACAGTCTCTGCGTTGATTTCACACTTATTCATGGATAATATTTAGACAAAACTGTAAACATCTCAGGCCAAATGGTCCTATGGCTTCTTTCTGTCTAAATATTGATTTACAGACTGATTTGTGATCTATACATACCTCTATACTTCTGATGAATTTCTTTGATTTCCTTTGAATGTTTTCCATTTACGTTCTGCGTATTTTTTTCTCATAGAAGGATCACTTCGCTTGAACTTCTCTGGAAAGTTAAATCCGTATTCTAATTACAAATGTGTATATAATAATGTTATTGCGTATTTCTTGCAGACTTATGACGTAGATAATTAAACCACTTTTTTGACTTATTGTAGTCCATTTAAACACATTATAGTCCTTAGTAAAAGGTTTTCAACTAGTTTATTTGATTTTGTTTTAAAAAAAAAGCTTTAAAATTTAGCTCAATCCCTAATAATTTTATAATTATTTAATACTAATCATCGCTCTTTTTTTCATCACTCTGAAATCTTCTTTTATTAAAAATTAGGCAATATTTTTTATATAACTTAATCCTGCGTTATTGCAATGGAGAGTATTTATTGAATCTTATCTAATTATTATCTGCAATTTAGCAACGTGCTTACGAATCTATTAATAAGTCAACCAAGTAACGTAAATCATACTATGTTCAACTATCAAATGTTAAAAGATATAATTTCCATATTCATCACATGAAACGCACTACGTGAAGCTCCTATTGCCTCGAATTCTTATTCTTCATAGGTTGAATCCTAATGTATTTAAGGATTAATATGATATATCGCATATCACAATTTTGCATGCAATTTTCATGCATTTTTACACATTAGATAGTTGGACATACGATTATATTAGATATATGATACAAAATCTAATTCGAGAATCAGTATTGAAAGCCTACGGACATTTTTATTAGAAATGAATATATGTTAAAAAGAAATAAAAAAAGTTTTATTTTTTAAAGGATGAGATCAACTTCCGTTATATTTTATTTTATTTTGTTGAAAAAAAAACTGTTTACGAATTTATTAAACATAAATTAACTAAAAGATAAGATAGCACACCCTATTGCGCATTATGTTTTACATATAATGAAAATCATAAACCCATCCAGTATAGTTAAAAGCAAAAATGGAACATTTACCCAGCAGAAAAATTATTCATATAACTTCAGTTGTTGTAATATTAATTTTTATAAAGATATAAAACACAGTAATGTTACAATAGATCGTGGTTGAAAAGAAGAGAGAATAGCCTGCAATCATTAATTTTTTTTTTTTTTTTTTTTTTTTTTTTTTTTATTCGTATATATTACAATTTGTCATAACAGACAATAATAATAGTGCTACAGGATCTCATTCATACAATATTTACAATATAAACAAAAAGAAAGTCAAATTACATAAAATAAAATCAAAATAAGTAAACGTATACAATAACAAAATTAAGTAGACAAAATAAATACAAATAAATGAAGTTAACAAATAAATAAACAAAACATCTCACATTCATACCTATGTACAATCAGCTCGGGAACCCCGGACGGGGCCTGTCCCCCCACTTGTGGAAGGACAAGCAGAGTCCAAAGGATCCCAGCGCCACCCTCTCAGCCGCATCACTGGTGAGAGCCAGCGGAAGCTAAGTGAGGGCGCCATAGCCACAATCACACCGCACTTGAGAGGAGAATCTGACCAGTGTCAGAACTCCAGCATATGTATTTACAATATATCTCGGGGCCACTGCCGTTTCAACCTTCTAGGTGGGTTGTATGGATGAGTGGAGCTGGATAGGGATCGTGCTAAAGGATTAGGATGATGAATGAGGTTCTGATGGAATTTGGAAAATTTGGATGGAATTAGGTCTGAAATAAATGGAACATTAAGGTCGTGGTGCAAGGTATAGTTGGATACATAATAAGGAGCATTTACTATTATTCGGAGGACTTTGGATTGAAAGGATTGAATGCGTTTGATGTTAGAACGTTTAGCTGTCCCCCACAGTTCAAGTCCGTAGGTCCAGATGGGCTTCAGTATTGTCTTATAAATTAATAATTTGTTCTCAACTGTAAGTTCAGATTTTCTGTTTAATAGTCTGTATAACTGTCCGAATCGTCGATTGAGTTCTTTTCTTTTAAGTCTTGTATGTGGGTTCCACGTCAGTCTTTTGTCTAGTAGTAAGCCAAGATAGCGGACTGTATCTGAAGGAGGAATAGGAATGGAATTGAAGTAAACTGGCGGACAGGAGTTTCGTCGAAGAGTGAAGGTTACGTGTTTGCATTTGGCCTCGTTCACCTTTATGCGCCAAGCACCACACCAGTCTTCTATAAGACAAAGGTGTCTTTCCAGGATTAAGGATGCTGTTTTGGGATCGGAACTGGATGATAGGATGGCGGTGTCGTCGGCAAATGTTGCTAGAAAGGTGTCAGGATGATTAGGAATATCAGCGGTGTAAAGGATGTAGAGAACGGGTCCCAGGACGCTGCCCTGAGGAACACCGTCCCCAACGGGATAAAAGTTGGAAAATTCTACACCACAGCGTACTTGAAAGGAGCGGTTTGAGAGATAGGATCTTAGAATGAGGTAGAGAGACTGGGGTAAATGCGTTTTAAGCTTGAAGAGTAATCCAGCGTGCCATACCCGGTCAAAAGCTTGCGCTATGTCCAGAAACGCACCAGAACAATACTCTTTGCATTCGAGGGCTGAGGAAATATGGTCTACAACTCGGAGTCCTTGTTGAACAGTGGAATGATGAGAACGGAAACCAAACTGGTGGGAAGGAAGGTTGTGAGATTCTAATATAGGCAGGATTCGTTTTAGAAGGAGCTTTTCGAAGATTTTTGAGAGGATGGGGAGTAGACTAGTAGGTCTGTAGGATGAAGTGTTACTGGAAGGTTTACCTGGTTTTAGAAATAGAATGATTGTGGAATGTTTCCATAAGAGAGGAAAATAGGTGGTGCGAAGGATGCAGTTGTAGATGTATGTAAGAAAAATAATGGCTTTCTGGGGAAGTTGTCGCAGGATCTGGGGGGTAAGGAGATTGTGTCCAGGAGATTTACGAAGGGTCAGTTTTTGAAGAAGATATTTCACCTCAGATGGATTAATAGCTTTAGGAGGTAGGGAAAGAGGTATTGGTGAGAAAAGGAATTCTTGAACTGTTGTGGTATGATTTCTGTTGGATTCCGGGTGAGGAATGAATACTTTGGAGAGGTGTGTGGCGAATTCCTCGGCTTTATCTTCATCTGACGCAGCCCAGGAGTCATCACCACGCCGGAGAGGATGGGAAAATTGATGGGATTTTAAAATCTTCTTCGTGACATTCCACAGGGAATTATCTCGAGCTGATAGAGAGGAGAGGTAGGAATTAAAGGACTGGGAACGGAAGGTCGCCAACTCCCGCTTTAATTGCCTACAATAAAAGTTATAGGAGCGGCGATCTGTTGGGTGTCGGGTTCTTTGCCATAATGATCTGGCTCGGCGTTTTGCATGGATGAGGTCAGCTAGGTGTTGAGGTAAATGGTTTTGCTGAGGAGTTCTATTGGAGTGCTTAGGAGAGGAGGCAGTCCAGACAGCTTGCTGAATGGCGGTAGTAAAGGAGTAGACGGAATCATCAAGGTCATCCGGTGTTTTGAGGGTCACACTGAGGTCAATATTATCGGTGAGGATTTGGCGGAAGAGGTTCCAGTTGACAGGGCCTCGGATAAATGAAGGTGGAATGGGTTTCGGAATAGGAGTTAGGGATACTTTAAGGATCAGTGGACTATGGTCAGAGGATAGTTCATCAAGGCGAGTTACGGAATAGTTCAGGGAACCTAATCCGCTGTGGATGAAGAAGTCGAGGATATCCGGATTACGGTTAGGATCTGTTGGCCAGTAGGTAGGGGAGTCAGGAGGTAGGAGGTTAAAATTTCGGGAATTCAGAGCAGTCAGCAAATTTCTTCCACGAGAATTCGTGGTTCTAGAACCCCACTGCTGGTGCTTGGCGTTTAGATCTCCACCCAGAATAAAATGATTTCCTAGGGAATGCAGGAAGGATGCAAATTCGGTGTTGGAAATGGAGTGTTTGGGAGGGCAATATGCTGGTGTAATAGTTACCGGATAGGAAAAAGTCTTGATTACTATTGCTGTGGCTTGCAGGAAATCATAGGTAGGAAGTGGAAGTAAATGATGAGAGAGGGATTGGTGGACAATGATAGCAGAACCGGCATGAGCTTTGCCGTCTGGGTGGTCTGTACGGTATGTTATGTACTGCGGTATTTTGAAAAGCTGTTTAGTGGTTAGTCTAGTTTCAGTAATAAGTGCAACGTCAATTGTTTTGTCTTGCAACAACGCTGTCAGTTCGTCAGTGTGATTTCTAACACCATTCGCATTCCAAAGGAGAATGGATAAGGAATTAGGTGAGGTCATTTATGGTTTTTGTAAGGCAGGAATGAGATTTGATACAAGGTTCGTAAGGAGTGATATTAGAGGCATAACGAGGGATTTGATTTCGGAGATGAAGGATGTCATGAGACTGGTAAGGTCTGTGACATTTGATGGAGAAGGGATATGAGAAATTTGATGTTGAGGAGTTTTTTGAAGAATAGGAAAATTTTGTTGAATATCTTGTTGTGGAATAGGTGGATTATGCTGAGGTAAACGTTGTTTCGGCAGGGCCTCGGCTTCATTACTCTGGTCCCCACCTCCAAGTAAGTGGGCAAATGAGACATTGGAATCTACAAATTTAGATGGTTCTCTTCTAGATCTTGTTATTCTTGCTGTTTCTGGTTCTTGAGGTTTTTGAAATCTGGTCTTTAGATTTTTATATATTTGGCATCCCTTGTAGTTGGCTGGATGGTCCTTGAGGCAATGAGCACATACTGCGGGTGATGACTTCGGTTTAGTGCATTCTCCTGTCCTATGCTCTTCTCCGCATTTCACACAGCGTGGTATATGGTGGCAATAAGATTTAGTATGGCCATATGCCTGACAATTATGGCATTGGACTATATCCTTCTTCATATAGGGCTTCTCAACTCTTACACAGCTGTAGTACAGTCGTTTAAGATCGTAGATTTTTTCGACTCCTGTCGATGGTTCTAGATCAACAAAAAACATTGGAAGTTGAACTTTATCTTTCAAAACGTTGATGACTTGGCGCACCTTATATCCCATCTCCATCAGTTCTTCTTTAATAACTTCAGTTGGTGTCGAGGGATGCAAGTTTCTTATTACAACCCTCAGTGCTCTCTCCTGGCGTAGCTGATAAGTATGGAACTCGGCCTTGGTGTCTGTCAGATATTTTACTACTTTCCTGTAGGTTTCAGCACTATCCGGAGATATTTTAGTGTCATTTGTTCTATTCAGACATGAGTAGCTACCAGGGTTGGTTAATTTATTAAGTTGTGCACAAAGAAGTTGAAAATTTTTAATATTTTTGACAAATATCGGGGGAGGTGGTGGTTCCCTTGGTGTAGGGGCAGATTCCATGTCTTCTTTTTCACTATGGAGGATTTGAAATGGATTCGGTGTGAAAAAAGGAGATTCATCTGTCATCTCCTGTGATGATGGGCCAGGCTGGGGTTCAGATTTCAAAGTGTTACTTGAAGGGTTCGCTTGTGTTGGTAATTTCTTATTGTTATCACGACGGGGTCTTTGTTTAGTGGGAGACGAATTTGAACCGGCTGATCTTGATCTTTTACTTGACGTTTTAGAAGACATCACTTGATGAAAATATCGCATTTCATATATAAAAAAAAAGATAGTAATATAAGAATATTAAAGGGAAACAAGTAATAAGTATATATTCCCAATACCAGCAATCAGCTGATATGAGGAAATATGGCTACCCTTTGTGTCAAGCCTATTGACTCTGCATTCACTGTTTGCGGTAAAAAAATTACTCTGCTTACCGAAATAATACTCCAAACCTTACTGCTGTTGATGTCCAAAAAGCTGGCAGCTTTTTCGAGACTGGAATCGATGAAAATCCTTTTGAAAAATCAAAAATCTCAGAGACGAAGTTAAGTGCGACTGTTACCATCTGGCGCATCAGCTGATCATTTCCAATCATTAATAGTTTCATTATTTTTAAGTTAGGAGCTTTGAACCACATGAGAATATGGAATACATCGAAATTCAGTCTCTTTAAAAAAATAAATAAATAAAAACTCATCCTTGCATGGTGATTTAATTATTTAGTTTTGTTTCTAAACCCATATCAGTTAGAAGACAAGAGCTTGATCAACAATTCGGTCAATAACGTGGATTGTTAAACATGATATTTCAACTCTCATAAGAAAATAAACTTTTCATTTACAATAGAATACTTAAACCAATCTGTTCCAACGGGCTCGAACATTAAACGCATTCATTTTTTTCAGTTCCATGACTTCCGAGCTATGACGCCAACAATACCCAACACCATCACCTTAATTTTCTATTTGTTCTAGTCCTTATTTCCGGCTAATTGAGACATTGATTTCCAAAATGTACTAAAGGACATTTTTTACGAAAGTGATTTTTTTACATATTTGTATTCTCATCACTTTGTCTAATCTCAATCTTCCATTTGATTTTATCAAAAGAGCTCTCGAGTCCTTAAAAAAAGCGATTTGGAAATTTGGCCATTTTCTAAGTACTAATTACGCATTTAGTTTCGTTCCAAATCATACTAAAAATTTTCATTTCATAACTTTAATATGATTTTATTAATATAGTAAAAATACAATTCTAGATTTAAATGCGAAAATAATCAAATCATCTGGTTTAATAATATAGTAATGAGAGAGTTTCACGCTTCCTGTTAAATTTTCTAGAATGGATATAGTACCTTTTGGAAATCAACGTCTCAATTTTCAAAATCCAACAAGAAGCCTGCGCACCGCTTAAATCCTTTAGCAAGATTACTTTACAGATCCAACTAGGCGTAAGAACCTCCTTGAAGATTGAAACGACAGTAGCCCCGAAACCTTTTCTAAATATTTGTATATACTAGGATTCTGTAATGGACTGAAAAAATAGAACTGATAACAAACTACCGAGTATATATTCTCATGTATACTCTCATCATTATCTCAGGAGTATATATATTCTCAAGACGAATATAATATATATATATATATATATATATATATATATATATATATATATATATATATATATATATACATTTGTATTTTAATTGTTTCTTTGTTCGTTAAGATGATTTTCATTATAATTTTCATTCATGTGAAAATTAACTCCTAATGTCTTGTCATTCCACATCCATTAGTAAATTTATCATTTAAAAAAAAAAAAAGATTCCCCCCCCCAAAAAAAAAAGCTGCGTGTACAAATACCTTTTTTAACCACTTTAGATGGAGTTTTCATTTTTAAAACTCTTTATATGCATTTTTATTAAATTTTATTGCCAAAGTTTATTAAAGCAGCTTATAAAACTTTATTACCTTAACTAAAGAAATATTAAATCGTTGTGGAAGAACCCTCGAAAGGATCACTGCTGATTTTTCAAGAGGGTCGTTAGCGCAGTTCTGATATAATTGTCAGCGACAGACGATAGCTCTTGGCAGTCGGTGTAATTTATTCGTTTCGAAGGTCCTTCCTCAAGTGTCAAATATATTTTTTTTTTCATTTCCAAGCTGTTATATCAATCATCAATGAGACAGCTGCATATCATTCGATAATTCCCTACAAAATATCATTTATCTTATAATATTTCCTTTAAAGTAATTATTAAATCAGAAGGATGATTCGGGTTCGGAATCATGGAGCTTTCACATTTTGCGAGGAGAATCTCTGATAAAGACCCGCTAAGTGGGTTTAAACGTAAGTTAATAAACAGTTTTTACTACTTTTGAATCTTTTTTTTTTTAACATGGTTGTGTGGCTTGCTCGCTGGTCCAGCACACTAAAGATTATGAGATCGAATCTCAGTTCCGAGAGGACTTTTTCAGGCATGTAATCAAATGGGGATTCACTTAAAACCTTCCGGGTATCTTTTTTTACCATTATTATCTCATTCTCATATTAATTTTACGGTCAACTTTAAAATCTTCAATAATTATTACGTCGTTTTTATTTATCATGTGCGAAGAAACAATTAAATAGTTTTAACTATTCATTTTCCTCCAACGTTTCGAACCCCATTATGGGCCATCATCATTGTAGGTGGGGTGGATAATCAAATTGTTGTAAGCTCCTGCCAACAATTCGCCCTGATGATAACCCACGATGAGAGGGCGAAACGTCAGCAAACAATAGACAGTAAAAACAATTTAATTGTTTTGTTTTTTACTGACTGCCACTTAAGCTAATTTCTTCCTGAAAATCCAACAATATACAAATAGAGCATTCCTTAACCTAAACTACAATGATTTATATTGTAACTGTACGTATTGAATCGTTTCATACAAAATATTTTTCATTACAGATAGTGGCTTTCAATAAATAACTTAATTAAATCTAAAAATGTTGATTCCTAATTTTTAACATAAATTCATATACGTTTTTGCCAATGTTTTACCAACTTCTTAATCCCGGAACTGAAACATTCAGAGTTTTGAAAAAAATTAAAGTCTTAAAATGTCTTTATTTTTTATCTGAGAATTATTCTCAAGAATATTATCTTTAAGGATTCTATCCGCATTTATGAATAGATTGAAATATGTAAGATATAAGTCTGTTACACAGTTCGTTTAGTTTCTTCACTGTCTGTCGTGAAGGACTACCATGGATTTCATTATCAACCACAAGGTTTTCAACAGACGAAATCTGGAAATATTCACACATTCAACTATATTTAATACAAGTAGAAAAAGAGCTCACTGAGAGACTTTATTTTTGCAGGCCCGGAAAGACTTGGCTCTAAGTATGAAATTAGGTTGTATGCATGTTCATTTTCTAAAGGAATTAATTAAGAATTCAATCTAATGACATTGAATAGAATCGATAATACTCAGATATAATAATATATAGATAGATAGATATGATTATTCTTATAAGATCCTTTGATAGAAATTGATAAATCGTCTCCATTAATGATTCAATTTATATGGTAATTAGAATAGATACTGGATCTACCTCAGTCCTGTCAAGTATGCACAAGACGATCAGAAATCACTGCATTTAATCTCTTTTTCTTTGATTGTGTTAGTTCCGTATTCTATTGGCTCCAAATTATTAATACTTACAATTAATTACCTGCATAACCTACCAACTGCCCTTTAGTTGTGATTATTTGTAGATAATAATAAAACGCAAGGTTAAATTTGTATTTGCTTACATCTATATAGCAACAGATTTCTAAATAAATCTGTCAGTTTTACATCATTCATACAAGATTCCAGTATAACTCATAAACCATAGTAAATAATTTTTATTCCTAAGCAACTCTTATTTTAAAAGTCAACCGAACTTAGTGATGAACCCCTACCATAAAAAAAAATATTTTTAAAGGATGCAGCTGATTACACTTTCTCAATATAACAATTGTAACCTCATTTGTATACAACAAAAAAACATTTAAATAAATTTAATTACTAAAATAATTAAAATGTTTATAAAAAAAGCTGTATATAAATTAGAGGTTATGCAGGCTTACTATTGCACATCTAAAGAACAAATAGTTTTGTTTTGTATTCATTATTTTATAAGTTATACTGGAACATTTATTATTGATATCATAGTTTATGATATTTGCTGAATTATAAAAATGAAATACAAAAAATTATTTATTTTTGTTGTCTATTCACCTACAATCGCCCTCACCATTGAAAATTCCACCATGTCATACAGGTTTTCTTCAGTTTTACATCATTCCAATTTTACGCGATAAAATTTAATAAAACTGTAAAAAAAAAAAAAAATATATATTATATATATATATATATATATATATATATATATATAACATGAATAAATAGAAATAGAAAAGAGAAAAATATTAAGTTAACTCAATTAATCACTCATACCTAAATACAAGCTACAAACATGCATCACTTAAGTGGAGGGTCTAACCAAAGCTAGGGCACTGATTTAAATGTTTATAACAGGTCTCGGGGCCACTGCCGTTTCAATCTACTAGGGGAAAGGTAAGGGTGTGTGGAGCTCGGTAGGGATTGAGCTAGAGGATTGGGGCGATGAATAGGTCCTGATGGAATTTAGAGAATTTAGGATGGAATAAGGTCTAAAATAAATGGAATATTGAGGTCGTGGTGTAAGGTAAGGTTGGTGACATAATTAGGATGTGCACAAAGTGTAAAAATAAACAGAAAAAAATAAATTCGAGTGAACTTGAAGTAGTCTATGTTAATGACAACCATTGATTGAGCTCTTTTATTAGAAGTCAGTATATTGGCTTAAATATATAATTATCAAAATAAAACTTACACTCTTTTGTTGATTGTGGAATAAGATAGTACGTAATATAATATTGCTGTTATTGAAATTAATGTATACTTAAAAGAAAATCTCAGAAGTAAGAGAATACAATGGAATAATGTAAATATGAGACATTCACACTTTCCAAGTCTTGGGTGAGGCGTCCGTCGAAAAGCTGGAAGTGGTTGAATAATCTAGTAGCATTAGGAAGGAACCTTTTCAGCACCTTCGTATATCTTCTTTTTCCGCCACCTCTGATTTTATCTTCCTACAAAGCTATATTGTAACTTTCACTACTCTTGTGTGTATTATTATTAGTTACCATTTTTCTTCAACTTAATTTTTTTTAACCTAATTCATAATTTTGTCAACCAAATTCATATTATTGTTTTAATTAATTCATATTTTTTCTTCTATCAAATTCATACTTTTTTCAACCCATTTTTATGCAGTTAATTAAATGAGGTTTCGTATACAAGAACTACATAGTTTAATTATTTCATTTTTTAATCTAACGTCATGTTACTGTGGCTAATCGGATGGTGCTACGGTGGGAGTCCTAAATTTTGCTAATCAAGATTTTATTAGGATAGGGATCTTTAACGAGTGCCTGTCATCGCACAGGCCCTGAACTAACAATTTACATCCCTTTCAAAGGATGGTATAACCAGAAACTTTGTTTTTAAAATCCCCTTACGATCGTATTACTATGGTTGGATTTGACATCTTGAGAGATTGTGATTCAATCAATAATAACATTTATTTCAATTAAAATTGTAAGCCGTTATATCATTTCAGGAAGTGATATTGCACATCTTAACGAAAGTTAATTTTTAAAATAATATATATTTTATTATAATACAACATATAATTTTTGAAGCCATTTATGTTTATTATTATTTTTTTTTTTTTTTTAGCTTCGTATCCTATTGACTATCGTTGTGGCGTTTGGAGCTTCTTTGAATTTAAAAGAAAAAATATTTTGTGGATTATCTCTGATGGCAAAGGCTTCAGTTCAGGTAATAGTTATTGGAAATATATCTATCTATAAGGACAAAATAAAAATTAGTGAACATGATTAATTAATGGTTTATTTATACCCTTATTATTAAAGAATAATCGTTTTAGTTATCATAATTTTGAATAAGGTATGACTATCAGTTCTTCTTGACCATCGAAGGTATGGAATGATAACACTGATATCTACATTAATTAACTCGAAACGGTGTTTAATAAGTTCCTTATATCTAAAGGTGTCTATAAAGCAACTACAGCAAAAGTACTATCTACAGATTTATTTTGACAACTATTTCTATTCTTTTTTTGGAGTCATCTACATTAGAGGCCTCTAAACTACTACTACATCGAAACCGCAGAATATACTTGCAAGTTAAGGTTTGCAGACCCAAAATCTACGTCATCGTTTGGGTTTACGTGAACCGGAGGCTGATCTAACGAGTTTTGGGAGAATGAGATGTGGACGATTCAATGTACTTGACGACTTCAATTATGTCTTATCAACAGGTTTCTCAATTCACGAGTATTTGTACTAGTAGATACATAGTATGTGCCGTAGTACTTTAAATCAGCCATTTTTTTTAATTTTTTTATTGGTTGCTCAGGAAAAGGGAATTACCCCTTACTTCCTTGCTTGGATCTACTGATATAAGCTGATGATGTTATCTAAGATGGTTAAATTAATTTTCATATTTTTTTCATAGTAAGATAACATACAATTGTTTTGTATATGGAATTGACTTGTTGGATTGTCATAAACTTTGATATTTAAATTCATAACACGAAAAATATATCGATTGTATCATTTTAATTGAGGAAACGTTATTCTTATTAATTAAGGTTATTAGCTAACGGAGATTTGTACTAACTAAAGATAAAGGGATAAAGATTTGCACTAACTAAAGATTTGCACACACAACAAAAATCAGAACGTGTCGCCCATTGATTACATAAAACCATTATTAAAGGTATAGAAGCCAAAACTGATGGATGTTTTTCGCCAAAAATCCATTTTTATTAAAACAATTTTTCTTAATCAGTCTATTAAAGTAGTTCGGATTTCATGGGTATCCGGTACGGTACTTTCAACGAATGAATGGAAGAGTCTCTTTTTGGTTTGAAGCTTTAAGGACAAATCCCTTATAGATTTGGCTTCTGGTCGAAAGCCACCTTCCTTAATATTTTCTTTTTACCTTCCTAAACTGCTCATTAGGGGGTCAATTTCCTTTCCTCATAATTTAATTTATGTTGAGGTTCCCTGATTGTTAAATTCGAAATACTTTTGGTTTTCTGAATTCCAGACAACAGTTGAGCCAGCCCTGGTCGCAATTGAATTTAGATTATTATTTTTATTGTAATTATAATTTATAAAATTCTTATTCACCCGAGAGGTTCTATATGGATTTGAAACGCGGGGGCTTACTTTGAAGGATGAACAACGCCTTATGGTTTTCGAAAGTAAGGTATTACGTACAATATTTAAGAGAGATAAGGTCACTGAGTAATTCAGAAGGTTAAACATTATATTAAAGGCCGTTATATTTGAGTTTATAGCGTATCTGACTCAAATGAGCAGGTAAAGTTGGGCCTATTGAAGAACGAATTCCGAAAAAGTCGGTATGCGCTGAACCGACTGTTAGGCGTCCGAGTGGTAAGCCGAAACGTCGATGGGAGGATTGTGACTAGTCTGATCTAGAGGGCTTGGATAGTGATTATTGGACGAATCTGTGTAGGTATCATTTGGTGGTATCGGCAAGCCTATTGTTATGTTATATTATTATTGTGTTAATGAATACAATTTGTATCATTTTATTGTATAAGCTTAGATGTATACTACAGCCTATATTGGGGACTTTGCAGGCAGCACTAGGCCCGATCGCCCTGGACATCGTGCGGGGCCAGAAAGGACCGGAGCCTGGCTACGCGTCGACGGTGGCGCTCATCTGCGTGATGTCTATCCTTCTGGCGGCACCTACGGGCTCCATCCTCATCATCCTCACGGGCTCCAAGCTCCTCACCAAGACGGAGGTCCCGATAGTCCCCGATGGCTGGAGGCGAAGCGCCAGGCCCTCTCTGAGGGACATCACCATCACCGAAGAAGACTTCCGGGACAGCGACTCCTTCAGGGCCAGCAGCCGACCGTCCATCATCGCCGAGGAGCCAAGGTACCCTTGAGCAGTCTCTAGAAAGGTATTGGTGCTTCGTCTATCTCATCTTAACCGCTAGCTAAAGCTACATTGTTTGGTTTTTAAGAAAATAAACAATAAATTTTTTAAATACTTTACTGTGTATAATTACAGCGTTCTATATATTAATGTTTGAAATTTACAACTGTATTTTATAGTAATAGAGTGTATAGAAAAAATATCCGTTTTTCAACCAAATATTTGCCGTTTCTTTTTACATAAAATACTACTAAGTACGGTTCAATGGTACCTACTGTCATTAGCTAATTGCTCGATCTCACGCTGATTTCAACTCCGTAAAATTATCAATTTTCTTCCTTGAAACAAAATGAGCTATGGATCGAAACAAGTAGTAATCCGATGGTGCGAGGATCAGACTATATCATGGTTGAGGCAGGGGTTCAAACCCACAAAGATCTTAAATACTTTCACGCCGGCGTGACCTACCGGTGGGTCACACTTAACTGTTCCGTGGGGCGGGATGACCCTCCGGTGGGTAACGCTTAACTATAATATGGAGCGACGTGCATCACAGGTGAGTCACTAGTTTTAGAAAATAAGTTTATTTTATTTTTTCTCAACATTATATGTTGTAGGGATTAACAAGCATAAGGGTTTATTTATTAAATATTCTATAACTTTCAACCTCACCCTCTAAAGGACTTTTAAGTTAATTTTACTTGATTACTCTTTTTTAAGAATATTTTTTAGCTGTACGTGATATTTTTTTATAATAAAATATAATAATATAACATATAATAATAAGAATCATTTTTAATAATATAAGAATCTTTTTTTAAATTATTTCCATAATTACGCCTTCAAGTCATATGTGTACGTCAAAACTGTCACAATCTTGTATTTAGCGCGTTGGAAACTTGGAACTGTTGTGATGTCGCATTATACACGTTGAAACTTACAAGAGTGTCGCCCCGCCCCGCGAAGCGTAGGCAGCTAAGACAGTCCCGCCTCACGCGGAAAATGTAGATATTCGCCTCGGCGTGAACGTGTTCAACTTTTTTTAGTTCGACGGGAAGTGTGGGCTGATTGTTGAGGAATGAGTTTTTGAGGGACCAGTAAATTGAGCTTTTACACCTTTCCTATGGACAGTAGATGGCGACTAGAAATATCTTTCGACAAACCACACTCCCTAACAAGATCGCGAGTACTTGTGGACGGATTTGACTCAACCATTTCCTGCAGAACTTCACCAACATCCATTAATGGTAGGTGTGGAGAAACTACATAAGGGTAGAGAAAACAACTCGAATTCTATGCTAGAAGGTCTCGGGACCATTTTCTTTTCTGATGCTCCGAAAGATAATCTGGAATTGAGCAAAACTAAGCATTGCAATTTGTGGGTTGATGCGTGAATGAAATTTTTCATTGAAAAATTGAAACACGGTTAGGGCCAAATCAGCAACTTATGGAACATGAAGATCATTATGGTTAGGCTTATTCGTTAAAAAGGACATAAAGTATTTTGGATTTTAAGGGTGTTCATGTAAATGATCCTTAGTTAAGTGAAAATTAGATAATTTTTCTTGTATTTGTTGAAGTAGTAAAAATTGTCAGGGTATTATTATGTTTTAAATAAGAAATAATGAATAAAAAAAAAAATAAGAGGATTGCTTTATTATTTTAAATAATGAACCATTGCAATCGTACAAGAAGAAACATTGAACGCCTAATCGCAGTTTAAAGTATAAATTATAAAAAATTATGAAATTTAAATATAAACATGGTTTTTAATAGTTGATAAAATACTGTTATATATAAGATAACGTTGATATAGGATTGATAAGTTGATATTAAAAGATAACGTTGATATAGGAAAAATATAAGTAGAAATTCCGTTTTTTTATTAGTAATGATATGTTTTAACCTATTTCAAATAAGGTTTTATTTCTGGGTTGGCTGCAAGAAAAAATATTCTGAAAAGTTAATATAATTGAGAACCTACGAGAACCAAAGCGATGCAACTAAGTTGTTTAAAGCAACCTAAAACTGATTATCAGGTTAAAGCCATCGATCAAAATAATAGTGGTGATTCACAATAGGTATATATTATTGATATATTACGGGTAATATATTATTGAGTTTGGTACTTCTGCTGTATAATAGAAAATATTTTTATAGAATAGAAAAATACTTTTGAAAAATTTCATTGACATCCTATTCAGACATGAGGCTTCTGGGTGTAAGCATCCACTCATATTAGGTAATTTGCACATTTAAATACTTATTAGTTATTGTTCATATTTATTAATAAAATTTTTACCATTTTTATTGAATTTTAACAATGATGAGCATAGTACATCAACTGATTCCTTTCATATTTCAATTTTTATAATGGACATTTTTTTAACTTTCTTTTTTTTATGTTTAATTTTTAATTTTTTTAAATTTTTTTTATCAATTTTTAGAAATTTAACGTTAATCTTAAAGATTATTAACATTTTTACTGCATAAATTTCATTTATTTTATTAAACATTTGTTGTTGTTATATAATTTTAATGAAAGCATTGTAAAAATTGATTATTTTTAATTGGACTAATTAAATTTAATTGGAATAATTTTTTTCTTTTGCACCTGATAATGGCATTTTAGCCGAAACGTTGTGCATTATTATTTAATAAATAGTGCTGAAGTTATATATCAGACTCCAATTACAAAAAAAAAATATAGAAAATATCCTTTGGGAAGGAAATGAAAGAAAATATCATCTATATATAGAGGATATAGTACGTTTTGAAATGAAACGTTTTTAGTACCTTTTGGAATGAACTGCAACTTTCAAATACAGTTTCAAAGGATTTTTAAGGTTTTTAGATAAAATCTGAATACGGATTTAGACAAAACTAAACTATTAGAATAAAAATATTTCAAAATATCAGTTTCGAAAAAAATATCCCTTAGTACTTTTTGGAAATCAACTTCTAAATTGTTCCTCAAATTTACATTGTAACTGTTTAGTATTTGTTTTGTACTTTGCTGCATTATTATTATACATTCATATTTACTTAAAAGATAATCGCTCACCAAAAACGTTAATAGTATGTTAATATTACCTGATAATAGAAATAGTTGATTATAAGGTCAACTACCTAATGTTATCTATGAACTACTCACACTATTGAGTGCTCCATCCACGACCTAGACCGAACACTAAGAAGTTTAGTGTTTGTTGGCAAACAGTTAATGCTCCCTAACAAGTAGGAAACCTAATATCAACTACTGCATCAAATTCGCAAGTTCCATAATATCGATTTAGCAAGTTCTCAAATGAGTTAGCGAGAGCTTTGCAGACAACCTTGCGGTTCCTTACCTATAGTTGTAGCGCGGTCAAGGTGAACCACAGGCTATTATTATTTTTAAATGAAATAATATAATTTAATTAATCGAAATAATGTTTCAAAAATAATTCGCTGAAAAAAGTACTATTAAATTATTATAATAATAGTTTCACTAGTATTTTACCTACGTATGAAATATGTACTAACGGAAAGTATCGCGATAGTAAAAATTTTCGAATGCTGTGTGTGTTCGTAATAAGTAGGGCTAGAATTTTCATGTAATTAAAAATGCCAAATATGTAAATATATATGTAATGATTTTTTATATAAATATGGAAGTAATTATCTAAGTTTAGTGAATTATGTAAACAGTAAATAGCCTTCTAAAACAGACTTTTTTTTTCTTTTTTTTTTTATTAATTTATTAATTTATTAATACATTAACGGTTTTATTTTAAACCTAAAAAATACAAAAAACAAAAAACTTTTTAAACACTGTTAGGAAAGCATTTTCAAACTTTCAAAAGTAAAACTGCGCAAATTTTTATTAGTATCGACTAAATTCGCTCTTTCTAGATATTTTCTCGTATTTTTGCAAGAGTTCCTTGATATATATCTTTCAGGTATTTTTTTCTCTTGGTGGATTCATCAGGCATTTTTTTTCAATGTACCTTTCCAAAAAGAATTTAAGAGGCAGATTACTAAATTTGCTTAACGGAATATCAGCCTGCACAAACGCTCGACATAAATATGTTTAAAAGGTGGACTTACTATCTCCGCTTGAGATAGATGGTGTGATGAAACCTTGCTTCAATTTTGAGTTTTTCTCTTTGTTCGATTTGTGAGATCCTGTCGTGACGTGTTGAGTCACTTGGAATTGCTGCTTGGTGGATACAGTCTTGTCACATCTAGAGTAATTTAAAATTCCTCCATCACCCCAGAATATTTCGTTAAGGAAACTAGCGAAGATATTTTAAAACTTGTTCTTTGTTGTGTTTTGTTTTTGCAGCTTTCCTCATTTTGAAAAAATCCTGTTTGGTAAGAGTGGCAAGCACTTTACTCACAGATGAACACTAAATATCTCGAGGAGCAATTAATAGCTGCAATGTAAAGCCAATTCTAATCTAATTTTTTTTTCATGCACTCGTAATTCAGATTTGTTGCAAAGAAAAAGAAAAATGAACAAATATGGAAAAAATATATAAAAATTCACAGAGTATGTAAGAAATATGTAAATTTAGTCAAATATGTAACAATATGTCAATTTAAATTGGCTTAATTTGATCCCAATTACGTTAAAACTAATATTATGGGTTGTTACAAGGTGATATTGAAGTCAGGAGCCAATATGTACTTACATAGAAATCCTAGCCCTAGTGATAAGTCTGGCTCGTAAGCGATACGTTTTATAATAATGGAATTTCATATTTTAAGAGCGTAAATCCCTGAGATGTTATAGCAACTTTTTCAACTGGCAACTCTGAATAGCCCCACATTATACAACGCATTTTCACATTGTTCCGATTTTCTCAAAACGGTTCTAAGGATTTGGTAAAACTCGTTATTACGATGTAAGACTTAAAGTTCCATTACCACTAAAATAGTCTGATAGTAATTGATTGCCAATAAGATCTAAAGTACATATTTTTCGATTCGAAAAAGTTAAACATATCAGCTGGTTAACACTGATAAAATACGGACCGATATATAAGTTGAATGAATCTGGTAACCGACCAAAGGAGAAAGAAACAACATATTTTTGTTGGCCTTTTGTTTTTTTGTTTTTTGTAGTTAGCGGATAATCTAGTGGATAGAGCACTACTTCTCCGGATCCTGGGTTCGAATCCCGGCTATGAGAGTATATTATTTATTCTGTATATTCATCCAGGGGAGGACCCTACAGTATGGAGACCCTCCTGAGAACTAAAAGTTATATCTTGCCTACTGTTGTAGGTAATAATTTTTATTGCTAGATTATTTTATCTGAAGCATCTTAATATAGAAACGTAATATAATTAATTCTTGGATCTTTTTTCATCTTTAAATTTATTTAAAAATTTTAAATTTGTTTTAGCAACGGAGCTAAGTGAAAGTCGTGTGTTGCGCGCACCAGATTTTTTAATGTGTTTTACTGAAAAAAAGGATTAAAAAATGAAGAAATAAGCCACAACCATGACTCTTTTTTAACGTTGAGAAAGCACTGACGAGATAATGGACTAAATCCAGACTGGGAAGTTCCCTAGGCACTAACGATACTTTAATCTCGACGTTGACTTTTTTCTTACCGAAGACAGAAACCATTGCTCACACCTCACATAGCTCTGTGATTCTCCAAGGCGAGATATTTCCACCTGTTTTTCTTTAAAAATATATTCCCAGGATCATTATTTTCCTCTTTTTTAATAACCTCGTCTGGTGAACAAATGTAAAACAATGAACGAATGGCCAGGAAATGAAAAAGTATAAGTGTCCGTGGGAGATAAGTGAGGGGAATATTAAAAGTTGACTCTAGCTTCTTTACAGCCCTTCTCTGGGGCAAGCAAACCTTTTATTATCTCCAGTTCATGGGTATATTTTTTTTTATGTAACTAATTATATTTCAGGCAGTATTAAAATATATTTTAGTTAATAATGGAAAAAAACTCTCTTGCGGGCAACACACGACTTTCACTTACCTCAACTGTTAAAATCAATACATGGATTATTAAATCAACTTAAAGTTTAAAGCCTAAGATAATTTAAATAAAATTGTATTCAGTTTCGTTGGAAACATATGATTAAGATTAAATAATACAACAATATTAAATTTTTAGTATAATTATCAGTTTGTTGATTTATATAAGATTTCTTTATGCTGCTGTGGCTAATCGGACGATGCTACAGTGGGATTCCTAAATTTTCCCTAATCATGATTAATTAGGATAGGGATCTTAAACGAGGAACTGACATCGCAAGCACAGCATAACTTTACTCCCATTAAAAAAAAAAAATCTGTTATGCTAACCACCATGCAACAGGTATAATAATAGTAGTTTGTATATTTAACGCCACTTTATACTACTGTGGCTAATAGGACGATGCTACAGTGGGAGTCCAGAATTTTGCCTTTCAAGGTTTAATTAGTATGAGTACCTTTAACCAGTACCTGACATCGTACAGGCTCGGGACCACTTTTTTACGTCCCCTACGAAGTAGAGCATTACAAAGGATTTTTACTCCCGTTAAAAAAACCTAGCGCCATCTGCTAGTTCGAACCCGTGACCTTGGACATAGAAGGCTATCAATAATATGTGTATGCACTTTTCTTCACTTTACATTACTTTTTACAACTTTGTATATAAGATGATATTTTTTCTACAATCTTTAGCTATCCAACGATATAATATACACCTCTCTTACTGTTTTTATCTTCAAAAACACAGAAATACCATTAAAAAATAATAATATCATGTAGGTTTCATTCGGATTAAAATAGTATGACAGGGCTTAGATAGCGATATTTTAAATTTTCTTCTTCTAAAGTACCTTTAATTTTGTAGATTTTATAAAAAATAACCATATTACCTTGCTAGCATTGAAAAATAACAGCTAAATATGTAAGTTGTGTGAATTCGAAAAACAACTAAAGGAGAACACTAAAAAATATTTTCTTAATGCAATGTTGTTTTTGAACATAAGAACAGTAATATTCATGTGTAATATACCGTTGGAAAGCTAACGACTTTAGAAAAAATATTATCTTATACACAAGCTTTTAAAAGTTAATAAAGAGTGATGAAAAGCCGATAAAACATACTGATTATTACTTTCACTTACTATATATAGTAAGGGAAAGTATTGCGATCTTGAAAATTTTTTAATTGTCTGTGTGTGTGTGTGTGTGTGTGGTAACTCCCGGGCGGAAATGGTAAGTCCTATGAAACTGAAATTTCATATTTAAGACAACTATACGCCCCAGACGTGACAAAACTTTTTTCATCAAAATGGGCTCACCAGAAAAGCCACTTTATAACATGCTTTTTGCACCTTTTTTCAATTTTCTCGAAAACGGTTCGGACGATTTTGATTAAACTCGCTATATTGATGTAAAATTTAATGGGCTTTAATATCATTTAGATTTCATTTGGATAAAAATGGTCTGACAGGGCTTAAATGTCGATATTTTAAATTTTCTTTCCCTAAAGTACCTTTAATTTTGTAGATTCAATAAAAATAACTATATTATCTTGTAAACGCTGATGAGAAACAAGTAAATATATACATTGAATATATTCGATACCCAACTAAAGGAGAAAACAGAAAAAATATTTTTTTTAATGCAATTTTTTGTTTGTTTGTTTTAAGAGCATTAATTTACATGTATGATATACCGTTGGAAAGCTAAAGATTTTAGAAAAAATATTATCTTATACACCAGTTTTCAAAAGTTAATAGAGAGTAATGAAAATAAAATAAAACTAACTTATTATTTTAAATAATAATATAATAGATTTTTTAATATAACACATGTTTCTATATAAATTCAATTTAATTAATTATTTAATAGTTTCACGTATTTTTATCTCTAACTGTATTTGAAAATTCTTTCATTGATTTTAAGAATGGGGGTAAGTGAAAGTCGTGTGTTACCCGCACCAGATTTTTTGCTCTTACTGTATTTGAAAATTCTTTCATTGATTTTAAAAATGGAGGTAAGTGAAAGTCGTGTGTTGCCCGCACCAGATTTTTAGGTACATTTTCACCTAAGTGAAATTAAAATTACCAACGTTTATTTCAATTTTTTATTAAAATTTAATTTTTACTTCCACTTAACTATATATGAAATATAGTATTGCGATCGTTGAAATTTTCGAATTCCAGTTTTCAACGGAAATACACGTTATAGGGTCCCCTGAGTCCAAATAACCAAGTCCCGTAAAAAGGTCTATGAGACTGTGTGTCTGCGTGTTTGTGGTAAGTCCAGCACAAAAACGAAAATGAAATTTTGTATTTGAGACAACTATACGCTCGAGATGTTACAGCAACTTTTTCATCAAAATCGGCTAACCAGAAGGGCCACTTTACACCATGCATTTTGCACCTTTTTACGATTTTCTCAAAAACGGCTATAACGTAAAATGCAATGGGCTGTAATGTCATGTAGGTTTTATTCTGTTTGAATTATCCAGGGTTTAAATGCCGATATTTTAAAGTTTCTGGCTCTAAAATACCTTTAATTTTGTACATTCCAAAAGATTAACCATATCATCTTAATGGCATTGGTGAAGGACAGGTAAATATACAGGTTGGACGAATTTACGAACAGTAATATGGACGTATAATATACCGTTGGAAAGAGAAAGGTATTAGAAAAAAACATGTTAACCACAAACTTGTAAAAGGTGACATCAAGTGACGAATTGAGAATAATAAACGTATTACTGATTAACAATTTAATAGTTCTATTATTTGATCTAAATCATACGTTTCCTGCGTAAATGAATATACGTTTTATTTAAACCAACTCTACATATTTTTCAAATTGAAGTATAATTAATTGTTTAAATTGACTTTAACAGTCGAGGTATGTGAAAGTCGTGTGTTGCCCGCACCAGATTTTTTTAGATGATAATATAACTCATTTTTTAATAAAACACATGTTTCTATAGAAATCCAATTTAATTAATTCATTAATAGTTTCAATAATTTTTATATACTATAATATTTTATATACTATATATTGGGTATTTTAAAATTCTTCAATATACTTTTAAAACGGAGGTAAGTTAAGAGGTAAGTCGTGTGTTGCCCGCACCAGATTTTATATTATATACTTTTAAAATACATTTATTAATATATCAAGTGCATGTTATATTGATTTGCAATTAATTGTCAATTTCGTATATTTTCGTTTGTATGATATTTTTTTATCGTTTTGTTAAATTATCAATTTTTTTATTTAATAACTTGAACTGAGTTCATAATATAAATTCAGTTGAGAGTTCTAGGAAGTAGGATGAATGAAA